>JAPUBQ010000022.1:0-1255438 GCA_035578125.1 Mellilla xanthometata
TAGTTACAAAGTTCCGCCTTACCGGAGTTACGTAAGGGGGTACGGTACATTTTTTCGCGGCAATTGTATTGGATTTATTCGAGAATGTTCCCGCTTTTGCACGGTCTTTGGTAACCTTAATTATTAGGGTGAAGTAAGTTGTATTTGTTTGTTTAAGTTTCGTGGCTTTCCTTTTTTTTGTTGTAAATAGAAAATTCAGTTCTTTATCAATATTGTACATAAATTTTAAACTAATACTAGCTGACCCGGTAAACGTTGTTTTGCCTCACTTAGGGGTATGAAAAATATGTAGATAGTATAGTAGCCGATTCTCAGAACTACTAAATACATATAACATTTGTAAAAATTGGTCAAGCCGTTTCGGAGGAGTACGGTAAACTAATATTGTGACATGGAAATTTTATATATAAGATTATAAATACGAATCTGTATATTTCATATATGTATTTTTTTGTTTGTTTATTTTTGTTGTGTATTATGTTAATGTATGTTTTTGTTTGTTACTCGTTGGATCATCGAGATTAAGCAACGGTATGTGCACAGTTTTTGGATGGGTGACCAAGCACAAGATTCTCTATTTAAAAAAAGTCGCATTTGCATCTGGGCATTACCGTGTGTCGGATTATACGTTAAATTGTAAGTCTCGGCTGTTAGTCATAAAACAAGCAGTTTTTAATTAAATTCAGAGCCTTCGGATGGCTTGAAAACTTTCGACGCCAGAACTTGGCGACTCGGTTCAGTTTTAAATTATCTTTATTATTTACAGAAATACAAATATATTACAAAACAGTAGTGTACATACAAGCATTTGGATCCTACTATTTTGTAGCAATATTTAAAATTACCTTTACAAGGATCAAAGAACTTGGCGACTACAAAGATGAAAAATATTAGTTCATTCATACGGCTGAACCGAATTGCATCAAATTAGCTATGGAGATAAAACACTCACTGGATTAACACTTTTACACACATCCTACTTTTTCATCCCGGATCAACGTAGGTCACATTGCTGGACGCTGCTAGTAAATAAATAACTACTACGTACTACCAAAGTAACAAATTAAGTAACACCTGATTCTGTAAAGAAAAGCTTTTTAAAACTTTAAATTCCTCGTGAAACTAGAACTGATTAAGTAATCTTAAACAAGACAAGTACTCTTGAGGCAAAGTGTTAAAAGTGCAACAAAGTTGTTAACTTTGTTCTCTTGTCTAAGTAGAACGTAGACTATTTATAACCGTGGACTGATCACAATATATATTAGATAAAATTATAATATAAAGATCGCCGTATTGAAAAAAAAAACTTAGATTAATCGTAAATTATTACCTTATGAGATACACTGTAATTTTTACAACGAGTTGTTAACTATTAGAACGCTTTCAGTTAAAATATTGTGGATGAAAGAAAACTAACGGACCGATCAACGCCAATCCATGGCACGCTACGTTTATAAATTCAAAAAAAGTTCTTTAGTTACAAATAACAGTCACTTCACTCTGTGAACCAGCTCATATTGAAATACCGATTACTTAAAATGCCCACAATGTTCTTAGCACTTATGAGCTTTACTTACAAATTCTCAAGTGATTTAGTGAAATAGCAAGCAACGCTCCATTTTCCTAAACATGTACAGCTCCACAATGCAATTTAAATCTAGTTAAATTACAAATAATTATAGTAATTACACAATTCAAATGATGTAAGTTTTACTAACTTTATACTTCAACTTAGGAGTGAAAGACATATCTACTAACTGACACATCAACATTGAATAAAATTTGTGTTGCACTTAAAGAAAATGTTTAATTAGATAGATCAGAAAGTATTTTTTCACATGTTTGTTCTTTATGAGTACAAAACAGGCATACTCTCCACTACCATCGATCATTATCTATTTTTATGTGATGAGAGCTCAATTTGGCATGTGGCAGCCTTACTTATCGTAGGTCGTGGGATCGACCCCCGCCAATGAGCTCGAGATTTTGGTAAAAGAAAACATAGCACGGCAGAAGTGCATTTTCTAGTGCTCACCTGGCCATCAACTGGCCACCAAGTATAAAATCGGTCGCACAGCATCTAAGTATATAAAGCTAGTTATTCCAGACTAGGCATAACTCATCTCAGCCCATTGTGTCCCTAAATTGTGTGGTTATGCGTCCTGCTAGTCAAAGTGGAGCAGTAATTTTCAAAAATCTATTTTATTTATTTTCGTTCACAATAATACTTTACATACCGTACGCCGAGTCTTAAATTATCTATTAATTAAAATGGTATTTAAATTATTATTATTTATGCTATAAATAGTAAAAGTAAAAGTGAAAAAGCTTTTTATTCTATTGCATTACATTTTATAAAAATGACATATTTTTATTTACACATTTTTATACAAAAGTTGCCGCTTGGGCATAGGCCTCCCCCGTTATTTCCCAACTCTCTCTCAAGCTCAAGCTATTAATTAGAAGTTCTTAAATCAAAATTGCTAAATAATCTTTGCAGTCAATAAAGATTCTAGTCACTGTGAAATTCTTGTATAATATTTAGACGTTGCCTAAGTTCTTACTTACAAAGCTAGAAGCTTGTGAAGACATCTAAAGGACACTGCAGTTAACAAAGTGAAACAAAAGAATTGGTCGACCGAGCGAAGCGTATCTTGCCTTCTCACATCAACTTGCCAAGTTAATTCATTTGTAAGTTTGAAGTTGCGCAAAAAAACTATGTGATTAAAAAAAAACTTTAAATCATTATTATGATTATGCTTGGAAATAAACGAAAACTTTAATATAGTTTTGTATAAGTCGAAAAACTTGTACAGGCCATGTGCTGATTTAGAATATCTGTAAATTATTGAGATTTAGTAATATTTTTATATTAAAAGTTTGTTTGCCCCGGTAAAAAAATAAAAGAAATGGTGTTCAGTAGGAAAAACGTCTTCCTTTCAATCACTACACCAATGACACGCTTTTCATGTAAAGTGTGAATTTGCACATGCCTTTCGGTGAAAAAACATTGTGAGGAAACCTACATGTATGAGGACCACAATATCCGAAGATGTGTGTCATTTTGTGGTCTTTTGTGGTGCGGGTACCGACGCATTGTCTCGAGAGATGCCTCAAGGATGAGTTCTGGCCGAAAGGTGTCGTGTACCGGCCTTTTCTCGAAACACGACGCCGCCTCATCTGTATGGTATATAATGGTATGTATTCTATATGTCCCAGTACCATACCATGTCCCATACGGAATCCCAGCAGTGGGAACGTATAGGGCGTTCTCTGACGAGAAGATAAATACAGACCATAACCCACCACTCTGACCAAGTGCGGGTTGACGAATTTATTTTATTTATACCTTTATTGCAGGCAACTATGGCCCATAACATAGAATACAAATACACGTATAGTGAGCTGCTATTGCTAGTCCCAATAAAATATTTTTCTTTTTTTCAATTCATCCAAAAAACATTACCAATCCAATCCATTCATTAGGCCAAAACACAAAAGCTTGAAAACACGACCAAACTTCCCGCCAACAAAAAACGGCTATTGCTTCTCCAATTTGTCTCGCAAGCTTTTGTCCCAAAACAAATTGCCATTTATACTTTATTCCGCAAACAATACATTCAGACTTAAAGGATCAGCTGAAACCTAACGGAAGGTCTGAAACCTAATAATATTCTGACAAAATGCCGACCAAGCCGACAAAAAATCAAGGGTTTGTATATTTTTTTTTGTAACAGAGATATTATATAAGAACATGACTACAAAAGACACGGTTACATGTCTTTACATGTACTTGTGTCTTGGTTTATATTACCACTTATTATTGTTTGTTTGACGCGAATTTGCTCCGAAACTACTGGACCGATTAAAGAAAACCTTTCACCGTTGGGAAGCTACATTATCTCCGAGTAACATAGGCTTTATTTTGTTTCTCTTCACTACTCTGATTATTTCATAGGCCGTATGAAGCCAGGACTGTTTGCTAGTCGAATCATAAACGCATTAAGTCTCTCTGTGACATAAATAGTTAAGATACATAATTAAGATAGTTTCACTTTGCTTGTAAAGTGTACTTATACGTTTTTGTAAAGTGTACTTTAGTTTTTTTTTAATTAATAAGACTGTATCAGTCTTATAAATAAAAAAAAACCTAAGCTGAACATTATCTTACTTTAGTTAACGTTTAACGTTTTTCATTGGTTGACTACTCAAATCTAAATGTCACAACCGATTTTTTTTTTTCTAAGCCGTGATCTTTATTTATGCCGTGATCCGTAATCAAATGTTTCTGGTAAAAAAACTATGCTTGCCAATCCTACTATTTTGAGAAATATTATTCTTAGTTTTTATCGTTAATCTAGTTATTTTTTCTAACAACCAGCAGAGAAAGACAAAAAAAAAACAATCAGACTAAGTAAACTCAAGTTGATCAAGCTGATAGCGTTAGGTTCCCGAAGCTCGTGAATAAATCACGCAGTAGACGCGAGTATATCTACAGAATCAGTTGAGCACAACTATCCGCTTGATAAGGGTCCAGTCAAGTCTAAACTCATAAGACGAGAAATATTTCATACTAGCTCGCCCCTGCGGTCATACCCATGTTGAACTGGGATAAAAGTAGACTGTTATTAAATAGTTTATTAAAATAATAATATAAAGAAAATTTTAATTAAACAATGTTAGTCAAAATGTTATATAAACATTTTTAAAATTTTTAACATTTTGACTAACATTGTTTAATTAAAATTTTCTTTATATTATTATTTTAATAAACTATTTAATAACAGTCTACTTTTATCCCAGTTCAACATGGGTATGACCGCAGGGGCGAGCTAGTATGAAATATTTCTCGTCTTATGAGTTTAGACTTGACTGGACCCTTATCAAGCGGATAGTTGTGCTCAACTGATTCTGTAGATATACTCGCGTCTACTGCGTGATTTATTCACGAGCTTCGGGAACCTAACGCTATCAGCTTGATCAACTTGAGTTTACTTAGTCTGATTGTTTTTTTTTTGTCTTTCTCTGCTGGTTGTTAGAAAAAATAACTAGATTAACGATAAAAACTAAGAATAATATTTCTCAAAATAGTAGGATTGGCAAGCATAGTTTTTTTACCAGAAACATTTGATTACGGATCACGGCATAAATAAAGATCACGGCTTAGAAAAAAAAAAATCGGTTGTGACATTTAGATTTGAGTAGTCAACCAATGAAAAACGTTAAACGTTAACTAAAGTAAGATAATGTTCAGCTTAGGTTTTTTTTTATTTATAAGACTGATACAGTCTTATTAATTAAAAAAAAACTAAAGTACACTTTACAAAAACGTATAAGTACACTTTACAAGCAAAGTGAAACTATCTTAATTATGTATCTTAACTATTTATGTCACAGAGAGACTTAATGCGTTTATGATTCGACTAGCAAACAGTCCTGGCTTCATACGGCCTATGAAATAATCAGAGTAGTGAAGAGAAACAAAATAAAGCCTATGTTACTCGGAGATAATGTAGCTTCCCAACGGTGAAAGGTTTTCTTTAATCGGTCCAGTAGTTTCGGAGCAAATTCGCGTCAAACAAACAATAATAAGTGGTAATATAAACCAAGACACAAGTACATGTAAAGACATGTAACCGTGTCTTTTGTAGTCATGTTCTTATATAATATCTCTGTTACAAAAAAAAATATACAAACCCTTGATTTTTTGTCGGCTTGGTCGGCATTTTGTCAGAATATTATTAGGTTTCAGACCTTCCGTTAGGTTTCAGCTGATCCTTTAAGTCTGAATGTATTGTTTGCGGAATAAAGTATAAATGGCAATTTGTTTTGGGACAAAAGCTTGCGAGACAAATTGGAGAAGCAATAGCCGTTTTTTGTTGGCGGGAAGTTTGGTCGTGTTTTCAAGCTTTTGTGTTTTGGCCTAATGAATGGATTGGATTGGTAATGTTTTTTGGATGAATTGAAAAAAAGAAAAATATTTTATTGGGACTAGCAATAGCAGCTCACTATACGTGTATTTGTATTCTATGTTATGGGCCATAGTTGCCTGCAATAAAGGTATAAATAAAATAAATTCGTCAACCCGCACTTGGTCAGAGTGGTGGGTTATGGTCTGTATTTATCTTCTCGTCAGAGAACGCCCTATACGTTCCCACTGCTGGGATTCCGTATGGGACATGGTATGGTACTGGGACATATAGAATACATACCATTATATACCATACAGATGAGGCGGCGTCGTGTTTCGAGAAAAGGCCGGTACACGACACCTTTCGGCCAGAACTCATCCTTGAGGCATCTCTCGAGACAATGCGTCGGTACCCGCACCACAAAAGACCACAAAATGACACACATCTTCGGATATTGTGGTCCTCATACATGTAGGTTTCCTCACAATGTTTTTTCACCGAAAGGCATGTGCAAATTCACACTTTACATGAAAAGCGTGTCATTGGTGTAGTGATTGAAAGGAAGACGTTTTTCCTACTGAACACCATTTCTTTTATTTTTTTACCGGGGCAAACAAACTTTTAATATAAAAATATTACTAAATCTCAATAATTTACAGATATTCTAAATCAGCACATGGCCTGTACAAGTTTTTCGACTTATACAAAACTATATTAAAGTTTTCGTTTATTTCCAAGCATAATCATAATAATGATTTAAAGTTTTTTTTTAATCACATAGTTTTTTTGCGCAACTTCAAACTTACAAATGAATTAACTTGGCAAGTTGATGTGAGAAGGCAAGATACGCTTCGCTCGGTCGACCAATTCTTTTGTTTCACTTTGTTAACTGCAGTGTCCTTTAGATGTCTTCACAAGCTTCTAGCTTTGTAAGTAAGAACTTAGGCAACGTCTAAATATTATACAAGAATTTCACAGTGACTAGAATCTTTATTGACTGCAAAGATTATTTAGCAATTTTGATTTAAGAACTTCTAATTAATAGCTTGAGCTTGAGAGAGAGTTGGGAAATAACGGGGGAGGCCTATGCCCAAGCGGCAACTTTTGTATAAAAATGTGTAAATAAAAATATGTCATTTTTATAAAATGTAATGCAATAGAATAAAAAGCTTTTTCACTTTTACTTTTACTATTTATAGCATAAATAATAATAATTTAAATACCATTTTAATTAATAGATAATTTAAGACTCGGCGTACGGTATGTAAAGTATTATTGTGAACGAAAATAAATAAAATAGATTTTTGAAAATTACTGCTCCACTTTGACTAGCAGGACGCATAACCACACAATTTAGGGACACAATGGGCTGAGATGAGTTATGCCTAGTCTGGAATAACTAGCTTTATATACTTAGATGCTGTGCGACCGATTTTATACTTGGTGGCCAGTTGATGGCCAGGTGAGCACTAGAAAATGCACTTCTGCCGTGCTATGTTTTCTTTTACCAAAATCTCGAGCTCATTGGCGGGGGTCGATCCCACGACCTACGATAAGTAAGGCTGCCACATGCCAAATTGAGCTCTCATCACATAAAAATAGATAATGATCGATGGTAGTGGAGAGTATGCCTGTTTTGTACTCATAAAGAACAAACATGTGAAAAAATACTTTCTGATCTATCTAATTAAACATTTTCTTTAAGTGCAACACAAATTTTATTCAATGTTGATGTGTCAGTTAGTAGATATGTCTTTCACTCCTAAGTTGAAGTATAAAGTTAGTAAAACTTACATCATTTGAATTGTGTAATTACTATAATTATTTGTAATTTAACTAGATTTAAATTGCATTGTGGAGCTGTACATGTTTAGGAAAATGGAGCGTTGCTTGCTATTTCACTAAATCACTTGAGAATTTGTAAGTAAAGCTCATAAGTGCTAAGAACATTGTGGGCATTTTAAGTAATCGGTATTTCAATATGAGCTGGTTCACAGAGTGAAGTGACTGTTATTTGTAACTAAAGAACTTTTTTTGAATTTATAAACGTAGCGTGCCATGGATTGGCGTTGATCGGTCCGTTAGTTTTCTTTCATCCACAATATTTTAACTGAAAGCGTTCTAATAGTTAACAACTCGTTGTAAAAATTACAGTGTATCTCATAAGGTAATAATTTACGATTAATCTAAGTTTTTTTTTTCAATACGGCGATCTTTATATTATAATTTTATCTAATATATATTGTGATCAGTCCACGGTTATAAATAGTCTACGTTCTACTTAGACAAGAGAACAAAGTTAACAACTTTGTTGCACTTTTAACACTTTGCCTCAAGAGTACTTGTCTTGTTTAAGATTACTTAATCAGTTCTAGTTTCACGAGGAATTTAAAGTTTTAAAAAGCTTTTCTTTACAGAATCAGGTGTTACTTAATTTGTTACTTTGGTAGTACGTAGTAGTTATTTATTTACTAGCAGCGTCCAGCAATGTGACCTACGTTGATCCGGGATGAAAAAGTAGGATGTGTGTAAAAGTGTTAATCCAGTGAGTGTTTTATCTCCATAGCTAATTTGATGCAATTCGGTTCAGCCGTATGAATGAACTAATATTTTTCATCTTTGTAGTCGCCAAGTTCTTTGATCCTTGTAAAGGTAATTTTAAATATTGCTACAAAATAGTAGGATCCAAATGCTTGTATGTACACTACTGTTTTGTAATATATTTGTATTTCTGTAAATAATAAAGATAATTTAAAACTGAACCGAGTCGCCAAGTTCTGGCGTCGAAAGTTTTCAAGCCATCCGAAGGCTCTGAATTTAATTAAAAACTGCTTGTTTTATGACTAACAGCCGAGACTTACAATTTAACGTATAATCCGACACACGGTAATGCCCAGATGCAAATGCGACTTTTTTTAAATAGAGAATCTTGTGCTTGGTCACCCATCCAAAAACTGTGCACATACCGTTGCTTAATCTCGATGATCCAACGAGTAACAAACAAAAACATACATTAACATAATACACAACAAAAATAAACAAACAAAAAAATACATATATGAAATATACAGATTCGTATTTATAATCTTATATATAAAATTTCCATGTCACAATATTAGTTTACCGTACTCCTCCGAAACGGCTTGACCAATTTTTACAAAATGTTATATGTATTTAGTAGTTCTGAGAATCGGCTACTATACTATCTACATATTTTTCATACCCCTAAGTGAGGCAAAACAACGTTTACCGGGTCAGCTAGTATTAGTTTAAAATTTATGTACAATATTGATAAAGAACTGAATTTTCTATTTACAACAAAAAAAAGGAAAGCCACGAAACTTAAACAAACAAATACAACTTACTTCACCCTAATAATTAAGGTTACCAAAGACCGTGCAAAAGCGGGAACATTCTCGAATAAATCCAATACAATTGCCGCGAAAAAATGTACCGTACCCCCTTACGTAACTCCGGTAAGGCGGAACTTTGTAACTATTTATGGGTTCTAAACCTTGCCGATAACGGGGGGTGTAAAGAGTGCTTATCTGTTTCTTTGCAAGGACTGCCTTTTATAGGTGCGAGATTATAAGTGGCAGACGCTGCTATAAATTATAGGTGGAGATAATGTGGCTGTAGTGAGTAAGGTTTTTTTAACCTCCGATTTACTCGTACATGTCGGAGACCTATTTTGATATTCCTTTCATACCGGTTCTCGCTTGCACGCTTCTTGCACTTGTATTCTTCATACTTTTTCTTTGATTAAGGTGTTTAGTTATTGTAATCTACCATTGATAATGTCATCATTTATGTAGTTTAATTGAGTTTGTCTAATATATAGAACTTAAAATTTTACTTAATGTCAATTTAATCAAAAATTATGGCAAAGTTATTTTTTAAATAATGCTTGTGCTGGCTATTATTTACGTTTATTTGTGCGGGCGCAGCCGTCATTACGAGCGTACGTTAGCTATGTTTCTGAAAATGGCACACTGATTGTTCTGGAACATGCCCTGCTAGTACTGATAAAATAAACGTAAGTGATAGCTGGCTATAATAACATAACGTTTCTTTTTCAGTTTCAATAAACTCGTCAATATAATTCAAATATACAGTTGTTAAGTTTTTCTTTTCAAAACATATTCGATCATTGGTTTATTCATTCCACAGTACGGTCTAAATCATATTATCCTACTAGTAATAAGAATACAAAAGTAAAATGTTTTTTTACAGCGTAATAGCACGCTTAATGCAAGTAGTACTGCAGGTTACATCTAGTCCCACAAAAATTAAAAGACGAATATTTGCTTGTGTGTATGTTTCTTACTCCATCACGTTGTAACTGTACCGATTTCAAACAAATCTGGTATGGAGACTAAACCCAGTTTATACTATAAAACAGAACATACACATTATAAAACACTTAAGCTGTGCCAACATTCCAAAGTCCCTGAATTTTCAAACCAAGTAAGCTGACACTTAAAAGGACCTTTATTTATCCGACCGCAACCTCCCTGTCTCACGGCCGTATATCTTCTTCGAGATAATTGCATAGAGGCGCCATATGTTGTAAGGACCGGATTTGCGGCAAACGTGGGTACTACAGCAGTACTTTGGGGAAACCAAAAATTTACGAATTTATTCCAAATCGTGACTACTTAATTCGTTTAATCAGTGACTTCGGTAATAATCGCATGTCGTGGCCACGCCAGAAATCAGTTTTACGTGCGTGCCAACGTGGTAATGCTGCATGTATGTTGAATATGGCACCCACTGGTGAGATAAAAACTTTTTGATACGTCTTTTCCGCTCCGTTCTATAATCTTTAAGAGTAGCAAACGAAATGGAAAATGTAACTAAATATTATCTACAATTCACTGAGTTATCTCTTAATCAAAGCAATTTGACTTCATATTTCCGGGTAAAAACGTATTGAAAATGTGGCGAAAACGCTTGGGGGCTCTGCTATAAATTATAACTTTAACTGTATTTGTTCTGTCTTATATCAATTTAATTAACTGCGGGTGCAAAGAGTTATATAATAAATTGGAATATATTCTATCATATCTTTATCGTTCTGTTTAAGTCTTAATAGCAAACCCACTAAAAAAAGAAATTAATTTGATTTTGTAGCAAATACCTTTGCTCAAAAGCTTTGTAAATTTAGTTTTGAGAAGGTAAATGAAAATTCCTGTCTTATGTTACGACTTCAACCAAGCAACTTGAGTTTCAAAGTTATTTGAAATTACTGGTTT
Source organism: Mellilla xanthometata (assembly GCA_035578125.1). Classification (NCBI taxonomy): domain Eukaryota; kingdom Metazoa; phylum Arthropoda; class Insecta; order Lepidoptera; family Geometridae; genus Mellilla; species Mellilla xanthometata. The sequence goes on from JAPUBQ010000022.1 coordinate 11,168, forward strand.
GGAAATGTTTGAAGTTCCTCTACTATGGATTAATTTATTTATTCTATCGGATGGATCGTTTCAAAGACTGCTTGAACTCTATAATTTTTTCGTAGGTTTTATACAAAAATGTTTACATTTTTGCAGTTACCTTACCACCACTATTATATTGACACTAAAAAATCTATCATTTTTCTAACCCTACTTACCATTATTACATGTATATGCGAAAATTTGTAAGTGTATATGTGTGTATATTTGTTACTTCTTCACTCTCAAATGGCTTAAACAATTTTGATCAAATTTGGTGAGAAGATAGAGACCTTATTATATTATTAACACATAGACTACTTTTTACACGCTTTCTATTAGCTTCGCCTGTATGTGTGTTTGTAACCGACTTCTTCGGGCGTGATTTTGACCCACTAAACGGCCAGATTTCGTTCAAACTTTGTAGATTTATTAAGGACCTATAACAATACACTAATTTGATAAAATTACGGTTTTCTATAAATAGCGTGTTTTTTAGTTTTTTTAACTATTATTTTATCACAAAAACTGTATCTTCCGCGGGATACGCAAATAACTCCAAAATCTTTATTACTCCTTCACGCTCCAACGGCTGGACTGATGATGATGAGATTCACTATGAAGGTTTACCCAGTTGTCTGGTAGAAATAAGTGATAAGGCTGCCTTTGTACTCTACTATTAAGTTTTTATTTTAATCATTTAAATTTTTGTGGCTATACAATAAAGTTATATTATATTCTTTCTATTCTATTCTAAGATAGATTACACTTTGGATTAGGCTACTATTATATCCCGGATTAACTTTTCTTGTCCAGGATTAACGCTGGTAACACCACGGGGTGCAACTAGTAATCTCATAATTAAAAAATCTTGGCTCTGCCTTTCACATGAAGGTTTACCTTTACTCTTTTCGCTTCCTCAAAACACGCGGAAATGCCAGCACAGGTATGAAAACAGGAATAAAAGCAGGGGAAATCAATTACGCAGTTGCGTCGTAAATATTGGAAGGTTCACTTTATGGGTTCGCTGCATGTGTTGCCTTTCCGCGACTTTTTATTGAATACCCATAATATAATGGTGCTTCTTATGTCTCTTTTATTTGGCCCCATAAGGAAGCTACGTCTGATTACCACAAGCTGAAGATTTTGTTAATAATATTCGCAGAAAAATACATATTTAATACTTAAGTCATTGTCAACTGCCAACATTTGTAAACTTTCAACATAATGATAAAAAAAAAAACAGATAAATTAGTTTCGTAAGCTATTTTACCGTTGTTTTTTCTTTAAATAAACTATTAATATAAAAAGATCACAAGATATTATTCAACTTTTTAGTTAGTCAAGGTCAAATTAATTTAATGCATCATTATGGTATACATAAGGTCTTAATGTTATTTATTACTCGGGTATCGCAAAAACATTATTATGAAGAGTGAGCCAGCTTATTTAATTATAATATAAATAGTAGTAGTTTATCGTCATATAGTTTTATCACATAGAAAATCATGAATTTTATAATTATTTAAAGTCTTGTCATAAACAGTGTCGAATATTGAGAAACTTCGCTTACGTGTGTGGTCTGTGTCTCTGTAGTCGCCGAAGGTCAATATATCACTTACAGCCCGACATACGAGGGAGTGATTATTATTCCCATATTTTATTTTAGATTTTTTAACTCCAATTAAATAGCTAAGCGGTTTGCGTCCACCTTCATTGTGCGTACCGCCAAGGCGTGGAATTCTTTGCCAAATTCCCTGTTCTCCGATAACTATAATCTGGCAGTTTTCAAGGCAAGAGTGGACCGGTTGTTTCTGGGCAAGCGCGCTCCACCTTAGATCGCAATATCACTTACCATCAGGTGAATTGCGATCAAGCGCAAGCCCATTAGAGTAAAAAAAAAACGAATAATCCACCCACATTTGTCTCTGTCAAACTCCAAAGTTGTACACTACCAAAAAACGGTTCAGTTTTCCCCAAGTGCACTAGCAACATTGAATTCGGATGATAAAGAAAGAAAGAAAGAAAGAAAATTATTTATTATGACAAATTAACACAAGACAAGATATAATATTTAAAATACACAAATAACTTTAATCTGTCACCACACAGCCTCAACTCAGTATAATGCTGTTTGCTGGGGAGCAACCAACGCTTAAAGTGTTTGAAGCCACTGGTGTTCCTGATAAGATAGTGACAAGAGGAATCTCTCTATTATTAACGTATGGCCTGGCAACACCAACGCCGGGATTCACGACCGAACACATAAAATATGGGTCGTTTGTAACCCGACGTTATGAAGAAGTAAGTAAAGAGTTCTAATAAACTGCCTGACGGGGTGCGCATCGAATTTTACGCCTCAATTCTGTGATAACTTTATAGTAGGGGTATTGTTTCCGTGGTTATAAATTTGGTATAGCTACGGTGGAGGTAATTTGAAATTCATTGTTTTCGTTTAGTACATTCATTGTTTTTGTTGTTTTATAAAACTATGGTTACTTATAAACACTGATTATCTTATCTTATCTTATATCTTTAAATGAGCAATTCTTGTATATATAATTGGAATCTCGGAATCGGCTCCAACGATTTTCATGAAATTCAGTATATAGGGGGTTTCGGGGGCGATAAATCGATCAAGCTAGGAATCATTTTTAGAAAATGTAATATAAAAAAAAATATTGAGCAAAGCTCGGTCAACCAAGTACTATAATTAAAATGATTATAACTCACTTAACAAGAAACTATTTAAAAGAAGTTAATTGATTTGCCAATGGGTCTCACTCTAGATATGGCTATGTCGTGAGAACCGGTAAAATTGAGTTCATGTTTTTTGCTATAATAGTAAAGCTGATATATATTTTTTCTGTGGTTAATAAATACTTTATTATTATATTATAACAAATCTTAAAGTAGCTTGTTATTTTAATTACCCAAACATAAATCAATTATTAAATAAAATAAAATCAAACTTGTAACACGCTAAAGAGGTTATTTTAAATGTTTTTTAATCAACTATAATGTTACGTAGCACGATAAAATTAAGGTTTTATTTTAATATTAGGACACATTTCACACATGGCTGGTTAATACTGAACCATTTCTAGTTCGTATTATGGTCGCTAACACTACTGATATACTACATACATGTTTTTCATTATTACATATTTAACACCCAGACCCACAGCCAACAAATTTCATTAAGCACAAAGATGTTGGCTGTCTCAGAAATCGAATCCGGAACCTTCTGATTAGCAATCTGGCATGGTAAACTTTACGCCAACGTGGTCGTCAAAACGAGGTTGAACTTTGTATCAAACGCTTAAGATGCAATCCTCTTCATAAACAATTATGTATATTTGTCGTCAATATCCCTTTACGAAACATAGCCTTGGGATACTAAATGTTATATGTAGCCCAATCCATACCAATATTATAAAGAAGATAAGTTTGATTGTTTGTCACGAATAGGCTCTGAAACTGCTAGACCGATTTAAAAATTCTGTCACCGTTGAGAAGCTACAAATTTGACGACCTCGTTGGCGTAAAGGTTACCATGCCGGTCTGCTAATCAGAAAGTTCCGGGTTCGATTCCCGACCCGGTCAACATCTTTGTGCTTAACTAAATTTGGTGGCTGTGGGTCTGGGTGTTAAATATGTATTTATATATAATATGTATGTATGTATGTATGTATGTATATGTAGTATATCAGTTGTGTTAGCAACCATAATACGAGCTAGAAATGGTTCAGTATAGGGCTAACCAGCCGTGTGTGAATGTAAAAAAAAACAATATCCCCGAGTAAAAAAGGCTATATTACGTTTCTTTTTACAACTAGGATTATTTTATAGCTCGAGCAAAGCCGGGACTGGCTGCTAGTTTCAAATAAAAAAAAAAATGGTTGCCTGTAAAGTCGGTTTTACGGGCGAAGATTTTACGTGACAACGTCTGCCGCGTGCTGCGCGCGCGGCAGACCGATCATAGTTGAGTGGGAGAGAGACGCAAGGCATTCGGACGGCCTCTCTCTCGTTCGGTGACTCATCGTAACGTTACCGGGCGTTACACTTTTTCATAAGTGACTCCCAGCCGCAACCTAATTTAAGACGTTGTCACGTCAAAAACTCAATAAATAGTAATGCCAGTTGCTAAGCAAGATGGTATCGCAACAAATAGCGTGAAAGCCTCAAGGGGGTAGGAAAGCGGAAATTGGGGCAATAATGCAAAGGAAAGAAACCTATACATGTCAATATACAAAAGGGTGGAAGGGCACTGAGATTATTACTACTATAGTATAATATAATATGAGAAAAAAATACAGGATATTTACATTTATTTTGTGAAAATACAGTACTTAGAGATTTGAATAGTAACATTAAAAATACAATAATGAAAAATAAAAAACAAAAAACTAAATACAAATAGTGAATAATAATAATAAATGGCCGCGGGTAAGTATATGAAAATATTGAGTCAAAATGTAGGCAACTATATGGTAAGGATCTTACAAAAAAAAAACTACTGCCAACCTAAAAAAATTATCTAAAAGCATGCTGTGTTCCTTTCCTTATTATGTTTTTCTTCGCTAAAAGTTCATTGGAGGGGATTGAACCTTTAAGCCTTTGGGACGTAACTCAACCATACGACAGAGCTGTCATCGCTACAACATCAAACTTTGACAGGAAAATGTTCAAAATTTAATTTTGAATAAATGTATAATATATTAGTACTAAAAGTACTATACCTACACTTAAAAAAGTATTTACTATTAAAAAAAATAATTCACGTGAGAGGAAGAAGACAAAAAATATATAAATGTAAATTAAAAACTACACTTATATTAAAATAAAATCTTACTTTATAGTCAATTCTAAATACCTTAAATAAAAATAAAAATAATATTCAAAATAAAAGGTCACAAAAAAAAATCTTACTTACAAAAAATATACCAGACCTAAGTCGATGTCCGCATGAAGGGTGCCTAATAATATATTTTGTACAAGTATAAAATAATATTACTTTATCCGTTTTTGGTAATCCACGGATAAAGACCCCGATAAATCGCGCACAAATACGCAGGGGATAAGCGATGGTGAAAACTAAACCCCCAAAGTGTCTATAAAATATGTGTTTATTGCATAAGAAAATGGGTTCACCCATACGGAATGGAAATACCCTTATGAAAATGGATAAATATATCTTTTATTGCTTTCGGTTTGGATTGTCTTTCAAATTACTTATCGGTTGTAAAATAATACGAGTACTTTTTTACGACAGATTCTTTTACCTACATAAATAAAAAATCCTACTAATATTATAAATTGAAAATCGTGTGTTGGTGTGTATGTTTGTTACTTCTTCACGTTCAAGCGGCTGACCTGATTTTGATGAAATTTGGTATGTAGATAGCTTTGACCTTGGATTAATAAATAGGCTACATTGTATTCTGGATTGACACGAGTAATACCGGGGACAAAGTGGTTTTTTTTTCAACTTAGTATTGCATTTCAACTCAATGGCTGAATTTAAGATTTAACTTATAGGATATCCCACTTATATTATAAATGTGAAAGTTTATGTGTAAGTTTGTATGTTTGTTACTTCTTCACGCTCAAACGGCTGATTCGATTTAACTGCAATTTGGTGTGGAGGTAGCTTAAACCTTTGATTAGCACACAAACTAATTTTTATTCCGAATCAACTTCTTTAATTCCTGATTCACGCGGATAATCGGGGGGCGCGGCTAGATATCAAAAGCTGGATTTAAAGAAAACAAAAAAGTTACATTTTTCTCCAAAGGAAATCAAAGAGAGTGATTATTGGCTAATCGAATCTGCGAGTCAACATTACTAATTAAGTTATGACTTGCGGAAAGACCGGGTGAAGGGTGTTTGTATTTGTTCGCACACTCGACTGTAAGTATATCATTTGTCTTTAGCATTATTCTTTTTTTTGCCATGAGGCATCCTGGCGTTATGCTATAAAGGGACTATGTTTTTATTCAGAGTCAGACGTATCTCTATATCAAATTTAAAACGAATCAACTCATCTGCTTGGGCGTGAAAACTTTAAAAACATTCACACATTCTTTTACTGCAGTGCTCCCGCGCCGTCAGCGTGCACTTGCTTACGAACATTTGCAGGTAGTGCTGTTGCTGCGTCATTGTTGTTGTCGCGCATACTGGCTTGCCATTCCAGTTGCTATATTTTTCTTAGTTACTCGGATATAAAATGTAAATCTCCACTAAAGTTTACATGTAATTACCACCTATCTCAATACTAACTAATGTCTATATACTAACTCATTTTACAACAATCCTGCAATAAGTTAAAACAATTAGCTTAAGAATTATTTAACATATATTTATTAAGTTTCTCACTTCTAGGATTATATGTACACTAGGTAAGTTGAGTATGTAATTAATTACTTGTAAATAAAGATAATTTGGAAACAAACAACACATTCTTTTGCATTTATAACATTAGTAGGACAAATAAGATATATCGAGAGAAATTCATAGTAGCGCTTATAGTTCGGCTAAGGTGATCTAGTTATAAGTTAAGCAACGCTCGAGGCGAAGTCTTTGGTTTGATGACCATGCACAACACTGTTTTTAAAAAGAGATCCTTTTCATCTGAGTGCTACCATGGGTCGGATGACACGTTACATTGTAAGTCCCGGCCTTTATTAGTACAAGGAGGCGTCAAGCCAAGTCAAAGGTCTTCGGACAGATTGAAATCACTAGACAAACGAAGAAGAATAAAAAGGTGAAAAATAATAAATGTTCTAGTATCAATGTATGTGTCAAAATGTTAAAAAGTTAATCAAATAACCCCTGCTCGCCCCCGGTGCAAAGGTGCCCATCACGCTCGCTGCATTACCGCGCTGAATAGATGTGGCCAACCTCTGCACCAAGAACTACTCGGAGCAGAAGTCACCGGTGAAGTTTTTTAGCCTTGCTCTTGGGCAAAACTTCGCCCAATAATAAAAAAATTAAAAACAAAACACATTTTATCCAGCAAAATAGTATTGCTAAACCCTTTCCAAACAAACCCTTTTTTGCAAACATTTCTTCAAAAAACTCGATTCATTTAAAAAGACAATTAGTAACTAATTTCAAGTTAAAGAGAGTATTCCTGTTTTCAAATGCAAAGTCTGATTGGATCTGATAATTCAAAGTAGGATCGCATCCAATCCGGCCGAAATTAAGACCGTTCAGCGGTTAGGTAATTACAAAGTTTTTTCATTAGCACTGTGTTTGTATATGCTGCCAGTGGCTTTGTAAATGAGTTTCATTAAGCTGAAAGCAATCAGAATTTACGTAGCTGAAATAAAATTTGCATTTACCCGGTGCGTTGTTAGGTCAGCTGCGATTTGTACGACTGAATTTGTTAGGATCCAGACTTGGACTCGTATTCTTTTAGGTAAGTGTGCTCAACAATAGACCAAAACACAATTTACCATCTGGTGATTTTTTTAGGACACATTTCACACTCGGCTGGTTAACCCCATACTAACCTTTTTCTAGTTCGTATTTTGGTAGCTAACACAACTGATATACTACATATACATACATACATATTGTTTTATATAGATACAAGTTATAACACCCAGACCCAAAGCCAACAAATTTAGTTAAGCACAAAGATGTTGACCGGGCCGGGAATCGAACCCGGAACCTTCGGATTAGCAGTCTGGCATGGAAACCTTTACGCCAACGAGGTCGTCAACAAGCGTTAGGCATATAGCTAGCGAGTGTGGCTCGGTGGGAAAACGTCTGCTTTCAATCAGACGGCCCCTGGTTCGATAGTAGGATATTAGGATACTAATTACTATCAATTATTATGACCTACTAAGACTGCTTGTAGCTCGGCTAGCTAAGGTGATCTGAAGCGATCGTCAAAGCTAAGCATCGGTCGATGCGGATGGTGTTTGGATGGGTGACCATGCACAAGATTGTCGTTTTCCAAGTGGTATTTTCATCTGGCGCCGGATGACACGTTAAAATGTAGGTCCCGGCTGTTAGTCTTAGTACAAGCATTCATTAAGTCAATTCAGAGGCTTGAAAACTCTCGACATCAGATCTTAGCCACTTAGCTCATACGAAGAAGAAGAAGAAGAATTTCTATCCAACAAATTTAGATGTTAGGATACCACGAGTACAATAATTGTTATTATGATAGTATTAGACTAAAGTGTAACTGAAAATTCCGTAACTGAAAAGGAAGAACTTTCAAAGTCCCGTAAATCACAAGGAAGAACACTCAAAGCTGTTACAACTAGAAGCTCCCGACACTTGTTAACTGTAGTTGAAAGCTCAACCTGTTTGCTACTTTGCCCTTGAGAAATTAGGGACTTGAGCTTCATTGTATATTGTAGGTACCTTTATTTACCAGAGAACAAACTTTGTAACTAAACGGCTAAAGTTTTACCTAAATGAAGTCACCTTTCAAAAACAAATGAAGTATTTACAATTTAAATATTTGCTGTTAAATATTTAGTTCGAACGCCTGAGTAGTTAAAACGTTATTAGTAACGCGTTCAATTAATATTTTGCTACCATTAAGCATAAATCATAAACGGTACAAAATAGGAAAAAGCTTAAAGACGGTCTAAAGTTTTTTTTTCTATCTGTACTGTCCCTCTCCATTCCTGGTTGCCTGGTAGAGATCACCATAGGCGATAATGCCGCCTTTGTACTCTATGTGTAAATATTTATTTCCTTAATTTAAGCTGTTTTTTTATGTGGTTGTACAATAAAGTAATATTCTATTCTATTCTAAAGTACTACTCTAAGAATATTTATACTTCTTTTGGTACCTATCAGACTTAACATATGAAAAAAAACCAGTTCAAAAAACTTAATTTTAGATTTTTGTACCAGTATTATTTCTAACAAGCTGTTACCCGTAGCTCCGCCCGCGTGTAGGCCGCTCACCATTTTTTCCACATTTTCCTTTGTCTCTTCGCTTCTTTTAGTTGCAGCGTGATGTTGTATAGCCTAAAACCTTCCTCAATAAATTATCTATTCAACACAAAAACATTTTTTCTATTACCAACCAGTAGTTCCTGAGATTAGCGCGTTCAAACAAACAAACAAACTCTTCAGCTTTATAATATTGGTATAGATTCGTATGTCTGATTGGTGCTAAAATATGTTTATATGTCCTTAAGATGGTACTTTATGTAGTCTTTAAGCTATTCTTTCGATATTTTTTACCGTTTATGATTTATAACGAAAAATAAAAAAATCAAGATTTGTTTGTCTTGTCATCACCTTGATGTAGAAAAATATTGATTGGACACGTTTACTCGATAGTTTGAATCTACTTTCATGAAACACAGAGATACGAACACTCCTTACAAACCTATCAAACACATAAAATTACTTAAACAAAGGAGCTACGAATTTACTGACAAACTCAAATACACACACACACACACACACACACACATAGACACGTAAACTTATAAAATTCCGTCGTTTCGCTTCGGGGGTTAAAAAGATTTCGAAATGTTGATCCAATTTTCCCAATATAGTCTTGAAAATACCGACATTTGTTTAGGTATTATTGGGAGAATACTAAAAATACTTCAGGAAAATTCTAGAATTCGAGGGAATTCTGCAAATTGTCTGCCAATCAGAACCCAGCATCGTATATCGAAGAAATGCCATTCTTTTATTTTATACACGTAAAAGCGTGATAAAAATTCAATAGCTGTAGATATTCTGAACAGGAGATACCTAGATCAGAATTTAGGGTACTTTTCAACCGGGTGCTACTTACTACTTCTCGGTAAAGCCTGTGTGATGCCAAAACTTCGTCACAGTTATTATGCGTGCCAACTAAGAATAGGATCGCGCTTGCTTCAACTTCACACGATAACTGTCAAAAAAGTACTGCTAGCAAAGAAAGCGTAAAAAAGAAATTTAATAATTATTTTTTTGGTTCATAGATATAAATTTAATTATTGTTTAATTATTCTTGATTTTATTACTGGATAATTTTGGATTAATAAATACTACAGGTAAGAAGTACCCAAGGCAAATTAACAACACCTAAAAAAAAAACACGTGACGAGACATTGGTTTTGGATAGTTTCGACATATGTGCTGTAAGCAGTATAATAAAATATTAATATTTAGTACAAAAAGAAGTGACAAAAATGAAAAAGAAATTATATTTTTATAAATATTCTTTTACTTTCAAATCCTACTCATTTATAATTTATTTGCCGTAAAATGTATAAGAAATAGCAAAACAGCGTACATTAAACATATAAACTGAATATAATTTGTTCATAAAATTTTATGCACACCATACACTTTGGTTATGAAGTTTGCGCGTGTGATTGAGCAAGATGGCGGCTTTGACAGTCCTATTCTTAGTTGGCACGCATAGTACAATCTATGCTTTTAATTATTAAACTTTAAGTTAAAATTTGCATGATTATTAAAAGAGTTCAAATCCAAGCTTAACATGAAAAACAAGTCATTATTGTAGATTCAGCCGTTTGAGCGTAAATAAGTAACAAACATACACACTCATATTCAAACACACTCACTTTTTTGCATATATATATATTCGTTCTAATATTCTAAACTAGATGTCGCGTAAGACATTGACAGATCTTTATATATTAGATTATTTGTATCTCTTTATTGGCAAAACTCTGTCTGTCATCAGACTATATAACAAAAATCAAAATATGTAATCGAAATAATCGATAGCTACAAAGATTAAATTTTCCCAAGTTTTGCATTCCTTGGGGTATTTGCTATATATATATCAATAACGGTAACAAAAAGATGCTTAAAATGTTCATAGAATATTATCATATCAAATAAACAAGTAAATAATAATATAATAGATATTTAAGAGAAACTCCCATATGACAAATTTTAAAATTTTTTTACTCGATCTTTTTAACGATATTTGTTAGACCCTCCAAACATTCACAGAATATCTAATTGCAAATTAACTTAAAAATAAATTACGCAATTAAAATATAACGGGGCTTTAATTCAACAATCGTGTATTTATGCCATTTATTGAACATAATGGTAAGGAACCCTTCATGTGCGACCCCGACCCTCATTGGGCCAATAATTATATTTCAGTTGTGCTAATTTGGTCCAGCCATAGACCATGTTTTCCTGACGTACCATATCCTTTTTTTTCTGTTACCCGTTCCAAAACCGATCGACATTAAAACGGTTTGTTTACCTGACATAACAAGACGCTCGATTCGACCCACTTGCGGGTATTCCGACAACTTAATAAATAATTAGACCAAATTGTACTGCCTCCCTTCCTTACGCCGCCATTATTACAAATTAATTTTAACGAGAAACAGAATAAAGTAATTTTATGAAAACAAAACAACAAAAAAATGAGGATTATTTTGTTTGCGGATCTCTTTGTAAAGAATGTTGTTCTTATTAGAATGGACGTCATAATTTGGGCTTCAATCACGGTTTTCGTTTGTAGGAAAACAAATTTTGGCTTCGGGCCAACAATTTAATTGCTTTTTCACATGCCTGTGACGGTTTTACGCTGATTACCTCTTATTAATTTATTTATTACTAGCTTCACCCCGCGGTTGCAACCACGTTAATACGGGATAAAAAGTCTAAAAAGCCTGTGTCTTAAATATCTCTATACTAAATTTCATCGTAATTGATTAAGCTGTTTGAGCATGAAAAAGTACAAATCCATTACTTATTTTATCTTTGAGTTTGGACATAGTATTTTTATTACAACAAATGGGCTTGCGCTTGATCGTAATTCACCTGATAGTAAGCGATATTGTATAAGGTAGAGCGTGCTAACCCAGAAAAAAACCGGTTCACTTTTGCTTTGAAAACCGCTAATTATTTATTAGAATTTTGTGTGTATATAAAATTGTGTTAGTTAATAAATATAATTAAAATTTAATAACCTAAGTAGTAGGATAGAAATTGACGACTTATGTAGTATATACGTCGCACGTTCGGTTGACGACATACGAAACATCGTGGGCTGGACATGGGTGAAAGCAGCACAAGACCGAGACGAATGGGCTGAGCACGAAGGGAGGCTTATGCTCAGCAGTGGGCGATAGAGGGCTGAAAACGATGATCTTGATGTATAAAAGCTATATAATAAAAAGTAAATAAATCAAAGTGAAAACGTAGTAATTTTCCATCTGAACGCGCCCGGATCCCTGTAAAGCTATCGAAAGGCAACAAACATGCAAATATTTGGTCTCTTACCCAGCGGATCAAGTTCGTGTCATATTTCATAATAATGTATTTGCAAAGTTTCCCCTTTCGTTTGCCGTTAAAACTCAAGGATTGTTTTCCAGCCATTTTGCCGTTTAAAATGATATTACTCTTGCAGATTTGTCTTGGGATTTTGATGAATGGTCCGGCGGGAATCAAGTCAAATATTTCAGAGGAGCCTTGTAAATGTTATAAATGACTGAGATTTTAACAGCCGATGTAGATATTGTAACAGGTACATTTGTAGCGCCTTAAGTCGACCAAAATAATAATGCGAATTCTTCCCTCATCCTCATTTTAGTACTTTTAAATGAAGTTTAGTAAACTAATGAAACGACTTTGCTAATCGCATCAGATCATCTTAGTTTCCTGAACTACAGGCGCTAGAAGTATTACTATATACACCCACGGTGTTACGAATTAATTTTAGATAAAAAATATTAGATTTATTAAACCAGAGTGTAAGCCAATACCAAATTAACCTCAATACCAAAGTTTATCAGAATTGATTCACCCGTTTGATCGTGAAGAAGTAACAAACATACACACTCATATTCACACACACTCACTTTTTTGCATATATAATATTAGTAGCAACATGGCCTTTCCCATTGGGTCTATATAAAATATGGTATTCATATATTATTGAATGGTTGACATCCCTCGCGTGAAAGCATTTCCCTCGATATTCATCATTCAAAGACGCATTTTTTCCTCAATTTTGTGATTTCTTTCCATTTATATTATGCAATGATAACCGTGATTTCTATGGTAGGTATTCATATATAACTGAAAATAGTGGGTAGTGGATAAACATAGAAAATTACGAAAATAGAATACTAGTTTTATGGAAAACGAATATGCGTTATGACCAGAATGAAATTATACATAACATATACAATTAATTAAGATTTAAAAATCTGTCACCAAGCACCTTACGGTGTGCTCCGACAGCCACGGCACGCCATGACACACCACGCCACGCCACGCCACGACACGTCAGGACACGTCACGCCACGCCACGCCTAGCCATAACATGCCCTGCCACGCAAAAAATAAATTACGCCACATCACGCCACGACACGTCACGCCACGCCACGCCACGCCACGCCACGCCACGCCACATTACGCCACATCACGCCACGACACATCACGCCACGCCTAGCCATGACATGCCATGCAACGCAAAAAATAAATTATAGTCTCTCAACTCAATCAATTTCGGAAACAATCCACGTCAAATAAATCAAAAGTTACTACTCTACCAATTTATTTCGCGTAATATTCCAGTGTCTACATAAGGTTGGATACACTGTGAATCTATCGATCACGGAAGTTAAACATTGACCCGGTCAACACTTGATGGAGCGAGCATTTAGTTGCATTAGTGTTCCCGTGTGACGGGCAGGGGACGGATCTAGGACTTGCGGTTAGGGGGGGGGGGAAGAAATAAATAGTACAATGTTAATGTTTGTATAACCGGCTATAACTTACGTTTATTTTGTCGGTATTAGCCCGACATGTTTCAGCACAATCAGTGTGCCATTCTCAAGGGCAGGAACACAGCCAACGTTCGTCTGCGGTGACGGGAGGGCCTGCACTGGCTACTCCATCGACTAATGACCCCTGCGAGCCACAGCGCGCGCCTCACGCACCGCGGCTCGCTGAGCTCGCTGTGATGTTGCTATTGCAGCCGGCGCAGGCGTTCTCGGTGGATGATCTTCTTCTTCTTCATCGCTCGAACCATTTATAGTTTTAATACAGTACAATGTTGTTTATAAGACGAAAATTGGTCAGAATAAAAGTTTGTAATATTTATTGCCAAGCAATATTTTTGTTTATATTTTCTTGTTATTTATTTCATATAATATACCCCATATATTCAACAGAATCCATGTTACTTCGGATACATTCTAAATTTATCGACTAAGGAAATTTAAGTTTAATCCGATCCACAAATGATTTGGGGAGTATTTAATAGCATTGTTGTTCCAGTTTGGTAGATAGAGGACAGATCAACGACTTAAGATTAGAGGAGATTGGTCCTCAAGGATGTAAGTAAAAAAGATATGAAAGGGATTACAACGATTATATAGAATTCAAATATAGCTGTGATTCTTCATCTTCAAATTACACTAAATATATTAGAAGAACATATATTTTTTAAATGATTTGAAGACAATTAATGTGGACTCATAAATTGTATGTAATTCCACGAAAGAAACTATTGTCATCATCCCGCATCGGTCTCTGTAACCTACCACAATTTTTATTGTGAATTTGTACGATAACCATTATAATACATGTATGTACTTATTTTAAAAGGAAACGTAATATTTTTTTGTATTAGTCTTGCAATTTTTAGTGTTGAAACGGTATTTTTTGAGTTATTTCCTATCAAAATGTATCCAGTTTAGCTGATAAATCAACAAACAAGTGCCAATAACACTTCTACTACTTGTGATATTTATCGTAAGCCCCTGCCTTTTTATGGCCTTATTACATCCGCATGTATAAGAGAGACGTTCCATGTCGGATGTTACCAGAACAAAGTACTGGTCATTGCTGACATATTCATAGAGTTTATACTTATAATATATATTAGATAGTGCTCTGGTAGGATAAAATGTCAGTCGTTACAAATGTTTTGTCCAAAAATTTTAAATGTTAGTTTTAGTACAAGCAGTCATTAAGCCAAGTCAGAGGCTCTCGGGCGGCTTGAATAATTCTCGACGTAGCTTTAGCTCATACGATGATGAAGAAGCCTAAAAATTCACAGATGACGTTAAAAATAATGTTTATAATAATACAAACTGTTATAGGCCAATAAATCTTCTCGTTCTAATATAGCACGGACAATGTTTGTAGGATTATAGTTTCGGGGAACATTGCAGTAGGCAAAAAAATACAGACTGACAGTTCGCACAGTGAGAGTGTAGGCAAAACCTATAGTTCGAATCTTTGGGTATCTCAACAGCAAAACGTTGATATTTCACTGCTCGTCTGATGGTGGAAAGAGGCGGGGGGAATTAAGCTGAGTAATTTTAATGCAATTTCTCCAAAATTTAATAATAAAAAACCGAAAGAGTAGCCTGCATAAACAAACTTTTTTAAAATAAAGATAAAGCTGTCAGTACCAGCCAGTAAACATATAAATCAAGTATTGCAGCTACCAACTAAAGCTTAGCCAGCTAAGGTGGTCTGACGCATCGGTCGATGCGGACGTGTTTAGATGGGTGGCCATGCACAAAGCTGTCATATTTCAAGTGGCATTTTCGTCTAAGCGCTACCGTGGGTCGGGTGACACGTTAAAAAGTAGGTCCCGGCTGTTTGCCTTAGTACAAGCAGTCGTTAAGCCAAGAGAAGTGAGAAGCCTTCGGGCGGCTTGAAAACATTCGACACCAGAGCTTGGCCACTTAGCTCGTACGAAAAAGAAGAAGAAACTAGTTAAATAAATAAACAAAGTTTATAAAACATTCTCAGAAAATCTGCGTCTCTTATAATAAGGTCCTTAATGTGAAGAGTCGTTTTGTTTACGCGTAGTTACCTCAAATGGTACTCACACGCTGGGTTTACTGTTATAACCTAAACATTTCATTCACACCCTTATTACAACAGAGAAAAGGTTCAAAATCGTGAAACAAGCGAGAGAAATTAATTTCCAACTCGCTCTGTTATGTGACGACTTAGTTACTCGAGGGAACGAGTTAGTTTCGTAAATACTGTAAGGAGAGCTACAACTACAAATCATAAAAATAAATATAAATTCCTGTTGCCTGATAACTAGAATAAGTTATAATTGAACGTCTAAAAAAACACTCGAAACGTATTTATATTTATTTTGATACCAATCAGACTTATTAATAAAAAAAATGGTTAAAAATTAGATTTTAGATTTTTTAAACCATTTTTATCTTTAATTCATAAGTCTGATTCGTACAATTTTTTAGCCATTTTATTATAATATTGATAGGTCTGATTGGTAACGAAACAAATTTGAATTTTCTTAGTGGTACTTTAGTAATACAATTAACCGTATTTAATTGATGTTTGTTTGAATTGTATGGATGGATTATTCTGAAATAAATGAATTAATTTAATTTAATTTAAAAATTTAGACAATATTAAAGCAATTTTTACGATATTTTTTACCGTTCATGATTTATAATAAAAAATCTGTAAATTAATCTCTCCCTCTCTCTTTTTTAATTTTTCTAAAACGAGTTATTTTTTCTTGCAAAATGGTTTTATTTTTGGTGTGCAATAAGGTTATATTGTATTGTATAACCTAAAAAGTGGAAACAAGAGAAAGCAAACTTTTAAATATTTATCTTCAGAATTAAAACTGCAATCATCAAAATCGGTCCAGTTGACATTCACACAATAACAAATTGTGACTATAAATGACTAACTTTTAATAAAAAAAAACTTGAGTCTCTAAAAATAACCATTAACTCTTTCCATAGTCCATACTATTTTTGTGAATATCTTCCATATATCAAATATGGTCACTGTCTTAAACAAAGGGTATAAAACTATTCTGTATATATTTATTTCTCTACCCGGTTTATTTTGCTAAGCTAGATTTTGTAAATCCTAGATTATTCTGACAAAGGCACAATTGCCAGACAAGGGTCGTTTGTATAGGCCATGAAAAATGCGTAAAAAGGGCTTGTTATACAAATTGTAGGAATAACGAGCAGACATGATGGGCTCAAAATAAATGTACGAGTAATATTGTGAAAATGAGATAAAAAGTACAAAAGTTGCTACACAGAAACACAAAACTTTATTGGCCATAATAATCATTACTTAAAATAAAAAAAAAACTAACTAGTAAATTTTTTAAAATTAAAATAGTAAATTTCATTCAATATTCTACACCATTGAATACTACACACAATAACAATTGTTTTTCTTTATCTAATAAATTTAAAATACCTCTACATTTTTTTACACATGAATGTGTATGTGGAGCTTGCAGAATCGTTAAATCTGCAAAAAGATAGAAAATAGCCCGTGTGTTAATCCACCCTGGATTTTTTCTATCTCTAAGCTATCTCCACACCAAATTTCATCATATATAATATTTGCATTTATAATAATAATGGCATGAGATGCCAACGGGACCCTAGTACTATGACTTCGCTCTGTTCGTCTATCTGTCACCAGACTGTATCTCACACTTCTTACTATAAATTTTTATTGCAAATAACTTTATAACATAAATTTAGTAAAAGGAAACCCACGCGAAAAACGTGTTTTTTTTTAATTTTTATTGACATGCAACTTTATACCTTATTTATTAATTATACTCGATTTATTGTACGACCAAAAAGTCCACCTAAAATGTACAATGATTTACTTATCAATAAATAATATTCTTACTATTTCTAAAATGACACCTCAGATCTAAATGAAAACCCACCCGTAGGTACCTATGAATAGGAAAAAGCTTTAGATCCGTTTGAAAGCTGCGTTTTCTTAAGGTCTTTGACATATTATTTTCCATGATCGTTATAGGATTCAATACACGAGACCAAAGCTCCACCTACATTCCTTCTTCTTAGAGTTAAATATAATATTCTTTGCTTTTTCCTTTGAATCTCGGGAATATCTAGCTTTAATAGGGTATTATCGTGAATAAAATACTCGCAAAGAGAATATAATACCATGAAATGTTCTTAAGTTAATCCTACAAAAGATTTTAAAGATACTTGTACGACATTTAGCTTTTTTTGGATTTTGACTAATTTTCTTTTTCACAATTCACCTATGAAGATAAGCGATACTGTGATCATATGTGGATCGCGCTTGCCTAAAAGAAACCGGTTCACTCATGCCTCGAAAACCGCTTGATTATAGTTATTAGGGCGTTTAGAAAAGAACTACACATCTTGGCGTTTCGCACTATAAAGGTGGAGGCCAACCGCTTAGTTAAATTATACGATTATAGCACGGTGGTAGATTTTTAAGTGAACCCTAGTTAACAGCAACTTTCAAGTCATAAGAACAAGATAATCAAGATAAACCATTTATTGATAATTATACAATTATACATCAAAAATAAAAAAAATGACAATATGATATACAAATGAATTGTAATACATGTCATATGGAATAATGTCAATATTAATATCTAATAAAAAATAATAATATTTAACAATTACATGTCACGACATGATTCACATAATATTTTTTTTGATATTAAAAAATTCGTCCATAGAATAAAAAGTTTCCTGAACGAGCCAGTTCTTAAGCTTATTTTTGAAAATGCTATCATTACATGCATGAACCTAATTTAGATCAATAATCCTCTTTGAAAATCGGTTGCACCGCACTAGACATGATAGTTATATGCCTAAACTGTACAAAAAAGGATGTTCACCAGCCCTTATTCTTTAAGGCTTGGTATTTATTCTGCGTAGACGCGTACGCTACGCCGTAACTAAGGTACGACAATGGGACAATAAGCCAAAATACACACTCCTTTATTCCGAGCCAAAAATACCTAAGTAAAGACATGAAACAAAGCTGTCCTGACCGTTCTTTGCAAGACGTCCGTTTGGCAAGTGGGTTAAATTACAAAATTAATAAATTATTTTAGAATTAGAATTCAAAATATCAATTTTTTTTCTGATATTTACTACCTATCATTACTTTTATACTAGTGTTATGAAAAAGTCTGTAACTCAGTCTGTGTATCTGTGCGTTTATTTGATTTCTCATTATGGCTAAATACATGATCGGTTCTAGCTGAATTATAATTATCAACTCTTATGTCATTAAATATATTTTTAACTGTTTTTTTAAGGCAGAGAGCAAAATCTTGATTTAACTGTTTCACTAAGGATCGTAAGCGGTAAAAAAATCGAAAAAAGTTTGAAGGCTATCTAAAGGACCAATCTAAGAATATAATATTTATTTTGATACGAATCAGACTTTTCAATATGAAAAAAAAAATGGTTCCACAAACTTAATTTTAAATATTTTGGACCAGTTTTATTTCTAATTAATAAGCCTAATTGGTATCAAAATAGAGTAAGTATTGATATTCTTAGAAAGAAGTATATCTTTAAACATTTTTTTTTAAATATTTATTACCATTTACTAGAAAAATCAACATTTTGCCCTAGAAACATTACATTTAGCTCAAAAGCATTAAACTTATAACGTCCCTTTTGTTGTACAGTGGGTAAAAAGGTATTAAGAGCCAGTTATTGCGTCAGCAAACAACTTAGTTGCCGCAGAACTCGAGAGCGGAGTTTGTTGGTCCGCTGAAACAAACAATGACACTGAGACTCCCAATCACCCGTTTTAAGAACTTTGTTGCTGTGTTTTGTTCGAAGTAGAGATTTTTGCTCCCGCTTTTAAAGTCAGTAAAGAAATACGGAACCCTTCTCGTACTTTTGGTACTGGTGTACCAAAAGCCCGCTGGCAATGCAAAAAATGTTGTAAGACACTTTGCATTGGTAAAATTTGTTTCGAAAGTTTTCATACTGTATGAGCCCAGTGGCCCCATTTGAGGACGGCATTTTTTTTCTACCAAAATAAAAAAAAAATATTTTTTTTTTACGTTTCTTACTTCATTATGTCAGATTCTACCAATTAATACCAAAAAATAAGTTTTTTTACGGCTCAGTTTGGTTTGGGTCTAAATGGGTTAAAATTAAATACTTATGAATTGGAATTTAAGTATGTTGTTTACTAAGTGGCATGATTCACGTATTCTTATTATTTATATTAAAATAATGGCTTGGAGAAAACGATCTAATCTGTAGCATCACCACCAAATTAGCTAAAACAGAGGTTAACTGGATCTCAGGAATCGAATGAGGAAAGACAGATGCGGCTTATTTTGATATCGTACGCAAAAAGCGACCTACACGCGGGCGGAGCCGCGGGCAACCTCTAGTATATTATAAATGAGAAAGTTTGTGTTACTTCTTTATTATGTTAGTTACTTTTTTGCGCTCTAACTGAACTGATTCCGATGAAATTTGTTGCATAGTTTAGACTCTAGATTCACGCATAGGCGATCATCGAAGTTAAGCAACGTTGTTGCGGACGGTGTTTGTCGTTTTTCAAGTGGCATTTTCATCTGGGCGCTACCATGGGTCTAATCATATGTAAAATTATAGGTCCCGTCTGTCAGTCTTAGTACAAGCAAGTCGTTAAGCCAAGTCAGAGGCCTTCGGGTGGATTCAAAACTCTCGACATCACAGTTTAGCCACTTAGCTCACACGAAGAAAAAGAAGAAGAAGTAGTACTAACATTATAACAATGTTGATGAGGCTCGCTCATTGGTCCAAAACTCAGATCACACACCACATTAGATCATACGAAGAAGAAGAACGCTTAGGCAAATTTGTACTTTTAACCTCGGTGGAACGCGGCGTTGGAGACAATTGAACGGCGCGCTAAGAGGCTTATAGGCAACGACAATCTTGTCGGTATTCTATCGGTTGCATTTCGGCGAGTGTGCGAATGGGAATTACATGAAGTAATTCCCCCCGCCCCTTTTATACCGGGCAAGGAAACGCCAAGGCGGCATCGGCTTACAGTTGAGATGCCTAAGGCACGCACTAAGCGTTATGCCTCCGCCTTTGTTGTCCGAACCGCCTAACTTTGGAACTCCTTGCCGAATTCCCTGTTACCCAATGACGATTTTCAAGGCGAGAGTGAACCGGTTCTTTCTAGGTAAGCGCGTTTCACCGTAGACCTCAATGTCACTTACCATAAGGTTTTGTGGTCAAGCGCTGACCTATTTAGAGTAAAAAAAAACGCGGGACATCGCGGGGCGCAGCTAGTAATATTAATATTACTAAAATTCACAAAGTGAATTACAGTACAGTACGTAATTCACGTGAACGCCAGGTACCGTGGCTCGAATAAGCGGCTTACACACGCTTCCGTTGCATTATCCTGCGGCTTCAAGTAAATTACTAGATGAATGTTTAAGTAGATGAGTCTTATCTACTTTTGCGCCTAATTTCGCAGCTGCGGTCAAAGCTTGGTGTAAGTACCTTGCTTACAATGGCATGGCGTTTATTTAGTTTCTTTTAATTCAAACATGATGTACCTACATGTATTATTTAAGATTATTTACTTTTAATGAAACGTTGACACTTAATACTAAATTAAATTAAAAACCACACAGTAGTAAAAAAATAAAAAACTAAATAACAATTAATAAACTTTACCTACGAGTATGTCTGTGTCCACAGGATGTATGACGTTTTTTTTTTAGAAAAATAATCTATTTTTCGGAATTTTCCTGTTGATTAACTTATACACTCATAAGCTTTGTTACATATATAAATAGTTATAATTAATCCCGCAATTCATTTGTATCTCCATTGTATAGCCCTAAGGTAAAATTGCTGCCTTCGTCTGTCACTCCTCTCGGTCTTCCGAGAAATAGCTGGCGCCAGAAATAGTTGGAATATAACTGTATAAATTATCAACACGAGAACTTACAAAAACAGTTATATAAGCATTTGCTTATAGAGGACTCATCATCATAATCAGTATCTTTCTACCCGCTGTGATAAGTCTCTTCTTCTCGATGTGTCTTCGATCTTGGTCAGAAGCCTAGCTGTAAGGAGTAAAAAGAGTAAGTAACAGTTATCAAGAGATAAATAAGCGTTTTATCAAGGACTTGCTTAGTTTATCGTTTTAACACATCTCTGTACGAAGCGTAGGTATCTCTCACATTTCCCAACGAACCAGCTCCAACATGTTTTTCGCCAAATTGTAATAAGTGCCAATTTGTACTCGAATTTTTTGCGTGAAAATTCTTCTCGCCTCTTCCGCGTGTCAAGATGTTTTATAGGAATCATATCATAAAGTCATGACACGCCTCGAACACGAGTGAGCATAATTTTTAGGGTTCCGCACTCTGCGAGTACCAACGTGAACCCTTTTTATTAAAACTCCGCTGTTCACAGGCGCCAGCTGAGTTTGGGACCCGATGCGTTATCAAACTGCATAACCTACGTACTAAAGACAATATATGTATATGTATAAATAATTCTCAATGTATAAACAAATATGTATGAGTCTAAGTATTTTGTAAATAAATAAATTTCTTTAAAAAAAAACTTTTTTCTTTCTTTCTTTTTTTATCTGTCTGTTTTTTTCCTTTTATAACTTTAGGTTTGCGTTTGACCACAGCTTACCTACGCCTGGTATTAAAATAGTATGGTCTACGATGTTACACGCTTAGCTAGAAAATATCTATTAACTTTAGATTTGAAGACCTCTAAGTGGTACATCTCAGGAAACAGAGACTCAGGACGAGAATGCCAAAGTTTGTCTTACACTAGTCTATGCTGTCTCATGAAACATGATTGAAAAAGATTGGAGTGTCTTGCAGCTTTCAAGACTGGCAGCTTTCGACTTGCCATGCTTCACTTTAGGCTAGTTCGCTCTAACCCTGCAGCCTGGGTGAAAGAATAAGACTGCGGAATTGCCCCTGCGCCCTGCCTGTCGTAAGAGGCGACTAAAAGGGGCATCAGACTCGAAGGTGTTCGGAGATGGGGTTCCGACACCCGCTCCATCGAGTCCGGGTTGAACGACGACGGCGTCGCGAAACAATCCGGGAAGGGCCACAGCGCAGTGCAAGGAGGTCTCCGGAATGTTTCCCGGAAGAACCCGGAGACCTCCGTTGAGCACAGAGGCAGGTCACCGGGGGGGTTTTAGTGGGTACAAATCCCACATAACCTGGCTGCGCTCCATCGTAGCATCGTAGATATCTTGTCGAAGATTTCCCCTTCGTCAACAAAAAAAAGGCTAGTTCGCTCGGCTCGTGTGGTTACGCGCCGTTCTGGTCAAATGCCTAGCATGTAAAATATATTTTAAATTTTGATGTATTTTTGTTGCCGCTTTACCAACAAATACTTAAACAAAGTAGAATTAAATTTCATATTTAAGCGGTTTTTAATGGGACAAACGAGTTTATAAGCCATTTTTTATGCAAATTGGTACGGAACCCTTCTTGGGCGAGACTCGAACTTGGCCGGTTATTCATTCAATATTGTGCTGGTAAGTATGTAAGTTAGGCATACTGATTGAATGAACAAAATAACTAGACATTTTTATTCTCTGACAATTACTATATTTTTTCCTTAAAAAAATAAATAAATGAACACGTTTTATGTACATTTTACATATATAAATAATTGCCAAATGCCTCAGGCGCCACTTTGCAGAACTTTATTATTGACGTGTTTAGGTATATTAAATGGACGAAAATCCAAAATATTTAGTGTACTTCCGCTGTGATCTGAAACCATATAATGATACAAATAAAAAAATACCAATAGTCAGGGATAAAACGTATCTAGCTATATCGTTCCCTCAATTAATATGCATAACTAGTAAGTATTATTGTGGAATTAATTTTTCTAATGGTGGAATAGTTAATAATTATGATTTTCTCTACTTTTGTCAAATTTAAAATACTGTCCAAGTCCTGACGTAATTCCATAAATTCTTATCAGTTAATTACAAACGTAGCCGGTTGTAACTGAAATTAAAATTTAATTAAACTCCTCTACAGCGTGATTATTTTGTTGGAATTTCTGTCTAAAAGCCGGAAGCATTTGCTAATGAAGTGTTTATTGCTGGTATTTTCATAATAAATTGTAAATTTTCGCTATCAAATCTGTCGCGAGTTTGTTCATTATTATAATATTATTTATATTGTACTATTCCATTATTTATTTCTATAATGTTTTGTGATCCTTAAATTCACTACAGTCAAATATTTAATCTTAGTACGGCAGGTTTGGCTTAGATAAGAATTAAAAAAGCTTTATTTCAATCATTGCTAACATCTTAGTTTAAAATATCAAAGCGAATGAGATAAGTATAATATCTTAGCTACAATGTTTTTAAACACATTACGGTAATTCGTTTGTAATTAATACAACATTATCCAGCGATATTTTGGCCTAAAGCTTGCCTAGTATGGAAAAATCTCACGATGTTTTCCTTCGCCAATAGTTCGAGCTCATTGGCGGGATCGAACCTACGATCTTCGGAACAAAAGGCGGCTCCACTGAGCTGTTATCGCTTTAAAACATTACTGATTCTTAACATGCTAATGTTTCTATTATAAAAGTCTATTCATGTCAACATTTTATGTCTTTTTTTGTGGGTTGCCTGCTTTTCAATCAGACGACCCCTGGTTCGATCACAGCCCTACACCAATGACTTATTTTTCAAGTCATATGTGGATTTGCACTCGCTTTACGGCAAAGGAAAACATCGTGAGGAAACCGGCCTTGTGTTTGAGGAAAATGTTTGATCAGGCCACTATACGTTCCCACTGCTGCCACTCGGAGCCTTCTCTCACTAGGAGAGAAACATAGGCATAATCCACCACGCTGGCCAAGTGCGGGTTGACGGATAACACACGTCTTTGGATATTGTAGTCCTCAAACGTGTCGGTGTTTTCCTTCACCGTAAAGCGAGTGCAAATCCACACATAACTTATAAAAACAAGTCATTGGTGTAGGGCTGGGTTTGAACCAGGGGCCGTCTGATTGAAAAGCAGACGTTTTTACCACCGAGCCATGCTCGCTTTTTTAATAACAATTTTAACAATTTGTCAAGCTCAACCACCTGAATTAATATTATCTCTACAGCACAGAATCCATTACAGTTATTTTTCATTTCCCATAAGTGGTCTCTAAGGGCCAACTCTGCCGTTTCTGTGTCGAGGTAATAAATTATAATACGCGCCGAGATCCGCCAGAAATTACGACTAAAAAGGTTAAATAAACTACTTAATCACGGTCTGCCCTTAATTAAGTTTTAATTTATATTCGTACGGAGAAAAAGATTGGGCTTAATTCGCTGCTGGTCTAATTGTACGTACAATATGATGAAGCAAAAATACTGAATGAATTAATGAACGAATAAAGCTTATATTTTTCGTGCGAACTAAGTATGTATACAGTAATAAAAGAAATGGTTTATTGAAGAAGTAATACACTATAATATAAGTAATCAATTAGATTTTAAACAAATCAAAATGTTTGAAAAAAATGGTGTACAGTTGTTTAATATAATTATACACATATACATGTGTAGTTTATTTTGTGATTAATTAAGTTATTAAGATATTACAATTTTAATGACACAGAAAGATGCCACTAGAATTGTGAAGTGGCATCTTTCTGCATCACTTTATGATAATGCAAAAAAATCGATTTCACAAGATTGCTTGGTTATTTAATTTTCCAACTACGGCGACGATATGCAATATATAAAATCACGGATGTCTTAGTTAATTGTGCAATTATTTCGAATTTTATATGTTGCTAGCATTTTTCATATGTTTAAGTCAGATAAAAAATAAATAAAAGATCATAATACGCTATACTAGTGTTATATTATTGACATGTTTGTGAGTCTGTTATTGTAGATCTCGAAGGGATGAACTGATTGTAAATTGATTTTTTATGTTTGAAAAGTGTGTTATTCGAGAGTGTTTATAGCTAGTATATTTGCTTAAAATTTGTTCAAAAATTGATGAATTACATGTTTTTTTACACGCCTCTAAATAGGTGGTAAATTATTTGATAACAAACGACTACTTAAACAATACATGTTAATACTACATGACTGCCATAAAAAAATTTTACTCAAAGGTTTTCTCAAATTTTTAATACCCCGGTTTGTAAACAGAAAGCACAAATTTTGCTCATATGATCTAAGAAGGAGTCTAATACTGTGCAATTTTTCTCAAAACTGCAACGTTATGTGCTCATAAAGTAAGTACCTAATATACATACTTGGGAAGCATCTTCTGAGTATAAAATTGTAGTTCATGTATGGAGTATTTAGGAATTTGAATAGGAAGTTTTAAACAAGTCTAAATTAAATATTTAATAAATCTCCCTCCGCATTTTTATTGTAATAGCTACCATCTTGGACTTCAATTTTAATTATAAATTATAGTGTACTGTATAATAAATAAATAATTATTATTAATCCCACCGAGCCATTATTTATATACCAATTTAAAAATTGTGCTTTGCGCCGGGCACGGTCGATGGCGGACTGTCCTGACTTTTTTTATTGTTGTTTGTCATTGTATTTTGAATTTTATTATTTTAATGTTATATAAAATATAATATCTAATTACTGAGTTCTATTGGTATCAAATACTTAAATAAATATTTTTTTAGGTAATTGATAAACTCGACTTCGAATCGAATTGAAAGGTATCTGATTTACAAGATTCACTTCTATGTCAGCATTTCCACGAGCGATATTTTCAAATACAAGTCAGTGTTTCCAATAGCTATCGAGTAAGTGTTGCTTTGTGCTCTCAGAAGACAAACGCTCAGGAAGCGGACGCCAGATAACGTCAGCGCCTACACGCCATTGTTCGAGAATGTTCCAGAAACGAAAGAATGTTGGAATAAACATCGTTCTTTATTTTGTTTTTAAATACAGACGCAAGGGGGTGGTTTTACACGTTTAATATGGTAGCAAAACGGCAGATGCTAGAATTCTATTAATATTATAAATACTTTCGCATATATTAATAAATGCTTTTGCATTTACAATGGAAACACCCTTATGGAAATGGTTAAATATATCTTATATTGCTTTCGGTTTTGATTTTCTTTCAAATAACTTATCGGTTGTAAAATAAAACGAGTATTTTTACGACAGATTCTTTTCTAAAAATAAAAACATACTAATATTTTAAATATGAAAAAATATACTGTGTCAATCCAAGGTCTTTCCTATCATCACACCATATTCCATCAATATAAGTTCAGCCGTTTGAGCGTGAAGAAGTAACAAACGTACACAACACACAATTTTCAGATAAAATATATATGTGTGAATATAGTGTAATGACAGGAAAGACCTTGCATTAACACATAGGCATAGGCATACTTTTTAACCCGAAATCATACATACTTTTTAAGTGAAATACCTACAACCGCACTTCTGGAGCTTCGCTCAATCATGTATGATACGGCAGAACTCGGCACACCACCGCCTTAACACCTGTGTATTTTTCTGTTAAAATTTGATAGAATATGTGATGGGTTTTATATTTCCTTTATTTTTATTGGGTACGTTTGAAAGGGAAAAATTATACTGGGAAAAAAAATGGTTGCCTGTAAAGCCGGTTTTACGGGCGAAGATTTTACGTGACAACGTCTGCCGCGTGCTGCGCGCGCGGCAGACCGATCATAGTTGAGTGGGAGAGAGACGCAAGGCATTCGGCGGGCCTCTCTCTCGTTCGGTGACTCATCGTAACGTTACCGGGCGTTACACTTTTTCATAAGTGACTCCCAGCCGCAACCTAATTTAAGACGTTGTCACGTCAAAAACGGGAATGAATACAGTCAATAAAAAAAAAACATTTAAAAACATTTTTTAGCTTTCACACATAGCGAATTTTAAAAAAAGGAACTCTAGCTTTGGAAAGCTATCGATTACTTTTTTTTATTTCATACATTGAAGTAGAAAGTGGATAAAAATAATTATCAGTTATTTTTGGTGTTACTAGTGCGTGTGAAAGTAGTGAATATATTTTAGGTTAATAATAATAATATTTGTTTAGTAGATTTGACAATTCGGTTTTTATTTTCTATATTAATATTGAATTTGCCCCCACCTTCATTGTACGAACCACGAAGGTATAGAATTCTATACCTAATTCTCTGTTTCCAGAAAGCTACAATCTGGCGGTTTTCAAATCAAGAATAAACCGATTAATACTGGGTAAGTACGCTTCACCTAAGATGATCATATCGCTTACCTTCAGGTGCATCGTGGTCAAGTGCAAGTCCATTTAATGCATAAATGGGGCTTGAAATTTTCTCAAAATGATGGGACTTTCAACGGGACGTCAAATAATAACAGGCAATAATTAGCAATAAATTAAAATTGCGACTATAATTTGAGATTTAAACTATCCTATCTCTCAAGTTGGATTGAGCTGCACATGGTGTGCGAATTTTATTATAATCGGTTAAGTGGTTTAGGAGTCCATTGAGGACAAACATTGTGACACGAGATTTATATATATTAAGATTTAATTACTCTTTTCAAGTTATGAGTAGAATTTGCACTTCTTCATACGGTGAAGAAAAACTTCGTGATAAGACCAACGTGATCCTAGTTTAAGTCCGAATACGTGTGTCATCTGCTAACCTGCACTTGGCCAGCATGGTGGATTATGGCCTTATATCTTTCTCTTTGAGAGAAAGCCCAGAGTTCCTGCGGTAGGAATGTAGTGGACTTTTTTGAATAATATTGAGAATAAATTATACAGGCACAACATAAAACCTTGTTTTTATCGTATAAATAAGTATTTTATCGTGAAACAAAGTTTGTTTAGGAACTTAATATTGATACCTAACCTTTTATACATTGAGTGCCCAAATATTTTCTTTTCTCATATTTCATTTCTTTATTATTAGATGTCTGTTTCTTTTATTGGATACCATATTTTAATACCGGGGGTTCTTGTTTGCTTAGGATCATATTCGAGTATTAATATATACCATTTTTTTATATTCTATTTGAATACGGTTATTGAAATATCATTGATTGTGATGGAATATATATTTCATGTCAACATGTCGGGCTAATACCGACAATAAACGTAAGTGATAGCCGGTTATACAAACATTATTGAATATATATTTGTTTTGAATTTGGCACTGAACTCAAATTAATTGGTAGTAGGTATAAAGCATTCATCTAACAGTGTTCTACTACTTGATAACTGGCCAGTGCGAGTGGGACCGCGTGCGGAGGGTTTCGTGTCATTATCTATAAAATGGCAAAAAAATAACACATCTCGTGCGGAAGCCACCGAAACGACGGTTGGATAGATAAGTCTTATTGAATGCTCTGTTTGTACCCTTTTGATACGAATCCCTAAAGAACTTTTTTTTTTATATAACTTATAGGTTTGCGTTTGACCACAGCTTGCCTGTGGAACAATACTATGGCCTATGATGGCTTACCTAGAAAATACCTATTAACTCTAGATTTGAAGACCCCCAGGTGGTACTTCTATAGAATAGGTAGAATTCCAAAGTTTTGCAGCGAAACGGCTTGTGCGAAACGTAGGGATTTCGACCTATGTCTCTTCGCTGAGTTTCTGCTCGTTCTGTAATGGAACGGAGATGGTGGTATTATATTATGCAACTCCGTTGCGCACTCCCCGACATGTATTTACATTACGTTATTACTACAAATTAAAAACATTCATAAAAAACATATATCTTGTAAAGTTTCTCTACAAACAATACTTCAAGTTGTTTTATTATGAACCTAACCAAATTATGTTTTTTTTTGGAATTATGTTTTGTAGTAAGTTATATAATTATTAATGTTATACACCTTACTGAAAATGACGATCGAATGGTATAGGTTAAAATGAAGTCATCGTAGCACCTTCACTGGACAAAACAAAAACAAAAAAGTAGGAAGTGTTTCTCTTACACACAAGTAAATAGTTGTTACAGTTCGAATTATATCATCCAAATCGTAAAAATATTTCGTAATGTGTGAAACGGGTATTACAGTAAAACTTTAAAACGTTTTATTAGAGAAATATTTAGGAGTGAAGATATTATAAAGATAAATAAAACGACCCATTTTGCAATATAGTTTATTAAATTTCAGTTTCACCGCATAATTAATAACACTAATTTTATTTTAATATCACAGTTCAAAAACTTTACACTTAAGTATTAAATTATTATTCTAAGTAATTATTTCACATATTACAATTATTTTGGAGTACTGATATTTATTTAATTTAAATTTATTTAAAATAAAAAGAAACTACATTCTAAAATGTAGTTACATTATATACACACATATTATTTCGAGTCACGCAATCTAATGGTATGTATATTTTAATTCAATAAAGAAAATATTTAAAAGTTCGCTTCGTCTTGCTCACACTCATTAGATTATACAAGCGAGAGAACAAAAACTTTTACTGGTTTTCTTTAATGACTCAAGTTATACTGAAAACTTCAATGATACATGACATTACATACAGAACATAATATTAAGACACAAAATGCACGAGATTAACCATATATGACACAAATTTAATGAGATTTTTGACACAAATTATTTGAAACTTACGACAAAAAATGCATGAGATTTATGACACAAAATTAATGAGATTACCAATTTATGGATTATTATGAGATTAACCATTTATGACCATATTAATGAGATTTTTGACACAAAATTCATAAGATTAACTATTTATGACACACAATTTACGAGTTTTATGACACCAAAATCATGAGATTAACCATTTATGACACAAATACATAAGATTAACAATTTTTCATAATATAGATTGATACTCAAATTGATATAATTTCAATTTGAATTGAATTTTCAATGTTTTACCATACATTGAACACATGTACATATTATGTCTTCATGCAAGTAGTACCCAACCGTGTCGAAATGAAGAAACTTATATTAATTAAAAAATATTTTTTATCTGTGTATATGAGATATATGTAAAAATAATTAATTTATGTTTCTCAAAATGATTAAACAAACGAACAATTTGTATGTGAAATGTGTCGTAATAAAATGTAAAACAACAGTAAAAAAACACTTTCACTCATACATTTTTTAATTATTTTCTTAAGGTATGTAAGGTATGTATGATGTATGAGATAAAAAAAATACATTAATTGTAATGAACAGAATACATTAATGCATTAATTAGAATGAACAGATCAATGTCCTGATTAACTTTACTGATAGATTTACAAATAATGACTAACAGAGGCACTAAGACCAGGGTTAGTTAAATCTCTGTAATTAAGAAGTTAGCTGCTCTTAACATTTTACCTCGGATCAACGGATTTTTCTATGAAACATATATTTTTGCTTTATTTCTTGGTAAGCCAGAAACGTGAAAGTTTTTTGTTTAGCATATTGATCTCCTCACGCCCTTAGTTTAGCAGCCCGAGTCTAAAGAAGCCATTATCAATTGTTGTCACTGACAATTGGAATGATCCACTCTCAGTCTCGAATGATACAAAAATACCATTCTCAATGGCAAATCAGAGGTCTGACTTATTACAAATTACTTATTTTTCTAAAGAATATAGATTCGGTTAAACGATTCTGAAGACAAAAGCGGTTTCAAAGAGTATAATTGAAAAATTGCTTTGCTTTTCCATATTACAGAATAAGTGATATATCAGATCTGTGATTCGCCATTGAGAATGGTATTTTTTGTATCAGTGGAGGCAGCGAACTAGAATAAATAGAAAATTAACTTGGCCGATAAAATGGTTCCACACACTACACGTAAAATACCGCGGTGGGCGGGGTAAAACAGCTACCCGCGCGCCCGCGTGGCGTCACATGGTGTGGCGGCGACCAATCGCGTGGGAGCTTTGTGTGTGTGTGTTTCGTTGAGTTAGGAGTATAATTGTGTGCATAGGTGGATCCAAATTGTAAGCACCAATTGTATGGAGTTACTCTTCCGTTTATTCTAGTTCGCCGAGAGGAGGTCATTCTTATAATTGTCAATGGCATCAAATGCGGATGCCTTTTTTCAGACTCGGGCTGCAGATTTTTGCTAGAATCCTGTTCATACTTCAAATAATATACTCAACCAATGGTCGAAATATGCTGACGATGATAATGATGGCTTAATATGAAACTGCTTTGTGTAATATACATAATAACCACTCGTACCTATTTGTTTCTACCTACATTCAGTTCTCGAAAACTCGACACGACTGGAGTTCTGCTGCTACCTGTAACAAACAAAGTAAAGGTTGAGTATGTTTGAGTATATTTGCAATGGTGTGATTGTCATCATTTACATGATTTCTGAAACGTGTTTGTACCCTATTCAACCATCGGACGAGTAGGGAAACACCAGGGTAGCATCGTTATATCGTGGAGGTGCCTAAGTCGCGTACAAAGCGGTTTGCCCCCACCTTCACTGTGCGAACCGCCAAAGTTTGGAATTCTTCGCCAAACGCCTTGTTCCCCCATTATAAAAATCTAGTGATTTTCAAGGCAAGAGTGAACCGGTTTTCTTTTGGGCAAGCGCGTTTCACCTTAGATCAAGACAATTCGATGATCTTAGCTAGCTGAGCTACAGGCACTACTATCACGTGAAATGTGATCAAGCGCAAGTCCATTAAACGTAAAAAAGAAAGCGGCGGTCACCTAAAGCCGATTTTCATCAAACATAGCTAAGAACACTTCAGACTAACTTAAAAGTTAGATGAATAAATTAATACGTTTATATTCCATGTTGGTTCAGTAGTTTAGCAACGTCAGAACAGAGTAACTCGATCTCTAAAATGCATAAGGCAAGCTCGCAAATTTGCCACATGTCTTCGTTCTATCTGTCAGTTCGTGGTATGCCGGTCAGACTTCCGGGACCTCGCTGCAGAGCAAACGCATTCCAAATTTGGGTGCTCTGTTTGGACATTACTTAGTCAGACAGAGTAGGTAAACAAAAAGCAGAGCGCATGGAGTTTTAGTATTTTTGTAATTGATAATACAATAGAAAACTATAACCTATTGACTCAGGCGTTACTTTGCGGAAACCCGTAGTAGATAGGAGAAAAAAAAATGTGCACAGGGAGATTTAATTTTTTTCTTCTACAGTGGAAAACTACAGGGTGATTAACATCTAGCGCGATTGCTTAGAAGAAAATGTTTTTAATTTTGTAAATATGCAAATAATCTTAATTTTCTATTTAACCACAATATCTGAAGACGAGTGTCTTCCCCCAACCCGCACTTGGCCGGCGTGGTGGATTATCACCTATATCTCTCTCCTTGAGAGAGCAGGCCTCGAGTCCCAGCAGTGGGAACGTATAGTGGGATGCTTATGTATTAAATACTTATTATGATTTTCTGTAACTTAAGAACGTATCAGGTAAGTACGACTTAATTTACTTTAAATACACTATCAGTGTGTGACCAGTAACGTCAAGTTTTTGTTTGACATTTTATTCAGAGAGCATCAAAGAACAAGTTAAAACAATCTTTTTATCTTTTATTTCCCAAATTAAACGGATAAATTAATATTATACTATAATGTTCTCAATGTACAATGAAAAATAAGGAAACGTTTGCTGTATATTAAGAACTTTTGTCCTGTAGTATTGTACGTTTAAAATGTGTTCAGAAGTAAAACTATATTTTGTGTTTTTTTTTGTATTGTATTATCTAACAAAGCTTCACATTTCCAAGTGCTCTATCTGTTAACGTTTTAGTTGGATATTAGTAATGTTGGCTGAACTCCAGAGAAGGGAAATTCATCTTCATTACTAAGAGTCAAGATCGCAAGGTGAATTTCAAGTTGGTTCTACATTCAACAATTGAAATATGGATACCTACGAAGCGAGAATTTGCATACGAGAGAGTTTGAAATTGCAATTACAGCGAATTTGTAAATGTCACGAGAAATAGTTAAATTTTCAATATGTGGCGTACGTAATAGGTTTCGTACTAAACTGCAATGGAAGTAATAGCACCATATACTACTTGCTTGCAAGAGTGGTAGTTAGCGATCTAATAGTAAATAAATAAATATTAGGACTCATTTCACACACGGCTGGTTAACTCCATACTGAGCCATTTTAAGTTCGTGTTATGGTAGCTAACACAACTGATTTACTACATATACATACATGTATATTTTATATAGATACATATTTAACACCCAGACCCACAACCAACAAATTTAGTTAAGCACAAAGATGTCAGCTGGGCCGGGAACCAAACCTGGAACCTTCTGGTTAGCAGTGCGGCATGGTAACCGTTGCGCCAACGAGGTCGCCTCGAGTCGTCGACGAGTAAAGTGCTGCTGTGCAAATACGTAGCTGTATAATTTTAAAATAATAACGATGACTAAGTTTTTTAACTAAAATTTCCTTGACGAAGTTACACGCAGTAAAATTTTGAAAGCATCTGCAGCTCAGTTTGGTTTTGGGATGCCTTACGTCTTTTTAGATCGTGGATGCGATCCCCGCCAATGAGCTCAAACTTTCGATGAAGGAAAACATCGTGCGTAAAACCCATGGTGTTATGTGCTCGCCGTGCGAAATCTGTCGCTAAGTACTAAAAGAGTGTTTCGGCAGCCGCCATGAGAGCTAGATATTCCAGACTAGGTATACTCCGCCTTAGTATAGAGTGTCGCTGACTAGTGTTACGCGTCCCGCTGTTCAACTGACTAGCTGTGATGCTTACTAAGCTCCCTGTTACTTGAAAGCTACAATCTGGCGGTTTTTAAAACAAGAGTGAGCCCAAAAATCAATCTGGGGAGTAGGACGATTAATTTAATAAATAAAAAAAACAAGAGTGGGCTGTGTTTTTTCTGGGTAAGCGCGCTCTACTTTAGATCATAATTCCGCTTACCATCACGTGAATCTAGAAAAGCGCAAGCTCATATATAGCAAAAAAAATGTGTATAAAAAAATGCCATGTAACATTCATCAATCAATGTTCAAATACTAATAAATGTCTGTAAAAGAAGAATAAACAGACATTTAATCTCAGAAATCAATCGAGCCCTCCAAGAATATAGTCTCAATGGAACGTTTTTATATTCCTTCATCCTTCATTTTCATCTTCATTTCTTGCGGAAATGATAAAAACAGAATCGATATTTTCACCCACCAACGGCCCAAACGTCGGAGGGGCTAAAATAACTAACCTTGGGGGTTGGTATACTACTATATTTGACGACGTCGTTGGCGTAATGGCTACCATGCCGGACTGCCAATCAGAAGGTTCCAGGTTCGATTCCTGGTACGGTCAACATCTTTGTGCTGAAATAAATTTGTTGGCTGTCGGTCTGGATGTTAAATATGTATCTATATCAAATACGTATGTATGTATATGTAGTATATGAGTTGTGTTAGCAACCGAATACGAACTAGAAATGGTTCAGTATGGAGTTAACCAGCCGTGTGTGTGTGTGTGTGTATAGAGTAGTCTCAGTATTCATTTATTAGAGAGGATACGTTTCACGGGCCTGTGTAACAATATAGTTCCCAAACGTATAACCTGATTTGATTTAGTATGTTTAGTTTAAAAAGTGCGTTAGTCAAGTGTCTTTAGTGTCTCTATGTTTGCTGAAAATGTATATGTTAAAATAAAATACAACGGCACGAATATGTGCCATAGAGGACAGATAACTAAATAGTTCCTAATTATAATACCACACTAACACTAACAATTTTTACAAAGGAAACACCCGTTTCCTAATTTTGTACCAAACAAAATTAAATATTATGTCAAAAACATTAATGACTTACAACTTACCACTCTATCATACTACAACAGCAAAACTTATTACGTCACTTACAATCACACATTAATTGTATATTTTGGCCAATTGAACAAAACAATAATACCAAATTGTTAGCAGCCAGTTTTACGATTTTTCATTTTATCGATTGTATATTATTTGGTAGAATTCGAAAAAGTAGGCAACACTAAAAGCCACAAAGTGTTTAGCCAAAATTAAAAAAAAATATGTGATTATCTGTGTCCGTCCAACTGTTATTGTTTAGGTAACGTTTTATGTTTTTGTCAGAAATTTAAGTTTCACCAAATTTTTTATTAGTTTAATAGTGATAAGTATAATTTTAAATAAAGACGACTGACGCCCTGCAACACAGGCTCTCCCGAGCCCAGGACTAAACAAGCGTACTAAAATGTAATTTGTAAGTACCTATAGTTTTTAGTATGTATTTTTCTTTTTTGTAATCTGTACGCACAACTATCTTTTTGAAATAAATATTCTTTATTTTATTTTTATCTTTAGTTACTCTGTAACGCCTAAAGCATCCTAGTGTACATGAATCTGCATCTCAAGCAATTATCAAGTCATGTCTACTCAGGTCTAGGGATCATGGCAAAGTGGGTCTAATACGGAGAATCCTTGGAGAGTTGGATTTGCATAAACTAACATCTGAATACCCTTTCGTTAGGTAGATGATTCTAGGATCCAGACTAACTAAATGGCGTGTCTGGTATTGATTCAGTTCGTATGTGTGGAGAACTATGAGTAGACTTAAACGTCAGGCATGAACTATACATGTATACAAGTAATTAGCGCAAAACTTTTAAAAAAACACGTTTTATTCTTTTAATATACATAAGTATGTAATACTAGCATACCGTCCTGGCTTCGCACGGTTTGTATAACAATGTCTTCCAGGCAACCAAGTCTAAGACATTACAAAGAGAAAGAACTTAAAGACGAGGTGTAATAACAAAAAGTGGCTATGAGAAATCGAATGAATACATAATATAATTATTATAGTTTACTAGCAGCCAACCCCGGCTTTGCACGCGTTATAAAATAATTTAAGTTGTAAAGAGAAACAAAAGAAAATCTATGTTACTCGAGTATAATGTAGCTTCCTAACGGTGAAAGAAGTTTTGAAATCGATCCAGTAGTTTCGGAGCCTATTTGCGTCAAACAAGATAAAGATGAAAGATATTTATTGCATCTTGAGTATGAGCAAAACTTAAAATAAAAGTATACTTATAATCAGATTTTTGTGTTCTTGGATCATTGCACCTCACTGTAGGTTTCATGAGAATCTGTGTCGCAAGGCAGCAATCAATTCCTACTTTCATTGCATTTGTTCACACGTTCTATACATACACAAATTACTTATGCTGAAACATTACACAAAGCAAACAGCAACAAACAATCATACTTTTCCGCTTTATAATATTGGTATAGATATAATGTTCATTAACAACGTTGATAAGGGAGCATCGCCGACAGACATCGCCGATTACATTAAAGAAAAAACTAACGTGGTTGTGGCTTTAGAAAAGGTGTCCAGAAAAGTTCACAAAAATTATGATGCCTATAAGATTTTTGTGCCCAGACAGAAATTAAATGTTTTTATGGACAGTAATATTTGGCCAGAGGGAATATCGTTTCGCCGTTTTATTGAATTCGACAGATTTACTACAAAATTAGTTTAAAAATTATAATTTTATTGTATTTATATTACTTTGAATGTGGATGATATTTATTTTGAGCTTCAACATTTTCATAAGTATTTTAAATTTTTGTTTTGTTTTGTAAATACTACGGTAATTTCAAATTTTTGTTAATATTATATGGACATAAGAAAGTCTGAAATAAATGATTTGATTTGATAACAGCAATTACCTCGGATACATGACCAGGTCGGAGTGTAAAGGTGCGTGCCTCGCGTGTGGAGACAAGGCGGCCGCAGCATTGATAGCGCGGATCCTCGCGCGGAGTCTCTCGTAGTGCTCCGGCTGGTACTGTGCCGCTATCGTCACTGAAGATCCCGAGTACTACAACAAATAACAAATCGATCAATCAAAAAGGCTTAGCGCAGTTCCTATTAGCCTTTTAGCTTTGAGCGATTTTTCTCCTTCCCAGTTCAATCAACGAAAACAAATATTATCTATCATATATCTTTACTCATATATCGCTATAAAAAATCTATGATGGGGGCGGTAAGACCTGCACTGACAATCCGCAGAAGGCATATTGTGCATTCCCTCTACTAGCCTACCCAAGCCATCCAAGCTCCTTAAAATAGTGGAGCACGGTCATGGTTTGCTGGCATACTGTTCCACTATCATTGCGTCAGGTGTTGTGATACTTTTATTGAAACAGGAGGCGTCCGAGTATAGCGTCGTGTTTTGTACATAGATGTTGGTTTTTAATTGTATTTTGTAAGGTTACATTTTTGTAATTATACTCTTTAGAGATCAGTCACCAGCCATATATAACCATCAGCTGTAATTATAAACTCTGAACAGATGAACCTCGTTACCATATTTTTTGTAACATTGTTTGTACCGTTATCTTCTAGTGTTCTTATGTCATTAATATCTTTCAGTATCTTGTTCCGTCTCGCCTTTGGGAAGCGACAGGCCTCTGAGAATATCCACACTAAAAGTCAAGATAAGTAGAATAAGAATCAGACTAACTTTTAACGCTGCAGCCGCTTGTTCATGCGTCGCCCTCGACACATCTCTTTCATCGACGCTCAATATCTTGTTCCGTCTTGCCTTTGAGAGGCGACAGGCCTCTGAGAAGCACATGACTAAAAGTCAAGAGAAGTAGAATAAGAATCAGACTAACTTTTAACGCTGGAACCTCTTGTTCTTGCGTGGCCCTTGACAGATCTCTTTCATCGACGCTCAATATCTTGTTCCGTCTCGCCTTTGGAAGACGACAAGCCTCTGAGAATATCCACACTAAAAGTCAAGATAAGTAGAATAAGAATCAGACTAACTTTTAACGCTGCATCCGCTTGTTCATGCGTGGCCCGTGACAGATCTCTTCCATCGACGCTCAATATCATGTTCTTTCTTGCCTTTGGGAAGCGACATGCCTCTGAGAATATCCACACTAAAAGTCAAGAGAAGTAGAATAAGAATCAGACTAACTTTTAACGCTGCAGCCGCTTGTTCATGCGTCGCCCTCGACAGATCTCTTCCATCGACGCTCAGTATCCTGTCTCCCCGGTGCAGCATCCCGTACGCCGCGCCGCCAACCGATACCCCGGACACAAACACCCCACAGGTATCGTCATCAGGGCTGGCACCTTCCGTCTCTCCTCCCAAGCCTCCAACAATGTCCATTCCGAGCCGAGATCCGGAGCGAACCAGTCGAACCATGCGCACGCATCTGTGTAAACAAAAGATACTTCAAGAATTGAGCTTGATTCTTAATCCTGAATAAGCGTTTGACCACAATTTAAGGCCACACTAATTTGAGCGAAGTGCCTGCAGTGCGGCAGTAGAATTTTCACAAAATAAATTCAATGAAAGTACATAAATTTGAATAAGAAAAGATGGAGGTTAATGAATATACGAGTATAATTATAAAGTTACTATATATAAATACTAATTCTAAGTTTGAAGATATTTTATAGACACTACCAGTTTTAATAGGACAGTCTAAACTAAAAATTCACGACAGAAATATGTTAAAACTATGTGCCATTGAGACCACATTAATTTGTAACAATTTCAAACTAATTTTCTTTTGTCTCTTGGCCTTTATTACCAACTATTAATTACTAAGTTTTTCTCATTGGTCGAAACGTTACACTTGGGAAAGATTCGACTTCTAATGAAACTCTCCATGAATACGTAATTAAAGTTCCTAATAGAATGTCCCATATTATTCTAGCCTTTAATGTTTAATACTTTATTGCTTAGTTGCATTACTTATTAATATTAGAATTATAGGTTTCAGGTTATTCAGGTGTGAGGAGACCAGCCACGCGGAGTGAAACTTCGTTGTGTTAGGAGGGTAGATTAGAGATTAATTTTACTGGTGTGAGTTGTAGTGGAGGTGTGGTGATCGGTCGGAGGAACTCAACTAAATTTTATAAAATATTTTAATTGTTCCTTTGCTTATCGTAATTTGGTTTCAGATTACAGCGGAAGTACACTTATTATTTAATTTAGTCTTCTATTTACAATGGATTTCCGCAAAGGAACGCCGGTGGTTACTTTATTGCTCTTTACAGATAGGCATTTAACCAGAAGGGTGGGTAACCACACGAGTTAGCGACAGTCAAGACTAAAGTGGAGCATGCCTAGTCTGGAATAACTGGCTCTCAAAGAGACTGTCGGAACACAATGTTAGGTGTTTGGCGTCATGGTGATTGCTAGCCTAAAACTTTCTACCACCACGAAAATAGATACTGTTTCATAGTAAACTCACTAGTAAAATAGTACGATAATTTCTTACCCGGGAAATTTGCATTATGAATATAATTAATGTTAATTTAAATAACGGAGACCACCCACAACTTTGTACAAGTTAGATTTTCTTGTAGTTTGTAAACAGTAAACACTTTCTGTTAACTTTGGCCAGTCAGCTTTTGCGGCGTTGCTGATAAGGCGCTTAGTGAATGAAGGTCTTAAAGTCCACTGCAACAATGCATAAACTTTGTTTTAAATAGTCTAGAACGTACTTGAAGCGTGGTTTTAGTTTGTGGTACAAGCAATTGGACCTTAAAGCAAAAAGCATATAGGACTATGCTTATAAAAAAAAAATGATTTATTATCGTTTATTCAGAGTTTAAAATACGATTACGTAAAATGAACTCGATACTTTTATTTTGAAAACGGTTGTTTTAAAATGTTATAACTTTGTGCTTCTTTAAGTAATATTAACGTGGAAATTAATACAAATTTTATATTTTTTACGTTAAAATTTAATTTACTGAAGTATTTATATACAAATTTACAATTAAAAACCAAATTAGGTTGTCGTGGTATGGTCATATTATGCTACGTGAAGAAGACCATATCACAACGAAAATAATGAGTATAAGTGCGGACAGATAGGAAGGGGGCGGTCTAAGAAAGTATGGATGGATTGTGTGAATGACGATATGACCAGGAGGGGTGTGAATACAGAGAAGACGAATGGTAGAGATGAATGGAAGAAGCATACATACTGTACCGACCCCACATGAAGTGGGATAAGGTGAAGAAGAAGAAGAAGACAACTTAAAACCAATGATAAAAGTAAATGTAAACATAACATATTTTTTATCCTATTATCTATAGAATTGCGAAAGTTTATTATTAACATATTAACTGTTGAAATTATATGAGTTTATTTCGTAAAATACCTAATATTGCTGTTCAGTCGCTTCGCAAAAAAAAAAAAAAAAGTGGCGTTATTGAACTCAGTTCAAGACTGTCTTAATCAAACAACTTAGGGCAAAAGTAAAACATACAAAAACGAGTATAACAATTTTAATACTCTTTTTTTCTTAAAAAGGAAGCTAAAATAAAGAAATTATTTTTCCTACAGAAGCAATTTTCATAATGGAACCTTTACTTATGAAGGTTAACAGGACAAATTGTTCACAGATTACCGTATTCCCCGAGCTACAACCCTGCCCTTATTAACGTTATTTTTAAGGCTTATAATAAAACTCAAATTAAATCAAGTTAACTTTCAGGTTGGCCCACGTCTCTAGAGTAAACAGTTTTAGCTAATACCGTCCCTGCCTTTCTTCTTAGTGTATTAAAGTTATGAAACATATTGCTCGATCTAGAGTATATGTTTATGATCTTATGTCTAACGTCAAAATTAAATGAAAATAGTGTGTCTATGTCTCTAAATGTGTCCATGGCTAAAGTTCTAAACCCATTACGATGTAAAAGAATACACGAATCCTCATAATAATGTACCACTAAGATAAGAACCAACACTAGTGTTGTATACATAATATTTTCCAAAAAAAAAAACTTAATAACTTTCCCTGTAAGTACTACCGAAATTGTAATGTTACTTTAGTCGTAGATTTTAAAGAATTTGTCCAAGAAAGTTCCTTTGCTTGTTAGTTGCAAAGCAGTAGTGTGCTGTTCTAATGTCATCTGATTAGAACATAGTTTATCAAGTTATAAAAATCGGATTAAAAGCAGTCACCTACGAGGATAAAAAGTCCCTGTGTAGGAAACCGGTTACGTAGAAAGAAAAAATTATCCTTTTCGGAAACCAGTTTCCTAACTTTGGTTTCCTAAACAGCTGAAACCGAGAGTATAGTAATTGGAAATTTATAAGAAAGACATTCTTTCTAACTAGGCAAAATGACACATCAACACTTAGGAGCATAAAAATCCTTGTGTAGGAAACCAGTTACGTAGAAGGAAAAGTAATCCTTTTCGGAAACCAGTTTCCTAAGTGACCGAAGCCGATATAGTTATTGGAAATTTATTTTAAAGCCATTGTTTCTAATCAGGCAACGTGTCGCATCACCATCATCATCAATTGACCTTGATGATCGCATCAGATCACATTAATCAGCCGAGCTACAGGCTGTTCTTGAAAGTGAAAAGTCTGGTCTCAGAATACAATCTAGCGGATATATTATCCTTGTATATTTACACAGAGCAAACAAAATGATTCGTCTTTGGGATAAAACAATCCGCAGAGAAAACCACCCAAGGGTCGTTTGGGGTCTTTATTACTGTTAA
Organism: Mellilla xanthometata; assembly: GCA_035578125.1. NCBI lineage: Eukaryota > Metazoa > Arthropoda > Insecta > Lepidoptera > Geometridae > Mellilla > Mellilla xanthometata. The sequence goes on from JAPUBQ010000022.1 coordinate 53,477, forward strand.
CGCTTTGCAGACGGCTAGACTCCATTTTATTAGGGTTCTTGGAATCAAGATACAAATACTTGAAAACAATTTATTTGTGTAGGTTTGCTTTCTTTTTCGGTTTGCTACTAACTGTTTATGTTTTGAAGTAATTATGAACTTATTTCATTTTCTTCAGATTTAACTAAAAATGCTTAGCTGTAACTACTGTGTAAAATATATTTGTTTTAATGCTTTATGATATTTAGGCAGTTTGGAAGCAATTTTTTTTTTAAAGTCCTATAAAATCCTGCGGTCCCGCTGCAGGACTTTAAAGATACGGAACCCTAAAAAACGACTACTTATAAAACTTAATTTATAATAATGTAACGTCATCGTATTTGAGAATTCTTAACTCTTCGCAATAACTCTTAACACTGAAATAAAAATAATGCAACTAAAAAAACCTTATCCTTATCATTTACGCAGGATTTTATAGAACCTCTCAAAATATTATATTTTGCTCCCATAGCGCCTCAAGCATCTATTGCGCTTAATGTGTGTTGTGTTATTCAAAGTGCACCCGATTAGACCGGTTTGGAAAGCACAGTACATTAAGCATCAATATTTGAAGCCAACTAGATAGTCCTGTGCCAAATAGTCTGGGAGATAATGGGACTAAATGATAGAGCTTAGAGCTTATGCAAAATACTAATACCAGAGGCCATAAAAACAAAATTAATGATACATGCATGGTTAAATCTGCTGTTTCTAAAATTGGCATGAATTAAAGTAATTTTATTTAAAAAAAAAACAATTTTGTCACACGTAAAAATATTTAAAATAGTATTTAAATATAATGAAGTTTTGTTACGAAAGTCGTAACAAAAAATAAGCAATAAATACAAAGTGGAAACTATTTTATTAGAACTCATTAATTATTTGAGAAAGTGTGGCTTGGTAAGGAAACGTCTGCTTTTCAATCAGACGGCCCCTGGTTCGATCTCAGCCCACACCAATGACTTTTTTCTCAAATTATGTATGGATTATTCGCACTCGCTTTACGGTGAAGGAAAATATCGTGAGGAAACCGACATGTTTGAGGACCATAATATCCGAAGAAGTATGTCATCCGCTGTCACTTGGTTAGCGTGGTGGATTTTGGCCTGTATCGGTCTCCTCGTGAGAGAAAGCCCCAAGTGCGAGTAGTGGGAACGTATAGTGGGCTGCTTAATTTAAATTTATTGCAATTATAACAAAGCCATTCTCAACATACAAATCGTAAAATTAGTAATAATTTCTACCCGATGCTACCAGACTAAATTTAAAGCTTTGCCGTTTCATCTCGCTGAATTAGCGCCAAACCAAAGCTTTAAACTAATCTTTGTGGTATAAATAACAATTCAGGGCTGCCCGTAAATTAAGGCGCCCCAATTCAAATCAAAGATTCAATAAAACGTAACATTTGAAAGGTCATAGCAGAAGGAAGCAAATTTTCAATTTGTTTATTGACCATCATGTGAAACAATAATTCGTAGAAGAAACGTATTTTTTTTTATATTTGTAAAACCCATTATACATGTTTGTGTAATAGTATTAAGCGTAATGTGGTTCGGTGGTAATAACGTCTGCTTTTCAATCAGACGGCCCTGGTTCGATCCCGGCCCTACACAAATGACTTGTTTTTCAAGGTATGTGTGAATTTACACTCGCTTTATGGTGAAGACAAATATCGTGAGGAAACCGGCATATTTGAGGACCATAATATGCGAAGACGTGTGTCATCCACCAACCTGTCTTTTTTATCAAATGTTTGGCACATTTTGTTAACCATAGTTTAGGGCCTCTCTCTTACTAAACCTTGGTCCATTCGATTGCCATAGATACAGTTTCCAATAACCCTTTATTACCATTATGATGTTTTACGCTTCGTTTTCCTCAATATCTTGTTATAAATATTATATGAGTTTTCTTATATTGACTTGTTACTTGTTTGTATATGTATGTATATAAAGTTGTAATAACTCTGGTATAAGAAGCAAAAACTTTAAAATGTTTCTCTTCTTACTCACTTGTTACATAATACTCGTAACTCTCTTATTGTTAATACTTTTGTCACCATTAATTATTTTTTTCTCATCCTAGTTTCATTTCGTAAGCATTTCACTAGCTTTCTCAATAATGTTTTTTAGCTAGATAGATTTATAAAAATGACAATTGATGTTAAATTTATAAAATATCGTTGCAGTAGATGCCTATCAATTAAATATCATTATTTTTTTGTAAAAATATTACACTTCATTCCATCTGACACTCTTATAACAAAACCGAATAAAACAAAAAGGAACAACGATCGTGAACCGTGCACGCGTAGAAATAAAAAAGTGAAAACGGCTTCTAAAAACTCTGTGAAAATTTTGTGAAAAAATAAAAACTTTATCCATTAGGGCAGTGACACCCCTGCGTGCTCTAAATTTGAAATGTTACCTCGGTATTTCCGCTGGTTCCTCCTCTAAAAGCTCGTGCAGGGTTGAACACGATGTGGCTTGCGTTTTGGCTGCACAAACATAATAGCTTATTACTTATGAATGCTCTTGACTGTATTCGACTGAGTGGAGCAGTTTGGTGCGGAGCTATTAATTTAAATGATAACTTCATTTCGGTTCCAAAACAATCTGGAAATACATTTAGAGATTGCTTTGCACGTTTGTTGTCATATTATAAATACAAATAAAGGTTAAAGTGATTGAAAAATGTGTCATGTGCCATCTTAAGGTATGTAAGATAAGAGGAAAAGTTTACCAATTGACTTATGAATATCAAAAAATGTTTTTTCTTAAATTACTTAACCATGTGAATAACTTTTGATATGTACAATATCTTTTGTTTATTTTATATTAATCTGACCGGGATCACTATTGCTATAAGTAAATATTTTAAGAGTAGTTATTTAGGTCGTCTACAAACATTTTTCAGTTATTTTAACTGTTTATGAGTTGTAGGGGAGAAAGGGGTAATGGGAGTCAGTGGGCAATCGTAGTCACTAAAATAACTAAAGAAACCAAAAGCCTAGAGTTATTGTTGCCTCGCAACCAACATCACTCCATGCACCCCGCACCGGTCCCCAAAGCTCCCTGAGTTCACGCCAAGCGCTAGGAAAATATTGCCGCATAACGTTTTCGCGCCAATTTCATATAATTTTTTACGTGAACAAAATAAACGTAAGTCCATTACTATGATGTATTTTAATCATTAGTTCAAGTTAAAACTTTAGTTATGACGTTTGAGACTGGATTTGTAAATCGTTTAATGTAATAAAGTCTAAAATAATTATTTTATAACTGTAAATTTTCAAATTGTCCATTTCGGGTAATGAGAGTCGAGCGTCTGTGGGTAATGGGTGTCGACCATCGTCCACGTCTCATTACTCGCAGTTTTTATAACGTGCAAACGATTAATTATATCGTACATTTTTATTTGGCAGATGCCGAAAACTCGACCGAGGAGCACAAATAAAGCGTAATTGTCTTCTGACACAACGCACAGAGCGCAGAACTTCATAAAATTCGTAAATTTGGCCGAAACAACGAGATTTGGTACAGATACATATCTTGTGGGCTATGGGCATGCGCAAGCTGCACCGGATGGGATTCAGTTGAAGATTACGTGTGTGACAACTGCTAGGATTCGCTGACACCCATTACCAAATATAGTGATTATTATTACCCGCATGTGCGGGCAATGGTAGTCAAAGTCATTATTTTTTAAAATAATTATAAATAGAAAAGTATAATTTTTACAGCTAATGAAACTTATCAGACTGATAGTTGATAAAGTATATTACATTAAAAATAAATAACTATCACCATAACTACAATAATGTTTGATTTGGAGAATATATTGCTTAAGTGACTCCCAATACCCCCTTCTCCCCTAACTGTAAAACTGTCAATTCAACATTGTGTCTATGTCCATTGCTTTAAAACACTTGACCGAATAATTTAACTCTAAATTGAATCTTTAGAATCGTTATAAATTGATCCAAAGTTTTGCAATGCGATTGAGTTGTATTGCAAATTTCAGCGTTAATTTATTTTAAATACACACTTTGAAAATCTTTCACTGTAAATTAAATCTTTTAGTTTGTTATACATTTTAGCAATGTTGTAAATTTGGTTCGTAATTTTGTTGTTAACTACGTCAAGATCATTGACAAGAGGCGCGTCCAGTAACGCACGACTCAAAAGTCTAATTATAAGTATACTTTTATGTCTGTATTGTGTAATGCGTGCTCAAAACTTTAAACGCAATATATATTTTATCTTTTTATTTATTCATCACTAACACCACGTTCCGACTTCGCACTGGCTATAAAAAATCCAAGTTCCAAAAAGAAACAAAATAAAATAGCCTATGTTACTCCGGGATAATGTAACTATCCAACGGTGAAAGAATTTTTCAAATTGGTCCAGTATTTTCGGAGCCCAATCGCGTCAACACAACAAACATTAACAATCAAACGTTTCCTCTTTATAATATAGGTATTTATAGATTTAAAAATAAGTTAACTAATGAAGATATTTTTTTTTATTTGACTTTCTTCTACTATCATTTCAAGTCTAACTTCCTTATGTTCTGAAAACATCTAGATATAAGCAATAAGGGTGTGCTTACTAGAGTAAAGCGGAGCGGTTTTGGCGACGGGCGGGAAGGACGCGGCAGGCAAGACGACGAGAGTGACGTGTTCCCCCGTACTGCGCAACGCTGCCACCGCCTGCGCGTGAGTCGCTCCAACTAGAGACGTTTCTATACCCTGGGGAAGATAATAATTGTGAGTAGAAGCCCTTTTTTTCGTGAGGAAATGCATTTACGCATCTCCCGCCACAAGCCTGGGAGAAGCGAGCGGGGTGTGTCGAACTCGACGGCCAGAAGGGCCGTCACTACCGACAAAAACCTCACGGTGTCCCATCTCACGACGGGGCAGGGATGCAGGACCGCTTCACGCATTGCCGCTGCTCTCCCCAGTGAGTAGAAACCCTTTATTCATAAACACACGACTAACATACACCGGTAAGTAGTAAAACAATCGTGACGACAGCGACCTCGTTGGCCTAATGGCTTCAATGCCGGACTGCCAATCAGAAGGTTCTGGGTCTGTTGAAGTTCCGAGGATTTGCTCAAAGCTTTTGCAACTTTTGCTTCGACCTTCATTGGAACTCTCATCCTGAGTCTCTTTTTCCCGAGAAATACAATTTGGGGGTCTTCAAATTTAGATTAAATAGGTTCCATCTAGGCAAGCGTGATACATCTTAGACCACAGTATAGTTTAAAATCGGGTAAGCTGCGGTCAAGAGTAAACCTATTATCGTCATTAAAAAAAAGTAAATTCCCGGTACGGCCAACATTTTTTTGCTGAAATAAATTTGTTGTCGGTCTGGGTGTTATATTTTAGAACACAATGCACACACGGCTGGTTAGCCCCATACTAAACCATTTCAAGTTAAATAAATAAGTAGCTATTTTGGACATTCAAAATGTATTTGTTTATGTATAAAACAAAGAATTTATATACAATTTTTTTTACCTCTTAATGGACTTGCGCTTGATCACAATTCACTTGACGGTAAGCGATTTGCAATCTAAGGTGGAGCGCGCTTGCCCAGAAGAAACCGGTTCACTCCTGTCTTGAAAACCGCTAGATTATAGTTATCGGGGAACAGGGAATTTGGCAAAGAATTCCACACCTTGGTGGTACACACAATGAAGGTGGAGGCAAACCGCTTAGTACGCGACTTAGGCACCTCCACAGTATAACGATGCCGCCTTGGTGTTTCCCTACTCGTATGTATTATGGTTGCTAACACAACTGACACACTACATATACATACATACTAGTTATATTTTGCAGTAATGCTACTTACGTCTTCATCCCTGACAGCCAGTATCTTATCTCCCAGTCTGAGCCTGCCGTCATGGTGCCCGGCGCCGCCGACGGCGATGTGCGAGAGGAAGACGCCGGCGCCGGGCGCGTTGTCCGCCCCGCCCGCGATGCCCAGGCCGAGCCCGCGCGCGCCGCGCCACAGCCGCACCACGCGCGGTCGCCGGGCCCGCCGCACTCTCTGACACACAAACATACACATATACTTCTATATTTGATTTTTGACGTGACAACGTCTTAAATTAGGTTGCGGCTGGGAGTCACTTATGAAAAAGTGTAACGCCCGGTAACGTTACGATGAGTCACCGAACGAGAGAGAGGCCCGCCGAATGCCTTGCGTCTCTCTCCCACTCAACTATGATCGGTCAGCCGCGCGCGCAGCACGCGGCAGACGTTGTCACGTAAAATCTTCGCCCGTAAAACCGACTTTACAGGCAACCATTTTTTAACAAATAATTTATTATTTATGTCAATATTGATTTTATACATGTCACATATTAAAAACTAATAGGTACTAATACTAATTAAATAACCCGCCCCTGCTCGCCCCCGGTGCAAAGGTGCTCATCATGCTCGCTGCATTACCGCGCTGAGTAGCTATGGCCAACCTTATATTTTTAGTTAAAGAACATAAAATTATTTTTGAGAGGTGGTATTTATCTTCGCTACTTTAAGACTATTTGTTTCCCTTCATTTTATTAACTATTGTTTATTTATAATATTATGAATTGGTACTTTATGTATTAGTATATTTTATGTATATTTTTTATGTATTAGCATAAATTATATTCATTATTTTTAGTATATGTAACTTATTTTTTTTTATTCTCTTTATTGTACACTACGTAATTTTTTTTTTTCAATCAAAGGTTGCCTGGAAGAGATCGCTTTAAGCGATAAGGCCGCCAGTTGTGGCACACTATTTTTTTTTGTTCTTAGTTTTTATTTTATCTTCTATGTATCTTAAGTTAAACAGCAGTAAAAAACAATTGAAATACCACAGTCAAAAAACCAGTTCACCCAAAATTGCTACCATATTTTCAACCAGTGCCTTTCTTTAATGGTCATTTAAGCTCCACCAAAAGTTGGTCTAATGTTGGTATTATGAAGTAGCCTTTAAGTTCCTTTGAAACCGATTTGCCTTTATAATTAGGTTAAATGGAAGGACGGTTGTAGCCAGATGTTTGGTGCACTTCCGGTGATTTTGGAAGGTTGTTTAAGGTGCTATAAGTTTTATGTGCCAGTGTGTATACGTGTGTCTGCCTGTGGATTTTTTATTTATTTTATTTTAGGTCCAGAACGGGATAAACCGATTTCAATTCAGTGTTTTTGTTTGAAAGATGTGGTTGTCAGAAATGTTCTTATCTAGATAAAAACTGATCTAAGATTGTCTCAGCCAGAAAATGGCGGATTATATAGTATTTCACAACTTCATCAATATGTGTATCAAATAGTAATAATATAGTAATAATCATAATAGTTTGACTAGTGAAATATACACAATATGATACATTTTAAATCAGTGATGTATGTGACCAGTGTTTGGATGGGTGACCATGCACAAGACTGTCGTTTTCATCAAGTGGCGTTTTCATCTGGGCACGTTACGTTGTAAGTCACGTTAAATTATAGATCCCAGCTGTTAGTTTTAGTACAAGCAGTCGTTAAGCCAAGTCAGAGGCGGGCTTGAAAACTCTCGACACCAGAGTTTGGCCACTTAGCTCATACAAAAGAAAAAAAGAATACGTGTTAGCCAAAAACATTATGTCAGTGGCTTCTTATTTTTTTAGTATTACATTAAATGATTGAAGTACTTTTTAAAGCAGATTATTACGAATACCATAGCAGTGCGTAAATTTTATTGTAACAACTGTAAAGCAAGTTAAGTATTAAGGTACTTAACGTTTTTCTCAAGTCCCAAAAGGTTCCAAGTCCAAATCACTGTACAAAAAACCAACCAAAGAGAAACCAAATATTAGCCTGCTTATAAACTTTTGATTGCTTGTGAACCTAATTTTTATGAACGTTTCCTAGCTTTCGTTTATAAAGCAAATTAGTTAGAAGTTTTTTTTTTCAATTTAATTACATTAGAATTTAATTTAATTTAAATGCCCATGGGATTCGACATATCCATAATTCTGTGATAAAAACATTGCTACATCAATAGCAAGTCAAATATACTGACTACATAAATACAAATCTGTGGCATTTTGGTACCTAACTATTTCTTATTCTTCCTTACCTTATCCCACTTAGGTGGGGTCAGCACAGCAAATCTTCTTCTTCCACTCTCTTCTATAAACCGCCAGCTCCACACTCAATTATTTTTCTCTCATGTCCTCATTGACACACTCCATCCATGTCTTTTTCGGGCGGCCTCTTGCTCTTCTTCTTTGTACTACCATTTCCATACATCTTTTCTCTACGCATCACATGTCCATACTTTTTTTTACGCTTAATAGGCTTGTGCTTGACCATACCACGCTAACCATCCATTTTTTATTTTCTTCCTCACTTTCACACTTCCTCTAATGTAGTTTAATAACTACTTCTTGTTTATTATTAGTAGAAATAATATCATATTCATTGAAATAAAGTGAGGAAGACTATATCACTAGGAAAACATATGACACGACACGACACGACGAGACAGTGAGTATGAGTGTGGACGGATAGATAGGAAGGGGGCGGCCTAAGAAAGTATGGATGGATTGTGTGAATGACGATATGACCAGGAGGGGTGTGAATACAGAGATGACGAATGACAGAGATGTATGGAAGCGTACATACTGTACTGAACCCACATGAAGTGGGATAAGGTGAAGAAGAAGATTCATTAAAATAAAAGAACAGTAACAACAAAGCTACTTACTAATCTCACGACGTTGCCAGCCTTTTGTAACGCATCCACGGCGACTGAGTGCGGCGCGCCTTCTACGGAAATGTCGTTTACCTGTAACAAATATCAGTATTGAGTTACTCGAAAAAAAGATACAAAAAACACGGTTCTGAAAAACCAGCTAAAACAATTGACACCATTTACTATTTTATAAATTTAATTATTTTAATGATTTAAACTAGTAATACAGATTCAGAGTTTTTTTTTTTCTAATATACTCTCGTTTTTCTGATGTAGTCGTATTAAAAATGAATCAAGAGAAACATAACACTTAAAATCAGTCATATTCATATTAAAGCGATATCATTTTAAACCCAGATTGAATACTATATACGAGTATAAATTTAAAGTAAATTAAAAATCTGTTCAACAACTCCCTACCTACTTAGTAACTATTAGATTGAATTTAGTAGATTTTCAGTAATAATTTAATCTCTATAGTTTGCATTGTTTCAATGTGCTAAAAAATATGCCAATACTATGTTTTTCCTACCTCCATTCTACTCGTGTTTTTTTCTGTTGATAAAAATGCACTTAAAAAGTATATCATAACAAAATATCAGTAAATGGCATTTAGTCAGGGTCCGGTAGACATATCATACTTATACTACAAGTAGCAATTTACAAATACAACATTACTTACTTCGCACTCTGTATTACCCTCTTTTATCCGGGATGAAAAGTAGCTTATTTATTAATCCAGGTATTAATCTGTTTACAGTGTGGAGTCCTGTGACTTCACATTCCTACTATTTTCTTGGCTCTCTTTATAATACAGGTCGGCTATCTCGGCTTTCTTTAGCCGCCTGCTTATTTTGCCTTCGATGGTCTTAAGCTGATTAACAAGTGGATTCTTTAATTATAGAATTTAAAATATTTTACTACGCCAAATAAAAATAAGTAAAAAGTGGACAATTAGCGTGGTATGGGTATATAATACGTAGAGAAAAGATGAATGTGACTACAATAGGTAAAGTATGGATATGATTGTAAGAGGTAGCGGAAGAAGAGGTTGACCTAAGAAGACGTGGATGAATTAAGTGAAAGAGGATATGAAAGAGAACGGAGTAAATCTAGATATGACGGCTGATACAGTAGTGTGGAAGCAAAACATAAGCAGTTCCGACCCTACATAGCAGGTAAAGGCAAAGACATAGACGAAGGAGAAAAATAAAATGAGAAAACGTCCAATGTAAAATTTTACTTTAATCAATTACGAAAGTCCAATACAAATACATTAATTACAGTACGTGTAGCCTACGTTTTACGAGTCGACCTTTATTTCCTAAAGGTATAAGGACGTGAATCAGAACCATAACGCAAGGCAATGCCATTAATCGTATAGATGTTAATCAAGCCCTTTATTGCCTATAGTTTAATCATAATTCATGTTTGGATTACACAGAGCGGTTTCATTAGAATTATCACTAGGTAATAATCGGAATGTGGTATTAATGAAGTTTTGAAACAATGCTAAAGGTAAATTGTTGTAATGAAAAAAATGCTACAAAAACAGAATAATACCCAGATAGGGTCATTTATTTATTCAATAAAATTATATAAAATTACGTCCAATATAAATGTCACACACTAAAAACTAAAACTAATACTAATCAAATAACCCGCCCCTGGTCGCCCCATTTTGCGTCGGGGTTTAATTATAGAAAAAAGAAAATGAGAGTAATGGTGGTATAACGATATGGAAGCAAAAAAACTTGCTGTGCCGACCTATTTAGTGATAGAGAGTAAAAGTGTGAAAAAGAAGAATTAGGAGGCGTTACTTCCGAAGCTAAATTAAGCGAATAATAATTAATATGGTTAAAACTTAGGGTCCATTCAAATTAAGGCATTTTAAAAATATTCGAATGCAGCTCATAAAAACAAGTAAAGATTGATAATTTTTTATCATGTGATATTTCTTGGCTTAAATATATAGCAAAAAATTTTAAAAAAATAACACGTTTATTGTACCCTATTTTTTAATTTTTTATTTTTAGTATTTGTTGTTATAGTGGCACGAGAAATACATATCTTGTAAAATTTTTTGACGTGACAACGTCTTAAATTAGGTTGCGGCTAGGAGTCACTTATGAAAAAGTGTAACGCCCGGTAACGTTACGATGAGTCACCGAACGAGAGAGAGGCCCGCCGAATGCCTTGCGTCTCTCTCCCACTCAACTATGATCGGTCTGCCGCGTGCTGCGCGCGCGGCAGACGTTGTCACGTAAAATCTTCGCCCGTAAAACCGACTTTACAGGCAACCATTTTTTGCTTTCTAGGCTATTACGGTTTCTGAGATACAGCCTGCAGACAGACAGACAGCGGAGGCTTAGTAATAGGGTCCCGTTTTTACCTTTTAGGTACGTAACCCTAAAAATGTGCTTCGAAAAAATAGTAATGGATAAAAATGTGTAATTTATTTTGCCAACCTTAACCAAAAATTTGAGTAAAACCCAAATAAACCAACACAAACTCGGCACGCACGTGAAAAAATCGAGTACAAACTTAATTGAATCACGCGCGGTTCAGGAATTTCCCCACAAACATACCCCAGAGCACCAGTTAACGATGCTGAAAAAATCACCTGTCAAATTCAATATTCGGGGTTACGGGGAAATTCATTAAAATAGGAAAAGTTTGTGAATAATGTCGCCTGAAGAGCTCCCGGAAGTCCGCCTTAACAGCGTGGTAAAAAGTTTGATTACATTATTTTGCTAACCCTCCCGCTATTTTTCTTTCGAAGCTGCCGTTCGTACGAACAGCCATGGAATTGGATAAGGAATGACATAATTTATAAGCCCTTTATCATCCCCATGTGCCTAATGCCGCTGTTTCATTGCTTTGTTTGTGAATTATTTATACGTTTCATTTTGCCTTTTGTGCTTTCTTCCAACTATTTATGGGTGAGAAAGGGTTGGGAATAAATTGCTGATTTGAACACGTTTTGTTGCAAAATAAGCGTTCTTATTTTGTGCTTATTTTATGTTAATTAGGACATACATTTGATTTAATTTGATAGTATCAGTGTATTGTTATAATTATAGATAATAATTTTATGAAGCAGGTGTGGTTTATTGGGAGAATAACTAATGAAATTATTATGGAAAGTGACTACATAATGTTTGATTGACGAGATTTTCTTTTGTGTTTCATTGATAAGGTCACTAGTTATAGCACTAAGCTTTTAAGTTCTTTGTTCTTTTATTTGTTTATTTTACACACACTCACTCTACTAGCACACAACAATACAACATAATATTTATCCCAACTTCATTTTTAGGACCTCTGAAGAGAGCTAGCTCCTGCAAACACAGAGTATCCTACTGCAGGAGCTAGGCACCACACTTACATTAAGACTTAGTTTCTAGAATTAGTATTAATTAGTTAAGGTACCTACCTGTACTTAATGTTTGTTTTGTTTAGAATGTAAGTTGGTTCAATAAATTATTTTGTATTTGTTTTTATATTTGTATTTCTTTACCATTTTGAGTGATTTAATAAAGTATATATCATCTTTCTATTATTCTCAAAATATTTGTTTTAACAATGACATGTTTTAAGTAATGTACGGAATTTGCACTTCCTCTTAATTTAAAGGAAAACAACGTACATAGAAAACCCACACGATGCAAGGCCCAAAACTCCAATGGCTTGTGTCATTAGTCAACCCTCACTTGGGTAGCGTGATTTATAGTCTATAGCTCTTTCTTTGTAAGAGAAGGCCCCGAGTACCAGAAATAGGAATGTAGGCTACATTTATGAAGATCCCATTATATTCTACTGTTGGGACTCGATACGTTCTCTCACGAGGATAGAGATTTACTAAGCCATAATCTACATCCACCAGTGCTGGCTAATGTACACACGTCTTCGAATTTCCCTCACAATGTTTTCGTTCACTGTCAAGCCAGTGAGCTTGAAAAACAAGTCATTGGTGTAGAGCCGGGACTGAATCAGGTGCGGCAGATTGAAAAACAGACATTTTATCACCAAGCCACACTCGCTTTTTTCCATACCAATATATTTTTAATTTTTTATTATCTTGACGGTGCAAAATATTTTAAAAATCATTTATCAATTTTTTCTAAAATATTCTGTCCAGAATTTTTTAGGTAACCCGTTATAAATATATTTTCTAATATGCTAAATTTATTATGAAATTAATTTTATTCAATTATCATGTCGCTGAAGGTCGATATAGGCTCGGATCTTCTTCTATTATAAAGAGAATAAGTTAGATTTTTTGTTTGTTTGATGCAAATAGTCTCCGAAACTAGCTGAAACTGACTGGACTGATTGAAAAATTCTTTCACCTTTGGGAAGCTACATTATCCCTGAGTAACATAGGCTATATTTTGTTTCTCTTTGCAACTTGATTATTTTATATCCCGTGCGAAGCCGGGACGATCTGCTTGGAAAAAGATAAAATTATACATACTTGTAATAATATATCCCCTATCTGCAGCCGGCCGTCGATCCCTGCAGCTCCTCCGGGGGCGATTCTGGTAATGCTGACATCACCCCCGCTCTCCCCACCCGCTATGCTGAGACCGAGGCCGCTCGCGCCTCGCTCCAGCGTCACATCATTGGTCTCCCACACTGACTCGCTGTCCGAATCTGACGAGTACTGGGAACAAAATGTTTTTTTTTTTTTTTTAATATAGGACATATTTCACACACGGCTGGTTAACCCCATACTGAACCATTTCTAGTTCGTGTTATGGTTGCTAACACAACTGATATACTACATATACATACATATTTTATATAGATACATATTTAACACCTAGACCCACAGCCAACAAATTTAGGCACATAGATGTTGGCCGGGCCGGGAATCGAACACGGAACCTTCAGGATGGCAGTCCGGCATGGTAACCCTTACGCCAACGAGGTCGTCAATTTGGAATTCGATCCCACTAATTATGGGTCGACGACACTACAGCTGTCGCGGGTCGAACCTGGACCAGATTGGCACAGGACCGAAACATATGGCATGACAGGAGAGAGGCCTATACCCAGCAGTGGGATAGAATCGACTGTGGATGATGATGATGATGAATAAACGCGAAAGTGAATATCTTCTTCTCCTTCTTATATAGAATCTTTTCTCACTAGGTGGGGTCGGCATACCAAGTTTTCCTCTTCCACACGATTCTGTTAGCTGTCATGTCCACATTTACTCTCTTCTCTTTCATATCCTCCTCATTTACAAAATTCAGCCACGTTTTTTTAGGTTGACCTCTACTTCCGCTACCTCGTACAACCATATCCATACTTCTCCTAGTCACATGCATTTCCTCTCTACGCATCACATGCTCATATCAAGATAACCTTCCGCTCTTCACTTCATATGTAAGAGTAAAGGTGTGTGTATCTTTGTTGTTTCTTCACGGCTAAAAGTATGAAATTTAGTTATTTAGACTTTAGAATAATAACACATAGGCTATTTTTTATCCTCGAGTAAATTAAAGAGGTTTTGTAATATCTTTTATAATTTAAGCGAACATAATATGAACATGGAACTTGCAGAATTCTCATTCATGTGTAAAAAACTGAAAGTTTTTAGAAGTCCCATTTTGTCGAAGGGCCTCCTTAACAGCATTAGATTTGTTCCTATCTAGCACTATTATGGGCCAATCCTTCAGGTGTTTGTCAAGCTCGTCCGTCTAACACTATCTTGGAAAATAATAATATTAGTAAAAAAAACGTTCATTATCTATTTAATTTATTTTTTTGCTTAATTTTCGTCTGATAGGCACGTTTGGGCGAAGGGCTCGGAGTAAATCTTTTTAGATTTAATGTTTTATGTTGACTACTGTTAATATTATTCAATGTGTATATTGACATTGATATAAATAATTATAGTAAATAATACTTTTCAATTATTTAATTTTTAATGAGAAATCCAGGTTGAACAATTAAACGAAGCTGGCCTTTTAAGATCACCATGGCAACGACCGACAACCTGTCTGTGACAGAATCTGCGTGGAATGCGCATGACATGAATAGAATTCATCTATTGTTGGGAAAGCGAGCCTTTCTGTTATTTTTCTACATCTGCTTTTGTTTGAAAGATAAAGCTGGGCTAAAAGTCACAAATAAAAAAGGCTCTTTGAAATCGCTCTGTTGATCGCGAACCCAGCGCTTTTTTTTAAAATAAATCTGGTGTTTTGCTGACGGCGTGACAAAACACTACAGTTTATGTAAAAACTGGACGCTACTCCATCAAAAAAAAACATTATCATAGATTACTAAATAGTTACTACGTCATTATTGCAATGTTTAATAGAAAAGTATTAAGTACCACAGTGAGTTTTCTAGTATGACTAATGCGTTTCTAAGCTATTTCAACGTAGATTTATAAAAATAATAGACAGTGTAATCTCAATGTAACGTCACTCGATTTAACGACAAACTCTCTAAAGCGTCGAAATCAATTGGCTTTAGTCGGTTCAGCTTGTATTCCATACAATGATACATTCTCTCATCTAACGACCACTCTCTATAACGCCATAAAATGCACAGTTCTACAGTGTCGTTATACAGAGTTATACTGTAGTTCAATTTGCAATAAAATGAAGGGTGATCAAACTGAGGGTTCGTTCAGTCTAAAATGTTCCTTGTCTACTTAGATACCCGACATGCTAATCGTAATCTAAACATCCTTTTATATAGGTAACAACAATATAAGTGTGTGTGTTTATAAAAAAAAAAAATATTGGCCGTGACTGTTAAAGACATAAAATTGTTTTAAAAAACAAAGAACCGACTTCAAAACACAACTAAAAAGGGAAAAATAATTTTAAGCCTACATCAAATCAAGAATAGTTATATAAGTAGAATCGAAGAGATTATTTCATGTACTTATAAAAAACTATTTTAAATTTTTATAAATCCTGTATTCTTGGAGTCGGTGCCAGCAAAGAAAGACAATTGAAAATAGTTTTTTTAACAAACCGAGCCGGATGCGAGCGCGAAAATTTTCACCGTATTTGTTCGAACCGTTTGAGCATAAAGAAGTCCAAAGCAGCACAAATTACATAATGTTTGTTGTGTTAAAACGTAATAGAACCAATTGCGAGCGAAGCGAGCGCGAAAATTTTCACCGTATTTGTTCGAACCGTTTGAGCATAAAGAAGTCCAAAGCAGCACAAATTACATAATGTTTGTTGTGTCAAAACGTAATAGAACCAATTGCGAGCGAAGCGAGCCGGATGCGAGCGAAGCGAGCTATGCGCGAGCGAAGCGAGCGCGAAAATTTTCACCGTATTTGTTCGAACCGTTTGAGTATAAAGAAGTCCAAAGCAGCACAAATTACATAATGTTTGTTGTGTCAAAACGTACTAGGACCAAGGGCGAGCGAAGCGAGCTGGATGCGAGCGTATCGAGCAATGCGCGAGCGAAGCGAGCGCGAAAATTTTCACCGTATTTGTTCAAACCATTTGAGCATAAAGGAGTCCAAAGCCGCACAAATTATATAATATTTGGAGTGTCATAAGCCCAAAACATCCTGGGGGAAAGTCGAACGAAGTGGGATAACTCCTAGCGAAGCGAGCCCGTAAAAATGTTTTTTATCCGTTCGAGTGTCTAGTCTATTAATATATTATCAAATTTTACATGAGTGAAATCTGTATTGCCGTATGAGCGCGAAGAAGTGAAATAGGTTATCGAGTTATTTGGGTATCCCAAGGGAATAGCAATGACTTTTAAGATAAAAAGTAACCTTCGTGTTATAATACAAGGTCTAGTCTACCCCCATATCAAATTTAAGCGAAATCAGTGTGACATGTGTTATTTGGTGCATCCCACGGGAACAGTAATTATTTTCGGGATAAAAAGTAGCCAATGTGTTAACACATAGTCTAACCTATCTTCATCTCAAATTTCATCAACATCAGTACAGCCGTTCGGGCGTGAAGAAGTTATAAAGATTAATGTGTTATTTGGTGCATCCCACGGGAACAGTAGGTAATTATATTCGGGATAAAAAGTAGCCTATGTGTTAACACATAGTCTTACCTATTTTCATCTTAAATTTCAAGAATATCAGTACAGCCGAACGAGCGTGAATCTCTCTTCGGGCGTAAACATAACCTAACTTTTTAGGTTTTCCTTCGATTTCCCTAGGAATCCATCATCAGATCCTATTTTGGTGTCAATGGGACCAATTCAGAACCATACTCTTTCAATTAAAAAAAGAATTTTGAGAATCGATCCACAAATGGCTGAGAAATCGGTGAACATACATAAAAAAAAAAAAAAATACATACACGTCGAATATATAACCTCCTCCTTTTTGAAGTCGGTTAAAAAATGAATGTGGTCAGTGTTTAAATGTGTGAAATTTTTAAAATTTGGACGCCGTAAGCAAGTTAAATTGTTATTATTAATGTGATTTAAAATTTTGATTACTATAAAAACGAGCTGTCTCTATACTACAGCTCGGCGGTTTAGTGGTCATACAAGGAAGAAATATTTTTCATATTCGTTAATAAGCACCGAAGTGTCTAAGTTGGTAAAAATTATGCAAAGCTAAAAAGAAACGTAACAGAATTTTGGCAAAGAGCAACATTTTATTTATTATATTTCCTCCAATTTGCTTAACAATTTCCTTAGCTTTTCGTAAACAATATGTGTTGAATTCATTATTGTTTCTCATAAAACACATTGCCCATAAAATAAACATTAAGTCTGTTTAAGCGTTGGCTTTTTCTTGGGGCTATAATGTTAAAAATTTAATGAAATTGCCACTTTAGCTTCGAGAAAGTGGTGCTTACCTATTCCGGGCTTACTGCAGTTAGTCTTTTCTTTTTAACCCTCAATGCAAAAATTACGGGGTGTTATATGTTTCACGTGCTTGTTATATGTGTCTTTTTTGTCATATAGTTATTGAACGGACCAATTTAGTTTTCTTTGTTTGAAGGATCTCAGTAACTAAAGTGATCAGACGCGATCATCAAGGATATACAAAGGTCAATAAGGTCTTTAAATGCATGATCACGCACTATACTGTCCATTTAAAAAAAAGCGGTCGGATGATACGTTAAATTGTAGGTACATAGTTAAGACTAGATTAACGCAGCGACTAGACACCGATTCACTGTCGAAGCTTCGAGGATTCGCAAAAAGGGCTTTGCTTCGACCTTCATTGTGAGAACTGCGAAGCTTTGGAAGTTTCTTCCTGAGTCTCTTTGCCGAGAAGTATAACTTCAAATCTAGAGTAAATAAGTTCCTTCTAGGCAACCGTAATACATCTTAGACCACAGTAAAGCTTAACATCAGGCAAGCTGCGGTCAAACGTAAGCCCATTATCATAAAAAAATACTGCTTTTAACTCGGAGTTAGTATTTTTACCCATTACCCTCGGAGTGTAACGCGGGTTACACCGTGGGGTGCAGCTAGTCTCTAATAGTTATCCCTTCTTCAAACAAAAATAAGAAAATATAGTAATTACTTATAATATCGTAGAACCTCATTAATTCGGGTTTACTACGCACCGACACTTTATTTTATGTGAGCACTAAACGCACTACTTGAGTAAAGTACCGGTGATTTCATTAACTGCCGCCGCTATTTATAGAATATACTTTATACTGGGTTAGAAGCGCTGTAGCTCGGAAAGCTAAGGTGATCTGACACGATCATCGAAGCTAAGCCACGGTCGATGCGGACAGTGTTTGGATGGGTGACCATGCACTACACTCGTTTTTTAAGTGGCATTTTTATCTTGGCATTACCATGGGTCAGATGGCACGTTTAATTGTAGGTCCCAGCTGAGTCTTAGTACAAGCAGCCGTTAAGTCAAGTCAGGCCTTCGGGCGGCTTGAAAAACTCTCGACACCAGAGCTTGGCCACTTAGCTCATACGATGAAGTAGAAAACTGGGTTTGAATCTTTATCCAATACATACATAGCATCACGTCCCGGCTTCGCACGATCTCTAAAATAATAATGAAAGTTGCAAAGAGGAATAAACTATAGCTTATGTTACTCGGGAATAATATAACTTCCCAACAGTGAAATAATTTTTCAAGTCGGTTTAGTAGTTTCGTATCCTATTCTCGTCAAACAAACAAACTAACATTTTCTCCATAATATATCTATACTAGATTTTAGTATCTCATGTAATTATCTGAATAGCAAACCCATATGTGCCATCCTGCCCATCCTGATCAATGGTGCATAGATATGGTCTCTTAAAGTATAGAAATCTCGCCTCTAAGTTTGCCATAGGGCTTGTGGAAGGGCATTCCATTCTGGTATTCTTCGTAGCTGTCGTGGCAAATAAGGCTGCCAAGTTTAATGAGACTGAAAAGACTACGTGTGCAGGAAGCACCCTAATCGCTAAAAGTATCCGTATGGGGCTTCCTAGATGGTAGAAGATGCCGAAGCAAACAACCTTGGGTTGGTGGGGACATATAACGCTTTGAAAGCAACGAATAGCTTCGTTAGTCTAAAAAATAAGTATGCAAATTATACCAGTTTAGTGTATTGGTTTGTAACACTAATATTATGTATATGTAATATTTCTATATTTCATGTTTTTTTTCTTGTTTTATTTGCGTTTTTAGGGTTCCGTAACTAACAGGTAAAAAAGGGGCTATGCTAAGCAGAGAAATAAATCGTGAATTAACTTATGTAACCGTAATTGTAACATAATCTACTGCACAATAAACGTTATATTTATTTTAAAAACAAGCTATTTCCGTGTAAAGTACTAATAAATATATCTTTCTATCTTTTTTCTGTTGATTTTAGAAACAACAAATCTCCAACACGCCAGAGTACCAGGGTCGCAGAGCAACGAGGAGACTCCCAGCATAAATTAACATGAAATTAGTCGGTTACCGCCGAAATTGCAATTTAACGTTTACATTTTGACAGTCCAATTTCAACTGGCATAAAGATGCTTGTACAATCTCAATGCCATTAAGAATATTGGGTTACTCTTAGTATATGAACAAAAATATGTGAACATTCTTAGTTGTTAAAATAAGCTTTTAACTCAGAAACTCAAAACATCTTAGGGAAGCAATCACTTTATAAAATAGTAATAAATAATATGTATAGCGAAATAGTTTAAATTCTAAACCATCAGTTAAAGTAACGTAAATTTAAAGTGAAAATTAACCAGCAATTATTTAATTATCAACTATTTAAAATATTTAAGATGTTAATCCGGTCACCGAAGTTAACCAATTTTATTTCATGCGTTCATTTGTTTGAAGTAAGAAATATATTTTAGAAATATAGAGAGCAATGCTTGAAAAAATTTGGCCTTTATAATATTGGTGTTAATTGCATTATTAATGGTACAAATATACTCTTATAATATAGATGATTTCCGCTGAAGCGCGGTTGAGACCGGAGCCTTTAGGTAAGGGTCTTAAGAGAGCCGAGAGCAGTTATCATTAATACATAAAACGAGTATATACATATGTGTATCATACGACGTTATTTAATACACTTGTGAAAAAAATATAACCATAACATTTTATTTATTAAATAAAAAGTTTATTTCATAAAATTGTATGGTTTTCTTCTTCTTCAAATGAGCTAAGTGGCCAAACTCTGGTGTTGAGAGTTTTCAAGCCACCCGAAGATATTTGTCTTGGCCTAACGACTGGTTATATGACTAAGTGGACCTACAATTTAGCGGTTCATCTGATCCACGGTAGCGCCCAGATGAAAATATTTCTTTAAAAACGACAGTACAGACAGTTTGTGCATGGTCACCGATCCAAACACGGTCCGCATCGACAGTTGCTTAGCTTCGATAAAAACATCAGTTCACCTTAGCTAGACAAGCTATAGGCGCTACATTATAAATTTAATGGTAATAAATAATATAAAACTCACTTTTAACTTTAATTAGTAGTCTGTTTGATTTAGTAAATTATAGCGTTATCTTACAAGTGAATGATGGTAATTAAAAAGTCACAGTTGAGTATCAGTTGTGTAAATTGCGGTGAAATTGTGAAAGAACCGCTTTTTGAGCTGTGTGTTGAAAAGTAATATAACAGAGTTTTCACGCAGTAAATTGGGCGTCAAATCTGACGACATTTAATCGGATCATGGATATATAATTACGAAAACGTGACGGCTGAAGGGACAATTTCAGCAAAATCGATTGATAAATTTAATTATTTTCCATCCACCCCTACAGGGTAAGGTCGATGATTCAAAACTAGAGCGTGAAGTAAAATTTTGTCTATATCAATATCATGACGACCTCGTTGGCGTAAAGGTTACCATGCTGGACTGCCAACCAGAAGGTTCCGGGTTCGATTCCTGGCACGGCCAACATCTTTGTCCTTAATAAAATTCATTGGCTGTGGGTCTGGGTGTTAAATATGTAATTTTTTTTTATTCCATATAAAGTATGTATTTATGTATATCGCAAGTATGAGTATATCAGTTGTGTTAGCAACGATAATAATATAACAAACTAGAAATGGTTTAGTATGTGCTAAGCAGCCGTGTGTGAAATGTGTCCGAATTATTTATTATTTATCTTGGTATGGGATATTGGCTTAGTAATAGGGTCCCGTATTTACCTTTAAAGTACGGTAACCCTAAAAAGTAATCCTGAGTAGGTCCTGTATAAGTGATAGTATCTAACCTGGTAGGTCCCCGTGCCGCGTCGGACGCTGCCCGGGCTCGCCGTTTGTTCTCTCCCACACTCGTAGTTGCTGACATTTGCTGAAAATAATAAAAAAAACAATAAGAGTTCAAAAATAATAAATAATTAATTATTATTTTATAAGCTGCCAGTATTTTGGGAACTCTATCACGCTTGACAGTGACAGCTTGGACGGTGTGCTTGTGGAGCGTTTTATTTTTCTTATTATAATTTTTATCTTTGAATTTTAATTTTGTTTAAAAACTCAAAATATTTTAATTTTATTTCTTAGATATGTAAATAATGAAGTACAAATGACATTATTTTATTTAAAACATCTGTAATTATTAATTTGTAACATTTAAATTATTAGCGCGGCTAGTGTTATAATCACACTTTTGTATTTGGATATTTATTTGTGTTTAGTTCTATTTCAACTTTGTTCCATATATTTCACTTTAATTTTATATATTTGTAAATGTGAATAAAGCTATTGAGCGATGTACTCCCATGTGTTTTTGGAATATTATGGTTCAACCTTAATTTATAGATCAATTTGCGAATTGAATTGTCTTTCCTTAGATTTTGTGTATTTTTAACAATATAATTTTATAATTATGTTTAAGTTAGGCTTACCTTTAGAGTTGTAATAAATAAATAAATAAAAGTTCTTTATTTCAGGCACAAAATAACCCATATGAAAATTAAATCATAATGATAATAACTACAGGCACTGTATAGTAGACTGTGCCAGTCAATATAAGAATAAAAAATAAAATAAAATAATACAAATAGTCACCGTATTATGTGCCGGGTCATTTCTTGTAATGAAAAGCAATATTTCATTGTGCAGATTACTAAGATTTGAACCTTACCTCCCTTTCAAAACTAACACGTTTTATATTGATAACTGTAATGTTATGTTTTATATGTTATGTCTAAGGCTTGCACCATAAACTATACAAGTTTTTGAACCTTGGAGTCCCCGTTACCTACAATATTCCGTATTCGAAGACAACAAACAAAAGCGAACGCTAGTCCATCAAAGAGAGCACAATTAAAGCGATTGTCTCCAACGCTATCAGGTCAGTCCTTGAAATCAATAAGGCTATAGATACCCACGGCTCCGGAAATTCTTTTTCACAAGGAAAATTCCAGTCGGGGAATTCTATACCAAAAGTAATTCGATCTACAAAGCATAGTTCAAACGGTGGAAATATTTCGCCTTCGATTACGATGTCTACTGTCAGGCAGAGCTATCGAAAGCCGTATTAATTTTGAAGGATCTGACAAAACCGTGAACGCTGGAAAAAAAATGTAGACGACACGATTTTATGGCGTAGTTTTTGATATTATTCAGTCGGATAAATTGTTTTTGATTCGAAATTCAAAATGAATAAATGAAATGAATGAATGAATGAACAAAATGAAAATTTGTCTTCTCTCTCTGCGTGTGCCCCCTGAGTAGATCTTGATATAATGTTAGATTTTCTTTTGTTCGATACAAAATGAGTGGACTGTATAAAAGTTTTGACTCTCACAAGGAAATATGCGACCCTTGGATTAGGGCCACTTCATCACACAATTCCTTGCGTCTGGCGGTAGCCTGGTGGGAAACGATCGTCGACGTAGCTCGCTAGTAAGCTCTTTGTTTAAAGTTCAAAACAGTATACACGGTACAGTAAAAATCCAAATGAAGCGACCCACGACACTAATTTGGAGATATTCGCGATGAATTCTATACTCTATAGGTACCCATAGGCTTCCAGAGCAACTGCCTTGGTCCGCAATGTGCGGACTTCAGGTTTTTGTAGCACTAGCTTATTTAGCATTTAAGTACAAGTGCTTATGAGAAACGCAAAACTTTATTGTGTATACTAGTAGCTAGTAAATTAGTAGCCAGGATAAGAGGTAGTTAATCTAATAAAAATATATAGAAATAATAAAAGACAATATGTAACAAAAGTCACTCTTGACGTCACAGCCCATGTCGCATAGGATTTGGAACTGATTTTACTTGTTACTCCGGATCAAATTGGGATACATCACGCTGTGTAGCTAATCTAAATACATACATATATTAAAAAAACTGTTACAACTTACGAGGTAAAAAAAATATCTATACCAATATTACATAGAAAAAAAAGGTTAGATTGTTTATTTGTTTGTTTGACGCGAATAGGCTCCGAAATTACTGGACTGATTTGAATATTGTTTCACCGTTGAGAGAAAGAGAAGCTACATTATCTTCGAGTAACATAGGCTATATTTTGTTTCTCATTGCTTCTCAGATTATTTTTGACTCCGAGCGAAGCTGGGACGGAATGCTAGTTATTATATTAAATTCATGTCAGTGTGTATATTATAAAAAAAGCTTAAATTGATATTCTTCTATTTACATGTACAAAACACCCCACTCCATTAACTCATGCAAAGTTATCAAAAACTTTCTCGTCTACATAAAGTTGACACCTTTTTTTTTTTTTTTTTTTTTTTTTTTTTAACGTGAGGAAATGCATTTACGCATGCCCACCACACCCGGGGAGGTGGGTGGGGTATGTCGGGCTCGATGCCAGAAGGGCATCACTACCGACTAAAACCTCACGATGGCCTCCTCACCGGAAAGGGCGGGGTGAGGTTCCGCTTCTCGCATTAACCCACCACCCCGCCCACCTCGGCTAGCCTGAGAGAGACTCCTCCTCAGGGGATGACTCCCCTTGCAGTGCACGTAGTGCACCGCAACCACCTCGGGGACCGTGAGTGCAATGGACGCCGGACAACCCCAGTCCGACGTCCTAGGTCCTCCGTGACGGGTCAGGTCTGTGGCCCCGTCACATGCCACTACGGCCGCAGAGAATAGGGACTGTGGTAGTTGCTGGTTACCACTCCCTTCTCCCTGCGGCCCCACCGCGTCCGCCATCAACGGTGGCGACCCCGTCGAGGCCGCGGCAGGTAGGAAGAGCGGCGCATCGTAATACCGACACTTCTCTCCAGCCGCGGCCCCACACTTTCAGCTGCGGTGGGTGTCTCCAAACCACACCGCAGCCCGCCTCAGTTGCGAAACCCCCCCGAAACGAGGTTCCGCAACCTACTGGTGCCACTCCATCTAGAACTTGCGTACAGGGATTACAAGTCTAGGGAGTGGCCCGCCTCAGGGACCCTCTTCGCTTCACCGTGGGTGACCAGGCCACGGTTACTGAGCCCCCCCGCCTCGACAATGCGGGGCCCCACGGGGGGGATAAAGTTGACACCTGGTTGAACTGCACGTGCTAATATTAACTTGGAAAATGTTCGGTTTTTCTTGTGCCAATTATAAATTTTACTTTATCTGGAGTTCAGAGGGAACATTGAATATTAAATATAGTGTATGTTTTTCCCCTTTTGCAAGTTATTGACCGCTTCCAAACAGAGGAAGTTTTCTCAATACAATTGTACGTTGTTTTGAGTTCGAAAACCGGTTTATTACTTACTAGCTTTGCCCCATGGTGTAACCCGCGTTAATCCAGGATAAAATAAGTTAATCCGGGATACAACATGGACTATGCGTTAATCCAAAATCTAACCTATCTTAAAACCAATTTTCAACAAAATCGGTTCAGCCGTTTGAACGTGAAGAAGTAACAGACATACAAATTTTTAAATATAAAATACCCACACGTTTACACACATAATTATAAAATACTTACTCTCTAACTTTTGCATTTATAATACTCGTATTAGTATGATTATTAACTTATCAAGCCGTTATAAAAAAAATGGAATGTGAATACTTTTCAAATAGTACTTAATACATGTAATCGAAACAGGGTTTCAGTTCGTTTTAAATTTAAGTTGATTGTTTTATTTTTAATTATTTACTTGTGAAATTATTTATAAATATACTACATTATTTGTTTTGAAGTGCTGAATATGCACTTCAATGGTGCGATAAATTCAGTGTTTTCACCAAAGTAATATTTTGTACATTAACCCAAGACCGTTAAAAACTAATTAAATAGGCTCTTAATCTGTGTACATAATTATGAATATAGTAGAATAGCCAAGCTTTAATAGACGAGTATAAAACGTAATAAAAACGTCTTTTATTTGGGTTAAAATATCACGAAATTAAAACAACTACACGAAATCCCAAAACATCCAAGAATTTAGCATGTTTATTCATCAGTGACATTTTAGTTACCCTCCAGGTATCTTGTCTAGAGGTCAAAATATACAAAGGCAAAATAGAAGTGGTTTCTAATCTTTCGTTGTCAAGTTTCTGCTTTTGAACCCCAAAATTGGGAATTATTATATTTTTTATATCAAAATCACTTAGAGGCAAATTGAAAGTAATTGAATTAGGTGCCTAATACGCTGAATTAGATAATTTTTTGGAAAATAGTATATTTTACTTGGAAAGTTTTAAGTTTTTATGTAATGAATATTCACTGAACATTAATAAAATAAAAGACCTCAAATGTGTCTACGTTTTTTTAAAAAATTGAGTTTTAAAATGGCATAGAAAATATAGATTAAGTTGGAACTAACTCTTAACGATTCGGAATTGGTGGAACAATTGTTCCATGTAAGGGGAAAAAATCTCTTTCAATTACTCCGTGGTATTTGACGTTGACTTAAAAGTGAGATTTGCATAATTTTCACAAAACCAAAATTGCGGTTACACGAAAGGTCTAACATATACTACATATTGTCGACGTTAATCAAGAAAACCCAAAAAAAGTTAATGGCTCGCACTTGTATATAAACAAACGAAATGACATCAACTTTGTAATCAATTTTTGGATTATTTGAATCGAATAATACAAAAAATACTAAAGAAATAACTAAAACAAGCTTGTATCTACTTACATTCTTCAGTGATCTGCAGCTCAATCTTGTCCAGATCTTCATCATCATCAAAATCAGTCTGCACAGTAGCATCTTTAGTATACTGCTGCAACGCAATAACGTCGAATGCAGCTTGCTCGGCCGCTCGCGGGCTTTCGTGCAGTTGAGAGCTCGCATCGTGCAGTTCTCGCCGCGCTTCGTGCAGTTCGCGTCTTGCTTCGTGCAGTTCGTGGCTAGCGTCATGCAGTTCTTGGTTGAGTTCGTGCACGTCGTAGGGGTGTTGCCTTGCGCGCTTGCATGCTGCACAGCCGCAGAGCGAGCCGCGCACGCGCAAGAGCCACACTAGCCCAAATAGCGCCATCCACGCGGTCATGCTGTGGTCACTTGGTCCATCACATCACACGCCACTGACCGTCTCACGTCAACCACGACTCTATAGACACTGGTCCTTCACTGATCACCATTTTACCGCACAGTTAGTACACTCTGTTCTTTTAACATTAATGATATTTTATTATCTATATCTAATGTTTTTTTTTTTAACTTTGCACTAATGTCTGGCAATGCTTTTGAATGGTATGCTGATCATATTTTGATTTGATAATATTTTGGTAGTTTTAGTATTTTATTTGCAGTTTATTTTTTCCATTTCATCGTTCTGAAAAGATGATTAAGTTGAATAATTGATGTTGAACGTTTAGATGAAACAAATCAGAAAGATCTTTGAGACTACTTCACACCTAAATCTCAACTTTAAAAACTAAGTCCTAAAAGTGAACATCAAAGATAAAATATCAGACGAGCACTCAACTATATTCATTAAAGATCAGACAGAGATCACTTAGTCTGAGATCCGATTAAGTTAGATGAACATCAATATAGCTGAAGAGCTAAAACTATCGCGTAAGCTTAAACGTAATCATATTGCTTTTGTAGCTAGCTGACTTGTATCTCACGGTTCAGCAAAATCTTCGTGGAAAGATTTTGCATAAACGAATTTATGTCGAGATTCTGTTTTTACCGAGCAACACTTTTTGTTATAAACAATGCCAATCGATAACAAGATGGTAGTCGTCTACTTTTATAACAATATCTAAGCAAGTGTTTTGAACCATTTCTCCAAACACCGTTTAACCACTATACTATTGTGGGCTATGGTGTGCCAAATACATATATATATAACTGAACATTTAGATATAAAAAAAAATATCTTTATATTTTATGGCACAGCTATATTTTACAGTTTTTATTACGAATTTTACAGACGCTCAACGACTGCTACGATGCACAACCGGGACCTACAATTCAACGTGACATCCGAACCACGGTAGTGCTCAGACGAAAATTCCACTTTATAAAAGCCTGTTTTAAGCCCATCTTATTCTCATTACCGATCCAAAGTCCGCATCGACCATTGCTTAACCTTGATGATCGCGTTAGAGTACCTTGATTAGCCGAGCTACAGACGGTACTAGGTAACAAATTATTTTACAATGCAGACGAAGCTATGGGTATTAACTAGTATTTTTATTTTTTTACAAATACAAGCTATGCCATCGTTTGAGCTTGTTTAGTAGTCAAATTTAAAAAGCCAAAAAAAAAACAGTTTAAATTTGAATTTTCTCGCTTAGCACTCGAAATCCGCCTCAAAGGTTCCTGAACATTTTAAAGTCAGCCAAAATTGTTTTCTGGTTTCAGTGTCGAAATTCCTGAAGGGTAGATTTACGTTAAAGATTTTCGAAAGATTTTATCGTTCCCCATTACTGGTTTGCGAGAGATTTGCCACGATTCGGTGCGAAATCAATATTTTGGAGATAATGCTACTTATTCACGCCTCGACTCTTCTTTTATACGGTAGGTAAGACGCGGCTTTGAATTTATATTTATTGATGAACTGAGGTGGGAAGGAATAATGTACCTGTAAATTCTGAATGAATTGCAAAATCTGTATTTATAAGCTTTGGAATTAAATAGCTCTTATTGAAATAGCGCTTATTGCTGCTTAGAATGAAGAAGATATTTATTTTTATAATAAAGAAAATAATCAATTTTTTGCTAGCAACCATAATACAAACTAGAAATGGCTCAGTATGGGGTTAACCAATCGTGTGTGAAATTTGTCCTAAAAAAATCGCTAATAAATTTTAAAAGTCGTGTTTACATACAGCCACTTTTTTTATCTAAGTATTTGTTTACACTTACTCTAATTTTAATAATCTAATTCTACTATCTAATAAAATATAATAAAACGAATTATTGAGATTTTACCTTTTGGGTACACTAAAATTGAGCCAGGTTGGACAAAACCTAGATCTTATCGGTATATTTAGCACTTAAACTATTTTCATCCCAGATTGACGCAGACAACATCGCAGGGTATAGTCGCAAAAATCAAGACATTTATAGATATTAGATATATTCGTAAGCTTGGCAATATATCAAGTCGAATTAAATTTAACAGAATTATCTATCTCAAGACATTTATGCGACAGATTTACGACATAATCCTTTATTTTCAAAGAGTGCCTTCTTGGATTGTAATATTAATCAGATGAAATATTGGAATTACGTGCCAAGCATATTCTCAAGTATTAGAATACAGTTATTAATGGCTGAATATAGAACTGTTGAAATTTATTTTAAGCCTAATAAAGGGGTTCGTTGACTGGATTCTTAAATACATTATTTTGGCAATGATACACTCTACTAATTTACCAAAAAATACTCTTATTATGAAATTGACATTTTATTCATTGATTTTTTAATATAATTGTTTGGCAATGAACAATATGAATGCCAATTTTTTTTTTTTTTTAGTAGAACTCTAGTAGATAGAGAGGCACCATAAAAAGAAGAAGATATTTAATATACAGTGTAAACTCCCTCGAAAGTAACGTCACTTGATTTAACAAAATCTCTCTAAAACGTCGAAATCAATTCTGGCTTTAGTTGGTTTAGGTTGTATTCCATACGATGATACATTCTCTCCATTGAACGCCATAAAATGCACAGTCCTTTCAGTGTCGTTATATAGAGTTTACACAGTATTTGATTTTCCTTTTGTTGCCAATGTTTAATAAAATTTATTCATGCTAAGTGCTTGGTAACAGTTGAAATCTGTCAACCAACACAGTGTTACTAGCTCTGCTGGCTAAATGTCTAAAAGTAATGAGAAAAAAAACACAATTTGACCAAAAACACAATTATAAGATATGACTTCACTTATTCAGTAATCTCAGGCAACAAGTACGGAATGTTGGAACGAAGTTCCTTAACGCGCGTTGAGAAAGGGGGCTACACGGAAAAAAATCTTACAAAAAGTTGTCACGACACTTTGCGCACGGTGTGGCAACGTCGCATCCCAAAATTTGTTCGGAAGTCAAAAACGGCTATCAATGAAAGTATTCACTAATTGACAACAGCGCCATTCGTTTTAGGTGGAGCTGCGATTGAGCCTACTCATTAAGTTTATTTTACATTATATTTGTTAATAATAAAAAAAAAACATATATTATAACTTAAATAAAATATACAATGCCTTCACTAATTAATCGAAAGGAACTTCATTCCGTCAAGTTTTATTTTTTGTTTTCATGTTTAGTTAAAAATACTGAAATGCACGATGTGTCATTATCCTAATTGCATTATTTGATTTGACATTGACACTAAATGCATGTCTAGTTTGAATTTGAAAAATAAATCAAATACTGGCTATTTTTCTAGTTTAATCTGTTTAATTGTAGCTTTTATAAAACGTATAGCTTTCATTTTCAAAGTGAAAAAGTTCGCTGGCAAGTTATAATTCACTTTGAGTACTTAAGTATTTCAGAAGCCCCGACTAAGTGCATTGCAGTATTATTGCAGTAGAAAAGTATTAAACACAGTACGAATTAAGGCTGACTAAGAGCGTTAAGAAAAAATTTATTTTTTAAGCATTTTTTAGCTATTTTACGTTAAGTAATCAACTGCCAAGAGTACAATCGCTTGCAAATATATTATGTATTTTGTGTCCGTTTTTTTTTTGCCAATACTGATATTGTTTATATTTCTGAAATATTCTCTTTAGGGAGTGAAAATCGGTTAATTGGTTCATCTAGTCAGATCGCCAATATAATGCATTTCTTGTACAACAAATTTAAAGGTAAAATATAAGTTAGAATTTCTGTACCAAACCCATCTAGTGGGCAAAAGTTAAAGAAGAAGAAGATTTTAAAAAGTAAATGGTAAATTATATCATATGCTTAGAAATATCTTACACACAAGCAAATTAACAAAAGCTCAAAGACTTGAGTTTTATTTTATTTCCCCTCTTGGCTATCTATCCGTCTTAAGAGAGAAAATTAATGTTATATGAGTGTAATATGATTCTGTACTCAGGAGATTATGTTTATTTGTAAGCTGTTTTATTCGTATTTGAATTCCAGCGTTCATTTTATTCTTTTTGATAAATCCTTGTTATGTTTTCAAATTAATGTTAATAATACTGATTATTACACTATATATTTATGTACACCATGGTATGACAAAATATAATTGGGAACACATGCGCGGCCTTTTCGTCTATAGTAGCATTTTTATCTGGGTGCTACCATGAGTTGGATGACACGCACGACTGCTTAGTACAAGCAGTTGTTGAGCCAAGTCACAGGCCTTCGGGCGGCTTGAAACTCTCAACACTTAACTCATTAAAAGAAGAAACAAAAAATAAGCATTGTAAATAAATATGGCCTGCTTGAGAGCCTGTTATTCTAGACTAGGCATGCCCCACATAAGGCCAGAGTGTTGTTAACATTTGTGGTTATGCGGTCAAATGCCTACCAAACATTATAGCATGATAAGGCAGTCCATGAACGAACCACTCCAAATCTACCAAGAAAAGATGACAGCATTTTACCAAAAATAGCCAGGAAAAGATTTCACGTGAAATGTATCCCTAAGGAACGCAGCAATAGAAGCACGTAACCAACCTTCTATCGAAACGAAAAGAGAAACGGCCGAATGGTCATATAGTATAATATTTATAAAATAACTGCTATCTTAGAATTGACAAGTGAACAATCAAAATTGGGAAACTAACTTGAATTAAAAAATATGATCCAATTTCTATAAAATCTAGTATATAGAACCATTAGCGAAGAATAGGTCTTAAGTTCTACTTTTGAGATTGTTCCT
This sequence comes from Mellilla xanthometata, assembly GCA_035578125.1. Taxonomy (NCBI): domain Eukaryota; kingdom Metazoa; phylum Arthropoda; class Insecta; order Lepidoptera; family Geometridae; genus Mellilla; species Mellilla xanthometata. The sequence goes on from JAPUBQ010000022.1 coordinate 84,895, forward strand.
AAATTAAGGAAATACGCTAAACATAATATATAATATCTATTTTTTTATATGAGGTATGTTAAATAAACATCTTAAAACGCGAAGCCCCTGCCGCGCGGCAGTAGATTTTTCACGAAATAAATTCATTAAAAATTAACAATAAAATTCTTGTAATTACCATTATAAAACAAAAAAGTTTAAGTTTAATAACTCAATGATATTTAGTTTAAAAACGACTATTTTTCATAAATTTTAACTATCGAGGTTATTTTGACGTAATCGTATTTTGGAAGTCGATTCTCATCTCTGAGATTAAGCTAATAGAACTGGAAACATCGTAGCCATATTAATAAATATAAATATGATATTTGAAATAACTGTTTAAACCTAAATTTTCTATACAATAAAAAATATTTTTCATTTTTTTTTATTTAAATTATATACTAAGAAACAATGTTGCCAGTTACATATTACTTGGCCGTCCGGGCGTACTTGCATTACTGAAGCTAGTCTATTACTGAAATGCAATTATGCGTAATTATGCATTCTAATGAAGGCTGACGTTATGAAAGCAGGCAACATTAACGCTTCAACACTATTCATACAATCTACCCTAATTACAATTTTAAAAAAGTTTGAACTGTTTCTGGAACTATAATGTAATTTTATCAGGTAGTAGATGGAGACGAGATGTCCAGGATCGGGTCAAGTGGCGTACCTTGGGAGAGGCCTATGTCCAGCAGTAAACGCAGACAGGCTGATGATGATGATGAATGTAATTTTACAACGTTTTTTACACCGCATCGTTAGGCATTTGACCACCAGAGCGCGTAACCATATGAGTTATCTACTCTCTGATTTAAAATGGAACATGCCTTGTCTGGAATAACTGGCTCTCAAGGGGGCTGCCGGAATACACCTTTTAGTGTATGGCGACAGCTTTTAAGGTTCCGTACCTAAAATGTAAAACGGACACTATTACTATGACTCCGCTGTCTGTCTGTATCTCAGAAACCGTAATATCTAGAAAGCTGAATTTTCACAAAATATGTATTTCCCGTGCCTCTTAGCAACAAACACCTACAAAAAAAAAAAAAAAAAAAACACAAAATATTAAGGAGGTAGATAATATAATACGTTTAATCCAATAAGTATGTATCATAGTAATGAACATACATTTAAAGCATCTAACATGACTTTTCACACATTTTTCCCTAAAATATTTAACAAAAATTATTTACCCGTTTTAAACCCCATCCCTAAATTTCCCAAGGATAGATGTACCGATAGAGATAAAGTATCGTTGACTAAGGGACAGGGCCAAACGAACGACAGCTTACGAATTGCCTACATGGTTTAAAAATTATGGGAAGGTAAGGTTAAATGAAGGTGGGACCCGATGGTTAAACCTTTCCTTTGATGAGAGCGACCGAAAAATTAGACACGTCCTGACGCCGTATTGATGGATTAGTTTGAGAATTTATATTTAGTTACCTTAGTTTTGTAGTCATAGGTAGGTAGGATGACTTCGTTAGCGTAATGCTTACCATGTTGAACTGCCAACCAAAAGGTGCCGGGTTCTTTTAGATGAAGTTAAGTTATTGGCTATATAGGTCTGGGTGTTAAATTTGTATCGATATAAAGTATTAATGTATGTAAATGTAGTAAGTATATCAGTTGTGTTAGCAACCATAATACGAACTAAAAATGGTTCAGTATGGGGTTAGCCAGCCGTGTGTGAAATGTGTCCTAATATAAAAAAAAATAAAAGAAAAAGAAAATAGGTCTGGGAGTTAAATATGTATCGAAATAAAGTATTAATGAATGTAAATGTAGTATATCGGTTGCGTTAGCACCAATAATACAGACTAGAATTGTTTTTTTTTTATATAAATCAGAATCAGTTCATCAGTTCAGAAGCTATGTTATAATACAAATATGTTGTTGATACTACGTTTATAATATGTTGTTATTTACGTGTAGAGGCTGCAATTTTACAACAAGCTTGGCAAGTGTTGTGTGGATAGTCAAAGGTGTTTGTGTCTGTGAGTTGGAAGTTTATATGTAATTAATACAATATTCGATATATTTTTAATAAAAAAAAATATTATTCGTTATCTTTTAAACAGGTTTTCGTTTGACAACAGCTTGCCTGGTGGTAAGCAACACTGCAGCTTACGTTGGAGTACGCTCACCTAGAAGGAACCTGTTCACTCATTTGAAGATCTCGGGATGGAACTTCTCAGGAAACAGAGCCTCAGGCAGAGAATGCCAAAACTTTGCAGTCCTCACTATGAATGTTGAAGCGAAGCGATTTGTACGAATCTTCGGTAGTATGTTTAAACAGAAAATAAAGAGTTTTTGTTAAAGTAATTCCTTTTATAATTTAAGCGAATATATGAATATGGAGCTTGCAGAATCGTTATTCATGTGTAAACAGTAGTACTTTAAATTTAATAAACATGACAAACAAGTGCTAATGTGTGTAGTAAGAATAACTATTTATTTAATGAAATTTGTAAGTTTATTTAATATTGTCTAACTAATGTTTTTTAAGTATTAAGTAATTATTGTAGTATGACTTGCCTTTGACGTATGTTATTTAGGGCTAATAAAGTTCTGTATTTCAGATTTACGAATATTATACGAACTTATATTTTACTGGAATTAGTTTTATTTTACACTACAAAAAGATTGGAAATACGTTAGCATTAAGAATAGTAAGCAACTCACCCGCAAAGATTTATTCTAGGCAAACTACTGGACACTTTTACTTGACCAAGAAAATACAATGTGAAGTGTAGTGTGATTAAAAAGGGTCCCGGCTTTGACCTCTAAATTTGTTGATCGAAAAGGGTTCCCTAGTAGAGCTGTGGGGACCCCTATTTACTATGTGACAAAGAGACATTCACTGAACAAAGTCTACCAGCGACATAAAACAAATTGGCTGTGGGGTTTAAAAAAATAAAGGGAAATAGTGAAGGAAAGTTTAGATAAAAGAATGTAGGTTTTTCGACTGGTTGGATTCACGTTTTGCTAAGCGTAGTGGGGCGGTAGAACTTAAGACGCTATGAAAGCAAAATAGTTATATTTTGAAACATCCTTCGTAAATGATAGAAGGCCTTTTTTTTTTTTTTTTTTTACGTGAGGAAATGCATTTACGCATGCCCACCACACCCGGGGAGGTGGGTGGGGTATGTCGGGCTCGATGCCAGAAGGGCATCACTACCGACTAAAACCTCACGATGGCCTTCTCACCGGAAAGGGCGGGATGAGGTTCCGCTTCTCGCATTAACGCACCACCCCGCCCACCTCGGCTAGCCTGCGAGACTCCGCCTCTGGGGATGACTCCCCTTGCAGTGCACCTGGTGCACTGCAACCACCTCGGGGACCGTGAGTGCAATGGACGCCGGAGAACCCCGGTCCGACGTCCTAAGTCCCCCGTGACGGGTCGGGTCTGTGGCCCCGTCACATGCCACTACGGCCGCAGAGAATAGGGATAGTGGTAGTCTCCGGTTACCACTCCCTTCTCCCTGCGGCCCCACCGCGTCCGCCATCAACGGTGGCGACCCCGTCGAGGCCGCGGCAGGTAGGAAGAGCGGCGCATCGTAATACCGACACTTCTCTCCTGCCGCGGCCCCACACTTTCAGCTGCGGTGCCTCCCTATCCACACCGCAAGCCCGCCTCAGTTGCGAAACCTCCCCGAAAACCCCCGGAGCGAGGTCCCGCAACCTACTGGTGCCACTCCATCTAGAACTTGCGTACAGGGATTACAAGTCTAGGGAGTGGCCCGCCTCAGGGACCCTATTCGCTTCACCGTGGGTGACCAGGCCACGGTTACTGAGCCCCCCCGCCTCGACAATGCGGGGCCCCACGGGGGGGAAATGATAGAAGGCCTATGGTTTTTTCAGTTTCATTATATCTAATTGAGTGTTAAGAATCATCAAGGGTTCCAAAACACGATTATGTAAAATTAGCTCGATATATTTATTATATGAAAAATGTTTGATTAATAATTAAAAAAATGTTTTGAAAGAAAGAAAAAACATTTATTTTGTTACAGGCACAACAAATAAAAACAATACGCAAGAAACAAAAGAAAACATTTACGTGCCACATAACTGATTGTGCTTCTGAATATCATAAAAAAAAAAATTACCTCTTTCTGTATAATAATGATATTATCTAGAATTGTTAGACGTTAGAATTTCAATATTGTCAATTGTAAATTTAAAATGAATTTAATTCGTTAAACTTTCACTGGGCGGCAGGCGCTTCGTTTAAATTTGTGACTGAATGACGCGGCTTAACTCGGTTCAATAGCGTCTTAAATTCATGAATCCCGTATCAATATAATAAAAACCTTTAGAATAGGTTTCATGACAACATGAAAACTCTTAAAACCAGATCAAGATAAGCCTATCACAACCAGCCCACTATACGTCCTAACTACTGGTACTCGTTGCTTTCTCTCACTAGGAGATAGATACAGGCCCTGATCCATCACGTTGGCCAAGTGCGGGTTGGCGGATGTTACACGTCTTTGGATATTGCAGTCCTCAAACATGTCGGATTCCTCACGATATTTCTTCATCGTAAAGTGAGTGCAAATCCAAACATAACTTGAAAAACAAGTCATTGGTGTAGGTAGGGCCAGGATCGAAGCAGGGGTCGTCTGATTGAAAAGCAGATGTTTTACAACCGCGTCAAATTTGGAAATAAGCTTAATTATTTTACTGTAATAAAAATTTACTTTTCACAATAACATCCCCCCAATAAGTAATAAATATGTAAAACACCTATCGTATAACGCAAATGTATTATATTGTATATACAAGCTACGCCCAGTAAAGTTACTCGTTTAATCCGAGATAAGAAGCGCATGTTTTAATCCAGGTTCTAAGTCATCTTTTAACCAAATTTAATCCAATCACATAAGCAGTAAGAAATAGCATAAGATATTTACTAACATCCATCCTCACAAACTTGGACGTTAATAATACTAAAAGAAAGAAGTACTAGCAAATATATTTGTTAAGGAACGAATAAAATGAAGTATTTCCTCTCTGTACGGTAATGCTACGGAATTTATTATTCTCCTACGTATGAGCCAAGTGGCCAGGCTCTGGTCTAGAAAGTTTTCAAGACTAACAGCTGGGACCTACGATTTAACGAGTCCTCCGACCCACGGTAGCAACCAGACGAAAATGCCTCTTTTAAAACGACAATCTTGACCCATTCAAATACCGTCGGGAACCGTTGCTTAGCTTTGATGATCGCGTCAGATCACCTTAGCTAGCTGAGTCACAGGCGCTTCGAAATGAAGTCGCTGACTTCAAAAGGCTAATAAGGACAGCTATTATGCAAATGCAAGGAGCAAAGATAAGATCCATAAAACCTTGTGATAAAACTCTCCAGCCTATTTTTTCCCTCTGCGCCCTCTTAATCCCATTGATAAGGAAAATGATCAAATATAGCCGATAAGACAACAAACTTACTAAATGAAGGTAGTTTTCCGTTTTTGCATATTTTTTGATACTATTCAAGTATTTTTTCCATTTGACAGTGACAATTTATTTTCTTGTATTTTTACGATCTAAATTAGCTTACTTTTTAAAGTAGATGTAATAATGATTTCAAAACACAACACATTTAAAAACTACAATAATTGATTTTAAATTTGAGTACAGCTAAATTTAAATTTAGAATGTAATCGAATCACTTTTTAAAAATAAATGCACTCGAATTTTCACATTGGTTTAGCACGAAACTTTCCGATTTCAAAGATCGAACGTCTCAACGGTCGTGGAGTTAGGGACGTGTAACCGGCTCGAAGTCCCAGTTGGCACTGCTCGTGCGATAGCGTGGAAAAGTTCACGCATGCGGACCTTCCAGACGCTACCAAGCGGTGCAACCATCACGTTTTCAGCACCGCTATCATCTTTTGTTTCACGTGTACCGTACCAACTAGAGGGAGATGCAAATAGAAAGAAAAGAAAATCATGATGGTTTTTCAGTATTTGGTAACCTAGATGCCGTTAACCCTGGGTCCCGCTACTGTGAAACCTGCTTTGGAAATTATTGTCGTACTAAATCTTTATGGTTGACAGTGTACTATTGTTCTCATTCGTTGTAAAGTTACACATGGTAACAGGGATTTGGAGAATTTTCACTGGCAAGCTTTATTTGACGGTGAACTACGAGACTTATGTAACTATTTACGAGTATAACTTTTTTTTTAATGATTCTTATTATAATTAAATTGAAGAGTTATTTTTAATATTACGTTTTTTACATTTTAATTTATTTCAGAAAAGACTAGTCGAGAACAATTATTGAACAGAACGATCTTGCCTGTTTTCGATGAAGCCATAAAAGTTTCATTTCCGTTTTATTTTTTATTCAACTTTTTATCATTTCCGTTTCTATCTGCGATTTTGACTTACCTCATTTTCGATGGATGGATCGAATTATAATACTAAGTTAAGCGTTTAGAAGGATGAAAACTTGGTTTTGACTGATAGCACCCTAACTCCGTTGAGTGACGCTTTGACGGTGGTCTATTATTTTCGGTTTTATTTAGGTATGTTATGGAGATAATAAAGATAAAAGTCAAAGAAGATATGCAAAATCATTAGAAGATATACAAATCATTTATTGATAACAACAAAGTTACAAGTCAAGATGTATACAGATGGTGGCGTGAATTATGATGTGAATAAAAAAGGTGTAGACACATATAAAATGACGAGTGACAGAGGTACAGTATTAACGTTAAACCTTATATACTTTATCACATTAAGAAGTTATCAAATTATTCTTAGTATTATAAGCAAATACAAATTATTAATTCAGCATGACAGATTTTTCAGATAGAGGGTTGCTAGCCAGACGAGCACTAAAATTGTTGTTTCGCTTTGCGATACCACCTTTAAAATGAAGAAAAATGTTCCAGAGTTTTGCTATTCCCGCGTGAATACCAAGAGATGTCATTGTTTGACAGCTCGTCACTGTTTGAATGGTTATCTCAGACAAGGAAGGAAATAATGTGAGATTTCCTTCATAAGTTGACAAGGAAAAATGTTTAGGCTGATTTGGTTTTTCAAACTTTTACCTGACACTGACACTTGTAAAAAATATGTTCGGTATTTAGAGTTAGATATGTATGTTTATTTATTTTATTCAGAATTAGACTGTGTTTTGTTTTGGATATTATGCATTATATTTATTAAAATATGTGTCTGACAGATTATATTATTATGTAAAACTGTTCAAAATGATTAATTAATGTATAATTACAACTAAGTACATTATTTTATTTATTGTTTACAACTAAGTGATTATGTACTTTTGTTTTGAAGCGAGTGTGGCTCGGTGGGGAACTGTCTGCTTTTCAACCTGACGGCCCCTGGTTCGATGAGCAGCTTACTACATAATCCCACTGCTGGGACTTTGGGGCCTTCTCTCACGAGGATATAGATATAGGCTTTAATCAACCTCGGATTGGCGAATGACACACGTCTTCGTATATTATGGTCCTCAAACATTTCGGTTTTCTCACGCTGTTTTCCATCACCGTAAAACAAGTGTTAATCTACACATAACTTGAAAAACCAGCAAACGAGGCTTAATTTTGCCTTTTTTCTTTTTTTTAAGTTTACAAAATTTATGTTATATCCATTGTAAATAATTTAAATGTAATTTTCACTTACTTCTTCTTCAGTTATATATGAATTTATTTCTTCATTTGGTTTTAAGTTGTAAATTTGTATACAAATTCTTTGTTCTCATTGTACTGTAACATAATGTAAAGACTTTCAAGAATTTGTGCGAAAAATAGTTGTTTTATAAAATTCTCACACAATTCAGTGAAACGGAAAATGATTTTATTTCATTTAAACGTTTACCAATTTACGTTCTGGCAATCGTGTTTTGTGAAAGCAATATTGCTTTTTTACATAGTCATTTTGTTTTATTGGAAATTTGATTGAGTCTAGAAAAAATGGTTTTTACAAATATTTTTAGTCACAAAAAACAACGTTGTTTACTAAAATAACTTCTCATTTCTAATTAAAACAATATTTTTTTAAATTAAGAATGAATAAGACATTTATTTCAGACACAGAAACCACAAATATATTTTTGCAAATTATATAAAAGAAACATAAGAAAAAAATTGGGCACTGTAATCCAGGATAAAAGTAGCCTATGTGTTAATCCAGTATCTAAACTATGTCCATACGAAATTTAATCAAATTCGGTTCAGCCGTTCAAGGGTGAAGAAGTAACAAACACACTCACACACAAACTTTCGCATTTATAGCATTAGTAGATACATAGATAGAAGAAATACAATATGTAGTAGGTATATCTGTTGTGTTGGCAATCATAATTCAACCTAAATTTGGTTAAGTATGACGCTTACTAGCCATGTGTGAAATGTGTGAAATCTTTCTATTGCGATAGACAGATTATTCCGAAGCAATTTTCGGTAAAAAAAAAACAGTTGCTAACCAGTTTCAAAGTCGATCAGTCTACTACCATCATCCCACGTGACAGGAATCCCGTGAAAGGCGAAAAGCAGAAATTATGTCAGTCAATAGGCTCTCGCTAGATGGTTGAATCAGAGGTCAGATACACAAAGCGATCAACCTCGACACGGCGAGTTGTTTGGATCTTCCTGTCTATGCTGCCCTAGTAGTTTGGGCCTTGTCCCGCTGCCGGTGGCACATTTTTTAACTCTTTCATAATAAATAATGTTTCTTATTTTAAAACAGAGTTATTCTTAAACGTTGTATTACGTTCACGTAAGGCATCTTAATATTGCGTAGAAAAAGGTCACACTTACTTATTATTAAAATTTGGAATGTATCCAACAGTTTCGGTGCTTTCCGAGCACCATCTTCAGGGGCGAGAGTTACACGGACCGTCGCCGAAGAGATCCGCGTGAGTTACTCTTACCTAACACATTTTTTTATAACTTATAGGTTTTTGTTTGACCACAGGTTGCCACAATATTATGGTCTACGCTGTTACACGCTTACCTAGAAAATACCTATTAACTCTGGATTTGAAGAATTCCTAAGCTTTGCAGTCCTCACAAGAAAGGTCGAAGCGAATCGGCTTGCGCGATACTAAGGGATTTTGACTGTATATGACTGTTCTGTAATGGAACAGAGACATCACTTTTTAAGGACAGTTCTGTACGTCTACACAAACAACTTTTCTTCTATGACTTTTGGAAAATTGCGGAAACATATTTTACTCTGAATAGGTCAACGCTTGACCACAATTCACGTGATTGATTGAGCGCGATTACCTAGAAGGAACCGGTTCCCTCTGTTCTAAGGCGTGAAAATCTAGATTATAGTCATTGGGGAACAGGGAATTTGGCATGGAATCCCAAAGTTCGGACAACAAACTCCCTTCTAAATACTTTGCAGCGCGTCAGCGGCTTTTTTTGTATGGAACAGTCTATTTTTTTCGCAAATTATATAAAGTTGTGGAATAAATTAATTTGTTTGTTTGCTTAGTACTGAAGCCGCCCTTGAAATAAATCTTAAATATAAGTAATAAATAACTGTATTATTTTTTACTTTTTAATATTTGATACTTAATATTGTTTCGAAAATACCTAAAATATTAAAAATAAAATTTCTAAGTACATATTAAATTTTGTTAAGTTTCATGATCTTTACCTCGCTTTATCAATTATCGCTTTCCATCAGATGAATCGTGATCAAGCGCAAGCCGTGCAAAAAAATCTACATCTTTCAAAATAATATTCAAGAACTGCTTCAGTGCCTATCGATTCAGATATCGTTTTCCATGCATTAAAATTTCAACGCTCCAATATCAAAGGGAAATAAATTTTCACAAATGTTTCCTAGATGAGAACATTTTAAATTCCAATCTTGCACTTTAGTCGCTCGGCGTACTTGTAGATTGCAGATGGACGCTTTCGGCGGATTTGCATCGGACGCAGAACAGTAATATTATGCAAATCTGGTTATAACTTACAAATTCTAGGATTAGCTCGTCAATTTACTGCAGATTTATTGCTGAATAGCTGGAACCCTAAATCTTGCATCTGCAAGATGCAACGGATAAATTATGGAACCGCTTAAGTAAGAACTTAGTCTCTATTCTTCTTCTTCTTCTTCTTATTGGTATGAGCTTGGTGGCCAAGCTCTGGTGTCGAGAGTTTTCAAGCCGCCCAAAGGCATCTGACATAGCATAACGACTGCTTGTACTAAGATTAGTTCAAGGTACCTACAATTGAACGTGTCCGACCTACGACAAAGCCTGGATGAAAATACCACTTTTTAAAAGACAGTCTTGTCCATAGCCATTCAAAGACTGTCCGCACCCACCGTTGCCTAGCTTCGATGATCGCGTCAGATCACCATAGTTAGCCAGCCAAGCTACAGCCGCTACAAAAAGGATAAGTTATGGGAACGACGAGTACTTTAGTCTATTGAGAAATGCTAGCTAATAACATAAAGCACATATAAGTTTTTTTTACAGTAGAGCTACGCATTTCACCAGCAGGGTGCGCCCACGGTGGAGCATGCCTAGTCTGGCAAAAGATTTTTGAAATCGTGGGTTATTGATAAATAAATAAATAATTTATTATTTATTTATCACTAGACCCTACCGCCATGCTATGGTTTGCTCACGAAGAAAATTATTTGCCGAAAATTCGAGCACATTGGAGGGAATCAAACCCAAAACCTGTGTAATGTAAGGCGGCCGCACGCCCGAATGAGCTGTTATCGCTTAAAACTACTTGATTTTGCTCTAGTACATATTTTGTTTTTGGACGATATAAGCTGAAGCCTCGAGTTAGTTTACTTTCTAAGATTGTGTTTAATATAAATACCAACATTTTTACGGAAGTATCGTCAGCTAACTAAGCATCTTAGGTTTGATTTAGATTCTGTTATACATGACGGCGCGTTCGATCTGAAGAGCGGGCGAGTTGCGATGTCAGTGTCAGCTGACACTGACTTGTGACTAACGTCGGAGGCCCGCTCTGACGCAACAGCTAGCGCTAGCGCGTAACGCGAAGCGGCATTTCGATTTGAGACAGCAATCGGTTCGCGCAAGCGCTACGCGTTGGCTGGAGCGTCAATTTAATAAGCGGAAATAATTATCGATCTACCTACCTGCGATTATATTTTGTGATTCGATTGTAATATACCCACGCTACCCACATTCTGCAATTAAAATGGATGACGAGGAAGAACGCCCTGCCGCCCCGTCATAGGTACATATTATACGTACATATAAATATTTTGTTATATATTGCACCCTAGTTATATCGTTATTAATCATGCAATAAAAATAAATTCACATTTAAGTTGATTATAGTTAAAAGAACCAACAAGATATGGAGTAAAATTATTCACGAGCGTCTCTCGGGAGCCATTGTTAAATTTTAAAATAAAATTTTGTGCACTTCCAGCGTTTACTTTTATTATTACTTTCGTAAATAGCTGCAGACTGTTTTTATTTATTCATTAAACTAGAGTAAAACTCGTCTAAATGAATAAATTAGAAGATTAAATGAAACTTCTCAAAAATAGAAATCATCATAGAGATCATAGAACTTTATAAACCTTATAACATTGCGTTATACTAGGCAGGTCAAATTTACATATATCAATCACCATATCGATACCGGGAATTTTAATTGTGGTAAAGGACATTTTGACGAAAATGAGTTATATATATATTCGGAATCAGCGGACTCTATCAGTTGGTGTACTTCAAAAAATTATTTCTTAAAAAAAGTATATTACGATCGTGTATACTCAGATGCATGTTTTTTTGTCAAATGTGTCATCCAGTTAATTAAGCGTAAGCATAAACAACCCACTATAAGTGCCCACTGCTGGGATTCGGAACCTTCTCCTAGAAGGTCCCATATCTTTAGGCCACCACCCTGGCCAAGTGACAGTTGGCGGATGACATATGGTTTTAGATATTGTGACCAAACTGCTTTATATCTATTTAAACGTAATTATTTGTTTTTCTGGTTTTTGTTCGCTATATTTTGTTCTCAAATTATTCCAATTTAATAAGGCTTCTTTTAAACCTACTAGCAAGCGCCTTTGCCAAGTTTTGCCTTTTATTTTGTTAAGGCATATTTTGTCAACAAAGTAAAAGTAAATGTGTGTTTCCTTTGGCCTGACCGTAAGTTTTTAAAAGGACTTGTAAATAATATTGTTGATATTATTTTCAAGTCCTATGTATCTAGTATGATTTTATTCTGGGAAAAACTATGTTTATCTGAAATAAATAGCCTATTTCTCACATATAAGTTAAAACACTATTTTACACATAGTTAAGTTACAATAAAAAAATATAACTGACAAATTATTAAAAAAAAATAGTTATTATTTACTACACATTTCACACACGGCAGGTTAGCCCCATACTAAACATTTTTTTTTAGTTTGTTTTATGATTCTCATAAAAAACTTACAGCCCCGAAAACCACACAACGCTTAAAATCCCTAACTATGCGGACCACCGTAACACGTCTGCAAAGAAGTCTCTGAAACTTGCCATAAATAGTTTTGGACGAGTTCCAACTTCATCTTGGAACTGCAAGTATTCCGATCGAGAAGGCTTTTATTTGCACTGGAATGTCCCAGTTATTGTCACGTGATTGTAAAAGAGACGTTTAGAATGCGAGGAAGCAGTCCGTGACTCGAGCTTGATTTTGTGACTGCAGGAGTGCCAAGTTCAAATTGAAATAGATTTTGTTTCCAGATGGACTGGACGCTCGGGTAAAGCGTTGATTGCGGTTGACGGTGTGTGATACTTTATTCTTTGGTCGTATTGATCTGTTACTTGATAATGCGAAACAAAACTGTTTAACACGCTAGCTTCACCTGTATGTTTGTAACCGACTTCTTTGGGCGCGATTTTGACCCACTTTAAACGGCCAGATTTCGTTGAAACTTTGTAGATTTATTGAGGACCGATGACAATACACTAATTTGATAAAATTATTACATCTTTTTGAATTTTTGTTTGTATGTTTGTTTGTAACTGACTTCTTTGGACGCGATTTTGACCTACTTAAAACGGCCAGATAAGCGTGTTTTTTTAGTTTTTTTTAACTACTATTATTAATACCAACATCAAACATACTAAGTTAAGGTTAAGACACACGTCAATTTATAAATAAAATGCTTCCCCTAAGGCAACTAACGATACTCCAAAATAGTAGAGCTTTCTACCTACATATAATAATTATTGAATGGGATAAAATAGGATCCCTTAGAATTATATAGTTCCACTGTATTCAAGTGTGTTCTACTTAGAATCACTCGTCCCAGATCAATGTAGCGCCTGTATCTCGCGCTAACTAAGGTGATCTGACCCGATCATTGAAGTTGAGTAACGGTCGATGCGGATATTTTTGGATGGGTGACCATACACAAGACTGTCTTTAAAAAAAGTGGCATTTACATCTGGGTGCTACCGTAGGTCGTATGACATCTTAAACTGTAGATCCCGGCTATTGGTCTTAGTACTTGCAGCCGTTAAGAAAAGTCTAGTACTAAGACTATTATTTCCTTCCTTCGGGTAGCTGGAAAACTCTCGACACCAGAGCTTGGCCACTTAGCTCATACGAAGAAAAAGAAGCTTAAACGATGAAATCCATTTTTACGATATTTAGTTTGAAAACGGCTGACACCCTGAATAACGCGGAGACATATGTGCAACTGGCAAACAATAAATATAGGTTTTAGTCCCAAATGCTCGAATAGGTACTTATCAGCAAATAGACTAGCTAAAGTACAGAAACAGGAATGTTATACAAAAATATTAATGTACAACAACTTGCCAGAGAAAATAACAAATCTTAATAGTAGTATGTTTAAACAGAAAATAAAGAGTTTTTGTGAAAGTAATTCCTTTTATAATTTACTCGAATATATGAATATGGAGCTTGCAGAATCGTTATTCATGTGTAAACAGTAGTACTTTAAATTTAATAAACATGACAAACAAGTGCTAATGTGTGTAGTAAGAATAACTATTTATTTAATGAAATTTGTAAGTTTATTTAATTTTATGTAACTAATGTTTTTTTTAAGTATTAAGTTATTATAGTAGTATGACTTGCGTTTAACGTATGTTATTTAGGGCTAATAAAGTTCTGTATTTCTGTATTTCTATTTCTGTATCTTACATTCAGAACACCTATATAGTCCAATAATATGTCCTAACTTACCGGAACAAAGCTCCATCCCGTACCACTTGGCAAGTCGTTCAATTGGAAACACCCACTTTCAAACTGACGCTCGTACGGTTAGTTACATCCTTAATTATCCATTATCTGGTGACTGTACAGCGTTTAGAGTTAGCACACGGACCAATCTAGATTGCTGAAGACTTTTTTTTAAGCGGTTTGACAGCAGAATTGCATGTTATTTAGCAAAATCTTTATAAATCCTGCGTTTGAGAAACAAAACAGCATTCAATAAATTCCTTAGAATTTAATGTAAGAAAAAAGTTTTTTTCCGCACCTATTAAATGAGGATAACGAATATAAAAATTAAAAAATACAATATGGTAATTTTAGTTTTTCTATCAATTGTAAATAATTTTAATAAGATTTTAACTTAATTATTTTAAAGTTATATAAATTTATTGTTAACATTTGGTTTTAAAAACTTAACTTTTACGTTTTCGTTGGTAAATTTGTATATAAATGAAAGTTCTAATTGAAAAGATTTAAATAACGTACATAATTACTATTTGCTAATAAGTTAAAATATAAATAAAACACACTATCGCTTTTTATCACATAACAACGTAATTTCACATAGTATTTTTATTTTGTAACGGAGATACACAACTCACACACACACAAACACACACACACACACACACACACACACACACACACACACACACACACACACACACACATAAATACACACACACACAAACGACTCACACTCACCCAAACTCGAGTTCTCCTTCAAAAATATTGCTTTCCTATGCTTCGTATAAAAGAAGACCCATATTTGTTTTTGCATGGGCGTGGCAAATAATATATCCCCTAAATAACTCTCTAACCTGTACAGAACCCTGATTTATTCTCTACCTACCTGAGGGAGTGTCAAACACATCCGTCCGAAGGTTGTTTATGGCGATATTTTCCTAATGCAAATATTTAAAGAGAATTTTCATTGTTAGCACAGAGCTAAGAAGCTATAAATTCTATCAAATGTAAACAGATTCGAGTGATCTTTGCATGCAGGATTTAATGTAGTTAGTTAAGTGTTCTTAACTTACTACAAAGACAAAGAGTTATACTCTACTGTAGATATTATAATCGCTTTTTCTGTCTCAACTTTTTGTAAGAATTAAATGGTTAAACTCTGATGTCATGAAGTTATAGAGTAAAGATTTTTGCTCAAATTGATAACAGTAACAGGTAGACAGACGCTTGATTATTTAAAAGAAGTTGTATATTACCTATGAAAATAATAAATAAAATTAGGTAAATAAATATTTAAGGAAAACCATATGTACTTAGCAAACTGTATTGTAATTTTTTTTTTAGGTAATCCTAATAACTACATTCTGTCGATATAAACCCTCTACATTTTAACAAATATTTAATCACTATTTGCGTTATTCCGTGATTAAATGTAGCCTATTTGATAATACAGGGTCTAAGCTATCTAAATAAAAAAAAAAATCTATCTCCATACCAAGTTTAATCAAATTCGGTTCAACGTTTGAGCGTGGAGAAGTAACAAACATACAACAACTTCAACACAAACTTTTGCATTTATAATAATAAGTAAGATTGAGTAACAAATTTCGATTCGGCGTAAATCTTTGACAGTAATTATTTGCGTATCCCAACGACAACTGTTTTCGGATGAAATCTTTATATTAATCCAATCGCCTTCGCCATCACCTTGCCCTATTCCTCTCTCTCTCCATGTCCTTACCCCTGTCCCTCTCCCTCTCCCTGCCAAAGAAGAAGGAGAAGGAGAGGCAGGGAGGAGAGGGGCATGGAAAGAAAGATGGTAGAAGAGTGAGAGGGGCAGCTACCAATTCTAGATAATATCATTACCTACAAAATAAACTTAGATTTTTTGTACTATCTTTACTACTTTCAAAAGCACAACATTTTTACTCTATTTAGACTATTATTCAAAAATATATATCTAGACTATTTTTCAAAAAATAAACCTACTGAGCAACTTTTACGTAATCGTGTTTTGGAGCTCTAACAATTCTTAGCACTTAATCAAAGCAAATAAAACTGAAACAACCGTAACCTATCATTTACGCATAGGATTTTTAAAAAAATGTCATAACGCCTTTTACGTTTTCGATTATTGCGTATTTTACGTACGTATTGCAATCAGCTAGATTCAATATTTAGAAAGCAGCTTATTTTTTTGTGTATATACAATTTAAAACCTACAATTATTAAAGGGCTTAAATTGTATTTTGGTATAATACCAAAATACAATTTAAGCCCTTTAACTTTGCCACAAATTATCTGAATTTTCAATTTCAATTTAGGTATAAGCAATTTGGCATAGTTTCACAAAATGCGTCATATTACGAGTACGAACCTTGTAAATTCTGATATAACACTCCTCTTTATCATATTGCGTGTTTCATCAAAACAGTAATTATCCTCATTTTTGAAGATCATTTCCGGTTTGGAAATGATCTTTAAAAATAAGGCCAAATTTTGGTGAGGACGGATTAAGGTCAATGTCTACTTAAGTATAGTCGAACTATTGGAAAATATATGTATTTTGTCGCTTAAAACCGTGGTAATTATGACATACAAAAATATATTAATTCAATTAATTATTAACAAAAATATAAAATATAAATTTGATTGTATCTTAGTACGTTACCATATACTTTTTTTTTTGCTCAATTAAGTGAGTCGTTTAGAGGTTAAAATAAAAATAATGATGTATTCTTTTGATAAATGTTACTACAAAATAACTTTAAGAAACAATAATTATAAATGTTTCTTATCCAAACAAAGATCACGGTTTTAAATGAAAAATTATTGTCCTATGTGTATAAGACCGACTTCAAAAAACCCTATTGAAGATAAGGTATAGAATAAATAAATAATTATGTTTTGTTGAATGACTACACAGGGCTACCTGATATTTTCAGATATAATTTATCGGACTCTACTAATTAATAATAATGTAAAGAAACTTAAATTGTAAATGAATTTTCAATTCATAATATAAAGAAACTTTATAGTATTTTTTAAATTTAAGTCTGCTTACGTAAAAACATCTCAAATATGCAATTTTGTATATATATACATACATTTTGTAAGAATAAAACAATTGTAACCGAATTATCTGTTTTCATGTTGCAAAAGTCGTATAAAAAATTAGCAATAATATTCATAAAGTATATTATTATAATATAGAGTGTATTTTTGTTCTTCTAATGTGGTTCTTCTTCACAACATTTATAAGCTATAAAAAGCAGTAATATGTACCCTGTGAAGTACATGTTATATAAAAACAAGAGTATTAACTTAGCTTCTTAACTTTATTTGGTAGTGGAGAATTTTCTAGTGCACACCTGGCTAGCAACATACGTAATTCTAACATATTTCTAACTTGAGGGTTCAAGATAAAAAATCTGTTACCAAACATTGAACAATATATTCCAGCAGCTTCCGTAAGAGTGAAAAAAATGGCTCTACCTTTGGCTATGTGACTCATATGTGAAGCAAATGCCTGCTGTATTGTGTAAAAAAGCAAAAAACAATAAACGTAAGGAACACAAGATCTGAGGCTCTTTTGTAGCTAACCCTGTGTAGTAAACTTTAGATTGTGGTGATCGAGAATGTAGTCTGCGTTAAATAGTAAAGTCATTCGTATCGTGTTTTAGTAAACACAATGTGGGGCTTGAGGGGAGTCGCCCGGCGCGCGGCGCTTTTAGCCATCGCTAGGTAAGCCTTCAAATTCTCTCTTAAAGCTTTAGAAGAAAAAAAAACAAGCATAAATCAAACATGTGTTAGGTTTTAAGAAATTTGTTTTAATGTTAAGTGTGCTTCCGCGGCGATCTGGAAAAAAAATTAGATTATTAAATATAATTCTATTATTCTTTCATCAAAATTAAGTGCTTAAGTTAAACAAACGCAAGACTTCAAACTGTAAAATGAGTTTTTTTTGTTTTCTTTATACGATGTTAATTTCGGAAGAAATTCTGAAATGCTGTCATGAAATCAAACTGAGATACAGCAATATTTTTCTATAATTTGTTTTTGTTATAATTAGTGTGATCTGGAACCAAATCGAAAAAAAAAACAAAAAATCATTAATCAAAATACAGTGCTTGAATTAAACAAACGGTAGACTTCAAACTATAAAACAAGTTTTTTTGTTTACTTTCGATGTTATTTTAAGATATTTTTTAGTGAAGTGTTTGTTTCTGAGAGACAGGACAAAGGACTACTAAGTATATCTAGTTTTTTAATTATTTTAAATAAAATGAAAGTCAACATATGTATTAATTAATCATAAATTTTCCATCGTGAAAGACTAAAACTGGAAGACTACTTAATGATACTGATAATAATATAAAAGGAACTAAATATTTCCCGAAGTTTTATACCTGAATTTATATTCACATAGGAGAAAAAAAAACTATAATACATGTATATTAATTACCAGAATTATCAACAAAATGACGATATTTTTTAGTCAATTACAATATAATATAATTATGTATATACCTTTCCTTAAGTTGTCCTTAATGATTATTTGTAAAAAGGCAATTATAGATTGTGACTGACTTTTTCCTGCATTCCTAAATAAGGTTCCGTTCTTACTCTTTTAAATAAACCCCATTATTTATTACTATTATTTCAGTTTCATTTTAAATTTAATCGCAATGACAGTTACACAATTAATTCGAACGCAAATAAATCCAAAAACAAGAGAAATTTAATATTTGTTGAAACAATTCAAATAACGTAATTGATAATGTTGATTTTACTTTCATTAACACATTATTTGACTGTTGTCAACTCTAATACCGTATGCATTACCAATAAACCATTATACAAGTAAATTTGTATATTATTTAAAGTTTGGTTTAATTAAATTTGCTCAAAATTATTTAAGAAAGCTTTTTGTTATGACTAAGATTTGAATAAATTCCTCTGTACATCGGTGTCTCCTAGCAGTCCATCTGCTCCTCCGGTAGAGGAAACAGACCGAAGAATTTGTGAGATTCCGAGGGCCACTCCCTGAAATTCAACCGGTACAATATCTTATTCTTATGCTATGATGGGGGCGGTCAGACCTGCACCGACTACCCGGAAGAGGAGTATTGTGCATTTCCCTCTATCAGCCTACCTGAGCCATCCTAGCTCTTTGAAGGAACGCAGCATGGTCTAGGTTCGCTGGCATACCTGTTCCATTGTCATAGCGTCAGATGTTGTAGCACTTCTATTAAAACAGGAAGTATTCGGTACCATATCAACAATATCAAATCATAATCTTTTGCGTCGGTGCTCCAAACTTTGAAGTTTCGCTTTGCGGTGGTGTTATTTTTTTATATATTATTTCTTGAACCTTAAACCATATTATTATGTTCTTTTCCACAGCTTATCGTGTCTGACACACGGTGCTATCGAGCCGTATGCTGGGTTCAGTAACTACTCCTTCCCCAAGGATTTCATCCTGGGAGTCTCGACGGCCGCATTTCAGATCGAGGGCGGGTGGAACGCTGGAGGTAAGACGAAATAGTATTAGTAGAAGATCCGAGCCTGTATCGACCCTCACCGACGTGATAATTGAATAAAATTAATTTCATAATAAATTTAGTATATTAAAAATGGGTTGCCTAAAAATGTTTATTTTTTATAAAATTTTGCAACATCAAGATAATAAAAAATATAATATATCCTGAGTTGAAATATAGAACATATAAAACGTGCTGCCGTAGGGTTGCCTATCTTTTACCTGGACGAACTACTGATCGCAATGAAACAGCGCTTACTTTGATATATTTTTTGACGTGACAACGTCTTAAATTAGGTTGCGGCTGGGAGTCACTTATGAAAAAGTGTAACGCCCGGTAACGTTACGATGAGTCACCGAACGAGAGAGAGGCCCGCCGAATGCCTTGCGTCTCTCTCCCACTCAACTATGATCGGTCTGCCGCGCGCGCAGCACGCGGCAGACGTTGTCACGTAAAATCTTCGCCCGTAAAACCGACTTTACAGGCAACCATTTTTTTTCTACTATCTTGAAATCTTGGTTGAATGTAGCTGATCTCGACACACCTGGCAACCCAGTAGTTCTTATTACAATTTTCAAAATTTTATAATAAATCATTTTTCATTTTTTTTTAATATTCTGTCCAGGATTTTTTTAGGCAACCTGTTTTTAATATATTTTCTAAGATGCTAAATTTATTATGAAATTAATTTTATTCAATTAACACGTCGGTGGAGGTCGATTTAGGCTCGGATCTTAGACCATATTTATATAGTATACTAGCTACGCTTTCCGGTGTTGCCCGCGTTTAAAAAGAAGCCTATGTCAATAATCCAGGTTTATGCTAATCCAGGGTTTCACCTATCTCCATACCTTTTCAGCTTACCTTTTGAGCGTGAAGAAGTAACAAACACACACAAAAACTTTCAAATTTATTATATTAGTAGGATACATATAGTTTGCAGTTAGTAATAGCCTATGTTAACTTTTACATTTAATTAATTAAAGTGTTATATAAAGATTAATATATATTTATTAACCTTATCACATTTCGTAACAATAGGCTCATCGAAATATAAATAACAATTATTCTTACAAACTATTATAATTAATTCTAAATAAATATAATTGAGATTGATTACTATACACGACGAACGAAGACTTTGCAAGAGTTTAGTATCTATTATACTGGCAACATACATAAGTAATATAAAAAAAACGAGCGATAACAAATTGCTGTGACGAAGTCAGTAATGAAAATGATTGCAAGCGGGACAAAACATTAACATTACAACATCAACCATTGTTTGTTTGTTTGTTGTGATTGTATAATACGTCCATCTCAGATTAAAGATATCAACTTGTATATTTGTAAATAATTACAAAGACCTTTAAATAAAATATGTTTACTAACGAAAAAACAATATGACTTTGTTTAATCGTATTATCGTAGTAACAATTGTAGACAATATTGGTTTATACATGTAACATATTAGAAACTTATACTAATACTAATCAAAAAACCCGCCCCTTCTCGCCCCCGGTGCAAGGTGCCCAATATGACTTTTACTTAAAAGTCATATTGGCTTACAACTAATGTATGACTAATTGCTAAAAGTTTGTCTTTCCTCTTTTTTCCTGGTTAACCAGGATAAAAATTAAAGGTCATTGCAATTTTTACAGGTATACATGTACTACTAGCTTTAATTAAGCTGTTTCAAAAACCACAACAAATAAACAAATCATGTATCCACTTAATATCCCGGTTTATTTTAATGATTTTCCTTGTGCTATCTATGCATAATAGTGTAGTATGTTTCCCTAAGAAAGCTCTGCAATGAAATTATAGAAACAAATTTTCGAGTTTCGATCCCAAAAGTTCTTCTTCTTCGTATGAGCTAGGTAGCTAAGCTAAGCTCTGGCATCGAGAGTTTTCAAGCCGCCCGAAGGCCTTTTAGTTTGTATAAAAAGACTGCTATCCGATAATCTATTTGTCACAAAGCTATATCTCATTAATTACGATAAAAGATATTATACATATCTGTTGCAGCTATAAAACAAAATAAATATAAAATTGTTTTAAAAAACAAAGAACCGACTTCAAAACACAACTAAAAAGGGAAAAATAATTTTAAGCCTACATCAAATCAAGAAAAGTTATATAAGTAGAATCGAAGAGTTTATTTCATGTACTTATAAAAAACTATTTTAAATTTTTATGAATCCTGTATTCTTGGAGTCGGTGCCAGCAAAGAAAGACAATTGAAAATAGTTTTTTTAACAAACATTAAATTGTTCTTCTTAGATGGCACCGACTTCAAGAAAACAGGATTAATAAAAATTTAAAATAGTTTTTTATAAGTACATGAAATAAACTCTTCGATTCTACTTATATAACTATTCTTGATTTGATGTAGGCTTAAAATTATTTTTCCCTTTTTAGTTGTGTTTTGAAGTCGGTTCTTTGTTTTTTAAAACAATTTTATTTTTACATTTTTAGTGGTTAATCATGATATTTTTTAAGTTTTAGCTATAGAGAGCCAAATAAACTACACGATCAAAAAACCTCTGGCGTATACCAGGCAGGCAACCAATTGCGAGCAAATTGAGCTATATGCTAGCGAAGCGAGCGCGAAAATATTCACCGTATTTGTTCGAACCGTTTGAGCATAAAGAAGTCCAAAGCAGCACAAATTACATAATGTTTGTTGTGTCAAAACGTAATAGAACCAATTGCGAGCGAAGCGAGCCGGATGCGAGCGAAGCGAGCTATGCGCGAGCGTAGCGAGCGCGAAAATTTTCACCGTATTTGTTCGAACCGTTTGAGCATAAAGAAGTCCAAAGCAGCACAAATTACATAATGTTTGTTGTGTCAAAACGTAATAGAACCAATTGCGAGCGAAGCGAGCTATGCGCGAGCGAAGCGAGCGCGAAAATTTTCACCGTATTTGTTCGAACCGTTTGAGCATAAAGAAGTCCAAAGCAGCACAAATTACATAATGTTTGTTGTGTCAAAACGTAATAGAACCAATTGCGAGCGAAGCGAGCCGGATGCGAGCGAAGCGAGCTATGCGCGAGCGAAGCGAGCGCCAAAATTTTCACCGTATTTGTTCGAACCGTTTGAGCATAAAGAAGTCCAAAGCAGCACAAATTACATAATGTTTGTTGTGTCAAAACGTAATAGAACCAAGTGCGAGCGAAAAGAGGCGGATGCGAGCGAAGCGAGCTACGCGCGAGCGAAGCGAGCGCGAAAATTTTCACCGTATTTGTTCGAACCGTTTGAGTATAAAGAAGTCCAAAGCAGCACAAATTACATAATGTTTGTTGTGTCAAAACGTACTAAAACTAATTGCGAGCGAAGCGAGCTATGCGCGAGCGAAGCGAGCGCGAAAATTTTCACCGTATTTGTTCGAACCGCTTGAGCTTGAAGAAGTCCAAAGCAGCACAAATTACATAATGTTTGTTGTGTCAAAACTTACTAGAACCAACAGCGAGCGAAGCGAGCCGGATGCGAGCAAAACGAGCCGGATGCGAGCGATCCGAACTATGCGCGAGCGAAGCGAGCGCGAAAATTTTCACCGTATTTCTTTAAACCGTTTGAGCATAAAGAAGTCCAAAGCAGCACAAATAACATAATGTTTGTTGTGTCAAAACGTACTAGGACCAAGGGCGAGCGAAGCGAGCTGGATGCGAACGTATCGAGCAATGCGTGAGCGAAGCGAGCGCGAAAATTTTCACCGTATTTGTTCAAACCATTTGAGCATAAAGAAGTCCAAAGCAGCACAAATTATATAATATTTGGAGTGTCATAAGCCCAAAACATCCTGGGGGAAAGTCGAACGAAGTGGGATAACTCCTAGCGAAGCGAGCCCGTAAATATTTTTTTTATCCGTTCGAGTGTCTAGTCTATTAATATATTATCAAATTTTACATGAGTGAAATCTGTATTGCCGTATGAGCGCGAAGATGTGAAATAGGTTATCGAGTTATTTGGGTATCCCAAGGGAATAGCAATGACTTTTAAGATAAAAAGTAACCTTCGTGTTATACAAGGTCTAGTCTACCCCCATATCAAATTTAAGCGAAATCAGTGTGTCATGTGTTATCTGGTGCATCCCACGGGAACAGTAATTATTTTCGGGATAAAAAGTAGCCAATGTGTTAACACATAGTCTAACCTATCTTCATCTCAAATTTCATCAACATCAGTACAGCCGTTCGGGCGTGAAGAAGTTATAAAGATTTATGTGTTATTTGGTGCATCCCACGGGAACAGTAATTATATTCGGGATAAAAAGTAGCTCATGTGTTAACACATAGTCTTACCCATTTTCATCTTAAATTTCAAGAATATCAGTACAGCCGAACGAGCGTGAATCTCTCTTCGGGCGTAAACATAACCTAACTTTTTAGGTTTTCCTTCGATTTCCCTAGGAATCCATCATCAGATCCTATTTTGGTGACAATGGGACCAATTCAGAACCATATTCTTTCAATTAAAAAAAGAATTTTGAGAATCGATCCACAAATGGCTGAGAAATCGGTGAACATACATAAAAAAAAAAAAATACATACACGTCGAATATATAACCTCCTCCTTTTTGAAGTCGGTTAAAAATACATTTTAATTTAAATATTATTTTATAAGGGCTCCTATACGATGTTAGATAGATATATAATAAACGATTTTTATGACGATTAGGCAACACATTTAAACGACAATACAATAGTAGAGAAAATATAATGATAGAGATGTAAGTGTATTTTTTGTCGTTTTTATAGTAAACGGTACGGAACCCGTCGTGCGCTAGTCGGACTCGTACTTGGACGGTTATTATTTGAAAAAAAATTAAGTACCTAGTCTTCAGAAAGGGCGAGGGACTTTTCCTCATTGTAGCCTTCCGTGACTCATTATAAGATGATCGTTTTATATATACCTACTTATAAAATATAAGACAAGGTGTATTTCTTAGAATAAGAAACAATTGCTGATTGACATTTATGACTGATTTGTCAATGAACTAGTTCTTAGGGTTCCGTACCTAATAGTTAAAAACGGGACCCTATTACTAAGCCTCCGTTGTCTGTCTGTCTGCATGTCTCTAGACTGTATTTCAGAAACCGTAATAGCTAGAAAGTTGAAACTTTCACAAAAAAAAACTGTTTCCAGTGCTGCTCTAACAACAAATACTAAAAATAAATAACAAAAAGGAGGGTCCCCATACAGTAAACGTGGTTATAACGTTTACTTTTTCTATATATCAATAACGGTAGCTGCTATGTAGCTGCTATATAGTTGAAATGTGGTACAAATAAAAATGCTGTGTCAACTCCTGAAGAAAGAAGAAAGAAAAAAAGTCTAGTTAAAAAAATAATCTGAGTTTTACTAAGAAAACTGTCTTTGAATTTTAATAATGGCCAAGAAACCCAATCAGGCAAACATGCATATACCTGCATATTAAAACAAGTAACGGTCTGATTGCAATATAATACTTTTAACAATAAAATAAGTTGAATACATTTTTACACAAAAACTTCTTAATGATAATTAAGCATGGAATATAAAACATTAAACAAGTATCTCTTTCAATTAATATTTCTTTGATAATAATAATGTTGCATTTAATGTGTGCTACACACGTACTCGTATTTTTCTATTTTTAGAATTTGTTGTTTTAGCAGCAACAGAAATATATCATTTGTAAATATTTTAACAATTTATTCACGGCTTATTAGGTACAACCTGGTGACAGATGGACGGACAGGAAACTCTTTATAATAGGGTTTGGTTGATCCGCTTCCGGAACGGAACCCTAAAATGACCGACCGAAAACTTGAAGTAAATAGAGGAATCACTTGATCCGTTAATAGTAAAGGATTCCATTAAAAAGCGACTTTCACAAATATCGTTAAAGGATCAAACATATTTCTGCTGTATTTTAAAAAGAAAAAAATAATTATATTGCATATTGGTTACCTAGCAAATGCCAGTCCAGGATATATTTTTGATGTTAAACGTTTTATTTAACTATCTACTTTATATAAACATATCATTGCCAGTTCAGTCAAGGCATTTTAAAATTATGAAATTAAAGTTTCTTCGTTATAAGTCACAAAGTGTAAAACTTTTGAGAAAAAAAAATGCTTAAAAACCGTGAAGAAAACTAACTACCTTAAGAATGTTCATACTTATTTTGGTACTTGTCAGATTTATCAATATGAAAAAAAAGATAGGAAAAATAATATTACCATTTTTTTTTCTCTATCTAATACATTAGATTGGTACGAAAATAAGTATAAATATTCTTTTTAAGGTTGCCTGGAAGAGATCGCTTTAAGCGATAAGGCCGCCAATTGTGGCACACTTATTTGTAAGCTCTTTTTTTTCTTTTTTGTATGTAAGTATTAATGTGTCCAATAAAGAATTTTCTATCTATCTATCTTTTGTTGAATTGTTTTAGAGACGGTCATTAAGCTATTTTTTCAATATTTATAACCGTTTATAAATTATTCAAAAAAACTGTTTCAGGTTTTTGCCAAACTATGACTATAATAAACGATAATAGTATAATAATTCAAATGTAAACTATCTTTACCTAACCCAGTTAGACCGTGGCAGATCAGTGATGCCGTTTACTCAGTAATTATAACCAACATTGTCTTCGCTAAGCCACGCTAATACACCACAATAAACCCATTATCCACGGTTTACTGATTTCAATATAATATATACGAGTATGATACAATTGATTCTGTCAAGACAATTAAAAAATATTTTCCATTATTTTTAGGATTCCGTACCTAAAAGGTAAAAATGCGTCCCTATTACTCAGACTTCGCTGTCTGTCTGTCTGTCTCCAGGCTATATCTCATAAACTATATATCTCAGTAACCGTAAAAGCTAGAAAGCTGAAACTTTCACAAGATAAGTATTTCTCGTGCCGCTATAACAACAACTACTAAAACAATGAAATTAAAATAATATTAAGGGTACCCATACAGTAAACAGGTATTTTTTCGTATTTTTTGCTATATATCAATAACTGCAGCATGTAGACACCTAAAATTTTCACGGAATGAATAATATTATCTTTCAAATGAAATTATAAAATTTAAATAAAATAAATATTTGAGGGGGGCTCCCATTCTACAATGGTACGGAACCCTTAATGCGCGAGCCCAACTCGCACTTGGCAAATTGGCTTTGGCTTTTTAAGTTATAACGAGCCAGTATGAAACCTGGAGCCTGATGGAAATCATCACGCTCCCTTTGTCACGACCAATAAATATGTCGTTTATGATAAGTAGTGATAGGACGTACCAGTAGCTAGCCTTATGAAAAACTGATGTATTCCAATAGGTCAGCGTGATTGCATTTGCAGCCTGAGTTGTTAAATACAGATCTAGATACTGTGCTGGTTTTTATGGTCATCATCATCCACAGCCCTTTTTATCCCACTGCTGGGTATAGGCCTCCCTCTGCATGTACCACCTGCGTCGATCTTGTGCACAGTTCTCGTCCAGGTGGGACTTGCGACTTTAGTGATGTCGTCAATCCATTTGTTGTTTTTATGGTATGAAAATCTTTCCTTAATATGAAGATTAAAATCTTAAATCTCTTTGCTCATCTTATCTTAGTAACTTTACTGTAAATAATATTATATCAACCCAAACATAGATTACTGATGCAGGTTTAAGGTAAATACATTTGATTGAAATACACCGGTCGATTATTAGAGATTAAGTACGTCGTTTCAACTCAAAAGATTATAAAATTAGAACCACATATTTGTATTGTAGTTTGTCCTACAAAATTATTATTATTCGAATTGTGTTATAAATAAATAATAATAATAAATAAATATCAGGACACTTTTCACATACGGCTGGTTAACCTCATACTGAACCATTTCTAGTTCGTATTATGGTTGCTAACACAA
This sequence comes from Mellilla xanthometata, assembly GCA_035578125.1. Classification (NCBI taxonomy): domain Eukaryota; kingdom Metazoa; phylum Arthropoda; class Insecta; order Lepidoptera; family Geometridae; genus Mellilla; species Mellilla xanthometata. Next base: position 112,587 of record JAPUBQ010000022.1, read on the forward strand.
CTGATATACTACATAAACATACATATATTGTATATAGATATATATTAAACACCCAGACCGACAGCCAATAAATTTAGTTAAGCACAAAGATGTTGGCCGAGCCGGGAATCGAATTCGGAAGCTTCTGATTATCAGACCGGCATAGTAACTTTTACGCCAACGAGGTCGTCAAATAAAAAAGTATTAGAGATTTAAGTTCGTCGTTTCAACTCAGAAGATTATAAAATTAGAACTACATATTTGTATTGTAGTTTCTCCTACAAAATTATTATTATTCGAATTGTGTTATGAATTCCATAAAGCTATTAATACGCAATAAAGAAATAGAATAAAACCCACGTTGGCAGCAAAGATTTCGGCCGTTTCGGCTTGTCAGCACACAGCCGCGAGTAACCTATCCTTTCACGCAACAAAAATAAATGCTTCGCAAATAAATAGAAAAGATTTCTAGAAAGCTTCCACCAATATATTCCTCAGCCGTTTTCCTTCTCAGATTCAATAAACTACTACTACCGACAGCCGCGTTTGAATATGGAATGTGATTTACCTCTTTTTGGGGTTTTGGCCTCCAAAAAAGGTTCTTCGGCGGAGGCTTTATTGCGGCCTCCCGTGTGACCATCTGTCTTTTATAGGATTTTAACTGGAAAAGAAAATGTGAAAGCAATAGGCCATAGGGCAGATGTACGGTTTTTATTTCTTATTCGATGCAAAAGTGGTTGTATGAATTTTAGGCTGATCTTCCGTCGATTGTGGTAGGTTTGTGTTTTAATATTTAAAACGATGACCAGGGCGGGTCTTGGGTTCCTGGTTTTATAGTTTTTTTTTTTTTTATCATGATCATATCTTAAACGGGTTATAATGATTTAAAAGATAGCCTTATAACCGTCTACTGAACAGCACGTAGAATATTTATACGAACTTTAATACCAATCAGATTTAATAATTGGAAATACATTTTGTAATTAAGATGTTTTAGAATTTTTATAAATTTTTTGTGTGTGTTCCTAATTTATATGTCTGATTGATATCGAAAATGTATTTTACAAATTTTGTTGCCATTATTCTTAAACCATTATTCTTAAGTTTATAAACAAGTATTTCTATGATTTTAACCGTGTATAATTTTTAACGAAAAAACTGTAAGTATATTTTATATGTTGCCTGTGGCTTTGCCTGCTAGGCTGCACTTATAGGGTTGTCCTGTACACAAAAATATATATTTTTACTGAAAATATTGTATTGGATAAAATAACTCGTAATTTCTTTGTATTTGTGTTTTAAGAGTTTTTCCATTCGATTTTTTCTATCAGCTATCATATCTGCACTGAATTATTTCTAATATCATCAAACGCGTATAGCAGATCGTCCCGGCTTCGTATGGGCTATAAAATAATCTAAATTACAAAGATAAATAAAATAAAGCCTATATAACTAAGGAATAATGTAGCTTCCTAACGGTAACAAAATTTTTCAAATCAGTCCATTCGTTTCGGAGCCTATTTGCGTCAAACAAACAAACAATTAAACTTTTCCTCTTTATTATATTGGTAAAGATTAAATACATGTGTAATGATGTATTTTTTCCTGTGTCAGGTAAAGGTGAGAGTATGTGGGACACATATCTGCACAAGCACCCCGACTACACTCCGGACAGGTCTAACGGCGATGTAGCAGCGGACTCTTATCATAGATACATGGACGATATCGAGATGTTAAAGAGTCTGGGCGTCAAATATTATAGAATGTCTATTTCTTGGCCAAGGTAATGTTATATCTTCTTTTTTCTAATAAATAAAATTTCCATATCAAAATGCTAGTTACCATACTCCTCCGAAACGGCTTGACCGATTTTTACCTAATTTTATATGCGTATTCTGTTGGTCTGAGAATCGGCTACTATACTCGTATATTATTATTCATACTCCTAAGTGAGGCAAAACAACGTTTGCCGGGTCAACTAGTTTATACATATATATATATATAATTATGTATTTTAATCCACAACAAATAAGGACGGGCTTGTTATAAGTTTGGCGTATCTGTGTGTGTGTGTTTGTGACATCTTAGCTCCCAAACGTATAGCATAAGTATAAGCAGCCCACTATACGTTTCCACTGTTGAGACTCGGGGCCTTCTCTCACGAGTAGATATACCAAGTGCGGGTTAGCGAATGACACACGTCTTTCGATATGATGGGCCGCAAACATGTCGGTTTTCTCTCGATGTTTTCGTGTAGGGCTGGGTTCGAACTATGGGCTGTCTGTTCGATAAGCAGAAGTTTTTCACACTGAGCCCAAACGTATTAACCGATTTAATATTTTTTTTGTTTTTCATGCCGTCAGAAGGTCTCTTACTTGGCTTAATGACTACATGCACTAAGACTAACAACCAGGATCTAAAATTTAAAGTGTCATCCGACCCTCTTTAGTGACCGAACTAAATGCCTCTTTTAAAACGATAGTCTTATGCATGGTCACCCATTCAAACATCGTCCGCATCAACCGTTAGCTTCGAGGATCATCCGACCCACGGTAGTAAACGCCACTTTAAAAACCACAGAATATTAAAATTGATTAAATATACTACATATACTCGTACATATAATATTTAACACCCAGACCAACAAATTTAGTTCAGTACAAAGATGTTGGCTGTGCTTGGAATGGAACCCGTAACCTTCTGATTAGCAGCCCTGCATGGTAAACATTACGCCAAAGAGGTCGTCACAAGTATAACTATAAATAAAATCCACACGTTGTATTATGTCCCCGTACGTTCCCTGCTAAAAGAATCCACAACTACAAAATCGACACTACCACAAAATACTACAAAATCCTATCCACAGAATACTACCCCAGGGCACAGACAACTATATCAGTGAAGATGGGGCGCGATATTACCGCAATTTATTTGAAGAACTCCTGAAAGTGAACATAACACCTGTAGTAACGCTGTTCCACTGGGACCTTCCCACAGTCTTTATGGAGCTAGGTGGTTGGGCCAATCCGGAAATGGTGAACTATTTCGAAGACTATGCAAAAGTCGCGTTTGAGCTGTATGGTGATATTATAAAACACTGGACCACTATGAATGAGCCACATCAACATTGTTATAATGTAAGTAGCCTTACTCCTTCTTCGTATGAGTTAAGTGGCTAAGCTTTCGTATCGAGAGTTTTCAATCCACCCGAAGGCCTCTGACTTGGCTTAACGACTGCTTGTACTAAGACAAACATCCGGGCGCTACAATTTAACGTGACAACCGACGCACGGCAACACCCAGATGAAAATGCTACTTGAAATACGACAGTCTTATGCATGGTCACCCATCTAAAGACTGTCCGTATCGACTGTTGCTTAGCCTCGATGATCGCGTCAGATCACTTTAGCTAGCCGAGTTACAGGCGCTACTGTATGTTTTCCTTCTTTGTAACTGAGAACTGTAAATTTGAGAACTTAAACATATAGAGCCAGAAGCAATGACAGATCAGTTGGGTTCGCGGCCTCAGGTCCTGGAGGTCGGAGGTTCGATCCCCACCAATGGGTTCGAGCTAAATGAGTTAAGTTGTGACTCCTCCGCAAAATGTGTTCTTAAGGGAAGTTCTTCCAGGCTAGTACATTGTGGTAATCGTCCAAGTCCTTCCACTGAAGACATGTCCTCAAGTTTTGTGGTCCTTAAACAAGTCTGTATCCTCACGATGTTTTCCTACTACGAAATACGAGTGAAAATCCAATCCACACATAACTTGAAAAAAATCATTGGTATACGGCCAGGACCATACCAGAGGTCGGCTAATTGCAAACCATACGTTTACGTACCAGCCACGTTTGCTTTTAGCTATATGGGTAAGTATTTACATTGTTAATTTTTTTTTACATTTCATGGGCTTGTGCCTGATCGCAATTCACCTGATGGTAAGCGATATTGCGATCTCACGTGAAGCGCGCTTCCCCAGAAGAAACCGGTTCAATTTTGCCTTGGTAATCCACTAGGTTATAGTTATCGGGGAACAGGGCGTTTGGCAAAAAAATCCACAAAAATGTATATTTGTGTATCACCCTAATTTTGTTCCAAAAAGGAGGAGGTTATATATTCGACTGTACTTTATTTATGTATGTTCACCGATTACTCAGCCATTTGTGAACCGTTTCTTAATTTTTAGGGTTACGATGGAGATTTCTTCGTGCCAGTGTTGAAATCAAATGGACTTGGAGGTTATTTATGTGCCCATTTCATGCTGTTGGCTCATTCTCGAGTATACCATTTATACGATAAGATGTATCGGCCTATCCAAAAAGGTAATTCGTAGAATTTTTGTTCATCATCATCGTTAGCATGTCTGTGTCAGAAAGTCTTGTTGTATGGTGTCCGCATCGACCGTTGCTTAACTTCGATGATCGCGTCAGATCACCTCAGCTAGCCGAGCTACAGGCGCTACTTTTGTATGGTCCAATCGGAAATACATACCAATAAGTCGTTTCCTCGTAAATAGGAAATAAAAGTAGGATATTAAATTATAACTTGATAAATGTTCTTTTCTTAGTCAATAAAAACTATATTTTCCTCGTCATTAGTCATTAAGTTACTCGGGTTAGTTGCAAGGTAGTTCCGGTATTATTATCATGTCAAAGGTATGAAATATGACAAATTTCAATAAAATTGTTGATTGCCTTGTCAGTACAGATGCAAAATTAAAATAGGGTCAATGAACTTATATACTACAGGTAACTAAATTAAAAGAGAAGGCGGTTTCTTACTTTCACTTAAAATTTACTTATTAACTGGTGTTTAAGCGAAATAAAAGAGGAACGTTTTCTTAATGAACTTTATATTGTTGATACAACATCATTTGTGATCTGTTTTTTATATAAATGGTACTTATCATTTTATTTTATTTTATAAATTAAATCAACGTTGGGTTCAATATGTTTCATAGTCGGATTTCAAAATTTGTTATTTTTTATTGTTTGTAACACAACTTGAAAAATATTGCCTTAGTCCTTTTACATATAGGTATGTAATATCAATTAAAATACTTCGATGATATGATAATAAATATACTTTCTTTCAATCCAAACATACTACAGTATCACTTGGCATAACTTCACATGTATTTTGTTCAAAGCTCTCCCACCTTTTTGGTGTCATAAAATAAGCTTCACATATATTAAACCATTAATTTCTCATCTTTCATATTAGAGGAACAATTTTCTTCGCGTTCGTCCTAATATATTTTTGAATGGGGGGGTTTGTGCTTATTTGATTTCTTGTATGATATATAAGATGAGTTTTTTTATGAGATATATTTTTGTGTCTTATTTTATCTATCTTCTTCTATACTATAAGACTCTTTATCCTGACTCATTCATTCATTCATCTATAGACAACGCAGAGCCCAAACGGCTGGTCCTAGGAATGTGAAATTTGGAGGGTGTATTTGTTTTAGTATGAGGCGCGTACTAAGTACGGATTTTTGGAAACTCCACCCCTAAGGGGGTGAAAGGGGGTAAAACAGTTTGTATGAAACTTCTTGGTTTTTGAACTTCTAGAGAGCTACAAAATTTTAAATGTGTATAGTTTAGGTTGAATTTAAAATAAAGGTATCAAGTTTTTTTGCCAGGGGTGAACTAAAGGTTTGTAATGGGGAGTGAAAGTTTGTATAGAAAATTATTTATTTATCAAGTTAAAGTCTTGAAAATTTGTATGCAAGTAATTTATTCAATGGTTAATATACAATTAATTATATAAATGCCAGGGATGCATTAAGGGCGATGCCATTGGGGTTGAAAGTAAAAAGTACACGCGGGCGGAGCCGCGGGCAACAGATAATATTTTATAAAGCTTTAATAACGATTCCAATAACTTGATAATCATATTTACACAGATAATCAGTTTTACACAAAACCACGGATAACAGAAAAAGGATATGGTATGTCACGAAAAATGTGGTCTGTAGCTGTGCCAAATTGGCACAACTGAAATACAAAAATCATTACGCTGAATTTTGACTTTTATACCTCAGGATTAAAGACCTGTCAATGTGTATGTCTTCTCACACGACATCTAGTATTGAACATAAGAATTAGCTCGTTTAATAAGTAAACGCTACCCAAATTTCAACTTTAATGCTTAGAAATTAAAGACATTTCCAAGTGTAAATCACAGATTGTAACTTTGACTTAGAATTGGCTATATTGGCTTCTACAGAATAGTAGTAGTGAGCACCATCCTGTTGTACAAAATGACCACATTAAAATAATTTTAGACAGATGTGTGTAATATGAATCTTTAGACGTCAGTAATTTAGAAAGATTTAACTTTCTCTGTTTTTTTTTCAGGAATAATTGGAATCACTCTAGACGCGTTTTGGGCTGAGCCTAAAGATCCAAATAATGCAGAAGACTTGGAAGCTGTGAACAAATATCTTCAGATGCATGTAAGTTTATGAAACAACAAACTTTTTAGTAAACGTCATCAAACTTCTTAATTAATTATCGTTATAAATTTTTATAAAAAGTGTTTTCATCTTATTTGTATTACGTTTATCATGGAACTTTTTCAGCAGGAGCATTGATCATAACAGAACATACTCATAAACTTATAATTCACGAAGTAAACGGATAAATAGTTAAAATAACGAATACAATAAAATGCAAAAAAATACTAAGATGCATGGTGGAGTATTTTCCAGTACTTGTCTTGCTAGCAACCACCGTCAAGTTGAAAATTTAGTTTTTGCATCTAATGGTGGGCATTATTATTGTTTAGGCAGTATTATTGAATGGCATTTAAGACTAGACACGCTCCATAATAGGCCAGTGCGCTAACCCGTGTGGTTAAGCGCCCTGTTGGTCAAATGCTAGCTTAACTGTGTAAAAAAAAGCAATATATCTGAAAATAACATTCACATTCCTGTTGGTTTATTTTTTTATTACACGCTTTCTATTAGCTTCACCTGTATGTTTGTTTGTAACCGACTTCTTTGGGTGCGATTTTGACCCACTTTAAACGGCCAGATTTCATTCAAACTTTGTAGATTTATTGAGGACCGATGACAATACACTAATTTGATAAAATTACGGTGTGATATAAAAAGTGTGTTTTTTAGTTTTTTTTTAACTATTATTTTTATTTTTATTCTCTTTCTTTGCCTTTAATTGATTTATTTTTTCAGTTCGGTCTCTTCGCTCATCCAATCTTCTCAGAGTTCGGTGATTATCCAGACCTAGTGCGGAATACGCTGGACAACCACAGTCTTGCACAAGGGTTCTCAAGATCACGCTTACCATACTTCACTCCTAAAGAGGTCGGTTAATTATTACTAAAAATTGTTCTGTGGTTGATCTATTGATTGAATCGAAAGATATATTGTAATATGATAATAATGTAAGGCCAAGGCCAACCAAGGTGTATTTGGTGTATTGACATAAATGATACAGATACAGATAGTTTATTAATAAATATAGATTTACAAGTCATATATAGATTTACAGTCAGTCAAATGCTTGGATAAATTGTACAAATGCTATAAATGCAACGTAAATAATATAAATGCTATCTCTCATAGCTTTGCGACTCCTAAAGAGGTCGATAAATTTTTACTCAGAAAAGTAATTAATAATATGTGGTTGATCTAAATTTGTTAGAGCGAAACAAATGCTGTGGTATGATTATAACAGAATGCGCTAACCAGGTGGTCTGAGTTTTCGATGATGTTTTAACCCCCGACGCAAAAACGTCAGTGTGCTAAAAGTTTGATATGTCTGTCTGTCTGTGGCATCGTTGCTTCCGAACGGAGGAACCGGTTTTTTGACGTGACAACGTCTTAAATTAGGTTGCGGCTGGGAGTCACTTATGAAAAAGTGTAACGCCCGGTAACGTTACGATGAGTCACCGAACGAGAGAGAGGCCCGCCGAATGCCTTGCGTCTCTCTCCCACTCAACTATGATCGGTCTGCCGCGCGCGCAGCACGCGGCAGACGTTGTCACGTAAAATCTTCGCCCGTAAAACCGACTTTACAGGCAACCATTTTTTTTTTGTTTCTTTTTTTATATATTAGACGCGACAGTTCTTACTGTTCTATGTTTGATGGAAATCAAACCAAGATAGTCGCGGCTACAAAATAGTGGATCACATATTTTAATTTCAGACGGCACCTGGTTCGATCCCGGCTCTACACCAATGACTTGTTTTTCAAGTTATGTGTAGACCTTCTCTCGCTTTACGGTGAAGGAAAACATCGTGAGGAAACCGGCATGTTTGAGGACCACAATATCCGAAGACGTGTGTCATCCGCCAACCCGCACTTGGCCAGCTTGGTGGATTATGCCTATATCTCACTCCTAGTGAGAGAAGGCCCCCGAGTCCCAGCATTGGGAACGCATAGTGGGCTGCTTATGCATGAGTCTGTGTTGTGACAATATTTTTTTTTTTATTTGTATTACTTTATTTGTATTACTTTATTTGTCACAATGAATATTTTTCTTTCTTTCTTTCCCTATTAAATTCCGAGTACTTCTTTAAACAGAATTAGAATACGTAATTTTCAACTACAGTTTGTCTGTCTAGACATTTGTCCCTAGACTGAGTAGGTGTCACATAAAAAACAATTAACATTCTAGACACTCCTGCTCTGTTTGCTGCAGTAAAGCATTGCATTTAATATTCCCTTTGGATGAAGTTTTTAGTGCACTGCTACAAGTTTTGTGAATAACGTTTCGACTTGTTTATATAAAACTTTTTATACTTATGCAAATTAAATACATACATTAATAATATATTTTTTGTAATCTAGTTGCTACCTACGACTTTGTCTGCATTATAAAAATTTACAGTGAATTGAATTAGTAATTTTCAACCCGAAAAAGTTGTGTCACATACATGACTGTACATAATGAATGTGTATTATAAATTTGATGACCCTATTGCGATAAATATTATATAATACTAGCTGCGTCCGTGGTGTTATCCGCGTTAATCCGCGACAAACAAGAAAAAAACAATTATGTCCGTCGTATGGTTCTAAGTTGCCTCTCTGCCAATTCTCACCTAAATCCGTTCAGCCGTTCTTGAGTTATAAGTGGTATATTATAACCAACACCTTTATCTTTTATATATATTTAGATAGACGGAAATTTAAACAACGAATAATATGCTCAGCTGGCTAGCCAAGCTATGTAAACTGCTTCCTTGGGATCCATTTGTACCAGGCTAGGCAGTCATGCTTTGGGCGGGAGAGCAGCGGCAATGCGCGAAGCGGTCCTGCATCCCTGCCCCCGTCGTGAGATGGGACACCGTGAGGTTTTAGTCAGTAGTGACGGTCCTTCTGGCCGTCGAGTCCGACATACCTCGCTCGCTTCCCCCAGGCTTGTAGCGGGAGATGCGTAAATGCCTTTTCTCACGAAAAAAAAGGCAGTCATGCTTCGACTATAATATTTACATTTATTATTTCGGTCTACCAAATTGTGTATTTTTTTTATTATTTAGCGCTTAGCATTTGCTGTTAAAGCAGCAACGAAAATATATAATTAATGAAAACTTCAGCTTTCTAGCTATCACGGTTTAAGAGATACAGCCCTTCAAATACAGCTGTCTATCGACAGAGTAGGCCTAGTAATTGGACCGTTTTTACCTTTTAAATATGGAACTCTAAATGTTTTCTTACCATTCTTCAGGTCGAGGAACTACGAGGAAGCTCAGATTTCTTTGGTCTGAACCACTATACCACGTATCTGATGTCACCATCGTCCATGGAAAAGGAATGGAAGGTGCCATCCTGGGACCACGACACGGGGGTCAAAATGGAACAAAATCTGACGTGGCCCAAACCGGGCGCTGATTGGCTGACGGTATGTGAAGTAACTTTTTTATAACTCCACTCAATAAAAAAAACATTTATTGGTTCGATTTTCACTCACTTATATAATTCGACGTTTAAGACGACCTCGTTGGAGTAATAGTTACCATGCTGGACTGTCAACCAGAGAGTCCCACTACATATTTAATACCCAGATCGACAACCAACAAATTTAGTTCAGTAAAAATAAGTATAAGATAAATAATATATTTAGTTCAATAAAGATGTTGACTGGGCCGGGAATCGAACCCGGAACCTTCCGATTAGCAGTCCGGTATGCTTAAATTTAGGTATACATTTTAATAAAAAAAATAATACTTTTTTCTTATTTGTTAAAAATAATTTATTGACAAATTAATTACTTACTGCAAGGCTATTTACTAATATCTATATTAACAAGTATTCAGTAAAATTTAGTAGAAACCCGCGACATATTAGTTTTTTAATTTATTTGTACCGGTTTCAAATACTGCAGATTATATTATTTTCTAATTTGTTTTCTGTTTTGATATACCAGATATTACCATAATCTATCAACATTATTTTAATTCTTACTAACCAGTTTTAGTATTATTCAGGTTAGATCCAGTCTGCAAAAAAATCTGCATTAACTAAGACTTAAATTTATTACCTACTTTCTACGACAATTTGTTGGAACGCTATCAATATTCTAATTTTATTGCCAAAACCAGTTGAATGCTTTTTACAACTAAAAATCTAGATTTTTAAATAAATGACTGCATATTTTTAAGCCAAATATGATGGCGAAAAATTATGATTAATAACTATAAATCAATTTCATATGAAATGTAAATATGTGAAATTTTATATATTAGAAGATTACAAGAAGATATATAAATCTATCTTCTTCTAATATATAAAATTTCACATAGTATTTTTCTATATAATTGTTTTGTAAACTTTCTTGTGTTGCTGTAAAGAGTTTATCTATATATCTATCTTAGTTATATACAGGTGTTGATATAAACGGGTAGCTGACCGATTACAATCTCGGCATCGTATCTTGGTCACGGTCAAGTTCGCGTGATTCCGGTTTAACTCGGTTATTTATTGCGAACTTGATCTATAGATGTTAAAATATTCAGTTAAAACTGCCTATAATGCATTTTATAGGTTATTAATTAGGTGGATAAATTGATGGTTCCTTTTTTCCGTAGAGAGAATAAAAAATATGTTTAATAAAGGCTTCTATGCGATATAAAAACTTTTTTTACCGTTTAAGGAGAACGTTAGAATATGATTCTAATTTGAAATACTTGATAAATAAATTGATAGGTACGGTAGATTTTATTTCAAATATTATTTACTTGATAAAACAAGTTACACAAGAGACCTATAATTCCCAGCAGTGGGAGAGAACCGGCTATGGATGATGGTGAATAAAAAAAAAACAATAAATTAGATTTTTTGTGTTTTACGTTATTATGTTACTATTTAAAACATTAGAATTCGTAAAGAAACATAAAGAATTACAAAACCTGGCTCAAAGTGTGGCGGAGACTTTTATATTTTTTGTCAACATTACAGATAGATACAAATAATATTTGGTAGGTAGCAAGCAATTATTTAAATTATTATCGGCTTAAATTTAATTATTGTAACAGGTAAACGCGAAAAAACGTTCATATCTGTTTTTTTTTCTATTGGTAAACTGTTTATGATTAATTTCAATGTTAAAAAGATGCTAATGCATATAATTTTGAAACATTAAATCCAAAACACCACGGAAATTCACAATATATTCATAATTTATTATGCTCTTATCTAAAGCACGTCATAGGGTCATGGATAATTTTAAGTTGACCTATGTTTTGGTCAAATTATAGTGTTTTTTCTTTGAATGATGCAACTTTATCCTTTAGTTATGCAATGTGGTAAATTATTTATAGTTGTTTATTACGTTTTGAAGAATTGTCTTCGTTGCCAACAACCTGTTTCATTTGATTAATAATGCCTAACCATTTTTTGGAAATGCAGTTTGCAAATCCGACACTTCATATTACATTCTATAATCTGGCACACTCCACGCGCTTTTTTTCTTTTATTTTTTTAAATTATCCAAAATTTGAATATTAAAGAAATTTGGCACTCTCTAGTAATCTTTTAAATAGAGGAGGATAAGAGAAAGAGAGAGAGAGAGAGAGATCTTTCAGTGAAAAACGTGGATTTTTAACAAAATCTTTATAGTTTAGCGAAATAAAAGTAGTTTGGTTAAGTTACTAAATTAATTCTTGCATCAACTTATTTAATAAAAAAATAAAGTAAATTAAATATAGGAGACATTTCACACAGGGCTACTTAGCTCCATACTAAACCGTTTCCAATTTGTATTATGATTGCTAACGAAACTGATATACTACATATACTTACATACATAAATACTTCATATCTATACGTATGTAACACAGAGCTAGCACATTTAATTTATCGAACCCGAGATCCTCTGGTTGGCAGTCCGGCATGGTAACCATTACGCCAACGAAGTAGTATTGATAGCTATAAAAAATACTCGATTAAAGTAGTAGAACCAGTAGTATCTATAAAAGCTAAATGCAGTTAAATCCTAGTGTACAAGGATTTCCGCATTGTAGAACATTGAAAGGACCTAACTCGTTTGTCGGATAACCAATCATTATCGAGACTTACAAAAACAAGACGCTATGCAATTTTAATTATGCTTTAAAGGCTTTAAAAATAATAAACCATTTTATGATTGCACAAAAAGCATTCTTGTCTGCGGGCGAGAACAAAATCTTGATCTCAAATTTATGATCTGAGTTTGAGATTTTTTCTTTTTCACAGAGAACAGGCGAATACTGCTCTGGAGTACCTGACGCAAAGGCTATCCATCGCTATACAACGCGGCAATGCCACGAGCGTTATGGGTACCTTTCCGTCAGGTTCTGTCCGGAGTGGCCTATTAAATAATTTTATTAGTGTTTTTTATAAGTTTTTATTTTACTTATAAAGAATTAACTTTTTATCTATTACACTGCTAGCATTTAACAGTAATTTCACAAGTTCATAGATATCGAAATTGTGTACAAATATTCCTAGGATTGTTTTTAGATAGATAGCTTGAGCTACAAAACATGAAGCTATGCAGCCAATTTTAATTATGCTTTAAAGGCTAATAAATATTACAATAAACCATTTTATGACTGTAAAAAAAGCGTCCAAAGCCGACGACAAGAACAAGATTGATTGATTTGATACTTATTGATCAAGTTTTTTCTATTTCACAAGTCTTTGTATATGTATTTATAGGTACCAAAATTATGTACAAATATTCCTGGTGTTGTTTTAGATGGTCGTTAATGATTTATAACGATAAAACTGTTTATTCAAGACTTTACCTGTCATTGCCTTAAACTACAATTTAATTTGTCTCCTTTCATGTTTAAAATTAAATTTCATTCTAACATTACATGAAAACTTATTCTACATTTTCTTGTCCGGTGTCGCTGTAGAGGCCCGTCGGGGCAACAGCAGCATTGTCATTCTAAAAAAAAAACATACATAACATAAGTGGCCAAACTCAGATTTCGAGAATTTTCAAGCTGCATGAAGGCCTCTGATTAATTTCTGATAAGCTTAACGACTGCTTGTACTAAGATTAACGGATGGGACCTACAATTTAACGTATTATTCGACTTATAATAGCGCCCAGATCAAAATATCACTTTTAAAACGATATCTTGTGTGTGGTCACCTACCCAAACACCGTCCGCTTCGACCGTTGCATAGCTTCGATGATCGCGTCAGATCACCTTAGCTAGCCGAGTTACAGGTGTTTACGCTACTAATACATCTCTGATATGGGTATTTCATGGTCGTGATATGGTACGAGTATAACATACGTAGAATGAGTGTGGTATAATTTCAGCTCCTTGAAACTTGACTCCAACATTTTTTCATTTCCCACACAAAACTGGAAAGGCATAATAAAACCGGCACTTCGCCCAAGTAGGCGCCCCTTACCCCGCATAATAGAGTCCTTACTAAGTTGAAAATAAAATGAAGCCAATACCCGGTAATAGTATACCACTTGATACCCGATGTAAGCAATGTCTCATATTAGCACTGTTCGCCTCTGCGATCGCGGGACGCGGTGCTAGTAAAGGACAGAGCTATAACAAGACCGTGTGATAGAGCAAGAAAGACTAACGAGCTCAACGGGTTGAAAGTGTTTCAATGTTCGTCGTAATATCTGTAATTCCTGATTAAGTAATTTGCTGACTACTGAAAAATAAAGTATACCTGTAAAAGAAATTTAATTTTTCAAACTGATTGATACCATTTAATTAGACGACCTCGTTGGCGTAATGATTACCATGTCTGACTGCCAACCAGAGGCTCTCAGGTTCGATTCCCGGCACGACTAACATCTTTGTGATGAACTAAATTTGTTTTCTGTCTAGGTATTATACTTAGTCAGGTCATAAGTTCTGTCACACAATAAAAAGTTTTGAATTTAAAATGCTGGCCAAAAAAAAAATATTGAATTCGAATTCCGCATTTTTCATGATAATAAAAATATGTACTTTTTAGAATTTTCCTCATTTTTAAATATGGAATGGACACTTAAAGAAGACCGTATCGGGGTTATTGCATTGCATCGTTGCGGTAACGCGCCAATTCAGATTTTCGACTTACTGAAAATTTTTGGATATAACCAAAAGATTCGTTTATTGTACCATAAATCGATACAATGAAGACTCTAGTGTAGATGATAGATCAAGAAGTGGTCGACCTCGCTCTGTTAGGACTCCAGCAGTGATAAAAGCTGTGAAGGCGCGAATTCAAAGAAATCCCATACGTAAGCAGAAACTGTTGGCCCTTCAGGTGGGTTTAAGCAGGACCACGGTGAAAAGGGTGTTAAATGAAGACTTAGGGCTTAGGGCATATCGAAGAAAACAGGACATCGTTTGGACGCTCGTTTAATGGACCTGAGACTGAAGAGATGGCGCGCTTTGTTGAAGCGGTACGCAGGAAAAAAGCGTCAGGAAATTCTTTTTTCGGATGAAAAAAATTTCACCATTGAAGAGAGCTACAACAAATAAAATGATAATGTGTACGCACACAGCAGTGAAGAAGCGAGCAACCGTATTTCGCGTGTCCAACGAGGTCATTTTCCATTCTCGATCATGGTTTGGCTGGGAGTCTCTTATTGGGGCTTAACTGAGGTACATTTTTGTGAGAAAGACGTAAAAACTAATGCAGTTGTGTATCAAAATACAGTCCTTAAGAACCTTGAGAAACCTGTTTCTCATACCATGTTTAATAACAGGCCCTGGGTATTCCAACAAGATTCTGTACCAGCCCATAGAGCAAAAAGCATACAAGACTGGCTGGCGGCGCGTGAAATCGCCTTCATCCGACACGAAGACTGGCCCTCCTCCAGTCCAGATTTGAGTCCGTTAGTTTACAAGATATGGCAACACTTGGAGGAAAAGGCCTGCTCAAAGCCTCATCCTGATTTGGAGTCGCTCAAGGCATCCTTGATTAAGGCAGCCGCCGATATTGACATGGACCTCGTTCGTGCCCCAATAGATGACTGGCCGCGCAGATTGAAGGCCTATATTCATAATCGCGGGGGTCATTTTGAATAAACTTTATTACCATAAGAATCTATGTTTTATTAAGTTCATTTTGATATATAAATGGTTACATAAATATTAAATATGTCTAAATTATCTCATATTACACATGTGACAGAACTTATGACCTGACTAAGTATATGATATAGTATTGATATAAAGCATTTATATTTGTTCCTATATGTAGTGTATCAGTTGTGTTAGCAACCATAATACAAACTATAAATGTTTCAGTATGGGGCTAACCAGCCGTGTGTGAAATGTGTCCTTATATTTATTAATTTATTAGACAAAACAAGCACACTGCGTAGAAAGAGTTTGTGATAAATCACAAACTTTTTTCGAAGTATAGGTAAACCTATGCGCTATCAAGAAGTATATTGTCATTGCCAATACCGGACAAGAGTTTCCTTGGACCGTTTGCATGCAACAGGCGCAAAGGCAATAGAATTTATTACAATCTTATTGCATGCAGGTCTACCCCCCGGGTTTCCGGAGTCTACTGAATTGGATCACCAAGAGTTACGGCAGAACGGTCCCTATAATAGTTACGGAGAATGGTGTAAGCGATGCTGGCCACCTAGAGGATTACGATCGAGTGGAATATTTCAATTCGTACCTGTACGAATTACTCCGGGCGCTGTACGAAGATGGGTGTAATATTAAAGGCTATTTCGCCTGGACTTTGATGGACGATTTTGAATGGAGTGATGGTTACCAGTGAGTATTACATCTACATATTATACTAATATTATAAAGAAGCAAAGTTTGATTGTTTGACGAGAGTAAGCGGCGAAAATTAGGACTGATTTGTAAAATTCTTTCACCATTGGAAAACTATTATTATAACATAGGCTGTGTTTTGTTTTCAAAAAAATCTTTACGTAAATACAAATAATCTACAAGCTCTTATATTGGCAGTGCGAAACCGGAGCGGGCTGCTAATAATTCGTATTTTTTATAATTATTATTATGGTTGCACTTCACATACGAGTATTTATTCATATTTGCTATTCGTTGATTGCTGTATTTGACAAAATATTGACCAATTCGTAAAACCACAAAAACATTGCTGCCGTGCCGTTCTTAAAACGCATTATGAGCAACTTTTTGAAAAGGATGAATCCGTTGGCAATCTATCTGACGGCCCCTGGTTCGATCCCAACCCAACACCAATGACTTGTTTTTCAAGACTTGCACTTGCTATGTGGTGAAGGAAAAACATCGTGAGGAAACCGACAAGTTTGAGAACCACAATATACGAATACGTGTGTCATCCGCCAACCCGCACTTGGCCAGCGTGGAGGTTTTAGGCCTATATCTCTGTTTTCGTTAATTGGGAACACAGCTGCTTATGCTTTAAGAATTTTGAGCGCAGAATAAATTTGCATTCCCAAAAATAATATCTGTGAATTTTATGCATAGTTTACGAATTACCTCATTTACAAACCAGCCTACATAGCCTTAGCTACTCAAACAGAATTTAAACAAGAGTATTTGAATAAGCCGAATAAGTTTTGAATAAGATTTTCGAAAAATTACAAGGTTTTATTCCACTGAACGTTATTATGATAATTTTTAACTAAGTCAATTTACTGCAAAGGTTTAATCGATCTCGATCATAATATAAATTGATTCTTAATTGACAGTCCGTGCCTCACGAAGTGACTTAGTCTTTTAACTTGGGTAATAAAATTTTCAACGACCGTCGAGATGAGAATACATGAATAACAATTGTCTGTTATTCCACAAATCAATGCGTTAAGGCTGACAAGGGCAAAATCTAGTATTTGCAGTTTTGTCGTAAGCCATAGAGGGTACAAAATATTGGAAAAATAACTTGATGACCATTTGAAGAACTACCGTAAGAATGTTTATACTTATATTGGTACCAATGAAATTTATCAATATGAAAACAAAATGGATCTAAAAATGTATTATTGAATTTTGAACCATTTTTATTTCTATTTCATTAGTTAGATCGGTACCAAAATAAGCGTATTTTTTCTTTTGGTTGTCCTTTAGACAGTCTCCATGCTATTTTTTCGATATTTTCTACCGGCTTATAACGAAAAACTTGCAAATTTACATTTTTTGCCATGTCAACGCCTTAAGTAAATATTACAAATCAATATCAACCTTGGCAAAGTTAAGTCATTTTAATACCTATTTTCCGTGTACCAACTACTAGAGATATATCAATGTATAGAGCACCAAAAAATAGTGTTCCGGCAGCTTCCTTGAGAGCCAGTAACTCCAAACTAGGCATGCTCTACCTTCCATTTTTTTTATTTAACTTCGACGCGGATAAAGCCTCTTAGAAATAATTCTACATACAATATTTCTCAGAGGCTGTACGTACTATATTCCTACGGCTTTACCTACTAATACAGTAGAATATTATATTCTTTAAAGTCTATTAAGAAACGATTATACGCTGTTAGTTTTTTTAAATAAAAACTCAAGCTACATTTTGAATTAATCAAAGTAAGATATCAGCAATTTAAATTACGCGCCTATTTTTCGACCCGTTATGCGTCTACCAATCACAAGAAGTCTGTCAATCAATCAGCGCATATTTGCTAACGAAACAAATGCCAACGCACCATAACTGTTCGCCGTGTCCAAAACCCAAACAGCAAATCGCATGACATGTTTACCTTCCCCAACTTACCTGGCGTCCTGTCCCAATCAACCCGATAATAGGCAAACAACCACAGAACTGCTATTTGTCTTTCCAGGACCAAGTTTGGGTTGTTCCACGTCGATTTCAACAGCGAACAACGCACCAGGACACCGAAATTGTCAGCTATCAACTATGCCGATATAGTTCGCACTAGAAGAATAAATTTCGACAAATATGTTAGGCCGAAACAAGTGTTTAATGATAACAGAATTTGGTAGAATCTTTACGTATATTACTACGTTATGTATCAAGTCTGTTGTTTTCGCTATTTTTAGTGCAGTAGTTGTTAATAGTTGTGTAACTCGATTCAATAAAGAAAGCATTTAAAAGTTTCCTCTCTCGCTCGCAATCGTTTAATTGCGTAAAAGAGGACTAGAACTTTTCAAAGATTTCTTTTCTTACGCGAGTAATAATGTAATTATACCAGTCAACTTTTATAAAATATCCTAATTCCTAATATTATTAATAGGAAAGTTTGTGTTCACATTTTCTCTCGTACAAATACGATAAAAATGTTGCACAGATATTTCATTGGGGAAAACCGAATCGTTTGAAGTTTATTTTCCTTGTAAGTAGGTACAATGTCATAGTCAAAGACAAACTTTTATTGCATTATTAAATATTATGTAACAATATCTTTGTATCAATATTCTACATACTTATGTATATTTATATAGGTGTTAAATCTATTCCACTTCCTATCAATATTTTATGGTAAACTAATTTTATGTTAACATGGTTGTAAATACTAGAATTATAAGCGTTTTTATTACTTATGGTTTAATTATACAGAAATACAAATAAGCATAATATTTTTGAATAAATTATACAAAAAGTAGTTATTTTATTTTATTTTTAACTGTAATTTTAAGCAAATAAGGATTATTAAAATTTCCTTATGTTTGTAAGTCTTGTTCAAAATAATGTATATGTTATTCTCACTTCCTTGGCGTAAGTAATTCTTTGTTGTTATGGTTTTGTTCAAGCATTATCAAAGCAAACCTTCATTTAAACCTCGGCTTGTTTGCAAATCACACACAATATAAAATAAAAATAAAATACGAGAATTTCTTACAAGCCAGCTTACTTATAAGACTTTTGACGTGACAACGTCTTAAATTAGGTTGCGGCTGGGAGTCACTTATGAAAAAGTGTAACGCCCGGTAACGTTACGATGAGTCACCGAACGAGAGAGAGGCCCGCCGAATGCCTTGCGTCTCTCTCCCACTCAACTATGATCGGTCTGCCGCGCGCGCAGCACGCGGCAGACGTTGTCACGTAAAAACTTCGCCCGTAAAACCGACTTTACAGGCAACCATTTTTTTTTTCAAACTATGTATTTTTTGCTTTAACACTCATAAGTACTTCAAAAACATGCATAAAAAAACACAAAGCAGACAAATGGCAAACAAGAACCAAACTTAGTTTTCATCAGGCAAACTTTAGTAAAGAGTGAATCTATAACACATTGAAATTATACGATTGAATGATTGGTGAAATTTGATAATAGTAAAATTAAAGATAATACTCAAGAAGCATACATTGTCTGGTAAAATACGAGTACAAAACCTATAATTTAGTCAATGAAGAAAACATTTAACAGTTCATGTCTTCTTACTTGTATAAACAAATGAGTGTGAGCAGTGAACTTTCAAATGTGTTCTTTATTAAATCGAGTTTTACAATGGTTAAGAACCAAGCCTCATTGTCTTAATCTACTAACATTGTAAGTTAATATATTAGTATTTGCAAAACAGATTTTATTTCGCAAGAACCAAACGACCTTAAACCGGAAGGAACCAGGACTGCTATTGCAAATTATTATTTGCATAGACTGGCCGCAGACGTGGGCGACCAGAGATTTGCTACTCTATTAGGCTAGCTAGAGAAATATACCAAGATATCACAAAAAGTAATTGTAGTTTATCTATGATGAGTGTGTTGATAATGTTTTCGTTACAAAATGTTACAGTTCAGTTTTGATTATTTATTTCTTTATTCAGCGTGGAATCGCAGCCAGTTATGGATTGGGCTAGAAAAATACACAAAAATATCAAAAAATCGATTCAGCCGTTTCGGCGCGTAGAAGTAATAATCATACATAGTGACACATATAAATAATAAATTATACCTAAGCCTATTTATTATACCTAGTTTAAATAATTATGCAAACACACTTATGTAGATAGATAAAATATTTTTTTTGTATACAGCAAACAGAAAACATTTAACTACCAAAAAATAACACTACAATTTTAAGTAAAAGCAAAAACCCTTCCTTACAGTTTATAAATACTGAAACACAGTTGTTTGATGGTCCACGAATACACGATGCGAAGAGCGACTAATACACCAAACTTCAGCGATTCTCTAGCTTCCAAAGATGTTACATAAGACAAATTGAAATTCAGCGCGAATGGATCGAAGTTGTTTTACGTCGCCCGCTTCGCTGAATGGATTGTCTCGCTTTGTGGCGTGTTCTGGAAACTTCTGCTTTGCTTGTCTTCCTTTAAATTCTGTTGAGTCGTGTAGATAAATAGACAATACCTACTTACTTACTTTCATTGCGTTTACGTTATATAACTCGTTTGAATTGCTAATTGACCTGGCCCTTGTCTCTACTTATGTTTGGCTCAATTTTTTATTCACGTTTGGCTGAAATATAACCTGTTTTCTTATTCAATTGTAACGATATTAATATGAATGAATATTTTTATTCATAAAGAAAACATAATCACGATTTTTTCAACTGGTACTAAGTACCACAAATGACGTCACAACTTAGCTTTTTCGGCTTTAGAATCAGGTTGTTAATTACTATATGGTTGAGAATATGGCGTTAAATATTCTCAACCGTATTCATATAATAACTTTTATTATATTAAAAGTTATTATTATATTAAAAGTTATTATATATTATATAAACTTTTATTCTGTCATCAATATTTATTGACTTTAATTTGGATATTAGATTTAGCGAGACTTTATTTAAAACGAGTATCTAGACTGAAATTTTCGTCGTTGGTAGAAAATCTTTGAGAAACAATTATTCAATCAAGGGTTAGGTACATTTCGAAACATAAGTTAATCATAACGTATTTAGTTTCTCATATAATTATGCCGAGCTTGTACAAGTGCTTAAAGATGTTAATAAAACAATAAATATGAAACTAATTAAGAAGTGTAATATAATATGTTTGTAGGTATTTAATTAAGTAGTCTAATGAACTAACTAAGCGAATGAGATACATCTAAAAGGCTTATTACAAGAATACAAATACTCGTTTTACTATGCTTTGTAAATATTATTCTTAAGTTATGTTTATATTTATTTTTATCATTACTTCTAGTTTTGTCAATAAACGTCTATATATCCAGAATACAAACAAAATAAATGTTTGGATCTAAACTAAATAAAAATCTTAAACAGATCAATCAAAAAAACACAAAATAAGCAAAAATGTTCTTAGATATGTTTTAGACGGTGTTTTCCCTATTTTTAAATAATTTTGTGCCGTATTTAGTTTTAACGACAAGACTGTAAATTTAATATTTTGAACATGCCATCTCCTCAATTTAAATGTACTTAAAGGGTTTCTATTCAGCCTTTGTTATTATTTATTAAACCAAACCATTATTAAATTGTATTTGTCTCAATAGACGAGACTCCATTTCAAATTCTAAGCAAACACAGACGAAGGTGTTCAAATTAGTTAAATCAATCTGCTACAACTTGCAAGCTCAGCGATATAAGGGAAGTGTACTTGAGGACTTTATTTCAGGGGCAAATTAAGCCAGTTGAATTTATTGTTCTGAGTATGCTAGTTAAAAAGAAACTATTTCTTTGACAATGTATCTTTACATAAAGGAACATAAATAATCGCAAAAATAAAATATAAATAATACTATAATCACAAATAAAATTCCAGACTGTGGATTATGCTTATGCTAAAAGTGTTTCGGCCGCGTTAGAATTATTCTGATATAATAATCATTAAGGTTGTACCTGTACTTCTGCTAACTTATGTGATCTGACGCAAATATTGAGTTTGGTAAAGCATCGGTCAATGCAAACAGTCTTTGGTTGGATGACCATGTAAAAGTCTTTAAAATTTGGGATTATCATTTGGATGCTACCGTGGCGCAGATGACACGTTTAATTGTCGGTCCCGGCTGTAAAGCAAGCACTCAGTAAGCCAAAACGTTCTCTGTTTTGGCTTACCAAAACAGAGCTGTTGGCTTGAAAAATCTCGACATCAAAGTTCGGCCTCTTAGGTCATACGTAGAAGAAGAATGAGATAATAATAATTTAATTTTACGCTTGCGAAACAGCAAATAATCACAGATTTTTTGATTTACAAGATATTACTTACTATTTTAAAATATACTGTGCTATCAATTCAGGTTATAGTGCCCCTCTTAACAATCACGAGCCTACTGATCCGCCCCTGTGCGATCGTGTTCGGAATAGCGTCTGTTCTCTCATAATCAATCACAATGTGAAGGTTGTCAGCTTCACAGACGACGCGGCATTTAATTAATAAAGAGAAGCAAAACCATCTTGTAAGATTGGATAGAGGGGATAAGGTGTCTTTAGTGGAATAATAAATAGGCTTTGGGGGTGTACACGTGTATAAACACTCCTAAATAGAGGGTCTGCCTTACATTGACTTACGTGTTTGGGCCTGAGATCTACAACTGCGTACCCGCGACTGTCAGGGATGCACCTTCCACCGCCAGCTTTACGACTAGACTCAGGGTTTGGCTATTAGATAAAACTTTTTATAATATTAATGATAACACCCTAGAATAATAACCTAGAATTGAAAATTGACATTTGAATCATATCATATACTATTGTAATGATATTATATTATAAGAATTAGAATTGAAATTCGACATTGATATATATCATATTCTTATGTAATGATATCATATTATTTGACTTGTAACTTTGGTGTTATCACTAAATGAATTGTATTTGTATTTGCATTTCTTGTCGTAGTAAGTTTTCAAATGCGTAAAACTTCAGGCCCTTTCGGTAAAATGTCTAGTTTTGTATAAAAAACGTAGTTACCAAAACTATGCCCTAGTGTTTTTAGGGCTCGTGTTACCTATAAAGCGGGAGCAAAACAGCAAATTATGAAAAATCTTATAAAATCCCTTGTAAGTTATAGACTTATGTGTTTTTTTTTCAGTTTTATAATAGTAGAAGAGCCGTGGAAGATCGTCCTTCACCGATCTGATAACCAGATGAGACGTATTTTTTATCAAATATTTTTTATAAACAAATATGCCTAAAATTGCTTGCCTATCGAAAAGTGGTCATGGCTATTTTTAATTAAATAAACTTTTATCGATTTTTTTTCATCACCTTCATCCTTTTGATAACCAAATGAAATTTATTACACTGATAGTTTTTAATACACAGAATATGCCTCGGTATGCTTGCCTACTCATTTCAGTGTGTAACTACTTGGCAAGCACGTGTAAACAGGTAAGTCAAAATAGGTGACTCCACCGATCTGATAACTTATCGAAACTTATCTCAAATTTTAGATTATTTTATTTCAAAATCAGAAATATATACTTGCCTGCGAAAAATCATACTTAAAGTACTATTGCCAACCTAAAAACTTATAGAATTTTAACCACTTGATAGGTGCGACAGAGAAAGTAGAGCGGCCGAGGTCCGTGTGATAGAACAGGACACAACATAGCAGCTGCTCGCTACCTCACCGTAGAATATATCCGAGTGCATCCAAAGTAACACCGGGGTCAAAGGTTTTAATTAAATCTTCCGATACCGACGTCATAATTATTTTGCTTGGAAACATACATAAATTGGAACTATCAGTTTGGATAGCAAGTTCAACAAATAAAAAAAAATTCTATAGACCTCGTTTGCATTAATTGCACAGAATTGGCCAAAAATTAGGAACAACACTATGCCAAAGCCTACCAGCTTTCCATGCGTATACTGGCTGTGATTACACAGCGGCATTTTATTAAAAACTAGCTGACCCGGCAAACGTTGTTTTGCCTTAAAAATATATAGTAGAAGATTCTCAGACCTACTGAATACGCATATGAAATTTATATGAAATTTGGTAAAAATCGGTCAAGCCGTTTCGGAGGAGTACGGTAACTAACATTGTGTCATGGAAATTTTATAATTCTTTATTGGACACAAAAATAAAAGAGGCACAGTAAAAGACAATTAACTTAAAATTAGTGTACCACAATTGGCGGCCTTATCGCTTAAAGCGATCTCTTCCAGGCAACCTTTGGATGGAAAGGAATTTATAAACGACTAAAGAAGGACGTAGTGTACAATAAAGAATAATAAAAAACATACATATAATATTAATAATCTTATCTTAATTTATATAAATCTCGTGTCACAATGTTTGTCCTCAATGGACTCCTAAACCACTTAACCGATTATTATTTTGATCTATCTTGTAGGATTCAGTCAGCGTTTGCAATGTAAGCGCAAAAATGTGTTTTTTTTACGACCTCACATTAAAAACCTCCAAAATTGTAGCCTATGTGTTATTCTGATGTATAAGCTATATTGTGGTAAAGTTTCATTCAAATCCATTCAGTAGTTTTTATGTGAAAGAGTAACAAACATCCATACATCCATACATACAAACTTTCGCCTTTATAATAGTAGTAGGATGAAAAGTTCGGCCATTAAAACTGTTCTCCAAAAATGAATTATACCAAATCATATTTGCGTCGTTACTAGATGAAGCGTATATTTTCATAAATGAAAAAATGCAGGCTGTGCAGGAGTTTACCTCTCATATATATGGTATAAAAAATTGCACTAGTGTGAATAACGCCAGGTATCGCATTTTTATGAAAAATTATTCCGCAAAAGAAGATAATGAGCACTTTTTGAAAAAAGTAAAAAGCTATGACTCTAACAATTTGCCACCATGCTGGTCTTCTTTAACCCAAAAAATTTTACGAACAATTTATGTCAATTTTATGTGGCTTCATGCCACTGATCAAGATTGTTTAAAATTGCGCCCTGAAAACTGTGGTTGGCTCTTAGAAGATGATCATTTTATACTAATTGGATTTTTTTAGCAGCTGCTATGTTGTGTCCTGTTCTATCACACGGACCTCGGCCGCTCTACTTTCTCTGTCGCACCTATCAAGTGGTTAAAATTCTAAAAGTTTTTAGGCTGGCAATAGTACTTTAAGTATGATTTTTCGCAGGCAAGTATATATTTCTGATTTTGAAATAAAATAATCTAAAATTTGAGATAAGTTTCGATAAGTTATCAGATCGGTGGAGTCACCTATTTTGACTTACCTGTTTACACGTGCTTGCCAAGTAGTTACACACTGAAATGAGTAGGCAAGCATACCGAGGCATATTCTGTGTATTAAAAACTATCAGTGTAATAAATTTCATTTGGTTATCAAAAGGATGAAGGTGATGAAAAAAAATCGATAAAAGTTTATTTAATTAAAAATAGCCATGACCACTTTTCGATAGGCAAGCAATTTTAGGCATATTTGTTTATAAAAAATATTTGATAAAAAATACGTCTCATCTGGTTATCAGATCGGTGAAGGACGATCTTCCACGGCTCTTAGACCATAAGCATCAATTCAGTGCTAAGAATTTTTAGAGTTCCAAAATACGATAACGTAAAATACTAAACTTGAAACATTTTAGAAAAATAATAATATTGTGCTTCTGAATGTTATAAGGAACTTAAATCACACCTTACTTGTTTTTGTATATAATTGTTAATGATTTTATTTCGTGAAAAATCTTCCACCCCTCGTCAGGCGCATCGAATTTATATGGTGTAGTTGAAAACGGTACCATAGCGCCTAAGTTTATTTATTTGTTTACTTGTATTTACAACTTAAAATATTATTAAAACCTGTACAAAACATGAAAAAAGGAACTTAAAGATTTTTTATACATATAGCTCATCGTCCAGTATATCGGCGTGCGGAAGAGTTCCCAGGATGCTGGCAGCATTTCCTCTTTGAATACTTAGGCTCAGACGTTGAGCGAAATAACTGCTAGCTAAATGGGTTTTATGAAACTTTAAATGTCATTTGGCCTTGACTGAGATCATTGATATAAATTATTAATCAAAGGGAAAGGAGCCCTACTCATCAAATGCCTTTTTTTTTGTTGACGAGGGCGAAATATTCGACAAGATACCTGGCTATGATGGGGCGCGGCCAGGTTATGTGGGATTTGTACCCACTAAAACCCCTCCGGAGACTTGCCTCTGTGCTTAACGGAGGTCTCCGGGTTCTTCCGGGAAACACTCTGGAGACCTTCTTGCACTGCGCTGTGGCCCTTCCCGGATTGTTTCACCAACCACGCGACGGTGACGGTTACGCGACGCCGTCGTCGTTCAATCCGGACTCGATGGAGCGGGTATCGGAACCCCATCTCCGAACACCTTCGAGTCTGATGCCCCTTTTAGTCGCCTCTTACGACAGGCAAGGGCAATTCCGCAGCCTTATTCTTTCACCCAGACTGCAGGGTTAACTCATCAAATGCCTAGCTTTAATGAGAACAAAAAACACAACTTCAGAATAAGTTTTGCAGTTAAAGCTAACCATTTCGTAGTAAATTGATACAACCTTTGCCTTATAAAAAATACGTGATCCATCCACTCCGTCCATTAGTAGGTGTATTATATACTCGTATATATACATAGCTATAGCAGTTAAGAGACAGCCTCGCCTCATCTATCATATCTGGCAAACAGGGCTTAATTAATATAATGAATGTTTGCTGAACGCGTTAACTTCGGAAATTTGTGTTGCGGATTAAATATATTAACTGTTTATCGTAAATGCAGTGGAGGGATTAAGTAGCTTGATTGTTTCAGGCGCTAACTGATATTGTTATACGAAAAAACATCTTGTTTATATTATTGCATGAAACTTTGTTCACCATATCAAAAATATAATACACCCTTGCTTTATTCCAGTATAAAGAGATTTTTATTTTAATCCAGACCCTACAAAATGTTCGTATCCCAATTCTATTTCAATAGAATCAACTATTTGAGCTTGAAAGAGTAATGAACATACTCACACACAAACTATTGCTTATAGCCATATTATATTAGAAATAGAGATTATTACGACAAGTTGGCTTAAATGTATCTTTTAAATGAAAAAAAAAAGTGTTGGATCCGATATCATTAATAATTATTTTTCACAGTCTTTTAAAAACAAAACAATAATTAAAGTCTTTCCAACCTAAACTACATTTGTACATAATCAGCTACAAAAATAAATAAATAAATATTTACAAAAAGTAGCACATAAAGACGAAAATAGACCCTTAAAAATCAAAGGTCAAAGGGAAAGAAACTCATTATAATTATTATTTGGGTGCATTCTCCATCAATCCATCAGGTATAATTAATCACCAACAACCCCAACCTTGCTCGTGGATCAAAATAATTAAGGCTGTAAAGGTAGGCCAATCTGCTCTTATCTGTGTGATGATTAACTGTATTCTCTGTGAAGTTCGGGAAGACGCTGCGCTTTGATCGCTTGGAAGCAGGGAAATAGGATTGCCAAGTAATTATTGAAAATTCGCTCCCGAAAGAAACATCCGTGAGCTTTGAAACGAGTATTTTTTTTAAATAAATGTCACTGTTTTGCTTTGTAAACCATGAAAATTTATAAAGAAAGAAAGAACGAAACAAAAAAGGAACAATGATTTTTTTATTGCGCGTGGTCACAATTCGCCTCATGGTAAGCGATATTATGATCTAAAGTGGAGCGCGCTTACCCAGAAAAAACAGGTCAATTTTGCTTTGAAAACCATTTAAAATTTAGAAAGAAAGAAAGAAATAGCAAAATAAAAAAGGAATAATGGTTTAATTGCGAGTGGGCACAATTCGCCTGATGGTAAGCGTTATTATGATTTAAGGTAGAGGTCGCTTACCCAGAAAAAAACAGGTCACTTTTGCTTTGAAAATCATGAAAATTTAGAACGAAAGAAATAAAGAACCAAACAGGGAAATTATTTATTGTTTATAATAATAATAATACCATTGTTTATAGTTTATAGTTTATAATGAAACCGGCCAAGTGCAAGTTGAACTAGCATACAAAAGGTTTGAAACTTTATATATGTTTATTATGTACATAAAACTCCTTTAACTTTTCTCCCATTCTGTTAGTTGTATGTGTTGCTAAAATATATCAGCTTGGAAAATTCCAACTGATTACCTGTAGTTCAGAAGATAAATTAACTTAATTATACCGCCAAGTGTAAGACTGACAGCGGAGTCTTGGTGATAGAGGTTCGTTGGTACCGTTTGGGTACGGGACCCTAAAATAATAATTTTAAGGGACCCGTAGATATATAAATACATGCTTGTACAAATTTACGTGCGGCATCGAACGAAATGTGCGAAAGCCTTTTTTACAACTAGGCATAGACGACCTCGTTGGCGCAATTGTTACCATGCCGGACTGCCAATCAGAAGGTTCCAGGTTCGATTCCCGGCACGGCCAACATCTTTGCGCTGAACTAAACTTGTTGGCTGTCGGTCTGGGTGTTAAATATGTGTCTATATAAAATATGTATGTATGTATATGTAGTATATCAGTTGTGTTAGCAACCATAATACGAACTAGAAATGGTTCAGTATGGGGTTACCAGCCGTGTGTGAACTGAGTTCTAATATTTATTCATGCCAAACAAAAGCAAAATAACAAAAACAGTCTAATTTAGAATTTACTGCCCACCTAAATGTCACATACAATAAAATACCACGAAATAAAAGTTTCTTTAATAATAACTTGTTAATTTCAAAGAGCCCCCATTCAAAAGGCCGACAAAGACTTATCAAAGTCCCGAATTAATTCGACAACAATTGCATTAGGAGCGAGCAACATTTTCACTCTGAAATCTGGACAATAAATCTGTAGATAGTACCGGGTCCGCTACAATTAATCACTACGGAGTTGAATAGGGACTAATTAGTTGACGCCTTATCCGGAAGAAGCTTGACGTTTGCTGCGCTTTGCATTATTTAGCAAGTCGAGACAGTAGCCATTGCTGAGTAGAATTCCTGATAGAGGTCTAACAACTAAGTTAATAAGTATTATTTTTTGACGTGACAACGTCTTAAATTAGGTTGCGGCTGGGAACCACTTATGAAAAAGTGTAACGCCCGGTAACGTTACGATGAGTCACTGAACGAGAGAGAGGCCCGCCGAATGCCTTGCGTCTCTCTCCCACTCAACTATGATCGGTCTGCCGCGCGCGCAGCACGCGGCAGACGTTGTCACGTAAAATCTTTGCCCGTAAAACCGACTTTACAGGCAACCATTTTTTTTTATCCATGATAGGTTAGCGTTTGACTACAGCTAGCCTGATGTTAAGCTGCACAGCAGTCTACGGTGTGGCACGCTTACCTAGAAGATACCTATTAACTCTACTTTTGAAGGCCCCCGGATGATACCTCTCAGGAAACAGAGACTCAGGTAGTGAGTTCCAAAGCTTCGCAGTCCTAACAATAAAGGTCGACGCAAAGCGTTTTGTACGAAAGTTTGGAACTTCAACTCTGTATTGGTGTCTCTTCATTGTCTCTCTGCTCGTTGTGTAGTAGAACGGAGATGGCGGAATCAAATTATGAAGTTCCATAGCACACTCCCCGAAATGTAGTATTCCAATTGAAGGCTGATTTAAGCAATGTCTCTATTAGCGTTGTTCGCTAGTCGATGCCGACGGGGTTTAAATGGATGATGGAAAATCATTTTCATTTGGTCGGATGACACGTTAAGTTATAGGTCCCAGCTGTTTGTCTTAGCATAAGTTAAGTCAAGTCAGAGGCCTTCGGGTGGCTTGAAAACTCTCGACACCAGAACTTGGCAACTCAGCTCATACGAAGAAGAAACAAGAAGAAGAAGAAGTTTAACAATATCTTAACTTAACAACTATTGATGAGAAGGTATAGCGACAAAAAAAAAGTAAAAAAAAAGCTGTCCTCTGGAGCTTCAGGACTATGACGATTGTTTTGTTTATTTCAATTTAATCCAAATGGCATATTTTCTTTATTTGGTACCTAGGTACTTACAGAAATAAGGTTCAACCAAACGCAAAATTTTTCAAGAATGGAATTAGAACATCTAGAAAATTAATTACAAAACTACGAAAATTACTAAAAATTATTTTAGAAATTCGCAAAAATAAAACTTACAAAAACGTGTGGAAAAGTGTAAAAAGGTATGTTTTTGTAGAATGTTCAGTATTTCTAGAAAAGTTTGTTGATCCATACCAATTATAAACGTATTTTTTATATATTTACTAGCTGACCCGGCAAACGTTGTTTTACCTTAATAAAAAAAAACTAAATACACAGTAGCCGATTCTCAGACCTACTGAATACGCATATAAAATTTGGAAAAAATCGGTCAAGCCGTTTCGGAGGAGTACGGTAACAAACACTGTGACACGGAAATTTTATAAATAAGATATTACATTTTTCACACACAACTGGTTAGCCCCACATTAAACCATTTTTAGTTTGTATTATGGTTGCTAACACAGCTGATATACTACGAATACATATATATACATAAATATTGATACATATTTAACAGCCAGACCGACAGCCAACAAATATGGCCCATTTAAAACGTTAGCTTTATCAAAATGACATCAAACGATGCTATAAACATGTGAAGATTATTTAGATACGCGCAATGGTCTAAACGCACAATGCGATTCGAAACTCAACGCGCGATGCGGTTAGTTCATCGATACGACCTCGTTGCGTTGGCGTTATGGTTACCATGTCAGACTGCCAACCAGAGGGTCCCGGTCAAAAGACGACCAATCATAGGCCAGAATTGCTGAGCTATGTAGTTTGGCGCCCTGCTGGTAAAACGCCTACCGTAACGTAAAACGTAAAAAAAATATTGCTCAGAGGTAATCATTTTTTAAGGGAATGCACGAGGTTATATTTTAAAGAAATCGTTGAAACGAATTTATAATTAAGTTTTTAAAAAAATATATATTCTTAAATCAATATTTAGCTTTACGATATTTCAATTTTACACCGTGGCTGTAAATAAAGGAACACTTTATTTACAGCCTTTTTTTACTCTACTATTTATGAAATAATTTGACAGCTGTCAGCTGCAACGTGGTTCTCCCTAGAGATGCAATGAATTACTTTCATCCCGCTCCTCAGGCAACTTCAGACCTACTTTCAGAGTATGAGTAATGACAAAATATAATCTAGCCTACTAAGCTGATAAATGTATTACTTTAACATACTACTAAAATAAATATGTCCTTACAATAAAACAAAGTATAGTAAAATACTAATAAAAAAAGTACAAACACAATTTAAATTAATACTTACTTCTTAATATAATCAAATTATTTAAGTTAAATGTTTTTGACGACCTCGTTGGCGTAATGGTTACCATGGCGGACTACCAATTAGAAGATTTTGGGTTCGAGTCCTGGCCCAGCCAACATCTTTTTGCTTAACTAAATAATATAGATACATATTTAACACCCAGACCCACAGCCAACAAATATGTTGGCTGTGGGTATTTGTTGGCTGTGGGTCTGGGTGTTAAATATGTATCTATATAAAATATATATGTTTGTATATGTATGTATGTGGGGTAGTGCGTTCTGACCTTTATTCGGAACAAAACGACCACGATACGACGCGTCGTGCATTTATCTACGTCGTTGTGATATCGCTCAAACAATGCGGTTACACCCTTTTCCCTTTTAATAAAAGTTTCTTTTCATGTTGTTTACCAAATTCACCATATTTGAGATAATAATTTAGATAATGTTGAAGTTGTATTTAGTAAACGTATGTATGCTAAAATGTATTTGAGACAGCGTGGTTAATGTTGTAAATAATTATTTTACATAATTAAGGCTATATTCTGGAATACGGTAAAATGACATGTAATTTATTATATAATTGAATATCATCACTTGGGTACTTGTGATATTAATTAAAAAAAATAGTATATTCGATAGGCTTACGACGTATTTTTAAGTATGCCACAATCGTTTTTATGCTTTTGAAGCTTCATTACGCAAGGTAACCAATCTGCTTTTAATCTTTGAAGCTCTAAATATTTATTAAGATAAAAAATTCCCAAATTATAATAAAAACATATTTTTTATATAATTTGGGACAAGATCAATAGAAGAAAAAATGAGCTCAAGGAAACCATAGTATAGGGTATTTACGAGTGCTCGCCTATCTAGCCACTCTATTAAAATTTAAAAGTTTTTCACTAAGCACTTAGCATGTATGTTCCGGCCACCTTTCAGGGAGCCAGTTATTCCAGACTAGGCATGTTCCACTGTTGGCCGGCGAGACGCCAACTTTTGAGGTTACGCATCCTGCTGCCCTAATGCCTACTTAGCTTGAAAGTGCTAAAAATAATAATTAATTAACGAGGCTTAATAAACATTAATTTAAGCCTAATCTGAAATTGGCACTTGAAAAAAAGATCCCAGACATAAGCACGTAAACCCAATTTAGGCTTCACAGAAAAATATTTGCTGAGAAATCATTTCATTCAATTTTGCTATTTTATTACACCAATATCAGTGATAATCTACAAATAGATATGTTACGGCCCTTCACTGGCAAAAAAATTTAACAACATATAGAAATGGAAATGCACGTTTTCATTGAAATGATTCATATATGACTCAACATTGCAAATTACTCTCAATTTTTTTTTTAAGTCGACGAAAAACGTGGTATATAGTACTTATTATGTATATTAGTTTGAGGTGTCGTGTATCTATCTGTGGCACCGCAGCTCCTAAACTGATGGACCTATTTGAATACAATTTTTTTTGTTTGAATACTGTATATAGTGATTGTGATCTTAGCGGTTTAATGAAAATCGGCCCAAGATAGCCGTCGCTATAAAATGAAGGCCTTATTTCTTACAATTCACTCAACATTATCAAATGAAATGGTTTGACTAGTCGAAATATACCATGGGTGAAGTTTTAAATCCAAAATGGTAAATTATAATATGTAATATTTTTTCAGATTCTGTTTTCTTTCAGCTGACGTTGTTGTGACATTACTAGAAAATGGTGACATAAACTAGAAATAGTTTAGTATTAGGCTAACCAGCCAAGTGTGAAATTCGTCCTAATATTTATTTATTTAAAGCACGCATCTGATATAACGATTTGACTTTAGTCTACTCTAGCCAAAATTTTATAAGCTAGATGTAAGTAAGCTATAACGTATCTACCTCCTTTTGTGAATATTATCATAGAGCGCTATAGCTTATTTCATATCGGAGCCATTCATTATTCTGACAATACAATCAGAGCGACTCAGTGCGTACTTACTAAAAATTCTACGCGATAAATTACAAAAATGCGAGTGTGTACTACACTCTAGGGGCTCATAAAGCTAACAAATAGCGGCAATTTCCAAAGTGTGCAGAATTCCAATGGAGGTTCTGTGTTGATGTATCTCAAGTGGAGTAGAAGGTTTATGACGCCATCAGAGCCCGCGGAGACCTCATTTTGTAATTTAGACAATTTGTGAACGCATAAATAACATGCACGGTGCGTGGTGGAATCGTTTGGGGTCCACACGATTAAAATAAGCCGTAAAGAGTCGAGAGATTGCAGAGTACAGCAATCAGCTGTGGGTCGTAAAATCTGATGAATTTTCTTTCTGCAAATCTGAAATCTTGGGAGTGCTTATGAAATTTTAAGTTTCACTAAAAGCAGTGGTTTGTAGAATTTTAAATTTGTGTTAAGTGTAAGGCGAGTGTGGCTCGGCGGGGAAACGTCTGTTTTTCGTTCTGACGGTCCCTAGTTCGGTTCCTGCCACAGCAATGACTGGTTTTTCAAGTTGTGTGTGGATTTGCAATCGCTTTACTCGTGAAAATCATGCGTGGAAAACAATGTGATACAACTGACATGTATGGGGACAACAAAATCTGATATCATGTGCCATCCACCAACCCACACTTGGCCGGTGTGGTGGTTTATGGCCTATATCTCTCTCCTTGTGAGTGACGGCGCTCGTATAGTGGGCTGCTTAGGTAATTTCTTTAAGCGATAAGGTTGCTAATTGAGGCACACTAATATTACGTAATACTAGTTTTTTGTTATTTCGTTTCATTTTGTGTCCTTTTTAAATGTTATAGTATCAAATTAAGAATGTTCTATCTAGATATTTAAATTTGTAAAAAAATGTGCGTTTAAACATGTTTCCTATTTTTAGCAACTCTAATATAAATTTACTTTTATGCGGAACCTATTTAGGATCACAAAAGACCTAAGTGCTACTTTAACTTTACGTTCATTGAAGCGTTGAATTGAATCCTGTCTTACAATCCTAAGTTTCACTTCGATTTTATTGCGAGAACAATCTTCGTAGTACCAACCAAGATGCTGTGTAAGATTTTTTTTTTTTTAATTGCACAATCCCGTTTTTTGATTAGACAGAACCATACAAAAAAATAAGTTGGGAAATTGGTATTTTTTTCCAGCGTAACTGTGGTTTGAAGAAATACTACTATATAAAAAATTACATATATCTAGGCACCAAAGATATAAAATATTAATTGACTTGTAAATAAGATACAAATTGGCCAAGTGCAAGTCGGTTTCATGCATGAAAGGCATTTATCATTACATTTAATACTAGTCAATAATTAAATTCAATTTATAGTAGAATATCGATAACTAGCAGCCAGTCCCGCCTACGCACGGGCTATAACATAATCCAAGTTGTAAAGAGAAACAAAATAAAGCCTATGTTACCCGGGGATAATATAGCATCCCAAAGGTGGAAGATTTTTTTCAAATCGCTCCAGTTGTTTTGGAGCCTATTCGCGTCAAACTAACAAACAATCAAACTTTTTCTCTTTATAATAATGGTATAGACATTAGTCTATATATACCATGTATATACTTAAATCGTCTTCTAAAAAAATAATTATCGTTATAAAATTTTTGCTAAACATTATTACTAACCATTTGAGCCATGTTTAACCATGTTTAACCACACGAGCCAATGACACTCTAGTCTAAGGAAAATACCAGTTTAGGATACTGGCAAACAAGTAAAACAAAAATAACTTATTGACTCAGGCGTTACTTTGCGGAAATCCATTGTAAATAGATGACAAAATTAAATATTTAGTGTACTTCCGCTTCCGAACGACGAGAGTGAGCTCGAAGAGTCAGCATCTCCTGATGATGCCTTGTGGTTAGGCGAAACACGTGTAGAGTTAAGAACTTCCGAATTGTGATAGGTAACGTTAATCTTAATTAATCTTAGTTAATTGATCTTAGTTAATTAGTCTTAGTTAATTAAGCTTGGTTAATTGATCTAAGTTGATTTTTCCTTTACTTGTCTTAATTTGGATTTCGGATCACAGCGGAAGTACACTAAATATTTAATTTTGTCATCTTTAAAACAAAAATATTTTAGTTTTCATTCATTACGATAATAGCAAGATCTTTTCTCCAAAAACATATTTCAAATAATGCAGACGAACACAATTTTGCTCCGTAAAGCAAAAACAATAAAACTCCGAATGGAGATAGTAAAAAAATCGTAAAATGAAGTTCCAAGAGAAACATATCGTGGTAATATTGAAGACAATGTTACTTGCCAGCGTCTTTTAAAATTACCCAAACGAAATACGAAAACAGAATTTTAAGCGTGAGAGTGAATTGTTTGTTTCAATTTGAGAATTAAAATATAAGTAAGTACTCGTAGGTAGATATATATTTTATGAATGACACTCTTCTAGAAAATATTTAAAATATGCATACTAACTTTAGTTTTGCTTAATCCTTCGCGTATTTTGAAGGACTTTTTGCCATCTAATCAAATCAAAATCAAATTATTTATTAGCCTTACGGCATCACGCCGTACTGGGCAAGTCAATTTACAATTCACTTACTTTCTTAAATAGGCTTATATTACGAGTACACTCTTAATATTATTACATAAATCTATATCTATATCTATATTTTTCTTCCACCTGGAATCGTTAGAAAGTTTTATAACTACATATAATAAGACTGCTACAATAATGAAGATTCTGTTATTGACTGTGATCTCTGTCACAAAGCTTTTGTGGGTGTGTAACAACTACACACGAGAAAATTTCACTCTGGCCTAAGGTCTCGCCTCGTCTTTAATAACTGGCTCTTAAGAAGTCTGCCGGAACACACTATTATGTAAAGACAGATTTTTCAACTCGAGGGTGGTAGGAGGCAAGCATTACAAATTTATTTATTTTATTTATTTCTTTATTTCAGGCGACTAGAGGCCAATACAATACACATATAAATATAAAACAATAACTTTAAACTAATACATATTTTAAAACAACAAATTACCCTACCATTTTTTACCCAATCATTATTTGCGGGGATCGAACTGACGACCTTAAGCTTTTTCATGAACAGAGAACATTTTCGATATTCGTTACTTTCGATTTCTATCCGTTTTTGATTGGGGCATAGTGCTTAAAACACGCCATTTTCTTTTCACATTTTTTGCAATCAAGGGATGAAATACTACTGATAAATTGAATATAAATAAAAATAAGCGCATCATAATAAAGAAAAGCATCCTGCCCCTTCGGGAGACCCTGTAATGCCTCCACCCCTCGACAGTTCGGTTCCTTTTCTTGTGGTGAACGCGGACAATGTGGCCGCGGCGCTTCAGTCTTTTCACCGTGGCTCCGCGGCTGGAGTGGACGGTCTACGATCTGACCATTTGAAGGAGCTGACGTCCCCCTCCGCAGGCGACTGCGGGCAAAGACTACTTGAGGCCATTACTAAATTGTGCAATTTTCTGTTAGAAGGAAATCTTAATGCTGAAGTCTGCCCTTTCCTGTACGGCGGGTCACTTTGTGCTCTCCAGAAAAAAGATGGTGGCATTAGACCGATAGCGGTGGGAAACGTTTTTCGCCGATTGGTGGCTAAACTGTGTTGTCAGGCTGTGAGGAGCGAAATGACGTCATACCTCCAGCCACACCAAGTAGGTTTTGGCACGCCACTAGGATGCGAGGCGGCCATCCACGCTACTCGATCTTTCGTGTTGCGAGAGGGAAGTGACGACGTGCTCATTAAACTCGACATAAAAAACGCTTTTAACAGCGTCAATCGCGGGCTTATGCTGGATGAGATCAGGGATTTGACCCCATCTATTTACCGTTTCCTTCGCCAATGCTACGTAGCCCCAAGCTTCCTGTCCTACGAAAGGAATTGTATTTTGTCCCAGGTCGGGGTACAGCAGGGAGATCCCCTGGGGCCTCTCATTTTTAGTATGGCTATCCATAAAGCCATAAAGACCCTGGGATCTCCCCTTAACGTCTGGTACCTCGACGACGGCACGATAGGTGGGAACCCAGAAGTGGTGGCGAAGGACATCGGAGCGCTCTTTCTCGCACTGCAGGACCTGGGCTTGGAGGTTAACACCGCTAAATGCGAGTTCTATGCTTGTAGCCCAGTAGCCGAGGAATCTATTGGCAGGTTCAAGTCCCTGATTCCAGGCCTAAGATCAATGGACAGTGGTTCGTTCTGCCTCCTGGGAGCGCCTATCCTCCCTGAAGGCGTTTCGGACTGCCTTAAGTCTAAAACCGCTACCTTGACGTCTTTATCGGCCCATTTTCAGCACCTCCCGGCTCATGTTGCTCTGACTCTTCTCGGAGCCTGCTTCGCGATGCCTAAGATGATTTACGTGATACGAACGGCTCCGTGTTGGAGGTTCCCAGAAGAAGTCTTAACCTTCGACGATACCCTTAAACGAATCTTAGAGGAGCTGCTGAACGTAAGATTAAGTGGACCTCAATGGTGTCAGGCAAGTTTGCCGATTCGGTTTGGTGGCCTGGGGGTGCGCCGTTTGCTTGAAACCGGCCCCATCGCTTTTCTCTCTTCGGTACATGGTGCTGCTGAACTTGTCGCTCGCATTTTTTCTAATGGTGACCAGGTTCGCGTCCCATGGGCCGAGGAGGCCTTGGGCAGATGGTCGGTTTTGTGTCCAGGCGCAGATCCTCCGGCGAAACCAGACTGGCAAAAGAGCTGGGATGACGTGTTGGGTAAGTCACTGGTTGAACGCTGGCGCTCCGAATCCAACGGAATTGACCTGGCACGGATTAAAGCTGTAACAGTCCCTGAGTCCGGCGCGTGGCTGCATGCTCTCCCTTCTCCACACATGGGCACGCTTTTGGATGATGAATCTTTGAGAGTGGCGGCCGCGCTTCGTCTCGGATGTCCCATCTGCGAACCCCATACCTGTATCTGCGGGGCGAGGGTAGAGGCAGAAGGGTATCACGGCTTGAGTTGCACACAGTGCGCTGGCAGGAGACCACGGCACCACGCCATCAATGACATCTTGAAGCGTGCCTTTGTATCGGCAGAGGTCCCGTGCGTCCTGGAGCCACCAGGTCTGTCACGTTCTGACGGCAAGCGACCGGACGGTCTTACGCTGGTTCCCTGGCAAAAAGGGCGCTGCTTAGTGTGGGATGCAACGTGCGTCAGCACATTCGCATCCTGTCACCTCCCCGCTACTCAGCAGACTGCCGGCGCGGGAGCAGAGACAGCCGCCCGAGGCAAACGCCTTAAATACGCGAGCTTGGAACCGGCGTACAACTTCGTACCGTTTGCTGTGGAAACTTTAGGATCATGGTGCTTGGACGCCAAGCTTCTAGTCCGTGACCTCGGACGTCGAATGAGGGAGCGAGGTCTGGATCCTCGGTCAGGGTGGTTTTTGACGCAGCGAGTTTCCTTGGCAATCCAGAGGGGTAACGCCGCCAGCATTTTGGGGACCTTCGGTGCAGCGCGGGGAGCTCATAGTCCGTTTTAGTTGTTTTTTTTTTTTGTGTTTGTGCAGTTTAATTTTTATTTATAAGTGACGTGTATTATATATAAATATAATCTTTTATTGGATAATTTTGACTTAAATTTATAAAATAAATTGGTAACTAATAAAAATAAAATATTAAGAGATGGGAATATATTCGACTATAATTATTCCAATACGACTGAGCTGTCATCACTGGTAAAAGTCGAAATGGTATTTTTCCGCTTTCTCTCCTAAATCTTTCAATTCTAAATCTTTCTCTTCAAAATTTTCCTATTCTTAATCTTTCTCTTCTTAATTTTTCTGTTCTAAATATATCTCTTCTTAATCTGTCTCTTCTAGATCTTTCTCTCCTAAATCTAGGACACCTCTAAACTAAGTTAAGCATGGATAAGAGCAACGTTAGCCGAGCTTGTACTACATATATCTCCAGTACAACTTGCTGACACAAGAAACAAGCCTTCTTGGTCACGTTTATGCCTCGTCATCGAGTTAAAAGAGTCTACAAATTGTGCATGCATCCCTGGCTTTATGCCAACAGTTTATGAATGTAGTGTTTCACCCTAACGAGCGAATTATTCGAAGTGCCCTCTGTTATTTTTCAAGAACTGCTTAAGACTTGTTAGTGAATTTTTGTTGTTTGTTTTTGTTTTCACCTAAAATAGTGGCGTAAAATGTTCTTTGAAATTTTGGAGTAAACCTTTTAGGTTTTTTTAAATATTCTAATTATTTTTCGGTCGTACGCAAGAATTTCGAACAGTTATATAAAAATTTACTACAACACTAGAGTAAAAAAAAATAGATTTAAAAAAAATATTCTTATTCTTGATATTCGCCTTTTTCCACTATGAGGGACCAGCACAGCCCGTTTTTTGCTTCCAAGTGTTCTGTCAGCCGTAATATTATCTACGTTTACTCCTCTACAAGGAAAACAATATATAATATAATAAGTTATAATAGGCATGTTTGGACAGGGAGCTTTTCGGGGTGGCATTTTTGACAACGCGTAGGCTTACGTTTTGCTCTTAACTACATGGGTTCAACCTATGTATTGTAATAATTGACTATGATGTAATGTAATTGTATTAAGAAATCCTAAAACAATTCTACAAAATTTGCAAACCTTAACATCCGTAACTTACCTTTAAATCCGCAAAAAGATTAATGACTCCTTTTTTAACGCTTTTTTTCTTACAAGCAAATATGGAAAGAACTAGGCTTTAGCTTTAAGGATTGCCCTACAATACATAAATATGCGACGCGTGGCATGTATGACAATAAAAAAATAAAAATGTATATCGCAGAGCGGAGGCTTGCAAAATATTCCGGCGTTTTTACGTCATCGGGATTCCCAACACGTAGCGAGGGCGGGTGCAGGTCCACATACAGTGCTTGTATCCGCACCTAGTCGGGTGACAAACACAGTTTATTGTTCGTTCTTTTGCAAACAGAATGTAAGCGGTGCATGGATGTTTTCAGTGACGTCACACGATTGGTTTTTGCCATCCATCTTTGATATAGCCAACTGCTAACTTGCGAAACTAAGTATTTAAAAATGGTAAATACACATCATGACTTTTGCCCCAATGATGTGTACTTAGCATTATAAAATACTTAGTTCTGCAAAATAGGAGTTGGCTATATATAATCAAAGGTGGATGGCAAAAAATCAATAGATAGATAGATACATTATTTATTGGACACAAAAATTAAAAACATAGTAAAATAGAATTAACTCAAATATAGTTTGCTACAATTGGTGGCCTTATCGCTTAAAGCGATCTCTTCCAGGCAACCTTTGGATGGAAAGGAATTTATAAAAAACTAAAGAATGACGTAGTGTACAATAAAGAATAATAAAAAAATACACATGATATTAATAATACATTATATATCCTAATACATACATTATACATAACGTACCAATTTAATTGAGTAATAGTAACATTATAAATAAATAAACAGTATATTATTGAAACAACAAAGTGAATAGTCTCAGGGCAGCGAAGATAAATACCACTCTTCCTCAAGTTTTAAAAGTAGCAATCGTCTGAGCTTTCTTGATGTTGAGTGGTAAGAATTCTATAGCCGCACTGCTTGTACAGTAAAGGGATTGTCATAAAACGATTAATATAGATTAGATAAAGAAAAAGAAAAAAAAAATTGACAGTCGTGATCGTCATGGAGGGTCACAGGAGGTACACGAGTGTTTTGCCTCACCACATCACGCCATCTCTGCCTGCTGGAAGTTATTCGGCTAAATTCGTTCAAAGAGCCTCCAACAGTTGCCTTGATTTGGTCAGCCCACTTGACCAAATCAGGTGACCTTCCGCGCGGTCTGGTGCCTTCTACCTTCGCTTGTAAGACAAGACTCTGCAGACGTAATAAAATAAATAAAATAAAATAAAATAGCCTTTATTTCCCTAGTTTAAAATATTATATTTCATTCACTTCTTAGGTTGTTTCAAGTTCTGTATAATGTTTGATTATGAATATTTTTATTTATTGATATTAGGGCACCCAAAAGCGGGTAAAGGCCTCCTCCTTGGTGGCCCAGGCGTTGCGGTCCTGGGCTAGTCTGGTCCACGTGACTCCAACCACCACTACTATGTCGTCTGCAGAACTAGTAGTAAAAAAATTAAGTCAACTCCCAATACGTGTAACTGTCGTATGAAATTGTCTTAGTTTGTAAGAGGTCAATTCCAGTATTTGATAAAACTTGCAGATCAAACTTTAACATTACGTATCTTATGACATTTCGAACTTAATAAAACAAATTTAATTTTTTTTTTTCTTAATTTTTGCTGCAGTTCTTAAAACTTTGAATTAAAAACATCATCAAAGATGCTATGCCGCCGGGAGTTGAAGTAAGAAATACCACACAACTTTTAGAGCTTATTCCAACTGCTTGTACCTGCAAAAGCTTATTACTAACTTTAGAAAGGAGACGCTTTTTTATTTTTCTAGCAACTAATTTAAAATTAAACTACCTTTTGCAATATATCTCGAAGAAATAGCTATTTTAACTTTGTGGTTTATTTAAGCGATTTTTTATTCAAAATAATATGTAGTTCAACTTTTATATGCATCATGCTTTAGGGTTCTGTACCTAATATGTGCAAAAACAGGACCTTATCCATTGATTATTTCTATGTCTGTCTGTCATCGGGCTGTATCTCATAGAGCGTGGCTAAAACGCTGAAATTTTCAGAAATTACATATTTATTTCCGTTGCCGCTACAGCAACAGATACTAAAAATAAGAAAATAATTCAGGGGTCCCTATACGACAAACGTGATTTTGGCGTTTTTATATAGTGGTTAGATAGTAGTACGGCACCCTTTATGCACGAGCCTGACTAGCGTTTGGCCAATTTTTTATCTGTGTTTGAACTTATGCTACTGTTTTGCCTGCTATGGATCGGAGGCGGGTATTATATGATTTGAGTGAGAATCGTTTGTGTGTGTGTGTATGTGTGTTTGTACAAACCAATGTTGACATCTACCTACTAAATTACAAGTTTTATTTGATTAGTGCATGTTCTTGAATTATAATAAGTCGTTTATTTGACACACATATTATACCAAAAATTACATTTAATAAACAACAATTAATACAATAGTTTAACTTGAGCAACAAATTTATCATATTTAACTTAATCATTATTGATTATTAAATATCTGTATAAGTCCCTAGCTCTCACACTAAGATACCCTGAGTTTGTGAGAATGTTGTGTTGTGAATAGGTGTTAGTACGGTGATATTTAAAATTCACCATAATTTTGCAGTCTCCCTAGTTTTTTACGTATATAAGTCTTATAATAAAAGTAAGTCTATAAATGTTAACTACAAACTAAAATGTAGTAGACAAAGGAATTCTCATTCCAGATACAAAACAATGCGAGTAAGTCGATACGAAACGAATACAATCATTCTTGTTCGCGAAACTTATTTAAAAACTAGCGCGTCTGGTACGTGCTACTGTTCAGAGTAGATTTTAGCAGAGTAATGTTACCTAATATTATAATAAAATATGATCTCAAAACTTAATTTTCTTCGAATTTTTGGAAGAAGGTACTTGTACCCGTATACGAGTACCTTCTTGTGAAAATCCGATTTTTATGTAAATAAATAAATAAATATTAGGACACTTTCACACACGGCTGGTTAGCCCCATACTGAACCATTTCTAGCTCGTATTATGGTTGCTAACACAACTGATATACTACATATACATACATACATATTATATATAAATACATATTTAACACCCAGACCCACAGCCAACAAATTTAGTTAAGCACAAAGATGTTGACCGGGCCAGGAATCGAACCCGGAACCTTCTGATTAGCAGACCGGCATGGTAACCTTTACGCCAACGAGGTCGTCATAAAAATATAATATAATATAATAGTTACATGTTAAAATATAATATAATAGTTTGTAAACCTTCACAGAATCTCCTGATTTTGCACTATTATACTCAATAGAAAATTGGCAGGTAGCCATTTTTGGTTGTTCCGTCTATACCTCCTCTGATCATGGCTGTCAGGGGCATTTTAAACTAAACATAATATTACTCACTCAGTTTACTTTTTATGAAATGGTCGGTATATGATTTACTTTATTTATAAACAAATGCTTGCAAACTGAAGGGCGGTCATAATTCAGAGTTCACTCAGTGCTCCCTCATTTTATTAGATCCATAAGTTAGCTCCATAAATTTGAAACTAATTTTAACATCTTTAGTAAAAGTATTTTTTACCCTTGGCTCACAATATTATTAAAATTATTATGATTATAATTTGAGGGTTCCACATTTATAGGATAAACACGGGACCCTAGCTGTTACTAAGACTCCGTTGTCTGCCTGTCACCAGGCTGTATCTCAGAAACCGTAGTAGCTAGAAAACTGTTATTTTCACAAGTTATGTATTGCCTATGCCGCTTTAATAAAAAAATATAAAACTATTTAAAAAAAAAATAAAAAAATTACAATTATATATTAAAAGGTCCCCACACAATCAACGTGTTTTATTCGTATTGT
The DNA here is from genome assembly GCA_035578125.1 of Mellilla xanthometata. Taxonomy (NCBI): domain Eukaryota; kingdom Metazoa; phylum Arthropoda; class Insecta; order Lepidoptera; family Geometridae; genus Mellilla; species Mellilla xanthometata. The sequence continues at coordinate 156,680 of JAPUBQ010000022.1, forward strand.
ATTTGTGACCTATATATCACTAACGGTAAAAAGAGTAAGAAGGACACTTGATACTTTCACAGATAATTAAATAACAATAAAATAAATAATTAAGGGGGGCTCCCATACAACAAACGTCTTTTTCATCATTTATTTAGGATAATGGCACAGAACCCTTTATGCACCCTGTAACCCTTTTTTTATGATGACCGCAGCTTGCCTGATGTTAAGCTTGACTGAGTTCTTAGATATAACACACTTGCCTAGAAGGAACTTATTTACTCTACATTTGAAGACCCCCAAATTGTTCGTCCAGGAGTCGCACTCGGCTTCAGCCGATTCACAACTCTGCCCACTTTTCTACTCAGTGTCAGCAAAGCTGGCAGTTGTGTCGTTCCCCGGCGGAAGCTTGGGCGGGCGTTTCCCGCACCGCACAATACTGTCCGCTGAAACAACCGGTCTGCTGTACCTCTATACAGCACTGTGACACTGCTTGCCGTACATCTATACAGCACTGTTACGCTGCTTGCTATTGAGCGCAGCACATATTGTTCAGTCAATCAATGTTTGCTGCTGTGGAAATTACTTGAGCTTATTAAAATTGAGGTCGATGTATTGATACTATCGCTGTTATTATACATATTTTTATAGCGTAGGCAGTTACAAGCATTTATTTGGGCGATCAGCTGATGTGAAGTCCTGTGTTATTTATCCAGAATATTGTTTTCTTCGTCTCTTTTAAGAGCTACGTTCTTGTCAGTGGAACATTCGCCATTGGTCTCGATAATACGATTTAACCTTCACTTTAAAAGACATTAGAGGACAGGACAAGACAGGGAAGAGAAGGGAAGGGGAGGGGATGGAAAGGAAGGGAAGGAAAGGGAAGAGAAGGGAAGGACATTCGAATTAACCGATACGTACACAATTCAATACACACTAAAAACCAATTATTTAATTCCTAGTTTTACATACAGTACTAACACTTTCCATTGTAGAAAAGTTTTTATTATGAAGGAAATTTGATAGGGTAAAAATAAAAAAATAAAACATTTTTTACTGTTCTTGATGATTTTTTTTACGCCAATGATCTTCTATATATCAAAGTTATTAACTATCGTATTCATAAATACGGAAAAAAATGTCTGGAAAACTCTAATTTGAATTTTAATTGATATCGAATGGAAATGAATTCAGTTCCAATATTGGAAGTGTGGCGATCCGAGGGATATGCATATAGTGGACTGTTTATTGCAAAACGCTTTTCAGTGGAAAAAGTCACTTTATTTTGACAAGCTTTTTAACCAATAAAGTGAGGTTTTGAGTTGATAAGGTTTTTCTATAATAGATAGAGATTTCATAATAACTCACCTGATGTTAAGAGACGTTGAGACTTATGATGAAGCACGCTCGCCAAGAAGAAACCATTTCACTATCGCCATGAAGACAGTTCACAGACAGGCAATTAGTTCAAAATTGAAGATTATATTATATTACTAGCTGGCTCGGCAAACGTTGTTTTGCCTCACTTAGGGGTATGAAAAATAGATAGTGTAGCTTATATGACACGTTCGTAGATTTACCATAGCAGCGCCATCTATTGATTACTTACTCAACCCAGTCGAAAGGTATCGACATCTGTTAGAATCATTTGGAGTTAACAGATAATTGTGACTGTCAAATAATAACAAACAATAATTAGCAATAAATTAAAATTGCGACTATAATTTGAGATTTAAACTATCCTATCTCTCAAGTTGGATCAAACTGCACATGGTGTGCGAATTTTATTATAATCAGTTAAGTGGCTTAGGAGTCCATTGAGGACACACATTGTGACACGAGATTTATATATATTAAGATAAGATTTACTATTTTATTCTTCAATTTGACGATGGTTGCTTACCAGTCGAGCACTAGAATACAAATTATTGGCATAACTGTCTCTTACCCAGATAGCTATAGGTAATAAGTAATGCGATCAACTATAAGGCTCCGAAACATGCTCAACGGTTTTGTAAAGCCCTTAAACAATATAGTAGCAATAAGTATAGTGTTTAAATTGGTATTTAAATAAGGTTCTACCGTCTAGAATAGAGAATATCGTCGACCAATATCTAGATTACCATGGCAACGGACGTAGGAGTAAGCTTTTCATAGAAATGAAAATTATAGAGATAAGAAAGATCTCTAAATTTCTTGTAAACTTTCAATCAAAAAAGTAAATTAGTTTTATTAGTGGTTTTATTTTTAGTTTTTAATTTTATAATTGACTATATTGAATCATCCTTCATGGTAATATATCTATATATACTGGTAAGTTAAAATCTTACAGTTAGTTTAATAACACAACATTTTAGGTGGTAATTAATAAACCACATTTTTCAGTTAATCAAAATTAAAATAATAAAAAAGCAAATTTTTAAAATCCTATAAAATATTTCATAGCTACGGTTTTTTTTTCAGCTTTATTAGCTTGAATTCAGTGTTAAGAATCGTTAGAGTTCCAGAACATGATTATGAAAAGTTGTTTTTTTCAGTAGTCACTTTGAAATGTATTAATTATAATGATATTATCTCGAAACGTATCGTATTATACGAGAGTTACCACACGAATAAGCAACATAAAGAGAGAACACGCCTACTCTGAAAAATTGGCATTCATTTAACAAAAAAAAAACCTTCTTTAATTTGTTACAATTCTATGGCTTTTAAGTCCTAGTCTCATAAAGTGTGAGAGAGAATTTGTCCAGTGAAACTAGCAGTATCGCCTCCGGTTAATAGAATTCTGTATTGAATTTGTTTCTGTTTTCTATTTAGTACCAAAGCGTTTGCTACGACACTTTAAACTTGCCATTTAGTGGAAATTACTGAAGGTAGACAAATATTATCATTAAAACTGGTACAATTTTCGCGTAGAAAACGGTCACACTTATGAATCCAAACATTTTCAGTGATTTCCGAGCACTATCACCTCTCGCCCTTTCTCTCTCTCTCTTGACTCATTCCAACTTTTAATAATAATGTAAGTGTGACCGTTTTCTACGCAGATATATTAAAATGCCCTTCGTGAACAGTTTACAATGTTTCAATTGGTACAAATTTGTCTCTAAGTGCGCTTCTAAGGATTGGACAAAATCTTGAAATTACACAACTTTCGTTGATAACCCATTCCAATCCTTTAAAGAATAGCTTATAGACCGTCTTTCCAGAACAAACCTACGAATATTTATACCAATTTCGGTATCAAACAGCTTTATCAATATGAAAAATAAATGCCATGTTTTTATTGATGTTCTAAAAGTTTTTTTTGTTTCAATTACTTAAACCGTTTTGTAAATAATAACGATGAACTGTAAATTCAGAATACTATGGAGTAGCCCCCAAAGTCAAGTTAAAAAACCAATGGCAACTAAAGCCTTTCACATTGACAATGACCTTTACTATCGATTGCAATAAATAAAACAATTACTGTGCTGAGCGACGTCTGTAGTCTACAATTATATTTATTATGTCTGCATGACAGTCTGTCTGCATAGCTAGAGATTCATAAATAGAGCATAGCTTACATATGATACACTACAGCTATGAAACATATAACAAAAAGTGCCTTCCACGTTTTGGAATAGTTTCCCCTTGTTTGTTGTGTTAAATGGCACTACTAGTAGAACAAAGTTGTACTAAACGTTGTCACATGTTTGTTTTAAAGAAACCAAAGATAAGGACCACTTCCTTATTAAACCTCCTCCAAATAAGGTCATAGAGTACTGTCACGTTACCTAGCTTTATTACATTTAAATAATTACTTATATAATTATTAATCTGTACTTCTAAGGGTATTTAATTTTTTAATTTAATTGAAATTTGCTCTTCTTTAAGAATTAGTTCAATATGCGTTATTTTAATTCCCGTGCGGAGACGGGATGGTCCGTTAGTTAATAAGATGAGATGACCGAAGTGAGCCAACGCAACCAATCTTTGTCTATTCGACCAATTTTTAACGATGCCCAAAAGTAAATCCACCAAATACATGTACTATGTGTTCTGAAAATCACGAAATTTTCGCAGAACAGTGTATGGAGAGAGCGCGTGATGGAAATTTTAAGTCTCAATTCGTGTTGCAAACTTCGAAAAGTCGAGAAGAATGGCGGAACTTGACTTGTAACAAGAATTTCAAAAGAAGTTTTCAAAAAATCTTGATGTTCTAAAATTTTACTTCTTCTTCGTATGAGCTAAGTGGCCAAGCTCTGATGTCGAGAGTTTTCAAGCGGCCCCAAGGCCTCTGACTTGGTTTAACGACTACTTGTACTAGGACTAACAGCCGGGACCTACAATTTAACTTTTCATCCGACTCACGGTAGCGCCTAGATGAATAAGCTACTTAAAAACGACAGTCTTGTGCATGGTCACCCATCCAAACAGCGTCTGCATTAACTGTTGCTCAACTTTGATAATCGCGTCAGATCACCTAAGCTACATTTGTTAGCTATCGGTCTGGGTGTTACATGTGTATCTATATAAAATATAAAATATGTATGTGTGTATATGTAGTATAACAGTTCTGTTAACAACTAATACGAGCTAGAAATGGTTCAGTATGTGGTTAACCAGCCGTGAGTGAAATGAGTCCTAATACATATTTATTTATGTTTTTACTAGTCAAACTCTTCAAAGTAATCCTATATTACGGAAGTTGCCAAAAATGTGTGATCCGCCATTTTGTAGTAGCAGCCATCTTGGTTAGATTTTCGTCAAACAAAAGTCCATCCGTTTGGGAGCTACGGTGCCACGGACACACACACAAACAGTCACGTCAAACTTATAAGAACCATTCGTTTTTACGTCAGAGGTTAATAAAAAGTTTAGATGAGATTGTATTAGATTATACGTTCACATCGATGGTTGCGTGTGGAAACTAACACACTAATACATTAGCTCTCGACCTGGATATGCCCGTAAATAAACCAAATACAACGCTCCTAGTACAAGTTTAGTCGTAAATAATAAAGTTACATGAATCAGCACAAGAACAAAACAACATTAAATCAAATATTCCGTAACTCGATACTTGCTATATATATTTTTAGCCCCTAACGCAAAAACTACGGGTTGTTATTGGTTTAACTTGTGTACGTGTATAAATATCTTCTTATGTATACTTATAAATTTTCCGTGTCACAATGTTAGTTACCATACTGCTCCAAAATGGCTTGACCGATTTTTACCAAATTTATATGCGTATTCAGTAGGTCTGAGAATCGGCTACTATCTACTTTTTATACCCTTAGGTGACCAGGGTGGTTCACCCTGTATATTTTTTTTACTTATTGATGAATTTTTTTTGTTATTATTTTTTATAATGTGGCACTAAAAATACATACAACCCTAAATTTTTCCCTTTATCACTAACTCCTATTTAATGGCCATTTTAGTAATTTAATAATTTTTCTTCCTGTTTGGTAACTGATCAATCATAGTGTTTTTAACTTTATTTAAGGCAAAACAAGGTTTGCCTTAAGTACAGTTTGCCTTTTTTTGTACTCCAAATAGGTCAGCGCTTGACCACAATTCACCTGATGGTAAGTGATATTGAGGTCTAAGGTGGATTGCGCTTACCTAGAAGGAACCGGTTCACTCTCGTCTTAAAAAAACGCTAGATTGTAGTCATTGGGAAACAGGGAATTATATAAATGAATTCCGTGATATATATATTTATTGCGCTCAAATATGTCCATATTATGATGCTACTGAAAGCCATGTAATATAATACCTTTAAACCAGCGTTCCAGTTATAAATAAATAAATCATTTATTTGCACCAAAAGGATATACAAAACAGTTACATTATAAATGTACCCTATAGTTTTAACTGTTCCAAACTGTACATATTCAAAAGGACAATTTAAATACTAAAAATATACATCTTGATAATACTAAGAATATGTGTTTAAATCTAAAAAGTTAACTTATATATTGTACCAAATAAAATTAAAGCAGTTTTATTTTATAAAGCTGACTAGGAAACAACATAAACTAAAGCCCGAGTGAAAACTAGCGCTTGCGGGGTCATAACTTGGAACTTGGCTACGGAATTTAGAATGGCTGAAAAATTCCAGTCGGCTCAACTCAGCTGGAGTGGTTTTGCTGAAACGAGTATGCTGGGAAATTGTTCACGACATAAAATTGGATTCTTTTCTAAGAGAGAGCATATTTTAATTTTCTTTTTTTATATTCTGAATACGTCAGCGTTTGACCACAATTCACCTGATGGTAAGTGATATTGACGTCTACGGTGAATCGCGCTTACCTCATATGTACATAAGTAAATACATATTATATATTATGTACATTACTATCTACAATTTACAATTTTATCTCAATTCGCCATTGTAGGGAGTTCTGATTTTTTTACGACATAAGTTCATGGAAAAATAAATTGAGAATATTGAAATAAAAAACTGTACTGATTCTAGATAATATAATTGCTCACCAAAATAATTAAGATTGTTTTAATTCCTTTCTGAGATATAGCCTGGAAACAGACAGACAGTGGAGTGCCATTTTGACTATTAGGTACGGAACCCAAAAATATAATGTATAACAATAAAATAAATACAGTTAAGGGGGTCAATTTCCCATTTATTAAAAGTGTTATTTTACGACTTTTTTAGATAATGGAACGGAACCCTATATTCACGATGGCCCATTTTATTTATATTGATAAATCTAAGTAGTACCAAAATTGCTACAAAATATCGGAGGATCGCTCTTTACACGGTTTACAAACAATTTATTCAGTACTTTTAAATCGCTTATAATCTTTGATGATAAAACTGTGAATTCAAGATTTACCCATTTCGTCGCCATTACGGGTTTTGGTACCCCGATGTCTGTCGCAACAAAACTGCGTAGACTAAAACTGCGCTATACGGGTCGGCAATCTGAAAGCGTTGCCCCTTTGACCTGGACACACTTCATCACGCATATACAACGAATCTATCTAAGCGCTTGGACACTTTTCCTCAATCCTTGCGACTCATGGTAGAAATCAAAAACTTAGTCCATAGATTACGCAGCTCAACAAAAAACATTTTTTTATTTTATCCTGGATATAATAGCAAATTGTTACGTTTTTAAGTGTTCAGAATATTTATAAAAGCACTCAATGTGCTCGTTTTTTGTTTTTTTTTTTTTTTGTATTAAGCTTAGAACAATTTTCTAGTAATTTTTTGAAAAAAATCTGAGCGAATCTTATAAAATCATTGATAGTTTCATATATTGTGTACATAAATAGACCCAAAATCATTATCACATCTAAGGCAACAAAACCACTGAACTGAGACCAGTCGTAATATAATACTAGGAAATCATCCCGGCTTCGCACAGGCAAAAAAATAATCTAAGTTGCAAAGAGGAACAAAATATAGTCTATGTTACTTAGGGATAATATAGCTATACAGTGCGCAAGCGCGGGCGAGGTGTTTAGCCCATTTCCACTTCAGCATCCATAATATTCCATAACAGGCGCTCTTATAATAATAATAAGTTATTTGTACCAAAATCAGCGACCATATCTGAGCGAAGCGCCCAAAAAGCAGCTGTAGGTATATCTTGATACGTATGATATATAACCGCGTACCTGCGGCTGTCCGGGATGCACCTTCCACCGCCAGCTTTAAGACTAGACTCAGGGTTTGGCTATTAGATCAAACTTTTATAATATAAATGATTATTGAAAATTGACATTTGATTCATATCATATACTTATTGTATTGATATTATATTACTAGAATTAGTAGTGAAAAATTGACATTTTGATTAATATCATATACTACTGTAATGATATTATATTACTAGAATATAATTCAAAATTGACATTGATACATATCATATACTTTTGTACTGATATTATATTATTTGACTTGTAACTTTGGTGTTATCAATAAATGATTTGTATTTGTATTTGTATGGTGCGGCTAAACTCGCTTAGTAAAAACAATAGTGCCTTAACACCCCTTTTTTAAAACCTGCATTGTAAGTCACGTCAAAAGTTGTTTAGGGTGAAGTGTGAACAAAAGTTCGTCGCACGATAATAAACCGTCCGTGTGGACACGTCGTATCTCGTATCCTAAAAAACCGTGTACGCCGTCCCACTGTGATCGTTATCGATACGGGTTCATTTCCGTGTATCTGACACGTGGAAATTGCAACCTCGTCCGAGTGTCGGTATGTCCACAGCAATGCTTTTGGGCCCGGATTTGTTTTACGTATCACACATATAAGGACTCTGCGTCATAAACAAATGACTGTCGAACAACAATAACAACCAAAAAGAAACAAAAACAAAAAATGGCATTTCTGCTAGCATTTTGGGCACCTTTTTCTCTACCTTTTTGTCTTTTTTAGATTTAGTTTTAGGTAAGTTTTCGTTAGTTATGTTTCATGTATTGTTGTGTTTTTTTTAATATCTACCGGAAACAAAAATCCCTGGAATTATTTTCCCGAGTCTGTTTCCTGAGAAGTGTCTAATCTGGGTCTTGAAATCTAGAGTAGGTAGTAAATCTAGAAGTAGGTATCTTCTAAGTAAGCGTGTAATATTGAAGACCATAGTCGTGTTCAACACCAGTCTGGGCCTTGATTCTGTAAGGCCCAGACTTGTCTTGCCATAAACGCGTGACGTCACACGACATCGTAACTTATATCGTACCGCGGCACGGTAAGACACGGTAAAATGGTATTCTACATGCCATACGATAGGTTGTCTATGACACGTTACAATTACACGTGTTCGTCCAAAAATCTTCTTTCCGGTTTTTTCGATAAATTGCGGTTTTTTGATGTGAGCGTTTATTTATTAATTAAAAGGTAATTAGGTCGAGAAAACCATAAAATAATACACAATTTTTTGATTGATTGCATAAATTCTAATTAAAAGCTCCAAAATCACTATTTCTTCCTAAAATAAAATCTCTGAACTATGATTTTTGAACGAACAATTATGAACTCTGTCGTCTTGTCACTGTAAATATCTTCCGTACCATTTTTTTCCAAATAAAAAATAATAAAAACACGGAGAATGCTAATTCGACGGCGTCAAAGGCGCAACAGCATAAATACAAGGCTCATGCGGGATTCTGCTGACCCTCTGTTGATTTGTCCCCGGCTGTTTGTGCAGTGCTTTCGAGTCACGAAATCACTGTTTACATATCTGTGTGCAGTTTTGGGGGACAAATTGACAGCACCGACGAGGAATACTTGTATTCCTGTTGAAATCAAAGTAAGTTTAACTGCTAGACTAAAGACTAGCGTTATATGCATACATTTATGTTTATTTTTTATTGAATAACATAATATTGAATAACATATGTTGTTTCAGATATGTGACAGCAATATAAATATCACAGGCATTTGTGCAATATTTGGAGGTGCTGCTCATGATAGCTTTGTGTGGAGTGCATGGAGCATAAGCAGACACCTCGAACAGCAATACAATAGTGGGAAATCGGGATGGCTTTTGGGTGACTCTGGATACCCCATGGAGGCCATGGTTAATGACACCTGTGTTAGATGCTAATGATAACACTCTAGAAGCCCACTACACTAATATGCATGTCCATACATGTGTTTGTGTTGAACAGTGCATAGGACTTTTGAAAGCACGGAGGCGATGTTTATTGCACCACAGTGTTTTGCATTATAAATTATAAGCCCACAAAATGTGCAAAAATTGTAAATGCCTGTGCAGTGCTGCATAATGTATGCCTAAATGATGCAGTTGAAATTGATACTACAGTTGCAAGTTTAAGGGAAAATAATATATTAATTCAATCTGATTCTCTTGCTGGCAATTTAGTAAGACAACAACTTATTAATATTTTGTGGCAAAATCGGCCTAGAATATAAACAATTATGTATATATCTATTCTAATATTATAAAGCTAACTCTTCAACTTTATAATATTAGTATAGATATGTATGATATGTTTGTTTGTACATGCTAATCTCAGGAACTACTGGTGTAATTAATTGTTGTAAGGTACCTATGTTTAAAATAATAGATACTTATGAACTTTTTAAAAGATTTATTTTTCTATTAGTTTGTCCAACTTATTACTAATATCTTGCATAACATGCACCAACCTGAAACAAAAACATACATTAATATATGGAATTATATAATTGGTAAAATAGGCATGCTATTGAATCTCTCATGAGATTTGTTTGTTGGTTAGCGATGAGTGTATAATAAAAATGTATTTAAGCAACAATAACATGCTGTTTTATTTCCTTCAGTGCCTTGATTAATATAATTAGTGTTAATAGGGCTCAAATTCCCTCTAGTACATATAAGAATTGTAAAAATATAATTTAATAGACACAAATACAAGACAAAGTAATCATAGAGCTTAGAAGCCAATAGCACCCGTAGTCCCACAACCACAAAAGACAAGCAGATAATAAAATAAGTGCTTTAGCCTTAAAGCTGTTGTATGCTAGAAGCTTACTTATATATCCTTGGTGATATGTTAGGATCACTCTCAGTAGGTATACTCGGGTTGCTGCGAAGACTCTCAATTTTGTAGTCAGGAGCTAGAGATAATCATCAAATAAATGTGTCAGTATCTATTAAAATAGCTAAATAATTTTAATGATCATACATGAATGTTTATACTGAAATACCATAATAATATTCAAATCTATTTTAGTGCTACATGTGGATCAATTAGTTATGTTGTAACATACAACTATTGCAACTAACAATAACTGTTATTCTTATTTATTATAACATACATACATAAGTCTTAGTAACAACATTATAAAAAATAACTTAAATATTTTATAATGTTGTTGTTACTAAGGTTCATAAAGATATTTGAAAATAAATTATGAATTCTTCTTATGTAGATTCTAATTGAAGAAAAATATTATTATTTATTGTTGAATGTACCTGCCAAAATTAGCATTCCTCTCCTCCTCAATTTTAATCTTCTTCTCTTCTATTTGTATTAATTTTGCGTCAAAGTTATCTGTAACAAGAATACACCTCCTCCATGCCAAAGACGGCTACAGGCCCCAACACCTCCAGCACTTGGTGCTCGGTGCTGTTGAGCTCCACTATTTTAGGGGGTCCGGTGCTTCCAGGGCCATAGCCCCGGTACTCTGCCCGGTTGTAAGCAGCCCTTCTTTTTACGTTGTTACGCATATCGAGCCATGCCTGAAATTAGGTAATGGCCGAGTCCTGAAGCCATATCACTATGGTCTTTCATGTACTCAGCCAAATATCCCAGCTGGGCCGGAGTCGCCTTTGGACGGCTGACTGGGCTGCGCTCGCAACGTCTAGGTGATGGCTCCATGTTTCCTTTATATTGAATGTTTATACATTTAACGACACCATTCACAATGAATCACCTATTTATACACACTTTCTTATAACACATAGATTAAAAACTGACATATTTTGTTGAATATGTCCTTCTAAACTTACAATTGAAGTAGGATAGTATTATTAGGTACTTTAGGATACTATTTTATAAGAATAAAAATGGAAAAATGTGATGAAATGCGTGAGCGTGTGTAATGAAATGCGAAACTTTTTGTTTACAAGTCATAGACATAGAATATTAAGAAGTTACTATGGGAAAAAGCGTGTCTTGGCGCGTTACGTGCCCTCGCAGGGCACGATAAGTTGACAGCTCAATTCCTTACGTCACTGTGGTTACGGAATCGGTTAGTGGCATAGCGAATACCGTAAGAGCGCGTTACACGCCTTTAACGTGTCTTGCCGTGGTAAGATAGAGAAATGGCCTTACAGAATCAGGGCCCAGGCAAGCTGTGGTCAAACGCAATGTTTTTAGTAAAAAACAATTGCGAGTAAACCTTAAAAAAAAAAAACAAATTTGCTGAATTGGGATCCCTTCTTATATTACTTTTGTTTAATTATTTATTTCGTATGGTATAAATCATTTACATATTCTGTGATTTTTTTAGCCGTTATACTAAAAAAACGCGTTCGTTGTATAGGGTTGTTTAATATTTTCATTTATAAAAAATAAGAAATTTTTAAAAAATGTTGAAGCTATACTTTTGAATTGAATAGCTAGCTAAAATTTTGAAATGTTACTTATTTAAATCTTTATAAATCTAAATAAACAATATCTTATTTTAATATGATTAAAACCGTTATTTATGATTGTCCCCAATGCTAATGCTCCCGTTGTAGGAGAATTATTAGAGTCCGGATGGCGTTATGCATTAGGCGTCCACATTAGTTCGCATTAGGGAAATGTACGTTGCCGGAAAACCCGCGGGTTTTAAAATGGAAATCTTGTTTTTTAATATGGAACATACTCAAATTATAATATAATAATAAAGCCTGAAATTAAACTAAAACCTTTCATTTGAAATTCCAATTTTTATATTCACAACTAGTAAGAAAGTTTAATAATAGAAGTATTGAAAATATCTCCAGTGAATATTATAACAAAAAGTAAAATAATAAATTTAGTTAGGTACTAACATATGACTTTACGCTATGCTAGGTATAAGTCTAGGATTAACTAAAATTTTAAATATAAATACACTAGAAGTGAGTGGTGGCCCCCCCGGCCCCCCGGCTAGCTGCGGAATGAGGGGGGCTGGAGGGGCCCGCGCGGTGCCGCCTAGCCGCTCTTGAACAGCAGGATGGCGACCTGGCCCAGGTAGAAGTAGATGAAGTGGCGCGTCTCGTGCGTCACGTACGAGCCGAAGTTGCGGCCCACGATGCAGTGCCACGTGGGGTTGTACTTCTTGTCGAACTCTTTCTTTATGAACGCCGCGATGTCCTTTTCAATGTTGAACTTTTCGAGAGTCTGTGTGGGGCAGTCCACAGCATCCTGCTGCATCTCTTCACTCATGTCAGCATTCTTGATCACAGCCTTGCGGTCACACATCTTGGTGGTTATCGGGTTTTGCTTCAGAAATTGAACAAATTCTCACAAAATGATAGTCTCAATAATAGCGATTGTGATATTAACGATTAGTCTGAGAACTAGGTGAAGTAAGTAATTCTTAATTATCTAGTCTACAAATTCCTATTATAATAAAACGAAATAAATAAATAAACTACTAGGTAGATTTTAACTAGACGCTAGAACTATATCATAAATTTGGCGAGTCTGTGTGTGTGTGTGTGTGTGTGTGTGTGTCTTTTTGTGGCATAGTAGCTCCAAAACGAATGAACCGATTATTTATATTAAGGTTTTTTGTTATCAAAATGTGTTAATCGAGAGTTCTTAGGCATATTTCATGAAAATATGCTTAAGATGGCCGCCGCCACAATATGGCGGACGATGTTTTTACAACTGCTTCAATATGGGTATATAATGAAAGGCTTGATTAATAGTTTTTTTTTTAATTTTGATTTAAACTACCGTCACTACAAAATCGAAATCGTGAGTTTTCTGAAACTTTAATTTATACTTCTTGTACCACGAAACTTGCGAAGGAATCTTGCCTTCATTCGTACCTAAGACAATTTGATTTCGATGCTAGTTCTTTAATAGGTTTCCCAAACTTGGTTCCTAGGTACTCTCAGTACCTATTCCCCATATCAAAGTTAACTCGGCGCCGAATATCTAATTTCTAGGTAAGGAAGCAGAGCTTCCGAGCTTGAATATTAAGCGACGAATATCAGACGTAGTGCAGACCTTGTGAATCCTCATTGATCGAGAAATGGAAATCCTACGGTTCACTTGGATACTGTTATTAATATGACTCCAATGCGATTCAAGGGAATTAGTTTTCTTCAATCATTTAAGTTTGAATTTTGGGAGCGATTTTAGGGTGAAGAGAAAATGTTATCGAAATTAAATTGTTAGTTATATTGTGTTTGGTATATTAAAAGATAAGAAAACCTCATTTAACAACACAACCAATAACAACAGAAAGTTGTGATTCGGTTAACTCATGTGATCTGATGCGATCATTCAAGTAAAGGTTAAATCAACAGTTGATGAGATAGGGTCTTGAGTTGACCAAAAATCTACTTAGAGATTTAAAAGTGGCTTTTTGCCTGAGGGCTACAGTAATGAAATTGTAGGTCCTAACTGCAAGTCTTAGTCCAAGCAGTCGTCAAGCCATGTTAAACGTCCTTGAGTGGTTGAAAATACTCGACACCAGAGCTTGGTTACGTTGCTCATACCAAGAAAATCAGAAATCTTAAAGATTTTTATCAGCTTAATAAATTTACATGAAGTATTTGACAACCTCGATGGCGTACTACCAACCAGAAGGTCGATTCCCAGCTCGGCCAACATCTTTGTGATGAACTAAATTAGTTGGCTGTCGTCTGGGTGCTAAATATGTATCGATATAAAGTATGTACTCGTATGTATGCGTATGTATTATATCTATTGTGTTAGCAACCATAATACAAACTAGAAATGGATTAGCATGAGGCTAATCAGCTGTGTGTGAAATGTGCCTAAAAACTGCTGATATTGTTATGTTGTTTCGTAACGTTTAGATAACTCCTAATAAATAGAAATAGCAATCAGTTGAATGCAAGGAAAGTCTCGTAAATCCTGCTACGGAGAGATTTTCTCGACTTCCTGAAATCGAAATATTACATCTCTGAACGTCGTTGTATAGAAGAGAGGATTATGACGAAAAATGCACAGATGCTAAATGAGATTTAATATTAGAAAATAATCGAATAAAGTATAATATATTATATATTTTTATTGTACAGCCACTAAAAACATATTTAATATTCTTTATATAATTATCTGTGCCATTTTATCCTACAGATATAATTACGCTTTAGGTAATGTTAGGATGTATTTAGTTTTCTCTTAGTTAAGTTTTATTGATTTGTAAATTTATTATTAAATTCATAAATGCATGAAGTAAATAAAAAAATACTAAAGATACATTTCAAGTTCGTAACTCTATTTCTCTCTTGTGTATTCCCAAAGGAATAAAATAGTAGGTTTCTTAAATTTTAAGTACTACGATGTGCAGCTGGTTTCTTAAAATGAAAGAGCCTTTGCTTGGATTATAATTGGTAGAATAGGTAGAAATATAGATTTTATTCAGCTTTGCCTATTTCGTAATCTAAATAATTTCTATATAATCTAATCGTAAATAATTTTAATGTAATTTTTCCTTTATTATTCCAAAGTTATATATATTTTTTGTAATCATTTGGTTTTAAGTTGTAAATTTGTACATACATATACTTTAGTCACATTCCCACAACACAATATATCACCCATGTATGCACCTAGTTATATAGACAACAAATTTATGTTGTGTGATAAACAGAGTTTTATTTATCTAAAGTATTCTGTTGCACAAACACAAACTATCAAGTTACTGTTATCATAGAAAAGTCATTCTGGAATCCATTTTGTTACCCCAACAAGGTTATCTATCTGTAGCTGTATAATCTGGTAAGAAGAAGTAAGCGTCTACTGGCATCGGTCAGTAAGGGTTCAACTCGAATAAAAATGCATTCAAGGCATCAAACGGTACGGCTTCGATTGGAAAATTCAATCCACTTTGATATTCAACTCTGCTTGCCCGTAAAATGTAATATTTCCACCAATTTTTATTCAACATTTTCCTAAAAGCCTTTCACAATATTGAGGGGGAGATATTCAAAAGATCCTTGGTTCTTTCTGTTGCTATTTGGTAAATAAAAACTATTATATAAAACTTTTCTTTTTGCCTATTAACCTCTGATTATATCAGTTGCAAATATGAATGTCAGAAATCTTGGAAATAAGAGTAAAGGCACATAGCCTAAAGTGACCCTGATCTATTTAGAGTAAAAAATAGCCACACTTAGTTGAGTAAGCGATACTCTGGTCTTAGAAGGAGCATGCCTAGTCTAGATTAACTAGCTCTCATAGAAGCTGTTTAATTTTTCTACTTGAAGGTGGTAGCTTGCCAGGCGAGCACTTAAAAATGCCCTACCACCACCATATGCTTTCCTTCACGGTGTTTTCCTTCACTGAAAGATTGAGCTCATTGGTGGAAAACGAAGCCACGACCTTCGGAAAGCAAGGTGGCTTCATGCCTTACTGAGATTTCATTGTATCCAAAATCATATACATAGTTATAAAAAAATATTACTTTTGTTTATTTTATACTTTTCATCCTATTTCGGACGAATATAATTCTAAAAAAATACAGGCGTTGGAAACCAGTGGAAGAAGTGAATAGAATCAAGTGGAGATTACGTGGGAAAATAAAATTACTTTTGGATATATTTTACATTGTTTTTTGCTGACGCCGCGAACTTTTCAATCCATCATCGTTATAATTGTTCCAGCCGCTTTTGAGTTTTTTTTTTCATTATTTATATATTGTGTTAATAACAAACATTGTAATAAATAAATACGTCAAGTAACAAATCAAAATCACACTACCCCATCTTTCCTATCTTTAGATAGAGTTTGAAGCTTCTAAAAGCAAACGGCACCTTGCAAACTAGAATATCTGTAAAACAAACTAGAACCGACCGTTCCCACAGTGATGGATCACTTTGTCCAATAACTGCTGATGTGAAAATTTTTCGCCGTTTTCCGTCAAATCATCCGCAAGTCATTTGTAAACGTTCCCGTCGATATCTGTCTTGATCATGACGCCAATAAACTATAACGTAATTTGCCCTTATTGCCAAAACCTTGAGCGACTCTAAGGAAAATTGGGGAAACGGGTTCTGCTTTGTTGTTGTTTTTGTTTGGCTGTAAATTATCCCGGATCTGATATTGTATGGTGTTTTCTATAGTTGGCTTTTATAGTTAACTAGCTGACCCGGAAAACGTTGTTTTGTCTTAAGTACAGTTAAAAACACTATAATTGATCAGTTATCGAGCGGGATGAAAAACAGATTAAATTACTAAAATGGCAATAAAAAATAGGGGTTGGTGATAAAAAAGTAAAAATTAAGGGTTGTATGTATTTTTAACGTATTATAAAAAAAATATAAAAACTTAATAAAATTAAGGGTGAACAAGCCTTAGGGGTATGGGAAATAGATAATAGCCGATTCTCAGACCTTCTGAATACTCATATAAAATGTGGTAAAAATCGGTCAAGCCGTTTCGGAGGAGTACGGTAACTAACACTGTGACGTGGAAATTTTGTATAATAGAAGAAGATTAAACTAAAAAAACAATAATATTTTTTTAAGGCGCTATCACCGAGTGCAGCTGAGCCATATAATTTTGAGCAACTTAGGATTTAAAATGCCTTATCAGTTGTATTAGCAACCATAATACAAAAATTAGAAATGGTTTAGTTTGGAGCTAACCAGCCGTGTGTGAGTGTATCCATAATATATTGATGTATTTATTTATACTTATTCGGAATAAAACTTCGCGGTTTCTACTTTCTTGTACGGTTTCCAGTAAAATTGGTTCCAGCGTTCACCTGACGTCTCAATTACTTCCGTTATGAGGTTTCAGTTTTTGCAGGTTTATTCCATAACTCAGGAGTTCCCGTATAGATTCCAACTTGGGCAATTTAACTTTTTGTGGCTCTACGATTGCTTCTCAGCAAGTTCAGAATGAGTTGGGATAAATCTTTAATGGGTTTATGAAAGACGCTTTGCTTGACGCCTTTGACGAGACGGTGTTTGGGTGAAACTTTGACAAGTTGTTGCAGAAAAGAAACGCTTTACTCTTTCGGTCAAAAATCCACAAAAAAATACAAAGTGTAAAAAAACCCAAAGTTGTATAACGGCCTTGTTGGCGTAATGGTTACCATGCCGGATTGCCAGGTTCGATTCACCGCACATCAACAACTTTGCGCTCAACTAAATTTTTTCGCTGTGGGTCTGGGTGTTAAATATGTATTTATATAGAATATGTTTGTATAAGTAGTATATCAGTTGTGTAAGCTACCATAGCACAAACTAGAAATGGTTCAATATGGGGTTAACCAGAGTGAGAAATGAGTCACAAAAAAAATATTCTTCTTTACCTTTACCTTTTCCCACTAGGTGGGATCGGCACAGCCTGTTTTTCGCTTCCACGCCACTCTATCAGCCGTCATCTCCACATTCACTCCCTTCTCATTCATATCCTCCTTCACACAACTCATCCACGTCTTCTTCGGTCGACTTCTGCTTCCCCTACTTCTTACAATCATATAAAAAATAATAATAAAAAAAGCCCAATCAATAAGTCAATATTTTGTATTTGTAATTTATCAGTGTATGTATTCCACTAATTAAGCACTTTTATTTAATTCCCATACTAAGGCCAAAAAAATGTCATCCACCATTTTGTGACAGCCGCCATCATAACACTTTGACAGTCCCGTCTGTTCTGGGTAATCTCGTGGTATGTCCAGTAGCTTTTTTTATTAACATCCTTGTTCATACACTCTTAGAAAATTAAAGCTCTAAGCTCTAGTTACACATCCAGTTCAAAAAAACGCAGTTCATTTGCATTTGACGAATGCATACCATGTAATGCACAGACGTCACAGCTAGACCAAAAATGCATTACAGGTAATGCGCGGACAGTTAACATGTTAAATTTATTTTCATTAAAAGTTTTAACACAACTTTCGGTCTTTTTTTAGACCGAAAGTCAAATCAAATCATTTATTACTTGCAAAATAAGTACAATTGTGGTGTCATAAAAAAGTTAGCTCTCTATTTTAACCGTCAGGTATGCAAGATATAATTGTCAGATCTAAAATAAAAATAAAAATATATATAATAATGTCTAATATACAATCATTACATTTCAAATAATATTTTAAAAATTCTTTATGTTAATTTAATTTATGTCACATATTACTTATCTTATCCCCAAAGAAATCCTTCACATTATAATAGCACTTACCTACACACTAATAAACCAAACAACTTTCTTTTGAAATTAAAATTTTTTTCAGACTACACAAAAACTAAATCAAAATCAGTTCATCAATTACGATTACAATGCCACAGACAGACATATAAATACAGGCACGTCAAACTTGTAACAACATTTGTGCATCGGGGAATAGAAATGGCCAAATATAGGAATCTCAATTTGTTGCAGTATACATAATATTATGTAAGTTGTTTGTTTCCTAAGCTCTGTCCAAACAACTTTGTGAGATAAATTACATCGTACCATCCACCGCCAAAATAAGTTCTGGATGACAAAGTTGAAGATTTACTGCCTTGTTACTTACTACCTTATTACTAAGTAACTTATTAAAAATTTGTTACGTTTCATAAATAAAATATAATGTGCCGCTGATATTTTTTGAACTTTTTTAGTGAACCGGTTCCTTTTAGGTATGCGCGATCCACCGTAGACCTCAGTATCACTTACCATCAGGTGAATTGTGGTCAATCGCTGACTTATTTAGAGTAAAAAAGTAAACAACAAATAATAGGGATTTTGCACCTATGTACTCGTATATTGTGGTCCTGAAACAGTTTCCTCACGATGTTTTCCTTCACCGTAAAGCGAGTGCAAATCCACACATAACTTGAAAAACCAGTCATTGATCGGCCGGGATCGAACCAGGGGCCGTCTTATTGAAAAGCAGACGTTATCACCACCGAGCCACACTCACTTTTTCTAATCAAAAATCTACAAATAAATTAGCATCAAAATTGCACTTTTCAGTCAGTTTCAGCGTTACGTAGAACATAACTATAAATAAACAAAATAAATGAGTTGTTTAATATAGAACCGACAATGTGAAGCAGCGCGGACCGGTGACACACGCCCGTTAACCGTTGTTTAAACCAGTCTGGCTGCGGTATACTGCTTGACCATGTTTTTGGCAAACTAAAAAAAAAAAACTTTTTTAATAATTAAAATTCGAGCGTATCCAATTTGAATTACGAGCAGCTGTGCATCGCGGTACACTCGATGTTGAAAGTAAAGCCTTAGCCTTAATCTAGAGTCTAAACTATATCTGTACAAAATTTCATCGAAATCTGTTCAACCATTTGAGTGTGAAGAAGTAACACACGAACTTTCAAATTGATTATATTATTTTATTCTTAAATATGTTAATGTGAATCGCATTTAACTCTGTTTTGAAGTTTTGGAAAATGTGCAATAGGAATACATTTTCGACCAACGATAACTTTCTCGTATTTTTCCAATAACCGTTTTTGACGGAAAAAGTTTAGACAACACTTCTTATTAATTATGTAAACCACAGGTGCAAACCATGTTCAAATCAAACTGTCAAAATTTCCAAAAAATATGTTTTTTCTTAGATTCTATTAATATATTCGTCAATCGCCTACTATTTCTTTTACAAATATTTATATAATTTATACAAATAATATTATTCAGACGCTCGATTTCTACTCATCATATTATTATGTAGGTCTTGATAATAGCGTTATTTTTTTAATTTTACCGACTAATGACGACACAAAAGTGGAGGGATGGTAGGGAGGCCTTTGCCCTGCAGTGGGCTGATTTATAGGCTTAAATAGATAGATAGATAGATAATGACGACACGATTCAAGTCAGGTTGGACAGCGAAGTATATAATTTGGTCCTGCAGTGTAATGATTCACAGTGCGGGCAAACAGGGGCGTGCTGGTCGCACCAACTCGAATAACGAACATCTCCACCCATTGTAATGCTGCTGACACTTTTATTCAAATTACCCTCGTTCTGTTTAAAAAAAGAATAATAATTAAAGTAGCTGGCCATACAAAATATAACATACTGAGACTGGAAGTAAATTACGGCGTTTTCAAGAGTTTTCTTTTGTGCGTTTACAAATGTACAACTGCCTCACTGTACTTTGTAAAAATAAGATACATCATGAGTTTAACAATGCAAAACTTATTTTAAAATACTTAAAGAGCTATACTAAAATTAACAAATTATTATGCTCTTAGTAGATTCCTAAAAACGATACCCCCGAGTCTGGAAACACAGTAGTGCTTACGCACTAATGTTAGGCGTCAGAATTACTGTTCAAAGTAATTTCCTAGTAAATATACGCATAATTCAAATTAAAAAAAAAATCAAAAATATTTATTCGTTTAAAATTGTACATTCAAACTTATTCACTAACCCTCAAACTGGACGCATTCGCGCCCGTGCCATGGAGGCTAGTGCCTTCCAGTGACCTAAATAGAATATATAGATTAATTTACAATGATATATAAGACGTATTTAGAAATTAAAATTAAATACTTTATATTAACTTTTAATTATTGACCTTTATATTAAACGTATACTTTATTGTCCATAAATATAATAATAATTATACATTTCAAAAACATTTAAAGTTAGGAAAACCCGTCCATGACTTTTAATTAAATTCGATTAAATTAAATTAATAATAACAAACCATGATCAAGTAAAACAACATGTGAAATGAGTCCAACAAAATCTGAAAATGATTACACAAACTAAAACACACGAGCGTAAAAAAAAACAAAGTTTTATGTACACATCTTCAAAACTATCATTTCACGCTGCAAAAGGAGAATCTGCATAGTTTTTATTTCAACAACAGATTGTAAAGCCGCGTGTACACATCATTAAACAGGAAAGAAAAATAAAAGATTTGTTGCCACTCAAGTTTCCGACCGCGATCCGCTTGCCTTCAGTTGGTCTATGTATTATAACTACGCCAGCATAACTTGGTCTCTCACTCGCCTATAAAAATAACTTCGAGCAGTAGAAAAATGGTTCCAGTGACGGCTCTAGTTATTTAGGAGGCTCGCTATAAAAGGAATAGCCTTGTTATCACTAGATAGAGCTTCATGGTAGGGTTTATTTGCGATAAAATGTCATTTGCTGGCGAATGAAATAATAGTGGCACTCGGAAATACTTCTCAGCTGGTCTCGTAGTGCAATTTATAAGGAGATTTATGCACGCCACAATTTTACTGGATGCTTGGCTATTTCATAGACTAATATAAATAAAAGATGCTAAAACTCTTGTTGAAAATCGTACTACGTGTATCGAAAGATCGGCCATTAATTCGTATTTTGAAATGACGTCACTCGGATCACGCAATCTATTATGCCTTAAATGAATATATTATTATGAGGTTGCCACTTTCAGAATTTTTATTTAAGTATGAGGGACGAAGTGACATGAATTATGTGTAAATGTGTTGTTACTTTCTATTAAATTATTATGACATTGTATGATTGACTAGTTAATTAATTAATTGTTGATGAATATATGATGATATGTAAATTTGACGTGCCTAGTATAGCGTAATGTTATAAGGTTAATAAAGTTCTATGATTTCTAATGAAAAGTGGTGTATTCTTTTAGCCAAGCCTGCCTACCGCGAGGTTCAAAGCAAGCTGATAACAGCACGTCTCAGGAACGGCAATGCAGGTGAAACAAAGGCACAGTACAAAGCAAATGCCGACGGTACGTAAAGTGCTACATCTAAGCTTCAAGCTACGAGTAAAGGGTGATTCACACGTGGGATTTTACAGCGAACTTTTTTTTATCGTTGGCAAAACATTATACGTGGGTATGTATCAGGCAAGTTATTTGTGTCACAATCACCAATCAATGACGACCTCGTTGGCTTAAAGGTTACCATGCCGAACTGCCAATCAGAAGGAGCGAGGGGACTCAGTAACCGTGGCCTGGTCACCCACAGCGAAGCCAAGAGGGTTCCTGAGGCGGGCCACTCCCTACACTTGTATTCCCAGTATGCAAGTGCTAGATGGAGCGGCACCTCGTTCCGGGGGGGTTTCGCAACTGTAGCGGGCTTGCGGTGTGGTTTGGGAGGCACTGCAGCCAAAACTGTGGGGCCGCGGCAGAAGAGAAGTGTCGGTATTACGATGCGCCGCTCTTCCTACCTGCCGCGGCCTCGACGGGTTTGGTGGGGATGCGTAAATGCATTTCCCCACGTACAAAAAAAAGGCTCCAAAAGTGGAGAGACACTTGAGAAGAAAGCATTTTTTTTTTCTTTCTGTTTTTCCTTCTAAATAGCCATTTTGATAAGCTGCTCTCGTGTAAACCGCCCTTAAGGCTCGCAAAGAATATGAGGCGCCGTGGTTCTCATGCAAATAAACGACTAGACGGAGAGTATGAAATTTTCATCTATTATGCTCGAATAAAAAAGCAAGAGCTTTAAGGCTTTCCGAGCCCCATACTAAATGCTTCTCAGACTGGCAACCATTTCCTCTAAGATTTTTAAATAGTAATCACTTAACATAAACTTAAAATGGTCTAATTGGGGCGCGAAATAGGTAATATTATACATTTTTTTATCGCAAAACAGATATATCAGCGTGATTTTTTCCAGCAAAATACACATGTATGAGCGCAGTGCAACAACTTAGCTGTTCAGTTGACAGTGTCGCTAGTGGAGATTTGTTGCCACCTAAGAGTGCTGTCGAACTTGTAATTCCAATTTTGGCCACCTGAACAGCTAAGTTGGTGACATGTATACGTATACATTGTTAGTTTCCGTTTCCGTTAGTGTCATTCTCTCTGCCAAACATGAACCCAAGCTTACCATCCGTAGTAATAAATCAACAAAACTCCGTTAGATGGCAGGATCAAAAAAAGTATTGTTAAAGAGTTTGATGAAATTTATTTATTATTTTTAAATAAATTATTGCTATTTTTATATTAAGTATCGTAATAGAATTAAAAATTTAAAATATGTATAATTTTGTTTGATTATTTGAATGAAATTTAGTTATGTCAATGTCAGTTTGTCATATTTGACATACTTAAAAAAACGTATTTATATTGCAGCAATAATTTTTAGGGTTAGGTACCCTAAGAATGAAATTAATATACTACTGCGATCTTTTCTGTACTTAAAAGATAAAAACGAATGCCTTTTACAAAATATTCGTTGTCTGTCTTTATGTCACCAGGCTGTTTCTAATACACCTTGATAGCTGAAACTTTCACAAATTATTTGTTTCCGTTGCCTATAATCCAATGCTATAACCCAAGAGTATACAAGTACTAGATACGCTATAACAACAAATACTAAAAACACAAAATATACAAATATAAAGAGTGGATGACACGTTTTTAAAGTGTACCTTAAAAGACGTGTTATATTTTGTATTTTTGCTCAATATCAAAAACGATAACAGGACACTAAAGAATTCTACAGAATATTAAGCTACGTATTACCTCTTTTTACTCTATCTTTACAATAACACTTGGTAGATTCTTTCATGATTTCTCTCTTTCTTTCTTTCAAAATAAAATGAATGTTTGATATGGGGTTCCCATACAAAAAACATGTTTTTTCGCCATATTTTAATAATGGTACGGAACCCTTCACGCGCGAGCCCGGTTCGTACTTGGCCAATTATATCAAATTTTTATACCTACGTCTTTTGTTTACCTATCAATATCTTTAACAATCTCATAATTACAAAAGGCTTGTTTGTTTGTTTGTTTGGATGTTTTTATGTTTTTTTGACGCGAATAGGCTCCGAAACTATTGGACTAAAATTAAAAATTCTTACACCGTTGGGAAGTTACATTATCCCCAAATGACATAGGCATTATATTTTGTTGCAAAGGGTAAGAACTTCTTATTAAGACTCCAGTAATGTAACACAAGGTATAAAAAAGAGTAAAAAATTTGTTTCATCGCATGCGCTAAGAAAAGTTAGTTGTGGCGGGTGTCGTTTAGTATGTCTTGAGAGCAGCGGAACCCATAAATACAAAAAAAAAAACTTTAATCTTTGTCAAAATTATAATGCGATTAAGTTTAAATGTTTGTTTGTAACGAATAAAATATTACACTTCTGAACGACTTTTAAACATATCTCCTAGAATTGATTTTTTTTATGCCCGTGCTAAGCCGGGACGGGCCACTAGTGTATAATTCAATGATACATGTAAACTGTCTGGTGTACATTTATAATAACTAAGATTTCGACAGGCCTCTTACCTTAGAATAATAATAACAGTTTTTTTTATTTCAAATGTAGCTAAAATTGTATCCATAGTCTAATAAATATAAATTCCCTGATAATATGTAATTATTTACTTTTCTGATCATTAGACTTGAAGCTGATAAGATAGAGTAAAAATTAGGTTTCATCAATAAAAGGTCTCTGGATACGTAGCTTTATCAGATTTTGGCACCCCACGCACGCACTGTATGTAGAAGGTACATATGTGTCTAGCTCCGGTTTTGATGTTCTTAGCTATGTATGATGGTATTCGCATGTCCGCGAATACAAAATATTGGATATGATATTATTCGCAACTTTCCCAAATGAAAGGGCTTACATTTTGGAATCATGCGAAAAATACAACTGTTTCATGCAATATGTTAGATGATTCGTGAGAAAAGTTTTTTCTTGTTACTTATATCATGTACCCTATAGATTTTTACTTTTCTAATTTCGTTTGAGGTTTGAAGGTATGCGCTATGAATATTATATACACGAAAACGAAACCTATTGAAAATATATTCTTTCTCATAATTTTCCTTCAAAAAAAAAGTTTCAAACAAAATAAAATAGCAAGAACAATTCATGAGATTCGAACCATGGTCAATTCAAATCATAAAAATATTTCATGTTCCAAAAATGCTTCCTCTACGAACGAGCTATATAATCGACAATTGAGCGTTCGAAATTGGCATCCATATTCAAATATGCTGAAGTTCAAGTGACAAAAAAAATTGTCAATGCTAGTGTGAGTGTAGCCGCATCGTCACAGAATAGATGATAGTAGATATGGGTTTTATATGGCTTTTTGTAAATTTTTGCTATCAACGCTCAATATATGTTGTTTTGTGATGAGCCTTAAAAATAATACATTAACAGTAGATTTCGCGAACCGATTCTGAAGTTACAAAAGAAATCACTTGGGCTGCTGGGATGAATATAACTAACTTATACCTATTTAACGCCATCTAGCGGCATATGAGCACTTGCAGCATGCTAGCGAACAACCTTAAAAGGAATTGTTCTCAAAGAACTGAAAATAGAAAAGAAATATGTAAAACGGTATCAGTTAGAATATTTAAGTAAAAAAAAATGTGAAGTACGATAAAGAGAAAATCTCAAAATTTCAAGACTCATCGTGTAAAAATATAAAACACTTGATAGGTGTCAAGGGACATCTGAATGGATCGAAGTTTCTTTCGATTAATTAGTGAAGGATTTGTAATCAATTTTTATTTTTTTAAAGGTATAATATTTTTTTTAATTACAAACAAATATAATGTAATATAAACTTAACCAGTAGGCTCAATCGCACTCTTGTCAATTAGTGAATACTTTCATTGATAGCCGTATTTGACTTCCGAACAAATTTTGGTATGCGACGTTGCCATACTGTGCGCAAAAAGTGTCGTGACAGCTTTTCGTAAGTTTTTTTCCGTCTAGCCCCCTTTCACAACGCGCTATAGGGAACTTCGTTCCAATGATATAGTTTTAAAGAAAATAAATATATTCGTGATATAAATACAAATAATAAAATCCCAAAAGTCAAGGCTTACGCACCGTGTATAAATGTAATTACAAAGTTTTAAAGCAAATAAATACATTTGTAATAATATTAAATCCCATTCACGCTAAAGTTAATTAAAATTCAACTGAAAACATTATACTCAGTGACAATTGAAATTCCAATTAATTTGATTCCAACAATGAGTGTTAATTTTGGTTTGTCAAAACGAGGTAGTAAATAATGTATCATTTAGCAAAATAAAAATACATTAATTTATTTTTTGGTAAGTGTAAGGTATTTAGGGGAAAGATGGGGAACTTTAAAATTTGTTTTTTTTTTTATGATATTTTAAACAATCTTAGCGATTTTCAGCTTGGTGGGAATTTATGTAACTTCGAATGTCTAAATTGACCGGACTATATATAACTTATTCATTACTGACCGGACTGTATATAATTTATTCATTACTGCTAGGCATTAGACTAGGCACTGGTAAGCGACAGTCTGGTCCTGCAAAGTCTGCAAAGCCTGAAAGGTGGAGCGTGCTTAGTCTGGAATATCTGGCTCTGAAAGAGGCTGTCGGAACAAACCTTAAGGTACTTAGCGATAGATTTTCCTACTTACCCTTAAGTTTTTTGTTTGTTTAAGGTTGCAAGGCATGCCATTTGAGTTGAAGTTCCAAACTTTCGTACAAAACGCTTTGCGTCGACCTGTATTGTTAGGACTGCGAAGAACTTTGGAACTCACTACCTGAGTCTCTGTTTCCTGAGTGGTATCATCCGAGGGTCTCCAAAAGTAGAGTTAATAGGTATTTTCTAGGTAAGCGTGCCATTCCGTAGACTGCAGCGCAGCTTAACATCAGGCTAGCTGTAGTCAAACGCAAACCTATCAAGAATAAAAAAAAATGCTTGCAAGTTCTCTGCCTGAGGCTCTTTCCTCTGTAAAGTACCATCCTGAGGTCTACATATTTCATCTAGGTACGCGTGCATTGCAGGCTTACGGTGTAGCCTGTAATTTAGCACGCTTAACATCGGACAAGCTGTGGTCAAACGTGAACCTATAATATATAAAAAAAAATACTTACACATATTTTTTTTTGAAAAAACATACATAATATATGGTAGAGTACTCATTTCTTCTTCGTATAAGCTAAGTAGCCAAGTTTTGGTGTCGAGTTTCAAAGCCGCCCGAAGGCCTCTGACTTGGCTCAACGACTCCTTGTACTAAGACTAACAATTTAACGTGTCATCCGACCTACAGTAACTGAAGCGCCTAGAAAAAACTGCCATTTTTTTTCAAATATTTTTTTGCATGATCACCCATCCGAAGATAGTCCGCACCGACCGTTGCTTAACCTCGATGATTGCGTCAGAACACATTAGTTAGCTGAGTTACACACGCTGCTTACTTATTTACTAACTTTACTTATTTCTACCCTTGATTGTCCACATTCTCGTAAGTTGAAACCAATGTTTATCAATATTACCGCCCGATTTAAACTCCAATACAACACGTGAAATAACCATTGCGTTTGCTATTAATTTTGTGACGGAAACTAATTTCCTTCCATCGAATACATGCTGTAACACCATTTCAGTGGAATTGGAATATGTTTGTGAAAGTTCGTTGCAATTCTAGAATTCTGATTTTAAGCTCAATAACATTTTTATTTTCCAATTTCCAAAATAAATACGGATTCTAATACAGAAGTAGCCTAAAAGAAGCTCTAGCAGAAGTAGTATACCAATATAATAAAGAGGAAGTTTGATTTTTTGTTTGTTTGTTTGCTAAGCGCAAATAGGCTCTGAAACTACTGGAATGATTTGAAAAAATCTTTTACTGTTGAGAAGCTACATTATCTCCGAGTAACATGGGCTATTTTGTTTCTCTTTGCAACTTAGACTATTATATAGCCCGTGCGAAGCCGGGACGATCTGCTGTTGTTCTATGTATAAATCTTAGAGCTAGGCACATAGAGAAATGTATAATTATAGCTATGTGAGTGGAGTGTATCATAAATCTGAGGAAGTCGCAGTGCTTTGCTACGAGTAGGCACGAGTACCTCAAGGGGCATGTGATGCAGAGCAGCAGATATCTCACACTACGATCCAATTTATACCGCAACATAAACTGCTAACAACTAACCTGGTAAAGATATCTGCGATGACTCTAGTAGTTATGCAGTTGCATATAACAGAGACATTATCACAAGACTCAATAGTGTAAATATTTGACTTCATAACCTACTGACTCAGGCGCTCCTTTGCGGAAATCCATAGTATAGATGAAAGAAAATTTGAATGTTTAGTGTACTTCCACTGTGATCTGAAACCAAATAAAATTAATTAAATAAAATTAATATAAGCAAAGAAAACATCAAAATGTTAAAAAACAATTGTTGTGTTCCTTTGACCGACCACCACAACTACATTCAACTCACACCAGTATGACAAAATAATAATATTATTAAAATATTTAATAACCCGCAAAAAAACGTATGGGATAGTCAGTATACAAGCATTATACCAAACAACCTTCCAACACCTAATGAAGTTTTTCACCCCTCGGCTTGAATCTTCACACGCCAGAATGAACAGAAACAAAAAACTAACGTTGTAGCTGTTCCATTCCTCACAGCGGAAGTACAATAAATATTTCAGATATCCTTTCATCTAAATTTGACTTTGAAAATAAAACGACAAAACTCTAAAGTTTTCCATAACTTCAAATTGCTCCAGATTACGCAAGTTAGATTATCCTTTAACCTTGTTAATTTTGATAGATCATGCTTCGATGATAGAGCTCTGAATTTTCACGCGTAAAATATTAAAATAGATCAAAGTGATTTATGTATAAGCGCTAAGAAAACGCCTCCAGCTTAAAGGTGTTTGCTTAATTTGCAATTTTAGGTTGGGTTATAGATGCCTTTTAGATCTAAGGATAGACACGTTTTATTTGGGCAAACTTGTAAAACGGTTATTTTGTTTTACATTTTTACTGTGTAGTTTTACAAACTCGATTTGAGATGTAATTTTCACGTAAAGATAGTAAAGTAAAATATAATATTAGTAAATCATGAGGGAAAGTCTTGAACTCTTGCAATGCTTTTTAGGGTTCCATACGTAAAGGGTATCAACAAGACCCTATTAATGAGTCGATGTCTGTCTGTCCATCTATCACCAGGCTGTAACTTATGAGACGTGCTAGTTAGAGAGTTGTATTTTTTCCAGATGATGTACTTCTGTTGCCGCTTCAACAACAAAACAGATTAAATACATATTTGAAAGGGACTTTCACAACAATCGTGATTTTTGTATATACCTAATATTTTCTCGATCTGTAAAACGACAACTTAATCTAAAGATATTTTTTTTTAATTTATTTCATTTAGAAACGAAATAAATAACTTGTCGAAAGTAAGCACGTAAATAATAACTATTACGGTTTTCTGAACCGGATGTGTCGTGACAAGATTGTTCCGGATGTCGAAAGCTAACCGAAGCCGCCTGGCTCTACTTCCGGTTGTTATTATTTATTTCCTCTCCACCTTCCTTCCTTGAGCGAACTATTTCATATTTTTTGTGATTTATTATTTGATGGAATGATAATATTGTTCATATCTGATGGACTAGGCTTGTTTTGTTGCAGAAATATATAGACGTTAAAATTAACTCAAATATATTTCTTCTTTTGAGCCCCCAACGCAATGTGTGTGACTGTGTGGATGTATGTGTGTATATATATTTGTGTGTGTGTGTGTGTGTGTGTGTTTCTGTTTGTGGCATCATAGCTCTAGGACAGATGTACCGATTTTAATGTTTGATGAAAATCGGACCTAGATAAATGCGGTTACAAAATGCAGATCATCTAATAATATGATCTGAGAAAAAAATAGGGTAACCATCAAAGCGTACATTTTGTAACTCAATAAAGACAAGAAAAGACTAAAATATGCGGGGCTTGAGGCATAATATCTATTCGTCCCTTTTTATAGATTGAGACGCTGGGCAGTTGAAGTTCAGAAGCGAGAAAGCTAGTGGGGGAAATTGGTCGAAGACTGAGGGATAAGACGAGAGACTCCCGTTCTCGATCGTACTTAGTGCACAGGATTGCCATCGCTATTCAGCGTGGAAACGCGGCCAGCGTTATGGGCACCTTTGCGCCGGATATGGCGGGCTGACCTCATTTTTTATGACATTTTAATGAGACATTTTTTTTATTTAAGGTTCATTCATTCAATATTTAAGAGCTGGGCTCTTGTCTGTGGAGCCTTCTCCTTAATTTGGTCTAAATATGATCTTCTAGGTCTTCCTCTTCCTCTCCTGGTTTCTATCTTTCCTTCTACGATATTTTTAATGAAATTGTCATGTCGTATAAGGTGGCCAACCATCTTTCCTCTTCTGTTGTCTATTGTATTTATTATGGTTCTTGGTTCTTGTACTAGGCAGAGTACCTCTTCATTAGTTTTCTTTTCTTTCCAACTTATTCTTTCCATTCTTCTCCAACACCACATTTCAAATGCCTCTATCCTCTGTTTATCTCTTTGGGTCATGGTCCAAGCCTCACTTTCATATAAGGCGATGCTCCAGTATTTAAGGTATTAAAAATAAAAAGTATAATAAAAAAATATCTTATTTAGTTATTATTGGTTAAAAAAATTAGGGCAAACAAAAATTTCTAATCGCTTTTTAATATAACAGAAGCCGTAATAACCTGAAATACCATCGTGACTACATTCTAGCTTTCAGTTCGATCTGTATCCTAATCTAATCTATATCACTTAAGAAAATGCTCGAGCAAGTCGCATCCTTAAGTCTAGCCAAGTTCTACGCTAAAAGAGTTAAATGCTTTACTCAAGTTCTACACTAAAGTTAAAGTAGAAGTTCCAATCATTGTGATTAGTTCTCTAAGTAAAATACTGCTGTAACAAAATGTTTTTTATATCTGAAGTTAACAAAAATATCACAAAGGAATTGCAGAGAGATTGGTGTAGATTTTCGTAAAAGAAAGAAAGAAAGAAAAAAATATTTTTATTGTACAGGAAATTTAGGTTTACAGCTACTTGTACATTGGTATAGGACATGTATGGTTTATAAAGTAGCCAATAGTGCGCTGCGCCTTACACACTAGGTCAGTCAAGCTGCCTGAACTGTGGGGCGGCAGAGGCTCCCGCAGGACTGCTCACCATTACTTGTAGTACATAGAGGCCTGATGTCTAAAAGAAGATATACGGATATTTACCTTATTATTACAATGTTATTAAATAAAACGACGACCTCGTTGGCGTAAAGGTTACCATGCCGGTCTGCTAATCAGAAGGTTTCGGGTTCGATTCCTGGCCTAGGTCAACATCTTTGTGCTTAACTAAATTTGTTGGCTTTGGGTCTGGGTGTTAAATATGTATTTATATAAAATATGTATGTATGTATATGTAGTATATCAGTTGTGTTAGCAACCATAATACGAGCTAGAAATGGTTCAGTATGGGGCTAACCAGCCGTGTGTGAATGTGTCCTAATATTTATTTATTTTATTATTTATTTATTTAAAAAATAAAAAATAAAAAAAAACTATTAGTTAATGCCTTGTACAAAAAAGTTTTTATGATTTTCTATGAGTTAAGTATTTAATATAAAGTACAAATTTTATTTACAAAATACAAATACAATAAGATCAAAAAAAAACACTCATAAAATTAATTTTATTTAGTACAAATTGGCATGATGGTTGGGCGTTGTCTAGTGCTCGTCTGGGTGACAAATCAGTCAAGGCAAAGGTAAGGGATTCTACAGTTCCTTTATGTGTTATTTTTTTAATTTTTGTACACAACTGTATACCAACCTTATTCTAAACTTATTGTAAACTAACTGCCAGTAACAATAATTGTAAATAACCAGGGAGTAACTGTATGCTGTAACACAGGCTGAAAAGCCTAGTTCGGCAACATCTGAGCCGCAGATAAATCAGCTTTTAACAACAATTATTATTAGTATAAGTATTAATGTTAAGTAAGAATTACTGCTGTAAAATTAAGTGGAATAAAGATTTTTATTATTATTATTTATTATTCCTTTGCTATAAATCGTAATAGGAAAAAAATGCTTAAAGGCCTTCCAAAGAACCACTCTAAGAATCGTATTTTGGTACCAATGAGTCTTTCGAATTAGAAAGGAAACTTTTTAAAAAAATCTTTTATTTTTTCAACCATTTTTTTTTCAAATTTCTTTAGACGGTCTTTTAGCTATTTTCCCGTAATTTTTTACCTACACTACACTAATTGATATTCTATAAATTAAAAATAACTTTATTATGTGACGACATCGGGAAATTAATTTGTTAATTCTTGCAGTACTTAATATTAAATTAGTCTCGAGATGTATTGTAAAGTTAGCCAAAATTGTGATAAATAAATTTATTATTATTATTCTAAAACTTCAGTTTCAGCATTCTTAGTTGTTTTTTTTTTCACACATGGCTGGTTAACCCATAATGAACCATTTCTAGTATGATTTATGGTAGCTAACAGAATTACTACATATACATACATACATCTTTTATAACGATACATATTTAACATTCAGACTCGCAGCAAATAAATTTAGTTACGCACAAAGATGTTGGTTTTGACGGGAATCGAACCCGGAACCTTCTGATTGGCAGTCCGGCATGGTAACCATTACACGAACGAGGTCGTCGATTATCCTAAGGCACTCCATGCACTCGGTTCCGTTAATCCAATCAAGACACAAGAAGCATAGAACCATTCATGTCTCGGAATAAACTAAGTCATCTATTTCTCACAAAAGCGTTTACTCCAATGACTACTCGTAATTGAATTCAACAAAGAAGATAGAAAAAGTAAAGTTTGTACGTGAGGCGAAAACTTGATCGAGGATATTGGCTTTCG
The DNA here is from genome assembly GCA_035578125.1 of Mellilla xanthometata. Lineage (NCBI taxonomy): Eukaryota > Metazoa > Arthropoda > Insecta > Lepidoptera > Geometridae > Mellilla > Mellilla xanthometata. Next base: position 189,956 of record JAPUBQ010000022.1, read on the forward strand.
TTTCGTGAGTCGACGAGGAACCTACAATATACTGTGGCTTACTTTATGGAAAAACCGTTTCTAACCTAATCCATGTAATTAACTTATTATAATACTGCAAAATGACGACCTCGATGGCGTAATGGTTACCATTTTCCCAATCAGAAGGTTCCGAGTTCGATTCCCGGCACGGCCAACATCTTTGTGCAGAACTTAATTTGTTGGCTGTCGGTCAGGGAGTCAAATATGTATCTATACAAAATATGTATGTATGTTTGTGTAGTATATCAGTTGTATTAGCAACCATAATAATATACGCAACTAGAAATGGTTCAGTATGGGGTAAAAGCCGCGAAAAAAAATATGTAAAAAATAACTATTTAATTTAATTGTAAAAACTCTGTCAGGCGTGCGGCCGCTTTACCAAAGATCGTGGCTTCAATCCCCGCCAATGAGATCGAGTTTTCGAACGAAAACGTCGTGAGGAAACCCAGAGGTAGGGTATTTTCTATAGTCAAGTTAAAAATCTGTCGCCACGGGACTTAACGGTGTGTTCCGGCAGTTTCCTTGTGATCCAGTATTTCCTGACTAGGCATGCTCTACCTTAGGCCAAACAGTCGCTAGCCAGTGAAGTTACGCTCTCTGCTGGTCAAATGCCTAGCTGTATTGTGTAAATAATTGCCCAAGTGCATGTTGGGCTCCCGTATGAAGGGTTCCGTACCATTTTTGTATGGGAGCCCCTGAAATAATTATTTAAAAAATAATATTTTTATTTGATAGTTAATATACATTTAAATATTTTGTGAAAATTTTAAATGTCTAGCAGCTACCGTTATTGACTTAGCAAAAAAATACGAAAAAAACACGTTTATTGTATGGGGTACCCCTTAATATTTTTTTTGTTGTTCTATAACAACAATCAAATTTATTAAGGGGGGTAATACGCACGCACCCCACGAAAAATACATATTTTGTGAAAGTTTCAACTTTCTTACTATTATGCAAATACAAATACAAATACAAATCATTGATTGATAACATCAAAGTTACAAGTCAAAATGGTTTCTGAGATACAGTCTAGAGACAGACAGTGGAGGCTTAGTAATAGGGTCCCGTTTTTACCTTAAGTATGGAACCCTAAAAAAGACTTACTCGTATTTGTGATCGTAAATAACTTTTAATGTCCAAGTAATTTACGCTAGTACTTTAGAGTATTATTATGGTAATTTGTAAGATACTTTCGACTATTTGTCATTGAAAGTTTAAAGTACTATGCCGCTTTGGGGTCTAAATGAACAAAGTACTTATTAAGGGACAAAACATCTTGTGCCCAAATAACTTAATTTGGAGAAGCATTATTACTTTAGCACAAATTAAGGACTTGAATCAAATATTCAGTTATAAAAAAAAATATTCATTGTGTTAAGTAACAATATCAAATATATGTATTTTTTGTAGAAATTAAATAATTTTTTAAAAATGTTTTTTCTGGCTGAAGTTTGTGTGTGAAGGTGTGTGTGGCAGTATGTCAGTTTGTGGTATCGTAACATCTGAACGTATGAACTAATCAATTTAGTTTATTTTTTGTTGAATGATGAATGGACGATTTATGTTTCACGTTTAAAAAAATATGTTTGTGTAATAGACAAGTATTACTGTCAAGGAAAAATTTGTAAAAAAATCTAGACATTAATTTACTATACTATTTTTGCAATAATGTGAGTGTTGTTTATAAACTACATTGCGCAAAATTTAAAAAAAATTAATGAAGATCAATTTTATATGTGTTGTTTGTTAACAAACAGTTTTCTGGACATGGAAGTAAAAATAAAAAAAGGTTTCCTAAATGTTTAAATTTTTACTTGGTAATTGACAAATACCTCCGCTACTCAAAACGAGAGCTAACATTTTTCAGTGAAAGCGTTTAACGAACTGTGAAATGAATGACACAGCAAACGGTCCTGTGGCATGTAATTTATTCCGCACAAATACAGAGCCACGTAAAATCACATGAATGCGAATAAATACATGATAATTTACGTCTACGGACGTCCCACCAGTGATCTTTACGAGGGTTTCAGTCACTCGTCTCTAATTGCCGTGCCTTTTATTATTGGCGGCTTTTTTTTTCTTTTTGACGTTTGACGCAGAATAAATAAATATTAATTTGAATAAATAAATAAATACTAGGACACATTTCACACACGGCTAGTTAACCCCATACTGAAAAATTTCTAGTTTGTATTCTGGTTGCTAACACAACTGATATGCTACATATACATATATACATATTTTATATAGATACATATTTAACACCCAGACTGACAGCCAACAAATTGAGTTTAGCACAAAGATGTTGGCCGTGCCGGGAATCGAACCCAGAACCTTCTGATTGGCAGTCCGGCATGGTAACCATTACGCCAACGAGGTCGTCAATAAAACAAAAACTGTTTGAATAAGACAAAGCTGTATAAATAATTGACAAAGTGCGAGTTTTGCTCGCGCAATTATTAAATTATTTTATAATTTATTTTAGACTCACCTTTATATATTTATTTTAGATTTTGTTGTAATAGTGGCATGCAAAATACATATCTTGTGAAAGTTTTAGCTTTCTAGCTATTACGGTTTCTCAGATACGGCCTGGAGACAGATAGATAGACGGACAGACAGCAGAGGCTTAGTAATAGGGTCCTGTTTTTATACGTTTTGTAGTATTAGAATCAGACCTAAAAATAATAATGATATTATTACCCTTAAAATTATCATTACTGTAATAACTAAACAAAACCTAATTTTTTGTTAGTTTAAATAGCTCTTAATCACAATTCAACCGACGTAAAGTATTACTGTTGTCCTAACCGTAACTTGCTTACCAAAATAAAGGTTACTTCAGAGCAAACCTAAACTAAAAAACACAAAAATCTAAAATTCAGAACCAAATTATTCACCAAGTCCGTAGAAGTTCGTAATACTAAGCAGAATTTGTAATATACACAATCTGCTTCATATGCCAGTGGCGTCCACTGAAAGGGGTACTGTTATTGCGCCAGATAAATCAAAAGAAGGATTAAGTTATAAAACTTCGCTCGCTGAACATGTGCGTAGGGCTAAAATATAGCGCAATATCTCAACAGCTAGCGCCTTACGTTTCCTAGTTGACAAAGTAATAGCTACATTACAAAGCTATAAGAAATTGGTAAGAAGTAAAAGAAGAGAAAAATAAGTTTCAGCAATATTTTGTATTGCTTTTATATGTTAACTATTTATCATATCCTAATATCCTATCCTACAGTCCTAATCTACTATCTTAACCTGGACTTAATTGTCAACCTTTGTTTGGAGTATGTGCAGTCTGAAATAAAAAGCAATATCTTACAAAACTAGCGCCTTACGTTTCCTAGTTGACAAAGTAATAGCTACATTACAAAGCTATAAGAAATTGGTAAGAAGTAAAAGAACAGAAAAAATAAGTTTCAGTAATATTCTGTATTGCTTTTATATGTTAACTATTTATCATATCCTAATTATCCTATCCTACTATCCTAATCTACTATCATATCCTAGACTTAGTTGTCAACCTTTGGAGTATGTGCAGTCTGAAATAAAAAGCAATATCTTACAAAACTAGCGCCTTACGTTTCCTAGTTGACAAAGTAGTACTACATTACAAAGCTATATAGAATTGGAAAGGAACAAAAGCAAAAAAGAAATAACGACAATACTTTTTATCGCTTCTATATGTTAACTATTCATTAATTCCTAGTATCCTATCTTACCATCCTATTATCCTGGATTTAGTTGCTAACCCTTGCTGCTGAGATAAAATATATGTAGAGCTGAAATATACATTACCATATTGGTAGCGCTTTACATTTCTTAGTTGACAAAGTGATAGGTAAATTAACTAATTATCCATTCCTACTATCCAAGCCTAGTATCATATCCTGGAATCAGTTGGCAAACCTTTGTCGAAGAACGTGTGCATGGGTCTATAATAATGTTGCAAGACACATAAACTGCTGAATTTACGTCTTCTTCGAAACGCAAAAAAAAACTCTATGACTATATAATAATAATTGTTTGTGCTTTTATTGTACCTGTAATTGTGCATAGTAAAATTATTTTCTTTCTTCTCTCCTTTTATATAAAACATATTGCGCTTTAATTCGTTTACAAAACATAATAACGATAACAAAAAGTATCATGATTAAGAATGACCTGGCCGTAGGTTTGCGAATACTGATATTATTTATCTAAATGACCTTTCGTTGAATAAGTTTTATTATTATCTTAAACTACAAAGGTGAAATAACAGCGTTTATCATTTGTTTATAAGTTTTGTTTTTAAACACGTGATTGTGGTTTGTTATTTTCGTGTAGTAAAAAGTAAACTATTTTGTTTGTCCAAAACTAAGCATATATATAGTTGTCATTGTAACATCCACATGATTGCATTATACAACATTCGATAACCTTGGAGCCTTTTTACAAACATGCGTTCCGACAACTCGCCCTTTTTGTCACGTGCAATCTAGAATCGCCACACTGAGAAAAAACACTGGGAGGCCATAATGACTGGTGTCTTGTTTTATTGCATGTTTGTGAATTCGCTTGTAACCTGAGAAATAAAAGATTAACATACATTATAAGCATACATTTATTAGTACAAATATTATAAAAACGTTTCAATCTGAGAGTCTGTTACGTTTAAACCAACCTGGAACAGAACAACAGGATACTTTGACAGTCGACCTGAGTACAATTTTTCTGAATTTTAAAAATAAAAGATAAAAAGAGACTAACATACAATTTTGTAAATAATTACAGAGTAATAAAAAATCTAAATTACACATGAATGTTTTTTGGACGGAAGTTGAAGTTACATATCCAAAATTATTTTTCATGGTGCATGCAAAACTGCGAGTACAACTGGTTCTAGATATATATATTCACATCTGTTCCATTTAAAAATGCTTCACATCAAGTTCGGAGACACATTCCTTTCCCGTAGATTTCAGTCTAATAATGCTATTTTCTGAAGCGTAGAGAATGCTGCCATCACTCTCTACAGCGATTCCGTAGATGTTGATAATAGATGCCAGTTTCTTCACGTTCGTTGTCTTGTCATCTATGGAATATAATCCAGTGGGAGTAGAGAAGAATATTTTTCCATTCATATCACTGGTAATACCGTTAAGAGTGTAATCTCCTACATGAGTGGTCTCTTTTTTGCTCCTTGCGTAGTAGAAAAGACCAGAGCTGTTTGAGAATAGAATGTTGTCGTTATTGTCTACACCGATCAGCATGGCTCTTGTGTCACCTATTTCGGTTACTTTTCTCACTTCTCCGTCCTTGTAAAGAAAAGCTTGTTCATCAGGGTAGGTTGTGAAGTAGATTCCGTCTTTGGAGAAGAGTTGCCAGATGTTCTTATCAGTGACGTTGAGGTTAGTCGTTCTCTTTGTTTCGGGGTAAATGCTGTCTTTAAGTTTGTACAAGCCGTCGCTACCTCCGAAGTAGACGGAGTGTGTTTTCTCATCAACCGCGTTAGCGAATCCTCCAGTGACACCACTGACCGTGCCGAATTCATTAGTTTTAAGGTTAATGTATCCTAGAGCGAAGACGTCGCCACCTTTTTTAGAGTAGCTGAAGTACAGGACGTTGTTGTTGTAGTCCATAGCGAGTTGGTAAGGCTTGTCGAGGTATTCCTTAACAGTTTCCTTTGCGTGGCTAATGCCGTCGACTATGACTCCCTCGCAGTCATTTTTGTTTAGAATCCTGGCGGTTGCCAGAACAATCACGGACAGGAATATCAATAACTTCATCTGAAACAAGAAAGGTAAATAATATGAAATAAAAAATAAATAAAAATAAAAATAGCTTTTATTATCTATTTAGCCTTTATAACTCAGACGTAAGTTAGAACAAGATTTTACAAATACTAGTTTTTAAAATAAATAAATGTTACAGACTTTTTATAATGTTAATGAAGTACTTTTTTGTTACAATACTATCAATTTTATAATCTAAAAATACAGTTGGTATCATCAATTATGTTTATAATTGAGTAGAGGTAAATATGTTATGTATTATTTAAGTCTTTGTAGATATTATCTTTATTATTCTGTAGTAATAATATACAAACATGATTTTTTTTCTATGACGACCAAACAACAAACAAGAAGCAAAAATTAAAGAAGCTAACACAAAAGATCAAAAAGAAAAATAAAAATAAATAAAACTAAATAATACTTGATTTTTATATTATCGACTAGCTATTTTGTAATGACACGCGTATTAACATTGTTGCAATTAAAATTATTATCTTTGAGTTGTTATGTTGAATATATTATAATTATCACGATCTGTGCCTTGTATTGTTGATCCGAGATAATACGTAGCCCATATGTCCTACAGGTTCTTAACTATAATTTATCGAAATTAGCTCATTCGTTCAAGAAACAATTTTCAGTTTTTCTGTCTGTCACTAGCCTTCTCATGAACCGCAATAGCTGGATAAGTGAAATTTACACAAATTTATGAATTTCTGTGGCCACTACAACAAATAATTTAAAACAGTGTTAAATAAATTTAAAGGGGCTACCAAACAACAAAGTACATTAATTTACCGGTTTTAAAATTCCGTACCTAAAAGATCAAAACGGGACCTATACTAACTACTACTAAGACTCCACTGTCTGTCTCCAGGCTATATCTTAGAAACCATAATAGCTAGAAAGCTGAAAATTTCACAAGATATGTATTTCTTGTGCCCCTATAACAACAAATACTAAAAATAAAAAAAACGTATTTTTTTGCTATATATTAATAACGGTAGCATGTAGACGGACCTTAAATTTTCACAGCATGTATAAATGAACCTTTCAAAATTACCTTTCTAATTAAATTATAAAAGGCTTAACAAAACGACCGGTGACTCCCACTCCGGATCTTTCCTGGTGCAAAGGATAGCGATTGGCATTCAGCGCGGGAACGCTGCAAGTCTGATGGGCACCTTTGCACCGGGAACTATTAGGGGCGGGTTATTTATTTATATTATTTCAGTTATTTGTAATAAATTTAAATTCATTTTGACGGTTTATTTGTAATAAATATAATTAACATTTAAAAAAAAATATTAAAAATTAAATATAATTCATATTTGAGGGGGGCTCCCATACAACAACGGTACGGAACCCTTCATGCCCGAGTCCAACTCGTACTTGGCCAATTATTTAAATAGACAATGGTGCGGAACCCTTTATACGGGAGCTCGACTCGTACTAAGACTTGGTCAATTATTAAATTATTAATTGTAATAAAAGTACTCACAGTGCACTGTTCTCCAATAAACGCGAAACAACAATAAACACTATGTTTACGAAATGGAACCTTATATACCATATTTTATGATACAAGTTATCTGAATGACTCTGTTACTAAGAAATGTGAAACTATTATGAACAGGAATTACGGGAAAAATGATATTATGCGACAAAATAATAATAATTTAACCGCAAACTTACTAGTAGTTCAACGAACAATAGACTTCACTAATAAAAAAAATTGGATCAACATTTGTTATTAAAGAAAATTATTCTTCTTCTTCGTATGAGGTAAGTGGCCAAGCTCTGGTGTCGAGTTTTCAAGCCCCCAAATGCCTCAGACTTGGCTTTACAAATACTAGTACGAAGACTAATAGCCGGGACCTACAATGAATGCATCATCCTACCCACGATAGTGCCTAGATAAAGAGGCCACTTTTTAAAAGACATTATTAGATATATACAGACGACCTCGTTGGCGTAAAGGTTACCATGCCGGTCTGCTAATCTGTGAAGGTTCCAGGTTCGATTCCCGGCCCGGTCAACATCTTTGTGCTTCTAAATTTGTTGGCTGTGGGTCTGGGTGTTAAAATATGTATTTATATATAATATGTATGTATGTATATGTAGTATATCAGTTGTGTTAGCAACCATAATACGAGCTAGAAATGGTTCAGTATGGGGCTAACCAGCCGTGTGTGAATGTGTCTAAAAAAAATGTTTAATTATGATGACATAATATCTCAATAAATAGTAGGACCAATTTCATTCATAGTCAGAAAACCTTTTAAAAATATAGTTTTTAACAGCTGTACCTACCAAATATCTTTAAAATCGATCAAATTTCCCCTTTTTTTGTTCAACCTTTCCCCCAATTTAATGAACTTGGTACAATAAGTTCATTAATTTATTTTTAGAATTATGTATGCTTAGTATTGTGTAAACATAAGAATTAATCGACTTTTATAACTAATATTGTGTTATTAAAAATTTTAAAGAGGTGTTTAGCCTGATAAGTATCATAGAAATTATGTTTGTACAAACTGTAGGCTATGCTTAACTTTGTATGTTATGTTTATAATTATCATGTGAAAAAAGAACTTCTAAAATCAATTGATTTCCCCCAATTAAAAACGCCCACGTCGTAAACATTTTATTAAGCTGTAGTTAGTATACCAACTTTCATTGATATTAGTTTAAAATTACGGCCTCAAGAAAACATACTTTCAGACGAATGAAAGCAAAATAGGCCAGTTAATGCAGTGGCTTCGCTCGCTTAACTTGCTCAGTCAATTACGGTTAGTAACGTTATTGAGATAACTCGGTTCATTAGTGCGAATTAAAAAAACTTTGGACCTAGTGTCTCATAGATAAGACCTAAATACAAACAAACAATTCTTACGAATAATACGAGTATACTTAAAAGTATCTCTTTATTATTATTTTATTTATCTAATTTATTCCTAAATTAACGCTTTTTATGTTTTTTCTATGCACACATTTCACACACGGCTGGTAAGCCCCATACTAAGACATTTCTGGAAATTCATAATTTTGTTTGGAATAAGTGCCTAAGCTCTGGTGTTGAGACTTAGCAAGAAGCCATATAGTTCACCAACATGGCTGTAGGACTGGTGTACTGAGATTTACAGATAGAACCTTTAATGTACCAGCTCCTCTGACCCACGTAAAATTCAGAACAACATTGAAACATTTTTTTCAAGGTCATCTACTGTAATCCTTATAGGAATTCATGACTATGCACCTAATGGAATCTTCATTTAGGATGACTATAATAGATTCTAATTATGTAGTTACATTTAATTCAATCTTCTAATATATAAAATTTCCATGTCACAATGTTAGTTACTGTACTCCTCCGATACGGCATGACCGATTTTTAACAAATTTTTCTATGCGTAGGTATTCAGTAGGTCTGAGAATCGGCAACTATCCATTTTCTATACCTACCCCTAAGTGATAAGAGTTGTTCACCCTTAAGTTTTTTTTTGACCAAATTTTTTGTTTTTTATTTTTTTATAATGTGGCATTAAAAAGATATCCCTAATTTTTTACTTTTTTTTCACCATCCCCTATTTTTTAATGGCCATATTAGTAATTCAATAATTTTTCATCCCGCTCGATAACTGGTCAATTATAGTGATTTTAACTATACTTTAGACAAAACAACGTTTGGCGGGTTCAGCTAGTTTTGTAATAATGTAATGTTCTTACTAACATCCAATGTAAATTTTGATGTAATGACTTGCCAAATGCGACGAGATGTTCTAAGGCCAATAAATTATTTATCCTTATCTTTATCCCTCAGTAGCACCCAAATGAAATGACAGATTTCGGTCACTCATCTCATTTTATCCATTCATTTCATTGACCGCATGCCATTTATTAACCTTATTTATTTAACCGAACTGATAAAATATTATTATCTTCTTAAACGACTTCAAAGAAGAGGAGGTTATCAATTCCACTGTAATTTTAACTCGACTCAAAAAAGAGGGGCATGTATAAGTTTGACTTGTTTGTTTCTGATAGTAGAAAACATATTGTGTCATAATGACATATTTCAAATCTAAGATGGTCGTCACTGCGAAATGCTATTTGGGGTTTTATAAGTTTTCAATCAATTTATTCATGTTAGTTACCAATTATAAGATAAAAAAAATTATACATTTTCTAAATATGTGAATATTTACAAATTCATTATTAATATTTGATTAAAAATTAAGAAAACGTTTATTTATTGGTAAAAATATACTTTTACTATTTTTTTAAATGTTGTTTTTTTTCGTTGCTTATATTAATTTGGCTTTAGAACACAGCGGAAGTACACTAAATATTTTATTTCAGAATCAATATTTTATGCAGAAGTCCATTGTAGATACAATGGATTTCTGCAATGTTCCGCCTGAGTCAATAGGTCCGTTTGATTTAGTAAAATAATTCCGAATAAATTATTATTATTCAGAATTGCTTCTCGAGTGTGGCGCGGTGGTACTAACGTCTGTTTTTCCATCATACGGCGACTAGTTCGATCCCGGCCATATATACCAATGACTTGTTTCTCAAGCTGATATACTACATACACACATATTTTATATCTTATATACAAAATTTCCGTGTCACAGTGTTTGTTACCGTACTCCTCCAAAACGGCTTGATCCATTTTTTCCAAATTTTATATGCTTATTCAGTAGGTCTGAGAATCGGCTACTCTATATTTAGAAATAATTATTAAGGCAAAACAACGTTTGCCGGGTCAGCTAGTAAATACATATTTAATACCCAGACCGACAGCTAACAAATTTAGTCCAGCAAAAAGATGTTGGCCGTGCCGGGAATCAAACCAAAAACCTTTTAATTACGGCATGGTAACCATTACGCCAACGAGGTCTTCATTATTCTCGTCGTCGATGATTGTTCTGTCTTCACTAAAAACGATTGTTCTGAATCTATGATCGCAACATTCTCTTCTTGAACTTCAATTTAAATACTGCAGTTTAACTTACTCGAGTTGGTATCAAAATGTTCAGTTCAGCGGGGACTTAATGAAGTGTTGGGAAGCGTTCTGAAGCAGTGAGCGGGATCGGTCGTGTCCGAGATAATGTTGTAATTTATCGCGCCATATTTCACGGTGCGCCCCGGGACCCCTGTGACGATCAATGTTTTAAACTTTGAGAACAGTATGCTATGTTCAGTCTGAGAAGTTTGTAGCGCATTTACTATGCGTGCCAACTAAAAATAGGACTGTCAAACCGCCATCTTGCTCAATAATGCGCGCAAACGTCATTCACCAAAGTGAATGGTGTGCAAAAAAAAAATGAAAACAAATTATATTGAGTTTAGTTAGTGTATGCTGTTTTGCTATTTCTTATACATTTTACGGCAAATTAATAATAAATGAGGAGGATTTTAAAGTAAAAGCATATTTATAAAAATATAATATAATAAAGTTTTTCATTGCTGACACTTCTTTTTGTACCAAATAAAAAGAGTTTATTATACTGCTTAAAACCAATGTGATTTTTTTTTTGGTGTTGTTAATATGCCTTTGGGTACTTCTTACCTGTAGAATTAATTAATCCAAAATTATCCAGTAATAAAATTCAAGAATAGTTTTTATATAAATATAATAATTATACAAAAATTAAATTTATATCTATGAACCAAAAAAAAACCTTTTTTACGCGTACTTTTTTGACAGTTATCGTGTGAAGTTGAAGCAAGCGCGATCCTATTCTTAGTTGGCACGCATAGTAGCTCGGCCAACTTTTCTTTTTTTACCCAAAGTGGACTTGCGCTTTATCGCAATTCACCTGATGGTTAGCGATATTGCGATCTAAGGTGGAGCGCGCTTGCCCAGAAGAAACCGGTTCACTCTTGCCTTGAAAACCGATAGATTATAGTTATCGGGGAACAGGGAATTCGGCAAAGAATTCCACTCCTTGGCGGTACGCACAATGAAGGTGGAGGCAAACTGCTTAGTACGCAACTTAGGCACCTCCACAATATAACGATGCCGCCTTGGTGTTTCCCTACTCGCCCGAGCTATGACAGTCTTTGGATGGTCACCCATACTCAAGAGATTCGTGAAGCAAGACTGGCGTTGAATTTTCATCTGGGCGTTACTGTGGGTCGGATGACACGTTAAATTGTAAGTCCTGGCTATCAGTCTAGATAATAATAAACTATAGGTATACAAAAACAGAAAATATAAAAAGATAACAACATAGTATGGGTTTCATAGCGTCCGAAAGAAGTAAAATCAAATCAAATCAAAATTGTTTTATTGGTACATCAGTAAATTTGGAACAAAGGTACAAATTAAAGAAAAAAAAAAAGTCCGCCTAAACGCTACAGATTACTTAGCTAGCATTGGCTAACTGAGCAATCTGTATCCTAAACTAAACTACCTAATCTGTCGAATTCAATAATTTCAACCAAATAAGTTACAATTTAAATTTATCCATACTTGGGTCTCTGTAGTATACCGTGACCACAGAGCCCGTAAGGTTTATACGAAACATAATATCCAATACGGTAGCACCTGTGATAGATATTTCCTATACCTCCATGTCATCATAAAACTCGGTGTAATAGCTCAAGGAAAATAAAGGAAGGATCCTGAACCATTTGTCAGCGTCATAGAAATCCAATTGAACAGGTTAGATTCCGATTTTATCTAGATGGATAATATTTCCCTCATACAGGTTGTTAGTTATTATTTAAGTTTACATTAGGGCGTATTCAAATCTAATCATAATAAGTACTTTCTTAAACTGGTAACATTATAGACCACATGACTTAACACCAGGCATGCTGTGTTCAATCGCAAACCAATTACCTAGTTGAAAAAATAAAATCGAGATTATATTCTTAAACATGAATAGAAATGGAACGTTTTCAAATATGTGTACCTGGAATTTCTGTTTCGTACACATTCTTCAAAATCGTAGTTATAGTATCCCTTTTGTTAAAAAAATTATCAATAATTTTATTTATTTATTTTATTACTCGCAAAACCTAATACATGTAATTGAAATATTATAACGAATGAAATGAAATATATGAAATATTATGAATAAGTGTGTGAATAGTAATCTTAATATATATAAATCTCGTGTCACAAGGTTTGCCCTCAATGGACTCCTAAACCACTTAATCGATTATAATAAAATTCGCACACCATGTGCAGTTCGATCCTTTTGAGAAATAGGATAGTTTAAATCTCAAATTATAGTCGCAATTTTAATTTATTGCAAATTATTGTCTTTTATTATTTGACAGTCACAATTACCTGTTAACTCCAAATGATTCTAACAGATGTGGACGATACCTTTCGACTGGGTTGAGTAAGTAATCAATAGATGACGCTGCTATGGTAAATCTACGAACGTGTCATATAAGCTACACTATCTATTTTTCATACCCCTAAGTGAGGTAAAACAACGTTTGCCGGGTCAGCTACTTAATAGTATAAAACACACCAGCGATGACACGCAAAAAAGCTGGTAGTGATGGGGGCGATATGCTCAAGATAGGGTCACGTAGTGTGCCTTGGGAGAGGCCTATGCCCAGTGGACTCAGAAGGGCTGATGATAATAATGATGATGATAAACAAGTAATTTAAACGGACCGTGGGGGCGGGCCGCCTTGTAACTGTATGGAGAACTCGCCAAGCGGCTGGTTGAGGTTTCAAGTGTCTCAAATACTGACTTTTATTTCGGTCGTAGAAACTAAGCATTGTCATCAAACGTGGCAATTCTAGTAGCATTGCCACGTTTGATGGCAATTCAGTGAGTTCAGGCGCAGCCGTCGTCGCGTGCATACATTGGCTGTGTTCCTGCCCTTGAGAATGGCACACTGATTGTGCTGAAACATGTCGGGCTAATACCGACAAAATAAACGTAAGTGATAGCCGGTTATACAAACATTCTTCAAATATGCCTTACGAAAGTTTTAATACAGTGAATGCTAGTAGCATTTTAGGCACCATTGCCTGGTCTTTTTTTAAGTTTAGTATAGTTCAGTTTTAGATTAAGTCTTTAAGTTAATCTTCTTCTAATATATAAAATTTTCATGTCACTGTGAGATATTGCGGGTAGTTCCATATTTGCTGCCCGCCGCCATCTTAAGAATAAACCAGTCGTATACCGCTCGTTGTGTGTTTCATTGCGCCGATCTAACTGGCGACGAGTTTAAATAGATTTTGCGCAAGAATTACCATGCCTTACGGAAAAATTGATAGTTTCGACCTTTCTTCGCGTAAATGGACTATGTACGTGAATCGTGTTCGCCAATTTATCCTATTAAATGAGATAAAAGAATCGCTGCACGTGGCTACTCTCATCACCGTGGTGGGCGAGGCTACCTACGATTTGATGTGCGATCTGTGTGCTCCCGACAAGCCCGAGAACAAAACGTTCGCAGATTTGGTCACCATCGTCGAACAACATCTCGAACCCAGGCGATCCGACATTGCCGAACGGCACATTTTTCGTCAACGACGTCAAGGGCCGGGAGAAGAACTTAACCTATACCTGCAACATCTCAAGCATCTCGCCAGCACGTGCAACTTCGGTGACAAGCTGGAAGAAAACCTGAGGGATCAGTTCGTGTCGGGGCTGGCGAGCGACGAGATGCGCAGCAGGCTGTTCGCGGAGAAGGAGCTGAACTACAGGCGAGCGGTGGAGCTGGCGCTGGCGCTGGAGGCTGCGGAGCGGCACGCGGAGGCGAGCTGCGCGGGCGGCACGGCGCCGGGCGCGGGCGCGCCGGCGGCGGCGGCGGCTGCGGCCGCGGGCGCGCCGGCGGCTGCGGCGGCTGCGGCCGCGGGGCTTGCGGCTGTGCATCGTATCGGTGCGGCGGCAGCGGGCCCGGCGGGGGCTCGCCGGCAGCGCGACTCATGTTGGCGATGTGGCCGCCAGCACGCACCGGATAAGTGTCGCTATAGGCGTTATAATTGTGATAAGTGCGGGGCCCGGGGCCATCTCAAGGTCATGTGCAAAAGTGAGCGGTCGTATTGTGATAATAACGGCAGTGAATCGGGTAAAGGACAGCGGAGGAATCATTTTTACGTCGACCGGCAGTCCGAGGACGAAGATAGCGATATCTTCAACATCGTGGTGGACGGCGAGGACGATAAACCGTATGTAGTGAACATTCGTGTTAATGACACTCCGATCGATTTCGAAGTCGATACGGGAAGCGCTATCGCAGTCATTTGTGAGAGAGACTATAAGATAAAATTTAGTGATTTTTAGTGAATGAAAAATTGAATTGAGTGATTGCGAGCTGTCTAAATGCAAGTTGAAATTAAGAGCATATAACGGGTCTAGCATTGAACCGATCGGTGTTATCAAAGTGCGCGCGCGACATCGGGGCGCGGGCGCGGGCGCGGGGGCGGAGCGCGAGGCGGAGGGGCTGCCGCTGTACGTGGTGGCGGGCAGCGGGCCGCCGCTGCTCGGCCGCGGCTGGCTGCGCCGGCTCAACATTAAGCATATCGAGATTGTAAACAACATCGATGCGCGCGGGCAAACTGATAACACCGACCGTACCGTTACCTCGCTTAGACGAGATTTTGTTTATGTTTTCGCATCCGGGCTAGGTACTTGCACTAAAATGTTTTCTTTAAAGTTGAAAGATAATGAGCCCGTATTTCATAAGGCGCGGAATTTACCGTTAGCGTTAAGAGAACCCGTAGAAAAGGAATTAAAGCGTCTCGTTAATGAGGGCACGATTGTTAAAGTTGAAAGTTCCGAATACGGTACGCCTATCGTGCCGGTTTTAAAGAAGTGCGGAAGTATTCGTATATGCGGCGATTATAAAGTAACTATTAACCCAAAGTTAAAACGTGAACCGTACCCGTTACCTCGCATAGAGGAACTGTACTCCGCGTTGCGCGGGTCAAAGGTGTTTTCAAAGATTGATCTCGCACACGCTTATGAACAAGTGCTTCTGACTCCGGAGTCGAGGGCTTGTACCGCGAACAGTACTCACGTCGGCACATTCGAATACATTCGCACTCCGTACGGTCTTTCTTGTATTCCCGAAAAATTTCAAAAACTGATGGAAGAGACGCTCCGAGGCGTTCCGATGACTGCTGTATATTTTGACGACGCTTGTATAGGGGGGTTATCTCGAGAAGATAACATTAAAAATGTTCGTGAAGTCTTGAGGCGCTTACAGGCGGTAGGACTTAGAATTAAATTAGAAAAATGCGAATTTTTCAAGGAAGCTGTATGTTATTTGGGTCATGTTATTGACAAGGACGGTCTTCATCCCGACAAAAAGAAGGTGAAAGCCATAACCGATGCGCCGCGTCCCACTGATGTACATCAGTTGAGATCTTTCTTAGGGCTTGTAAATTATTACGGTAAGTTCATACCACGGCTGAGCGAAATTTTGTACCCATTGTATAATTTATTAAAAGGCAAAATCGAATGGCAGTGGAGCTCGGATTGTGAAGTTTCATTTGCAAAAATTAAAAAGTTATTAAGTAGCGAACAATGGCTGGCTCACTACGATCCGAGTCTGCCGCTCGTGCTCAGCGTGGACAGCTCGTCGTACGGGCTGGGCTCCGTGCTGGCGCACAGGTACCCCGACGGCTCTGAGAAACCTATCTGTTTCGCGTCGCGGACCTTGAACGAAGCGGAGAAGTCGTACAGTCAGCTCGACAAAGAAGCTCTCGCGGTGTTTTTCGGTGTGACTAAAAATCATACATATTTATTTGGTAGGCCTTTCATTATTCGCACGGACAATCGACCTCTGTTTTATATATTCGGAGATAAAGTTGGAATACCGCAAACTGCGGCCAGTCGGCTACAGCGATATGCAGCGCGGCTCGCGGCATATGATTTTACTGTGGAATGGGTCAGTTCCGGACAAAACGGTCCCGCCGATTGCTTATCGCGCTTGCCGCTGTCTCGCGAATCGCGCGCGGAGACCAAATGTGACGACGCGGTGTCATATTTGATGTATGTAGAAAACGAATTTCCCGTGAGTCATAAAGACATAGCTGCGGCAACAAAAGTCGACCCCGTCTTGCGTGTGATTTATAAGAATATAATATTCGGTTGGCCAGATCACACCGAAGTCGAACAAGAAAAGGCCTATTTTAATCGCAAAAACGATTTATACGTCGAACAAGGTTGTATTGTTTATAACTATCGCATTGTAGTTCCGCCCAAATATAGACAGTATATATTGAGAGAACTGCATGAGGGTCATTTAGGAGTGGTTAAGATGAAGAGCACGGCCCGTAACTACGTGTACTGGCCGGGGCTGGACGCGGAGATCGAGCAGCTGTGCCGCGCGTGCCCCGCCTGCCGGCAGCAGCGCGACGCGCCGCCGCACGCGCCCCTCACCCCCTGGCAGTTCCCCTCGCGGGCCTGGCAGCGCTTGCATGCGGATTTCGCCGAGTACAGAGGTAAGTACTATCTGGTCGTCATCGACGCGCACAGTAAGTGGATCGAAGTGTTCGAGATGACAACGACTAATGCTAGATCTGTAATTACTGTGCTGCGCGAGCTGTTCGGGCGATTCGGGCTTCCTCTTCATGTGGTAACAGACGGCGGCCCGCCTTTTACGTCTCAAGAGTTGAAGACTTACTTCGATGCGAACGCGATAGTTCATTCAGTCACCAGCCCGTACAGGCCGAAAGGAAATGGTGCGGCGGAAAATACGGTACGTACTGTAAAAAATTGTATTAAAAAGGCACACAGTGAAGGCGTTGATGTCAAGCAGGCCATTAGTAGAATGTTGTTCCAATATAGAAATTGCGAGCATGCTACGACAGGCGTGGCGCCGGCCGTGGCCCTTCTAGGGCGGCGGCTGCGCGGGCGCCTGGACGCGCTGCGGCCGGACACGGAGCAGCGCGTGCTCGACCGGCAGCGCGCGCAGGCCGAGCGCGCGGGCGGCGCGCCGCGACACGCGCGCCCCGGGGTCACGGTCTATATCCGGAATTATGGAAAGAATGGTAATAAATGGGAAGAAGGGCAGATTGAAAATCGTGTGGGGCCAAATTCATTTAGCGTTAACTTATCAAATTCTAATGTAGTGAGGCGTCACATCGATCAAATTCTAGTACCTAAGTCGAACAAAAATAGATTCTCGCTGACGGCTACTCCCTTCGCTGAGGGTCGCGATCTCGACAATGTAGATACCGCTGTAGACGCGGAAGACGGTGGCGGCGGAGCGGCGAGCACTAGCTCGTGCTGCAGCCCGCACTCCCGCGCGGGGTCCGAGCCGCCCGCTTCCCCCGGGCACGTCCAGTGTGAGGTGGCTCGCGCGTCTCCCGCCGCTGGGAAACGTAATCGCAGAGATCCTCGTGTGCCTTTTACTATGAATCTGCGTCCTCGTAATAGGTAGTAGGTACTAACCGTGTCCGTTGTGAAACGCATATTTATAAGTATTGGTACCATCATGTATGGAATGTGCTTTTAAAATTATTATTGTTTCTAGTTGTCTAAAAGCGCTGATTTCTTAAACTTAAGCTGTGTAAAATATAATTAGTATTTAACTCATGTATATTCGATCATGTTAAACTTTGTAAAGTACTTTCTACTTATTATGCTATTCTCTGTATTTTACATAGATTTATTTACATAGTTTTTTTTTTATAGTTTCATAGATATTTCTAGATTTGTATAATTTAGGTAAGGAGGTGTGAGATATTGCGGGTAGTTCCATATTTGCTGCCCGCCGCCATCTTAAGAATAAACCAGTTGTATACCGCTCGTTGTGTGTTTCATTGCGCCGATCTTACTGTCACAATGTTAGTTACCGTACTCCTCCGAAACAGCTTGACCGATTTTTACCAAATTTTATATGTGTAAATCAATAAGACCTAGAATCGGCTACTATCTATTTTCATTCGCCTGAATGATAAAGGTTTTTTTGACGAAATTATTTGTTTTTTTTTTTATTTTTATAAATTGGCATTAGAAAAATATCACCAACTCCAATTTTTATGGTCATTTTTAGTTGTTCAATCATTTTTCATCATTCACCCGCTCGATAACTGAACAATTATAGGGTTTTGTACTTACTTACTCTGTACTTAGGGCAAAACAACGTTTGCCGGGTCAGCTAGTATATTTATAATTGATAGAAATAAAATAGAAAAGAATATGTACACGAAAGTCGCCTCAAAAACACTTATATTCGATAAAATAATCTACCTATTTTAAAGGTTACACTTACCACACATTACTACGATAAGCGAAACGAAATATTTCACTTACGTTTAAAATTTTCCTTCTGAGAGGCATATCAATTTCGCAAAAAGTGTAAATAAATGGGAGGGTAAAGTAATTGAAAATTCACAATGCGAGTAAGTGCTTGCGTAAGGAAATGTAAATCTACGCCGAAATGAAGCGAAAAATTCAGCGAAATATTTGTTCCTACCGAACTTAATCTCGGATAAGCGATATGAATCAGATGGTCTGTTAATAACCGGGGGATGTTTTGGTTATATTTGGAGGTAAAATTTAATGGTCTGCTTCTGAAGACGATATCTTAGAATTTTTAAGAAAACCTCGGTTTTTAAGAAAGACAGATTCTTGTTACGACATAAAATGTATTGGAGATTCTATAAAGAATCTAGACTTATTACCTCTTGATTTTTGGTTTGTTTTGTTTTTTAAAAGTTTACAAAATTTTCGTTTTCTATCGATTGTCAATAATTTTAATGTGATTTTTACTTCATTATTCTAAAATTTAATAAATGCAATGTTATCGTTTGGTTTTAAGTTGTAAATTTGTATTTAAATAAAAAGATTTTATAATGTATTATTCTGTGGATCTACCTACCTAGGTAGATAGGTAGGAAATCTTTGTGTAAATAAATAGTGTAAATAGCCTTTTATATAATATATATTTTATTAATCAACGTATTTTTATAGTCTTATACTGCATCAGCTGACCTTTTTTATATTATGGAATAATATTTTTAAGTATATTTTCTGTTTTTTAGGTTTTTTTTAAAAAAAATGGTTGAAATATTAAACATAGGAATAAAATCAATAGGTTGCTGGAGGGAGGGATTTGCAAGCCCTTTGACAAGTTAAGTGAATGTGGGCGTAGGAATTAGTCTGAAAGGGCAGATAAAAATAAACACCTTTCTCATTTACTATGCAAATGTTTACGTTTAATATCTCTTAGGGCTTAACTTTGTAACGAGTTTTATATGATTATTATGTTGGTTATAAATAATAAAAAACTGCAAGGACTTAATGTAGTTTGTTAAACATCATATCATATTCTTATTCACAAAACGTTTTAACTTTGATTTATTCAATTTCAAATTGAATTAATTGAGAGCTAAGCAATAAATAAGTTTCGTATTACATGACTTTAAAACTTCTATTTTAATGATTGATAATTTTTAAAGGATTTAATATGAACATAAAAAATGGTTGCCTGTAAAGTCGGTTTTACGGGCGAAGATTTTACGTGACAACGTCTGCCGCGTGCTGCGCGCGCGGCATACCGATCATAGTTGAGTGGGAGAGAGACGCAAGGCATTCAGCGGGCCTCTCTCTCGTTCGGTGACTCATCGTAACGTTACCTAGCGTTACACTTTTTCATAAGTGACTCCCAGCCGCAACCTAATTTAAGACGTTGTCACGTCAAAACCAGTGTGGCTTGATGGTTAAAACGTCTGCTTTTCAATCAGACGGCCCCTGGTTATATCCCAGCCCTATTCCCTATTCTTATTCTTATTCTATAATGAGGGCAATCAGACCTGCACTGACAACCCGCAGGAGGCGTATTGTGCATTGATCTCAATGACCAATGACTTGTTTTTCAGCTATTTGTGGATTTGTACAAATTACAAGCGACAATTGTATTTAATTACTCTTCCGTTTATTCTAGTTCACTGCATATACACATAATATTAGTGCCTGGTTCACCGAGCTTTGCACGGTATTTTTTTTTTAATGACATTTCTTAAAAATGTTTCCTAGCTTGAAAATTGCCCCAAAAACCCCCTATAAATACTAAATTTTATGAAAATCGTTGGAGCCCATTCCGAGATTCCAATTATATACAAGAATTGCTCATTTAAAGATATGAGATAAGATAAATAAACTATATGAACCGGCAAACGTTGCTTTGCCTTAAGTACAGTTATCCTTATCACTTAGGAGTATGAAAAATAGATAGTAGCTGATTCTTTGACCTTCTGAATACGCGTACAAAATTTGGTAAAAATCGGTCAAGCCGTTTCGGAGGAGTACGGTAACAAACATTTTGACATGGAAATTTTAAATATTAGACTACCTGACCCGGCAAACGTTGTTTTGCTTTATCACTTAGAGTATGATAAATAAATAGATAGTAGCCGATTCTCTGACCTACTGAATATGCATTTACAATTACAACATAGTAAAAATCAGTCAAGCCGTTTAGGAGGAGTACGGTAACAAACATTGTGACATGGAAATTATATATATTCTTAAAAAAAACATCGCCAACCATAATAGACTATTGAGGGGCATTTAAAAGACCTTCAATAGTCTATTATGGTTTCATTTAAAAGTGTCTCGGAAAAAGATGGGCACAACTTCCCTAATTGGAGGGAAACCATACTTTTGAATTGTTGAATATGATTTCCCGCACTAATTGAAGCTAGGCGGTGAAATTTGCATTTCCACTGCAATGCGCAAGGTGGTAGTTTTTAATTACAACTCTTTTATTTCGGTTGCGTTCGGTGATGAGTTACAATATTAAAATATTAATTATATTATTTGTCATAATTATGTGAATAATAACTAATGTTTCGTGTTCGACTTTTCAAACTAATTTTAACTCGGCAGCGAAACTAAGTAAAGTTTCATTATTAAAATATTAAAAAAAACTAATAAATTTATTTTTAATAATTTTTTTTCATAATCAATAATGTTTTTTTCGTGTCAAAATTTAGAAACTAATTTTAATTCAGCAGCTAAACTAACAAAAATTTCATAATTAAAATACGTTTAATTTTTTTTAATTTGTGTTATTATAAATAAAGTTTTTTCGTGACATCATTTTGATTTTTTTTGTCTTATGCCTACATTTACACATATAGTATTATATATTTCTATAATTAACTTCAAGCAACTACAATTTAATTCAAATTTAATTCTTACAGATTGCCTATATTTTCGGGGGCGTACAAAATACGTGTTTTTGCCATTTTATATAATGGTACGGAACCCTCCACGCACGAGTCTCACTCTCACTTGACCAATTATTTCTACTCCTCATAGCTTGGCATTTAACCAGCAGCTTGCGATACACTGGTCTAAGGTGGAGCATGCCTAGTCTGGTATTACATGCGTTCAAAGAGGCTGTAGCAACACACTGTTCGGTGCTTGGTGAGAGATTAAAATTACTTTTTAATATAATTTTTATTCCCATCATTAAAACTGATAAAAGCTTCAACAAAACCATTCTCAGAAATTAAATGATCGTATTACTTGAAATACGATAAAAGATACGCTCGGTTGCAACTCTCATGAATTTTGTAACGCTATAATAGTGAGAATGAATGAAGAAAAGAATAGAAGCGAAATCTTTAACATTATCGCTTTGATTTTCTTTGATTAGTGCCGGACAGCACATAGCGCGATAGTTTAAAATTATAAGAAACTTAGTAAACATATAATTTTATACTATTTTTCTTTAAAAACCTTAGGTGTTCGGTACTCAGGGGACTCCCCCTATATGCTACGGTAAATGTAAGCTATCGGTAATTATATCTATAATCACCGTAAATACTACGGTGATTGTAGTAATGTAGGTAGGTAGTGAATTATCCACATTTACTGGTAATTATATAAAACTCCCGTGTTACTCAGGTAAAAAATGAAATAAGCTTTGGCAAATGGCTTACAATTCCAAATGTCACAAATCTTGGACCTGCAGCAATAAATATAATTGGCCTAGTGCGAGTTGGCTTCGCGCGTGAAGGGTTCCGTACTATTGTTGTATGGGAGCCCCCCTTAAATATTTATTTTTACTAAATTATATTATTTGATTTGATAAATAATATACATTTATAAATTTTGAGAAAATTTTAAGTGTCTAGCAGCTGCCGTTATTGATTAATAGCAAAAAAATACGAAAAATAACACGTTTATTGTATATCGCTTAATATTTTTTTATATTTGTATTATTTGTTGTTATAGCGGCATGGGAAATACATATATAGTGAAAGTTTCAGCTTTCTAGCTATTACGGTTTCTGAGATACAGCCTTGAGACAGACCGACAACGGAGGCTTAGTAATAGGGTCCCGTTTTGACATTTTAGGTACGGAACCCTAAAAAGATAAAGAATGGGTAAAATCTAAATTTGATTTTATTTTTATAAGATTTATTTCTAAACCAAAGTTTGGTACATTATATCAGTAACTTTTTTTGTATTTGTAAACATATTTTATTTCAAATTAAAGCTTTGCCCCGTTCACTTCTTTACCACTTTCACCTATTCTCGTTCCATAATCGCTGATTCATATTGCCAAGGATCGTGCGAGAGACGCCCCGTAGGATTACAAAATAAAGAAACTCATTCCGGAGTTATAAGCAATGCTGTTCGACTGATAGAATATGGCGAACAATCAGGCTTCAAAGGAAAACGTGATCTTTCTAGCAGTACTTCGCAAAATGTTTCGGAATGCTTTTCATCTTTATTATTAAGCGAACTCTTTTGCAGATGAAGGATTATAACAGACACAAGTCTCTACCATTTTTTTTAAACTCAATAAAATCAAAATTTTTCTTAAGTTAAAAAAAAATGGTAGTGCGTGTGGGACACAAGTCTCTACCATTATTTTTTTTAACTCAATGAAATCAAAATTTTTCTTAAGTTTAAAAAAAATGGTATTGCGTGTGGGGCTCGCTCGTATCGTAATCTAAAAGTGGCAAAAAAAACATTTGATAGCCCCCATACATATTTGTGACACGTAAATGTTTTCTTTTATGTTTCTTGTGTATTATTTTTTCTTTGTTGTTCGTGTCACATAATATATAATTCTTTCTTACTTCCTTTTTTTAATTTATTTTATAATTTTTGTAATTGCATGACTCTATTTCTAAGACATATAAAATAACATTTTGATAATAAATACATTCCCATTAATTTTGGGGAACGACCCAGATATCATGAAAATATTATGATGATGACGCAAACTAAAATGGCTGGATTTTAACATTATAGCGACACGTGCAAATTAAAAAAAAAACAATCGTGGTAGGTCAAAAGTTGTCTCTCATTGATAAGACCAGTTACAGTTATAGGTACAAACAACAAGTTGTAAAGAATATATATTTATATATTCTGTGAACATTTTTAATGACTACCTGTTACCGTTATTATTGTAAAGCAAAAAATAACACGAAAAAACACGTCTATTGAATGACCCCCTTAATATTTTAATTTTTTAATTATTTTTAGTATTTGTTGTTATAGTGGCACATGAAATACATATCTTGTGAAAGCTTTAGATTTCTAGCTATTATGGTTTCTGAGATATTAGCCTGGAGTCAGACAAACAGATAGGGGAGTCTTAGTTTATAGTTTAGTTTATAGTTTATAGTTTATTTATTAACTTGCAACACATGTATGACATAAGGCTATGTTACATGTACCCTGTTGTAATAGGGCGTAGCAAGAGGCACTGGCTAGCTTTCCTCCAAGGCAAACTAGACAGTGTCTTTACAATATGACTATTAATAATTATACAATACTATAATTATATACAAAACTACTTATGACTAAAATATTATTACTACACAGTATAACATATTATATTTATTTATTATCACAGCTCTATTACTTTGAAACAATAATTAATTTACTGTTGATATATTTTTGCATATTAAAGTACACATTGTGAATATTCATAGACAAAATATAAAATACATTTATTCATACTAATTTATCATCAAAGAAGTCTTTTAGTTCGTAATAACATTTTTTGATAAGTATCTGTTGAAGTTTATTGTAAAAGATGTTAAACTTGGTTTCTTTTTTTATTGAGTCAGGAATATGATTATAGATTCTGATTGACATGTATATTGGCCCATTTCTGTAAATTTCTAGTCTAGGTTCAGGAAGTTTTAATTTATATTGTCGCCGTGGATTTGGATCTGTTTCAAAAAAATGTGGATGTTTGCGTACAAATGTTGCAGATTCTAAAATATACATTGAAGGTAACGTTAGTATTTTTTGGGATATAAAGTGAGGCCGGCAATGACTACGTGTTTTTATGTTGACAAGTATTCGAAGACACTTTTTTTGCAATATAAATAATTGTTCTGCTTCACAACTATTTCCCCATAGTACTATACCATACTGCAACCACGAATGAGCGTATGCATAATAAGCTGTTTTGGCTGTTTCTAAGTTACTTTGTATTTTTAAAGTTGCTAGTGCGTAGGTGAACTGATTTAGTTTGGTTTTTATTTTTTCTATATGGCTTTTCCAGGTTAAGTGTTTGTCAAGTTTCATACCTAAAAGGTCACATTCTTCTATTTCTTCTACATTTAGATTTTTGGTGAGTGTGTTAAGGTTTAATTTTTTTCTTTGGTGTGGATGAAACTGTACTAATTTTGTTTTGTTAGTATTAATTTCAAGATTGTGTCTTTCAAGCCAATTTTTAACGTTGTCGAATGTGTTTGTTATGTGATCTAGACTAATGTGATTATGATCAATTTGAATATGAGGGATATGTCATCTGCAAAGAGAATACTAACAGAGTCTATTATGTTAGGTAAATTGTTTATGTATATGAGGAAGAGGACGCATCCCAAAACGCTCCCTTGGGGAATTGACCAGTTGGTAGTTGTGGTGTCAGATTGGATTGATTCAATGATTTGTTTGTTATGATGATGATAATCTATTTGTACGTATTGCTTTCTGTTACTAAAGTAAGAAGTAAGCCAACGCAAAGGCTTTCCTCTGATTCCTATTTCAAAGAGTTTTTTCAAAAGAATTTCGTGGGATACCTTGTCATACGCCTTGGTCATGTCTAAAAGTAGGCCGATAGAATAATGTTTGTTTCGCATATTATTAAGTATTTCTTGCACATACGTAGTCACAGCTAGTGTGGTAGATGATTTTTTTCTAAATCCAAATTGGTTTTTAGAAAGAAGCTTATATTTTTCTAGAAAACTGTATATACGATTTGTAACTGCTCGTTCGAAAACCTTAGAAATTGTTGGTAGGAGTGCAATATGTGTATGAGGCCATGTTCTTAGTAATAGGGTCCCGTTTTTACCTACTAAAAATTCAGATTTCTAGCCATCACGTTTAATGAGATACAACATTGTACAGCCTGGTGTCAGACAGATAGACAGCGGAGGCTTGGTAGCAGTCCCGTGTTTACCTTATAGGTACCGAATTTTAGTTTAATTGAATTTACTTCCTATGCTAAAGACAGTTGAGATGGATGTGTGGAGTGACAAGAATGGACAAAATAAGGAATGAGTATATAAGAGGAAGTGAGTGGGAGGTTAGCGTGGTATGGGCATGTGATGCGTAGTGAGGAGATGCATGTTAGTAGGAGATGTATGGAAATGGAAGTGCAAAGAAGAATGGCAAGAGGCCGACCGAAGAAGACGTGGATTGAGTGTGTGAAAGAGGACATGAGAGTGAAAGGAGTGAGTGTAGAGACGACGGCTGAAAGAGGAGAGTGGAAGAGGAAAATTTGCTGCCGACCCCACTTAGTGGGATAAGGCAAGGAAGAAGAAGAAGCTAAATTCAGTGAAAAGGTATTTTTTTCAGACCTTTTTACCCTAAGTATAGAACATGGAAACGACTGTACGAGAATCTATGTTTGTAAATTTCCAATAAGTCAGACACGCGTCGTGGCGCTGTTTGATTTAAATTCAAACACAAATTGCAATCTCACTTCATGTGTGAGTGAATATTTAATACCGCTTTGATACCGCTATGTTCGCTGGCTGATTCCATTTGTGCTGACTGAATATTTGGCAAGTAGCTATCCTTGTTTAGCCGGTTAACGAGTATGTGGTTACAGAAATACAGAACTTTATTTACCATAATGATTACTTAATACTGTGACGTAGACAGACAGCCTTAGCGCGTCGTGATGACGTCATTGCTGTGTTCGGACTTTGAATTAATGGAAGTTTAGAGTGAGCGAGAGGAAGATAGAATTTAAAATTAGAATCATTATTTTGATTTTTGAATCCAATCTTAGATGCGATTTTGTCGAGCCGAGGGGATTTAGAAGCGGGCCAGCGCGTGGTCTTCATTTAGTATTCGTTTAGAAGTCAGTGTTCGTTTAAAAAACAATACAAGAAGATGAAGAAGAAGAAAAGGTAGTGAAGTAAAATGGTAGCGACAGCACCCGGCTGTCATTAAAGGTGGCAACCGAGAACAAGGCTTTCTTTCCTATCCCCGTACCCGCTTCCCGTAACAATACTTAAAAATACTAGTTAGATTAAATCAAATAAACTTACAAATTTCATGAATAAAATATGCTTCCCCATTAAGTACTACACATAATACCACTTGTCTTTTATTTCTATTAAATTTAAAATACTACTTTTACACGTGAAAAACGATTCTGCAAGCTCCATATTCATATATTCGCTTATATTATAAAAGGAATTAATTTCACAAACACTCTTTATTTTCTGTGTAAATTTAAAAGAAGTCCTTAAATTTTTATTTTATTCTGATATTTTTTGTTATTAAAGCGGCAACAGAATCACCATCGGTGAAAATTTCAACTCTTCGGCTATCACGATTCCTAAGATATATAGCCTGATGACAGACAGATAGACAATCCATTTCTTTTTTTCTTTAACCTGTCTTTATTTGACAAAAACTTAAATCAGTTTTACATTGTGCGTGTTGAAATCCTAGCAATACAAACATTGAAGGCATACGGACAGCGGAGTCTAAATAAAGGTTTCCATTGGTACTCTTTAGGTATGGAACCCTAGAAATGCATTTTCTTCGAATTATAATTACGTAGAGTACGGTACCAAGAAACTCCAGATTGCTTTATGAATTCTAAATGAACTCCAAACTAGAAGAAGTAGAAAAGAACAGGCGTCCGCGACGTGTTCCAACTTTTCTTTTATACCAGGTTCAAGCTATTTAATTGATATTGTTGAAAGAAAGAAAGGAAGAAAATAGTATTATTATGCACAAAAATCATTTAAAATTAACTATAAAGCAATATATCTTATCTAATATATACAATTTCCATGTTCATATCACAAAGTTAGTTACCGTACTCTTCCGAAACGGCTTGACCGATTTTTACTAAATTTTATATGCGTATTCAGTAGGTCTGAGAATCGGCTACTATCTATTTTCCATACCCCTAAGTGATAAGGGTCACCCTTAATATTTTATTTTTATTTTATGACGATATTTTTTATTTTTTTAGAATGTGGCATTAAAAATACTTACAGCCCAAAATGTTTACTTTTGTAACACCAACCCCAATATTGTATGGCTATTTTTTTAGTAATTTTATCATTTTTTAAACTAGACAGTGTATTTATAAAATTAGTGACTATTACAATACTACTTATGACTAAATATTATTGGCTACTGTACAGTATAACATAATTATTATATTTATTATTATTCCATTTCTTATTCTAGTACTCATTTTTCTATTAAACTTTATTCTAATAAAAACTCTCAACGAAGTTACTCGCCGAGCAATTTGTTTAATAATGATCTAAAATTTGGCAAAATTACAAGTTGAATCCAACCGCTTACGATTCTAGTCATGAATTTGTACTCCCATTCGCAATTCAACGAGCAACTTGATTTACTGCCGGCCGCTGTCAATTTTCGGGACATCGGTGATCGTGACCTTAAATTATCACGGCTCTTTCAATAAAATTCAATTATATCACAAAATGATATATTTTTATCGTTCACTCGTGAAGGGCCGGGCTCAGTGAAGCTGAAAATAAAAAAGCGATGTCAAAAGTTTTGAGATAGGTTTGGGAGATTGGGCGATTTTGGTTTTCTTTTTTTTTCATTTAAACGGTCGGCTTGTCTACGTAGAATTTATAGTAACTATGTGTTACTTTGTTTTTTTTTTATTTTAATAAGAGATTAGCTTGTTGAACGAACTTATAATAATTAAGTAAGTAACTAATAAATGTATTAATAAGTAATAATTAAGTAAGTAACTAATAAAAATAACTAATAAATAAATGTACATGTGAAATATCTATCCATTTTTTTGCTTCTACCTCCACTTTGCCCCGGCAGCAAAAGGCAAAAACTCGTACGCCGATTTCAGGGCAGAATATTTGTGGTGCTTATTGAGTGCAGCGACCTCCGGACCCCCACTCTTTGAGTAGCTGGAAGATGGCAAGATGCGAAGGTACGCAAGTAGCATCACAAATAATGATAAGACAAGTTCTTTATGCCAAGAGATGTAAATTCTTTAACTATTCCAAGCGTTATCAACACTGGCCAACATCTTTGTGCTGAACTAAATTTGTTGGCTGTCGGTCTGGGTGTTAAATATGTATCTATAAATACTACTAGGACACATTTCACACACGGCTGATTAACCCCATACTGAAACATGTCTAGTTCGTATTATGGTTGCTAACACAACTGATATACTACAAATACATACATATTTTATATAGGTACATATATAACACCCAGACTGACAACCAACAAATTTGGTTAAGAACAAAGATGTTGACCGGGCCGGGAATCGAACCCGGAACCTTCTGATTGGCTGTCCGGCATGGTAAGCGTTACGCCAACGAGGTCGTCAACTATATAAAATATGTATGTATGTATATGTAGTATATCAGTTGTGTCAGCTACCATAACACAAACTAGAAATGGTTCAGTATGGGGTTAACCAGCCGTATGTGAAATGTGTCCTAATATTTATTTATTTTATCGTGAAATATGTAATACGAGTGAATGTGACCATATCTGTAAAATATCGCACATGTTGGACAAAGGCTTTTAGAATGCTCTCGCGGTGGTGTTGTATTATATTTCATACTCCCTGTTAGGGGCGTGCTGTGACATGTTTAAAGTAGTTTCACTATAATAGCATAGAACGGTTTGAATCTCATAGTTACTGAGTGTGTACAACGCTGTTCAAATGCTATGCGACGCTGCGACGTCACTAGTGGAGTAGTGTGGTACAAATTACAAAAATATACGCTGAAATATGTATAACATGTGTTGTATTGAATTGTGGTAATTAGAACATAATTAATAATTGGCCGAAGACTGAGGGATAAGACGGGGGACTCCCGTTCTCGATCGTGCTTGGTGCAGAGGAATGCCATCGCTATTCAGCGTGGAAACGCGGCCAGCGTTATGGGCATCTTTGTGCCGGGCACGGTCGATGGCGGACTGTCCTGACTTTTTTTTTGGTGTGATTTTGACACTGTAATTTGACTTTTAATATTTTAATGTTATAAAAAATATTATTATACCTCAGTATAATAACTTTAAAGAAAAAATAATAAAACAAGTATAAGTATTTTTTGATTTTGCTTTCACTGCAAAATCCAACCTCGATTTACATCTATTCTACATACATACATACGTAGTTAGTAAAAAAAATACAACTTAATATAATGATGAAATATCGGCAAAGTTTAAGAAAAAACTTAAATTTTGTAAGTCAAATCTATCATTCTTAAAAGAATCGTGTTTTCGCTTGACTTCTACTGCTGCTTGTAGAAAGATTCCCACAGCCAGCATACGAATGACACTCACAACGATGAATGCTATATTTCACCTTTACACCCCTGTTGAAATACTAATGCTCTTGCTTGTATCTCATCTTCAAATGTTTGTATCACGATACACGTTGGGCCAATTACGCGTGCACATATGGCCACAGAGCTTTGAAATCCATGCGTGTCGCCCTGTGGGGGGCCGCGCGCGGGGCGATGTGGCCCGATCCTTGTTCTGTGACATATGGCCCATTAATGCAACAGCAGATTCTTGGTCCGATATGTAAGATTAAGTTTGATTCGTTGGTTTAATAATTGTTAACAAACATACTGAAAGAGAATCAACCATCTATGTATTATTGAATAATATACAAATGAATGAATGCTCTTGAAACACATCGTGGCACCATTGGCCATCTTATTGCTAAGAGTTTTATTTTTCTAAAAAACTTTAGGATGGGAAAGAGAGTAAAGACCAAAATTATAATCAAATCCATATTTATAATATAATCCATAGT
Organism: Mellilla xanthometata; assembly: GCA_035578125.1. NCBI lineage: Eukaryota > Metazoa > Arthropoda > Insecta > Lepidoptera > Geometridae > Mellilla > Mellilla xanthometata. The sequence continues at coordinate 221,005 of JAPUBQ010000022.1, forward strand.
ATTGGCGCGGCAACCTTGTTAGGCTTAGAACTTGACTCACACATCAATTGGAAAACTCACATAAAGAAAATACAATCAAAATTGTCAAGCTTTGCATATGCGCTTAGGGAAGTGAGGCAAGCTACTGACCTTGAAACTGCAATGTCGGCGTACTACGCATACGCATACTCGTGGCTCAGGTACGGTATCATCCTCTGGGGTAACAGTGTAGATGTAAATGACTTGTTTATAGCACAAAAAAAATGCATACGTATACTTGCCCAAATAAAAGCCCCCGATATCACAAAATCCCAATTTCATAAACAATATTTTATTAAATTTAAAATACTGACTGTGGCGTGTATTTATATATATGAAATTTGCTATTTTGTAAAAAAATATCCGTATCTGTTCCAAAAACTAGCAGATATACCGCGCAAACACGTACTAAGACATAAATACAATTTGCAAGTACCAAGGTGTCGATTAGAAATGCAGAGCTCGGGCCCACATTCTATGGCTATTAAAATATTTAACAAATTACCAGACGACCTAAAGCGTATCGATAATATTAAAACTTTCCTAACAAACTTAAAAAATTTACTCATAACAAAAAGTTATTATAAAATAGAAGACTTTTTAATTGACGGATAACTTAAAAAATCAAATGAATAAACAGGGTTGCTCATCTCCAGTAAATAATTGCGATGCCTTATGGGTAATTATGTAACTGTAAAGTGACATAGTATTGCAATAAATGGTTTGACTTTGACTTTGACTTTGAAAGCTTAACATCAGAGAATCTGCGGTAAACGTGAGCCTATTCATCATAAAAAAATATTAATAAGACAAGGATAAGTAAAAATAAGAGGAAGGACTAAATACTAATAATTACTTACAAAGACCATACCAACCATGAACATGACAATCTCGTTGGCGTAATGGTTTACCATGCCAGACTGCCAATCAGAAGGTTCCGTGTTCGATTCCCGGCACGGTTGTGGTTAACTAAATTTGTTGGCTGTAGCAGTAGGTCCGGGTGCTATGGCCCAAAACATGGCAATAATGGACCAAGCAAAATGGCCCCAAATGTAAGAGGAGCACAAAACGTGTTGAATTCTGGAACGCTAAGAGTGCCATCCGAGGCTCTTCTAAGTATTTAAACATTAGTACGAGTTACGAGTACAACAATTTGTCTTCTCAATCCACTCCAGCAATTCAAGTGCTCGAGTTTTCAGTATGTTGAACAGAGCAATTCATTCTTCGTCTGTCTTTGAAAGACATCGTAAGATAAATGTTGAAGGCGTTAGGAATTTGACTGAGCGAGTGAAACTAGTGAAGCGTCTCTGCACTGCGTGACTTGTAAATTTGCTTTTACTGTCCATAATATGTTTGAATGTTGCTTCTCACGTCAAGATTGTAATTTTGATCCTATCTTCAAGGATCTTAAGATATACAGGTAATTGTTAAGGTATAAGCGGTTTGCCTCCACCTTCATTGTGCGTACTGCCAAAGTGTGGAATTCTTTGCCAAATTCCCTGTTCCCCGATAACTATAATCTAGCGGTTTTCAAGGCAAGAGTGAACCGGTTTCTTCTGGGCAAGCGCGCTCCACCTTAAATTAGCATTTTCTTTTTCTCAGTACAGTTAGACATTTGACCAAGGCGCTATGACGACTAGCCTGGCCTAAGGTCTAGCATGCCTAATCTGGAATAAATGGCTATTAAGGAGGCTGCTGGACCACGTCGTGGGCGACAGAATTTTCACCTAGGAGGTGATTGCTAGGCGAACAATAAAAATGCTCTACCACCTTGATATTTTTTCCTTTATCGATATCTCCAGGTCATTGGCTGGTATCGATTTCACAACCTGTGGGACGTAAGGCAGCTGCAAAGTTACGGTCAAGTAGTTGTTTAGATAAGTGATTACAAAAATTTCGGTATGTACAAATGACGATTAAAGAAATTTTGTTGGTGAGGTTTACTATTCGAAGAAATATTAGTACTCGTAGTTATTTAGGTGTGGAGACTCTTTATATGTCTTTATAGCTGCTTCACACTTCATAATATGAGAGTGGCACTCCTCAATTGGAGTTCTGTGAGCTCGCTTGGCACAAAAGGACAGGTTTTCCGCCCGGCAAGAGTCTTCTTTTTGCCGAAACGCTCCGAAAGGCTTTGCAGGAAATGTAGACGGTTTTTGTGTTTTGCATTGCAAAGATGTGTTACCTCACTACTTAAGTTCGGTTTTTAAACTCGTAGTTACAATAAAAATTTTGCTCTGCATTTATTGACGACGAGGAGATGATGTTTCTCGCAAATATCATCATGGTGTTATCAAAAAAGAGGGCGTATATTATATATTTTCATTTCGCGTCGTTCGTGTCCAAAGTTGACATCTGTAAAAATTATATTGTAAGGAGTTTAGCGGACCGGCAGCTGCAGTCTGCAACGTATAATCGATGGCTGGATATTGCTACCTGATGTTCTATTTTAACTTGTATTATTAGCATTTCTATTTGTGTACTATGGATCTTGTGTCTGAAATAAAGCTTTTTTGTCATGGTCAAAAACATAATGTACAACATATATGAGTTACATTTCTAGTATAACATACAAGTAGCAGTCTTCGATAGTTACTGCTGAATATTAGTTACGCAGTCAGTTTTTTGACACTAATGACTTGACAATATTTATATATACACACTATTGCATCACTCTTATGGGGAATACTATATTTTATTATTATATTATTTTTCATTGAATTATTTGAAAATAGTGTAAGTAAATGTATTAATAATGTGTCATTTTGACGTGCATGAAATAAAATATGTTATAAAGTTAATAAATACGTTCCTATGATTATACCTATAATTAACATTTTTTTTAAGATTTGTATTGGCACAATGAAAACTTATTTTGTTTGTTTCCTTCCGTTAACGATGCAAGAATTATTTCAAACTTAGAATTATTACTTGACTGTTTATGTACAAGTATTCTAGATAGCTTCTTATTTTATTGTATTTTTCTATGTTAAATATGACAGTGCAGACATTCAAGATGCAATTTTGTACGTCTGCAAGCGGAATATGAAAACATATATTAGTGTTACTCCAATAAACTTTCAGGTTGTGAGCGTTGTGTTGTGAATTTTATTGTGCTTTGCAAAGTAGGTGCCGGCCTAGTTAGAGTGCTGTGTTAAATGCTATTTATATTTAAAACCATTTTTAAATAGGACTGTTGTTTCATATGTTGTTTTTTTAGAGTTCCGTAGCCAAGTATCGACGGCGCCCTTAGACTTTGCTGTCCGACCGTCTGTCTGTTCGTCTGTCTCCGGCCTATACAACACAACATTTCTATTTATGTATAAATCCCGGTTTTTTGTAGTTCTAAACACTGCCACTAGATGGCACTGTAAAGATAGTAGATTTATTTATATTACTAGCTGACCCGGCAAACTTTGTTTTGCCTTAAAAATAGATATGATATAAAATTTGGTAAAAATCGGTCAAGCCGTTTCGGAGGAGTACGGTAACAAACACTGTGACACGGAAATTTTATATATAAGATTATAGAGATACATATTTAACACTCAAATCAACAGCTAACAAATTTAGTTTAGCACAAAGATGTTGACCGTGCCGGGAATCGATCCCGAAACTTTCTGATTGTCAGACCGGTATGGTAACCTTTACGCCAACGAGGTCGCCAATAAATAAATGTATGTAACCCGTAAGTTACAAATCACTTGACATTTAATAACGCCTACATCTTTTTTTTCGACGGAAATTACAAGTAAAATGCTAAAAAAGGCTTTAAACGACTTTCAAAGTGTAGTTAATCACTTACCTCTTGGCAAAACTCAACAGAAAAACGAAGGGGAAGTAGAAAAGTTGGGTAATGAAACCCAGTTTGGCATGCAATGGTTTCTCCAACCGTGGAGTGTAAAACAAGAATGGCTCGAGTGAACTTAATTCCAAATCCATGAGCGTGTTTATGAAGAGGTGATGGGAAATCAATATGGGACACTCTGAAGTCTCTGAAATTCGAAAAATAATTTGTTAATAAGAATACTTCCTTAAAGAATACTTTTAACATTGACATATTAATATTGTAAATTGGCATTATTATATTGTAAATTGACATTGTTTTAGTGTAAATTGACATTTTAATATTGTTAATTGACATTGTAATTTTTCATTTTAATTTTATAAATTTTCATATTATCTAATATTGTAAATTGACATTGTAATATTTTAATTTGACATTTTAATATTGTAAATTGACATTCATAAGTGTATTTTGTACCTGTATTGAATAAAATAAACTGAAACTGAAAACTGAAAAAAATAATACAATATTAAGAAACATTGCTGTGTGTAAAAATGTAAATTCAATGTCCTTTGTGGTACACACCAATCTTATTAAAATGTAAGTTTGTACGTGTGTATGTTTGTAACTTTTGTAACTTTTTCACGATCAAACTGTTGGGCTTATTTGTATAAAACATAGTATAGAGATTACTACTATGGATACGACATAAGCTATTTTCGATCACAAAATGCTATATTAAAAATATCTACGAGTAAAATACTTCCATGCGATAACTTCTCAATATCAAATATTTGAAATTGACTTCCTTCCATATCAGTTGAGGTACTATTTGTGGGTTTTATTGCATGATATTTTTTTTATAATAATAATTTGTAATTACAACAAACAAAAACAAAGTTTACAAATTTCAATAGACTGAGTTAGAAGTTACTTACAAATCTATTCGTCATTTAAGCATAATTATAACCTATAACTTCACATCTATGTTCTTCTATGAATAAAGTTGTGACATATCACAGTGAAGAGAGCTAAGTTAACCGAAGCGTAGAGATACCAAAACTTCCCCATCCAATTATCGCCACTCCAGCTTGCTAGAAAAGCGCTGCACAAAAGCGATAAAAACAACCCATCAGCGATTTTGTCAGCAGTTTTTGACGCATCTTTCGGTATCTTTTTCAACTCTTCGTAAGCTGCTTTTTTTAAAGTCCGATAAAATCCGTCTTCGCGGAATGTGAATGGGGAATTTCTCGGCGTTTTCGCATTGCGAACGTACAATTTCTGCAGCATTTTTTCAGTTGTCGGATTTAGGTGGTGGGATTCAAATGCTTCTGTTATATCTGTACCCTGAAAGTTTACGTTAATTTAATCAGTTACAAAAATGTTTTTCTCTCTCTCTCTCTCTCTCTCTCTTTCTTCGCTCTTCATCATTTGTTTGTTTTCTCTATTCATCTTTTTGGCACACTGGACTACAAACTAGATTTATTTTTTAAATAGCTTAGTATCATGGGGTAGTAGCATAAATGATTGAAATTTCAACCCAATTTTAAAATTCCAATGGTTTAAGAGTTATTGAGGGAAAGAAACAATCAGAGGACAAAAATATTTTTTAACTTTTGAGGTTCAATAAGCTTAAGGCGATGAGCCAAGGGCAAAATCAAAATTAATATAAGTACAGTTTTTTCGTAAAGCATTTAAAGAATCACTTTAAGAATATTTATGCTTATTTCAGTATCAATCCGACTTATAAATTACAAAAAGAAACTGGTTTAAAAAATATAAAATAAGTTTTATGAATCAGTTTTTTATTCATATTGATAAGTCTTAAGATTGGTACTAATACCAGTATGAATATTCATAGAACTGTTCTTTAGATGGTCTTTAAGCATTTTTTTCGATATTATATACCACGTGTGTTTAATAATGAAAAAAACAGTAGATTCAAGATTTTTCCTTTATCATCGTCTTAAAAATAAAATGCTCAAAAACAAACATTAACTCAGTAAGTTGAACCCATTCCTCTCCACTCGGATGCTTCTTCATGAAACTTGTTAAATCACACAATTTGTCATGAACCCTCCACAGGCCTTCATCTCCGTCGTCAAGCGTTTTCCCCTCTAACCATTGCACCGGGTCTTTGAGACCTTCATCTCTAACTGACGGATATTTTAACTGGGGAAAACTGACATGGGTCTTTTTTGCAATAGCTCTCCTTTGGGCCTCTATGACCCATTTTGATTGTGATGACGTCCTTAACGAAACTAAATCTTTAATGTTGATTTGATTTTCGACGACCTCGTTAGCGTAAAGGTTACCATGCCGGTCGATTCCCGGCCCGGTCAACATCTTTGTGCTTAACTAAATTTGTTGGCTGTGGTGTCTGGGTGTCAAATATGTATTTAAATAATATGTATGTAGTGTGTATCAGTTGTGTTAGCAACCATAATACGAGCTAGAAATGGTTCAGTATGGGGCTAACCAGCCGTGTGTGAATGTGTCCTAATATTAAAAATAAAAAAAAAGATTAAAATTTTGTAAACGTGTCTTTTCTAAATGTAGTTAACAATTTTAGAGCACGTATTGTTCATGCAAACGGTCAATAGGTGAATGATTAAATAAATAGCATATTATCGTTGGTGCTTATGCGACTAAGCTAAATTATTATTCTAGACATTAAGAGATTTCGTGATTATTAAGACGATGGTACATTAGATAATTAAACTTAATTCAATGCACAACACACATATTTATATGTTTATAATATTTTTGACATAATTTTTTTACCAATGTATTTGCACTCCATCCATGTAGGTATCTTATGCATGATAACTGATAGCCTCTTGGTTTGTTATTCTTATGAATGCAATATTGTTTTTAGATAAAAACTATTATCCTAATCATGCAATGCCTAACAGCGATAATATAATTGACATTTTTAAACCTACACTTGTGCATAAGAATGATTGAACTGCTGTAAAAAAAGAGAAAAGATAAAATGACTTTCGATTATATTATGTAACATCGATAGTGGTCGTGCTGATTTGACACAGCGCCTGTAGCTCAGCTAGCTCAGGTAATCTGACGCGATCATCGAAGCTAAGCAACGTTTTTCAAGTGGAATTTTCATCTGGGCGCTACCGTGGGTTGGATGACAAGTTAAATTGTAGGACCTGGCTGTCTTAGTACAAGCAGTTGTTCAGCCAAGTCAGAGACCTTCGGGCGGCTTTAAAACTCTCGACACCAGAGCTTGGCCTCTTAGATCATACGAAGAAAAAGAAGTGACAATGTCACAAGTTGCAATGATTACTGACCTAGCGAAAAAGCAAAAACACTGAAATAGACCCCAGAAAAATGTAAAATCCTATTGTTACACATTTTCATTTATATGTTTGTTACTTCTTGACGCTCAAACGGCTGGACCGATTTCGATGCAATTATGTATTATTTATTTTATTTTATTTTTTATGATAAATGGGCTTACGTGGGAAATGGTAAAGGAGGAGAAGAAGAAGAAGGGCTTACGTTTGACCACAGCTTGCCTAATGTTAAGCTTGACTGTGGTCTAAGATGTATCACGCTTGCCTAGAAGGAACCTATTTACTTTAGATTTGAAGACCCCCAAATTGTACTTCTCGGGAAAAAGAGACTCAGGAAGAGAGTTCCAAAGCTTCGCAGTTCTCACAATGAAGGTCAAAGCAAGACGCTTTGTGCGAATACTCGGATAAATATTAGAAAGAAAGAAAAAAAATACGTTTATACATGGCAGTACAATAATGATGGCTTAGTGGTAGTAAAAACTATAAAAAGCGCCGGTTATACTACCGGAACCAGCTACAACTTAAGAGACATATTAAACCCTGAATTAACATATTATAAGCTATTTAATTTTACTCTGAGTGACCTCTTATCTTCTTATTTGCAATGAGCATTTCACTAATTCCTTTTGCCACTTTGATTCCGTAACCACCTGGAACATCAAATAAACTCATAACTCTTTGATCACAGGTCTACTCCGACATTTACGCACTGTTAAATATGAATCACAAGCTTACTTCAATGCTAGAGGCTCGGTGAAAAAAAGTCTGCTTATAAATCTGATGGCCCCTGGTTCAAGAGTCATGTCACGTGAGGCCAAGGAATCGAACCCGGGGCCCTCTGATTGACACTCCGGTATGAAAACCTAATGGAAAACGCCAATGAGGCAGTCAAATATGCAGAAGCACGTATTTGTAAAGTTAATAATATTAATACTAAAGCCTGTCATTGTTTTTATGCATGATATTATTATCGATGTTTTAACATAACAAACTTCTTTATCTTTTTAACGAGAAGTAAATAATAAATTATTATTTAACTTAATGGATATATCTGTATGTGATTGTGTTTATTACATTATTTATTTTATACAGGGTTAGTAGAACGCAACTTAAAACCATTAAAGGCCGGCTTATAAACGTTAATAGTTATACGTTCATAGAAATATCGTTAACTTCCGGGGGTCTTCAAAAGTAGAGTTAATAGTTATCTTCTAGGTAAGCGTGCCACACCGTAGACTGCAGCGCAGCTTAACATCAGGCTAGCTTTATTCAAACGCAAACCTATCAAGAATAAAATAATAAATAAAAAATACGCATATATAAAAGCCTTTATACGTTAAATAAAAAACAAATGTTTTACGTCTTTTACGAAAAAATATATCTTCTCGAAACAAAATGTTCGTCGACGCAGTTCAGTTTAAAACAAATGTTGTCATTTTAGGCGTACCTAAGCCATCCTTAAAAATATTTTAATTTATATTCAAAATGTTACTTTATACTAAATAGGGAAGACGGACAGCCCTCTATGTAGGGATTATCTAGAAGAAAATGAAACAGTAGAAAACGTTCGACTGCACTGTGAGGCTACCAAACAAACCGGAGAGAGTTTCAGCCTGATGATAGCAGCTCAAGATGAAACTCTGTGAAACGACTTCCATTGTTAATCCTCAGACGAACAGACCATCTGACGCAACAAAGGTGGAACAGGTATGCCAGCGACCCAGGGCTGTGCTCCGTTATTTCAAGGAGCTCAGTTGGCTTGGGTAGGCTGGTAAGGGGGGAATTGACAATACGCCCCTAGCGGGATGTCAGTGCAGGTCTCATCACCCCCACTTCAAATTAATCTAATATATAAAATTTCCATGTCACAATGTTAGTTTACGTACTCCTCCGAAACGGCTTGATCTCCATACCCCTAAGTGATCAATCAAAACAACGTTTGCCGGGTCTGCTAGTATTGCTATATAAAATAAAAAAAAAAAAATAGCCCTAGAAACTGTAAAACTTTCAGATAAATGTTGAATACTCCAGCATATTTAAAACTTTAAATGTATTGCCGTCGTTATAATTTAAATGTTTTATCAAACTTGGTGCAGAGGATAGTCATTGCTATTCAGCGTGGAAACGCGGCCAGTGTTATTAGCACCTTTGCGCTGGGCACGGTCGATGGTAGATTGTCCTGACTTTTATTGTTCGGGACATTTTATTTGAAAAAAAAATCAGATTCACAACACTTTAAATATTATGTATTACCTGTTTCCAGTTTTATATTTATCAATGTTGGCCACCACTTTGTCATCGAAGTCCGATACATTCACAACGTGAATTAAGCAATTACATAATGTATTTACTAAGTTATCTTTGCATTAACCAAAACAATTGAGAGTACAAGAGACAATCAATCAAATTATCAGAGCATTATTATTTAGTTGCGTAAGCGACTTCGTGGAAGGAGGTTGTTATGACATAAAACATAACTTATAAACTAGAATAGAGTAAAAATACTCTAAAACTATTTTCTTTTGAAAAAAAATGGCGCCTAAAGATGCCGAATACATAGAAATTGCTCACAAAAGAGCAGAAGAGAAGATAACACACGTTAGCTTCCCACAGTTAAAGTACCCTTCGCTAAGGGACGAAGGGCTAAGGACACCAGTTCAATGGTTAAAAGGTAAGGCCTTGGACGATGGCGCTGAAGGGCTTTGGAGAGTTCATGATGGTCTTTATGATCTGACTGACTTTGTGAAGAGACATCCAGGTGGAGAAGAATGGCTTGAACTGTCGAAGGTAAGTTGCTGTTATGGTTAAAAACGTTTGTAATATTTTTTTTTTTTCGTTTGGTTAAACAGTTCTGCCGACCTTCTTTCTCCTGTTGAAATATTAAATCGTAGTAGGTACTAGTACACAAAGTTTTCTAGATTTATGTTAAATAAAATAAATAAAAATAGCATTTATTTCCCAAATCTAAAAACTTTACAGTTTCTGATATTTTTTTGTTTCATTAAATAAAATGTCCAAAAAATAATGTCAAGGTTAATGAGATTTACGTTAGTTTTACCAAAAACAGACCCTATTGCTAAGTTTTTGCTGTCTGCCTTTCCTTCTGTATATCTGTAGCTATGGCCTCATGGTTACAAAGCCGAAAAAAGTAAATAATTATTATCGTTACCTTCATGCGTGAGCCCGACTTACACTAGAGAATTTTATTTACTTTACATTCGAGTGAAATACATCTTATATCTTCTTCAAATATATAGAATTTACATGTCACAATGTTAGTTACCGTACTCCTCCGAAACGCCTTGACCGATTTTTACCAAATATTATGCGCATTCAGTAAGTCTGAGAATCAACTACTATCTTTTAAGTCCCCATGTGATAAGGCCCCTAATTTTTTTTGACGAAATTTTTTGTTTTTATTTTTTTATCACCAGCCCTTATTATTTATGGCCATCATTTTTCATCCCGCTCGATAACTGACCAATTATAGTGCTTTTAGGAAACAACGTTTGCCGGGTCAGCTAGTTAAAATATAAATTCCATAATAAACAATAACCACACCTCTTTCGCAGGGCACAGACATAACAGAAGCGTTTGAATGCCACCACATACAGCAGTCAGTATGGAAGATGCTGGATAAATACTACGTGAGAGATGCCAAAACTCCGAGAAATTCTCCTTTCACATTCAAAGACGATGGTTTCTATCGATCACTGAAACGAGCAGTCGCGGAAGAACTGAAGAAGGTTCCTCCACACATCCCTCGTCACGCCGATATGATCATAGATGGGTTATTTGTGACTCTATTGGTATCGTCTGCTTTATCTTGCTGGGCGAAAAACTACTGGGTCGTAATGATATCGTATTTCATTGCGTCGTTGTGTCTTGCATGGGTTTGTGTGGCGTCTCACAACTACATACATAGGAAAGCTAACTGGAGGATGTACCTTTTCAATCTTACTCTGTGGTCTTACAGGTGAGTTTTTTTTTGTCAGTTCCATATTGACAGCTTTATCCCAACATCAGTTTTTGTTTGTTACTCTTTCACGTTTAAGCAACAAAACCGATTTCGATTAAACATGGTGTGGAGATATATTAAATCTTGGATAACTACATAAACTACTTTTCATCCTCACAAAACGGTGTTTTGTGGGACAAGCAATAACTTTAAATTGCTATTTCTCTCAAACGGCTCAACCAATGTCAATGAAATTTGGCGTAGACATAGACTGAATTTTGGAACAAATCATAGACTAATTTTTACTTTGGATTAATGCGAGTAACACTGTGCGGTGCAGCTAGTAAAATCATAAAGTCACGCTTACACGGACAACTAAAATTGCTCAATTCTAGTCAATAATCGTCAAGTATAACGTCACGACTACATCAAGCAAATAATTGCCGCAATATATTGTTAAATTTTGAAATTGCTCCATTAACTGTTCCATTTGTGTCACCGAGCAGTTATTATCCTCGTGTAAGCGGACCTTAAAAAATAAAGTTTCTATATCTTCGTTCTTCATTGAAAGGTGAAGTCAAAGAAGAACGTTTCTGTACCATATCAAGCACTTTTCAATAATTTTTAATATTTTTTGTTACAGGGATTTCCGAGTATCTCATGCACTATCTCACCATCTTTACCCGAACACCCTTATGGACCTGGAAGTTAGCGCGTTTGAACCTCTCGTCTTCTGGAACCCGAGGAAGAAGCCATTCTGGGGCAAATTAGCCATCATTATAGAACAAATCGTCTTTCCTTTCCTCACCATACTGAACTTCGTGAAAAGGTAAAATAGCTGTAATACAATTTACCTTCATGAGTATGAAAGTACAGGCTGAGTTTTTAGCATGTGATGCCTCAAAGACAAATTTATTTGTTTTAAGTAACTAAGACAATAACTACGAAACGATTCAAAATCAAATGTGTATGTATTTTAAAAACTTTATTGAATTAAAATATAGTTTAAATATTATATATAAGTCAGATTTAAAACGTTTTACACAATCTTTTATTTGCTTAGTGTTATTATAAAAACAAATACTGGGGACAACTGTTGTCCCCAGTTACCACTGATAAATTATACATAAAAGTGTATATAATTTAAAAACACACAAATATTCGCTGAATTTGTTAAATATTTACAAAGTAGAACTAAATTTAATTATTAACTACACAATAATTATATATTTTAAACATAAATTACAAATAATAAACTTTACCTCAGTCTGTGTCCGCGGGTTAAATAGTTTTGTGAAATTGTCACATACATGTTATAATATAATATTTTAACAACCTGTTACAAATGAACAGAAACAAAATAATGTTTGCGTAATTTAAATTGATATACGATTTTAATGAATTATTTTGACTACCTAGATTTTTTTAATAGTACCTAACAATGTTTCAGGTTAGCCCTTAACTTCATATACGAGGACTTCTTTGCCCAACATTATTGTTGGCATGAAGGAGTAGGCTTCCTTTTACCAGTGTGGATCTGGCTAGCCAGCGGAGAGCCCCTGTCTCACGCACTTTACTCCTGGCTATGGATCTTGTGCACTGGTAGCTACATATTCTTCTCTATTGGATCCAACGCGGCTCATCATCACCCCAAGATATTTAAAGATGGTGATCAAGTTATGTAAGTTATATACCATGTATGCTTATAAATAATATACGTTTGATATAACATGGACCTCCCACTGTCAGATTATTTTGACTTTGGGTTGAAACAGCTGTTTTTATCTGTACGGGTGTTATTGTTTATCAATAAAATCATGCTCTTTCAACTTTGTTTACCTTCACTACATTAATTCTGTAGGTACATAATCGTTCGTAAAACTTAATCATTCTTCGTCACATAAGCTAAGATACCAAGCTGTGGCTTCATAAGTTTTCAAGCCGGAAAAGAGTACCTGAGATGGCTTAACAACTGTTTTACTAAGAATAAAATAATAGACAGCATTCAAATTAATTATGTTATTACTTTAGTAATTACTCTTTAAAGAGATCTTTTGCTGTTGCCAACTTCATTTGCTTAACTTCGGATAGGAACAGATAACATACTTGTAAGTTACCGGGCTACGGGCTATACTATAATACTTGTTAGAATACGTTTTTTTTATATTTTTAGGGATGTCACACCAGACTGGGGCTTGCACGAGATAGAAGCCGTCATGGACAGAACTGACATCAACGGGAACCTCTTCAAAGTCATGACCTTCTTCGGAGACCACACCTTGCACCACCTGTTTCCAACATTGGACCACGCGGTCTTACCCTATCTCTACCCAGTCTTTCTAGAACATTGTGAGAAATTCCGCGCTAACTTCAGAATGACGTCATCCTTCGATCTTTTTATCGGACAAATCAAAATGACTATGAAGACCAATCCGACTGTTTTGGAGAAACAGTAAAATTACAGATGCATATTTATATTTATTAACAAATTATTTAAATAAGATTTATGTAATTGTTTTTTTATATGTGAAAATAAATAAATAAACAAAAATATTTACTCGAAGTTACAAATCATTTAAAACAACCTTACTGTAACGTTATTTTATACATGCAAATAAATGAATATTAAAAAAAATCTTTGTCTTCATTACTGTCTTGACTCCCATTTAGAACTAAATTTATCTTATATTCTTATCACACGTTTTCTTTATCAACGAACTTTGCGTAAGTTAAAATAATGTATGAAAAAAATAATGCATTAATTCATTGTTTGCATTCCTTAATTACTTGTACGAATTGTATTATTGCGATAAAAACATGATTATTTTACTTTATGCAAAGTTATTTAGCATTAGGCTAACCAGCCGAGTGTGTGTGTGTGTCTATTATTCAAAAATAGGAATAATAATAATACAATCATGGCATCCCACCATGTATAACAGAAAGAAGGATTGGTACGTCAGGATAAAAACATAGTCTATGACTGTGCCAAATTGGTACAACTGAAATACAAAAATCATAAATAAAGCTGTGTGCGCCATTTTTGACTTTTATATCTCAGAATAAAGATCTACTCGTATGTGTGTCTTCTCACACTACATCTAGTATAGGACATTTCACTAGCTCGTTAATAAATAAATGCTACGCAAATTTTAAGTATTACGTTAGGTACTCGTAATTTGACAACCTCGTTGGCGTAATGGTTACCATGCCGATCTGCCAATCAGAAGGTTTCGGGTTCGATTCCCGGCACGGCCAACATCTTTGTGCTGAACTAAATTTATTGGCTGTTGGTCTGAGTGTTCAATATGTATCTATATAAAATATGTATGTATGTATATGTAGTATATCAGCTGTGTTAGCTACCATAATACAAACTAGAAAAGGTTCAGTATGGGGTTAACTAGTCGTATGAAACGTGTCCAAAAAAACATAAAGACTTTTCCGAGTGCCAAATTTAGATTGTAACTTTGACGTATGATAGGCTACAACGGGTACTACATAAAAGTAGTGAGAACACCACGTCCACTCGGTATATTCTGACTACATATTTATATTTATATAAGTTGATCTAACATATGTAACAATTTGAAAATTAATGTGTATAGCTTAAGGTTTATGGAAAATAAATATATTATTATTATTTATTATTATTTTCTTGATATAAGTCTCAGACAAACTGAAACGCAATTTTTAATCAATACTCGTTTAATGTCAGCAAACATCGCGTTTATCTAAATGATGTTTGGAAAAAAAATAAATTACTTTATTTGTTTACATTGCATCATTACTTGCACAAAGAAAGTACTTATTATCTTATTGTTTTAAAGAAGAACGATAAAGTTATATATACAAAATTATATGACACTGCGAAGTTTTTGGTATCTACAATATAAAACTTTTTATAAAATATATAAAGTGAAGATAAAATTATTAATTTCTTACAAACGAATATTTAGAAATTACTCAAAATCTGGCCTTTAGCAACATACTTTACATTAACGAGTAATGTCGTTGGCGCAACGGTTACCATGCCGGACTGCTAACCAGAAGGTTCCGGGTTCGATTCCCGGCCCGGCCGACATCTTTGTGCTTAACTAAATTTGTCGGTTGTGGGTCTGGGTGTTAAATATGTATCTATATAAAATATGTGTGTATGTATATGTAGTATATCAGCTGTGTTTGTAACAATAATACAAACTTAAAATGGTTCAGTGTGGGGTTAACTAGTCGTGTGTCCAAAAAAATAAAGACTTTTCCAAGTGCAAAATTTTGATTGTAACTTTGACGTATGATAGGCTACATCGGGTTCTACAGAAAAGTAGTGAGAACACCACGTCCACTCGGTGTATTCTGACCACATATTTTCTTGATATAACTCTCAGACAAACACGACGCAATTTTTTATCAATACTCGTTTAATGTTAGCAAACATTGCGTTTATCTAAATGATGTTTGGAAAAAAATAAATTACTTTATTTGTTTACATTGCATCATTACTTGCACAAAGAAAGTACTTATTATCTTATTGTTTTAAAGAAGAACGTTATACTTATATATAAAAAATTATATGACACTGCGAAGTTTTTGATATCTACAATATAAAACTTTACAGCTATAAAACTTTTTGTAAAAATAAGGATAAAATTATTCTTTTCTTACAATCAAATATTTAAAAGCAACTCAAAATGTTGATTTTAGCAACAAACTTAATAACTCTTACGATGCTCCGATGATTATTTCTTCTTTAGTTTTGTTTTTGTATTTGCTTACTCGCTTATTTATTCGGAAATCCGACTCGATGCTTTCGCCAAGATGTAGATAAAATAAAAACAGAAATGTCCTCTCCCTATCTTGCTATATAAATCACTCGATCACGCAGTTTGCGAGGAATCTTTATGGTTTAGTCGTATACTCGTATGAACGAAACGTAAAGCTCCTAGTTTACTATTGGTGCAGCTTTCAGTGATAGCGGCATGTTAGGGTCTCTTCTCGATGGCGCTATTGGATAGTATTCAAATTCAAATTCAAATTCAAATCAATTTATTGCGAATATGGTATAGTTACAGACAGGTATTGGGTCAGAGAAAGAAAGTGCACCATATTCTGCCTAGCGGCGTGCAATAATGGTCTATGGTAAAACTTAAAGCTAATTAAATATAGTTGTACATTATTAATTATATAGATTAGTATGTCATTTATTTATACTCTAGTATTAATTCCCAATGAGATGTCCGATAAAAATTCGTCAATGGCATAATATGATTTGCTTACAAGAAAGTCATTGAGTTCTGTTTTAGTACTATGTAATAAGAATTAAAATAAATTATTTTCGTTACGAAGCGGCGGATAACATTTTTTCACAGCTCCCTTAAAATGTTGTACAAATAAAAGGAATTGACTAGTAGAATACACACACTTTGATAAATTTCAAATCCAAGATTGATGCCAACACATGTCAAACTTTTAGCACCTTATCGTTTATTATCGGAGATTTAAATTATAAGGAATTCTTTTAAACATAAATTATTTTTTAATAAATATTTTTTATGAAGAATTAGGTAAAGATATGACACATCATGCTGTGACAAAAATAGTTTTAATATGATGAATGGATTATTGACGATAAAGATTGTAAATAGAGACTTTATATACCTACGTATTGTAAGAACCTGCATACCACTACATTTTAAGTTTTCGTTACTTTCACATTGACATTTGAAAGTTAGCTGTGTTGCTATCAAAAATAGATAAATAAATAGTTCGCTTAAAATGTTACATATATCACTAAAGTTTAACTAATGACAAGGAAAAAAGGTGTCTTTTTAGTGAGAAATCGAACTAATCACCACTTAAATTAATTGCTTGATAGTAAGCATAAATCTGGATTATTGCAACTGCAACTTTACTCCGAGATTTGAAGTATTTCACAAATTTGTGATAAGTTATCCAGTTTATATTTATTTATATTTTTCTTGTTTTCAATCTCTGTAGTAGATCCAATTAATAGGGCTATATGGAACGCACTCATATCGGCCACTTGATATATGGAGCTATTTATCATTTTTCAGAGACGTTACTCGGGAAAGGGTGTGCATCAGTTGGATGCTATGGCCACAACAGATATAAATGGGATCTTGTTCCAGTGATAAAGCGTTTGTGGGCTAAAAAATAATATTTATACGATCAAAGTCATAGCTGTAGATATTACTTGCACTAATTAAACCTGTATTATTACTTTCTCATTTCGATCGGCGGTAGTTGAAGATAAGCACGCGTATATAAATATCATTTGTTTTTATTCCAAATCAATGGTTCAAAGTAACGAATTTCGAGAAGAAATTGTTGTGACTGTGACTGTGTGTTAATTAAACTTGTCTACCTGTCCTTTAAGTGTCCTCTCAGCTATTCTTACCTGGTAACATCATTGTGTTTTAAACATTGCACATAACCTCACTTTTCCCCTATAAAATGGATGCTGTACAAAAATATCTGGACCAGATGGTGAACATTTCAAAACGCCAGGATGTTATACAAGGTCAGCTCCTGGCGTCACCTTCTGGCAGTGACGGCAACCTTGTGCAGGAGTTTTACTCCTTTAAAGCTTCAGTGATTGCCAATTTCCGTGAGCTTCAGAACCAGATTACTATGCTGGCTTTAAGGGTGGACCAGATTGAGATGAATGCGCGGCGCAACATTTTGCTGGTACATGGCTTGCCAGAAGCTGAAAACGAAGACACCAATGACGTGGTTGCGAAAGTTGTGGCGGAACGACTCATGTTGCCCAATTTTTCAATCGCTGATATTAGCAGGTGCCACCGCATGGGGCGTGCTGCTGTTGGTAGGCCTCGTCCTATTCTATTACAACTACGAGATGTTGCCTTGCGTGACAAGATCTATGCGGCGAAGACGTGTCTCAAGGGTTCGGGCATCACATTGTCCGAATTCCTCACAAAGGCACGCCATGACGTCTTCCTCGCGGCTCGACACCGTTTTGGAATTTCAAAATGTTGGACGAGACATGGCAATATATTCGTCTTGGGCTCGGATGGCACCCGCCATCGAGTGAAATGCAGCGCGGACCTTGCAGCTATTCCTGCATAAGATGCTCCAGTCGATAAGCCCGGAGCCACGGTCCCGGTGGCCAAAGAGACACCAGCGAAGTAAAGATCTCTAAGAGTGCCGAAGAAATGAAGATCTAGTTTATTTTGATGGTGCCTAGTTACATAATTGTACTTTTATTATTTTACCTTTGGATTTTTGTTGTTAAGCATTTAGTTTATTTCTTCTACTAAGGATTAGTTATTTATTGCAACTAGTTATGAAGCCTGATGCTCTTGGTTTTACATTTATTTTTGTTTTGTTCATCATTGTCGTATGTAAACTTAAAATATTGTAAACTGTTCACGTAGGGCATCATAATATTTCCGCGTAGAAAACGGTCACATGTAAGCGACTTTGAGACAAATGTCATTGACATTATAACAAATGTGACGTTGACATTTAATTTGTAGGTCCGCATCTTTATTTTTATTTAGTTCTTTTTCTGTCTTCTAATGTATTCACTATTTAGCTTTGGATTTTGTTATTTTTTTATGACACTTGGCAGGTAAACCACTTTTACAATTTTTTTAGTAGATAAGATATCATATGTAATTGTTTAGATTATAGTTAATTGGCTAAGACTTATTTATACAAACTGTACATACCTATATGAGTTATTATGATAATGATCATGACTCTTAAAGCTCACAATTTTTGTCATGTTCTTCGTCGAACAGTCTTGACAGCTTCTGCAGTATTGACTCTGGTTGACTCCATTGAGTCATTCACTTCTGGAGTCACCAAGAATTTTAATATATTTCACATTAATGCTCAGAGTGTTGAGGCTCTCTTGCATGAGATACTTGCGACGTTTGATAATCCTAATATTCATGCCCTTTTAGTATCCGAATCGTGGCTTAAACCAGCTATACCATGTATTTGTGTCTACTTGCCAGGGTTTCAACTTATAAGAAATGATCGTATCAGCCCGCGCTGTGGTGGGGTAGACCTTAGAACTTACTTTACTTATACTGTTGTAAGTATGTCTGCTCAACCACCGCCTACGAATTCCGGCGAGCGTTTGCTTATTGAAATTGCCCTGCATCACACAAAAATATTTTTGGGTGTGCTCTACACCTGATAAAAACGTAATTTATATTTCATCATTTGAGAATCTTCTTGAAAATTACTCGCCCAACTATGGCCATATCTTAATATGTGATTTCAACGCTTGCCTTCTAAAGCAAGCAAGATCTTAAAAAAATGGTTCTTTAGTTTTAGCGAGCAATCTATCTATTTTACCTCACAACGCAACTCTCACACTTCTTGATCTTATACTAGTTTCTTCTTATCTGCATGTCGCTAAGCATAGTCAGTTTGCGTTCTGATTCCATTTCTCATCACGATGTGATTTGTATCTCCTATGAAATTCGTCCTCCTAAAAGCAAACCCAAAATTTTCATTACTTAAAATTATCTTTCCTTTGTGATTTCTTCATACTCTTCTTCTTTGCGACCTTCCTGATCTTTTATCCTGGAATTCCATCACACACTGGATCACTCTAATTTGTACTTTTACTTTTCTTTCTCTGTGCGAGCTGTTAGACTGTGGAACGCTCTGCCTTTGTCTATAAGGCAGGCTGAATGAATCACTCAATGTTTTCAAAACTCAATTATTTAGTCATTCTCTATCCATTGCTTACTTATATTCTTTTTTCTTTCATTATTGTGTTCGTATTTTATTTTAGTACTTTTTTCAAATCAAATCAAAATCTTTATTTATTAAGCGTTACAAAAATCATGTGTAGGTACATATTTTTAAGTTGTTTAAATAGTTTTTTTATGTTGTTTACTTGTACCACCGCTTCTTTTGTATATTTTATTTTTCCATTCCCGGTTGCCTGGTAGAAATTACTATAGGTGATAAGGCCGCATTTTTACTCTGTTTTTAAGTTTTTGATTTCATATATTTTTTTTTGTATTTGTAAAATAAAGTTATATTCCATTTATTCTATTCTTTTCTTCTCTCACTCGAATAACCAAATGAGTTACTTCATTGCCTCGAATTATGAAAAGAAATAATAAAATAAATATTAGGATGCATTTCACACACTGATGGTTTAGCTCCATACTAAACCATTTTTAGTTTGTTTTATGGTTGCTAACACAACTGATATACTACATAAATATACATAATTTATAGAGACACATATTTAACACCCAAACCGACAGTCAACAAATTTAGTTAGCACAAAGATGTTAGCCGTGTCGGGAATCGAACCCAGAACCTTCTGATTGGCAGTCTGGCATGGCATAACCATTATACCAACGAGGTCGTCGATATATATTATGTATATATAGCAGTCAGTAGATCTTTGTGTCATTGTAGAACTTTTTGTTATTGTCTTGGTAGATTCTGGCTTTCGGTAAGTCTCATATAAGTTTGTAATAGTGACACAAAACACAAGATGATATTTTAAGCAAGGCTTGGAATAAAAAAGTGACAGATAAATTTATAAATAAAAATACTTTTATTTCAGAAAAAAAAGAGACAAGAAAGGCTGTTTTTAGGGTTCCGTGCCTTAAACCTAAAAAACCTAAAAGGTAAAACGGCACCCTATTACTAAGTCTCCGCTGTCTGTCTGTCTCCAGGCTGTTACTCAGAAACCGTAATAACTAGAAAGCTGAATTTTTTACAAGATATGTATTTCTCGTGCCGTGTTGTTATCAACAAATACAAAAAAAAAATTTAAAGGGGTCCCTATACAGAAAACGTGTTTTGTTTTCGATTTTTTTTTTGCTATACTTCAATAACGTTAGCATATAGACACCTTAAATTTTCACGAAATGTACATTACCTTTCAAATCAAATTATTAAATTTAAATAAAATTATTATTTAAGGGAGGCTCCCATATAACAATGGTACGGAACCCTTCATGCGCGAGCCCAACTCGCACTTGGCCAATTATTTTTTCTTGAACTGATTTCAAATGTTTTGACACGCTGTGTTGTTTAATTTAGAGTTTATGTATGTTTCTTCCAAATTAATTCGAACAAGAATTATTTAGATTCAGATCGCCACTTATGCAAAATAGCAAAGCTGTTTTCGTTGCCATTGGTCTTTCGATAATAAATAATTGTGTATCAAAACATCGTCGGTCAAAGGTGACATGATAAAATGACCGTCAGTTCATCACAATTATATTAATATTTATTGTTCTGTGCTGATAAATTATATTTATCTGCCAATTACGAGCACCAGTAGATTGTTTGTGTTGAACTGAACCTTTTGATAACGCGGTTCAGTGGCCATTTATTTTATATTTGTTCTTCATAGATAGAGTACAATCTTAGTTCTTCTTCTTCTCTGAAGGGCCTCTGACTTAGCTTGACGACTGCATGTACTAAAACTAACAGCCAGGACCAACAATTTAACGTGTTATCAGACCCACGGTAGCGCTCAGAATAAAATGCCTCTTGAAAAACGAAAGTGTAACGTAAAGTTGGCTGCTTATGTAAAAAAAATATTTTTGTCGAAAGTAAAAATTTTCAGACATTTGGGATGCTACGCGCACGCGAGGCTGACAGAAGAAGAGATGGAGAGACGACATAGTAGAGGTGGCTGGAGTCACGTGGACCAGACTAGCCCAGGACCGCAACGCCTGGGTCACCAAGGAGGAGGCTTTTACCCGCTTTTAGGTGCCCTAATATCTATCAATAAAAATCTTCACAATTAAATATTATACAGAATTTGAAACGACCTAAGTAAGAAGTGAATGAAATATAATATTTTAAACAAGGGAATTAAATGCTATTTTATTTTTTATTGTAAAATTTTCACCATGGTTCTAGGTACGTAACATTAATTTTAGGACGTATTTTCCAACAAATCGTGTATTTTTTAATAAATGTGCTTCATAATTGCAACTGCTTGCCAGCTAACCTGACCTTGTCTGTCTCGTCATCTTGCAAATATAAATTCAGTAGAATTACAGAGCAAGCCATCGCTGCAGGCAGGACGGCCCATTAACTATGCTGGAACATCTTCATCACTGGACTAAAGTGGATCTACTTGATGGCACAGTTATTAGAACGGTAAGACCACACTACGCTTTTGTCAATGGATTAAGTTAAATAAATACCTGTGGGTAAATACCACGGGTCATGGTTAAAATACCTATGGACCAACAACTTCGGGTCATAGTTAAAATACCTATAGACCAAAAACTTTATAGAGTTGGAAGACGGGTTATATTTAAAATACCCGTAGACCAACAACTTTATAGTGTTGGAACACGGGTCATAGTTAAAATATCTGTGGACCAACAACTTTGTAGTGTTGGGCCATGGGTTGTATTTAAAATATCAGTGGTAACAACTTTATAGTGTTGGCCTACGGGTCATAGTTAAAATACCCGTGGTGCTACTGTCCCATTTAGTTTAATAAATATATTTGATTTGATAAAATAATGTGTATTAAGATTTTATTAAGCTTAAAAATGGCATTGGCATTTTATCTGGGCTCAACTGTGGGTCACATGTCGTGTTTAATTGTAGGTCCTGGCTGTAAGTTTTAGTACAAGCAATCGTTTTAACCTTCCGAAGGCCTCTATTTTGGGCGGCTTGAAAACTCTCGACGTCAGAACTTGGCCACTTAGATCAGAAAAGAAGAAGATGCATTGCAGGCACGGAAGTATCAGTATAAATCCTAGAAGTCTGTGCACTGTGGCAGAAGCCGGCCGGTAGTAATAATTAACACTGAGGAATCGTAGCTTTGAAATGAAATAAACCACACCGGCAGTACAGCGTTCAAGAGATTAATTTTCTTCCACTTTCCGTCTCGAAATTACATAGAGCTTACCCAAATTAAAATCATCAGAGACATTTCTGAGTAAAATGCTATAATTTAGTTTTATTAGGTGTTTTGCTTGTCTTCTTCTTCATCTTCCCCTTATCCCACTTCATGTGGGATCGGTACAGTATGTACGCTTCTTCCATACATCTCTGTCATTCGTCATCTCTGTATTCACACTTCTCCTCGTCATATCGTTATTCACACAATCCATCCATACTTTCTTAGGCCGCCTCCTTTCTTTTATTAGGTAGTTTGCTTGTAAAAATACAAATGAAAATGACATTCTTACTTTACAGAAAGTTCCGGGTTTGATTCCCGGCACGGCCAGCATCTATGCATCATCAAGCTTAACTTAATTTATCGGCTGTCAGTTTAGGTGTTAAATATGTATCTATATAAAGCATGTATGTATGTATATGCAGTATATCATTATGTGTTAGCAACCATAATACAAACCAGAAACGGTTTAGTATGGGGCTCACCAGCCGTGTGTGTGTGTGATGTTAATAAGAATTAAAAAATCGCTTATGTATTTCTTTTTTATTATAATTATCGTCGTATTATATAATTGGGTATTTGAAAAAAAATAAAATTTGTGATAAATAGAAAGATTATATATTAGTTTTATAACAAAAATATTTTTTATAATTTTTTTTGCAATAATTCAAAAGTTATTTCAAGATAAAAATTAATTTTTGAATCCAGTACCGAAGATACGCCGACAACTCCCGAACAAACCCGAGCGCGTGTGACGTCATAATGTTAGTTTTCACTCAGACACTCAATGCAGTTGATAGGAAAATAATGTATATTATTGTAAGCGTAAACTGTAACGTTGTATTTCTGTGAAATAAAAACTTTTGTATTTTGTAATAAAACTAACATTATGACGTCACACGCGCTCGGGTTTGTTCGGGAGTTGTCGGCGTATCTTCGGTACTGGATTCAAAAATTAATTTTTATTTTGAAATAACTTTTGAATTATTGCAAAAAAAATAATAAAAAAATATTTTTGTTATAAAACTAATATATAATCTTTCTATTTATCACAAAATTTTTTTTTTTTAAATACCCAATTGGGGGCTTAAATAACATTTATTTAGACTACTATCCTACTTATTACTACTTAAAGCTTATTAATAAAAGGATACAATATGTTATCGTCAAATACACATTAAATACATAATTAATTGTTGGATTAATTAGTTCATAGTTTGAGTTCAAAGAAAAATGGTAATATTACACTATGAAAATCACAGATTATAGTGTCTGATTTAGTTGCGGCCGCAAGTTTAAGATAACGTTTAAGGTATCAAAATAAATATTTGTACATTTTAGCTTATACTTAACTAGTTCTTATGAAATTCGGTAAGGAGATGAATAAAATCCTGTTTTTTACATATTACTGCTATGTTATATGTAGCAGCTATGTTATATGCTCAAGCTCGTAAATAACTTATTGACTCAGGCGTTACTTTGCGGAAATCCATTATGAATAGAAGACAAAATTAAATATTTAGTGTACTTCAGCTGTGATCCGAAACCCAAATTAAGACAAGTAAACGAAAACTTAACTAAAATCAATTAACTAAGATAAATTAACTAATATTAATTAAGATTAACGTTACCTATCATAATCCGGAAATTCTTAACTCAACACGTGTTTCGCCTTTCCACAAGGCATCATCAAGAGATGTTGACTCTTCGAACGACGAATCGAAAGCCTATTGGCCTAATTGGCTTTCGATTCGTTTACTTGTCTTAATTTGGGTTTCGGATCACAGCGGAAGTACACTAAATATTTAATTTTGTCTTCTATGCTCAAGCTCATTGGCGGGAATCGAACCCGCATCTAAGTCAGCTAACGGGTACGTGCGTACCAAAGCATCAGTTCTGAGTCTTACAAAGGAAGTACATAGAAGTAAATTAACACTCAGGGGATTGCAAGTTCCTCTGCAAATTATGATATGTAACGTAATGAATATTCATCGAGGAACTATGTAAGGAAGATGTAGAGTTGATAGTGATATGAATATTGATATTAAATCAGGCTTCTTCTTAGTTTCAGCCAAGCTCTGGTGTCAAGAGTTTTCACAGGTCCCTTTGGATAAGCAATTAATCCTACTTCCTACTAATATTATAAAGGCGAAAGTTTGTAAGTATGGATGTATGGATGTTTGTTACTCTTTCACGTAAAAACTACTGAATGGATTTGAATGAAACTATACCACAATATAGCTTGTACATCAGAATAACACATAGGCTACAATTTTTGAGGTTTTTAATGTGAGGTCGTAAAAAAACACATTTTTTGCGCTTACATTGCAAACGCTGACTGAATCCTATAAGATAGATCAAAACAATTTACTACAGTATTGTACAACTTAAAAAGGTCTACAAAAAAGTCCGTAATGGTAAATGTTTATCTCTTAGGAATAACCCACAATAACCATTTTTTATCCTTTACTTTGTACGAGAAATAATGGCTCATTTACGACGCGATTTTAAGCAATACACTATTAATCCTTATCCAATTAAGTATCTTAAATACATTGTGCATTTAATAAAGATCAATATGGCTTTTTACAGCATGTAAATTAAATAAATATTTTCGAAGATATCACAGATTTAAAATGCAGAGTCATAGCAATTTCGGCGATAAATACCGTTTCGGTGATAAATACCGGCAGCGGCGCCAGGCGAACGGGGCGTGGGGGGAGCGGGGTAGGTGCGGTGGGGAAGAAGTGGCTCATCGCTGAGTGCGCGACCCGAACGCGGGCAGACGCGTGAGGGCAGACGTCGTTGACGGTTGTGTCCGTTTTGCGATTTTTCAAGGCACTATCGATTTGATAAAAACGTATGGTCGCCTACTTTAAGTAATATAGGCCTAAGGTTAGTTATTGCCAGGTTTCTTTTTGGTTAGGAGTTACACGTACAAAAAGATACTTCATTTTTACGAATTACTTCATTGATAATTCAATTATTATATAGATAGGTTACTTACAGTTAATTATAACAAATTATATTAGCAATAAATTAAAATTGCGACTAAAATTTGAGATTTAAACTATCCTATCTCTCAAGTTGGATCGAACTGCACATGGTGAGCGAATTTTATTATAATCGGTTAAGTGGTTTAGGAGTCCATTGAGGACAAACATTGTGACACGAGATTTATATAAATTAAGATAAGATTATTAATATTATATGTATGTTTTTTATTATTCTTTATTATACACTACGTCCTTCTTTAGTCGTTTATAAATTCCTTTCCATCCAAAGGTTGCCTGGAAGAGATCGCTTTAAGCGATAAGGCCGCCAATTGTGGTACACTAATTTTAAGTTAATTGTCTTTTACTGTGCCTTTTTTATTTATGTGTCCAATAAAGAATTATAAAATTTCCATGACTCAATGTTAGTTACCGTACTCCTCCGAAACGGCTTGACCGATTTTTACCAAATTTCATATGCGTATTCAGTAGGTCTGAGAATCTTCTACTATATATTTTTAAGGCAAAACAACGTTTGCCGGGTCAGCTAGTTAAAAGATAATTGCTACTCTTGCTCACTCAAGCGGCTTAATAAATGTCGATTTACGCTACTTTTAAACTGAAAATAATCATTGTTCCCTTAGGACAGTCTAATAATTTGAAAACAAATGTTACTCCATCAAACGACTGAACCGATTTCTATTAAACATCTATAGATCTATATAATTTTGGTATGTAGATAGTAAACTATGTTCAAACCAAATTTAATGAATCGACTAAATATTTTTTAAAAAGCAGATAGCCAAATCAAACTTCTTTGTTAACTTTATTAAATTTTTCATAAAATATCTGCACAA
The DNA here is from genome assembly GCA_035578125.1 of Mellilla xanthometata. Lineage (NCBI taxonomy): Eukaryota > Metazoa > Arthropoda > Insecta > Lepidoptera > Geometridae > Mellilla > Mellilla xanthometata. The sequence continues at coordinate 247,831 of JAPUBQ010000022.1, forward strand.
AGTAAGCTTTTTCTGTTTACATTTCCTGCAAAGCTTTTTGACATGAAAGGCTCGTTTTACAATGAGCAGCAAACAATAAATAGCATTCAGCAGTCATTCTTTGTTCCTTTCACGTCCGCAGCTTCACTTGCACTCCTATCACACATACCGAGGTACCGGTAGGCATAATATTTATAAACTAGCTGCGTCCCGCGGTATCACCCGCTTTACTCTATCTCTCTCTCTCTCTCTATTTTATCTCTCTCTCTTATCTCTCTTTATTTTCTCTCTTTCTTCTCTCTTTAGTCTTCGATCAAATTTGTACTAGATTTAAGTTTATGTCTCTAAAAACGGCAAGGAAAATAAGACCACAAGTAAGAGTGTGGCCTTATTTGGGTTTGCGGAATTTAAGCGTTATTAGTATAGTAATACAGATGAATTTTCTAACGCTCTTTTTCTAACGCTCACTGCGTACGGTCATAAAATATAATAGCTGTTACCGCGGAGCAAGATAGATTTTGTTTATTACGGCACTAGTCGAAACTCAACCTTAAGATACAGTGGTAAGGTTGACTTGAATTGAAACATATTTTGTATTTCTTTGTATATCGTAATAGATATAATAGTAGAGTAAACTTGCACTTGCCATTTTTTGTGCTTGGTTTGTATGCAACACTAAATCTGGTATATATTTGATCGAAGTCTAGAGTTTACAATATGTCATTACCAAATTACATTGAAATCAATTCAGCCGTTTGAGCGTGAGAAACTAACACACTCTCACACATATACACTAACACCAAATCGCGTCTCAAATATTAGTTATTTGTAAATATTTTATAGAAATAGTAAAACTTTAACTGACCATAATTTCTTTTTCCCGTAACAGATTTTGATGAAACATAGTTTTAACAACATCTTTTATTATATGTTGAAAATTGCGTTCAAATCCGTTGAATAGTTTCGATCTTATAACGTACCAGACAGACAGACAAAATGGCTAAAAACTGTGTTATTTTTCTATCTCTTCTTTAGCCCTTTCCATTTATTTTTTCATGATTAATTTACAGACACTCAATATTTATGCGTAACCTGTTTTCAAATTTATGCGATTTATTTCATACGTTAGTCTGTTTTCAAGGAATCAGCTTCTTTTATCCACAAACATACTAAGTTTAAGATTACTACTTGAATTTTTGAAGAGGAAACGTGTATCGAAATTAATATTTATATTAACGACAGATAAAAGGAAGATATAACAAGATTTGTTTGTGAAAATCCTACGAATTCTGTCTTACTTTGTGATTTTAAGTATCATATTTCAACGAAGATCTATTTACTCAACTAAGCTTTTGATCGTTCAAACTTTGAAACATAATCGCGATCGTTTTCCTTCAGAAATAAATAGTACGGTCTAAAGCGATTACAGTTCAGCCGGGCATTCGGCCACCTTACGTCCCGAAGGTTGTGGATTTGATGCCAACCCAATGAGTTTTGAGTTTGAGGTAAGGCATAGTAGAGATAGCATGATTAACATAACATACTAAAAAAAACATAAAAGTAACTTTATTCAAACAAGGATTTTACAATATTAATAAGTAGGAACTAGACTAACTTACTTACTAAATATCGCTGCTTGTTTGAGCTGCCACCAAACCCGAACCGAGTAACAACACTCGTATATCGGGATTATGGTAGCTTCACAAACAAGCAGTATGATGGTAGAACATTTCTCACCTTGGTAGTAACTGCCCTGAAGTTGAAAAATCAGTAGCCGAACCCCAAACAGCTTTCACTGAACGTTCCGGCAGTCTCCTCGGCAGCCAGCTATTCCAGACTAAGTATATGTTAAGACAGGATTGTTGCTGATTCGTGTAATTACGCGCCGTGCCGGCCAAATGCCCAGTTTTATGCTGTAAAACAAATAATAATTCCGAGCGGTTATTTTGGAAATTGCTTATCTTATCATCTTCTTATATATAAAATTTTCATGTCACAATGTTAGTAACCGTACTCATTCGAAACGGCTTGACCGATTTCTACCAAACTTTATACGCGTATTCAGTAGCTCTGAGAATCGGCTACTATCTATTTTTTAAGGCAAAACAACGTTTGCCAATCAGCTAGTAGTTAATAAGATATTTGAATTTGAGTTGACAAAGTGAGGTATGTTTCGCTCCCCACTATTCTATCAACCGTCATTTCCACATTGAATCCCTTCTTTCATATTCTCATTCACAAAATACCTACCGTATTCCGAGTCCTGTAGGAACTACGTGTGCCGGTTCCCGATAAAAGGATAACTAGGTTACCGGCCTCCACGTCGAGTGGAGTCAAATCAAATATTAGGTTATGTCAATAGAGTGTCACTAATGGATATGCTACGATGCCATTCAGCAATATTTGGTCATCAAAGGGGTGTACTTAGGGCCGGTAGTGACATGAAATGTCAAAAGCACGCTTTTATGCAGTTGCTACTTTGCTTAAGTGAGATTGAACGGCGCAGCTTTATAGTATATTCTATGGTTTGCTCTTGGGATACTGGTATATAAGCATTTTATTTTTAAGTATTAATGTGTGGTGTTTAAAACTTATACATGCTCAAATCGGTGATTTCAATTATACAAAGTTATATATATGATACAAAAAGAATATAATAATAATCAATTGAGTGAACATTTAAAGGAATGTTACGTCCACTTCGGTTGTATAGGAAACTGAAATTTTAAAACCAGTTTTTTAAAAGGCTTTTTTAATACCTCCTCTAATAAGGAACTGGTTTCCTACAAAAAATATTCTTATAAGAAACTGTTTCCTAAAAGTATTTTCCATTATCAGCCCGTCTGCGTCCACTGCTGGATATAGGTCTCTCCTAAGGGACTCCACGGGAACCTATCCTGGGTATCTCGTCTCCATCCACTACCCGTTTTTTTTGTATATCGTTGCTCCACCTCGTTGTAAAAGGAACATTAAGAATACTTTATATAATTATTAAAGACTAAAACGTTTACATATATAACGTAACAATAAAAATAACCAAAAATAATGAAACCTTCACACAATTAATAAAGTATTTAACACAAAAAACCATCTTATTCACGCTTCCATGCCACGTTCAAATTACGCCAAAAATAGGAATGATCCCAAAATAATGAAAAACAAAGGCATTATAACAGCTGAGCAACAATAATCCGACGTGAGTAGAATGCTTTAGTACGAAGCGTAATTGCGACTTAGCTGACCGACCTTGTATTATTATTCCGACATTTTTCACGCAAAATTTCGGTAAGGTCATAATTGTTAACCGACTTTAGAGGAAGGAGACAGGAAAAGGTTTTAAATTTAACGTTTCAATTTTTGCGTTTTTTTTATTTCATCCCTGTAGCCCCTGTAGCTCAGCTAGCTAAGGTGATCTGACACGATCATCGAAGCTGAGCAACGGTCGATGTGGACAGTGTTTGGATGGGTGACCATGTACAAGACTGTCATTTTTAAATCGGGTCGGATAACATGTAAAATTGAAATTAACTTTTTGTATTAGTACTAGCAGTCGTTAAGCCAAGTCAGAGGTCTTCGGGTCGTTTGAAAACTCTTGACACCAGGCTTTTAGACTCATACGAAGCAGAAGCACCTCATCCTTTTCAACAGTGAAGAGTTAACAGATTGTTTAGTGATCTGCTTTTTGTAATGGAATCATTTTATATTAACATAAAAATACATAACCAATTGCTAACTGAAACATGATGATTATGATAACATTTCATGTATAAACCACAATGCTTCCCTTCAATTGGTGCTTTTATATTTGGCGGGGTGTTGTAAATTTGACTTCTGTGTGTGTGTTTTTGTGTCTGTCTGTGGCTAGAAGATGCTACGTAATCAGGCTACGGATTGCTTAATTTTGGTGACTGCATGTTTTATGGTACCAAATTCAGTAAATTGTACTGCTGTTGAAGAATAATACGAACTAAAGTTTATTTTGAAGTAAGTTAAGTAACTAGTTAAGCATATGATGAAAGTTTTGTCTGCAGCTTTTGTTTTGAAATTTAGTTTTGTTTCATATACTAATGTATGAATGAAGTATTGTATTGTAGACATTAAAAAGGTGTGAACATGTATTTTAATAAATCAAATAATAATATGTTTATATTTGTATTATTTGCTATTGGTACGTAATAAATTATCCAATTTATTGATAAAATGAGCAGCTTTTTTAATCAATATTTTACTTAAAACAAAAACAAAACACTCTCTCTGGTGTATTTTTTTCACGAAAAAAAACATCCAAACATTATTTAAAATAAAATAGATACATACTACACACAAATATATATTGGCAAAATGTATTCATAATTGTTTTTATAAGGACCAACGTATATCATAATATTCTTGGTATTAAAAGTATTATGCAAATAAACTATGTAAATAAGCTGAAATAAAACTAAAGCTGCATATGCACGAAGATTTCTTATTGACTGTAAATTAAATAAAAATAAACGATACATTTCATCCAAATTAGTAGATAAAGCCGTTTGTGAGTGAACCAGAAACACACAAACAATCAAACACATACATAATTTTCACTTTTATAATATAAACCCCATCAACCCTAAACAAGCTTATACTACAGTGCATTGAAACACAAGAGACAAGTGGTGAAATATTTGTTGACGAAAAATTTCAATTTTTCACAAACAACTTTAACATTCTTTTTTCTACGTGAGGAAATTCATTTACGTATGCCCACCACACCCGGGAGGTGGGTGGGGTATGTCGGGCTCGATGCCATAAGGACATCACTACCGACTAAAACCTCACGATGGCCTCCTGGCCGGAAAAGTACTAGTCCCACTCCATCTAGAACTTGCATGGGGCAGTGCAAGTCTAGGGAGTGACCCGCCTCAGGGACCCTCTTCGCTTCACCGTGGGTGACCAGGCCACGGTTACTGAGCCCCCCCGTCTCGACAATGCGGGGCCCTGCGGGGGTCTTAGTGTATCTCTAGCTTTAATCTCGAGTTTAATATTTAACCTCTACACCGGCGTGTCACGTGGCTTCTCTCTTAACATTAAATTACAATAATTAGTCACGTGCTCAAAATCAGACGTCCTTGCCAACCTTGAGACTTATCGTTGACATTGGCTTAATATTTAAAGTTAGTTATGTAAAACAATATTACTCAACAATAATACTCTTTGAATTAAAGATCCAACATACTTTCCAGGGATAGCAGAAAAAACGTATAGTTACGTCAGAAAGAAACATGATCTGTGATTGAGCAAAATTTGCACAACAGAAATACAACAACCTTAACGCTGTGTTACGCTTATTTCGACTTTAACAACTCAGGAATATAGATTTGTCAATATATACCTATGTCTTCTAACACGGCATCTTGTCTTGAATATTAGAACTAGCTCGTTTCGTAATAAAATATTTCTCTGAGAACAAAGTATGGATTGGAATATTAAAAAAAAAAACTACAACAGCGAAAACAGTAAAAAAACGATTGTGGCTCTGTGGTAATAACGTCTGCTTTTCAACCAGACGGCCCCTGGTTCGTTCCCGGCCCTACACCAATGGCTTTATTTTCAATTTATGTGTGGATTTGCACTCGCTTTACGATGAAGGAAAACATCGTCAGGAAGCCGACATGTTTGAGGACCACAATATACGAAGACGTGTGTCATCCGCCAACCCGCACTTGGCCAGCGTGGTGGATTATGGCCTATATCTCTCTCTCTTTGTGAGAGAAGGCCCCGAGTCCGAGTGGGAACGTATAGTGGGCTGCTTATGCTTTATGCTTTAACTATGAGTAGTAAGTACTACCGATTGGTGTTTTTTTTTTAATTGCTTCTACTAATATAAAATATTGCTGAATCCACGCAAAAATATTTCAATGATGGTAAAGAAGAAGGTAATATTTTTCTACAATGAAAATGTTATTATTGATGAATAGTCATCCTAAACTTTGTAAAATAATTAAAGACTAGCATTCCGTCCCGGCTTCGCACGAGCTCTGAAATAATCTAAATTACAAAAACAAAAAATACCCTATGTTACTCGGGGATGACGTAGCTTCGCAACGGTGAAAGAATAATCAAATTGGTCCAGTAGTTTTGGAGCCTATTCGCCTCAAACAAAAAAAACAAACAAACATTCTTCTTTATAATATTGGTATAGATAAAAATATAAGAGCTTTAAATGGCGATAATATTTGTATGTCTATCGCTATGGACTGGTATAAGACAGTACTTTTTTCAATACCTACATTTCTTGAATTTTCTTTTGCTAATTTTATCAAATGTATTATTTATGTTCCCAAAAGTCAGAATTAGTAAAGGCACTTAAAGCCACTTATGTTTGAGTGGCATTTTCATAATTCAGTGGATTAGCGTCTAATTACAGCCTAGTATTTACATTTAGGTATTTTGCAAGCTTTTTACGAGACAGGGCATTTAGATTAAATTTAATTTTATGAGTGGTTTTTTTTATTAGTTTTTAATCTTTTATTTGTATTTTCAAATTAACTTCAGTTAAAAAGTTTGTAAATTATATATGAATAAATTTTACATTCTATTTTAGTACTCTACGATATTATTTACGAACAATATTTAGTTGGTGTTTGTTTTTGACTATGTTTAAAAACATATCAAATGAAAGGGTCTAACTGGTAGAATACATATCTTTATAGATAATACATTTCATAAAAAAGGAAATATATAAATTAAGAAGCCTTTGGATTCCTTTATTTATATATTTGTATCTAGCACTGTGTAAAATAAAATAATGTTGTTATGTGTATATCTGTATTTATATATTTCAGAGTCTATTCGATTTAAACAAATAAAAAAAAACAAAACCTACCTGTTTTTTGGGTATAATATATGAGTTACATTTTTTATTGGAGTTTTATAAAGGATCTTTTTTACTTTAAAAATATATTATAGCCTATTTTGCAGATTGGTAACATTTCCTCATTTCTCTCTCTCTCTCTCATTTCCAAAAAAAAACTTTCAACTTTCTTTTTTTCAGATCAATTCAGCAGTTTCGGAGTCTATTTGATTGGAACAACCAAACAAACATCAACCCTTTCCATTGTATAACATTGGTATAGATTTGGCAAAGTATCATTAGGAATTAGCATTACTGAGGCACGGTCTTACGTAATAAGAAAGAAGCTTTTAGCTTTTACCAACCGCAAAGTAATAAGTAATCCATTTCGACCATAAAAATATTTATCCTTATTTTTAGGCCTAAAGTCGACAGGTATAAAAACTGAGAATTTTTGCAGAATCCAGAGAGTATATTATTTTAGATAGATAGAAAAAAATATTGAACACAAACACGAACAATTCTACAAATCACTGTATTAAAACTTTCGTAAGGTTTATTTGAATAATGTTTGTATAACCGGCTATCACTTACGTTTATTTTGTCGGAATTAGCCCGACATGTTTCAGCACAATCAGTGTGCTATTCTCAAGGGCAGGAACACAGCCAACGTACAAAATATTTCTACAAATATTATAAATGCGAAAGTTTGTGTGTAAGTGTGTGTGTGTGTTTGTTACTTCTTCACGTTTGTACGGCTGAACCAATTTTGATGAAATTTGTTGCGAAGATAGGTTAGACCTTGTATTAACATAGGCTACTTTTTATCCCGAAAATAATTGTGGTTCCCGTGGGGTACGCAAATAACTTCAAAATCTATGTTACTCCATCACGCTCCAACGGCTGGACCGGTTTTGCTATAAAGATAGGTTAGACCTTGGATTAATACATAAGTTTAGTTTTTATCCTGGATTAACGCGGGTAATACCGTGGGATGCAACTGTGAAAAATACTCGTAAAAAAAAACTAAAATTAACTTTGTTGAACCAGTTTTTTTAAGTCTGCTTGGTACCAAAATAAATATAAATATTCTTAGAGTTTTTTTTATACGGTTGTCATGCTACTTTTTCGATATTCTTTATCTCATACGATTAATAGTTAAACCTGTGAATTCAAGATTTTGCCCTTAAGGAGGCTGCCGGAACATACCGTTAGGTGCTTGGCGACAAACATTATTATCGAGGGTATAGGAAAATGCTTCCTAACAAAGCAAGTATAGGATAATGCTTCCCAACCAGGCGAGTATAGGAAAATGCTTCCCAACAAAGCGAGAATAGAAAAATTCTTCCCAACAAAGCGAGTATAGAAAAATTCTTCCCAACAAGGCAAGTATAGGAAAATGTTTCACAACAAGGCAAGTATAGGAAAATGATTCCCAACAAGGCAAGTATAGGAAAATGCTTTCCAACAAGGCAAGTATAGGAAAATGTTTCACAACAAGGCAAGTATAGGAAAATGCTTCCTAACAAGGCAAGTATAGGAAAATGCTTCCCAACAAGGCGAGTATAGGAAAATGCTTCCCAACAAGGCGAGTATAGGAAAATGCTTCCCAACAATGCAAGTATAGGAAAATGCTTCCCAACAATGCAAGTATAGGAAAATGCTTCCCAACAAGGCGAGTATAGGAAAATGCTTCCCAACAATGCAAGTATAGGAAAATGCTTCCCAACAATGCAAGTATAGGAAAATGCTTCCAAACAAGGCGAGTATAGGAAAATGCTTCCCAAGCAATATGTTATGTTCAGTCTACAAGCAATAAATTCCTTGCCCAATCTGAGATTTTTGTGTTAAAACCCCGTAAGCGGCTTAAAGTGTCGCCCTGACATCCCGGACTAGTCTCAGAGGATCAACTTCTGACATTATTTTACCGGCTTTTTTATATTTCTATTTTAGATGTTGCTATTTCGTGTGATTATACTTTTTGTAAAAAATTAAAGGTTACTCTACTTGAATAAGCTATAATAAAGAAGAACGTTGATTTTTTTTAAATTTGTAATTTTTTGGTGTGGGTGACACCGCAGTGCACACCTAGTGGAATAATAATGTGACTGTAGGCTCTACACGAAAGATACAGGGAAAACTCTATATAACGACCCTGAAGGGACTGTGCAATTTATGGCCTTATAGAGAGCGGTCGTTAAATGGAGAGAATGTATCATTGTATGAAATAAAAGCTAAACCAACTAAACAAATTGATTTCGACGCTTTAAAGAGTTAGTCGTTAAATCTAGTGACGTTACATGGAGTTTTACACTGTATATTAAACGAGTTCGTATGAACATTCTATACTCTGACACTTTTTTACAAACAGACGAGCTCTTAATTCTACACGAGTATCCACTCGGCATGGAAACGTGAGCAATTGAATGCAATTGATTTGTCCTTTGACGTTTTACAAATACATGAAAGGATTTTGAACTGATAAAAAAGTATAATATTCAAAATTATTACTGAGATATTAGTACGGAACCCTTTATTTGCAAGCCCGACTCGCACGTGGCATTTTTTTCTTTGCATCGTTTTTTTTTTTTGAGCACCGATTATGTTACTCTAGGTCGTTACTAAGTTTTTGCAATACGATTCGTCTTCACGAAAACTACAAAACTTGTGTTCTTCAAAACAGTAAATTAACCTTAAATTAATTTAATTTAAACAATAATTTAACAATTTAACCTTAGCAACCTTGAACAATTTAACCTTAGCTAACAAGTATCGAACAATGTCTTCCGGTAGTTTTCTTAAGAGCCAGTTATTCCACGCTAAGCATGCTCTCTACCTTAGACCAGAGTGTCGCTAGCTAGTGTGGATACGCGCCCTTCTAGTCAAATGCCTAGCTGTATAGAGTTAAAAAAACACCCAATTATTCTTAATATTGTAAAATTCACCTAATTATAATTAAAATTGAGAATTCACCTACATTACTTAATTATATTCCTTCATAATTAAGAAATAATAAAATTAAGCAAAGCGTGAACAGTTTTTAATCCACCCCGCCTAGAATTGGCTTAACCACTGATTGACTAAGACAATGGCTGGGACGGCTTAACAAGTCAAATCAAATCAATTTATTACGTGTATGGTAAGAGTATACAGTCAAACAAAAGTGAACCATATTCTGCCTTCCGGCGTTCAATGATAATTAAACTAAGTAAAATCTTAAATTTAAATACAATATTAAACAGACTGGACAACATTTCACAAAAAATTACTGTTTATTGAAAGAAATTACAATAACTCATCCAAAGATTCCGCATCGAACCTTTCTTGACTTGGGTGATCGCGTCAGATCACCTTAGTATGCCGAGCTGCAGGCGCTACTAATAAGTATTGAATTTAACTTAATCTCAAGCTAAGCCACCGAAGCTCATATATCTCTATAAAGCACATTCTTCCAGTCGGCCCTTGTCCCCTAACCCTTGCGATTTACGGTCTGTGTACAATGTGCCTGTAAAAGTATGGAAAACAGTGACTAATCTAGGAAATCATTTTTTTCCTTTCGTCAACTTGCCTCTTCGGCTACAGCTGAACTAAACTATAAAAAGTGTGGAAAACAGTCACTAAAGAAAGAAAGAACAAAAACATTAGTTATTCTAACGAATAGGTTTTTTTTACCCAGTAAAGTATTTGACTAGCGGGGTGCGTAACACTAGTTGGTGATTAGTATTACGCACCCCGAACGATGACCGAATCGAAATGACAACATTTCTATCGACAGATTGAAGCCTGCATTTTACGCCAACGATCACGAGGGACCTAGCCTCGTGTCGCAAGGAGCTTCTACAGGACTAGATAAGTTCGCTAAGTTCGCTGTCAATAAGTTCGCTGTCAATATGTAAGCCACTACAACATCTTCGTTCGCCACGTTTCATCCACACCTCTCCCTAGGAAGAATCTCAGTTTCTTCCTAAAGAACGAGCTGCCCTCAGTTCTCATTTCTCTATTTTATTTATTTATTTATTTACTTCAGATTATCATCCATAGCATACATAATTACCACAATAAATTTTAATACTAACAAATGTCAACAATTATATTAATCAAAATCATAATTATACTTTAAAACTATTTGAATGTCAATGTTTGGCATTTATAATTATACTACTTGGCACAACGATGCCACGGCAGCACATGCAGGCGTGGCATCGTTGTCTTACGAGAATCTACTAAACCGGCTACAATGATGATGAAATTTCAAAAGATGTAACTCAATTTTAGGTACTGTCTTGTTCTTACATAACGTAACACTGAAAGTCAATAATGTCCCATTTCTTGGGCCGTTAAAGTTCAATTAACGTATCACATGAACCGTGGAATGAAATATAAAAATGGGACCATCACACCAAGTAGTAAATTCTGAACAATAAGTGTTTTATAGCACAGACTCCATTAGGCTACGTACCTAGGTGCTGTGAGAGGGCTAATCTGATTTTAACTTTGGCATTAAGTGAAGATTGGTTCTCGAGTGACGATCTCGTTGCTCGAATAACGAGGTTTTTGAACCGTTCATCTTCTTTTAGGTAAATTATTAAACTAGCTTGGCCGCCCGGTTAACGTCGCGGTAATTCGGAATGAAAGTAGCCCATGTAGGTGTAACTTATCCAGGGGTCTAACCTAGCTTCATTCTCAATTAACAAATCTAGGCATTTTTCCTTTCAGCCGTTGACTGTGGAAGTTAACTAACATACATAACTACATTTATAATCATTCAAACACACATAGGTACTTGCATTTAAATTAATTATCTTTATTTAAGCGTTTTTTAATTGCACTGAATTCATATTTGAAATTTTATATACTGCTAAGAACATCATAGAGATAGACTTAAAGATAATATGGCTTGATCGATTATAGACAATGAAAATGAAAAAGTTATGGCAATATTAAGTCTTAGGCGGTATTAAGAAGTTGCTATAAAATAACTGTCAGGCGCAAAACAACACATTTAATAGATGAACAAGTTAATGTCATGTGAAAAATCATTTTTTGTTTACCTCCTCTAAAACTAGACAACTAGTTTCTTAATCTCTAAGATAGTAAGCAATACAAAGCATCTAGCTTCTCACTAGCTAGTTTCACATAATAATTGGGCAAGTACAAGTCTGGTGGGCGCATAAAAATTTCCGTACCATTCACTTGAATAAATGACCCCGTTAAATATATATTTTTGTATTATTTATTTCGAAAAGTAATTAACATTAATTTATTTAGTATTATTTTTTTACCGTCTACCTGTTACCGTTATTAATATACATATTATATATTATATCAGGAAAATTCGGAAAAACATGTTTATTGTATGGTAATATTTTTATGTTGTTTTACCAGCACACATAACTTGTGAAATTTTAGCTTTCTTGTAACGGAGACTCAGTAATAGGATACCGTTTTACCTTTTAGGTACGGAACCCTAAAAACCACGACAGACCGGCCAAAGTCCTAAATAACGCATAATGCAAATGTACCGCCAACGGCCGCTGAGGGAGGAGAAGTTTTCCTGCAATTTGAAATTCAGATTAAGTACTACAAATAAGTTTATAAAATCACCACTTTGAGGTCCTCCGGTAATGGACTGGAGTGAATCTCACCTCTGGCCACTGATAACTCCGTCTAGATACCCAATAAAGGAGAAATACTTTTGTATTACCTGCGCAAATACGCTTTAATTCTAAAGTTTTCTCTAGTAAGTGATACCATTACATTCATCTAATCATCATGTTCTATCCCACTGCTAGGTATAGCCCTTTCCCCAGTTGGCACGGGAATAGGATTTTTTTTTTTTTTTTTTTTTATATAGAATAGATCTACGCTTGGCCACCAACTCACCTGATGGTAAGCGAAGCTGTGGCCGAAGATGAAGCACGTTGATCTAGAAGAAATCTGTTCACTCTCGCCTTGAAAAGATCCAAGTTATATTTTTCAGGAAACACAGTAGGAGGCAATCCATTCCATTCCTTAGCAGTACGCATGATGAATGTGGAGTCAAATCGTTGCGTACGGATTTTTGGAATCTCCACAAGGAATGGATGATATAAAGCTGACCTCCTACTGGTCCTGTAGTGGAAGGGTGAAGGAGGGATGAGATCATGCAACTCCTGCGCACACTCACCGAAGTGCAATCTGTAAAATATTGACAGACAAGCCACTTTACGACGGTGCTCGAGACTAGTCAGCTTCTTTGCGACTAATAGCTGGTCACCGATAACTCGTATAGCACGACGATCTATCGACTCCAAGGCTTCCAGCTGATACTTGGCAGAACCGTCAAAAAGATGGCTGCAATACTTAGAAATAACTATAAGTCTATATCTGGATAATAAAATGGTAGTTTCCACAGTTTAACGAAAAACTATAAATCGATTAGTTCTACGCATCGTTAAAAGATGGCGTCAAAATATTTTTTTGCTAAAAATTTTAGTTACAAGGTGTCAGAAGTTCATGGACGATATGCAGCTTTATATGGTAATTGTATTGTATATCTGCCTATTTTTCTGCAGTATACCATAGACATGCCCTACCCATGTGTAACAAAAAAGTTTGTTCAGTAGTCCAGACAGTAGCCAGTGAGCATGAGACTTTTTTATAGCACGAAACAGATATTGACAGATACTTCACAAGGCTAGCCCGTTGTGACAGGAGGCCGCAAATAAATAAATTACGTTTATTATCCGGACACAGGGCTAGAACGATCATGGTAAGGGGCAGTTAACATCTTTGAGCTAGATCTATCGAGAGTAATCGACGTTTTTAACAAACCTTTTAGGAGTACTTGTAATTGTGTTTCTACAACCTCTTTACAGACCCTTGGAAGGTCGCGGCAAGTATCGGTTGGAATAAATGTTTTGCTTTTCAAAATCTGACGTATCGTGAAATAATCGTGAGGTAATAAATATATAGTAGATTTTGAAAATTTTCGTAAATCAAATTTTTAGATCAAAATTAAATGTATAATTTGACTTGTTTAATAAACCCTTCTTTATGAAATTTAGCCCCCTAGACACGAGGCATTCGCAATTATTAAATGACGTAAAATATAATATGTATGTGAGGCTAAAGTGAACTTTTTACGGTGGTAGGGCATTTTCTGGTGCTTACCTAACAAGTTTGAAGCGATGTCAGCTCAGTCAGTTGTGCGAACGGCTCATGTCTCGTTGCGGCTTCGACCCCGGCATTGAGCTCAATCTTCAGATGAGAGAAAACATCGTGGGGAAATCAAAGAACGATGGTGGGGATTTTATAATGTTCCATTTTACCACTCACAATTGTTTTTCGTATCTATAAAAAATATGTAAGTACATATGTATGTATAATTATGTAGTATATAAGTTGTTGGCTACCATAACATAAACTAGAAATAGTTCAGTATGAGGTGTGTGTGAAATATGTAAAAAAACTGGACCTGTACAATTGTTATTTGTTGCTTCATTCTTGTAACTAAAAAAAAATTCAAAATTTCCTCCTTATAATCTATAACAACTAGCTGCATCCTGCGATGTCACCCGCGTTAGTCCGAGTTAAAAAGTAGTCTGTGCGTTAATAGAGTCCAAACTATGTCCGTACCTACCTAATTTCATCGGAAGATTTGACAACGCTCCTTATTATATGTATATACCTACTTATAATTCACCAATGAAAACTTCGTACAAATCAGCAATGTAGTTTCGAGGTTATAACGTAGGTACCATGCAGGCATACAGACAGCCGAATATTATAAAAATTGTTTTATTGTTTTCTTTTCTCTTGTTAAATCGCCCATACCAAAACCTTTGAAAAGATATTTAATGCACAGATACTCAATATTTAATGTCTTATTATATATAATATGTATTACCATGTCAACTTATGAATATGAATAAGAATACCTATATGTATTGTTCAACTGTATAACAAGATCTTAAGTCTACATAAAGAATATAAATGAATGGTAATACAATTAGATCCGCACCTACGAGTACACCGTATAACTCGTATTAAGGCAAATGTTCTGGTTTCAAGATTATTCAATACACCCTAGGGCCATTTTTTAAAAGAGAGCCTTTTGATTGATCACCCATCCAAAGAAAGTCCACGTCGAACGTCGGCGATTGCACTAAATATTTTTGTAAAGTAAAACCGGGTGGTACACACTACTTTTCTGCAGAAACCAATGTAGCCAATCCTACGTCAAAGTTATAATATTTGTTTTGCACTCGGAAATTCTTTAGTTACTAAACGTTAGTGTTAAAATCATATATCATTCTAAACTAACTAGTTCTAATGTTCAAAGCCAGATGACGTGAAGACATTGACAGATCTTTGACAGATCTGGAACTCAAAAGTAAATATTGGCGTAACAAAGCGTTAGCGTTATGGTTTTTTTTATTTCAGCTGTGCCATTTTGGCATAGATATAGACCATGTTTTTTCTGACGTACCATATATCTACTTTTTATTGTTACCCGTAGTCAAGTCCCTTTTTTTCTTCGTATGAGCCAAGTGGTCAAGCTCTAATGTTCAGAGTTTTCAAGTTGCCCGAAGGCTTCTATCTTGGTTACACATACTAAGACTAATAGCCGGGTCCTTAAATTTAACGTGTCATCCAACCAACGGCTGCCCAGTTAAAAATTGTTTTTAAAAGACAATCTTCTGCATGGTTACCCATCCAGAGACTGTCCGCATTGACCGTTGCTTAACCTCGATGATCGCAACAGACCACCTAAGTTGGTCGAGCTACGGGCGCTACAAAGTCGCTCTACCAAGTTGACAATTACATACCAAGTTGTATTATTCGAATCTAATGGACCAATTTATTTCAATCACTAAAACCCATTGGCTACGTGCTCTAATAAAATCGAAGAGGTAAATCTTTCTTAGTTCCCTTCACTGTTTACGTATTAAATTAAGGTAATTTATTTGATTACGTTTTGCAATTAGTAAGCATTTATTAATAACGTGAGTTGACGTAGATTCTTCTAAGTCGGTACGCTCTTGACAGAGCGGTCGTGGTCGTCATGAACTATCGGGGACAGACAGTACACGCCTCACGATGCCTCGCTTCGACAGACATGTCTGTCTTTTTTTACGCTTAATATGCTTGCGCTTGACCACAACTCACCTGATGTTAAGTGATATTGCAGTCTAAGATGAAACGCGCTTGCCTAGAAGAAACCGGTTCACTCTCGCCTTGTTAGGTTGCAGTTCAGTGGGAACAGGGATTCCGACAAGGAGTTCCACAGTTTGGCCGTCCGTACTATAAACGTGAAAGCAAAACGCTTTGTACGCATTTTCGGCATTTCCACTGTATGACGGTGTCTCCTAGCAGTCTCCCTGCTCGTTCGGTAATGGAAAGGGGCCGTGGGAGTTAATTCCGTCAAAGTCATGTAATTTCGACGCACACTCACCGAAATGCAACCGGTAGAGTACCGACAGACTCGCAACCATGCGGCGGTGCTCCAAACTTTGAAGTTTCGCACTGCACAGGGAGTAATTACCTATAACTTTCTTGGCCTCCGTTGTCTGTCGACAGACAACGGAGGCTTAGTAATAGGGTTCCGTTTTTACTTTTTAGGTACGGAACATCTGAAAAGATTAAGTAATATGGTTTTGGCTGTTAATATAATCAGCTCATCGCTTAGCTAAAACAAAGAAGAATAATTATAGTACGTAATTAAGGGTTAATTTTTTCAACCTCCGATGCAAAATGGCGGGGTTTTATAACTACGTCATATCAGTCTGCCTGTCTTGTGGCTTAGTAGATACGAAACGAAATAACTGATTTTGATTTATTTTTTATTTGGGGTACCAGTAATGTCTTCTGTTAGTTTTTATACATATATTTATTATATGTCAGATGAAAAAAAAAAACAAAAATGACCGCCACTACAAAATGGCGGATGGTTTTTTTTAACTTCCCCAGTAGGTATGGGTAGCTTTTTTGTAAATTTGTAGATAAATAAAAACTATAGTGACATTAAATCACAAATAGTTATATATCTTTTACAATTTCAACCCAAATGACTAGTAACTTAAGAATAATAAAAGTGAAAATCATATGAAAACTATTTACAACCTATGGAAAAAAAAATACATTTTGTAAACTTAAAAAAAAACAAAACCAAAATACACATAAACACATTTATTGCACATTTATCTCTTATAATATGTACATAGGTGTGTATGAATAATAACAATTTTATTCTCACATATTAAACAATTATTACTAAAAACTTTATTAAATAGAATGTGAGAAGTTAAACTCGTGCGCATTCAGTCCGAACCAATCGCAGCGCAGCGTTGGTCGTGTTCTATATTTGTAACAAAATAAATGAATAAAGATAGTTTTGTTTATCAGTTATTGTTTATCTGAGGCTGATATAAATAGCTGTACCTACTTTTGAAGGGATAAATAAGTGGTTATTTCTTTTATCACAGTGTACAAAAAAGGTAAGTGAAAGTTTATAATTTTTTTACGAGTAATTTGATATAACGGTCGAGTCGCGTTTAATATAACCTCAATATTGTTATCATATAAAGGGCCTGTTGTTTAGTTTAGTTTTGTTTTTAATGTATTGATTTCCACAACATAATTTACAAATCATAGTGAGGCACCGTGAGTTAATTTAAAAACATAAACGTAATCAAATTTTATATTAGACTAGTAAATTGATTTATTATTATTATGAAGTCAACCGATATAAAGTATACATGTATGTATGTATGTGTGGTATATCAGTAGTGTTAGCAACCATAATACAATATAGACCTTAATATCACTTACAATCAGGTGAATTGTGGTCAAGCGCTGACCTATTCAGAGTAAAAAAAACTAGAAATGGGTTTAGTAGAGTCTAACCAGCCGTATGTGAAATGTGTCCTAAAATGTATTTATTATTCTTTTTGTATAACTATTGTTTCAATTAATTGTTAATTTATGGTGATTTAGCTAACTCAGCTAGCAATATTTATGAGTTTTGCGTACGTTCAGCAATTACGTATATACATACAAATATATCAATATGAATACCTACAGGTATGTTTACTATGCGTACAGTGGAAGTGTAGGTTTAAACGAGAACCGAGCAGATATGATTGCAGTCAATTAAGACAGGCCTTACGACTTGTATAATTATACAAAGCCTTTAAACATGAGCCACAATGCCTTCTTACCTACGTACTAAGAAATTGATTTTATTTCTTATTAGGATCAGATATTAGCATTGGCATCCAATGTGCCAATGCTACCAGCATTTCTGGCAACTTTGTCGCCACCCTTGGGATTTCTTAGTTTTTTTAATGTTATATTAACTGTTCTTTTATGTCAATTTATTTCTTCAATTTTTTTTTTCACATTTCACACACGGCTCGTTAACCCCATACTGAACCATTTCTAGTTCGTATTATGGTAGCTAACACAACTGATATACTACATATACATACATACATATTTTTTTATATAGATACATATTATAACACCCAGACCCACAGCCAACAAATTTAGTTAAGCACAAAGATGTTGACTGAATTGGGCCGGGAATCGAACCCGGAACCTTCTGATTAGCAGTCCGGCATGGTAACCTTTACTCCAACGAGGTTGTCAATGAAATTTTTGTCTTAAAAACTTCGATCAAAAATTTACTAAATGTACTTACTACATTTACTACGTTTTGCTACGGCACGAAAAATAAGACCACAAGTAAGAGTGTGGTCTTATTTGACTTTGAGCAATTTAATCGTTAATAGTAAAGTAATACAGTTGATTTTTTCTAACGCTCACTGCGTACGGTCTTAAAATTTTACAAGCACTACTGTTATCGCGGAGCAAGATAGCTTATGTTTATCACGGGACTAGTCGAAACTCAACCTTAAGTTACAGTGGTAAGGTTGTCTTGAATTGAAATATTTTTTGTGACATGGTCATATATTGTATTTCTGTGTATATCGTAATAGATACAATAGTAAACTCATGCCATTTTCTGTGCTGTGTTTGTATGCAACACTGAATCTGGTATATATTTGATCAAAGCTTAAAAAACACAATGAAGGTTTAACACACGCAAATAAACTTTAGTTTCTGTAAAAAAGGATTAAAAAACATTCAGCAAAACATTGCCACAAACTGGTTTCGCTACAGGAAATAACCTCTAGCAAGGGCAAGGCGAGTAAGGCCAAAACACTTTTATTAGGGTTCCGTAGACGCTCTCGAAACCGTTAAACTTTCGGCCAATCCATCTGTCTTCTCTAACTTCTATTTTAACACCTAAATATAACAATACATTACAGTAATTTAAGAATATATGGCAAGTATTTATATACAAATTTACAACTTAAAACCAAATGATAAAATTAATTTATACATTACTTAAGAATTTTCTTTTTGTATGTATTCCGTATTATGTTAAAAAGTAGTAAACAATAATTAATATACATGTCACAATATACTTAAGAATAATAAAGAGAAAATTATTTACAATGGGTAGAAAATACAAAAATTTTGTAAACTTAAAAAAAATAAACCAAACAAAAAACAGACAAAATAATATTACTTTTTTAGGATTTTTGTCATAGCTAAATATATTATATTTAACTAGCTACGAGTAATGACATTATGAAAACAAAAATTTTGTTGTGTAGCGCCTGTAGCTCGGCAAACTAAGATGATTTGACAAGATTGCCTAAATAAATTAAATTCAAATCAGTTCACTCGTTCGAGAGCTATGACGATAGATACTTACCGATTATTATACCGATATTATACCGATGCTTAACTATATATACAATTCGCTTATTTAAATTCATTAGACTATTTAACTAATTACTTTAACAGCGAAAAAAAATAATGACGTGTTCGAAATGACGGATTATATATTTTTTTTTCAATCGGCCATCTTAGATTTGATGAATTTCAAATTTAAGATAGCCGACAAAATAAAAAAATCTTACGGAGATTTTCTTAAATTTAACCATTTCTTGTGAATTATACAGAAATCAAATTTGATTTTGTTTAATGTAGTTTAATTGTTTATTTATCTAAAAACACATGTACATACATTCATAATTAGTTTTACAAAAATCCGATCCGGTATTTAATTCATTTACGGTATAAAGACTGCTTATGTTTTATTATCGTACATAACCAAACTAAATTAAGGACTCGCAAATATTCAAAATTAAAACCATAAATAAAGCTGAGGTAAGAGAATTATACAGTTACATTAATTGGTAGTAAAATTACAATATAGCAAAAGAATAGAATAGAATGTCTTTATTATCATATTGTTAAATAATTATTACATTATATAAACATAATCATAACTATCATCAATATGGACTCGTCAGTATTTCATTCAAAAATAATATAATATAGGATGGAATTCATATACGGAACCTTTCTTTGAACGTGTCTTAACAAAATTTAAGCCTTTTACTAAAAAACATATATCAGACTTATTAATAAAACCAGACGGAAATACAAGGAACCGGTCTGAAAGCATTGATCCGAATGGTGTCTCGTCTTTCCATACTTCTTGCTCTTTTTGTTGAGTGAATATCAAAAACATTAATAAAAAACGAATATAACAAATTTTCGTTTTCTGTTTTTTTGTTATCGGTTGAAGTGTAATAGAGTCGTTTTCAACTTCTTCGTTAACCTTTAATAAAACGCCAGAAAAATACACCATCGGTGTACTCATATGTACTCGCAGTATAGTAATTCAAATTGAATGTGTCTTTCATGTTAATTTATGTTAATTTAGTTATCAATGTAGGAATTTTATTCATATTTTTCTGGCTTCTGTAAGCCGTATTATTTTTTGGCATATTACTAAGTAATTTATAATAATCAAGAATATATTCGTATTCCGTAAGTCGTCTTCTTTGCAATTCACACTTCACATTTATGTGGGCGGTATATTTTAATTATATAGGCAGTATATTTATAAATGAATACAATACAATACAAACTATTTTTATTTCCTTTTAAATTGTGTACGTACATATAATAAGTACTCGTATATGCAAAGAGTGAATAAGTACCTTGTGTGGTACGTTATAAAGACGCTGTGCCCCGCGCTAAGTATCTTTCAATCCTGTGCTGCGGGGCTACAGTTTTATCCGAGCCATTTGCCACTATACACTTACACTTTGGTATTAAATACATATAAACATATAGAAGGAGGAAATACACATAACAAATGAAAATAAAAACAAACTAAACTAAAACGGAATTAAAAAAGGGTGACAGTCGTGACGTTGACTCTTTGAATTATTTGAAATTGTTGATTATAAATGAATAAATTTCGTGGAAATCTAGTTTACCAGCTGACATTAAAGTACAAAGAATTATGATCTTCGTTACGTTCGGCGCGTTTGCCTGCGCCTAATGAGCGGTCACATTTAAACGTCTTCTTTGATCTTTTATATTACAAGCATTTTATTAGTTTACACGAACGAACATTTGTCGAACGAACATATATACATCTCTGTATATTAGGCACCTTACCCGCGGACACAGACTAAGCTATAATTTATTATTTTAAGTTTTTTATTTATTTTAATCTCAATAAAATGAATTATAAAATAAATAAATAAATATCAGGACACATTCACACACGACTGGTTAGCCCCATACTGAACCATTTCTAGCTCGTATTATGGTTGCTAACACAGCTGATATACTACATAATACATACATACATATTTATAAATATATATTTAACACCCAGACCCACAGCCAACAAATTTAGTTAAGCACAAAGATGTTGATCGGGCCGGGAATCGAACCCGGAACCTTCTGATTAGCAGACCGGCATGGTAACCTTTACGCCAACGAGATCGTCAAATCTATTGTCATATCTATTTTAACTAATTTCTAAAAAAGAGCAGGTTCTCATTTCAGGTGTTTTATTTTTGGTTTTCTTTTACTGATTTTTTTTTTTTAATGAAAAAAAAGTGTTTTTGCGTTTATTATATTAAAAACCTTGTTGATAGCGGAAGACTGGCCAAATATGTATGCCTACTTACTGCCGCAATCAACCAGTTGGTAATTACTGCAAAAAATCTGACAATGCTTGTAACCTTGCAAACTGCAAAAACTTGGGAGACAATGAACCGAAGTATTTTGTTTGGAATATCTTACTTAAGCTTATTTTTGCATAGCGGTCGGGTATTTTTTAATTCTCGCCTGGCTAACAACTTTTAGATTAACAGATTTTACAAATTGAGGGTTCAAGTCGTAAAATCTGTCGTCAAGCATCTAACAGCTTGTAGGTCCATCATGCCATGTTTACTACATACTACATAGTGGTAGATGACTATTTGTTTCATTTCCTGATGAATATTAATCAAACAAATTAGTTTTGGCTTGTTTCCCTCAAAAATCCAGTTCTATTAAATAGGTTAATGGTAGCGCCAACTAATATTATTTTTTTAACAAGATAAGCTTATTCGTCCTTTACTATATTTGGACAAACGTTCCTTTGAAGAATTTTGTTTATATGATGGATAGGCAAGCGCTTGATCGAAACTCGCCTGATGTTAAGTGATGTTGCGATTTAGAGTGGAGCGCGCTTGCGTAGAAGAAACCGAAATGTTTATTCGCAGCAGCGTTTTTCGATATAAAGTTGTTTCGCACAAAAGTTCTTACGTTCATCAAACATGTGATTTTGGAACTATCGTGACGGACCCACAGATTGTTCCGTTAGCCTCCTTAAGAGGCAGTTATTCCAGCCTAGATAAATGCTGGCCGTGCCGGGAATCGAACCATTACTGTCTGTTAACCATTCAGTTTTCATTCTGTCCAGAAGTTAGATGGAGACACACACACGCACACACACACACACACACAAACACACACACATACACACAGGACACAAACTTATATCAACCCGAAACACATTCTTAATCAGCAACTAATCAAAACACCCACAAGAATTTTAGGTAATAAAACTGAAACGGACTATATTATTCCTTATTTACTATGAGACACCGATATGAATAAAATATATTACCTATTTTCAATCTTGTTTAACATATATATTTAACCAGGCGGTTTTAAATAATAGTTTTAAGACATGTAAATTTATTTTACACGAGAGACAGATTATTCTCACGCCAATTTGTTTCCCTCACCATTTATCTGCTATTTACCTTATTATTATAATATTTAAGTCACTTTACTACAAAGCAAAAACATTTTACTTTATTTTAAGTACCTAGTGTCAAATATATTCCAAGATGTAGGTACGAATATTATAATTATGACTATATGTGTTCAAAATGCTCGTTTTTATTTCGGTCAGAAACTAACCATTCTCATCCAACAAGGCAATGCATTTTGGGCATTTGGTATTTTAGTTTTAGTTAGCTTACACATAGCAATTATTTATGTATTTTAATGTTTTTATTAAAAAAAAAACATTCTAAAATAACTAAGCTATTTCCATACCAAACTTAATGCAAGTCAGTTTGGCCGTTGAGAGTTAACTATACGCACAAAGTAACTATCAACTTACTAACTTAGGTTGTTATTTTCTTACGTGGGTTTTTTCCAATTACACAAAACTCGGGTCAAGCAAAAAGTTGTTTGGTATAATGAAATCTTAGTTTTGTTTCTATACGTAATGTGTTGTTTTTTGCCCGTAATTTGGTACATTTTGTAATTTTTTTTTTGTATGAACTGGTGGCTAAGCTTAGGTTGGAACGGATTAAAATGTCTAAAATTTAAATACCATCACACATAAAACACCTCCGTTCAAAATATCTAAAATAAAAACACCTAATGGATGTAAGACAAACTTAAAATCTATAAAGTGATGGTGTCTAAGTATTAAAATGTATTTTGATTTTATGTGTTTCGTGTGTAGTAGGTGCTTATGTATTTTTAAACATTAAGTATTTTGGAAGGAGGTGTTTCAACGTTAGGTATTTTAGTTTTTGACATTTAAATACATACCTCTGAGGTTTAAAATAATGACTAATTAAGAGTCACGACCCACGGTAGTGTCCAAATGTTATGCATTGGTCACCCACCCAAAATTAGATCGTCGACTTCCCTTTGATTATCGCATTGGATTACCATAATTTATAACAGTATTTCTATTGTAAAGTCATATTTAAGAGCTAGGCTGTTATTAAAGTTATCTTTATCTATTTAAGAGCTATGTTCTTGTCTCTGAAATATGTTCTATGTCTGTCGATTTCCGGCTGAATCCTGGACCTCCCCAAACGACATGACTTTAAGCTTTATTATAATACAAATTTATTTGATCAACAAGGCGCGTTACACGAGTCAATGACACTTTTGCCTAAGATGGAGCATGCTTAGTCTGAAATAACTGGTTCTCAAGAAGGCTGCCGAAATACATTGTTGCGCTTGGCGAATATTTTTTCTACTTAACGGTCGTAGCTAGCCAGACAAGCGCGAATAAAATTCTTTACCACCATGCAATGTTTTCTTTACGCTATTTTCCTTCAACTTAAGCTCGAGCTCATTGACAGGAATTGAACCCTCGACCGGCGGGTCTTAAGGCGGTCGCACACTCGACTGAGCTATCACCGCTTCAAATCACTTCGCGTCATTTTCTACCAACGAAAACGGCATGATCGTATCTTTTTCAGAGATGGCGCCAGACTCAGATCGGCGTCAAGTGAGTTTCCCTCATCTGAAGTACCCGATACTTCGCAACGAGGAGCCGAGATCTGCCCAGCAGTTCCTCAAGGGTAAGCGGATACAGGACGGTGCTGAAGGGCTGTGGAGAGTGCACGATGACCTCTATGATCTAACTAGTTTTGTTGAATCGCATCCCGGAGGGAAACAGTGGCTTGAATGTACAAAGGTCAGTCTTTAATTCTTCTTTTTTTTTCGTAAAAAAGTTACCAGACCTTAGAGATTGGTTACGTGGTTAACAGACCTTAGAGATTGGTTACGTGGTTAACAGACCTTAGAGATTGGTTACGTGGTTACCAGACCGTAGAGATTGTTTACGTGGTTACCAGACCTTAGAGATTGTTTACGTGGTTACCAGACCTTAGAGATTGTTTACGTGGTTACCAGACTTTAGAGATTGGTTACGTGATTAACAGACCTTAGAGATTGGTTACGTGGTTAACAGACCTTAGAGATTGGTTACGTGGTTAACAGACCTTAGAGGTTGGTTACGTGGTTAATAGACCTTAGAGATTGGTTACGTGGTTAACAGACCTTAGAGATTGGTTACGTAGTGTCCAGAGTTTAGTAAGGCGCTCAAGGACCTATAATATTTTTTGCACGCCTTAAAAATTCTTACGGCTTAATTTGTTTACAATCTTTATGGTGCATTTTCGGATAATGTAGACCAGCAATATTTGTAGAGAAAAACCACAAATCAATAATCAAACCCTTTCTGGTACTGGTATACATAATAAATAGAGTATTATTTAGTAAAACTAACCTGATAAAAGAATTTAAAATTTGTTTGGTTTATCTGTAAGTCTAATTTATGTTAATACTCAGAATTTGAATTTGAAAAGAAACAAGACAATGAGTGAAGCGAGTATCAAATTTAATAATATATTCAAATTTTGTGGGAACGACAAAATTCAGATTGCTGCATTGTTTCACATTCATATTAATTCATAGCTCGGCTACCTAAAGTGATTTGATGCGATTACTAAGGCTAAGACGATAAAGTAAGCAAAATTTTGAATTTGCAATTTTTTCGTATTAAGTCATAATGGGTGAAAAATTTAGCTTAAAGACCGTCTCAAGAACCACTTTAAGAATGTATATACTTATTTGAGTACCAATCGAATTTATCAATATGAAAAAACTACTGGATCTAATAATTTTATTTTAGTTTCTTTGAACCAATTTTATTTCTAATGCATAAGTTGGATTACTACCAAAATAAGCATACACACTCTTAGGCTGGTTCTCTAGACGGCCTTTAAGTATTTTTTAAGATTATTTTTTATTTTTATTTAGAATAAAAAACTGTAAATTCAAGTTTTTGCCCTCATCCTATCCACCTTAGGCAACGGTCAATGTCGATGTCAACGGACAGTCTTTGGATGGAATGGGTGGACCTTGTCATATTCACCTTAGAATTCTTTGGATGGAATAAGAAAACTGTCATTTTAAAAGTAGCATGTTCATCTAGGTACTACCATTTGTCTGATTTCACGTAAATTTGAGGTCCCGGCTTCGAGTCTTAGTATAAGGCATTGTTGCACTTAGTACAAGTCATTAAGCCAAGTTACAAGAACGAGTCCTTGGGCGGCTTAAAAAAAAATAACTCTCGACACCAGAGTCATTATACAAGGTGTTTCATATCGGTGTCATAATACTTATACTACGCATACCTAGACATACTTAGGATTCAAAAGGTTTTATTATTCTAAGTATCATAGATTTCAAGTAACCGAAAGTTGAACTTCAACGAAAACTTTAAGAGTTTCAACCCTACAGATTATCATTGAACAAAGACCTTGACTTACACAGACTAACTAACTAATGTCTGGAAGTACCACAATATTACTATTATTTAAATTGTTAGACGTGATATGAAACATCAGATTGTCAAAAAGTCCTATTGGCTACAAGCAATTTCCCTCCACAAGGTTACTGTTAAATTAAATTACGTATTCATATTTCAGGGAACAGATATAACGGAACAATTCGAGACGCATCACTTAAAAGGCATCGCTGATGCTCTCCTACCAAAATACTTCGTGAGGAAAGCCAAGCTTCCTAGAAACCAGCCCTTCACATTCAAAGAGGACGGGTTTTATAAAACACTGAAGTTGAAAGTCATGCACAAACTGACCGACATCCCGGCAGACGTGAGGAAGAAGAGCGATTTCGTCACAGATAGTTTACTGCTCTCCGTTTTTATCCTCTGTCTCTTAACTAGTTGGTCTTGGAAACGAAGTTGGGTCCTTGGAACGGCTCTGACTGGATTGACTGGAATGGCTCTAAGTGCTCTAGTAGTGGCCGCCCATAACTATTTCCACAGAGCAGATAATTGGCGCATGTACATATTTAACTTAGGAGGACTGAATTGTGTGTAAGTAAACTCTATGTTTTCTTAGCGTATGGCTTGGTGAGAAATCGTTCGATTTTGCCATGTGACCGGCCTTGGTTCGATCCCGACCTTCACACACCAATGACTTGTTTTTCAAGTTATGTTTGCCTTGTTGGGCCGTGTGTGACACGGAAAGAGATATAGGCCATAATCCACCACGCTGGCCAAGTGCGGATTGGCGAATGACACAGTAAAAACCGTTGAAATACAAATCATTGGCTAGGATTTAACCAGGGCCGATTGAAAAGCATACGTTTTTACCTACTAGCTATTTATTATATCAATTAGATAAACAATCGAGAACAAAAATAGCAGGCAAAAGCTAGTATTTTCATTAATAATAGTCATTAAAAATGACAATAATAGAAAAACAAATAATTTTTTATCCGAGTATAGCTATGCGAAAAACTCAATGCCCTCAATCTTTTTCAGCGTTCTCCTTAAGTAATGTGATACTCTATACCTTTAATATAAGACTCTTAGGTAAATATTTGAAACACGTAACACGTGATTCCAAGTATGGCTCGTAATAAATACATATATTCACATTTAATCATGCATAATTACTATAAATGCTGAGTACGATATGTACTTATCAGTACTAACGTCATTATGTCTATTATCACTGAATAAATAAGTATTTATTTTGTGCTAGAATATAGAAGATTTTAATACGATTGTGAACCGATCTTTACTGGGTTACTGCACTCTCATGTCTTTTGCCTTTTGAATAAATTAAACATTCAGGTACATTCAGGTGTGTTAATAAATAACAAAAAACAAATGTCGTTCTTTGCTATTTGAGAATATTTTCGGGGTAATGAAATCCTTGTGAAATGATGATACATTTGCATTTATATTTTTGGTAATGTACACAGCATAAGCGTAAATAGCCTATATGTTAACATATCCGGTAATCCAGGATAAAAAGAAACTTATTTGTTAAACCAGGATCTAACCTATCTCTATACCAAATTTCATCGATATTGGTTTAGTCTTGGTTGGTTTAATCTTTTCTTACATATAAAATTTCCATGTCACAATGTTAGTTACCGTACTCCTCCGAATGGCCTTGACCGATTTTTACCAAATTTTGATGAGTATTCAGTAGGACTGAGAATCGGCTACTATCTGTTTTTCATACCCTTAAATGTTGCTCACACTTAATTTAATTTTTTAATTTTTTATTTTTTCATAATGTTGCATTAAAAATACATACAACCCTAAATTTTAAGTTTTTTATCACCAACCCCTATTTTTATGGCCATTTTAGTAATTTATTCTTTTTCCATCCCGCTCGATAACTAATCAATAATAGTGTTTTTAACTGTACTTAAGGCAAAACAACGTTTGCCGGGTCAGCTAGTATTTTATAAATTCGTGAGTAATGCATAGAAATAACTTAGTGCTTGCATAGGTGCTAATACTGCGATTTAGATCTAACCTTACAACAAAGTCCAAGGTCTAGTTTGATTACGGCCTGGCAATTAAATGATAAAGTTTGAAGCGCAATTGTTCTATTAAAATAAGGATTTGCGATATTAAACTCTAAATTACAAGGTCTAAGTCTAGATATCAAATCAGTTTATACATAAATATATATACTTATTTCGCGACGTAGATATTTAAATTTTTATGTTTAATTTTCGTAAGTTTCTTTAACTCGTCAGTTAGGTAGTTAAGTAAATACACACGTTGAATTGAACGCTCAATTTTTAAAATATCTATTATTAGCTCCCATTTCGTCAACTCAGTCCAATTCATAAGTCTGAGTTGTACCCAAATTAGTAAAAATATTCACAGAGCTGTTCTCTTGACGGTCTTTTAGCTATTTATTTTATATTTTTTTAACGTTTGTGATTTATTACGAAATAATTGGCCAAGTGTGAGTTGGGCGTATAGTATAGCACATAACGGCACGGATAAATTACACTTGACAGTGCTAGCCTGCTGCGACCGCAGGCGCGCCACAGCCTCCATGACTGTGACTTGTGAACGCGCGAGAAGCAGATGTTCGTGCAGCTCGTGTAGATGGTAATGCACGGGCAGCCACAGCCACTGCATCACCAACCATTTATCTAAAATATACTTTTCACTATTTCGGCATTTTTTCGCACACGTATACTCCCATCATTTCTTCATGCCGGCCCGAGGATTTTACGGAGTACCTCTACCAGTTACTAATAATCAGTTCTCTTCTTCTTGTATAAATGTCCAAGCTTCGCATCCATACATCAGGATTGGCCTGATGACCGTTTTATAGATGCGAACATAATAGGCGAAACAAAATCCCACAGACTTCGCTGGCTCGGCCATGTAGAGAGAATGGAATCGGATCGTGCAGTGAAAAGAGCTTACCTGGGACGAGCGGTCGTTAACGAGTCGGACGTTCAGGTATCGCTTGGATGGACAAAGTGGAGGACCTGCGCAATCAGGTCACGCAGTGGCAGGAGAAGGCACAGGACCCAGAACAGTGGCGTCTCTTAGTATCGGAGGCCAGGATCCGATTCGGATCGACGCGCCTACCCAGTTAATTAGTTAGTTATACTTTTCACTGCCAGTCACCCTCTTAATGATTTTTTTTTTATTTTCGGCCATCTCATCAAAAAGTCATAATTTGTTTTTTTCCAGCGATTGGCGCATCTCCCACGCGATGTCCCACCACATGCACACCAACACGGCTCAGGACATAGAGCTGAGTATGCTGGAACCCTTCCTCATGTTCCTGCCGTACAAAGACAAGCCACTCTGGGCGCAGATGGCAGCATTCTACTGGCCAGCCATCTACATCTTCTCTATTCTAGGCATGCATGTCAAAGAGTAAGTAACAGCATTTCGTAGCTCGCCTGGCTAGCAAGTTGAACAATCTGTCGCCAAGTATCTAACAGAGTATTCTGGCTTCTTGAGAGCCAGTTACGGAGCCCTAAAAAAAATTAATGAATACTTTTCAATCATTTTCAGAATAGTATTTATCTTGATGGGCGTCGAGAATAACAAAATGTCCTGGTCGAATGCAATTCCTTTGATTCTACCAAGCTTCATGATTGCATTTGGGGGGCTACCACTGCACTGGACTGTGCTGCTGTGGCTCGGCATCGTGTGTGTTCAGAGCTTCTTCTTCGTCGTTTACGGGCTGACTGCGGGACATCATTCACATACCAACTTCTTTGAGGGAGACATTCCAAGGTAAGGTTGATGTCTTCTTCTTCGTATGAGCTAAGTGACCGAGCTATGACGAGAGTTTTCAAGTGGCCCGAACATCTCTGACTTGCGTCAAAATCATTTCATACAAAATAAATAATTTAACTTTATTAAGAAACAGAAATCATCATAAACTCTTGAAAGAAAAACAATTGGTTTATAGTAAAGTTAGTATAATATGTGTTGTCTTGTGATAAGTTATATTGGTAACTGGAGAAGGTTGCTTCAATACAGGCCAACCGCCTAGTGAAGCAACCACTAGTTATAATATAGGTTATAATACGTTTTTTGGTAAATAAATATTTTTCATTTCATTCATTGAATCAGGCGTAACTTTGCGGAAATCCATTGTAGATAGAAGAAAACTGAAATATTAAGAGTGTTCTTACGCTTCGAACTAAGACCAAATTAAGACAAACAAAGAAAAGATCAAAATATAAACAATGAATCTCACTCATATGAATTCATCTGTGAAAATTTCAACTTTCTAGCTATCACGGTTTATAAGATACAGTCTGGTGACAGACGGACGGACAGCAAAGTTTTAGTAATAGAGTCACGGCTAACGGAACCCTAAAAACGGGTTTTGTACCCAAAGACGTTATAACAAGAATTTATACATGATTAGTTAATCTGTTACGATTAATTATGATGGTTTTGGTTAGCCTAATCAGTTGTTTCGAATTAGCATGCTAATGTTATATATTAATCAGTTAATTACGTCAATCTGGGTAGTTAGTAGTCTGGTTTAGTTAGTATAATATACCTTTTAATTAACCTGTAATAGATTACAGGGTAATTAAAACTTTATTCCTGTGAGTCTACAATTATTTATTTCAAGTTAATGTGCACATTAATGGGCAAACTCTTGAATTTTGAGTTTTATTGTTAAAAATGATAAACGATTAATAATAATAATAATAAACTTTACTTAACTAAATAGGTTTACATTTTTAGTTAGTTAGCTGTTTAAGGTGAAGTTATAGGTAACTAGCTGTTGCCCACAGCTCCGCTTGCTTGTAGGTAGTTTTTTTGACGTGACAACGTCTTAAATTAGGTTGCGGCTGGGAGTCACTTATGAAAAAGTGTAACGCCCGGTAACGTTACGATGAGTCACCGAACGAGAGACAGGCCCGCCGAATGCCTTGCGTCTCTCTCCCACTCAACTATGATCGGTCTGCCGCGCGCGCAGCACGCGGCAGACGTTGTCACGTAAAATCTTCGCCCGTAAAACCGACTTTACAGGCAACCATTTTTTTTTTTTAGAATCGAATTATCCCTTAACTTTGTTTGCTACAAGCCTCACTAATGCAAAACTGTGGAAATTGGTTCGTGAATTTACTATTTGTCCAATCTAGCCCGTGTCACAGACATCAGGCGACAACCATACTAAAAAAAAATTCCTACCTTTTTTACCCCACTATAATAGCGATTGTGCTTGTTTAAACATGTATTTTCCCTTAATTTCAGGGACGACTACGTAGATTGGGGTCTTCACCAACTTGACGCGATCGTTGAGAGAATAGACTACGCCGGCGACCACTTTAGATCTCTCACCCGATTCGGGGACCATGGCCTTCATCATCTCTTCCCGACCCTAGACCATGCGGAGCTGAAGTATCTATACCCTATATTAATAGAACATTGTGAGAAATACGAAACCCAACTTCGAATGCACACGTTTTACCAAGCTCTCATAAGTCATGCTAAACAACTAATTAGGAAAAAACAATTGAATTTTAGAGATAAAAAATTGCTTTTGCAGTAAATAATTTTGAAAGGTTGCCTTAAACCTTAAAAGGTACCTTTAAACTACTACCTTTCTTCAAAGACTTTTGGAAATTCAAAAGAAG
The DNA here is from genome assembly GCA_035578125.1 of Mellilla xanthometata. Lineage (NCBI taxonomy): Eukaryota > Metazoa > Arthropoda > Insecta > Lepidoptera > Geometridae > Mellilla > Mellilla xanthometata. Next base: position 279,788 of record JAPUBQ010000022.1, read on the forward strand.
AAATAACGGGCGTTCCATACAAAACGTTTTTTTTGTACAGTAAAATGTAAGGAGTTGCGTTTTTTGCCAATTTTCGTACTAAATTAGTCATTAGTTTTTTCCTATCCTATTTATTATTTAGATTGTAAGTAAAACATGTAGAAAACTCCAAGCGCAAAATTTTTGGATTTTAAATTTATTGTGGAGTTTATAAAGCCCGTTCATTTGAAAAATATGTCGTCCGCATCTTGTTTTTTTTTAATTTGTTACAATTTGGATACAAAAATAAAATATTTTCTATGATATAAATTATTTAATAAATTATGAAAATATAAATAATTATTAGGACACAGCACATATTAAGACACAGGCCACTCACGGCTGGTTACCTCCATACTAAACCATTCCTAGTATGTTTTATGGTTGCAAACACAACAAATATATACATACGTGAATTATTTATATACATACATATTTAACACCCGGACCGACAGCCATCAAATTCAGTTCATCACAAAGATGTTGGCCGTGCCGGGAATCGTACTCAGAACCCTCTAGTTGGCAGTCCGGCTTGGTAACTATAACACCATAGAGGTCCTCATTATATTATCATTAAAATTTAATTCGGAATGTGTTACATTACTCGTATATACAAATCGTACCACACATCACTAGTGACGTCAGCCCAAGTCTGTATAGCATTTGGTCGGCGTTTACATTCATATTCATTCATTTAAATACAAACCTAACATTACAGCATTCCAGCTTAACCCTCTGTTATCGGGGAAGATGTATCACAATATAGTCAAAACAATATAGTCAAACAAATTAAATATGAAAATTAAAATTTGAAAAAATTCAGGTGCCTACAGGACATCAATAAACAATAATCCGTGGTCAAAAACTTTTTTTTTTGCGTAACTTCATTGTTTTTCGAAAACTATCTAAATGCCATTCCGAATCGAATGACACCTCAATCATAATTTTCGGAGACTGCTGAAAAAAGTTGACCAAAAAGGCACTTGTTGACTAGACTAATATCATAACACAATAATAAAAGAAACACTAAATACAAACAATAATCATATTTACTTAATTATAAACAGATACAGAACTTTATTGCCTATAAATAACATAGGTACGTTAAAGGCAAGTCACACTACAAGCTACTTAAATAGTTATTAGCACTAGTTGGTTAAATTATACTACATTATTCAATACTGCACAGAATAACAATTGTTCTTCCATATATATTTAACTTAAAATACATTTACTTACCACATTTTACGCATGAATAACGATTAATCCAGTAACATATTATTATTCATATATTCGCTTAAATTAGAATAGGGAATTTCTTTCACTAAAATTCCTTATTTTCTGGTCAAAAATATAACAAACTATTCATACTCGTAGTTGTTATGTTCTCTTGTAATTTGTTGTACAATCATGTTTTTGTATAACATCCCTGTTTCTGTACTTAAGCTAGTCTCTTAGGTGGCAGAATTTTACCTATCCACGTAACGTAACTTAAAATATTTGTAGTTTTTTCGCTAGAGGTTTGTTTAAAAGTAATAACTGTAAGTTGGACTGGTTAAGAGTAAGTTTATTTTAAATTACTGGTTTTTATTAAAGTCAGTTAATCATTGATACAAAAAAACCAAGCGTTACAATCACATGAATTAGAATGCATTTTTATTATTTTAGTTTTAATTTAATGTACTTTATATTTGACATCCTGTTTTTGTCAAAAGAAACGCAATATTGGGAAATAAATTGTGATTTTAAGAATGTATTTTTTTTTTATAATAATTATTTGGCATTAGTAATTTTAATTTGGACAGGTGGAGCAAAGTATTAATCGAGTGGTAGCCGAGGCTAGGGAAGCGGAACGTATGACATCCAGCGGCAAGATGGGTCGACGATATTACCCGTACAGCTATCGCGGGTCGAACCTGGACTTGATTGGCACAGGACCGAGACAGATGGCATGACAAGAGAGAGGCCTATACCCAGCAGTGGGATAGAACAGGCTGTAGATGATGATGATGAATTGTAATTTGTTGAAAATGTGAAAATCATCGCCTTTCTAAGATCCAATCGACCATTGTCTTATTGACCGAATGAGCGAAGAAACGAAGTCTCTGAGTTAACTACCCTAAATTACTTTTGTCTATCTGTATGTTTGTTTGTTGGTGTAGAGGCCGTAATTTTGAACCAATCTTGACGAAACTTGGATAACTACTACGCAATACCATTTTTAATCGTCGGTAATTTTTTATTATGGTCCTCGCAAATACAGGAGCAAATTTGTTGCATCGCTATTAAACCACAATCCACATATTTTGTTAAAGAATAAAGTATATTGCGGTCAAAAATAGATAAATACCTACTTAGGTCGGAGTAAAATATATATACCATTATATAGTATTATTATTATTATACAAAGAAAAAGTTTGATTGTTTGTTTGACGCGAAAAGACTCGTCTTTGAAAAATTATTTCACCGTTGGGTAGCTACATTATCCATGAGTAACATAGGTTATATTTTGTTTTTCTTTGCTACTCAAATTATTTTAAAACCCGTGACAAGACGAGGCGGGATAGTATTTTATAAGGATAATAGCAATGAAAACAAATTAAACAATTTGTTGAAGTAAAGCTTAGCTGCAAATCAAAACAGACATTTTCTCAAGCCGAACGCAGTGAGTTATCAATTCAATGGTAGTATTTAATTAAATAAATGCGGAGAGTGAACAAAAGGCGGAGTGTTCAACATTCTGACACTTTAGAACATCCGTATTGTGTCTGGACGGAGGAACCGCAACAGCTCTAAACTTTGAGAAACATCCGAGTAAAGGTCTGGTTAGACCGCAGCTATGTGAGACGCAGTGTATCAAAATACAAATACAGTGGGGGCAATTCTGGCGAACACACAACGAAGCTAAATTTACAGTAGTTCTTTCACTTTTCATCTAAAGTGAATAGAAAGAGACAGCACGATTTGAACCATATATACAAAACAACTAAAATCCCGTCAAATATGGAAAATGTAGGCGATTTTATAACACACCCAATTGTATCTCTAAAACTACCTACATTTTCCATATTTGACGTGGTTTTAGGTGTTGTGTCTATAGTTTAGATCGTGCCGTCTAATTCTTTTCACTAATTGTGAAAAGAGACAAAGGTAAGGTACTTTAAATTTAGTTTAGTCGTATGTACACCAGTATCGCCACCAGTGTAAATTATATATAACGACACTCAAGGGACTGTGCATTTTATGGCGCTATAGAGAGTGGTCGTTAAATGGAGAGAATGTATCATTGTATGGAATGCAAGCCAAACCAACTAAAGCCAATTGATTTCGACGCTTTAGAGAGTTTGTCGTTAAATCGAGTTACGTTACATGGAGTTTACACTGCACATTTTTTTTTAAGATGCATAGGCTTACGTTTGACCGCAGCTTGCCTGATGTTACGCTTGACTGTGGTCTGATGATTTAAGTTTATAATTTCATTTGAGTATAATTTAATTATTGATATGATGATGATTTTGGGTCTATTTATACACACAATTCGTGAAAATATCAATGATTTTGTAAGATCTGCTCGCGTTTTTTTCAACAAATGACTGAAAATTAAAATTTTGACACTAAATAGTTCAAAATTCAATTTGTAGAAACGAGCAAATTAAGTACTTTTACGAATATATTCGTAACCTGGGCACTTAAAAACGTAATAATTTGCGATAATATCCAGGGCAACAAAAAAAATAGTATTTTTGTAGAGCTGTGTTATTAATACTATTATTATTTATTTAATACATTTCAGAATAGTTCCCAGACAATACAATATAATATACAATACTTATTTAATCCTATGTCTTTATCGTAGCGTTAGTTTCTATTGTTTGTAATGAGTCCTTATTTAGTCCTTAACAGACGAAATAAACAACGAGCTCCTTTTGAAGAGTTCTGGAACATGAACGCTAGGTCGGTTCAGAGGCATCAAACAGTTGACGATCGGGACCTATTTACGACCTTAAACCTATTTTTAATTTTTATGTTTTTATTTTTTATTCTATTCAGCTAGGCATTTGGCCATCAAAGCTCACTGCTCGGTACATGATACAGCGGCACTAGCTGAAAGAAGAGCATGCCTAGTTTGAAATTACTGGCAGTCAGAGGCTGCTTGAACATAGATACCGGTAGATGCTTGTTAGAGGTAGGTCTTCTGAAATTTAAGGATATAATATTTGATAAATTATTGTTCATTAAGGTTTTTGCTTCGTACCATTCTCTATTATCTGTGCTTATTAGCAGATAATTACAATAAAAGTAAGATACTAAGATTATTAACGCCTGATGATATTTAAGACTTTTTGCATCGTTGTGTTTTATTCTGAAGAAATATAACCCCTAATAAGATTTCCTCGAACAAAAACAACGCCCGTAAAACAACCAAGCAAAATTTGCATCCAAATTCAAGTAGCGATGTTTTAACTAGATCCCTTAATATCAGGTTCAGCGTTATAAATCTAACAAAGCAATTAAACACTTTGCATAATACCACACCGTGATTAGTCAAGGTTTATGCAGTATTTAAGGGGTGAAAGTTACGAGGCAACTTAATAGCGGTACCGGAGGTTTTAAACTTCACGAACACCTTAATTTCAGACGAAGATTCCATTTTATTTCATGCGAAAGGGTGATGCAAAGTAATGCGTGCCTGAAAATTAACTTGGAGCAAATTTCTCGCGGTCCACTTAGCTTATTGCTCGGATATTTGGTACAGGGCCGCTGTTTATTTTTATTACAGTTTTATTTTCGGTAAACGCCCGTAAAGTAAAGGTTTAGGGACTTGGGAATGTGTCAATTGGTGCAGAAGTAAAAGGAAGAAGGTATTTGAGTGTCAAATAAAGGGAACTATGAGGTGTCAGTTGCGTTTTGCCCAAAGTGACGAACAGTCACTTTGTTTTACTCCAACACTAAGGGGAGCCATCGAGATAAGAATTCTCGTAAAGTCTTTATTTTTTACGAAGAACATAAAGCTAAATGTTTTTGTTGCAGAGACCTTCTATCTTTTAAGAGATAAAGGGACTAACAACAGTGCCACTGTGCCAGAAAAGTAATTTTGTAGAAAAATCTAGGTACGAGTAAGTAGCCATTTTTGTAGCGGAATTTTAGCAAATTGAATCTGCTAGAACTATCTCTATGCAATCAGTGGCAAGTTCGCGTGAAATTACTACAAAAGATTTTGAACGTAGCAGCCGGCGACTGGCCAAGTTCCGCACCTAATGAGCACAACCAGTGTAGTCACAAATTGCTCTGCCCATCGGGATTAGTCTGCGGAAGTTCCTGAAGCTATTTTATGAATCAGAATATTTTGAAATAAAATTCTCGCAAATTTTAAATATTATAATAAAACTAGCTGACCCGGCAAACGTTGCTTTGTCTTAATAATTATTTCTAAGTATACAGTAGCCGATTCTCAGACCTACTGAATACGCATATAAAATTTGGAAAAAATCGGTCAAGCCGTTTCGGAGGAGTACGGTAACAAACACTGTGACACGGAAATTTTATATATAAGATTCTCTTAGGATTAACATTTTCTTTGTAAAAGTTAAGGACATAGGTTCTTGTTACAACTAATCATTCGAGTTCCATTACTATAACTAATCCAAGATGATTATTACCTGGGTATGAATTACTACGCTTATGAATCTATAAGTTTTGGATTTGTAACCCATCTTACACAAAAAGCACTTTTAATATGCTTAGTGTAGCATATGAAATATATTTGTTGTTGTTTAAGTTTCTTTATATATATTTTTTTCTGTAATATATTATAGGTAAGTGAATTGACATATGACAGAAAAAGGATGTATATCATAAAAAAATATTAATTTGCATAAATAGGTACATCATTGTAAATAAGACGAAAACATTACTTCAGAAGAGAATCTATTGAGCCATTTTGCGGTGGAACTAATGCCCAGAATACCAGCAGTATTGTCACGTAGAAATGAGTTGCTTAATTATAAGCCAAAATATAGGCCAGCATACATAAAAAATACACCTTATTATGTACATAACTCTACTCACAAATAGTGACATTATATGTATTCATCATAGCACCATACTCTGAAGGATTTTTAATAACATTAAAGCGCCCACGTCGCACGTCGACCCATAAAACTAAGCTAACAACGTCGCGTCGCCGTGTCTAATAAAGAACGAGTTTTCAAAACGTAATTTAGCTGGATAAGCAGCTTGCGAAGGTAAAACGGGAAAAAATAATGGGGGAAATATGCAATTATCCCTTTTCATTGGCGAGGCGTGTGCCAAGCGCGATTAGGGGGCGTTTACACGGGCTGATTTCCGGCAAGCTGGTCAAATCACTAGTTTTAGTCTCAGCGTAAAAAAATCAACATCTCTAATAACTACGGGAATAAAATTGGATATTCGTGCTTGTAACTTCATCATACGTTATTGCCAGTATTGGCAGTTTAGTGCTGGTGTATAATTTCCCCACCCAGAACCAAAGCTCTCAGTCCTCAGTCATCAGTCTCAGACAACCAGCTAAATCAGACGTGCAGTTGAACCTCCAATGAGATTGAGCTTTCGATAGAGGGAAACACTTTGTGGCGTAACCATAGTATGGTAGAGCTTTAATTTGAAAAATTTGCCGGAGCACACTGTTAGCCTCGTTGATAGATAGTAGTTCCAGACTAGACATGATCCATCTTCGGTCAGAGTGTCGAAGCACTAAATCAAACTAACAGCCGAGACCTACATTTTAAAATGCTTCCGTTCTACGGTAGCGCCCAGATGAAAATGCCACTTTTTAAATACAGTCTTGTCATCCATGCATGCATGGTTATCTATCTAAAAACCTCTTTAATCGCGCCAGATCACCTTAGAAGCCGAGCTACATTTAAATACCAGTTTCATAAATTCGATTTTACTTTTAATGATTTTCTCCGTCAATCTTTTATGATTTTCAATTTGATGTACAAGCACCATAATTAATGCTATGTTAAGATTATGTCACCAATGTATAGTATTCACTGACAAAACGAACGAATACTTATAATTGTTTTTGTTCTCAACTAATTAATTCAAGCTCTTACTCCTCAAAAGTTTGATTTTATAATCACTAACATATTTATTGTTATTATGAATAGAATTAATTTATGAGAAATTGAAGTTTCACATTTTAATGGAAAACACTTATTATATTTATACTTATACTAGCTGACCCGGCAAACGTTGTTTTGCCTTAATAAAAAAAAAAAAAAACTAAATATACAGTAGCCGATTCTCAGACCTACTGAATACGCATATAAAATTTGGTAATAATCGGTCAAGCCGTTTCGGAGGAGTACGGTAACAAACACTGTGACACGGAAATTTTATATATAAGATTATGTATATACCTATAGTTTACGCGCCATGCTGTTCAAAGGTCCTTAGCTATATTATTGTGTTAAGGGCCTCGTCTTCTTGAAAAAAACTGCTTTGAGTGCCAGCAGAAGCAAAGTAGAAAAAACCGTGTAAATATTAACTTATAGGGCGGGGTACACAGACGGAGCGTGTCGTAGCGTATCATTTTTGTAATGGCATACGAAAACATGGAGCTTGCTCCGATGGCTTTATAGTAATCGGTGTTTTTGATGCAGCGAAAAAATGTGCTTTGCCAGATTTGGTTATGTTAGGTTCACTTTTACAGCGTTTGATGTGTAAACACGATTATTGCTTGTTTATTGGAAATGTTTTACTTTATAAAGGTGGAAAGTTCTTTTTCATTGTGTTAAAAGGTGTTTAGTGCCGACAATGGAACACATGAACAAAGTGTACTCAACCTAATAGAGACATTAAGAAATGTGCTAATGAGCACATTCTTAGAGACTTTATGTAATTAGTAGTTTATGTCAAAATAATCACAATCTCATCCCTCCTTCACCCTTCCACTACAAGACCAGTAGGAGGTCAGCTTTATATGACGTATCATCCTTTTCTTGTGGAGATTCCAAAAAAACCGTACGCAACGATTTGGCTCCACATTCATCATGCGTTATGCTAAGGAATGGAATGGATTGCCTCCTACTGTGTTTCCTAATACATACATACTCGTATAACTTGGATTTTTTAAGGCGAGAGTAAACAGATTTCATCTAGATCAACGTGCTTTATCTTCGGCCACAGCTTCGCTAATTTTATTTTTTCATCATCATCATCATCAGGCCATTGGCAGACCTGGACATCTCATTTCCATCCACTGCCCAGTTATCAGTATTTTTTTATAAATCTCAAATTTCAACCTACACTAATGGTCAATGGTCTCGACCTGATTACTATATAGGCCACATAAATACATTCCCATCACACATTGCCATAATTTTCCCATTACTATGATAAATGTATTGAACAAGGATACGCGGGAGAGTTATTCTTCGGATTTAAGGTGTAAAGGGATACGGGAATAAATCTTTTATCCCCTTATTAGCTCCGTTAAAAACTGGTTATAAAATACTGTTCCAAAATCTTATACATTTTTAGTATATGAATTACATACTTTGTATTTAGGTTTATTTAGGTCATCCATCCAAACACCGCCCGCATTGACCGTTGCTTAGCTTCGATGATCGCGTCAGATTACCTTAGCTTGCCGAGCTACAGCCGCTACGAAGAGGTAGAAGAATAGTATAACTTAAGTAGCTTTATATATAAATGACGAAACATTTTATACAATTGACGAATTCTTTACCACTCAAAAGAAAAGCTTTAGATATGTAAATGTATGCGCTAAAGTTACTTACTAATGTAATAATAAAATGTATATTTAGTTATATATTAATTATGTAACTGTTAATTTATTGTGACATACAATTATTTATTTATTTCTGACATTTAATTATTCATATTTTTCTGATAAGTAATTAAAATTACTAATAAACGAGTTTATGACTTTATACTTTAATTTAATTTACTAAATTTGTTGGCTGTGGGTCTGGGTGTTATATATGTATCTATTATAAAATATGTATGTATCAAAATGTAGTATATCAGTTGTGTTAGCTACCATAATACGAACTAGAAATGGTTCAGTATGCGGTTAACCAGCCGTGTGTGAAATGTGTCCTAATATTTATTTATTTATTAATTTTTGGCTTAGCTTCGTCTGCAGCAGTGTCTCGCTGAGAATCCTAAAAGCTATAAAACTCCTTATCACGTGCCACAAACTTTGCGTCGAGACTTTTCTAGAACAGACAATAAACACTTGTTTCTTTCATTTAAACCACCTGCTACAGAGAACTGCACTTAGCTCGGGAAATTCGCTAGTTTTAAAATTTTTAACGTATTTTTACAAGTTTCCAGACGGGTTTTAGTTTATATTTATTACATTAATTTGGAGTGGGCAACAAAAACCTGGCGTAGAAAATAAAATATAGAAATGCGAGAAGTTGCGTGGTGCTTTTAGTTTTGTTGAAATGGACTGTGAGGGAAATAGAAAATACTATTTTCACGAGTGTGGCTCGGTGGGTAAGCGTCTACTTTTCAATCAAACGGGCCCTGGTTCGATCCCAGCCCTACACCAATGACTTGTGTGGATTTGTACTCCCTTTAATGTGAAGAAAAACACCATGAAGAAATCGACTTTGAGGACCACAAAAGTCGAAGACGTGTGTCAGCCGCCAATCCGCACGCGGTCAGAGTGGTGTATTATGACCTTTATATCTCCTCGTGACAGAAGGCTCTGAGTCCCAGCAGTGGTAACGTATTGTGGGCTGCGCATGCTTATGCATTGGTCAACTACACCAAGCAACTTGGTGGATACACTGATTATTTTATTCTAGCACTAAATTACATAGTTTTTTTTACAATATAGGCTGGGGGCAGTCAGATTTGCCCTATAGTGACTAGGCATGCTCCACTTATGGCCTTCGTGTCGGTTTGTTTTTTTTTGTTTTCAAAATTCTTTATTATATCATAAAAAAAACATTAACAAAGTAAAAGATGGACACTGTCCGCACTTTAACTTATCCTAATTATTATTGCTACTTACAGACTACTACCTAAGTGTCGGTGACTCGAATGATTATATATTCTGATCAAATATGCTTTATAGGGTAAAAAAAGCCCCTTTGTAAGCCCAAAAAATAAAGAAAGTACTTCATTCGAATTCTCAAAACTGAAAATGAGCAACCTTAATGAAAGAGATACATCCCGAATCAATTCATGGTTTCACGCAAATATTTACTTTACAAGCGCTCTGTAGAATGCTTTGACTGCCCTTTGTATTATTAAAATACTTTCAGCCCAAGAACCTTTGATATGTCCTCAAGTAGACACACAGATTCTTTAGACATGAGACATACAGATTCTATAGTAGACACACAATTCTATAGTAGGCACACTTAGTAGACATGCTGTGTGAAATAATAAATAATACTTATAGATTAAATTTATTTTTGAGAATAAATTATAGCCTAAGATCCCACTGCAGGATAGGTGTGCTCATCGACTATTTGTTTAAAACCAAATTTTTACGTTAATTTATAGTTAAGAGAATATATATTTACTAGGGTGCCTATCAAAATTTGGCCGCTATTATTTTTTTTTTAATTATTTTTAATTTATTTTTGGTAAAAAATTTCGTTTATTTATTATTTAAATAAAATAACGTCTACATCACAGCAATTAATATGAAGATTCGAAAAAATCACGGTTGCCGTTGCTCACCTGGCCGCACTTCTTTGCAGCCAGGTGTAAACAGGTATGATTTCGATAAATTTATACGTTCATAACCTATTTTTATGAATTATATGTCAAATTAAAGCTAATTTTTTTCTATTAATTATCATATAAAGTTGCTTAATTAAATCTGGCCGCAAATAAGGGTTGCTGGCTGTTAAAGATAATAAATATTTAAGGTATAGTGAAAGAGAGTTAGCGCGTAACATCATTTGTCAGACGAGGACAGCGATTGCCGACTGTGCGACGCTTTTAAGCCATTGCGCATGCGTCGAATGCTCAGAATACAGAAAGAACCAGAAACCGTGAGCGCACCTAATACTGAAGCTACTAAAACTACTCTTAAATAGAGTAGTTTGACGCGCGACCGATCCGATCCGATGGGATCACATTTCACGTGTAGGTAAGTATCGTATTTAAGTATCAACTTTTTTAATTATTGAATAAATTTCTCAGTTTTAAAATTGTCATAAATAATGAGGCATCCATCTTGTTAGTGTTGCCAGTATAAGAGTTTTGATTTACCCTACTTTTTATTACCTCTTGAGGGCTTTTATTCATTGTAGAATATTAATAATTAATTTAATAAAAATTAACCGACTTGAAAAAAGAAAGTATAACTCATCAGTGCAGCCCGTGTGTACATAACCAATAGTCCTATTAAATAGTATGTTTATATCTATGAAAAATACCTAGACATAATATTTCATCATTTATCTAAATTTTAATTTTTGTTAATAAGTTCAAATTCTAACAATATTATATAAAGCTTACTCAGCAAAAAGGAAATTAAATGTATTTTTTTCTAAAGCGTCTTTTATTCAATAAATCTATCAATTTATTGAGACAATTAGGTAGGTACATAATTATAATATAGATTAGGACAATTTTTATTCTATTATTATCTCACCTCCTGGACTCCCAAATTTTACGCTAAAAACGGACACATAATGCCTGAGCTAGCAACATTACGCGGGTGGGAAATGACGCGGGCGGGGGGCAGTGTTTTGTTTTACGCGGCTTCTGGTTCTTCGAGTTCGTAATAAACAATGTTTTATATTTACATTGTTATTTTATTTGTGCATCTAAAAATTATTATATTAATTAACGTAAAATAGAATTGATAAAGATGAAGTCGTGTTTTTTGTGTAACGAAAAAAGCAATGTACTTGATTTTAATAATATATCATTCCAAAAGTGCTTGCTAATGTTAAATAAATAAATAAATATTAGGACACATTCACACACGACTGGTTAGCCCCATACTGAACCATTTCTAGCTCGTATTATGGTTGCTAACACAACTGATATACTACATATACATACATATTATATATAAATACATATTTAACACCCAGACCCACAGCCAACAAATTTAGTTAAGCACAAAGATGTTGACCGGGCCGGGAATCGAACCCGGAACCTTCTGATTAGCGGACCGGCATGGTAACCTTTACGCCAACGAGGTCGTCATCATCGTCGTCGTGTTATTGTTTCGTCGTAAAAAAAAATGTAAATATCATGACCTTTTATTTACAATTGACTCTACTAATGATTTTGGATATCATTCAGAGTTTAATTTTTTGTTGCAATTTATAAATTTATCATTGAGAAAAAATTACATATTTTTTGGAGTATTTATTATAAGTCGTCTCTATTTTTCCCGGTGGTTGAGAACACTAACGTTCGACGCATGCGCAACGGCTTAAAAGCGTCGCACAGTCTGCAATCGCTGTCCTCGTCTGACAAATGATGTTACGCGCTAACTCTCTTTCACTCTACCTTAAATATTTATTATCTTTAACAGCCAGCAACCCTTATTTGCGGCCAGATTTAATTAAGCAACTTTATATGATAATTAATAGAAAAAAATTAGCTTTAATTTGACATATAATTCATAAAAATAGGTTATGAACGTATAAATTTATCGAAATCATACCTGTTTACACCAGGCTGCAAAGAAGTGCGGCCAGGTGAGCAACGGCAACCGTGATTTTTTCGAATCTTCATATTAATTGCTGTGATGTAGACGTTATTTTATTTAAATAATAAATAAACGAAATTTTTTACCAAAAATAAATTAAAAATAATTTAAAAAAAAATAATAGCGGCCAAATTTTGATAGGCACCCTAGTCAATATATATTCTCTTAACTATAAATAAACATAAAAATTTGGTTTTAAACAAATAGTCGATGAGCACACCTATCCTGCAGTGGGATCTCGTACTATTAATTTTAGTCGCTGGAAGACACTAGCCTCCAAGGCACGGGCGCGAATGCGTCCATTTTGAGAGTTAGTGAATAAGTTTAAATGTACAATTTAAAATGAATTGATTTTTTTGAATTTTGAATTGAATATTTTTGAGAATTAATTTTTTTTATCATTTAAGGTAAAGCGCCCTTGCCCAGAAGAAACCGGTTCACTCGAGTGAAATAAGTTACACTTACATTTTTAAGGACTACAATAGCCCAAGACGAGCATCAGCCAGTCCACACTTGGCCGGAGTGGTGGTTTTTAGCCTATATCTTTCTTCCCGCGAGAGAAGGCCCTGAGTCTTAGGAGTGGGAACGTATAGTGGGCTGCTAAGCTTATGCTAAGTTAAGCTTAAACCTGAAATATACATTGTATTTATAAAATGTTACATACCTACATGAGCCAATGTACGGAACCGAGGCAGACCATGCAGAAGATGGGCAGACGTGTTCACTCAAAAGTTCGGACAAGAATGGATGAGATTGGCGCGAGATAGACAACTTTGGTGCAAACTGGGGGTGGCCTACGCTAGTGAGGCGACATCAGCATTCCAACATTTGATATAATCTAATAATCGCATTGACATTGACACGTTATAATATAATTATAATTTTACATCTTTATTATTGACATAAACAGACCACTTTACGTTCCACAGCTGGGACTCAAGGCCTTCTCTCACGAGGAGAGAGATATAGGCCATAATCCACCACGCTGGCCAACTGCGGGTTGGCGGATGACACACGTCTTCGGATATTGTGGTCCTCAAACATGCCGGTTTCCTCACGATGTTTTTCCTTAACCGTAAAAGCGAGTGCAAATCCACACATATCTTGAAAAACAAGTCATTGGTGTAGGGCTGGGATCGAACCAGGGTCCGGCTGATTGAAAAGCAGACGTTATTACCACCGAGCCACACTCGCTTCAATAATTGACATACTACCCTTTAATTAATCATAATTTGACATTAACATAATATTAAATATGATAAGATAATGTGCATGTTAAAGAAGTAGGTAATAATAATGTAATGCAGATGAATAAAGGTTTTTTTACTTTTACTTTTACTTACATACCTACATAAGTCAATCTTTTTTTTTTTTTTTACTCATAATGGGCTTGCGCTTGATCGCAGTTCACCTGATGGTAAGCGAAATTGCGATCTAAGGTGGAGCACGCTTGCCCAGAAGAAACCGGTTCACTCTTGCCTTGAAAACTGCCAGATTATAGTTAAATCCTGCCGTATCTTCAATATTCGTCCATCAAAGGTTTCCGTCGTTACGCTGCTCCCAAGGCACCGCATACATAGAGTAGTACATTTATTTAACAGGGTGAGGCTTCATTTTCTGCCGAGTTTATGACTTCGTATATGAGGATGATTTAAAAGGTAAGCTAAATAACTGTGACCTTGTAAGCAGAAAAGGGGTTTTGGTCAGCCAAATCACTAGTCAGCAATTTATAGAGAGACAGACAATTTCGATTAGGCCACTTATGCCTAATACCGCACGAGTAATTTTCACTAAGTAGTTTTATGTGAACCTAAGTCAAAGGTTTTAAAGTTTAATCCATGTTGTGTGAAACATATATGAATGAAAAAATTAAAATAAATATATTCTCTAGTTTTTTGTTTATTAAATATCATACCAATTTATAAAATGCGTTTGTATTCTGTGTGATAATGTTGCTTGACTCTTAATGATACGTTTAAGTATGTTATTAATTTTTGATGCCTAATTTTGTATTTTGGGGCACAAAAAATCTGCTGCCCAAAAAATCACTTATCTGGTTACATATACCAGGGTAGGATTAAGCTGTCCTTGAGTCAAGATGAGAATTATAGCCAACAATATACATACATTGGCTACAGTCAAGGTTTGTTCACAATTTTGTGGCAGATGTCTAGATTTTTACGGCTTAGAGAGAGTAGGATGCGGCTTAGTGAAACCTAGGTTTTATTCACATACTGATTTATTATGTACTAGGTATACCTACTGTTTTTGCGCATTTCAAGATCTAAGTAACGCTAGAAGAAAATGCACGTTCTGTAGGTATGAAATATACATATAGATAATCCTGTGTTTTGAAAATTTTATAAAGCTGTAAGCTCTTACTTGATAGTCTTTAGTAATTGCATTTAATATTAGCGTTACCAGTTTCACGATAAATTACTAAAATATAACGTAATCTTATATCTTTTAAATACACATTTCTAATGTTTTATAATGCTCGACATTATTTTGACTTACATAGAAACAATGTTGAAGGTTATTAATCAATAAATTTGTTTTCCTTTAGAAATCCTTCACTAGTTTTATAAGTAAGAAAAGTTTATGTTTGTGTGTGTGTGTGTGTATGTTTGTTACTTCTTCACGCTCAATCGCTTAAATTAATTTTACTGTGGAGGTAGCTTACATACAAGCTTATTTTTATTTGAGATAGACACGGGCAACATATAGGAATTTATTATAGTTTAGTTTGTAAATGACATTAGTAAGTGAGAATCGCCGAAACAAAATGAAGGAGAAGATTTCTCTAAAGATCTCACAAAGCTGTCGTCATCTTTAATTAATAAATTAACATTTATATTCGTAAACAAATAATATTTTATTGGTCTGTTTTTGTTAGTTTATCTGATAAAATATATCCAACGTTCTGAAAGACCACAATTACTTGTGTAAAACAGTGACATGGCATTTTATATAAATTATCTTTGAATTTCACTTTTATAATAAATAAAAACCGAGTAACTTTATTGTCATAAAGTTACTCGATTAGTCCACAATATCCCTAAATCCAATGATAATATCCCACTTGATAACCGATGTAAGCAATATCTCATATTAGCGCTGTTCGCCTCTGCGGTCGCGGAACGGGATGCTGGAAAAGAACAGAGCTATAATGAGTCCCTGCGGTAGAGCAGGACAGACTAATAAGTCTAACGGGGTTACGGTATTTTATTTACTCGTCTTAATCTCTGTAATTTCTAATGAAGTAATTTACAGATTATAAAAATTTCTTTATTTTACATAGAGAATAATATAAGATACAATAAAAACTTTATCATAAACCATCAAATCACATTAATTGTAATGTGATTTGATGGTTAATAAATGAATACCACTAATAAAACTTTAACGTTTAATTAAAAGGCCACTCCGGACAGAACCTGAAGGAAAGGTACCCATAACGCTCGTGGCATTGCCGCGTTGTATAGCTTTTCTATTTATTTAGATATCGTCGTAAGAACCGTCTCCATTCTACAACAGAACGAGCAGAAAGTCAGTGAAGAGACACCGATACAGAGATGAAGTTCCAAACTTTCGTACAAAACGCTTTGCGCCGACCTTTATTGTGAGGACAGCGAAGCTTTGGAACTCTCTACCTGAGTCTTTGTTTCCTGAGAGGTATCATCCGGGAGCCTTCAAAAGTAGAATTAATAGGTATCTTCTAGGTAAGCGTGCCACACAGTAGATTACAGCGCAGCTTAACATCAGGCTAGCTGTAGTCAAACGAAAACCTATCAAGGATAAAAAATAAAGTAATAAGGAGGGGTAATTTTTTTCGCGTACAAAACGGTCACACTTACTTATTATTAAAAGTTGGAATGAGTCCAACAGTTTCGGTGCTTTCCGAGCACCATCTTCAGGGGCGAGTGTTACACGGACCGCCGCCTACGAGCTTCGCGCGTGCACCTTTAAACTTTTAATAATAAGTAAGTGTGACCGTTTTCTACGCGAAAATATTCAGATGCCTTACGTGAACAGCTTACAATGTTTAAAGAGGGGTAAATTATGCGGCATCAAGTCGCGTATTATCAGTGCCTGAATTCGACCCTGACAGGGTCGAATATAGGGTCGCATATACCGCTTATACCGGCTTATACCGCTTTAAGTGCAAGGAGAGCCCTTCGTGCCCCTGTGACCCCACGGTGGATGAAAGTGTACTGCATATTATAACAGAATGTCCAATCTATGGCAGGCGCAGGTTTGAGATGGAAAATATAATTGATATTGATATAACAGTAGATAATTTGTGTAAAATAATAGGAAATAAATATATTAGAGATAAGTTTTTAGAGTATTGTAAGAGTGTAATAAAAATTGTAATTAACAAGAATAAATAGTAAGCAATAGCAGCACTACCTACAATTAAATTTGTAGAGTAAGTGAACCAACATGTAAAATGAGTATAAATAAAGTAACCCCCTGTATATTCAATCCATCCCACAACCCTGTAAAAATTAGATAGTTAAGTTAGTACCTAGCCAGATTTAGATTAAAACTGAGAACGAAAGATGATGAATGAGAGAAAGAAAAAGTATGGAGAATGCAAGTACGAGAGGCATGCAAGCGAGAACTGGTATGAAAGGTATAGTGTAAAATAGGTCTCCGACATGTAAATCGGAGGTAGGAGGATAAAAAAAAAAAAAAAAAAAAAAGACCCTGTCAGGGTCACATATTTCCGCACCTCTGTTCAACTCACCCGTGTAATGTCAACAAACGTCCTGTGAAATTCAGTCTCGGCTCATGTACAGCCGGGATTACAACCTTATGGAAGCTCTTTTGTGGAACGAGCGAAATATGAAGCTATCTTGTAGAATGTTGGTTTTATATGTTACGCATTAGCATGTTGTAACGATATTACTATGCCTTGTATTTTATTTATTTACTAACTTGCCCGGCAAACATTGTTTTGTCTTATAAATGATTTCTAGTTTCTAGATAAATTCTAGTGTGAATACAAATTTTTGATTTTTAATCGAAGTATCGAAGTACCGAAGTAGTAAAGTTAAAAACCTGATTAGTTACCGAGCGGGATGAAAATGATTAAATTACTAAAAAGGGCATAATAAAATAGGGGTGGGTGATAAAAAGTAAAAATTTACTGTTGTATGTATTTTAATGCCACATTATAAAAAAATGAACATAAAAAAAATCATACAAACATTTGAAAAAAATAAGGCTGAACACCCCTTATCACTTATGGTATGGACAATAGATAGAAGCAAATTCTCTGACCTACTGAATCCTTATAATACAATTTGGTAAAAATCGGTGGTAGCGGTTTCGGTAGGAGTACGGTAACCAACATTGTGACATGGAAATTTTATATATTAGAAGAGAAGATTAGATTCCGTACAGTTATAATAAGTCTTACAGAGTGTATGAATTATGTGATATTGTTTTTAATTTACAGATAAATCCAATTCGTTTATTTAAGTTCAGAAGAGAAATTAAGTTAAATTAAGTTAAGTATCGTATTTAAGTTTTAGCATTATTTATCATCTAAACAGATTTAGGATTATTCACAATTTCTTTCAGAACGTTTAAAGATAATTGGCTAAGAGTGATTCGGGCTCGTGAATATAGGTTTCCGTATCTATAAAACTGTAAAAAAGGAATGTAGTCTCTTGTATTGGAGCTCCCGTTTAATATTCAATTTATAATATTTTTAGTATTTGTTCTTATAGCGGAAAAAGAAATACTCGTACATCATCTGTGACAATTTCAACTCTCTAGCTATCTGGGATACGGCTTGGTGACAAACAGACAGACAACGAAGTCTCAGTAATAGGGTCTTTTTTGGTACAGAACTCTAAAAAAACACTTAATTTTTTTAATTCATCTGTAATTTCCCAGCTGACTAACTGAAAGAGTAACTGTATCGTCATAATTTCACTTTTAATAAATAAATACTTCATTAATTATGGATCACCCCTAGTAGGAGTATGTTTACAGCAAATAGGTATAGTGAAACAGTGTAACCCTTCAACCACGACGATGCAACCCTACTTTATAATTGGGTCAAACAACATCCCTTGTGGCTGGCGCCGAATTCCATGTCAGAACTGTACGGATTTTCGAAGCAACATTTCAGCGAACTGTATATCAGTTGGAAAGTTTTGACGTCCACAAAATATGCGGATTATGAGAGTTATTTAACTGATAGATCTATTGGATACTTCATCTTCTTCTTCTTCGTATGAGCTAAGTGGCCAAACTCTGGTGTCGAGTTTTTCAATCTGCCCTAAGGCCTCTGACGTAGCTCTGGCATAACGACTGCTTATAGTAAAGCTTTTTTTTTGTTAAATCGTCCTACTCCACAGATTGATTTTTGAAGATCTTAGTCTACTTAATATCATTTTATCTTACTTACCATCATTCTATCTTTGTCTTCTTTTACTTACTATTTATTTTATTTACATTACTTATTTAGTGTTCTTAATATCATTCTAACCTAGTCTTTTTTAGCCTATTATTTACTTTATTTACATAATCTTACCAAAGTTACTTTTCTTATACTAAGACTAACAGCCCAGACCTATAATTTTACGTGTCATCCATCTCACGGTAGCGCCCAGATGAAAATGCCACTTTAAAAACGACAGCCAGACTTATAGAAGATATAACCGTTTATTTTCTTTTTAGCAGCACCAAAAAAAATGTAACTTCGTCATGTTACGCAAATGTCTACTTAGACATTTTGCGTTACCTGACGCAGCAGCGTTACATAAGGCGACAAAGTCTTAAATAAATTGAAAAAAATATGTTTACCTGCAATAAATTCATACCTTTCCTTTAAGCAGAAATAGGTTCACATCAGCAAGGTATTTATTTATTGCTTATGTACTCAACATCGTCCCAGGAGGTTTCGGTCGCGAGCTACATCGGGCTCGTATCAAAGAAGGATGTTATCGAGAAAATCTGAATTGCTTTTGAAGATAGCAATGCTCTCGGCGGACATTTTTAATGGGCTGAAAGGAAATTACTGCAGACCCTTTTTATCTGGAAAATATTATATTTTTAAAGCGGTTGAAATTTTGTTTTCAGGTAATGGTTGGTCTTATCGAGTTTCCTATTTTATTTTATTTTATTGAAAGAATTAATTGGTGGCGATTCAGCGGCACACACGACTAAACTAAATTTAAAGAAGCTCCGTCTCTTTTCATCTTAGGTGGCCAGAAAGAGACGGCATGTTCTGAACCACAGACAAAATAACTAAAATCACGTCAAATATGGAAAATGTAGAAAAGAGACGGGGCTTCTTTAAATTTAGTTTAGTCGTGTGTGCCGCTAAATCGCCACCAGTAACAGGTGAACTAGTTGCTTGTCTAATGTTAATCACCCTGATTTATTCATAAAGTTGTAGTGTCACTTTTTTAGTAAGATTTCGCGAATTTTTGGTTGGTTGGTGCCACGTAAATGTTGTCTTTTATGTTGCTTGTGTATTGATTTTGTTTGTTATTCGTGTCACAAAATAAATATTTCTTTCTTTCTTTCTATAAATTTTTAATTGATTACTAGAATGATACGATGTAAATGACTATTTGACTCCAAATTATGAATATAATTCATGAATACAAGTACACTTGAAAGCACCAACCAACATATTAGCAAAACAAATGTAACAAGGTATACATATAAAGATGATGTCTTAAAGCTATAAGGCCGCCACTT
Organism: Mellilla xanthometata; assembly: GCA_035578125.1. Classification (NCBI taxonomy): domain Eukaryota; kingdom Metazoa; phylum Arthropoda; class Insecta; order Lepidoptera; family Geometridae; genus Mellilla; species Mellilla xanthometata. The sequence continues at coordinate 300,240 of JAPUBQ010000022.1, forward strand.
TTTGCACGCTAGTTGTTGAGCATTTTTTTTAATTGTTAATGTATTTTGTGTCTATTTTTTTCTATATATCTACATATATAACAATAAATTCTTATTTAATAAGCCGCCACTAACGATAGTAGAACTTCGGTCTATTCAGATTCGGAGGATTTTTTTAAACACTGCATTATATTCTCTAAATGAGAACATGGCAACTGATTTTACAGAATCTTCATTTATATTAGTTTTTTTTAAATATACAGGAATAATCTCTAATCTTTAGACAAGCCAAAACAAGTGTCGAAAAAATTGACATTTGTAAAAAGTAACATATACTACGAGTAACAAATGCAAATGCTAGAATCCGATTGAAACTGGTTTTTCGGCCGAAACCGAAACCGAATATTCGTCCGCGGCTTCAGTTTCAGCCGAAACCGAAACTGAACTTTCGGTCGGACTCTAATAATAGCCAGATCAATTATAAAAGAAGTCAAGACTGTTAATTATTCTCGTAGATGTAGTAAGTAGAATACTCATGTACTTTGAGGAAGTAGACAACCGTAAGAAGAATCATAACGCTTTTTAACAATACAGGAACATAAAACAATGACTCTAAAACATTTCTCACGAGTTAATAGTGATTGTTGTGCAAGCTATACACAGTGTAATGAGTTGGACTCAAAAACATGTGCAAAATAGAATTGCAGCGCGAATTCAAGAACAATTGTTACTCTTCTTAGATTAGTAGTTAGCGAATGTTCTTATTTTGACGTAGATCTAACATATTATTATTTTTTTTTATTTTTTTTATTAACGTATGCATTGCGCTATAGCTATTGTTTGGATTTTATTAATTTTCTTTTGGCATTATATAATATATTATTATTGTTCAATAACTTAGTAATTTGTATATATTTATTTTAGATTAGATGTGTATGAATGTACTCGTAAATCTAGACGTAACAAATATGTAAACGTAAACTTTGTGAGAGGAATCTGGTCTCGTAACACAGTCTAACGACTAGCACGAGACCAGAAGCTTCGTTATTTTTATTGTGTAATTTAGTACCTTTACGTCAGTAAATATTTTGTATTTGTATTTGTATTAGACCTTTAATTTATGGGCTGTCAAGTGTTCTTTCGATTCAGACAAGCGTGTGGCTGCTTCACGTCCCAAAGGTCGTGGATTCGATCCCCGCGAATGAGCGTAAGCTTTTGGTATAGGAAAATTACCTAATTATAAATAAGACGGGACCCAGAAATAACAATGAGACAGTAAAGCATAGTTTCCAAAACAAAACTATTTTTTCAATATAAAAGATAACTCATACTCTGAAAGTAGGTCTGAAGTTGCCTGAGGAGCGGGATGAAAGTAATACATTGCATCCCTAGAGAAAGCGGCAATTCGATCTTTATTTATTTTTTCGATTTGAAGACTTTTGTTTATACGTATAGCAGAGATTTGCACCTATAAAGAGAGTTCATCTGATTTTGATATAAATTTAACGCCTGATTTTATAAGGAAAGAGGCTTAAGTGGTAGTGGGAAACCTTTTACCACCCAAATCAAAACAAAGATACCTAAAATTGTATGACGGTTTTATGAAATAGCGCGCTGAGAGAGTAAGAAAATAAATTTCTTTACAATTTTTTTTTGCTTTCCTCGTATTTGTAATGTAAAGCACAGTGTTCACATCGGCATAAAGACTTATTTAGTCCCTCAAACTATAGGCGCCCTCCCTTCGTTCGGGGCGCCAAACCCCGTCTCGGGACTAAATAAGTTACTTTCATCCCTAAAATAACAAATACTCGTACTATATATCACGTCTGCGACAAAACTTTCCAAGCAAATAAAATAGTTATAGCAAACGTTGTATATAAACTGCGTACCGGGAAGAAAATTAACTAATTCACAATGGTTTTAAACTCGTTAAAATTACTACTGCGAATATACCGCCTTACAGGGTTAGTAGAAAACTAAGTGAAATCATTAACGACAGTTTTTAACAAAAATGTCGGGATGTTATATGTAACATGTGTGTACATGTGTCTGTGTGTGTGTGTGTGTGTGTGTGTGTTTGTGGTTATTGTTCTCGGACGGATAAACTGATTTCATTTAAATTATTTTTTCTTGAAAGGTGCGTTAATCAGGGCTGTTTTAACCCGTATTTTAACTCACAGTCACAGTTAGCTATGTTTTGACAGTTTTTGGATGGGTGATAATGCACAGAACTGTAATTTTCAAAATGGCACTATTTATTTGGGTGCTACCGTGGGTCAGATAACAATTGTAGGTCCCGGCTTATAGTCTTATTACAAGCAGTCGCTAACGCAAGTGCCTTGGGGCGGCTTAAAAAACTCTTTACACCAGAGCATGGCCATTTAGTTCGTACAAAGAAGAAGAACTATCACTAGTAACCCTGTACAAACGATTAGCTAGTCTATTACTTAGATTTCACTATAATAATGTATAATTGTTATATTATTCCTCATTTGAAATTGTAGTTAAAGAACCTGAATAACTATTTTGAATAATCTTATGTAACAAAGCTATTAAACATTACTAAATAATTTCAAATTATTGTTCGTATCTTTTACCACTTAATTGGCTAATCTATGGAGTCACCGCTGGGTTCCGTACCTGAAGGGATTTAACAGACAAGAGTCCAGCAATTGCTGGACTCTTATAATTATAATCCGCTGTCTGTCTGTTTATCTTTCACGAGGCTGTATCTTATGAACCGGACAGCTAAAGAGTTAAAATTAACAAACGATGTAATTTCTGTTGCCGCTATAACGTCAAATAAAATGAAAATTTAAGGAAAACTCTCAAACAATCGACTTGATTTTTATGCTTTATGTTTTTTCCAGAATTCTCAGAGTAGTTATTTAATTGCATATATTAAATTTTAAAATAAATAATAAAAGTATGTAATTATTTTAAGGTGTATAATATAATTACCCATATAAAACGGTACGGAACTCTTCATGTGCGAGCCCAACTTGTAATTGGCTAATTATTACATGTTTCTCATGCCTATGTCCTCTCACCCGTTACATAACTTCGGTGATCACATTAGATCACCTTAGCTATAAGGCGCCACTAGTAGACATTATAAATGTCACTAGACGATACGAATTAAAAATTATTTCTTAAAATTTGTATCTCATTTAAATAAACTATTAATTATCATTATTTATAGTTCATAGTTAGTTCATAGTTCATTTATTGATAATAAGTAATATTACATGTCAGGAATTAAAAAATATAAATATAAAAATACGGTATCTTAAATACCTAATTCATTATATAATAACAAAATTATTAAATAATAAAAATGTCAATATGTGGTAAGAATACAATAAATGTCAGTAAATTACTTAATATTAGGTACAAGTTCGTCAAAGGAATAAAACGCTCTATTAATGAGCCACCGTTTCAATTTCATTTTGTAAGCGTGCAGAGTGACGGCTGCAGTAATATCATTGGGCAGCTTATTGTACACCGCCGGGCCCATGATGTGTGTTAACTTGTCGGACTTGTGTAGAGTACGCGGCAAGCTGGCGAGGTGCAGCGGGTGCCGAGTGGAGCGGTCTTGCCGCGCGGAGCGTTTGGGGTAGGCCGCTAGGTTGACGCGCGTGTACACCGCCACTTGATATATGAGGATGCCAGGCAGCGTCATAATTCCTAGCTCCAGGAAGTAGTATAGACTCGAAATGTCGGTATAGCGATTTGGTGGAGAAATCTGCGGATTGATTGATCACGTGTATGATAACTTCTCACGATCATTTGAATGATTTGAACATTATATGTGTTCTTTGGGAAAGCAGCACCCGTATTATTATGATTTAAGGTAACCCATACTAGACAGAATGCACCGACTGGGCGGGGAGAGCAGCGGCAATGCGCGAAGTGGTCCTGCATCCCTGCCCCCGTCGTGAGATGGGACACCGTTAGGTTGTAGTCGGTAGTGACGGCCCCTCTGGCCCTCGAGCCCGACATACCCCGCTCGCCTCCCACAGGCTTGTGGCGGGAGATGCGTAAATGCATTTCCTCACGGGGGAAAAAGCAGAATGCACCGAACGAATTTTAAAATACTTCAGATGAAGTAATAACACATCTTGCATACTTGACTGCGTCGAATCGTCCCAAATCGCCGTGCTCTTTCGGGGACTCGATAGCCGTATTCGATTCCGCCATATTTGCGATCACCTTTTTTAAGATAGCATTATTTTTAATTTACCGTATGTTCTTACTAGCTGACCCGGCAAACGTTGCTTTGCCTTAATAAAAAAAAAACTAAATATACAGTAGCCGATTCTCAGACCTACTGAATACGCATATAAAATTTGGAAAACATCGGTCAAGCCGTTTCGGAGGACTACGGTAACAAACACTGTGACACGGAAATTTTATATATAAGAAGATATAATGAACAAAGCAGCATTGTACTCCTTTTTTGGACTTTCAAGCTTACAATAGGTTTAAATTACATATAAAACTGTACATATTTTATCATCGTGATTTGTATACGTTTTTATATTTTCTTATATATTAACTATTAAAAATTCGTAATAATTCGACTTACGAAACCTAAACAACGGCGCACACTAAAATATGATGCGCATGAGACATTAGCCTTGGAATAAACCTGACCCTAACAAAGGCTGTGTCCGTTCTTTGTCCTATTTAATCCTAAATTGGTAATCTTATGTGTCATCACGCGTATATTTTTACTAATATCAACATTTGTCAGTCTGTGTAGTTTGGCAAACTTAATAACGTAGAAGGTACGTAATTATAAAACTAGCGCAAGAAGAACCAAGTCAAGTTAAACTAAAAAGGTGTCTAAATTTAGAAATGACTTTAGGGACATTTCCTCCTCAATTGAAAGAAAGAACACGTTTATTTAAGACACAGAAGACACATACATATAGGTACATTATTTTAAATTACATAAAACGAACATGAAAAAGAGACAGCATAGTATGTGTCCCCTTGCGTCCGAAAAAGGTCAGCAAACAAATTACACAGGTCAATTCAAATTAGACTATGGAGTGACTTAGCTACTACAAATTTTCAAGTCAAATTCAAACAATGTATTGCGAGTAACACCGCGGGGCACCGTAAGTAATTCAAAACGTGAATGACGTCACAACTTTTACCGAAGAAAGTATGACATTCTTGACTCAGTATATTAACATAAATGAGGCTCTTGAACTTGGTTGATGTAACTCTAGAAGTTTCGGTAACCATTTGCATGTAAACGTTGTACAATATAGTCCGGTTGGTAGAGTTTAGTAGTTAAAGGGCTAAGGTTAGTGGTTAAGATAACTGTGATATAGATTCATGAGGTATTTAATGAAGCAAGATATTATATATTAATGGGATAGATGTGGGATTTTTTAAAAACGAAATCTGGTTTGATAATGATTTTTCGTAAATTAATTTTATTAGAGGGAACAAATAAGAAGAGATGGCCTAAATTTTTGTCCAAGTACACTGTGCAGCCATTTTATATATTTGCATAAAATTACTGCCAATTGCCTTTGAAAAATCAAAAACTTGCCACATATTTATTGTAAAAGTTCCAGTCCATAGATGATGTGATATTTCAATTAATATAAATTGAATTAATATATTAAACTGACTATATTAAAACAGCAAATAATTTTTGATAAGACAGTTTTCAAATCGCAAAACCGGCTAAAATCCTACTAGTAATAGGGGCCATAAATAAAAACCTGTTATTTTATAACACGTGCGATTTTAAATGTTATATAGCTAAGCCAATCAACGCTAACCGACAAAAAAAATACATACGAGGATAGATTGAAAAGTCGTGGCCTCAGCAATGAAATAATATCTACATTATCATTGTCATTCATTCATCTATTGGCAACGCAGAGACCAAACGGCGGGTCTTAGGGATATGACATTTGGTGGATGTATTTCTTTAAGTACGTAGACGCGTACTAACAACGGTTTTTTGGAAATTCCACTAACCTGACGGGATGAAAGAGGGTAAAACAGTTTGTATGGAACTTCTTTGTTTTTGAACTTCCAGCAACATGTATTGTTTATGTAAAAGTAAAAATAATAGTATTAAGTTTTTTGCCAGGGGTGTGTTAAGGGTTTGTAATGGCGGTGATAGTTTGTATGGAAAATTCGTTATTTATCAAGTTAAAGTCTTGAACATTATTATGGTATTATGAAAACTTTTGCCAGGGGTGCATTAAGGGCGAAGTTATTGGGGTTGAAATTAAAAATTAAAATATTGTTTTTTGACATTAAGAGGTGAATATATAAAATTATATGGAATAGGATACAATAAAAAAATCCACAGCGATTACGCAATTACGCGAAAAGCGACCTATACGCGGGCGGAGCCGCGGGCAACTGCTAGTAAAATATATTTTTAGGGTCAAAACTTATTATTCTATTGACAGCCAAACAAAATAGTACATCTCGATCCACCAAAAGGTGACAGTGCCGTTGTGTTCCGTTTGTTTCACTTCACATTAATATGTAAACCACGCATCGAGTATGAGTAACAGTAGATTGGCAGTATATGGGGCTTCTAATACCTACTCCGAGTACTCAAACCGTATCGTGGATTTCATATTGAATATTATATTATGTGAAGTATATCAGTAAGATATTGTGTAGCAATTGTAAGGCTTCGAATGTCTGAGGAACATTGATGAGATTCTCTAATTTGTGCACAAAGATAATTATGTTAGTAATTCTATTTTGTGCATAATAAAACAATTTTTCTTTGTTTATTTCTAATTGAAAACTTTATCCTTAAAAATTAGTTATTTATATTATTTTTAAGGACTAGGCAGTAATTTTTGATCAAAATTTTGCCCTTTCTCTTAATCCTTAAATATTCGATTTTAAAATTATTTTTCAGGATAAGACTAGTTTTTAAGTTCTCTAATGTGCATATTTTGTTTTGTTTCGGTGGTAAACTTTAACTTTTTATATATCTATTTAGTACTAAATAAAAATTTCTTTATTGCAGGCACATATAAAAGCCATTGATACAAAATTACAAATAAAATAAAATAACTAACGAACATAAATGCTATTTTGGGTTTGCGCTTGGGGTAAGCCACCGATAGATTTGACTGTCGATACGAGTATCTTCAGACAGGCCTAAATAAATAATAATTCGAAATTAGCTTTAAACAATTTATGCAGTTTTGTAGCAAAAAAAATAAATGACGAACATATTATTTTCTTACCTCTTCTAATAAATTTCTTTTACTCAACCATTATCTCACTTACAATTGCAGTAGAGAGATCAAATCAAAACCCATCGCAAACTATTCAATAACATTACACAAGACCAGCCCACGCAATTGACAACTACACGCAATCGTTTAAAATTAAAAAAAAGCCTCCACCGAATACCATCAGAGTCCATTGCGTAGTCGCAAGCCTACAAGAATGTCTATAGTAAGTTAGTAAGCCCTGAAATCTCAGTAACAACTACTACTTAATCTGTGCTGTAGCCCCACTCACACAGCCTCTTTGCGCCTGTGTGCGTCTATGTCGTCACGTCTCATGCGCGTACGCGTCGTCTCGAAGAAAGCCTCTCAGTGCTGACTTGGCAGCCGTCGCGACCACACCGGCGCGCCGAGATGTCGACTTTATAACCCGAGTGTTGTGTCAGTGTTGAAGCAGTGCCCGTGCGTTAACCCCAACCCCTGATAGTGCCTAACCGGATTTTTAACACTCAACGCTCCGGCGCGAAAAAGGTAGGACTAGTATCTTTGATACTGGAGTGTTAATTTAAGGTAATGTGAAAGTTGTGACGATCGATCGAGGAGTCAGCGTTGTTGACACACTTTTGGCTCAGGTGTGGTGGCCGGCGCGCCCACCTGCTTGCTTCGCCGTGTCTGGGTGATACGTGTCTGACCAAAATTCCGATCTCGTCTCGAGCCGCTTTCGGTGAAGCGACTTTCTTCCGGCTCTCTCTCTTATCTGTGCATCGCGGTTAGACGTGTGACGCTCTCTGTTGACAAAACGTGGTTATTTATCAGCAGCGGCTGTAAAAGCTCTTAGAGGCGATGTGCGGAAGAATTCAACGCGCTCGCGCCGCACCGTGCCTCAGAGCCATCTACCGTTCATTATACATTTTTATCTTGATCTAATCTCTTGCTTTGATGATCATCTTCTATTTTCAATTACTTTTATTCAAACTCCTTGATATCATCTCAGATAAAGTCATAAACTACAGATTATAAATAGTCAAGTATTAAAGCAAGAAACAGTGACTAACCAACCTAAACGAGCAAGAGGGACCGGTTTCGAAAGGCAATCTACTGCGTATTAGGTCGGCATTAACATACCTGTGTTAGTTCCTTCAAATGTCCTGATATGATAACTTTCATTACAAACAAGTCGATGTAAGGAGGACAGTCGTGTGCTTACACTAGTCTAGGTCGGACCGGTTCGCTCCCCCCTTTCCCCCCTCTTACCCACTTGCTTCGTCGTGGTTGAGCGCATCCTTTGCATCTGCATTTAAATAATTTGATGCCCCTTTCTGGAAACACAGGTAGACTGTGATAAGTATCGATAGGTTTTGCTGCCATTCTTGTTACTATCTAAGATGTCTGATTACAAATCAGGCTAAAAAATATAGTAATAAATAATTGTAAATTGACTTGCCTTGTACGGTGCGATGCCGTAAGGTTCATAAACGATTTTATTTGATAAAATAAGAACGAACGGATTGAGTTTTTGAATTTTCATCTATATTTAAGACTTATTTAAAGTGAAATAACATCATGCCATATCGTAGACTACAGCGTTGCCTTACATCAGGCAAGCTTTTGTCAAACGCAAACCTATCAAAAGTATTAAAAAAAACGTATTCGTAACAAACTGAATTTTTAACTAATTTTAAAATAAATATTATGCACTGTTTTTATAAGATGCCCATATATTACTTACAACTATGCTATTCACGTTGATTGAACTTAATTGATTGAAGCTTGTCGATTGAAGTCTCTTAGCAACCTCACAAGCACCAAAAAATATGGATTTAATCTGTACAAAACTCCAACCACAAAAGTACCGTTCTTCAAGATGCTAAGGAAAAATCCAAAAAAATATTACCAGTATAAAAAACATGCTCTACCGAGAGCTCATAAATTACAATTAGTCAAACCGTGGTATTACAGACACGGAAGATTTTTTTATACTTATTCGTTTCATTCCACAAAAATATCTCCAAGGCTCGCCAAAATTACACAGAGAATATTAAATTATATCCTCTTCGCGATAACATAAATTATAATTATGAATTGCAAATATTATTATGACCCATTTTAGTATTGATTTGAATTGGATGAATCTAGGAGATTGAAACGAGGTTCTTTATTTCGGAGCGTTTGAGTCGAAATTGGCTCTCAATTTGGTCGAATCTAGTATCTTGGGATGTATGAATAAATCATGTTTAGGGAGAGAAATTCGTGACATTCGACCTCTGAATATATCACGGTCATTCCAGGGGAAATCGTTATTCAGATTCCAGTGGAGAACAACTGTACATGATATATTGATAGGATGATATACTTTACATATGAACTACATAAAGACTACGTGTCTTATATTATTTCTAAATCTAGACCAAAGAAGGCTATTTTAATAACTATTTTGAACATAATATTATGAAGTATGCTTGCATTAATTTTGTTAAGCTGAGCTTTTGTTACCGAAAAAAAAAATAAAGTTGTCAATTTATCTGAATATATTTTAGAGCTAAATCACCCCAAATGTCGGTTTTTCAATTATTAATTGTGCTAATGCTTATTCTTGGATTTAGCTTATACATATTACGTTTTTACATCGAACAAAGTCTTTATTTTATTAAAAATAAATAAAATTTAATTTGGTTTTGTAATATAAACTTTATTTCAATCGTAATAATTCTGAATAAAGAAATTAATCTAATTAATTAGTTCTTAATAAAGTATTTTTTTATAATTTAGATTATATATATTTTAATAATTTAGAAAAAAATAAGTATTTAAATAAAGTCTTTAGTTAATACAAACTAATTCAGAATAAAGTAAATTAAATTAAGTCTTACTAATAATGCCTATTTTACTCCGAATAATTCGAAAAAAAAAGGCCTTTAGTATAAATTCTTTATTTTATTCATAATAATTGCCGTTTCACATTTTAAATTTCTTTACAAATATCCACGCTTCTACTCTATCTATCTTTAGAAAACACAATAGAGAATATAACACAATACAGGCCGTTAATAGGATTATTATAATACAGGTACAGTCATTAGCAAAAGGAATTTGTCTGAAGAATTATAAGAACACGTCGAGAACTAAGCAATTTCATGGAAATAATTACACGTTGTATAACTAAAGCCTTATAACAGAATTCAAAGAACTTTGGTGGGGTTATTATAAGTATAGTTTTCGTTTAACAGGTAATAATCTGTGCCTCTACAAGAAATGACTGCAGCAAATGGAACAAAACGAGTAAAGGTCGACCAGGGCATTAGACAGACGCTTTAGGTAGGTATCACATGTTAGAACTAAATAATTAAAGTGAACTGACGCGATCAGCAAAGGTCGATGCAGACGTTGTTTGGATGGGTGACCATACACAAGACTGTAGTTTTTCAAGTGGAATTCTTATCTGGACGCTACCGTGGGTCGGATGATATGCTAAATTGTAGGTCCCGGCCTTAGTATAAGCAGTCGTAAAGCGAAGACAGAGGCCTTCGGGCGGCTTGAAAACTCGCGACACCAGAGATTCGTCACTTAACTCTTGTGAAGAAGAAGAACAAGAAGAAGCAAGAAGGAGAGGTTTTCAAAGCTGGGGATTAAACTGGTTTATTTGAGATAAGCGCCTTCGTATATATATCATATAACATCTTTTACCATCGGTCGATTATAAGCACGCATAACTTGCGTTAGTAAAATAACATAAAGCAATTTAAGGTATAAGACCAAAATTATATGCAAAAAAAAAAACTTGTCTTCTTCTTTGTTTGAGCTTTAAGTGGCCAATCTCAATTCAAGCAGAATTGGCTTAAAATCTTATTCGAAGTGTATATTTTAAGCTTATTCGCTCGACTTGAAGAAAGTCTAAACTGTACAAAAATGTGGCCATAACTTGAACTTGATCGCCTAAAACCGGATGCATAATTATTATTAGGCAATTAAAAGAAAGTACATAAATTACTCCGCGTAATATTTGCATATTTTATGTCAATTTAGTAACCTAACTGCCGCTAAAACTTTCATTTTTAGCTGAGTAGGTGTGTCCAAATAGCAAACGACCTAAGCAAACAATTTAACACCCATTCCAGCTTACGCTTAACTGTTAAATAACCTCTAAATTACCGTATTCATTGATTATATGTCCATAATTACGCTACCGAAATCTCATACAGTGAAAGTACAACTATCATACATACCCATACAAACCGTACATAATAGATTAGTAGGTATTTTCACTATATCTGCATAGCAAATGTTTGCCCGCATAGAGAGTCAAATATGTATGAGTATCAGTTACTTATGCAATTACTTATGTGATCTCTCTTTGAAAATGCGGATGTCAATAGTTACTTTGTAGTTTCCGGGTGAGTATGAGAGTGATATGAGTTGATTTTTATGGTAGATAGTATTTAACCAGTTTTAACTCCCCGAAGTAAGTTGCCACATAATATTTTATTAAACACTGAACAGTTTTTAAGGCAAATGCATTTTACTGGATAAAGTAATATATGAGTCTACTACAGTGCCTCTTGCAGAGTCTTCATTTGTGTATAGAATTCAATCCTAATTTATAGATAACTAGCTGACCCGGCAAACGTTGTTTTGCCTCACTTAGGGGTATGAAAAATAGATAGTGTAGCTTATATGACACGTTCGTAGATTTACCATAGCAGCGCCATCTATTGATTACTTACTCAACCCAGTCGAAAGGTATCGACATCTGTTAGAATCATTTGGAGTTAACAGATAATTGTGACTGTCAAATAATAACAGACAATAATTAGAAATAAATTAAAATTGAGACTATAATTTGAGATTTGAACTATCCTATCTCTCAAGTTGGATCGAACTGCACATGGTGTGCGAATTTTATTATAATCGGTTAAGTGGTTTAGGAGTCCAATGAGGACAAACATTGTGACACGAGATTTATACATATTAAGATAAGATAAGATAAGATAGGAATTTTTACATGTATATATATTTATTTAGAATTAATTGTAGTTGTTTGTAAGGATAATTGATATGTATATTTTGACGTGCCTATTGCCTATGCCTATGCCTATGAATCTATTTTTTTTTTCAATAAATGGGCTTGCGCGTAATCACAATTCACCTGATGGTAAGCCACATTATGATCTAAGATGGACGAATGGATGGATGGTTACCTAGAAAAACCCGGTTTACTATTGCTTTGAAAACCGCCAGATTGAAGTTTTCGATGGAAGTTTTCAATACTGTTAATTGACTATTTTATCTGAATTTATTTCTTAAAAATCAACTGCCGCGATTCAGGCGCTTCGCTCAAATAAATATGTGTGACGCTAAACTCTGCACAATAGCGCTTAAATAGTGTGGTAACAAACGTGTGACTTCAACTTAACCTATGTGCAGAGTAGGGCGTGAAATTCACGAATGTAACGCAACAATGACAGAAGCAATTGGACTTGACATTTTGCTTATTAGGCAAGCAACGTAAATAAACGGTAAAGCGTAGTGTAATTTATTGTCAGAAGACCCGAAATAGACAACTGCAAAGGACCAGTTCGCAATAAAAGTCCGGAATAAACAAAGTAAGGGTTTTTGCTATATCTTTATTTTAAACTAGCTGCTTTCCGCAGTGTTAATCCGGGTTACAAAAGTATCCTATGTTAATCCTAAGTCTAACCTATCTTCATAATAAACCTCACAAAAGTCTCACCAGCCGTTGAAGCGTGAAAGAATAACAAAGATTTCGAAGATACATGCGTATCCCACGGGAACCACAATTGTTTTCGGGATAAAAGTAGTCTATGTATCAATCCAAGGTCTAACCTATCTTAGCAAAAGTGGTTTTTCTGTGTGAGCGCACTCCCCTTTAGTTTATAATATCGCTTACCATTAGGTGAGTTGTGATCAAGCGCAAGCTCATTTACTGTAAAAGAAATATATTTTAGATAATGGTACGGAATCTCATGCAGCGAACCCGCGCTTGGCAATTTTTTATCAGACTAAACTGAGTAAAAATATTTACCGTAACACACAATTAAGTGGAGTAGTTACCCCACATGAGAGATCCTTATCGGCTGCATTCTTATATAACCAGCAGCACATCTCTCCGCGTGCGCCGCTCCGTTAGCAGTAAGCAGGTCAGGTGCGCGCGCGCACTTTCAACAACACACTGAGACGTTGGGAAACTTATACTGGTTGGACCAGATTTGATGTTTGAAAGAAAGAAAGAAAGAAAATTATTTGTTGTGCATACGAACATACTTACATATGAGTTTATTCAATTGCTTATCAATACCAATATTATAAAGAGGAAAAGTTTGATTGTTTTTTTTGTTTGACGCGAATAGACTCCGAATTCCGAAACTACAGGACCAGATTTGATGTTTGAAAGAAAGAAAGAAAGAACATTATTATTTTGTTGTGCACACAAACATACATGCATACGAATATATTTAATTGCTTATCTATACCAATATTATAAAGAGGAAAAGTTTAATAGTTTGTTTGCTTGACGCGAATAAAGTCTGAGGTTAAGTTTTAGTTTAGTGTTTTATATGATTGTTATGTTGGTTGTCAATAAATTAATAATCTTACTTATAACAAAGATTAATGACGTGTTTTGTAATATAAGACTTAGAGCATGTTATAAAAATGTTCGATATTCAAAAGCTTACAATGGGATAGTGAACAATGCCTCATTTCAATTCATCATAGACTAACAAAACTAACAAAGTATCGACTTTAGTGAATGAACATTTCTTTTTCCTAGAGAATGAACTTTAGAATACGTCTATGTATTTCAGGAATACGTTCGAGCTCTAAAAACTATTTTGAATGACCACGTAGTTAGGTTGTAAAATAATTAGAATTACGAAAAATAGAACGATAGCATTTTGAGTTTAAATTATAAATTCTATTGACTCTATTGACAATAACGCCAAATAACATAAAGAATAGGTTATAAAAATATTGTAAAAAATATTATAGACACAAAAGGTTTTATTACTCTGGCAATTTAAATTGTGAAGAAACTTAGCTACTGAGCAAATTACAAAACATTCTTTCGGCAGACAATAAAAATCCGACTCAATCTCATAAAACGTTTTCTAATTAAGTAACAAATCACGCACACACAAAAATAGCATTGAGTTTTACACGAAACACTACAAGAAATAGAGGTTCAAGAATAACCTTGCTGTAGCAAAAAATTCAGAGCTTTTTCTATGGTTCTTATTGCCCTGTAGAACTAAACTGGTTATTTTCATGCCACGAACACAAGGTCCTGTGGCGCAATGGATAACGCGTCTGACTACGGATCAGAAGATTCCAGGTTCGAATCCTGGCAGGATCGCGTGTTTTTGCCTGTTATTTTTTTTTTCTTTTCAAAAATTCTTTGATATAATAAGCGTAAGGCGCCGTTGTTGTAGTATTTGAGTATATTTTATTAATCATTATCATCCATAGCCGATTCTCTCCCTTATGTCTATTAGCCATTTACCATTACCATGCCATTTGCGCATACCTTTTACCTTTGCTCATGTTATGAGTTCTTTTGAGTTTTTTTTACTTTAAATGGGCTTGCGCATGATCACAGTTCACCTGATGGTAAGTGATATTATGCTCAAAGTGGAGCGCGCTTACCCAGAAAAAAACCGATTCACCCTTGCTTTAAAAACCGCCTGATTGTAGCTTGCACTTATACGAGTATATACTCGAAAGTACATAAATGATATAAGAAATTTGTGAATCGAAAGTGTAACGAAGCAGTAACATCTCTGCTGCTACAAAAGGCATAATGAATTTGATTACCGAGAATTCACTGTGTCGAACTGTTGCCGACGATTCTGTACAATATTCCGGAATTTCGTACATTCCACGAAATTTACAGAGCTTGTATATGATGACTGTTATTTCTAAGCAATTCTCAGTAAGTAAGAAGATTTGGAGAACAATGTTAATCTTTACTCTTTATCTAGCGATTTTCAAGGCGAGAGTGAACCGGTTCCTTCTAGGTAAGCGCGATCCACCGTAGACCTCAATATCACTTACCATCAGGTGCATTGTGGTCAAGCGCTGACCTATTCAGAGTAAAAAAATATATTATAACGCAAAAATCTGTGTGTGACAAGTTGTGAATTAATTGTGTGAATCTTTTTATTACTTCTATACGTTCAAACGACTCAACCCATTTTTTTTTCTTCATCGTATGTGTAATTAGCCAAGCAGTGGTGTCAAGAGATTTCATGCTGCGTGTAGACCTCTGACTTGGCTTAACGACTACTTGTATTAACAGCAAGGAACTACAATTTAACGTGACTACTGACCCACGGTAAATTAAAGACGCCTTTTTAAACGACAGTGCAAACGACGACGACGACGGTGCTTGGTCACCCATCCAAAGTCTAGTCAAGCATTGAGAAGATTTAAATAAAGGTTTGTGAATGTTTCATATGACTGCAAAAGTCCTTTCCATTATATTCATTTCCAAAAAAAAAAAACACGATGTTAGAAACACATACCTGTCCATACAGTATCACTATGGTCACACGCATTTTAACACCTTCAATGACTCAAAAACCAACGGAATGTGGCCACGCATCGAATATCCATACGGTACGGTAGTTACATAGCTCACTGCATAGTTTCTACCAGCTATACCATTGCTTAATGCATAGTTACTACGAGTACAACCACAGCTTATTAAACAGTTTGTATAGGAACAGCCACAGTTTCATTCAGAGTTAGTATAACGGGTTCAGCTCGCTCAACGTCTTCGAACCGTTGAATGCCCAATGGTCCACATACAAGCTTGTTAATTTGCATTCGTATATATTTAGGAAAAGTCGTGGAATCCGCGTAACGGTAGAACTGCTCACCCGTTGAGAATCATGGCATTGTAACGTTTAAATAGATTTTTATATAATTAAACTTTACATATTTGAGCGAAGCCTACAAAAACGTAAGGTTTGTTTTAATTTCTTTATTATTTTCAGAAGTTTTACATTTTAAATTATAAAACGGCTATTTTTAAAGAAATAAAGCCATCGATACAATTTCACGTAATCGGTCTTATGTCGTACCTATGCTTACTTTGTAAGTAAATGTTGGAATATTTATAATATATTAAAAAAACATGTCGGGCCGGTTCCTTTTGAAAACTTTCGACAGCTTTTTATATATTTTCCACTTAGCCCTAACAAAAGGAAGAGAGAAGAAAATTAACAAAAAATATCATAATTTATTTTTCATACAATTTATCAGTACCTAAAAGATTAAACTCCGTACCTTGGCCGTGATGTTTCAACCCTAAGCGGTTGTCTAAGAACCTCTTTATTGTTTTTGACAGCTGCGAAAGATAGAAAAAGTATGAAACAACCATTTTCCAAGGTAATTTAGTGAATTCTTTTTCTTGGGCGGCTTTGAAAGAAATTTGTTGCACGTTTTACTTTTCATCGTTAATTTTTTTTATAATGTTTAATAATAAACTTATAATCATTTCAGAGGGTTACGAGTTCGAATCTCGATACGGTCAACGTCTTTGTGATGAACTAAATTAGTAGGCTGTCAGTCTGGGTGCTAAATAGTGTTAGCATCCATAATATAAAGTAGAAATGGTTTAGTATGGGGCTAACCAGCCATGTGTGAAATGTATTCTAATATTATATTATTTTCTATATTTTTTCAAAATTACTTTTATAATGTAAGTAATTTTTAAACAAAAACACACATTTTTTTTTTTGTTTGTCACTTGCATCTCAGCAAAAGCACAGACGCAGTCAGCCGGGTCGCACTGACTTTTTTAACCACTCAAATATTGCGATGTGACAGTTTCTAGCCAAGCAACTACCCTCATGTCAAAAAATATGTCGCCAAGCGTCTAGTAATGTCACTTTCTGAGAGCTAATTATTCCAGACCAGGCCTGCTCCACCTTAGGCTAGTTTGTCACTGAGCGCCTTACTAGCATGTCAAAATCATAGTTGCATATGTTAAAACTAAGCTCAGATAGACAGATATATAAATTAATACTTTATTAAAACACTTACTAAAAATAAATTACAGAAAACACTGAGGTGCTTATACTCGTAAACTACAACTACTTAAACTCAGCATGGCTTCTAAGACTTGTTTTCTAATTTGACTTATTTTCTATTTTCTATAAAATACTTTTGACTAATTTTTTTCTTAAAACACTGCTACCTAGAATTCGCCAGTCCTCGTAATAGCACTAAAGTTCGAACGTTCCAGTAATCTTCCAGAAGTTCCAGGCGTTACTCGAACGGGAACCATCTGTGAAACTCTTGCCAATTACTTTTCGGCCATTTTGCCTAGACGTTGCAATCCACCTGCATGCCCCACGGACTACTTTCATACGTGAACCACAGATTTCTCTCTACACATTGATAAAAAAAAACCAAAGTGCAAGATTACATTTTAGAACCATTTTTAATACTCGTGACTCACAAAGACCCCCCTAAATGTCATAATAATATGATACCTGACAAATTATCATTGTCTCATCTCAGTACATTTATATATTCTATGATAATTTTAAGCGTCTATCTTTTCGTATATTTTAGAGCAATAGAGACTTAATTTAGCAATGTCCATGATTTCTGTAATTGTTGTAAATAAAATTTATTCAAATGGATTAACCCTAAAAAATATTAAGGGGAGTCTTCATGTCCATAATAAATCCGAAATAAAAATCAAATTGTCCAAGTGAAAAAAAGAGAATTAAAAATTAAAATTCCTTTACAAATATTTATAAAAATTTTACCGCATTGATATATAGCTAAAAAAACCCTATTGTATGGGACCCCCAACGATATTTTATTTTATTTTTAGTATTTGTTTTTATAGGGAAACACATATATTGTGAAAGTTACAGCTTTTTAGCTATCACGGTTTCTGAGATACAGCATGATGATAGATAGACAGGCAGACAGATAGACAGCGGAGGTTTTGTATTAGGATCCCGTTTTTGCCTTTTAGGTACGTAACAATGAAAAAGATATCAGAACTCAGTATATAAAAGCCACAACAAATGATAGTTTTCGTTTTATGCTCACAATTGTTATAAGTATTGATTGCTCTTAAAATATCATTTTCATCTTTTCTCAATATTTAAGCATCCCGAATTTATATAAATTAGCTTTTTGTTACAAAATTGCTGATTGTAAGTCCTGTTTTGTGTTTTTCACTCGTATTTAAGTAATTTTGGACACCATTCAATACTTTCCATCAGTCTAACGTCCCATTCTTCGTGGGCGCAAAAGCACTCCAAACCACAAATCCAAGCTACGAGCCGTCTACAAAATAACAGCCCCGTTCCATACGTAGCAAATCTGAATATTGCAAATTGCAATGTGTGCAGTATGCAGCGAGGAAGTTAGCTGGGGTGAAATAAGCCGACGTGGCTGTCAGAACAGCGGGAACAATTACCCGGAGTATGCGTCACTCAGAATCAGAACCGTTTTCCGCTACACTGAAATGCTTATACTACCAAGCTGGTTGCTTTTAAAATATTGGAATCTTCGCGGAGTTTTAGACTTCAAAGGAAATATGGAAATAGAGGGATATGGCGGGGGGATAGGTAGCTCGATTCATAGTAGACCTCAGTATCACTTACCATCTGTGAATTGTGGTCTAGCGCTGAACTATTCAGAGTGACAGTAGGTAATATAAATAGGTACAAATCCTCCCACTATTTATCCAACCATAGTCGATAGGACGTTGGACTGAATTCAGTGACACCTCGGATCGAATCCAGCCCCATCAATGACTTGAATTTGCACTTACTCATACGGTGAAGAAAAAAATCGTAAGGGAAACAAAAATCCGAGGACGAATGTGATCCGCCAACCCGCAAAAGGCAAGCGGATCGATTATGCCCATTTATCTCTCTTCTTCATAGAAAAGGTCTCGATTAACATCAGTAGAAACGTATATGGCTGCTTATACTTATATTTTACTATGCAACTAATGTAGCCGTAAATTTGTGTATAAGTTTGAAACGTCTTCACGCTTCTACGGCTGGTTCAATTTCAATAAAATTTAGTATGAAGATAGCTTACATCCTGTATTAACACTGATAGCATAATTTAACTACCCGTACCCAAATTAAAGCAGTAACTTCGCTACATGAAGCTTAGTAAGTTTAAAAAAATATATCAAGAATATTTTTGAACCAGATATTTTCCTCAATTCTCCGTTCGTCGCGATATAATTGCTACAGTCGAACCACCACCTGCACCTGCTACCTTGGGTATCGTCTTCCCCACTTCCCGGTCACAATAACTAGTTTACCAAGGACATGAAATAGGTCAGGAAGGCATTGCCATTTAGTAAAGACGCTAAAGGTATTTCTGTGAGACAGGAATTCCATTTAATTAAGATACTAATAGACGCGAAGAAGTGTATGAAATGAAATGAAATAATTTATTTGCAAAATAAACATGGATAATAATATAAAATGTCCCTTGTAGGCTACCGCATATGCGGTGTGCAAAATGTCAATTAATTAGTTAATTTATAAATTAATAATATTCAATAAAGAAAACCTCTGCAATATTTACTACTTCTTCATCTCCGTATGAGCTAAGTGGCCAAGCTCTGATGTCGAGAGTTTTCAAGCTGCCCCTTAGATTTTTTGAACCAGTTTATTTCTATTTCATAAGTCTGATTAGTACCAAAATATGAATAAATATTTTTAGTGGTTCTTGAGATGGACTTTAACCTATTTTATTGGTTTTTTCGGTTTATGATTTATAGCGTAGACAACGTACAAAATTTTACCCATTTATTACCAACCCAACTAATTAAATTAGTTACTAATTAAATTAGTTGGGTTGGTAAAAATACTTAAATTATACTTAATACTAAAGTAATACTTTAGTATTTAATTAGTTATAGTACGTTACACTCCTGTATTTATGCAAAATTAATCATTTGTATTGTTTATGGGACTATTATTTATTTATTCTTATTTTAATAACTTAACTAACGAAAGCCCGATGCAAGGTCTAATTTATTTTTTGGCATAATTTTTTACAATGTATCTGATTTAGTATTATATAAGAACTAAAACTGGAAGAGGACATTCTCGTAACACAGTCTAACAACTAGTACGAATCCAAAAACTTAAATCATCACTATGAATAATATTCTGACATTAAAATTAAGTGATACTTATAATTTTAGTGGGATAATGGGACAAAAGAAAGCCGTAGCTCTGTATATCAAAGTACCATTATAGATTATCTACGTCAAGTTTGCGACAAGGCACAGTTTCGTCGAGACTCGGTCCCTTCACAGAGCGACCTTGGCTTGTCGCAAGGCTCGGCGGCGGAATGCGGCCGCATTGCTGTGCTTTGTTTGACGGGTTCTACCTACCAGATAGATATAACGAGTATCATACCAGATAGGTATTTGATAGAAAACTGTTGTTAAGAAATTGTTTTTAAAAGGGATTCTTGCTTCCGTATCGAAACCTTTCGGTGATTTCATATTGCCGGTATATTTTCTTGTCTTTTTAGGGTTCCGTATCTAAAAGGTAAAAGCGGGACCAAAGTACTAAGCTTCCGCTGTCTGTCTGTCTGTCTTCAGTCTGTATCTCAGAAACCGTAATAGCTAGAAAGCTGAAACTTTCACAAGTCATGTTTTTCCCGTGCCGCTAAAACAACAAATACTAAAAATGAAAAAAATATATTAAGGGTTGTCTCCACACACAGTTACAATGAACGTGTTTTTTTCGTATTTTTTTACTATAATATCAATAACGGTAGTATTTTATGTGTCTCCAAGACACTTAAAATTTTTACGGAATGTATAAATGTACATTATTATCTTTCAAATTAAATTATAAACATTAAAATAGATAACATTAATTGATACTCGTGCTTGGGCTCGCATGCGACATTTGGTATACCCTATATACAGTAACAGAATAATTTATTATGTAACAACTTTAAAAAAATTATTTAATAAAATTAATATTTGAGGGGAGCTCCCACTACATACAACAATAGTACGGAACCCTTCATGCGCGAGTCCAACTAGCACTTGGCCAATTCTTTTTTTGTTAACCGACTTCAAGAAAGGAGGAGGTTATATATTCGACTGCATGTATTTTTTTTTATTTAACTACTTGTACTTATTTCTGTCAACACTAAAGTAATCAAGTATTTCTGGTTTTGCCTAAGATACGTCCATAGACAAGACAATAATGAAGTACTTGACTTATTGCCAAATAAACCGGTCAAGTGGGAGTCGGACTTTGAATACGTAATGTCAACAATAAACCCAATCGGGACAAGTTGGCGGAATGCTGTTTTATTTCTCAATAGTATTGGAACAAAGCATTAATTATATTTCTTCGGTATCATATCTGTCGCTGTAAGCGATTGAATCTAAAGATATTAATATGGAGTGCATATTTTATTTCGTCACCTCATCGACTTTTAAATTGATTAACAATTGTTAGTAGCGTAGTTGCGTCACCATTTTTAAAATATTTGTCGGCAAAAGTAATTATAATGGTATGTTGGTGATCACCGGTGAGGCGCCCTTGAGACCCGAACCGTAAGGTCCGAAGGGCAAAAATCTTGATTTTACTTTTTTTTCGCTATTAATAGTAAAATATAAATTTTTGAACCAGTTTTATTTCTAACTAGCTGTGCCCCGCGGTGGTACCCGTGTTAATCCGTCATAAAAAGAAGTTTATCCGGATCAAAAGTGGCCTTTGTGTTAATCCAAGGTCTAACCTATCTTCATAGTAAATCTCATCAAAATCGATTCAGCCTTTGGAGCGTGAAGGAGTAACATAGATTTTTAAGTTATTTGCGTATCTTAGGGAACCACAATTGTTTTCGGGATACAAGTAGCTTTTATATTAATCCAAGGTCTCTTACCTAGTTCATACCAAATTTCATCAAATCTGCTAAACCGATTTAGATAATATTTGGTATGAAAATAGTTTAGATCCTGGATTAACACAAACTATTTTTGTCCCAATTAACACAAACTATTTTTGTATGAAAATAGTTTAGATCCTGGATTAACACAAACTATTTTTGTCCCTATTAATAGCTAACACTGCGGAGCAAAGCCAGTAGTAACATAAGTCATAGCCGGTTGAATAGAACATCTATCAAAAAAGTTAACCATAAATAAAATAGAAATGGCAATCATATAAATTCTAATCATGAGTACACATTAATAATAATATACTGGCTAACCTTATTCTTTTCTAGGAAAGCGCTAAAAGGACTTCCGGCCTCTAGAGTATGTGACGCATTTCAAGTAGTTTTCATTCATTGGTAGCTAGCTGCCTGGTATATGGATAGGAATTTTACTTTCATAACTAACATTATATTTAGAAATAATATAAGTTATAGGTTAAATTGTTAAATTGTTTTAGTTCTTAAGATTTCCCCTTTTTTATGTATAAGTGAACCTTCCTTATCATTAAGTTTACACTAGCATGCTATGTACTCTTTTTTTGGATTGCAGACTTGTTTTTGTTCCTTTTAGTTTAGTTATGTTAAAATGAATGTTTGTAATCTGTCTGAGTGCCTAATAAATAAATAAATATTCTAAAACAATAACTTTGGTGTTTAGTACATTATTATTGGTTTTGCATGGTGGTCGACCATTTTCTGGTACTCGTCTGGCTAGCAACTACCCTCAAGTTGAGAGTCGCCAAGCCCTAAACGGTGTCTTACAGCAGCTTCCTTGAGAGCCGGATATTCCAAACTAGGCATGCTCGACCTCAAGGCAGAGTGTCGCTAACTCGTGTGGTAAAGTTCCCTACTGGTCAAATGCCTAACCTAAAAAAAGTAATTTCTATATTATTTTCAAATTATTACCAGATTTTCCCATTAAATTTCGGATAAACTTAATTCAGTTACTTATAAACTTAATTAATTTAGAGATGCATATAAGACCTTAGAGTCTATTATTGAACTTTACTATACATATAAGGTTCGTGTTACTTTTTACCTAAATATAGATATACACAAAATCTATAAAATTTGATAATGAAAAATAGTCGCGCTTCGATGTTAACCAACGTAATAAAACTGTTGGTAGTATAATAAATATCTATAAAATGAATGATTTTCACTAGCAGTTTTACTGTGGAAAATATTCTTTATGGCGACCATAAAGTTTATGAAGCTAAGTTTTTTTGTAGCATCACAAATAAATGTCATGATAAATGAATGATTCATCGACAAATCATGATTTTTTACCAAATATTTTTATACTATCATAATGTTTTAAGTAATATCTTAGAGGGAAAACTGGCAGCTCTTTGAAAGCCAGTTAATCCAGAGTCAGCTTGCTCTATCTTGGGCCAGAGTATCCCTAATGTGTATGGTTACACGCCCTACCGGTCAAATGCGTAGCTATCTTCTTCTTCTTTACCATTTTCCACTAGGTGGGGTCGGCACAGCCAGTTTTTCGCTTCCACGCCACTCTATCAGTCGTCATCTCCACATTCACTCCCTTCTCATTCATATCCCCCTTCACACAATTCATCCACGTCTTCTTTGGTCGACCTCTACTTCCGCTACTTCTTAGAATAATATCCATAATTCTCCAAGTTACATGCTGTAAAAATCATACAACCCAATTTTGCAATCCTTTGACACACACATACACATATTCTGTCACTTATGTTCATTGTGTTCTGGTATATAGATGTGAAGGTAGATATATCATGTCTCGGTGACTCGTATGTAGGCAATTAGGCGATTGTCACCAACGCATTGTCTGTTGTAGCCGTGGTAACTTTACTTTAGATTTAAGGCTGTAATTATACGTTGTTATGCAGATAGACAAAAGTGCTTAAAATCGTCATTATTCTTATTTGTTATTTTTTTTTTCAGGTAATGTCAGCAATATTTGCAGTAACGGCTGTTATTGGGAGCTTGCAACGGTTTGAATACATATTAAGTAATAAACAAAGAATTTTTTACAAATAAACGTTGACACTATTTTAATCAACGTTTGAAAATACGTCATAAATAAATTAGATATTAAATATAATAAATGATTTTTAAATAAGTAATTAAAAAAAGAAAAAAATTAATATAGAAACCCAACCTTGCTTGAAATTTTACTTACTGACATATATACTCGTACATGACCTTGTAGATCTATACAGCCTTTAAGCAATTTAAGGAGTAAGTTATTTTAACAATGTTATGTGGCAATGCATCTTCTTATGTGAGTGTGAATCTCGCGGTTGCAACAGATCAGGTTGAGCTTTGAATTTGTTCTTTGGTTTGTCGCTCTATGTACGAGTACGAATAAATAATGAAGACGTTTAAAGAATTTTCCTGAACGGTAACTTATCTAAGATTCTGATAGAATCAATTTAAGCTGATATGCTTTACAAATCATAAAAATTATCACAGAATAAGAGTTGTAAAACTTTTTGAGAATATATTTTTTCATATAAAATCATAATATTATGTTTTACCTTGCTTAAAATATGAGAAATTTTAAACAAACAAAGTGTATATTTAATATATTAAATTAAAATAACTTATATAAAATAAAAAAGTACTTTCGATACTGTCAAAAAAAGATTCTTTTTATCCAGAATTAACGCTGATAACAACACAAGTATTTGCTTATATTAATGTTCTTCTGGGCCAAACGGTTATTACAAAATGTATCGTGAAACTAACCTAGACCGGTTATCCGCCCACTTACCTGATACCTGACTACTCAGCCACGTCCGTTTATTAAACACGAACATTGACGCAACTTAACAAATGACATTTTAGTTCCAAGGAATGTAGAGTTTCAAGTTAAATTGTCTAAACTTAATTGGTTATATTGGTTATGAATGTCATTCGTTTTTTACAAAAATCTAAATGGTACATATTTCACTAAATTACATATCAATTGTACAGCATTTATGAACGATGGAAATAAATAATAATTAATACTTAAAAAAACTAAAAAACACGCTTTTTATAGAAAACCATGATTTTATCAAATTAGTGTATTGTCATCGGTCCTCAATAAATCTACAAAGATTCAACGAAATCTGGCCGTTTAAAGTGGGTCAAAATCGCGCCCAAAGAAATCTGTTACAAACAAACATACAGGTGAAGCTAATATAAAGCGTGTAATAATATGTCTAAACTAATTACAATATTTTATTTTAATACAAAATCATTGATTTATAGGAAAAAAACATAATAACGCTCAACAATCGTTTAAGAATGACAATCTGGAGGCTTAAAGGAGAAAGTTTTATGATTGTGTGATTCTGGCAGCCCCCTGAGAGTCAGTTATTCTAGGCTAGGCATGCTCCACCTTAGGCCGGAGTGTCACTATAGTACGAGTACATAAAAGCAAACTTTACTTTACTATTTCCCTTTAACATGTACGTTAAAATAAACTCTAAGCCAATATCGACTTAGATAAAAACAAAATTAAATATTTAGTGTACTTCCGCTGTGATCCGAAACCCAAATTAAGACAAGTAAAGAAAAACTTAACTAAAATCAATTAACTAATATTAATTAAGATTAACGTTACCTATCACAATCCGGAAGTTCTTAACTCTACACCTGTTTCACCTTTCCACAAGGCATCATCAGGAGATGTTGACTCTTCGAACGACGAATCGAAAGCCTTTCGTTTCGTCATTTGGGTTTCGGATCACAGCGGAAGTACACTAAATATTTAATTTTGTCTTCTATTTACAATGGATTTCTGCAAAGCAACGCCTGAGTCAATAAGTTATCGACTTAGATTATGTATATAGGTACGTAAAAATTGCTTATTGGCCAACTGAATCACGCGTGCACAAACCAAACACGGATGTTAAAGCAAATATTGTCACGTCTGTAACCACTGGACACCGGGACGTGACAACATCTGGTGGGGCTTGCTGCATTTTCGCGATGTTATAATAATATAGAGGCTCAGAAATAGTCTAGTTTATATTTGCGGAACTTCATTGTTTTTCGAAAACTATCTAGATGCCATTCCGAATCGAATGACACCTCAATCATAATTTTCAGAGGCTGCTGAAAAAGTTGACCAAAAAGGCACTTGTTGACTAGACTAAACCAGAAATACAGAATGTATTCTATACCCGGTTGATGTTATACAACGGTTATTCAAGTACGGTAGAAACTCGATTATCCGGCCCTCAGTTATACGGATTTGCGATTATCCGGACTACAGACCAATTGTCCAGTCGTATTTTTAATAGCATGAACGTGTCAAACGGAACTGGCATCAACCCGCCCCCGCTTTTCGACGGAAAATAAAATAAAACTATTTTCTTCATTCTTTCGATTATCCGGATTTTTGATTATCTGAATGTCTTACGACAACAATTAGTCCGGTTAATCGAGTTTCTACTGTATATCTGATACATTACATTTAAAAATAGCGCCTGTAGCTCGGCTGGCTAAGATGATCTTCGCGATCATCGAAGCTAAGCAAAGGTCGATGCGGACGGTGTTTGGTACGTGACCATGCACAAGACTGTCATTTTTCAAGTGGCCTTTTTATCTCGGCGCTATTGTGGATCGGATGACACGTCAAAATGTAGGTCCCGGCTGTTAGTCTTACTACAAGCAGTCAAAGCCAAGTTAGAGGCCTTCGGGTGGCTTGAAAAGCACTCGACACCAGAGCTTGGGTACTTAGCTCATACGAAGAAGAAGGAGATTCAAATTTAGAAACGGTGGTATTAAAACAATTACCACCCAAAACCCGACTAATTTCTCCCAAATCTCAAACTATTTTCTACCAAATCCGTTGGTTAGATTTTTGATTCTGGCCATACACGGTTTCATATTCTGAGAACGTATTACTGCGGCCGGTAGAATATTAAACGATAACACTGTACTACCGTTCGTTTAAGAAAACCAGGCGATATAACCCCTCCTCGACGCCACTAGAATACAAACCGATGGTTTAAGCAGCTATAACAAAACAAGTTAGTTTTAACTGGCTGTTAATGGTGTTAGAAAGGTAAGGAAGCCGGGGAATGGGCCTTGTTGGTGGAATGCATAAGAACTATTTACTGCGGGACTTTTTGCTTTCGGTCCGAAATGATTCCTTATTCAAAGGTCGGGAAGTGATAGTATGTTATTTGTTTATATATTATAGTACCTGGTTGACCGAGCTTTGCTAGGTATTTTTTTTAATATGACATTTTCTAAAAATGATTCCTAGCTAGATCGATTTATCGCCCCCCAAACCCCCTATATACTAAATTTCATGAAAATCGTTGGAGCCGATTCCGAGATTCCAATTATATATATATATAAGAATTGCTAATTTATAGGTATAAGATATGTATGTTCGATCCTCATAAGTAAATAAATGCGATATGAGGGTAGTGCTACAAAACCTGGAGTCCACGCGTCGCGGCCCGAGGCCCGAACTTCAAGTCCACTCATTTTGTATCGAATAATCTTTATGATTTACCAAAGATGATTATGAGAATCGAACAATGTATTTCAGGCGATTCAAGTGAAATAATAAAGTTTTAAATGCCTTAAAAAAAGTCTTGATAATAATGCTTTTATCCTGCAAGGTTCTACACCTGTATTCCTGCAAACTTAACTTCTGTAATTATTTGATTTTCTTATCTTTATTACATTATTATTTTATTTTCCACTTTTTTCAACGAGTAAAATTCGCTAAAAAGTCCGCTTTTTCCAACAATTTTAAGTTTCAAATTAAGAGTTAAGTTTCAAGTAGATACTTTATATTTATATGCATACTTTGATAAACTTTCTCATTGGAGCTAAATTATTGTAACTAATAACTTAATTACCAAGAAAAAGATATTTTTTTCCCCTCGTTTATCCTCAAACGTTTAAAGGAGTAGAAAAGCGTCTCTTCTAGGTCCCAATTTGTTGACGATGGCTCCCTGGGAACCACGTGCCTAAACTACCCAAGTTTGACTTGGAATGCATATTTTCATACCGACATAATAAATATAAGGTTGTCACGATGGAATAATTTTAATAATTACAATATTATTTTACCTTCTATTTTATTAATATTATTTATACGTCAATTTCAATTATACCAATTTGATATGTCAAAATTATTAAAAGTTAATCTAATCAGTCACCCAAATTAGACTGCTCACATCGACCGTTCTTCAAACTTGATGATCGCGTCAGATCAAATTAGTTGTGGAGCTACAAGCACTTCTTATTTTTTTTTTTAATTAAATCAGTATTTTGATCACTATACTACATAAAAGTAAATGAACCGGCAAAACTTAGGTACCTTTTTATTGTATCGATACAACTTATGTAAGTTTACTTTGTCTGTTAAGTGTAAACAAAATAGATGAATTGATTAATTTCAACTGTAAAATTGATGCAACTTAAAACCGACGAAAACCAACAAAAATATTGAAATTACGATGTACCGGAAAAGCCAGGTTAACAATTTCATTTCAGTCCAATTTAGCCTTGTTCACGTAAAAACCGTTAATTGAAATAAAAATGGTGTATGCAAATAAAATCTATAAAGATTTAATCTCGTTCAATATTTGTTGGAAATATACAGACAGAAGTTTTATAAAGGTATTTGCAGAACATTGAATTGCAATTCCAATACAAAAAAGTATAAAAAATAAACATATAGTAGATAACTTATAAGCATTCAGAAAATGAAACTCTTTTTCATTTTATTTCTTAGAGTTAAACATGTGTGATTGTAAAAAAGGGTTGATAAATTAATAAAATATATTTATATTATCCTCGTATATGACGCACATACATGCGAAACAATTCAATCGAGTGTGACTCAATCTGCGTCATCCAATAAGAACGCTTAAAAAGTAGAGGGTAAGGTTATATTCTTTTGTTTTAAAAAAAAATATTATCTTATTAGTGCCTACAAAAGTAGAAGGTATATGCTGTATATTACGTAAGACAAGTTGACTACATTCGACACGAAAGTATGTAGGGTGTTACTTTTTGTATTCATTCTTTATGTGTAAATATTTGTCTTACGTATTAATTAGTACTTTCTATCTTCTTCTTAGATAAATAGATAGATAAGTTCTATATTTCACACACCTATTATTACATTAAATTATTCACAAATGAAACTTAAAACTTAATAATACTGATAAGGGACAGTCAAACTTGTGCATAGCCATCCATCCAAAGACAGTCCGCAACGACCGTTGCTTTACCTTAGTCAGCCGAGCTATACAGGCTCTATAATACTTTCTGTTAAGAAACAACAATTCAATTTCGAATACTATTTACTTTAACTAATTTTCAAGTCATATAATCAACTAGCTGACCCGGCAAACGTTGTTTTGCATTTTTAAAGATAGACATATTATACTGTCGCGGACTTTTTGGTAGACCATTTTTAAAATAATAATTATTTTGTATATATTTTATCGATATCTTGAACCGTTTCCGCAGCGCGCGCAACGGAAACCCTCAAAGATGAGTAATTTTCCCCGTTTTTTTTTCCCACGTTTTTCTTTATTTCTTTGCTCCTATTAGTTGCAGCGTAATGTTATATACCTTGTTATAGCCTTTCTCGATAAATGGTCTATTCAATACAAAATATTTTTTTTTATTCGCACCAGTAGTTCCTAAGATTAGCGCGTTCAAACAAACGAACAAACTCTTCCGCTTTATAATATTAGTATAGATTACAAAATCAAATAAAAACAATAACAATAAAATTAAAATTAGATATCCCACAGAAAAAAAAACAATACTGTGGCAACCCTACAAGTCTTGGCAACTGCTTCTTGAATGCAGGTTCACCTTTGCCCCATGCACCTTTGCTCTTCAATGGAATCTTAAGCCCTCTGCGCCAATCGAGATTGCAGTATAGGATATGAACAGAAATATTTACCTATTTCTAGTTCTTTTTTCAAAAATAATAAATCTCCGATGCCGATATCTCTTGTGACGGTTTTTTAAACCAGTATTTATATCCGCATATAAAGCTATTTGTATTTTTTTACATTGCAATTCTAAACAAGAAGACTGGAGGCCACGATTATTATTTTAAAAACCAATTAGGATAAATGCGCGGTATTAATAAATAATAATAATAAATATTAGGACTCATTTCACACACGGCTGGTTAACTCCATACTGAACCATTTTAAGTTCGTACATATACATATATATTTTATATAGATACATATTTAACACCCAGACCCACAACCGACAAATTTAGTTAAGCACAAAGATGTCGGCCGGGCCGGGCCTATTCAGAGTAAAAAAAAAAAAAAAGGAATCGAAGGAAATTGCGCCAACGAGGTCGTCAAATTTGATAATGTATTCGACTTTTTCGTATATTTGACGAATGTAGCGAATAGAAAATGTTTGCTTCAGCTGTTCGAACGTCTTCGAAGTAAGAAACATACCTACAAATTTTAGGATAAATGTTTTAAAAAGATGCGTATTTGTGGAAAACCTTTATTACCACAAAAAAAAACAATTAAAGTTTATCTGTAAACTTGTGATTTTTAGTTGTCTTACTGTTATGCTAAACTTATGAAATTTCTTACGTACCGGAATGCAAAATCTGCAACGCGATTGAGAAAACTTTACAGATGTGTTACTAGTTTGGTTTTCACAAGTAGGTTTGAATGTGTTTATTTTACTTTTACTGCTTTGTTTCAGGTTCACTAAGCATTATTCACTTTACAGAGCTTTTATTTTTCTTTTTCGTATTTGGTTGGAAGTGAGACAAATCCACAAAAAAAATCCAACCAAGATTATTTGCCAATTTTATAATAGCAATCTAATAATATTAGGCTGGTAACAGTATTTTCTAGTGCCCGCCTGGTTATCTACGAGTAACACCATTAAGTTTAAAACCAGATACTAAGCACCTGTGTGTTCACGCAGCCTCCTTGAGAGCCAGTAACTCCGGACTAAACACGCTCCACTTTCGGCATAGTGCCTTTTACATATCGATACCCTAATTTGGAAACCTACTAACACCTCTGCGTTTTTTTACGGGAGAGGTTCGAAACTTCATTGTTTTTTTTAATTTACGCAATAAATAAAAACCTGAATCCCGTGAAAAACTATGCTTTATTTTTATTATTACAATAAAAATAAAGTTATATTACTTTTTATTTATTTAAATAAAATACAATGACGTTTTGAGCCTCTCGCGTAAGAAATCTGCAGAGGAGTTAGTAGGTTTGCAAAGTTAGGGTATCGATATGTGGGTACTTTTCATACTAGTAAAATGCCTAGCCGTACTATGTAAAAAAATAAATAAAAATAAACTTCATCATCATCATCATCATTTTCAGCCCTCTATCGCCCACTGCTGAGCATAGGCCTCCCCTCGTGTACGCCATTCGTCTCGGTCTTGCGCCACCCTCATCCATGTCCTGCCCACGATCTTTCGTATGTCGTCGACCCAACGTGCGAGTGGTCGACCGACACTTCTCCTGCCTAACATTGGTCTCCAGTCCGTTAACGCCTTAGTCCATCTGTCATCACTCTGTCTAGCAATGTGTCCTGCCCAACACCACTTGAGTTTAGTGATAGTTTGTCCGACGTCACGCACCTTAGTGCGGCGCCGGATCTCCACGTTTCTCACACGATCTTGTAGTTTGATGCCGAGCATGGCGCGCTCCATGGCTCTCTGCGCGACTTGAATTTTGTTCACTGTCTCTTTGGTGAGAGTCCATGTCTCGGCACCGTACGTCATGGTGGGCAAGACACATTGGTTATAGAGTCGAGTCTTTAGGCTTTGTGGAATTTTAACGGACTTGAGGATGTCATCAAACTTACTGAATGCCGCCCATCCCAGCTGGGTTCTCCGAGCAATCTCCTTCTTCTGTAATTCTTTATCAAAAGATAAAATATGTCCAAGATAAACGTACTGTTCGACCATCTCCAGCGTCTCGTCTCCGATCGTAACGATTGGATGCGAGGCACTTGGGAAGTTCGTCATAACCTTAGTCTTGGACGTATTCATCTTGAGACCAATCCGGAGCGAAGCATTATGTAGGTCTTGGATCATGCTCCGGAGATCTGCCAACGACTCGGCAAACAATACAAGGTCATCGGCAAAACGTAGGTGCGACAAGAAGACACCATTTATATTAATTCCTGTTCTGTCCCATGCAAGCGTTTTTAAGACGTCTTCTAGAGCCGCCGTAAAAAGCTTGGGTGATATGGTATCTCCTTGCCGCACTCCCCTCTTGATGGAAATAGGGTCACTTAGCATGTGTAGACGTACCTGCATCGTCGCCGACCCGTATAGCTCCCGGAGTATGTCCACGTAGTGGGAGTCGATAGAGCAGCGATAAAGAGAGTCCAACACGGCCCAGTGCTCGACGCTGTCGAACGCTTTTTCATAATCGACAAACGCCATGCACAGGGGTCGGTTGTACTCGTGACTCTTCTCCATTAGTTGCTTTACCGCTTGTATGTGGTCTATGGTTGAGAATCCACTTCGGAAGCCGGCTTGCTCCGGTGGTTGGCATTCGTCTAGGATACGGGTTAAACGATTGCAAATAACTTTGGAGAAAAGTTTGTAGATGTGTGAAAGGAGGCTTATGGGGCGATAGTTAGCAAGTTTTGAAATATCTCCTTTCTTATGAATTATGGTGACTATTGCATTTTTCCAGGCTGCTGGGGTACATTTATCTTTCAAAACTTTGTTAAACAGTTTTGTGAGAGTGCTAATAACGGGATCACCTCCTGCGCGTAGTAGGTCAGATGTGATACCATCTTCGCCAGGAGATTTATCAGATTTCATATGGTACAGGGCATTTCGGATTTCGCTTGGTATTATGGCTGGTATGCCATCTTCGTTTTCATGAGCTGTTGGTGGTGCTCTATGATCTGACGGGTCTTGATTCGGTTTTTCTGACTGTGAGGTATAGAGTTTACTGTAAAATGATTCGACAATATTCACAATTTTATTTCTATCTGTCACCAAGTTACCACCTTCGTCCTTAAGTTTTACAATTTCTTTTGTTCCTACTCTCAATTTTCTCCTAAATACCTTTGGTCCTTTAAATTCCTTAATTGTGCTAGCTATTATTTCAGTGTTGTATTTTCGTAGATCTTTTCTAATTGACTTACTGATCTTTTTACTTATATGTTCTATTTGTCTTTGATCTGCTATGGTGTGATGTTTCATTTGTCTTCTTCCTTCTATCAAAGCAAGTGTTTCAGATGATAGTTTTTCTTTCTTTTTATGTGTTCTTATGAGGTGCTTCTTTGTTGTGTCTAGTAGCGTTTGGCATAGTAAGGTGTTAATTTGATCAGCATCTAAATTCTGTTCTTCCAATCCGTGAAACTGGTTTTGTAAATCTAAACGAAAAGCATCTGTAAGTAGATTGGTGTCTTGCTTATGGTATCTGGCCTGAGCGGTAACTAGTTTAGTTCTCTCTTTTTTAGTATTTAATCTTACGGTCCCTCTCACTAACCTATGATCACTTCCTGTTCTAAAACTCTTCAAGACAGTGACATCTACAACTATATCTTTACGAGGACTTATTATGTAATCAATTTCATTCTTAGTCCTGCCATCAAATCCTGCCCAGGTCCATTTTCTTGAGGGTCGCTTTTGGAAGAACGTGTTCATTGCGTATAGATGTTTTTTCTCAAGAAAGTTTACCAGGGTTTGTCCTCTCTCATTGCGTATTCCTAATCCAAACTTGCCAACTGACTTCTCATTGGATAGTTGTTGCCCAATTTTGGCATTAAAGTCACCAGCTATAACGTAGTATTGGCATGGACATTCTTCAAGCGCTTTGTCAATATCGTCGTAAAATGTTTCCACTTCTTCGTCCGTGTGGTTAGAAGTAGGGGCGTATACTTGGATGATTTTCAATGAATATCGATTGTTGAGCTTTAGGACTACGAAACACACACGTGTTGAGATGCTCTTGATGTTTGTAACTATTGGTGCAATATTTTTGTGTATTAGAAATCCAACTCCACCATATGAAGAGTCATCGTGGCCACGGTAAAAGAATAAGTCACCAGAATTTAGTTTAATTAGATCTTAAATAACTTATTGACTCAGGCGTTACTTTGCGGAAATCCATTGTAAATAGATGACAAAATTAAATATTTAGTGTACTTCCGCTGTGATCCGAAATCCAAATTAAGACAAGTAAAGGAAAAATGAACTAAGATCAATTAACCAAGCTTAATTAACTAAGACTAATTAACTAAGATCAATTAACTAAGATTAATTAAGATTAACGTTACCTATCACAATTAGGAAGTTCTTAACTCTACACGTGTTTCGCCTAATCACAAGGCATCATCAGGAGACGCTGACTCTTCGAACGACAAGTCGAGACTTGTCGTTCGAAGAGTCAGCGACTAAGATCAATTAACTAAGATTAATTAAGATTAACGTTACCTATCACAATTAGGAAGTTCTTAACTCTACACGTGTTTCGCCTAATCACAAGGCATCATCAGGAGACGCTGACTCTTCGAACGACAAGTCGAGACTTGTCGTTCGAAGAGTCAGCGTCTCCTGATGATGCCTTGTGATTAGGCGAAACACGTGTAGAGTTAAGAACTTCCTAATTGTGATAGGTAACGTTAATCTTAATTAATCTTAGTTAATTGATCTTAGTTAATTAGTCTTAGTTAATTAAGCTTGGTTAATTGATCTTAGTTCATTTTTCCTTTACTTGTCTTAATTTGGATTTCGGATCACAGCGGAAGTACACTAAATATTTAATTTTGTCATCTATTTAATTAGATCTTCTCCTTGTCGTCTAACTTCTGATAAACCTACTACATCCCATTTTATATTGTCTAGAGCCAGTTGAACCTGAAGCAATCGGTCGTCCTCGCGCATCGTCCTGGCATTATAGCACGCCAGGGTCAGGGTCGTCGTGTGGGGTTGGCAGCGAGATCTCTTCCAGGGATTCTTAGCACCCTCTGCCCCGCCGTTACCAGGACCGCTGCCGGAGTCCGGAATAGCGGGGCCGCTGGGGACTGAGGGCCGAGGTATTTGCGTACTTGTCATATGAAGGGGGTTTTAGCCGTAAAACGCCACGCTGGCCAGTGCGTCTTGGCGAGTTCTTCCTGCCACGTTGGCCTGGGGTGAGTAGTGCAACAATGAACTACTATTGCACCACTCATCCCAGTTGACGGAGGGGACCACGCGGAGGTGTGGACCAGGAATTGGTATTTGAAATAGGCAAGACATACAAAATGAATGGATATGTAGTATTCATTCACCTTCCATATCATCACACACTTCAAACACCCTTTACCCCTCCTAAAAATAAACTTAGTTACTTGCTAATTAAGTGACAGATAAAAGACAATGTGTTCGTGAAAAACAAAACGTTTTCATACAAGTAAACAAAACGTGCCGAATCACTGTAGTTAGGAAACACGTTGTATGTAGGTATAATGCAGTCAGTTTGCTGCATTTGCAGATAAATACGGAAGAGCATACCAAGGTCGAAAAAACTGTAGAGTCTGCGAAATTTGCTGTTGCATAATTACACTTTGATAATTATTGTATGGTGGACATTTTTTTTTTGTTTATATTATTTTATTAGTAAGCATAAACTCATTGATGAATCTCATTTTATGAGTCAGGTAAAGTGATGTCATGGTTCCGCAAAGGTAGCGTCATTGTTTATGATTATATTTTTTTTTTATGTTTGTTAACATGGATGAGGGATAATGTAAGGTACGAAGTTAGCTTTGTTTACAAACTTAATACAAATACTTGATAAAGACAAAAATAAAAAAAACACATTTAACATTTAAAGTTTCGTGCCTCAAAAAAATTTAAACTTATTTATTTTTCTATTTGAATATTTCAAAAATAAACAATGTCATAATAGTCATTTTCTAAAAGCTTTTAACTGGTTGATTGATTTAAATATAATAATAATATAAACAGACACAAGCACGAAAGTAATTTTAAGTACACAGGATAAAAAAGACTAAAAATATTACTCGTTAATAATAATATTCAGGTATCGCGCTTATTTTATGTCTAAACAAATAAAATCAATCCGTTTAAAAGCTTTGAATTGCATTCTACGTAAGGTAAGTTAAATTTTTCAGTTAATCGTGGATTTTAAAATCAGGAATTACAGAAATTACGACGAACACTCTAAAATCATAACTCCAACAAACCCTTGAACTCTTTAGTCCGTCCTGTACTACCACACGGCCTTATTATAGCTCTGTCCTTTACTAACACCCCGTTCCGCGACCCCAGAGGCGAACAGCGCTAATATGAGACATTTCTTACATCGACTATCAAGAAGGATATATTATTATTATCATTGGCGAGTATCAATAATTCTCACTACACATGCATCATATAACATTTAAGTCTCGCGAACCGTTCGTAATATAAAACCTTGAACTTTTGCGCCGCGATCTCGACCCGATACTCGACTGCTTCTTTCGACATCTTGTCTTGACTTTTTAAATATAGAAGCAATATTTTGACTTCAGATTCATTTTAAATTTAGAATTAATATACTGACTTAAATATTATTTTAAATATAGAATTAATGTTTTGACATCAGTTGTATTTTAAATAAAGAACTAATATTCACTACAATATTTGTTTACCTGGATACGAATGGCACAGGATGTGAATGGCTTGTTAGAAGAGAGGCTTATTCTCAGCAGTGGGATAGAACTGGCTGTGGATTGTGATGATGATGATGAATTTTTTTTGTTGTAGAAGCTTTATTTTTTATGAGATTAACTTATGGAGTTTTTTTATGTTAAAATCTTAAGATATTTTATTATTTGTATGCTAATTTTTATATATGTATGTATTTGCCTTGCCAAGCAAAAAGTAGCCTATTTATCAACCTCTAGCTAACTAAATGCAAACGTCATCTTACTTGATTAAACCGAAAGAATAACATATAAATAGGATTAATCCACAATTAAGCTTGTCACGGCTATATCTTCTATTTTACATTTACTATCTTCTAGATGTAAGTTACTTGCAATCAAACGAACCAGCTTTGTAGTCGTTTTATCATAAAGACTAGTATATAAGTGTGGTATTTATAAAACATTCACGACGTTAGAATCAAGGATGTTATAGAATGAGTCATCTCAGAACCGCAGTCGGGTTTTGAATATGGTTGCTTAATAGATACTAAACTAAACCAGCCAGGTATTTTGATGTTTTCATAAGAAAGAAAAATATTTTTTGCAAAAATTGTAAATTAAGTTTTAAAAGACAAAGATTTTGAGGGAAGTAGGTATATAAAAAAGACTCATTTATGTTTTATAATATGCATGTTAAGTATTCAAAAACAAGAGTGGATTGGTTACTTCAGAGCAAGCATCTAAGTTAACTTAAGCGACATTGTTTTGTTGACTTAGATGTGAAAAACACTTTGCAGTAACATTTAATTATATATCCTATAAAAAGCAAATGATAAGAAAAAAATATATAATTTAAGAATAATAAACTGAAAATCACATTAAAATTATTTACAATCGATAGAAAAAAAAACTAATTTTGTAAGCTTAAAAAAAGAGTTAATTCGTAAATAAATAAATTATATTTTCAATAAACAAGTGAATACGTTTTACAAAATTCATCACAGTCGATTAAAATAAAAAATAACTCAGGCAGTTACAAAAGCAATGAAATACGGAGCGACCAGCCCAGTTTGAAAGACTGAACCTAATCAAAACCAAATTCAATTCACAAAGACAGCTCACAGTTCAGTCAATGCTCAGCCAACCAAGTAAACGACAGAGCTAGGGTTGAAGAAACACGGGTAAAAAGGCCGCAGACTGTCGAACTGGGAACAAAAAACCTCAGTGAATAGAGCTAACGAGACAACCCTGTAGGTCAAGTCTGCTAAATAAAAGCTTTAATTTTGTCATGTACTTATACAATAAACAGAGGCTATCGGTGCTGGATCACAGTTTGATAGTATAGATAGTGATTTTAGTCCAGCACTAGTGGTTCAAAAAAATATGTACCTTATGTGTTTCGACAATAAAGATATTATTATAATTTCTAAATTAGAATGAAAAAATGCTATTGTATTTTTTATATAATTACTTAACTGCGCCCCAAACCCGCGTTAATGCGGGACAAAAAGAAGCATATCCGGGATAAAAAGTTGCCTATGTGTTAATTCAAAGTCTTAACTACCTCTTAAGTAAATTTCATCATAATCGGTACAGCCGTTGGAGTGTGAACGAGTAACATAGATTTTGAAGTTAATTGCGTAACCCACGGGAACCACAATTGTTTTCGGGATAAAAAGTAGCCTAAGTGTTAATCCAAACCTATCTTCACGCCATATTTTATAAAAATGCGTTTCAGCCCTTTAAGCGTGTGTGTGTGTAATGTGTACTAATATTTGTTGAACATATACACATACTCATTTCTTAAGTATTAAACGATGTAAAATAAAGCCAATTTTTCATACAACGATTTTTAAGCTCTACATGATTATGGTAGTAATCATATTATTGTAAATTCATAGTCTATTCTTGTGCTATTGATTTAGCAGACTTGCCACTCTGTCCTGTGTTTGCAGAGCTTGTGAAGGAAGGACTAGTGCTTGCTGCGGACTGTTTTGTTTTAAAATTCGCAGCTCCTATTTTTGTGAGGTTCTATGCTACGAGTATCAAATTACTGGCTTTTGTCCTGATTCTGTTTTAGGATTGTGTGTCGTTGAAAATAAAAATATTTTGCTGTAGATACCACTATTTGATGGGTTTTTGTAAGAGGTTTTATTTTATATGAGGAATAATGGGGTTTAAATCGAATCAAATCGCCTTTACTTTGGATCCGCCATCTAAAACTCAGAAAAAATACTTCCTCATACAAACTTGATAAATCACTCAAGTCAATAAGACTGTCGCCTAGCTCCATACAGTGTGTTCCCGCGGCCTCCTTGAAAGTCAGTTATTCAAGACTAGGCATGCTCCGCCTTAGATCAGAGTGTCGCTAGCTCATGTGGTTATGTGCATTGCCGGTCAAACGCCTAGCTGTAAAAAAATATATTGATAAGTATTCATTGGTACGATAGAATCAGTGCAGTATTTCTCATTCAATATATAAAATAGTGGTGTCTTAGTCTACAAATACTCTCTTTAATCCTAATGCAAGCTTTTTAATTATTTTTTCAACTCCTTACAAGCATTTGGAATGCTTTTGGTTACTCATCAATACCGTCCAACAGAAATCCAAAAATATTACATCCACAAAGCAACTGTCAACCAATACAATGTAGACAGGAACAAAGAACGAAACATAAACAAAATTAAACACACCTGTTCCAACCAAAAAAAAACATAAAATTATTGGCAACGTGCGAGTTGAGCTCGCTCATGTGGGGTTCCGTTCCAATAATTAAAAAAAAACACGTTTGTTGTATGTCTCTATTTGTTGTATTTTTATTTTATTATTTTCAAAAGTAATAAAGCTCAATATTCTGTAAAAAATTAGGTGTCAACAAATAACTGTTAATGTTATTTTTATAAAACAAAAACACGAAAAAAACTCATTCATTGTATACGACCTTAATGTTTTATTTTTAGTATTTTTTGTTATAGCGGAAACGTAAATATACAAGCTGCAAAAATGCCTGGTTTCTAGTTATCACGGTTTTCGAGATACAGCTTGGTAACA
Source organism: Mellilla xanthometata (assembly GCA_035578125.1). Classification (NCBI taxonomy): domain Eukaryota; kingdom Metazoa; phylum Arthropoda; class Insecta; order Lepidoptera; family Geometridae; genus Mellilla; species Mellilla xanthometata. The sequence goes on from JAPUBQ010000022.1 coordinate 340,116, forward strand.
GACAGACAGTGGAGACTTAGTAATATCGTCCTGTTTGTACCTTTTGTTACGGTACCCTAAAAATTGTATTTGTACTGAAAATTTGTACATTTTTCGTTGGGAATTATAAAAACATTGTTTGCCGTTCTCAGCGTTTCCGTCAGGGTTGTCACCGCGGATGATAGATACGCCAATGTAAAAAGGACAATGATTAATGCGGGTGATGCATTGGCAACCCTCGGGCCTTAGTTAAAGTCGGTGATCTATTGGTTCGCTGACCACAGGTCGAAACTGTGTAAAACGTATTAAGTCTACGGTGAAACTACAGGGATACCAAAATACCTTAGAATATGTTACATGTTTTTTTTTAAACTAGCGTCGCCCCGCGAGATTACTCGCGATAATCCGGGATAAAAAATTGTCTTAATGCTAATTCACAGTATAAGATACAACCAATCTAAATTGTAACTTAATTGGTTTAGCCGTTTGAACGCGAAAGAATGACAAACACACATAGATACATCCACAAAAAGTTTCTTGAAACCTTTCTATCAACTAAATCTGTTATTTTTTTGTTCGTCAAGCTTTCAAGAAACACGTACAACATATATACAAGTACGTCGGAGATGAGACTGCTATAGCGACGAAAGTTATAGCGAAAATACTTGTAATAAAAAAAATACAAAAAATATTTCTTTTCATACAAATTCTGTGACTATGGGAAATAGAACGGTTAAACGATTTTGAGAACAATTAGAGATTAGATATAGTTTTAAATTAATAGCTTGTAATAAAAACTTAATATTTTTCGATTATATACTCTTTGAAACCGCATATAAATTTGAATTTGAATATATAAACATATCTATGTTCATCAGGGGTATTCGTGGGATAAGAAAAAGAAAGTCAGAACAATTTAATTCTGCACGCTCTGATGACTGAACCAATGATGTAAAAATACGTGGTACATGCCCTGGATGTACTCTGCAATTTTTGATCCCGGATTAACGTAGGCACAGATAGTAGTTTAATAAACATTGTATCCGCATGCTAAAGGTTTCATTTTGAAACTATTTTAATATGAAACAGCCTGCAAACAAGTTAGCCTTGTGCCGCCACGACCGTATGTCGTATCCTCCTTAATTTGGAAATTCAAATGGACTCTGCTCTGTTTTAACTTTTAAATTTTAGTTGTCATTTTTGTGTCGGCGGTTTTTGCCTTAAAACTTGTCCAATTTTCTAACTTCTGCGTGAAATGATTTCGCAAGTTGGATTTTGTTCATATTCAAATACAAAGTATTATAATTGTAATATATCTCGTCGAGTCAGTAAAGAAAATATTTGGAAGTTAAGTCCTCTCACTTTCATTAGCAAATGAGTAAGAGCTAGAAAAAGCACATTTTTTTATTAAAGATTTATTTATCAAACAATAATGTATTAATAAAATTATAATAGTCCAAACAACGATAGCCAAACTAATATAAAAAAGTAATCAAACCTCTTCGAAACAATATTTCGTTTTCTATGCATAAAATTAGTAGAAATAATAAATGACATATATCTATTTTCTTTTTTAATATTGTAATTAAAACTCATTTAGAGTTTTAATAACAATATTTTTTTAATCAGAAATAATTAACGCGTCATCTGCGATGGGAAAAAATTTAAGCTTTTCTGGAAAAAAGATCCTTCGGGAGCTAATATGCTACAGACATTCACATGGACATACGAGTACCTGCTCCAGTAATAATAGCTTCACTTTTGCGAACCTATGAGAAATTCTTTGAGGTCAGATAGCGACAAAGCATTAGCAGGTAAAAGGTACAACAGCATATCCTTTTGAAAAACGCGACTCATTCCGGAGTCACGGATCTACGACACAAAAGGACCTTTGGTGACTCACCTCAGTTCAGGTAAGAATCACGAGGTATTGACTTTCCTGTAGACTACGTAGAAAATATACGTATAAGAATGTTCGTAATGTTGTTTGTATCTGAGTTTTTTTAAAACGAAGTTCCTTATCGCGCGTTATGAAGGATAAAAATCTTACGAAATGTTGTCGCGACACTTTTTGCGCACGGTATGGCAACGTCGCATTTCCAAATTAGTAGTAAGTTTCAAATAATTAGTAGTAGCAATTAATTACATTCACAAACATTTTCTCAAAGTTAGTAAATAAATAAATATTTTTCATTCAATAGCAATGCTCAATTTAAACGTAACTGCCATATTTTTATTTGCTAACGGCTTTTTGAATATGTTTATCTTAAACATACTTCAATCACTCGTTAAAGAAAGCCACGGTTTCCAACTTTTATAAATTTTTATAAATAACGTTATTACAATCAATGTAGCGGTGCATCTGCATATTATGCAAAATGACTATAATTTGTGTCATACTCGTACGTGGTACTTGCACATTACTAAAACCTGTCTCCCAGTTATTGGCACAAAAACAGTTGTTCTACCAGTCCAATGGACGATGACCGCGTTTCCTATTACTGTTAAAAATGTATTTACTAGCTGTGCTGCGCGGTTTTTCTCGCTTTAGTCAGGAAAAAGGGAAGCTATCTATATTTATTAATCCACGATCTAAGCTATATGTGTACCAAATTTCATTCCAATCAGATTAGCCATTACGACGGGAAAATTTAGCATACATCCATACATACCATCAAGTGTTACGAAATTTCGGTTTTTTTTTTTTTACACTTTCACACACGGCTGGTTAGCCCCATACTGAACCATTTCTAGCTCGTATTATGGTTGCTAACACGGCTGATATACTACATATATATATACATACATATTATATATAAATACATATTTAACACCCAGACCCACAGCCAACAAATTTAGTTAAGCACAAAGATGTTGACCGGACCGGGAATCGAACCCGGAACCTTCTGATTAGCAGTCCGGCATGGTAACCTTTACGCCAACGAGGTCGTCAGAATATTAGTAGGATAGATCCCATGGTGAAGTACAGTTAAAAACCGGTAAGAATTTGAATAAAAATTACTAATTAATGATGATTTATGACTCATAGGTTACTCTTGTCATGGTGTCTAAAGTTTTTAGTATTTCTAGGATATGAAACGTGACTAATTCGATGACGTAGTATTTTTAACGTAGATCGATTAGAAAGTGATTAGTCAAGAAATGTATCATTGATCGTCATGAAAGGTCGATGCGGACTGTCTTTAGATGGGCGACCATGCACAAGACTTTTGTTTAAAAAGTAGTATTTTTATCAGGGCGCTACAGTAGGTCACATTAAATTGTTAGTCCCGGCTTTTAGTCTGTCGTAATGCCAAGTCTGAAGCCTTCAGGTGGCTTGAAAAGTCTCGACACCAGAAGCTCTGGAACTCACTACCTGAGGAGTCTCTGTTTCCTGAGAGGTATCATCCGGGGGCCTTCCAAAGTAGAGTTAATAGGTATCTTCTAGGTAAGAGTGCCACACCGTAGACTGCAGTGCAGCTTAACATCAGGCTAGCTGTAGTCAAACCTCTCAAAGATAAAAAAAATAAAAAAACTTGGTCACTAAGCTCACACGAAAAGAAGAAGATGACTTTCAGACACTTACCAGTGAGTCTCCAGTAACTTCGTATTGTGTAGCGCTGTACGCTCAGTGGTAGAGGTAGCAGTCGTTATTAGAGGCATCCATGCGGAATGGTGTCGTTCGATTCCGTTGATTCACATGTGGCTAAGCAACGATGTGATCGGTTAACGAACCATCGAGTGTTTAAGATAGACCGTGTGGTGTATAAATCAGTAATATTATAATACTAACTGCACCCGCGGTGTTACCCGCGTTAATCCGGTACAAAAAGGAGTTAATCTGGAATAAAAAGTAGCCTATGTGTTAATCAGAGGTTTATCTTCATAGTAAATCACAACAAAATCGGTTCAGCCGTTAGAGCGTGAAGAAGTAACAAACATGGATGCTTACACAAACTTTCGCATTTATAATATAGTAGGATTGTTTTTCTTTTCGACATAAGTATAAGGATCTATAAAATAAAACAATCATACATAATAAAGTATTATCATATAAATAATATAGTATACAACCTAAATATAATATATCACACCTTCATAACGACGTAATAAAAATAAAATTAACGTAAATAAAAATAAAATTGCAAGCCTCAAATTAGTTCTCAACTCGGAACGAGCCAGACAGATTATGAGAATCTACACAATTAGACACGTGAGATTCCTTTCATTCAAACAAGTTTGCGAACATAATCTCTCAACACCCATTGCCGGCTTCAAATAGGTATGATCAGCAAGAGAAAGTCAGATTGAAGAATCATTGTTTCATAGCAAATAAACTAAGTACTAGCTCGCTAATCAGAGGCAAATGTCATTCACCTTTACTCGTCGCGTTTTCACTTTTGCCTTGCTTTTGCCATAAAACCTGGCAATTCCGCAACCGCATCAGGAACATAAGATGGCGGAAAAAACGGGCGAAAACACGAAGCATTGCCGAGTCTGAATAACAATGCGGGGTACGTTTTATCTAGCTTGTACTCGTTCGGTACACCTCATTTCATTAATCTCGCATGACTTAACGAGCGGACAAAAAGTAAACACATTAGCGCTAACTGCAAACGCATCGTGGTTGGCCAAATTCCAAAAAAAAAAAAAAAATGTATTCGAACGAGTTTAAACCAAAATACAGTTTAAACCAAAACTCTGAAAAACGACACTGAAGGGACTGTGCATTTTATGGCGTTATAGAGAGTGGTCGTTAAATAGATAGAATGTATCATTGCATGGATTACAAGCTAAACCAACTAAAGCCAATTGATTTCGACGCTTTTGAGAGTTTGTCGTTAAATCGAGTGACGTTACATGGAGTTTGGAGTTTAGACAGGAATTAGACAAGTTGTCATCGTTTCAGGGTGTCAGGTGCGTAGATTGTCAAACACAAAATATTGATAGCTCAAAGGGGTTGTAATGCTATGATTGGCTGCCGCAAGGACTCACGTGACTGCAAGCTGCCAATCACGTCAAGAATTTCTAAGATTCTAGTGTTACGGCGTCGTTGAGTTGTCTATGCAATGTGTTTGAGAAGTTCTACAAACGGTACTATGGAATCGCTACAACTCGATATCAATCTTACATAATCAAACCATAGTGCGGCAGATTTAATCGAGTAGTTTCATAAAAGGCATACACTTGTACGTCACTCATTCCACCTAACATTTAGACCACGACGATGATTACCGTGTAGGTAACCGTTAAGTTTATCCTATATCTGAGCACCAATTGGCCAATTGTTATTTGTGTCATGTCGTATGCCGACGGCGAGAACTAAATGCGTAACTAACGGTATCGGTTCAATGAACGGAAAGTGGTGCTAGTAATAATAATGGCCACCTGCTCTGTAGGGGAAGTTTGCGCTAACGTAGCTCAGGTGAGGCTTGGAGCAAAGAGAGCCGCCTGTTAATCTGACGTCATTAGCCGGGGCACGCTCGTAATGTAAGTGAATTAAACTGGTGACTTCACTCCTGGCTCCGGGAGTTCGGCTTAAACTGTTTTTGAGGAAAGTGCGCCTTTGGAAATCTATTTGAATACGGATTTAGCAGAATACTTTGTGGAAAATAAAGCGTTTATAAACGTTAAAACAGATGTTTAGTGTACTTCCGCTGTGATGAAAATTGACATTTGATTCATATCATATACTATTGTATTGATATTATATTACTAGAATTAGTAGTGAAAATTGTCATTTTGATTAATATCATTTACTAATGTAATGATATTATATTACTAGAATATAATTGAAAATTGACATTGATACATATCATATACTTTTGTATTACTGATATTATATTATTTGACTTGTAACTTTGGTGTTATCAATAAATGATTTGTATTTCATGTAAAACCAAACTAAGTACACTAAATGTTTAATTTTGTCTTCTATTTACGAGTACAATGGATTTCCGCAAAGTAACGCCTGAGCCAATAGGTAACTTTTAAACAGGTTGAAAATAGTGAACTTAAAAAAAATTGATTGTATCGTAGAGTGCATCAAAATACGGATTTGTCGTTGTTTACTAAGACTTCTTTTTATGGTTCAAAATAACAGATTTAATCGCGAAAGTACCACAACCGAGTGAACCTAAAAATAAATGCAACCTGTTTGTTACGCACGTTAAAAGAGAGTTCCAAATGAGCACTTAACTAATGGCTGGTTTAATTTTACGTCGAAAATGAAACCGTGACTCAGTGGTTGTCGGTTTGAAACATTAACGTCTTGCTCGAGGCATCTGCGTGAGTCCTCAAAATATTATACTAAGATACGTGACGATCGAACTGGTTTGCTTGGCGCGGTAACAAACACGAGCTAGCATGAAACCTCCGCAGCAACAAATGTTTTTGTACATTTCTTTTTAGGTATTTCTCACTTTTAAACTGACTTTTACTTTTTTGGGTCGTGACTCGTCGGAAAGATAAACAGAAGTACTCGTACCGACGCAAAAAATGATTCTCAACTCCGTGCAGGTTGATGCTATCACAGAATTGATAAAAGTATGAGCCGTAGCGTATAAAATTTCGCGGACGGCTGACTTAGTAATTATGAGTTCAGTTAACCCATAACTCGTCTCTGTAAAAACTTAGACGGTTACCTACATATTTACTCGCACAAGTAAACTTAAAATACTTTTACTCAGATCGTACCCGTTTGACTAGTTTCCGACTGTAGACTTCCCATTTTCTAACGAGATTTTTTTTCTCTCGATGGAAGCTAAGCGTTGAAACCTGCCTTGTCTTCCGCGCCATAGTTCTGCAGTGGAAAATACCACGCTTGCTCGCTGTATTACAAACTAGCGTCTTAGAGCCCTGGAGAAATCCCCCTAAAACAAGAAAGTTCGAGAACAATACGTGTCTTTAACGCCGATAACTTTCCCGCGGTATAATCATCACTTCATGGACTGACCATTCAAAAACTGGACAAGATAATTGTCCGTAATGCCACTTAAGTCCGCCGTTAGGAAGCGGGTCCGAGTACAAGCGAAAACGACACACTGACCGACTAAGTCCTTCAGACCTAAGCCCGTCTGCGGAAACACCTACTTAGAGGTCGAAGCTTGCAGCTTTCTCGTCGTTAATTACTCACTTAGCACTAGTAGCTAGAGAAGGGACAGTCCTCGGACAAATTGAAAAACGAACCAAAGAATTTTCTCTGCCTGTTAGCTTTTCTCTTCTCCATTATGAATATTGATGGCGCATCCATCGCCGTGTTTGTCGCTAGGTAGGAACAGCCAGTAACTGTAAAGCGGGCGATGGTCGAGTGACACTGACAATGAGAGGGCGTTCCGTTTTAGGTGTCCGTCACGTATGGGGATGGTACGTGTTTCGCTTCCAGCGCCGACTTTCCACCGCATCGCAAACACACAAACAAATGAGTCGTCGGGCAAAGGTTTTATTCGAGGACTAGATTTACTGCCGCCGATAAAGGAGGCGAAAGATAAACTCGTCTACTTTATTTGTTACGAAATTTCTGCCGCTGTATAAGCTTTGCGCGTGAATGTAAAAATGGGAATATAAATTGTATTATTTTACTCGAAAGAAAATGAGTAAATTCCGTTGCTCGGGGTTTGTGTTGTCCCTTATTTTGTAAAGAGTTTATGTCGCGATAGTCTCTGTTGAATATTGAATGCAGGTTACTTGTGTTTGCTAAGTCAATGCTTTGAACCAGTCTATAACTCTTGTCTCCACTGATGCGGTGAGGTAATTAAGGTGATGCCATGGATTCCGCCATCTTGGGATCGAATGCATTCCGTTACACGCAACACAAGCTGCGGGTAACGAAGCGGTGCCTCGTACATTGGCCACATACGATCTCAGTGGGAATGTTATGTTTCACGTCAATCGGTAAATTCTATTGCACAGACAGAGCGAAGCATTATCCGCTATTTACCCGTAATAGATGACGCAAAAATGTTAAAGTCAAAGTCAAATAAATTTATTGCATCATTATGGTTATAGTACATAAGGTCTAAAAAAAGATTTATTAGGTATCACTTAATGGACCCTTCCGGGTATCACAAAAAATATATGAGTAGTGAGCCTTATTTCATTATAATGTAAATAGTAATAGTTTATCAAATTAGTAAAATATTATTTATTTTATAATAACATATCTGACATAATAAGCATTCTTAATTTCTTTTAATTGACACTTTTATGAAACAAACAAAGTCGGTTAACCGCGAATCATTTTCGCTCTCTACATTGAGAGTTAACAGAGCTGGTGTTCACAAAATTGTTACAAAAAAGTAACCCAATATTGGAGAGCTAGATTGCATCCGTGCGTGTCTAAATCCCGCTTGTGATATTGAAAATATTTCAATATGCAGTGCATGGAATGGCGGGTATGACAATACGGCAGACAACACTGTATTGGGACATATGGGGCCTCTATGCAGTACTCGTGGCTGACACTATGCAGCGTAACACAGTTAGCAAAATATAATAAAGAAACTATAGGTATAGTTACACCTATAAATATAAGTTTATCTATAGTACTATCCCATTAGTTACTTTTGCGAGTTTGAAATGCTACTATTATCTTTGTAAAATAGACTTGCGTTTTGCTGCTACTCGCCAGATGTTAAGATGTTGTACCAAGTCTAGCCCTAATATACATACATACATACTCGTATATGCGCTAAGCGCTTGAACTGCGTTAGAAGTTATTTTACGAAATTAATTCTTATCAAATCGATATTGAAATTAAACGCTTTGACGTTTCTAGGTAGGTAATAAATTACAATCAAAATACTAGCAAGTAAGATTTGATTTTATGCGATTAACAAATATATTTTAAATAAATATTGATATAAAGCAAAAAAGTACGAAAAAAAAGTTTATTTTCCCTCCCTTGATATTTTATTTTTATTTTGCGTACTTGTTTTTATAGCACTACGGGGAATACATAGCTTGTGAAAGTTTCAGCGTTAGCTATCACGGTTTCTGAGATACAGCCTGGAGACAGACAGACATCGGAGGCTTAGTAATAGGATCCCGTTCTTACCTTTTAGGTAGGTACTAAAAAGCAAAAATAACTTTTACGTAAAAACAACGCAGAGGAATGTATACCATCATGATTATATCCTTAAAATCCTAATCTCATAATAGGCTTGTTAAAAAATCAGTAAAGCCCAAGCCCGAGGTTCCGTGATTACGAACCGACGTAAACCCTGTTTTCATAGCTTGTAAAAAGCGAACCTTTCATTAACTGTTTATTTTTTTTCTGTTCGCAGGTAATTACCTCTCTGACCAGGAAGGGTGGGTAAAGGAAATAAAAAGAAACCGTACTGCGACAGGCATAACTCAGGTAGTATACAGTGTTACTGTGAAAGAAATGTATTGTTTTATTTGGTCGCTTTTGCGAAACAGGGTTCTCCTAGTGCAGAAGCAACAAGAAATCTTTATACTAACATTATCTTTATTTTAACTAGCAAACCCAGAGAACTCCGTTTCGCCACAAAGTTGAAATTTTCCCTGAATTTTGTTTTCTGCAAACCTCTAAAAAAGTCTGAGTGTAAATATTTTAACACCAAAGCCATATCAGTTGTGTTAGCAATCATAACACAAACTAGAAATAGTTTTAGTATGGGGCTAACCAGGCCTGAAATCTAATGAGAACAGCTATAAATTATTATCTTTTAGTTATATGTATACTCATAGTATATAGTATTATATAGTATAAGTAATAAGAAACATTTCACACACGGTTGGTTAACGGTTTTTGTTATGGTAGCTAACACAACTGATTTCCATAGGTACATACATATTTTCTATAGATATAGATATATATATATATATATATATTTAACACCCAGACCCACAGCTAACAAATTCAGTTAAGCACAAAGATGTTGGCCGAGCCGGGAATCGAACCCGGATACTTCTGATTGCCAGTCCGGCATGGTGACCATTACGACGCCAACGTGGTCGTCGTATAATAGTATAATATTGCAAAGTACCGGTAGCCCTGTATGTAGGCGGTACACTCAAACACATTGAGCAAAGAAAAAGCTTGGCCTCTCACTTTCTTTGAATTATATCTTAAATTCTAGCCCACGTGTGTGAAAGTCATTGCTTGGTAGACGGCTTCTTATTTGCCTTCTATTATATTACATTCTCCACTTGAGTAGTACATTGATTGGAATATTGTCAATCAACTTGTAAAACTTCCTAGTCTGTCAATTTCTTCTTGGGCCTTGCCACGCTGCCGGTGGCATGCTATCTTTTAGGTTTTTTTATAATATTTAGGTACCTTACGTAGGCATTATTTTATACCTAGTAGTACCAAACTAACTTGACTAACTCAACTAAATAATTAACCGGCTCTGACAAACAGCCAAGACATCAAGTTAATTACCATTTAGGGAGGTGATATAACATTAATCAATATTCAAACTCAGAGCAAATAGTTTGACGTAATATTTAGTAGTTCAAGCACATTCCGCAATGGCTTTTACTTTTAAGTTGTTTGACATCTTACTTATGTTTGCAAAGAATGTCAGGAATATTTTGAATTATTGACAGCTTAGTAAGGCGCGGCGTGCGATTGCCTCAAGTTCCGAAGATTGTGGGTTCAATTCCCGTCAATGAGCGCGAACTTTCAGTGAAAGAAAGACCTTTCAGTTGTTATAATTTATTATAACTGAAAGAAAAGGAAAGGTAATAATAAGTATTAAAGGTCATGGAGAAAGCATAGCAACGTGATAGGGCATTTTCTAGAGCTTTTCTGGCTAGCAATCACCCACTAGTTAAAAAATCTGTCACCTAGTACCTAAACTGTTAGGTACTTGTTGTGGTTGTTCCGGAAGCTTCTTGAAAGACAGTTATTTCAGACTAGGCATGCTCAACCTTAGGCCGGAGTGTCACTAACTCAAGTAGTTAGGTGCTGGTTAAATTGCATAGCTGTGAAGAGTCAAGAAATAAGAAAATATTTTTCTTAAAATTGGGCTCAGAATCACTGTTTGCAATGGAAAATAATTCAAATTCATTGGATATGTATATGTCAGTATTAAAATCGAATGTCAATTTACTATATTATGTAAGTAAAATACCATATCATGTTTCCATTGGAGTGTCTTTACACTTAATACATCCTTGTCTATAGCTCTTTGTATATACGTAGAATAACTCACAATGTACTATGTAAGTACATAAAGAGTTTTCACTTTATGTAAACTTTACTAGTATATACTATCAGCAGTTAGAAATTTAGTCAAATAGTGTGCACGGAATAAAACTAGCGAAATGCATCGCGTCGTCAATAAAGATCGATCTAATCGAATAGAAATTAATTATTTATTGAATTCCGCAAACTGAATGCAAATTAGCAATGGTTTTCATCAAAAATACATTTACAGGTAGCCGTAGACTATTTTTATAGTATGTATGTAGTAAATACCAAAATATTTTTGATTATTCTTATAAAATAGCTGGCATGGGCGAAATACTATGACGGGTAATAAAATCAACAATTGCTAGCTATTAACTTCGTGAACAGATCTGATATTTTTAGTTTTTGTTATTTCATTATTACGGCTAGGGATTTAACCAGCAGAGCTCGTAACTTCATGTGTAAGTCAAACTCTCGCCGAAGTTGGAGCATGCCTAGTCTGGAATAATTGGCTCTCTAGTCGACTACCGGAACACACAGTTAGATACTGCATAAGCATAAGCAGCCCACTATACGTTCCCACTGCTGGGACTCAGCGCCTTCTCTCACTAGGAGAGAGATATAGGCCATCCACCACGCTGGCCAAGTGCGGGTTGGCGAATGACACACGTCTGCGTATATTGTGGTCCTCAAACATGCCGGTTTCCTCACGATGTAGGAAACGGTGAAGGAAACCGTAAAGCGAGTGCAAATCCACACATAACTTGAAAAACAAGTCATTGGTGTAGGGCCGGGATTGAACCAAGGGCCGTCTGATTGAAAAGCAGACGTTATTGCCACCGAGCCACACTCGCTTTATTGATACTGGACAAAATCCTAATTAATTAATACACCGACACTATATAAAAAAAAATCGATCTAACTCCCTAGTGTTGCTGTCTAATTTTAATATAACAGCAAAACTAGGGCCGAATAGCAAAGCCTTGCTTATCCGGTCTAATATTAATTACAGCCATATATTACACCTAGATGACCTAACACGAAGTTCTGCAGACCATAAAATGGCGTCCCATTATAAACGAATATGTCCCGTGAATTTATATGCAGGACAACTTTAATGGTTTACCGTTGTTGACACTGGATGTTCTTATAACGGGTAGTAATCGAATATTTAGCCTCAATTCGATGTTAGGGTCGCGACGTCCCGATTACAGAGGTTCCAATTATTTATCGATATCGATGACTTGGAACAATTTTGCAGGTCATTTGGTTAGGTTTAAACTTTCCTGGGTCAATATTATTTATACTTTGTTGATACATACTGTTTGAATATATTTATAGGTAAGTTTTATTTTTATGTTATTATTTTTTTTATTCCTAATATGCGGAGAGGAAATGGCGGGACGAACCAGCTATGTACATACTGTAAAAACTGGCAGAATATATCAAAAGACCAGGACAATGGAAGGAGGGTAGAGAGGCCTTTGCTCTTCAATGGGATAAAACAAACTCATAATAATAATTATTATTAATATTATTATTTATATATATATTTTTATTATAGGTGATTGAAATTAGTTTAAGCTTTAATTTACTAAAATTTTATTGCATTATTCAACATTTCGTTTGACTGCATTAACTAGTAAAGGCTACTTTATGAATTGATTAAGTAACTAAGCACAAGTGAGTCTTAAACTGGCACATAAATGAAATACATATATATGTATGTATCATGCAATGAGAAAGATGCAAAAGGTCATAATCTGCCAGGCTTGCCAAATGCGGGTTGAAGATGACACATGGATATCTTGAAATATTGTGTGATCTTAGAAGTAGGGTAAACTAAAGGGTAAGTTTAGGCTTTACACTAAGCAAGAGAAAATTCCACACTGTACTTGAAAACTATGAATTGGTGCAGGGCCGAATTCGAACCAGCTATCAGGACTAACAGTACATTCTCTCGAAGGAGCTACACTTGCAATAACATATACCCTTGCATAAATTATAATTAAGCCACCAAATGTTTATCAACTCTGAAACAAAACTTACTTTCTCTTTAAAATATAAGACAAAATTAAATATTTAGAGTACTTCCCCTGTGATACACTAAATATTTAATTTTGTCTTATATTTACAATGGATTCCGCAAAGTCAAAACAAGTTAAAGTCAAACGCCTGAGTCAATAGGTTACTTACTCTTTGTAAAAACATTACGACAATGGTAACGCCCTTATTCCAGTGGTAACCACCAACTGGAACAGAAGTGGAAACCCCGAGTCTCCTGGCGAAGTAGTTAATAGATCCGAGGCAGGTCGTCCTTAATAGGTCTAATAGGATTTAAACTGTTCAGTCTAGCGGCTAGACTTTGAATTGGGAGGTTACGGTGCGCCGCTAACTAGTACCTACTTCCTGTTACGTTCCGTGACTAGCTGCATCCGTTTTATCTAATTTGGATAAAATATGAGAAAGTCATTTAACGAATAAAAACCCTCCGTAGATTGCAATATCACTTATCGATTGTGAATTATGATCAAGCTCAAACGTATATTATAATGTATAGTTTTTATTGAGTCCGATTTATTCTAAAATAACAACTACAATTAAACACAAAACTTATAAGATAGATTAATTTGTATTACTCTTAAATTCTTGAAATTAGTTTTCAAGAATTTCTTCTGTATTTTTTTGTGTTGTCTCGAATTCAATTGTCGAACTTTACGTATTCTGAAACATAGCTGATAATTACATTTAAATTTCAAAAGAAGTATTATTGAAATAGTAAGAGAAGTTTCGTTAGAATTGCAAAACGAAATTTCATTAAAATTTCAAACATTTGGGAGCAGCACTAACAATTCTAATTTTGTTTAGCTCGTGTATTATTTAATGGTATTTGATCTGTCAAATACAGCCAATTCAATAAAACATCGAGCTAAGTACCTAAGTAGAGAGAAATTCAGCTCTTCATCTCTAAACCTTTGAACATTTATCAAATAACAATTTCAAATATTAAGGGAGCCTTTGTATCCAAAGTTAAATACCGAAATCTATTAGTAACATTCCATTCTGCTCATTCTTCAAGCAGCGAGACTCAAAAACCAGTTTTGCGAATAAATTGTTTGCGTTAAATTTACGATAGAGGCACTAAAACATCGGTTAGAAGTCACGACCGCGTGTAGACGAAGTATAACCCGCATACAAACGAGCTTTATGCTAAATCAGCCGTTTTATAATCTGCTATTGGCACATTATTTTTCAAAGTCACGGTTAGAAAATCCAATACGCGCATTCCGAGACGTACACATCTTGAGCAAGCAAAAAATTTCTTAACATAAATGTCATGTACGAGATCGTACGTTGGCCATTGTAAGCTGAAAGCGTATTTGCCAAGACTAAATTACAATACCGCAAAAAGGCATTGATTAAAAAATTTACCCACAAATAGTTTGCCCATTTGCATCACTCCGCGCCGGCTAATTCATAAGCGTGAGATGCTGTTTCGAAAAACATGCCTTTATTGCGGTTACTCATAAAAAAAACGTAAGAAAAAATCATAAGCAGGCCAGTGCGGGGCAATTTACTCATTGTGACAAACAATGGTCAATTAAGTAGAGCGTCTCGACCTATCGACTTCGTAACGGCTTGTGGGAAAACTCCGAATACTTACAAAAGGCGCTTCGCTATCAACACAGGGGAATCTAAAATTCTAAGCAGATAGTAATCTACATTCACACCGACCGAATTATCGCTAACTACCACGCCTCTACTAAAAGCAGAACCAATTTGGAGCCAAAACGTAGCTACCTACCGTCGACTCATTACTCCCACCAACCATAGTAGTACTTAAGGTGGTCAGGTAGACTAGCATTTTATACTTTTTTCTTTCGTTTCATCTATGAAACTCAGTTATAGTATTAGCATTAGCGTCTGGTAGTTTTTTCAAGCCTGTTTCCTACTAATTTGTGTAGACTGCCTAACGGGTAGGTGCCTACTCACTGGGGACTTCAATGAAAACCCTTGAATTCTAGTCAGTACTTCTTATATTTCCACTTCTTGTCATTACAGTACAATTATCCGACCAAGACTGCCGTTTCACACCAGGGCCTTGATTCTGTAAGGCCCAGACTTGTCTTGCCATAAACGCGTGACGTCACACGACATCGTAACTTATATCGTACCGCGGCACGGTAAGACACGGTAAAATGGTATTCTACATGCCATACGATAGGTTGTCTATGACACGTTACAAATACACGTGTTCGTCCAAAAATCTTCTTTCCGGTTTTTTCGATAAATTGCGGTTTTTTGATGTGAGCGTTTATTTATTAATTAAAAGGTAATTAGGTCGAGAAAACCATAAAATAATACACAATTTTTTGATTGATTGCATAAATTCTAATTAAAAGCTCCAAAATCACTATTTCTTCCTAAAATAAAATCTCTGAACTATGATTTTTGAACGAACAATTATGAACTCTGTCGTCTTGTCACTGTAAATATCTTCCGTACCATTTTTTCCAAATAAAAAATAATAAAAACACGGAGAATGCTAATTCGACGGCGTCAAAGGCGCAACAGCATAAATACAAGGCTCATGCGGGATTCTGTTGACCCTCTGTTGATTTGTCCCCGGCTGTTTGTGCAGTGCTTTCGAGTCACGAAATCACTGTTTACATATCTGTGTGCAGTTTTGGGGGACAAATTGACAGCACCGACGAGGAATACTTGTATTCCTGTTGAAATCAAAGTAAGTTTAACTGCTAGACTAAAGACTAGCGTTATATGCATACATTTATGTTTATTTTTTATTGAATAACATAATATTGAATAACATATGTTGTTTCAGATATGTGACAGCAATATAAATATCACAGGCATTTGTGCAATATTTGGAGGTGCTGCTCATGATAGCTTTGTGTGGAGTGCATGGAGCATAAGCAGACACCTCGAACAGCAATACAATAGTGGGAAAACGGGATGGCTTTTGGGTGACTCTGGATATCCCCATGGAGGCCATGGTTAATGACACCTGTGTTAGATGCTAATGATAACACTCTAGAAGCCCACTACACTAATATGCATGTTCATACATGTGTTTGTGTTGAACAGTGCATAGGACTTTTGAAAGCACGGAGGCGATGTTTATTGCACCACAGTGTTTTGCATTATAAATTATAAGCCCACAAAATGTGCAAAAATTGTAAATGCCTGTGCAGTGCTGCATAATGTATGCCTAAATGATGCAGTTGAAATTGATACTACAGTTGCAAGTTTAAGGGAAAATAATATATTAATTCAATCTGATTCTCTTGCTGGCAATTTAGTAAGACAACAACTTATTAATATTTTGTGGCAAAATCGGCCTAGAATATAAACAATTATGTATATATCTATTCTAATATTATAAAGCTAACTCTTCAGCTTTATAATATTAGTATAGATATGTATGATATGTTTGTTTGTACATGCTAATCTCAGGAACTACTGGTGTAATTAATTGTTGTAAGGTACCTATGTTTAAAATAATAGATACTTATGAACTTTTTAAAAGATTTATTTTTCTATTAGTTTGTCCAACTAATTACTAATATCTTGCATAACATGCACCAACCTGAAACAAAAACATACATTAATATATGGAATTATATAATTGGTAAAATAGGCATGCTATTGAATCTCTCATGAGATTTGTTTGTTGGTTAGCGATGAGTGTATAATAAAAATGTATTTAAGCAACAATAACATGCTGTTTTATTTCCTTCAGTGCCTTGATTAATATAATTAATGTTAATAGGGCTCAAATTCCCTCTAGTACATATAAGAATTGTAAAAATATATTTTAATAGACACAAATACAAGACAAAGTAATCATAGAGCTTAGAAGCCAATAGCACCCGTAGTCCCACAACCACAAAAGACAAGCAGATAATAAAATAAGTGCTTTAGCCTTAAAGCTGTTGTATGCTAGAAGCTTACTTATATATCCTTGGTGATATGTTAGGATCACTCTCAGTAGGTATACTCGGGTTGCTGCGAAGACTCTCAATTTTGTAGTCAGGAGCTAGAGATAATCATCAAATAAATGTGTCAGTATCTATTAAAATAGCTAAATAATTTTAATGATCATACATGAATGTTTATACTGAAATACCATAATAATATTCAAATCTATTTTAGTGCTACATGTGGATCAATTAGTTATGTTGTAACATACAACTATTGCAACTAACAATAACTGTTATTCTTATTTATTATAACATACATACATAAGTCTTAGTAGCAACATTATAAAAAATAATTTAAATATTTTATAATGTTGTTGTTACTAAGGTTCATAAAGATATTTGAAAATAAATTATGAATTCTTCTTATGTAGATTCTAATTGAAGAAAAATATTATTATTTATTGTTGAATGTACCTGCCAAAATTAGCATTCCTCTCCTCCTCAATTTTAATCTTCTTCTCTTCTATTTGTATTAATTTTGCGTCAAAGTTATCTGTAACAAGAATACACCTCCTCCATGCCAAAGACGGCTACAGGCCCCAACACCTCCAGCACTTGGTGCTCGGTGTTGTTGAGCTCCACTATTTTAGGGGGTCCGGTGCTTCCAGGGCCATAGCCCCGGTACTCTGCCCGGTTGTAAGCAGCCCTTCTTTTTACGTTGTTACGCATATCGAGCCATGCCTGAAATTAGGTAATGGCCGAGTCCTAAAGCCATATCACTATGGTCTTTCATGTACTCAGCCAAATATCCCAGCTGGGCCGGAGTCGCCTTTGGACGGCTGACTGGGCTGCGCTCGCAACGTCTAGGTGATGGCTCCATGTTTCCTTTATATTGAATGTTTATACATTTAACGACACCATTCACAATGAATCACCTATTTATACACACTTTCTTATAACACATAGATTAAAAACTGACATATTTTGTTGAATATGTCCTTCTAAACTTACAATTGAAGTAGGATAGTATTATTAGGTACTTTAGGATACTATTTTATAAGAATAAAAATGGAAAAATGTGATGAAATGCGTGAGCGTGTGTAATGAAATGCGAAACTTTTTGTTTACAAGTCATAGACATAGAATATTAAGAAGTTACTATGGGAAAAAGCGTGTCTTGGCGCGTTACGTGCCCTCGCAGGGCACGATAAGTTGACAGCTCAATTCCTTACGTCACTGTGGTTACGGAATCGGTTAGTGGCATAGCGAATACCGTAAGAGCGCGTTACACGCCTTTAACGTGTCTTGCCGTGGTAAGATAGAGAAATGGCCTTACAGAATCAAGGCCCAGCCTTTCTCTCAACGTCGCCTCGCAAAACGCGTCACTCAACCATTTTCCCCGATTCGTCAGAAATCCACCAATCGGAGAAAGGGGTTTGCCATTAAAATAAAAACAGTATTGCCGCGCTCAAAAATAATAATCGATTAAAAGATTAAATCGACTAAATTAAATTGAATATGAAAAAGCGAAACCTTACAATCGTCCATCCTGACATCGTGAGCGTCCCGCTCACGATCCCAGGTGGCAACCTTACAATCGGCTGGTCTGATACGTCAATCTTACTGTACAATCAATATGTTATTTATTTACATTACACTTACAATAAATTTAACCCTGATCTTTTTGTTCTCATTATTAATATTATTTTATTTTACTAAGGGTACAATCAGTATCTATATTACGCAACTCAACCTGACAAAATTGATATTAGTTCTTAACTTACACAAATAAAATGTAAATATTACACAATACAATTCCAAAAAATATCCTTTTAACTGACATAAGAATTATATAATGCTTAAGTTTATAAGAAAAGAGAAGTGAGGTGAGGATGAGATCAACAAAAAAAATGTTCATAAATTGTTTGTATCGAATATCAAATCATAAAATCAGCTATAAGATTGTACCACCCAACAATATATACAGCCTATGAAAATTATAGATTTTTATAAAGTAAATAACACACATTAACCTTACTCGGCATCAACAAATCCATGATGATTAAATAAGTTATACATCTGGTGTATATATCTATACAATATTAAAGGATCCATACTCTATTCAAATAATAATTAAACAGTAAGTTTATCTGATATTTCTACCAAAAATAATAAGGAAAATATGCAACTTCTTATCCCATTCGGATACTGAATATCAATAAATCACAATTCAGGAAATCTAAATCTAAAATGGCACCTAAACGATAGCTAGATTAGGGCCATAGCATCAAAGTCCGCAGGTGGGTCACCCTTGGACACCTTCACCTTTGGACATCAATCAATTCTGGGCCACGAACCGGTCCGCACCCAGTCATGTCCACAAGGATCGTTCACCCAGGGACGTAAACCAGCGTTAGCGGTCTCTGCACCGGGTCAAAACGAACCGATTCGCACCCTCTCTGATCATCTAGATGCCGCTCTATGCGGAACCTCACACGGATCACGAGACTATCGAATACTCATGACCGTGCCTCCTCTGGATGTATCAACTCACTCGCTCGATGCTCGTGGTTGATCTGTAACAAAACATAGGTCGATCTGTAGAAATTAAAACTAATATCTTTCTCAAAGGTAAAGAAACCAATAATCGAAATAGGATCTCTAGTCACTATCATTGGTAGTGAAGTCTTTGTCATGAACCTGTAAGGGTGCGAGTATATCCTCGTCTACAAATGGTCCAAGATGATTTACTTACATCGTATGAAACGGAACCTCTATCTTTAGTATAAACGAGTAATATCATGCTTGTACCACAAAAGAGATACACAAAGATTAGTAGTACCTAAACGAAGACTAGCTAAAACAGCAAATAGCTTTCACTGTCTTTTTTTTCACGGTTCTTTCCTCTCTTTTTTTTCATCTTTGTTTTATTGTAAATCACCTGCTTTGGCTAAAAGTGTTAATAAAAACATGCTACTGACCAAAAGCAAAGAAATTTAAATTGAATAGAGTTACTATAAACTAGCGGAGGTTAAAGAAGACTCATATTTAGTGACTTAAATGTATAACGTATGTAAAAATGACAATTGATTCTATTGTAATTTGATTATGCTATTATACAAGTTTTATTTTTACGATTCTACTTTATACATACATTGTATAATTTGATTTTTATATTGTACTGATTGACAAAACCAAGTGCTTGTCGCCTGAGGTTAATAAATATACTTTGACTTTTACTTCAATGCAATGAAACTTTATTTGAATGTGAACGATGTTGGGCATTGAATTAAGGTGTTCTTACGGCGTTCAAGTGTTTTATTTTATTTTATTTTATTTTTCGCAAAAAGGATCAATGGGATCGTAATTCATACGGCACTAGTGCTACCTAACCCCTTTGTACCTCATCGATTATTCTTATTATCGTCTAAATGCCGGGAGGGCTTGTTGTCTTTTGAAATATGATTGTTTTTTATATAACTCAGCCCTTACCTATATCACTTTTCAAAATATATATTTTTCTTTTATCTACACAACTCTAATCACCAAATTGAGAAGAGTTAATCAACCAATCATCGCCGCTAATTATCAATACACCCTGACAATGATCGAAAACACCCTCGGCATTCGTCACGGAATTTACCAAAAGTGCATCTACATGCCCCTTTCGGAGACTGTCGAACACTTGTAAGGCTTTACCACTAGCGAACAACTGAACTCGTGCAAAATCAACCACCAACAAGCAATGCTTGGGAGATTAAGATATTGCTTTAGAAACACGGATCGAATCGCGCAAAAATTAGTAATAACTTTGAATTCCAAACCTAACAAATAGACTAAAAAAACGTAAAGAAAAGATTACAGCCAACGTCTAAAACTCAGGGGTGGAAATTATTTTAGTTGGGTGAAATTTGTCAACTATAGAATTTTACAGATCAAAACTGCTGCAGAAATTGATCTTAGGCAGGCTTACCCTGTAAAATAATATCGGGTAAATTTTAACATAACCAAAGTAACTAAACATTTCAAGTTCAGAATGAGATTAGCATTTTCTATCACTTGTCATATCTTTTCTAAATAATCAAGACACCGAGAGACCACCAAAAATAAGAACATCAATATACGCTTTGGCGTTCTTAAAGTAAGCTGAATTCTTTCCTTTTTTTTTCTTTTTTTTTTTTTCTTTTTTTTTTCTTATTTTTCTTTCTTTTCTTTTCTTTTTTTTTCTTTTTCTTTTTTTTCTTTCTTTTCTTTTCTTTTTTTTTTTTAATCTTTTTTTTTTTTTCTTTCTTTTTTTTTCAGTCTTTTTTTTCTGTTTTTTTCTTTTTCTTTTTTTTTCCTTTTCTTTTCTTCTTCTTTTTTTTCATTTTCTTTTTTTTCTATTCTTTTTTTTTTCATTTTTTTTTTTATTCTCTTTTTTTTAATATGCATCTAGGAGATTGCTGCACATATGTGGTTAACTAACTGCATTTCAGCTGTGTTGGTGCTCTCTAAGTCCTTAAAGGATGTCGTAAAGCATTAAAACGTTTTAAAATAATTTAAGATTTAATCAAGTCATGTTCAACTTCCGAAACCTGACTAATATCACAAGCGTCGGTTCATAATTGTTCGGTTAACGAAGTGTACCCGATCAGCTCGGCAGATCACGATATTCTTGGAGATTTGGCAAAACTCCGATACTGATAATTACTTTTATTGTATTATAACTATCCTTGCATAATACTCCACCGGTTACGAAAAAATTTGTTTATTCGATTTACCTACAATATTTTTTTTTTAAATAAGGTTCCCCGTAAATGAGTCAATACAAACTTTCACGGTGGTTCAAACAATCTTAAGATCAGCATCATACGTCACTTCAAAAGACGAATATTTTGTTTTTCAAAGTCAGGCTGTTTCCACAGATGAACTGAACTTCCACACTAAGAAATTTCGATTTAGCGCATTTGAACACGATTATGTAGGACCGTAAAACTGCCTGATTAATGCAGAGTTGTCCAACATTTCGTCACTGACATGATTTAGAATATTAGAGAGGCTTAACGGTTCTCATTTAAATTAATTTTCTCTAACATATTTATTTAAGTCACTTGCATACACCACTGAAGGACGTATTACTCACAGCACGAGGGACAACTCTCAGTGTGAGTGCTGCGTGACAAATATATTGTACATACATTTACAAAGCATGTCATGCAATTATAATGTGCTTCGTTTTGTTTAAGCTTTGTAAATACTTAAGAAATAAATATGATTAATGCAAATGAAATTGCTGTAGCCAAATTCCGCAAAGCGCGTAGTGGCACAGTGATAACGATTTCCAACGAGAGGTTGAACTACTATTATATTTATTAGTCTATGGTAACCGACCTCCTTGCACACGACTAAGCTACATAACTAACTGAGCTCACGACACTGGTAACGACTTCGTTTACACTTAACTAGAGCAACAGATCGCCTAACAACTTCACATTTTATTTATATATTGTAGGTATTGCGATAGTGTTAATTAATAAGTGTTGTAACCTTTTTTATTTATTATCTATCTTTTCCAAAAACCTTTATACAATAATACTAAATTTTATTTTGAGATGGTCCTAATTGATCAGCAACTGATTTATTTTTCAAATTGATATCGCTACCGAAATCTATGAACGCCAAAGTGGGGATCCCATTAGTTAAAATTGTCGAGTGTCCATTAATTGAACGGATATAGTTTATGTTTTGTACTACGCTAGCAACCGATTTAAGTTTGTCGCCTGGTTCGTTACGGCACGGTTAACTATAATTTATTGGTGATTGGTTACAATCTAAATTGGTACATAACCACCAACGATTGGTTTGCGCGTGAGCAGCGTAGCGCTAGAGCACTATATTCCAATATCTGATCACACAAAGGGTAATAATGTAACCTACAGATAGTTTTCCCGAATTCTCTCATTGGTTGAGTAATTAAAACTTTACTTAGCTACGCCTTAGTTCGGTTCATCTGAAGATTTCTGAAGAAAGATCAAAATTAGGCAAGATATTTTAAAATCTATCTACTGCAACGAATGTGTACCAAAGTTGGACACAAGACCATCTTCCATACAAAATAACATCAATAATCGTATGTAAAATGAAGGGCTACGTGACCTTCTAAAATTCCGGCGTCGATACGTGGCTCTGCAGGGAACGCGGCGGTCTCCGCCTGGCTCCCATCTAACGCTCGCGGCTGCCGGTCCGCACTCCCGGTCGGCGGTGACTGGAACTGCTGGCCCGAGTGCGGCTGCCGGTGTTGTACGTAGAAAACCACGTGTCGCAGAAGACCCTCGACTTCCCTGTCTTGATCACGACTCCGTTGCTTCATTGTCTGAAACCATGCGCTCCGTAACGGACGCGTTAAAAAAATGTGTTAAGTACTTTTATTTAAATGAGGGTAGTCTGAAAATTTTTCGAGTAAATAAGCTATGTAGTTCCTACGCATATTTTGTTTAAGAATTAGTTAATTTCGGTTATACATAAAATTGATTAAATGCACTGTAAGATCCCCAAAATTGTTCAAAGCTAATGTTATATAGAATAAGGCTACCTTTTATTTAATAGGAAAATACTCATCAAGCAATTTTAGCAACAAACACATTTCATCAATCTATCTTCTATTATCACATTAATATCTAATCGCATACTGTAGTCAACAGATAAGGTACCCACTATATATATGCTATGTAGGGACTAGAAAAACTGGTTTGAAATAACTACTTGGGAAGAAAAAGAGGAAATAACCAAAAAGTGATACTACAAAAAATTGAATGTTTTCGCGGGTTGGGGCGCCAACATGGCAGATAAGAGAAAAAGGTTTAGAATATTTTTTTAATAAAACTTGCCAACCAACTCCCATTTTATGTTAATAGGTATAAGTTAAACTACCACGTGTCACGACCAGTCTGGCTTACCAACCCCGGAGTGCCTCTAGATAGTCGGCCTTTGCAGCCCTAGGAAAGCGCTCCGAAAATTAATTTGCCAGTCTGTATGCATAGACACCTATTGTAATTATAGAAAAGAGAATAATAATAAAAAAAAGGGTGAGCGTGTACTTACGTTTTTTTTTTTTTTTTTTTTGCTGTCGTTCCCTCTTCTGAAATGTAGACTGCCTAACGGGTAGGTGCCTACTCACTGGGGACTTCAATGAAAACCCTTGAATTCTAGTCAGTACTTCTTATATTTCCACTTCTTGTCATTACAGTACAATTATCCGACCAAGACTGCCGTTTCACACCAGCCTTTCTCTCAACGTCGCCTCGCAAAACGCGTCACTCAACCATTTTCCCCGATTCGTCAGAAATCCACCAATCGGAGAAAGGGGTTTGCCATTAAAATAAAAACAGTATTGCCGCGCTCAAAAATAATAATCGATTAAAAGATTAAATCGACTAAATTAAATTGAATATGAAAAAGCGAAACCTTACATTTGATAAAGGCGAACTCTTGTGTCTGTATATTTGTAATATCTTCACATTTGGCATTGAAATAGCAAATTTAGGCTAATTTCATCCTGGATGGCAACACTAACACAGCAACCTGGTGGCAACACTACTGGGCGCATCTAATAAATCATAAATTCGACAAGCTAATGATATATCAATTGCAAATAAAAACGTTATCCC
This sequence comes from Mellilla xanthometata, assembly GCA_035578125.1. NCBI lineage: Eukaryota > Metazoa > Arthropoda > Insecta > Lepidoptera > Geometridae > Mellilla > Mellilla xanthometata. Next base: position 364,844 of record JAPUBQ010000022.1, read on the forward strand.
GTTCACCCTAACCGCTGACAAATTAAAGGCAAACAAACATAGAAAAAGCCACTGATTAAAAGGCTCGACACAAATGCAGATACATTTAATTCGGCGCCAGATAATGCGGCAAAATCACATTAACATGAGTTTAACAAATAAATAGAGCGGCAAATTAATTCGTAATGAAACAACCACAAACTTAGCGAGCGAATGTGACATTCGATGATTTCGGTTCTAATTAAAATGGCGCGGCGCCGGCGAACGGTTCGGGAACAATAGTACCCGCATGTAGTAATCCTGTTATCGCGGAAACTGTCGCCGCTGGAGTCACACAGATAAAAACAATGGTAGTGTCAGTTGTTCGCGCAAATCTCTTAATCTGGATGTTACAATATTTTGTTAGAGCGTTGAAACGGGAGCGTTGGCAGCGGAACGCGAATTAAACGTTTCGTAGAGGAATTCGGAGTAAGCTGATTACGGCAAGACAAAACAATCGGTGTTTTTCAAATGTGTCAGTACGATTTTACTTTATACCATGATGGGAAACAAGAAGTCGACGAAAAAATACTTTACCATAGATTAAGCTTGATAAAATAATTGGCTTAGTAATTGGCTAATATATTCCTCTTCTTCTTCTTGGTATATCTTCGTAAATCGAACGGGGGTCAAACCTCTTATACCGATCAGACATTGTTTTAGAGTTGGAACAAATATTTATCAGATTTCTGTAAATTGACAGTCGTAACTCTAATATACTCGTATGTACTTGTATTTCTGACTCGCTTCGATCTTCCTTGAGGAGTGTAAAACTTAGGAATTTTCTTCCGGTATCTCTGTTTCCTGAGAAGTATCACCTGGGGGTCTTCAAATACAGAGTTAATAGGTACTTTCTAGGTTAGTGTCGCCTATAGTATTGTTAAACACCAGGCAAGCTGTGGTCAAACGCAAATCTAAACGTTGTAAAAAATCTTAAGCTTACATTGCCAGTAATTGGCCAATATCTTGATCCCAAGACGTGTTCTCAATTTTATTCAAACCCAAAAATGGTCCTCGTTTGATCATCTACCTCTCGCATTAACGAGTGAATGCGGTTTATTTCCCGTATCAATAGAATTAATAGGTAAAGTTGAGTTTCAAACAACTGCAAACACCAATTCAAAAAGTTTTGCACAATACCTTTCGGGCGAAATAATTAAGCTCCCATAACTGGGCCTATCATAACATGGAGTTCTGGTTTTATGGCTTTTGATTGTGAAATATTAGGGTATTCACGTATGGGTAAGGTGGTACTTGAAAATATAAATAGGTAAATTCCCGATAACTTCGTTCAATTAGAAAGAAAATAAATTCTTATAAGGATTCCGTGTACCCAAGATAAAGTAACGGAGTCCTTTCACTTAGACTTTGCTATCCGTCCATCTGTCTGTTTATCTAAGGCTGTGTCTCATGAAATGTGATAGCTAAAGTGTAGAAGTTTTTAAGTATATCTGACGCCACTATAACAAAAATTACTAACATATAAGAAAACAATAAAAATATCTAGGTAAAAAGTATATTGTTAAGGATACTATAAACTATATACGACCATTTTTTATTATTATATAGTATAAGTTAGTTTGTAGTAAGGAATCCTTGTAAAGCGAGCCTGACTCACATATGGCCTACTTTTTTTAATAATGCCAAAAGTAAATGAAAAATATATTAAGTATGTATTGATAATCTATTTATTTTTTTATTGCACTAAGGACGTGTACTGATTGATATAGAAACTTTTATCGTTAAAGTTATTTCATAGCAAAGTAGAAGTCGGTAAATTTAAAAAGAAAATACGTGATACCAGCGAATATAATAAGGAGTCTACCAGATCCCGAACATTATAAGGGTACGAGTAGCATCAAAGGAATAACTGCGATCTTTGTTGTATGAAGCTATTGTGTATTCCAGGTATGTCTGACAAAATAGGTATAACTTGAGTTAATAAAGAAAAAGTTTGAAAGTTCATGTCGTCTAACTCGCATAAATGAGTGTGAGCAAAAGAGAATGAACTTTCAATAACTAAGTATGTCACCCACACACACACACACACACAAACACGCACACACAGCTATATAAACAAACGTCAAACTTAAACACCTCATTGTGGAATTTTCCTCTGGGCGCTACCGTGCGACGACACGTCAAATTGTAGGTCCCGGATGTTAATCTTAGTATAAACAGCCGTTAAGCCAAATCAGGGGCCTTTGGGCGGCTTTAAAACTCTCGACACCAGAGCTTGGCCACTAAGCTCATATGAAGAAGAATAAGAATACCTAATCGATCTTGCGTCAAAGCTTAAAATCTGAAACATAATTAAAAATATTTATAATATCTTGTAAAGTTACAAACATTGTTTTCAATAATAACAGAGTGAAACCAATATCGCGTATTGCTTTCGCAACATCCCAATGTATCCACCTCCTGTAACGAACCTTACCTTCCTTTGTTGCGAAAATTATACCGTGTGTAGTAATTACAACAATTACGACGGTGATTTCATTAGTGAAATTATACTGAATGCTGGATTACATTAACGTCGTATCGGGAATCAGAATACTACTTTTTTTTTGTTTTTTTTTACATGAAATGGGCTTGCGCTTGATCACAATTCACCTGGTGGCAAGCGACATTATGATCTAAGGTGGAGCGCGCTTACCCAGAGAAAACCGGTTCACTCTTGCTTTGAAAGCCGCTAGATTGTATCTCAGGGAATAGGAAGCTAGGCAAAGAATTCCACACCTTCGCGGTTCCCACTATGAAGGTGAAGGCAAACAAGAGTGTGTGTGTGTGTGTGTGTGTGTGTGTGTGCGCGCACGTGTGTGGTAGTGTAGTTAATATTAAGTCCCAACGGAAGACTAGCGCTGGTTGCTTGCAACCAGCATTATGCTAAGTTGCGGCTAGTTCCTGGCAGTATCCTGGCTTTTTTCAAGTTTTGACTAACACTATGCCATCATTATTGTACTGCCATGAATAAACGTAATATACGTATCTTTCTATCCTTAATTTTTATATTTATTAGTCTACCAGCTGCGTTCTGCGGTGATGACTCTGGGATAAAAAGTAGCTTATGTGTGTAATCCAGGGTCTTACCTATCTCCATACCAAATTTGATTGAAATCAGTTCAGCCGTTTGAGCGTGAAGACGTTACATGCAAACACACAAACTTTCGCATATACAATATTAGATGCGTCCACGGAGCTACCCGGGTTAATCCAGGACAAAATAATTTCATTCGGGATAAAAAGTAGCCTTGTGTTAATGCAAGGTCCAAATTATCATCAAAGTAAATCTCATAAAAATCGATCCAGCCGTTGTAGCGTGAAGTATAGTAGCATAGATTTTTAAGTTATTTACGTTTCCCTCAGGAACCACTACTGTTTTCGGCATAAAAAGTAGCCTATTTGTCAATCCAAGCTCTAACGTATCACACCAAATTTCATTAAAATCAGATCAGCCATTTGTGCGTAAAAAAGGAACAAAGATACGCACTTGCACACTAACTTTCGCATTTATTAGTAGAATAGGATAAATTGGAGAAATACGTTATATAAATACATCACTATTTGGTAACAATATATTAAACATCACTAATTACGTTAGCAATTACCATAGCAAGAGGCGTGTACTTCATGTAAACTTTAACCGCTTACCTCATCGAGAAACTATTAATATTGAGGTCTGCAAGCAACAATCGAAACCGGACACAGATGATATCATCGAAGGTCGAGGGGTCACAGCGGTTTTATTTTAACCAACGCGATGCATATACAACCTTATTTTATCAGAAAAGGCTGCATTTTTTAAATTCACGTCCAGTCCAAGTAGGTAACAGCTGCTGCATTTGTGTATATTATTTATTTTTGTTATCCTTTATTTGGAGCAATATGGCTTTAGAGACAATAAGCTTCATTTGTGTCATTATTGACTGTTGAGGTATGCGCCCAGCGACGCATCCTTCTTATTATTCAGTTAAGTCTTGTGGCATCTTCGTTTTAGTCTCCGCGGAGGCCCTCTTCTGGTCAGTTCTCTAACCTCTTCATTTGGATGTTGTAGGATTCTCTTTAGATATTTTTGGGCAGTATTTTTAACCTCCTCTTGTACCGTTGGTATCTCTAGGTCATGGTGCAGAGCATCGTTGGTGACATACCATGGAGCAACGGTGATCATCCTCAAGACTTTGGATTGGAATCGTTGTAGAATACTTAGATTGGTTTTCGAAGCTGTACCCCATAATTGGATGCCATATATCCATACTGGCTTTAATATAGTTTTATAAATCAGTAATTTGTTTTCCAGGCTTAGTTTGGACCGCCTGCCCAGCATCCACTGGTATTTTCGTAGTATTAGGCTAAGTTGTATTCTTTTTGAAAATATGTGTTTTTTGCCAGGTAAGTCTTCGGTCAAGGTGTATTCTTTATTAATGTAGGTCTGTGTGCATTTTTTCTCATCATTTTTTCCTTTACTTTGATCAATAATCTTTAAAATTGTGGATTTTTATTTGTCAAAGTTTATACATTTATATGTACTCGTAATAAGTGCATTATCGTATTTACAGATATAGAATTTTTGATCAAAATAAAACACACTTTACATATTTATGTTTAAGCATCTTAATGATGTTGTCAAATATTGAATTTACTTAGTAGATATGTATTATAATGTTTGCTTATTTGTACATGTAGTTTAGTTGTTATGTATTAAAAGTAAATAAAATAATTGGAAGAAAATCTCAATTATTTCGTGTACTGCCGCTGTTATCTGAAACCATATTTAGATATGCAAAGAAAACATCAAAATACATATTTTTTAAATTTGTTGTGTTCCTGCGACCGACCACCACAGCTCCACTCAACTTACACAGGTATAACTAATCGACCTTCCTACATCTAAGTTTCTCTTCCCTCGGCTGGAATTCTCTCTTCGTCGGGCTATCAATCTACCGGCCTGATACAATAGGTTATATGTATTTATTTTATGAACTGTAGCGCCTGTTGCTCGGCTAGCTAAGGTGATATGACGCGATCATTGAGGTAAAGCAACGGTCGATGCAGACACTCCATGGATGGATGGATGACCATGCGCAAAACTGACTTTTAGAAAGTAGCATTTTCTGGGCATTAACGTGAATCTGATGACATGTTAAACTGTCAGTCCGGCTGTTAGTCTTAGTACAAGCAGTCGTTGAGCTAAGTCAGAGGCCTTTGGACGGCTTGAAAACTCTCGACACCAAAGCTTGGCCACTTAGCTCATACGAAGAAGAATAAGAAGATTTAACTGTCATGAACAGTAATAAAAACATTTAAGACAATTCACTCCATACAGTTAACGTATAAAGTTTCACATATTCCAAGTAATATTTCGTCTCATAGCAACAACATCAATTAACTAAGATGAATCTTGCTTATTTCTCTAGTACCTTATCACATTCGATTTACATACGCGTATAATAATGTGTTGCTTAATTATTTATGCCGAGCTTAACTCCGCTGTTGTTAGGGAGGCGAAGTTTGAAATTCCGATTAATGATGTAGGTACGTTGAAAATTATTTTGACAACCCTTTAGTGTTCGAACACATATCAATAAACTATTATTAATATTATCAGTCGAATATGATCTTGATTATTAGTCAAATATATCAAAATTACTGTATTAAAACTTTCGTAAGGCATATTTGAATAATGTTTGTTTAACCGGCTATCACTTACGTTTATTTTGTCTATGGTCTAATGTAATCAGTGTGCGATTCTCAAAGGCAGGAACACAACCAACGTATGATCAATATTGTTAGTAATATGTCATCAATAATTTTAGTAAAAGTGACATTAATATTATCAGTCAAATGTGAACGTTCAGATTAAGTTGATCGGACTCAAATTACACTTCATATGCATGTTTTTTTTTCGAAAAAACGCAGCAAACGAACTCAAATAATAAAACTTAAAAAAAGATATATTCGTAATTTCGTGTCACGGTGTGTAAATAAAGAAAACCGAAAGTACCCGTTATAAAGATCTTTCAACCAAAGTTACAACCGTTTTATGACCTCGTAAGAATAATTTGTCGATTTAACATTTCGTCAATGTTGTTGAGGTACATGTTTGTCTTTACTATTGACTGAACAAAAACTTCCGTAAAATGTCGTTTTACTTTACCAAAGAGGTTTTCTGTAATTATACTTTTACCTATTAAATTTGTAACTTAAACATGAACTTTTCAACGCGATAAAAGCGTTCATTTTTATGGTGCACCATACAATATTTTACAGAATTACTGTACTAGTGTACGTAATACTGTACTATTATAATTTCAATACAAAGAAATACCTATATCATTTTAACTATAATAAATTCCACTAAGGCTAAAGTTTTGATATAAGTATGTATATTTGTTACTTCTGCACGCTTAAACTATCGAACCGATTTTGATGAAATCAGATATGGAGATAGCTTAGACTCGGGTAGCACGACGAGTTGCGACTAGTAATCAAATAAACGACTTTACTTACTGGTTTCAGCTATTATTGACGCATTCACAACTTAGACCTCAGTTAGCTCTACAAAGTTGAACCTAATGTACGAACACCTTAAGTAAAATCAATTACCCCAGCCCCACATTTATTGTTTTTCAATTGACTATTTCACTTCAGCAGATCAAAAGATACCGTTGACCTTGTTCTACTTTCAGCATGCAGAATGAGTAAAGAGTTAGCACCATTTAGCGATCGGCGACTGTTCGCAATTTCACACGTGCTTCTATGCCGTTTGTTCTCGTTTGCCGTGATTGAATACGCTGACAAAGCGAGCTTGTATGTTGGTTATCGATAGTATCAAATGCAATGAACATGCCAGTGCTGTGATGTGAAAATAATGAGACTGGGTATTTGATGGAATGTGACTGGGTATTAGATTTGCTAAATTCGTAGCTTTTGCTTAAAAGTATTGAACATACGCGACTAGAAAAACGCGTTTTTGAACTAAAGTTTTGTAAAATTAAAAATTAAAATGTCAATGTCACGTCTGTAACTCTATTATTTTTTCTCTGTTTTAGTTTAGTTTGTTATTATTTTCATTACTTATTTTGTTTTGTATATTTCCTCCTACTAAAGTAAGTATTAAATAGTAAAGTGTATAAACAAAAGCGGCAAATGGCTCGGTGCGGATGAAACTGTTGCCCCGATGCACAGGATGGAAAGATACAGTGGAGTGTCTCTATAACGTACCACACATTGTTATTACTTATTCATTCTTTGCCTTAACTATAACATGTACGTATATAGTTTAAAGGAATATAAAAATATTTTGTATCACTTATCTTAGTGACAGCTATGAGTGACTAGACAATTGTTAAATTTCAGGTACGTATCACATTTGCACACCACAATTGCATATTCTGACTCCATACTAAAAAAAACTTGAATTTAGTATAGTTATGAAGTCGTCAAGTATTTTATTGATAAATTTTAGATTCATAATTATGTCACTTCATTGCACTATGCAATGCAATAAATAAAATTACCGTACTTAAATGTCACAGATATTAAAAATATTTAATAATCCTGAAATATTGTTTCAAAGAATAATTGGTATTTTATCTTGTTAAGTAAAACATGACATTTTGGACACGATCCCCTTACTAAGTCCCAATTTGAAAAGATAAGTGTCGTTTGTCCCTCTTCTATCCTTCGATCGGTCAATACAACCCAAAACCTCTTGTTTCCCGCAAAATTGATGAGAACCCAAACTTCTCGGGGAAACAGACGACTATCGTCTATTTTTAGGACCGTCAAAACTTTCGTGATGAATTTGTTACGAGATGCACTATGTTTATTCTCTCTCATAGAACCGACCACTTTGAGCTGGTACTTGAAAAAGCATAATTCGTATACTACGAGAAGACCAAGTTATAGTGGTCTCGATTTGATACCGTAGAAGTTACTTTTTTAAACGCATCTGTTCTTCCGTGGAAGTCATATAATGCAGCGTCTGTTGTCTGAAGATGTGATAAATATTTTAGTTTGAATTTTGGCGCTTGCTCGAAATGTGTCGTAAAAGTTCAACACCTATGTATGAAACGAGATTTACAATTCATCGGATCATGTTTTAGAGCAATGAAGCCAGCGGTTCTATTGTACGATGATTTGATTTATTGAAGAGCTAGTTTTATTGGAGTACATTCTTCAGTTTGTTATATGTTTTGAATAAAAATAATTGGCTAAGTACGAAGCTGGCGAAAAAATATGTTTCTTATGTGGCAGCCCTCTTAATTATTTATTATGTTTTAATTTTGGAATTTATTATGAAATCTGACATTAATATTCTTTTAAAAAAAATTAAGCGTCTATAGCTACTGAACAAAAAACACGTATAATGTATTTTTTTTAGTATTTGTTGTTATAGCGAAAATATACAATCTGTGAAAATTTCAGCTTCCTAGCTATCACGGTTTATGAGATACAGCCTGATAGACAGACAGCGGAGCTGCGGAGGCTTAGTAATAGGGTCCCGTTTTTACATTTAGGTACGGAACCCTCAAAAACTGGCACAACTTTTTGCGGTGGCGGCCATCTTGTATTTGTAATATATGACCAATTTTTATCGACAAAGCTTCCAGATAAAACATTCCCATATATAAATGAATAATATTCCTTTCCTTGTTTATTTTAAGAACATTCAAGACTTGCTTACAAAACTCCTATACGCAATCACATAAAGAGCGCAGGTCAACTTTCAAAACACATTAGTCTCTCAAATCCTCAAATAAATAAAAGCTCTTTGGTCTCTTTACACAAACCATCGTCCACAACATCGCTGGACAAAATCGTGCTCCTTCTACATTTCAGGGGATAGAGTAATTAAATAATAGTCACAGTAGCCAGTGTGGCCACATTGTCCCGTTCTGTGGACAGAACCGCGGGTTTATTCACTTGGACTTCATAGTTGCAGAACACAATGTGGTTAGATTGTTTTGTTTGTAAGTGGCAACACAAAGGGCTAGAAGTACGCGGGTTGAAGTTATGAGTTTATACAAACGCACTTAGGGGAATTGCTTTTCTATGATGCCTGTAAATATGACTATATAGTATGTAGAGATATGTAGGAAATAGTAAAGCTGTGTCTGGTATGTTGTGATGCAAAAATCATACTCGTAGTTACGATAAATTTGAGAATGGACCGGGATCAGAAAGGCCGCTGAATTGTTTCGTTTGACAATGGACAGAATAAAATATCCATAACTTTGTAAACTTCTCACGTGAGGCATCTTAATATTTCCGTGTAGAAAAACACTTACATCATTATTAAAAGACATTTACATTATTAAAAAATATCCGCGCCGGATGTCGTCGGCGACGGTCCGTGTAACACTCGCCCCTGAAGATGGTGCTCGGAAAGCACCGAAACTGTTGGACTCATTCCAACTTTTAATAATGTAAGTGTGACCGTTTTTCGACAAATATTATATCAAATAATTAATTAAATTATTTATTTTCACAACTTATACCTGTTTACAAAGTTCGTCATATTAAAATGGAAAGCACAGGTATTAATTAAGGCTATTTATTAACACGTTCAGCAAATATCGGAAATGAGGATGCAAATTCTGTATCGTATATTTGTATGCTGATTAATTAGTATTTTGACTGCAGTGTCTGTTTACTTATTTAACGGATTCGAGTGGTTCATTAATATCCGAATATTCTGCGTTAATCTCATAGCTTCAAACTCAAAGCTATAATTTTGGTCGCGATTTATACACAAGTGAGTTAGACTCTTCACTACATAGTATAAAACAAAGTCGCTTTCCCTGCCCCTATGTCCTTTTTGTATGCTTAAATCTTTAAAACTACTCAACGGATTTTCGGATTTTTTAACAGGTAGAGTGATTCAAGAGGAAGGTTCATATGTATAATTACATTCATTTATTAGTGGAGAAATACTGCTATTTTTTTTGTTTCTAATGAGATGTCGTTAATTATAATTTTCCCCGCTTGCATTGCATACAAATACAAATACAAATATTTGTATTTGTATTTGATATATATGACCTTTGCTAATGAACGTATTCAGTTGGTTTGAGAATCGGCTACTGTCTATTTTTGATACTCCTAAGTGAAGCAAAACAACGTTTGCCGGGTTAGCTAGTCTAATACATATATAAAATTTCCATGTCACAATGTTAGTTACTGTAAGTACAGTAACCCCGAAACGGCCTGACCGATTTTCACCAAATTGTATATGCGTATCATATTGTTTACGTGTATATGCGTACAGTAGGTATGAGAATCGGCTACTATCTATTTTCCATACTCCTAAGTGATAAGGCAAAACAACGTTTGCCGAGTCAGCTAGTATAGATATATATTACATTTCCTAATGAATAAAGTAATAAAAAATAAATATTTGTAATAAATTTGTTGACGTATTGTCCACAGAGGAAGGATGTTGTCGCGGTGTCCGGCGGCACTGTGTGCCGTCGCGCTGCTATTGGCTGCGACACCTGCACACACCGAGGTAAGAATACAACTCAACTACGTCTACTTTAATAGCAATCTAGGAGCAAAGGGTTTGCTCCTAGATTTGATCGTTTTTACTATAAAATAAACCTAATTATTTGAACGATTCAGATACAGGTTAATCAAAAGGTTCCGGGTTCGATTCCCGGCCCGGTCAACATCTTTGTGCTTAACTAAATTTGTTGGCTGTGGGTCTGGGTGTTAAATATGTATTTAAATATAATATGTATGTATGTATATGTAGTGTATCAGCTGTGTTAACAACCATAATACGAGCTAGAAATGGTTCAGTATGGGGCTAACCAGCCATGTGTGAATGTGTAAAAAAAAAAAACACCACGCTGGCCAAGCGCGGGTTGGTGGATGACACACGTCATGGGAAAATGTGGTCCCTCAAACATGCCGGTTTCCTCACGATATTTACTTCACCGTAAAGCGAGAGCAAATCCACACATAACTTGAAAAACAAGTCATTGGTGTAGGGCCGGGATCGAACCAGGGGCCGTCTGATTCCCCCCCGTGGGGCCCCGCATTGTCGAGGCGGGGGGGCTCAGTAACCGTGGCCTGGTCACCCACGGTGAAGCGAAGAGGGTCCCTGAGGCGGGCCACTCCCTAGACTTGTAATCCCTGTACGCAAGTTCTAGATGGAGTGGCATCAGTAGGTTGCGGGACCTCGCTCCGGGGGTTTTCGGGGAGGTTTCGCAACTGAGGCGGGCTTGCGGTGTGGATAGGGAGGCACCGCAGCTGAAGGTGTGGGGCCGCGGCAGGAGAGAAGTGTCGGTATTACGATGCGCCGCTCTTCCTACCTGCCGCGGCCTCGACGGGGTCGCCACCGTTGATGGCGGACGCGGTGGGGCCGCAGGGAGAAGGGAGTGGTAACCGGAGACTACCACTTTCCCTATTCTCTGCGGCCGTAGTGGCATGTGACGGGGCCACAGACCTGACCCGTCACGGGGGACCTAGGACGTCGGACCGGGGTTGTCCGGCGTCCATTGCACTCACGGTCCCCGAGGTGGTTGCAGTGCACCAGGTGCACTGCAAGGGGAGTCATCCCCAGAGGCGGAGTCTCGCAGGCTAGCCGAGGTGGGCGGGGTGGTGCGTTAATGCGAGAAGCGGAACCACATCCCGCCCTTTCCGGTGAGGAGGCCATCGTGAGGTTTTAGTCGGTAGTGATGCCCTTCTGGCATCGAGCCCGACATACCCCACCCACCTCCCCGGGTGTGGTGGGCATGCGTAAATGCATTTCCTCACGTAAAAAAAAAAAAAAAAAAAAAAAAGGGCCGTCTGATTGAAAAGCAGACGTTATTACCACCGAGCCAAACTCGCTTTTTTTAATAATTAATTGACAGTTATAATTTTTTTTGACGACCTATTTGATGTAATGATAACCATGCCGGACTGCCAATCAGAAGGTACTGTGTTCGATTCCCGGCACGACCAATATCTTTGTGATGAACTAAATTGGTTGGTTTTCAAATATAGAATATTCATTTATGCGTATGTAATATATCAGTTGAGTTAGCAACCGTAATACAAACTAGAAATGGTTTAGCATCGAGCTAACCAGCCGTGTGTAAAATGTGTAAAAAATACTTGTTAAACTTAGTTCCGTATATTTAACGAGAATTTATACACTACAAAAATTTAAGCAAAACAAAACACTACATACTCGTAATCTAACTTTCAATAAATTATGAGGAGACGACATAAAAGTAGCAACAATGATAGTCTCATGAAAAATATCAACACTTGAGATGATTAAACAAAATAAAATTCAGAATATCAAGCCACATAAAACTTTACATAAAAACATATTTCATACAGACTACAGTAAAAGTAAAAAGTAAAGTAAAAATGATTTTATTTTCCGTAAATGACATACACATACTAATATTTAAACACAGGTAAATATGCTTCTACGAAGTTATAGGTATGTGCTAAATTATTTAAAACGTATTTATATAACATTTTTATTTACTAAAACTTAATGTAATTAAACACTACACAAAATTTTTATAATTAAATAAAAACGTATATGACACCCCAAGCTGAAATATATCTCGAGTCAATAAATAAATTATTTGACAATATTTGCCCTTTCACTTGCACAAGCAATTAAGTGTGAGAAAGAGAAAGCAAGCTTCCATTTTTTTGACGCAAGTTTTAGTTGAATAGCGTCGCAATGCAGGCAAGCTAGACCAGTAACTTTGTAAACTTAAATCCCACTACAGACAAACTTCGGGCAAAAATATGCCTCCGACTTGTGTTTCGGATACGATGCGGTATTCAAAAGGCAAAACCAAGTTCAGCCACGCCTCACATAATTATTTGAGCGAAGTGCCTGATCCGCAGTTGTAGGTATTTTACCAAATAATAACAAATTCATGTGTGTAATCAACAGTTAATATTATAATTATAAGGTCTAACGATTCTATATAATATCATAATAAAAAAATGGCCAAGTGTGAGTTGGGCTCGCGCATGAAGGGTTCCGTACCATTGTTCTATGTTAGACCCCCCCCCCCCCCCAGACAGTCAGACAGCGGAGTTCTAGGAATAGGGTCCCGTTCTTACCGTTTAGGTACGAAACCCTTATAAAAATAAAAACTACTTTATGACGTTCAGCATAGATAGACAAAGTATTTTTAAAGCGAGTATTTTGCTATTTTTTTATATATTTTGTATATGCTTTCAGTAATAAAAAGCTACTTTATTACTTTCAGAAGCACACAATTTTTTGCTTTTTTAAATATAATATTGTTGATTGAAGACAATTACATACAAAACCAAATAGTTTTTAATATACTAAGTATTTCGTAACATCTGTTTTCCTTACAGTCTCGAAAAGCTTTATCATTCTACCATTCCATACATTGTATGTTTTCACCGACATTGTCACATTACGTCAAACGAAAAATGTAGCGAAACGATATATTTTTAAATTAAACTACTTGAACCTAAAATGTAAAACCAACGTTTTGAAAGCATTATTCACAAAGTAGTTTCATTTTAATTTCGTTATCACTAAATGTAATAAAAATATGAATTTTAAAAAGCACTTACTTTGTTATAAAAAGACCTTACGGAGCAGTTAAATTGTATAATTTACCTATGTTTATTAATTATCTTTTCATGGAGCCTTGATAAATTTTTAAGAGCTGCTCTTTTATTCTAATTTTAATAATATATAAATTACGTAGAAAGGTTTTTACATGAACTGTATATTTTAAAATATGTAGTTTCATTATTAGTTAGTCTTGACTTTTTGCTATGTTACTAGCATGTGTGTTTAAATAAACACATGTATTTATTACCTTTTATGCTGGTTTGTGTGTGTTTTGGTATTTCTGAGCTTATTATGGATAAATTTTGATGATATTTAGTATGAGAATAGGATAACAACACATAGGCTAGCTACCTTTATCCTAGTTTAACACAGGTAGAACCACGAAAAGCAGTTACTCGTAGTTGAAAATACATAAATAGCATAATAAAAAATTATAATAAATTTTTAGTGACGGATACCGAATTACTAAAAATTTAATATTACTTAATGTAAATCTAATCTAAAATGAATTTAATTAAAAGTATATCTTTTCTAAACAGTGGCAGTGTACCTAAAATGCCAGCCGAGTTGCCTCTTTGTATAGCAACGCTAATCCGAAAAATAGCATCTGAAGTATGACATATAATTTTCTGATATATATACCTATTACATACTCAAATTGAAAGCTTGTGACTTGAAGAAATCTACTTTAATTACCTTTATAATCTACGCTTTCATTTGGCTCGAAAGCTCTCAAAACCAGAGCTTTGCTACTTAGCTCATACGTAGAAGAAGAAGTACCGTTACTTCAAACAAAAGCCTTTACAGCCTTTGATATCATTAAGAAACGGACGTTCAAACGTTGTCCATTCAATCATACATCTCATTGTATGGTAAACAAATAAACCGCAACACAATTGGGCGAACGTTATTTTGCAACACATTGTTTATGATTATCTACTTTTACCAATTACCATCGGTGCTCATCAAAACTTGGCGAATTGTTTGTGGAAACAATAGCGTACTGCCGTTATCAGTTTGGAAAACGTGTAAGAAAGGATGTTGTAAAACGTGCAGTTTTAGAAAGAAACTTCTTCTTCTTCTTCACCTTATCCCATTTAGGTAGGTTCGGCACAGCAAATCTTCTTCTTCCACTCTCCTCTATCAGACGTCATCTCCACACACAATCCTTTCTCTCTCATGTCTTCATTCACACACTCCATCCATGTCTTTTTTGGGCGGCTTCTTGCTCTTCTTCCTTGCACTACCATTTCCATACATCTTCTAGTTACATGATTCTCCTCTCTACGTATCACATGTCCATACCACGCTAACCTTCTACTCCTTATTTTCTCCCTCACTTACTGTACCTTACTTATCGTTTTAGAAAGAAACTAATCGTTTGTATCGTAAACAAGTTTTGAAGCAATGACAACTTAGTCGTGCATGCGGCTGCCTTACGTTCCGAAGTTCGTGGGTTCGATCCCCACCAATGAGCTCTAGTTTTCGGTTTAGGAAAACATCGTGAGCAAAGCATAGAATGGTTAGCAACAACCCTAAAGTTTAATAAGTTTCACGTCATCTGTGGCATCTAAGCTCCCATCAGCTAAGTAACCTAATGGATAAACCAATTTTGATTTGTTTTTTTTTTATTCATCACATATTTTTTCAGAGCTGCCTTTAAGGCTGTCAATTGAAAGATATTGATTAGTAGATTACACACACTGCTTTATATTACAAAACTAATATGACCTCCACAACAAAATGTTGAGTCGAGAGTTTTCTAAGAATGAGTGAATACGAGAAAATGATAAAATATTTAAACTGATCCTAATGGATGAATTGTAATTTCACAGTGATTAAATATTTACATGTAGCGCGAAATTAATTTAATTACAAGACTAAAATGACGGCTTTAACTGAATTAATACATTATTTGCAGTTTGGTAACGATATTTGACCGGTAACTGCGGTAACGATATTCATTTAATACTGATTTCGGATTCGGATTTCAGATATTGATATTAATTATTGTATTACAAATACATACATCCAGTAAATACGTACGAAATCGCTACATATCATAAAACAAGTGGATATTCTTCTTCTTCTTCTTCGTATGAACTAAGTGATCAAGTTCTGGTGTCGAGTTTTCAAGCCGCTTGAAAGTCTCTGACTTGGCGTAACGACTGCTTATAATAAGACTAACAGCCGGGACCTACAATTTAACGTATCATCCGACCCGTGACAGCGCCCAGATGAAAATACCACTTTTAAAACGACAGTCTTGAACATGGACACCCATTCAAACACTGTCTACAGCAATCGTTGCTTAGCTTCGTTGATCGCGTCAGATCACTTTAGCTAGCTGAGATACAGGCACTACTGGATACTGGGCACGCAAACCGATATTAAATTCGCGCATTCTTCTATTCAAGCTCTTTAATTTGATACCCATGTTGAGGCCGTTATGAAAAAATAATATTATGTTATCCGCCATTTTTAGCAGCTACCTTGGACCTACTTTTACTCTCTAGACGGAACTCTAAAACAAAGAAACTCTAATCACAATTGGTTTATCCCTACGGAAGTTCTATCCCAATGCCATAGACAGACAGACACACACACACACACAAACAAGTAAAAAACTTTTAACACCCCGTCGTTTTTGCTTCGGGATTTAACAAAGCTTTTCACTGCATATGTCAATTACTCAGCTTAAAACTACTACACGGATTTTTGTGCTTGTTAAAAAGTTTTACGATTTTAACGATAATTAAATACTGTCAAAATTATATCACATACAAAGGAGTAAGCGTTATAATGAATGGTAAAAAATAGCATACCTTAGTTAACCCTTGTAAACAATTATACTACTTGTATTATTTGGCGGTGAAGGTACTATGCCCCACAACACAGGGTTCTCTTTAGTGTGAGACATAGAAATCAAATTAAACTGTGAATGTACATTTGTAAATATTGAATAAGTTTGTTTTTTACTGTAATAATAATTGTACGTGTTAAATGGACAAATAAAGATAAAGATAGATAAAGATTTTTATTGCTTTTTAGGTATGAGCACGGATTACACAAACAAAACAAAAGTATAGGTACTTATAATTAAACTTTTGAGCCGTGCGTTGCTGGTTCATTGCGCCTCGCTGTAGGTTTAAATAATAAATTCGTTATTATTATTAATAATACTTTTGCCCTTTCCAACTGCCGGAATCGTTATCAATAAATCAGTGCACAGAACAGGCATAACATAACATATTCCCATAACATAATCGCATAGATACGTAACAGTTACGTAACTGCCTCAACTGTTCTCTGAAGGCAATTACTCCATGGTATTCGTACGTAATCGATTACGGCGATTATACGTAAACTAGAAACTTTAACTGCTAGATGACATGTCTGCGAAGTTTTTTCGTCGTTGGAAATTTTTCGAGTTACAACTTGTGTTAAGAGTTTGCATACTTACGGTTAGATTTTTTTCTGCCTCTATAAATCTCTGCGTCGATTTACGTGGTTTTATGTCTTTAGAGTATGGATATGATTGTAAAGTAGCGGAAGTAGAGGTAGACCAAAGAAGACGTGGACGGATTGTGTGAAAGAGGATATGAATGAGAAGGGAGAGAATGTGGAGATGACTGCTGATAGAGTGGCGTGAAAGCGAAAAACAGTCTTTCCCGACCCCACCTAGAGGAAAATGGTAAAGAAGAAGAAGAAGAGAAGTAAATAATATTAACATTTTATACAGTTCAGCTAGGTATATGACCGCGTGCGTGTAGTCACACGAGTTAGCGACATTCTGGCCTAAGGTTAGGAGCATGCCTAGTCTGGAATAACCGGCTCTCAAGGAGGCTGCCAGCGCATACCTTAAAGGTTAAAGATTTTTATATGTATACGAGTAGGTTTGGGGTCCTGGGGCAGAAATAATAAGATCTACACGCTCCATCTTAGACCATAATGTCGCTTGCCATCAGGTGAATTGTGATCAAGCGCAAACCCTTTTTTATCCTTGATAGGTTTGCGTTTGACTACAGCTTACCTTTTTTTTTTCCTCAAAGTCAGGAGACCGGAACTGAAGACAAAACATCAGTCTCATGACAGCGCTGGTCCTTTGACCCTCTCAGTGTTGAGCGCTCGGCTCATCCTTCACTTGGCGATGTGTCGGGAACACCTGACACATCGCCCCATCTGAACTCTTTTAGTGGGCTTCAGGTTCCCCCGAACCGACAGCCCGACTACAGCTTGCCTGATGTTACGCTGCGCTGTAGTCTACGGTGTGGTCTGTACGGTACGGTCTCTCTACACCGTTTCTTTACGACTTTTTCCTTTACCAAACTTCATTGAAGACCTCCGGATGATACCTACCGATTTTTAAGCTAATTGACTCGCGACGAAATCTCTGAAGCAGCTGAACCAAAAGTCGTTCAATGAATGTAGTTTAATAAACAAACAAATTGCAAAAAGTCTTTGACGCGATAATAAAGGCAGTTATAGTTATAGGTTACAGTTAGTGCACGGTTACGGGTGGCGGGCGTCCTCGCTTACTCACTTTCTCGGTTTGGCAACCAGCTTGAAACGTTTCACGTCACGACCATATTTGGATTTGCTTCCTATTGGTAGTATTAAAAATTATAGCAGACTTGTCTTACATAAACTTATTTTTTTGTAACACAAGTTCATCTTTTTCGACGGCCTCGTTGGCGTAATGGTTACCATGCCAGCCTGCCAATCAGAAGGTTCCGGGTTCGATTCCGGTACGGCCAAAATCTTTGAGCTGAACTAAATTTGTTGGCTGTCGGTCTGGGTGTTAAATATGTATCTATATAAAATATGTATGTATATGTAGTATATCAGTTGTGTTAGCAACCATAATACGAACTAGAAATGGTTCAGTATGGGGTTAACCAGCCGTGTGTGAAATATGTAAAATAAAAAACTGGATGCGTGGGTCGGATGACATGTTAAATTGTAGGTTCCGGCTGTTAGTCTTAGTACAACCAGTCGTTAAGTCTAAGAGTCTGATCGGCTACTTACAAAAATAAGACAAAAAAAGAATTAACTATATTATTTACCAATTACTTAGTTCTGGCGCAAAATTGAGAATAACGTTTTTTTTTATTGAATTTGTAATAAATAAAATAGAGGTTCTATTCAATAGTGCCTGCTTATGTACCTAGATAAAGTGTAAAATGGCAGGTCGTATGTATGTGAGTGGTCAGGAAAAATCAACACGTTTTTGTTAGAGCTGCAGATCCAATCTGTATTGTTAATTGAACCGGGGGTTTGACTATACACACGGTTGAATTGGAACAGTTAGATTAGTTATATAAAAAAATCGGTATCGAGGCTCTTCAAACCAACAGTATTGCTTCGAGTACAATTATTGAGCATTGAGAGAGAAGAGAAAAGTTGCTGACTGTTGCTGCTGGCCTGACAAATTTCACGATGACATAATTAAATACATACATACTCTTACATCGATAGATCCGAGAAGCGTCGATTTTTGTACCTAATCTAATACTCAGGTATTACTGCGCTTAGAATAAGTCAACATGATTACTGATAACAAATAAACATGCATCAACTAAACTATTTTATCCCATTCTACATGCACCCACGTAAACTGGAATAAAATTACTAGTCCTAACCTAAGTACCTAAATAGTCAAATACCTATTTTACTGCCCTCTAAATAAAGTTTATGGGGGAAATTGCCTTATTATTTATTTACTATTATTTTATTCTAATATATTTATTTTTTGTTTCAGGATAACGTTATCACATGTCCGAATGGTAAGTTCAACTATTATTTATTTATTTTATCTACGATCAAAACCAGCTATATTATAACCATATATAATATTTATATTTATTTATTGAGGAAGGATTTTGATATTTATTTCGGTCAAAAAACTAACACTAATTTAGATGATACATACGTCCGCGTTTCCTACAATTCCTAAATAAATATTTCACAGAATTACACAATTTATGCATCGTGTACACTCTTAGTATATTAATTCAGAAACCGAAAACTATAGTACATAAATCAAAAGTAAAACAAAACAGACACTAACAGTGAATAATATATTACTATTAATACGTATGACCTCGTATATATATGTCACGTCATCTAAAACGAATACTGGAATAACATGAAAGTTTGTCTTTGCGAGTGTTCATAGATTTATTTCATTATTTTTTTATCGAAACTTTGTTTCATTGGTAACGAATGATACATTTAAATATATGTAATAGCATATCATTCAATAAAATAAAAATCGAAAATATGAATTATAAATAAGTTTTTTTTTAAAACAATATCGTTTTCTGCGCATATTTACGCTATCGCTATTTTTATGTAACTGAAACTTTAGTAATGTTAATTAATCTTCAAACTAACTTGAAAGGTCTGTGTTTGATTACATTACTGGAAAACTTTAACATCATAATTCCTAAACAAGCACCCTGATATACCCCCAAACAACCCGTGGTTTTCCCGGAATTGGAATTCCTAAGTGAAATTTTCTCACAATAACCGTTGAAGCTGCCAACCTATAACTAATAGTTGCCAAGGTTTGTACAACAATACCTAGAGTATGTTTGTTTCCATTGTTTTCTAAAAGCAAGGACAAAATATATCTGGGGCTGTTTTTGTAGTTGAAATTGGGGCACGGGTGAAAGAGATTTTTGTAGATTCTTCTTGTAGGTAGAAATATAATCTTTGCTCTTCGGTTGACAGTGTTCTGAAATGCTTCATTAAGCGATAAAGCAATAGTTATTAAATATGGTTTGTAAAAAAAACACTTAATTATTATTAAATAAGCCTACACACTAAAACTAAAACCGATACTGTAATAACAAAGTCATGATAATCATTTTCTATTAAACTAAAATTATAAAATTACCGTAAATATGCTTTAACCCTTAAGGTAGTTTCGTTGAGTATACTATACATACTTTTCAAAAAATTCTGACGTCTAAATATGAATGCATGGAATCTTATTATAAGTCAAAACAAGTTTCGGTATGCATCTACTTGCTTAGAAAAATATCAAAATATCAGTGCTTTTAACAGTTTTGTGTCAATATTCAAATATGCTGAACGAATGCTTGTAGCTGCTCGAAGTGCAAGGAAAAATACTGTTTTTCTATATTTTTTTCTTCTAATTATGTTTGTAAGACTCATAAAATAAGAAAAGTAATATATTGTGACTACTTATAAATAATAAAAATTATTCTAGGTGTATTATTTTGCGTGAATACATATGTTTTATGTGATAGTATAGTATGCTATACATCGCCACACATTAACCAAACTAACACTTCTTTGTTATGTATAGCATAATATACATTGCCTTTCATGCATTAGCTTGATTTTGGCGCAATTTTTTGCTGATAAGCTTACTACCTACTAGTAATTATAGTTTCTTTTTCGACAATACCACTGCTGAGACTGGAGGTTGGTACTGCATCTTCTCAGTCCTATCATTGACAGAATAAGAGCCCAAAGTTGAAGAAGATACTGCATTCAGAATCGCAAAAGACAAAAAGCCGGCTGCTGAAGGCAGTGTTCTCGCAAAAAAACTAAAAAAAAATAGAGTTTTAAGAACTTACTAAGGCCGGGGGCCTACCAAAACAACATTGTAAAACCCTACATCACGCATGAAGAAGATACTCTAGGAGTTAAAGCTAAGATTTTACTAGCGTTATAAATAGCAAGATGGTTGGCAAGGTGGTATTGTCATGGGTGGGAAGAGAATAAGCAATTTGAGATACGCAGATGACACTACTCTGTTTGCATCATCAGAGCAAGAACTGGCTCAGCTCCTTTCTAGAGTAGAGAAAGAAAGTGAATTAGTTGGCCTCACCATTAACAAGGCGAAGACCAAGGTGTTGGTGGTAGACAGACGAGGCATGCTAGTTTGCTCTAATGAACTCAGAGACCTAGAATTCGTTGAGCAGTTTACATACCTTGGCTCTCTTCCCAGTAACGAGGGTGGCAATGAAAAGGAAATTTCCAGACGAATTCAAATGGCTAAGAGAGCGATGACTAAACTCACTAGGATTTGGAAAGACTGCAATATATCCCGTAAAACTAAAGTGAGGCTGGTGCGTACGTTGGTTTTCTCCATTTTCTTTTACGGTATCGAATCATAGACGATAAGAAAGAAGGAAAGAGCCAAGATTGACGCTTTTGAGATGTGGTGTTGGAGGCAAATGTTGCGAATTCCATGGACTGCGTACCGCACCAATGTGTCTATTTTTGACGAGCTCCGAATAACCACGAGGTTTTCCACTCGCTGCTACCAGCAAATTCTCAAATATTTTGGACATGTCGCTCGTAGAAACCCTGATTGCCTCGAGAAGCTCGTGGTAGTTGGCCAAGTTGACGGAAAAAGAGCGCGAGGTCGCTCTCCTACCCACTGGTTAAACCTCGTAAAAACGCTCACTGGCCTACCTATTGCCGAAGCTTTTAAGACCGCCGAGGACAGGAAAAAGTGGAAGACCATTGTTAACCGAGTGATCGACACTCCGTATTAGACACGACGTTCAGTAATGAAGTTACGACTAAGAAGAGAAGATAAATAGCTATCAAGACACTAGCACCAGTTGTCTATTTGACAAATATTTTAGCTTGCTAGAGTTATTGTGGGAGAGCTACAGAATCTTAAGCTTAGTATTCACCGACTCATACAGATTACTATGAGCCAATAAGCTTTTGGTTGTGGACAAGGTTCTGGAAAAATATATATTTTTTTAGATCGTATGCAACAGAAATAAACTGGGAGTCGTATAATTGGTCGGTAACAAAAAAGGGGATTCATTTTGCTATGCTATCCCGCCCAAACTACCAAACGCTATAACAATGGAAGAATACGGTATTTTGAAGTTTCATGTCCTCAGATAGTGAAGGTTTGCAATAGCCTTATGGGCATATGTAGCCTTGGCGTTCATGATGCTTGTCAGAATGCAGACATGCATTCCCAACATATTCTAGCAGCCGCTGGACTTTGGTATCAATAATGCTTGGCTTTTACGCTGGAAGCATTTTGAAATGAAATGAATCACGAAACCTCTCTTCTGAAATAATACAACTATGACATTTACACCCAATTGCTGAAAAAGAATAGGTCAGTGCCAGTGATGAATAGAGAATATGTTTCAGTATAAAAGAAAAAAAAAAAAACAGCAAGAGCCAATGATGAGTGACTAGGAAAAGTATGGATATGATTGTAAGAAGTAGCGGAAGTAAAGGTAGACCAAACAAGAGTGAATTGTGTGAAGGAGGATATGAATGAGAAGGGAGTGAATGTGGAGATGACGGCTGACAGAGTGGCGTGGAAGAGAAAAACAGGCTGTGCCGACACCACCTAGTGGGGAATGGTAAAGGAAAAGAAGAACAAGAGCTAATGATGACGTCAAAAACGACCAGTTTGACTATTGACCACGGCTGACTGGGTAGCCAAGATGCAAATACTGTAAAGAGGGGCAAGCAAGCATCGTTTGTAGTAAATGTGAAGTGCATTGAGCTTTTTAGGGGTAGAAATTTCTTCATAGCTTATCTCCATAGGTGAGCTAAACTAAATGAATAAAATTACCTAAAAGTGATATTGTACAGTATTCTATACATTGTCATCCGTCTGTTGTTCTGTGTAGATGTGGCAATGTTTAGTATAATATACATTGTTTTTTTTCTAAACTACTAAAGTAGGATTTTTTTTAATAATTTTCCGTGTATCTTTAGTGCCTAAATAAATAAGATTTCATAAAATTTTTGGTTTATTTTACTAAAACATGTTCTGCTACCTTAAGGGTTAAGGACAATTTTAAGGCTGACAAGAAGTTATCCATATGACATACAATATCTATAACTTATGTCTGTTAATCGCGCTTAACAATGGAAAACGTATACATATAAAGAGAACTAGGTAAACTTGAAGTCAGTAGGTGCCTGTAATAGGTACGTAGAAAACGAAGCTTACAGTAAGTTTCTCGTGAATTCCTTGAAAGCTCCAAGCACGAACAAATAGAAACATAATACGTCTACTAAGGCTTTTCGTTGTATGTTGTACAATTTAATACAGAACCTCACTTTGTAAAACTATAAACTGATAAATCTGATAATTTTGGAGAAAGCTAACGAAATAACAATGCGATGTAAAGGTTTGTTAATCCTGCAAAATTATTCGTAAATATCTGCAATCAATTCACTTATTTACATAGATATCAACTATAGTATTTTGGATAATTTAGCCTAAATTAATCATCATAGAAGGAAAGGTAGAGGAAAAAGGAGAGGAACAAGAAGACCTAGAAAGTCATTTTTAGGCCAAATTGAGGAGAAGGCGATAGTCATGTCGTATAGTGAGGTCAATGTTTTGGCCGAGGATAGAAATACTCGTATCTAGAAAAGACAAAACTTCACGGATAAAAGCCCTTGATAAATTGAGCCTAATTAAACTAAAATACGTAGAACCACACAACATTTTTCTTCGTTAAAAGAATCAACTAATCAGTTTAAAAAATGAAATTGTTATTTTACAAAAATGCAGCTTTTTAACTTTTTATGTCAATTTTCTAAAAAAATACATGTTAGCTAATGGTCTTGTTTAAATGTTAATTTTGTTGTTTCAAATATTAATCAAAAACTTACGAAACTTTGTCGAGACCAATAACTTTCGTTTACAAATTCTGAGACGCATAAATATCAATCCAGACTATGACGACGTTGCCTTTGAATAAACATGACCTTTATTAATATGCTTCGACTCACGAGTCTCAAGAGATGATATCACAATGTTCGATTTCTAATGATTCTCTTTTGTATATCCGATAGATATTCCGATAGTATTCATATTACTTTTGTTCATAGAGCAGTACAGATCACTAGACCTATAATATAACGCTTATCCTATACAGGTATGTATCTTTTTTTTGCTGAATCGGCTTTTTTACTTTTATTTGATCATAATTCACCAGATGAGAAGCCATGGAGCGCGCTTGTCTAGAAAAAAAACCGTCGACTCCTGTTTTGAAAATCGATTTATTATAGTTTTCGAGGAACAGGGCATTTGGCAAAGAATGATATCAATTATAATAAAAGATTTTAGTGTATGTCATAAGAAAAAAAATAGAAAGCCATCTCCTGGTAAAAATAATACAAAAACAATTTTAATTAAACTAATATAAGACCAATCAGAAAGCATGTCTTTTCCGATAAACAAAAATAATCTACACCGGGTTTAAAAGACGGTAAATATGATACAATAATCAGTCAGGTCGTATTAAGAACCTCCCTCCTGCTTTAGAATTGATAAGAATCTGAACAATATACTAAAAGTATACAATTTAAATTTTTGCATACACTCGACTCTTTAGGCTTGAAACTGTTGGACAAAAAGCGTGTCTATTCAAATCATTTGAACGCCGATAAAATAAAATTGGCGAGTTGCTTTAACGAGAACAACCAATCAGGAGCGAGAGTTGGCAGTCTATAATAATGTTTTAACAACCGTATCACGGCTATTAAGCTTAACTGTTTCAAAAATTGTTACACTTGCGTTTGGAAACAGCGTTCTAGCGTTTAAATGTGTGAAATAGTGCTCTAGTTGGATTACCTACATTTTGAAACACATTACGGTACTAAATTGCTATCAAAATACTTTAGTACTACATCTTTTTTCAAGTTCTAAATATCGTTATTTGGTGTTAAGAATGAACTCCGTTCAGCATATACTAAAAATCTTACTCTTTCTATTGAAATCTCATTTATATTGATTTATTTTTATTCCTTTCTGTGCTTTACCTTCTAGTATAAACTTTTTAGTAGATTTGCACAGCTGTGAGATTACATATTGTAAGATAAATATATTCGTAAACAATTTTGTTCCATTGATTTTTCTACTAGTTGACATGACTGAAACTTCTAGACAAAATATCTGAAATTGGGCCTCTTCTCATAAAAATAGTCAGTATTTAACCGATGACCATCAAACCAATTGGTCGGGGGTTTTATGACAGCCATGTCCGGTGTTGCCATTATGGAAATTTTACACAATCATTATTCACTGAAAATTAATTATTGGTTGCCATTAATAAAACTGTTGACAAGCCGCCTCAATCGGAATTGTATAAATATCTGAGTTTCATTTGAGATTTTATTTCAATTAGTGGTATTCGTAGGAAAAAGAGGTATAAATGTATAAAGAAGATTTAATCTTAGCTTGCATGTGATAGAGTAAATTAAAACGGAAAAAAATGCTATGGCGACTCCTCATAGTAGGAAAAGATCCTCTTACATTTCATAATTTATTTATTAATTTAAACTTATTATTAATTTAAACTTTATTTTCTCCATAAATGGATGACTTTTTAATATTTGCTCTAATGAAACGATATTACGTTTTTTTTAATATTAAATACTCGTGAAGTTTAAATAATTGCTAATCTTACTTTAAATTATTATAAGTAATTAAATTTATGACATTTTGCACACCGCATATGCGGTAGCCTACACTTCTGAATATTAATTTACCATGTTTAGGTATATATGTATTACCTGTGGCTAAGCAAATAAAATTATTTCGTTTCATTCCGCATAACAGGATCATATGATACTTAGCGCGGGGCGCAGTGGATATGGCAAAACGTACACTAAGACTTAGCTATATTTTAGTATTTAATTACTCAAAGTACGTTTCACCCCTGTATTTGTACTAAATAAACTATTGCATTAAGTTTATTCCTGATTTATGGTCTTACCAATTATAAAATTGGGTATCTCGTATCCTATTCTAACCTCTAATTTTAATCTTTGCCTACACCTTGTGGCCGTGGGATAGATTTCTACATTTTGTCAGTTTAATGTCCTTCATTCACTATGTCACCGCAGTATTAAATTAACGCAGGTTAAATTAACTAGTAGGCGTGAAGCAATTTCCTCGAGATAATTAGCTCTAAAATCTGATCGGCGAGATTGGGTTAGTAACCGGTTCAATTCTTTACATCAGCTTCAGTTCACACCATACTAATTATACATGTATTTAATATACATAGGTATACTTAGATACTATTATTAATTACATTGTATTGTCTGGTAAAGTTGAAAAATTAGTCGCCTCGCACCTAACGGTGTGTGTATGTATATTGACAGCTGTCAAATAAGTATGAATGAACGAATGAATGGTTTATTGTCTATGAAAACTATTCTCATTCATTTGCTTCAATGTCATAAAAAAGCTAAACTTACTTATAACTAAATTAATTATTCCGCTAGTTTCTACTCAAAGGGCGAAGTGACTAGGTATATCAGTAGCTCGCAATTTTAAAAGCAATCCACGGCCGGTACTGTCCGTAATTGAGTATAAGTACTGAATGAATTAGAAGTTTAGTTGCGCCTAGAAAACGATATTTTAACAACCATGAAATGGGTTTGTTATTGAACAAAAATACTCATAACTTTTGACCGTGACCTGATTTCGTTAACCCCACTTTTATTAAGTACAGCTAATCGAACAATTTCAATATGTAGGTACATCGTGGCCAGGTATTTTGTTGAAGATTTCTACATCGTCAACGAAAAAAAAAACTGCTAGTATACGACGAGGTAAAAATCTTCAACAAGATACCTGGCTACGATGGGGCGCAGTCAGGTTATGTGGGATTTGTACCCACTAAAAAAACTCTTGTTAAAAAGAAGTGTAGCCTTATATACTTGAAATTAAATTCCAAACGTAACGTTTTGGTTTACTTCCACAATGAACAGTGCAACAATTATTCCCATAACGCAGTTTAGTTTAATTTAGTTCAGTTAGAATATGAGTTGGTGAGCAACTAGTGTTTATTCTGTGGTAAAGTGGTCCATGGTTGTGTAACCGCAGTCTACTCCATATAACTTAACCAGTGATCAACGGACAGGATATGGCGATATTTCTCAGCATATATAATTTCAAATTAATCATACACGTTATTGATACCCTGGTATGAACTAATTACATGTAATACAGCGCACATAAAGATTATAAATTATTTTAATTCATATAAATTGAATGCTCCATATAGTAGGTAGGTACTTGAAGAGAATGCATTTTTAGGCTTCCGTACCTAAAAGGTACAAACGGGACCCTATTACTAAGCCTACGCTGTCTGTCTGACACCAGGGAATATCTCTGAAACTGTGATAGCTAGAGAGCTGAAACTTTCACAAGAGATGTATTTACCGTGCCGCCATAACAACAAATACTAAAAATAAAATAAAATGTTAAGGGGTCTCCCATACAACAATGGTACGGAACCCTTCAAGCGTGAGCTCGACTTGCACTTGGCCAATTATAAGCGGAATATTTTTAATTGTTTTACTTAACTACTACCATTTCAATGTGTTTTTCTATTTAGATAAGAATGCATCAACATCTTTTAGTCTTTTTATATTCCACTGCATAAGTTTAGGTTTATTTATTTGTTGTTGTTATTACTTGTTATTAATTTACTTACAAAAGTACGTAAATGAGTATTTGTGTTTTTTTTTGCGATTCTTATGATGCCTAAATATTAAGAGTATTTATTGTCGGTATATGTCCAATAAGAAGTTGATTTTTCTATTATTTTTTTGTTTTTATTATCTATCTACGTCAGTAAAAGTATTCATACTACACGCGTAGAACCTACAATCCATTATTTTAATCGCAGTGACCAGTTTACTCTACAATTTGTAATAATATTGGTAAACGAGCGGAAACCGGAGCGGTTAGGAGGGACAACTATTTGAAATTCAGTTATTAAATAGCAACCAGATTACATTTTATTAGTCCCTCAATTGTTGTTTGGATTGAATTTACGACACATTATTGCAGAAGATAATTTACAAGTGAACTAAGTTAAAATAACTCATCGAAGAAATAAGGATTTTATATTAATCCTTAATCCTTCGATCCTTAATCCACACACATTAATAAATTAGTACATTATTACAACAAGTACATTAATACATTTTTAAATTATTGACCTTTAAATAAAATATAAGTAAAAATTGCTAAATTTTACAAAAATAATCATAGTTTATTGAACTATTAAAATAAAATAAAATTATATACAAAAAGACAAAACTTAATTATTACTAGTTCTTTGGAAAACTAACTATACTTACTTTTGCGAGAATTAAACGAATAATTAGTAATAACTGGAAAAAAAAATTAGTGAATTACTTAGAATATAAGCGTATTTAATTTCATTTAATTAATAAGCTTGTCTGACTGAAGCAAATGAAAAACGTATCAATATATCAATTTCTAGCTTCGCTTTTAATTCAGCTGAGTCGCTGTATGATTGGTTGCGCATGTTTCAATCTAACGCTGACTAGAATCTACTATCTTCAACCTCGCAGCTGCTAATTAAAATGGTCTCCTTCCAGTGACATTACTATCTGGCACTACGGTAGATCCAAACGGAAAGATTTTTAGATAGAAAAGTAAATAACGATCATGCTAATAAAAGTTTACAACAACAGTGTAAACTCCATGTAACGTCACTCGATTCAATGACAAACTCTCTAAAGAGTCAATTGGCTTTAGTTGGTTTTGCTTGTGTTCCATATAATGATACATTTTCTCTATTTGACGACCACTCTCTATTACGCCATAAAATTCACAGTCCTTTCAGTGTCGTTATATAGAGTTTCGCTCAATTTTGTTTTGTTTATTGATATATCTTTTTAGTAACTTTTGTTTCTTAAAAAATCCGTGCTTTTTAATGTTTGTTTATTGCTTTTCAGTCTCATGTTATTGAAAGTAAAGTTCTCAATGCACTCATAGAGTTTACTAAAATAATTTGAAAATTGAACCCTTTGATAATTGATTTAAATTTAAAGTATGTTTTCATTTTATTAGTTACCTTTTTTAACTATAAAATTAGGAAATCTACTCTAATTGTGTTATGACACTATTGAAACGTTTAGTAGTAGCATAGACAAAACTTTAGTATATTTTGTCTATGGTAGTAGTGCCAAACCTTAGTAACATAAGGAACGTACGATTAAAACACTGCATCCGAGATCTCATCCGCTTAGAAATACAAATAACGGTAAATTGAATTGCAATCTCCCCCAGTTTATTTAACGCCGGCAGGGGATAGAGGAAAACAAAGTCCCGAGTAGTACGTGCCGTATTTGGCACTAAAATAAGATTTTACGACGTTTATAGTGATGCCAATTGAGATAAAAAAGTATCAAGACTTGCTTGTCACTCTTGTCTATACATGACTCGTTTTTTTTAGTTTTTTGACACTAACCTGACTCGTTTTTTTAGTTTTTTTCATATATTATCTAGCTTTTAGTATATTCTATTATACCTAAGCACTTATGCTAACACTTACTCCGTTTATGCTTGACAAAAAATCTAATTCGAATCTTAGAAGTTTTTTACAAGTGCAAATTAAAAAGTATGAAGTTAAAAGCCATCTTTGAATCAAAATTTATCTTAGTGTTGTATTCTACTTATTAAACCCTGTCATTTAATACATTAAAGCAGTTGTGGAAAATTTTTAAAGACATTCCACCATTTTGTGGCTGCATCCATCTTAGCGATGTGAAACAGACATACGTCAACGTCAATCTTATAATATGTATTGTAATATTCTGTGACAATACTTATGTATATTAAAAGGTAAATATAAATAGCCTCTCATAATTACTCATCCTTTAAGAACTGGGCTCTTATTCGTGGAGGTTTTTCCAGATACTTCTATCCGCGGCCAAATCTTTGACCTCCCTAAATAGGGAAAATCTCTTTCTTTTTTCACTCTTTTTAGAGCTTTGGCTATTTGCGTAACATTAGTTAAGATAAAACTAATATAATACACATACTTAGTCTAGCCAGCATTTTTTCTTTACCAGAGGGTGGCGTACGTAATATGCTGATAGCAAATAACTCTTGCTACTACGTAACTAGAGCATTTGAGAACATCTGAAGGAAAAACATCACAGCTTCCTATCACCGGTGCTCTTCCTACAGCGTAAGATCGCGATAACGAACAGACGGATTAGTCCAATCTACTCCAAATTACTCGCAGCTTGATGGAAGTCTAACGAACTCATTTATGTATCTTACCTCTATGGGTAAGCTCGAAGTTTATTAAGGAATATGGTTTATTTGCTATAGTTGTTATAAGTTACGTTGTATGTAGTTCAAGTAATCGAATAATTCCTTATTAAAAAAGCGAACGAAACGAGTACATTGTAGCGTCTTTTTAGTCAATTTTTCTTTCTTTTGATGTCTATATGTATATATGAATGTATGTTGGTTCTCCTCTCTAGTTCAGGAACTCGAACTTCAGTCGTTTTCCATTACTATTACGTACTTAGAATGTTGTAAAACCCCGTAGCGGTAACCGATCCACTCCATCAAGGGTTTAATCTAAGTTATCTCTAGATCAATTTTCATCCCAATACGCTCGGACGTTGGAACGTGAAAAAGTAATAAATATATAAAAGTCCTCAAAACGTTCATTCATTATTAGATAAATGGATAAAGGATAGATAGATAGATAAAAGGGATTAGATAGAAATTGGGACATAAATAAATCATAGCATGAATAAACAAGACAAAACAGTTAATATTTTGCTCCGAACATCAATTACCGAATGTAACTTAATACGAGTAATAACAAAACATCATTCAATTTGCGTCACGTATAAATACCTCCTATAGGTAGAAGATATTAATGGAAAAGGTCAACAAATGCGTGATCATGTTTTCCCTTTTGTTAGTCGGTATATGTAAAGCTTAAGGTCGATAATCCACTCGAATTTTGTCATGTTGCAAAGGCTGGGAAAGATGAGAGAAGTCTTATTGTGTTGTCGTGCGTAGGGAGTAATGCAATTTGAATTGAATTTCATTACATTCGCTCGTGTAAAATGTATTTTATGTCAATAAAGTTGATATTAAACTATAGAAAGGACTTGACAATGTCTTATCATTTGAGGTAGCACAGTGATAGTATACCACTTGATGGTCGATGTAAGAAATGTCTCATATTAGCGCTGTTCGCCTCTGCGGGCGCGGGACGGGGTGCTAGCAAAGGACAGAGCTATAATGTGTCCGTGTGGTAGAGCAGGACAGACTGAAGTCGGACTTTAACGAAGTGTTGGTGTTTCAATTTTTGCGTATTCCACATCATTTCTTATTTTTTTAACTAATTCACGGATCACTAAAAATAATTAGTATTAAGTAAAGTATTTTAGTAAGTATTAAAAAAATGAATTTACTTCGGGGTTTTTTTATCAGTTCATAAAAACAGCTATATGACTCATATAGTATAATACTAAAATAACACTTAATGTGGGCAAAGAGATTAATAATTTATTTGGAAAGTAAAACGGACAAGATTTACACATTAGCGCAAGTTTTATTTTACTTAGATTATCGTAGAATAGTCAGTCAACTTTGTTCGCTATAAACATTCTATACTTTAACATAAAATGTTATCTTATACATAAAGTTATCTTATGTACATAATATAATACTTATAATACTTAATCTTATACATCATAGATAATCGAATACCTTGAAATTCATCCTTCTAAGTCGTACCTGTATCTAGCACATTGCTATGTACTAAATTAGCGTCAGGGATCAAGTATGCGCGACAAGTCGAGCAGGTATTCAGTCTCCGAGACAGACTTGAACCTATTTAATCCTAACCACGTTTAGCAATACAGATGTCACTCAAGCTCTACGTGGAGTGTTTCCATTGGCTTTCAATAAATTATGATAGAGTAGTGTATTGTGGTAGAGTATTTTCTAGTGCTCGCCTGGGAAGCTACTTTTACCACCCTCATATTGAAAAATCTGTCGCCAAGCACTTAACAGTGCGTTTCGGTACCCTCCATGAGCCAGTTATTCTAGACTAAATGAATAAACAGCTGGTCTTACAATGTAGTATGTAGAAAGAAAAACCGTAATCCTGATTTATCACACCACGTTTCATAAATATGTAATTCTATCCATGGTAATTGTAACCATATTAGTAAACCTACAATAAAACTTGTGGACGTGTCCAAAAACATCTAATGTTATATATTGTAGGATACATTTATTTTATCAGATGAGTAAATAAATTATTCCACAAAACTTTTCCACACATTCGAGACCATTTTTAAAAAACTAGACTAAATGTTTTTAAAACCCTATGCAAAGCATTACTCTGAGAATCTTTTGAAAAAACTGAGTTTAGAAACGCATTAATTTCACCCGGATGATAGGTTGTTGTTGAGGAGGCTATACTGTACGGGTTCCTTCTCGCAATTAGACGTCTTCTAACTACCCTTTTGCGTGGACTACACCCACATAATAATATACCTACTTTTACTTCTTTAAGCATTCTTTTGATCTATTCGAGTGATACTTAAGAAAAATCTAACAATTTGTGAGCTTTTCCCAAAACAAATAAGTATCATAATCGCACCATTTTATAATATTCATATAGTTTTTATAGATTATACGCTAACAAGTTTTTCAGTAGGTATAAGTAATAGAATATAGAGTAATCGAAGTTCGAATATACAAATAAGATGCGAATTACACACCGTTCGTGTGTTTTTCACTGTTTCCCAAACGCAACCCTAGTCTGCAGTCTCTCGGTTTTCATAAGAGGCTTTCCCTGCTTGAAAGGCTGAGGCTTTTATTTACCAGCAGCTGTTATGTAAGCTTTAATTGAGTCTAGCTTGCTAACAATTGACAATTAGTTATGACGGCTTCAATTAGAGAACCGCCAAGTTTTGTGTCAGTAAGTAAATTTAGTTAGAATGGGTGTCAAAATTGTTAACTTGATTTGCATAGTCATCTTAAAATCTATTCCTTGTAGAATTGTTCAAACATTTTATCGATAAGTTTTTTTAATGAAACAAACTCGAAACTTAAGAAAATTATGAGTACTTTTCGAAAATCTAGTAAATATTGTGTGTATTTTCTAAAATGTATAATTGTAACTAAACATAAAATAAGACAAATTATTGACATTGATTAGTTAATTTGACAATAAAAATAAGTATTTTCACTTTTTATTACACATTATTTTTTAATATAGTAAGTCTTGAAATCACAGCAACAAAAGCTTAGTTTATTTTTATTTTTTATCAAAACACGACAACAATTCATTTTCACACAACATTCCAAGCAATTCTAGAATTCTAGTAGTTTTATCACTAAACTCGAACAATAATTTCTTTAAAACACAAAAGCTAAACTTCCTTCTAAGAGTGCCAACATTGTTTCGTGAAATGAAAACACAAAGACAAACTTTTCAATTCAGCAAAATCATTGCTGAAAGTAATAAAGCAAATACGTAATTTAAACGTGGGCAAGGATAAAATAAGAATTTAGAAATCCTCCAACATTTTGTATTGACGTCTATCTTGGGAAAGCATAATAACATTAAAATAACATTGAAATAATATTTAGCATAATATATACGAATTTATTTTACTAGACAAACTTGATTTGTTACCCAAATTAAAAGGAGTTGTAAAAAATATGTCATTCACCAATTTGGTTAGCAGCCATCTTAGTCTCTTTTTCATAAAACACAGCTGGGAACCTGACTACCACGCCTTTAAACAAAAACTACTAAGTCAAAATCGGTTCAGCCATTTAGGAGCTACGACAAAAGTCAAAGTCAAAGTAAAGTCAAAGCAATTTATCAATAACAATACAGTTACAAGTCACACAATAACATTAAATATATAATAAATTTAAATGTCATTAAAATTCAAAGATAAATGTAAAAATATTGTAGATCTTTAATTAATGTAGTATTTCATAAGATTTATAAAAAAAAAACCATGATTTTTGTATGAAATTAAGAACTTTATGTATGTGCAAAATAAACTATTTCTTTCTTTCAAATATAAATCAATAATTTATAATTAATCTAATATAAACAGTTTGTACTATGAACGTAGTGTCAAGCCAATTTTAATACAGTCACGTTAACTTTATATCATCCTGTCGTTTTAACGTCGAGGTTTAAAAATGAACTTGGAATGGAATCATATTATAAAAGAAGCTATTGTTCAGCCTGGCTGGAATTCCGCAGTTTCTACCGACAGACCAGGCGAGTTATGAAGGCCCTAGATAAATGCAACTGGCTGGACGTCTGTTTTTACAGCGCACGACTGGGAAAACAATAAATTACAGCGCCAGCAGATTTTGTGCTCTTCCTTTTAGTCACCATCTTCCTTTTAGTCAGTCCACCATTAAGGTGGACTGAATTTATAGTTTATGCAATCAAATGTTTTAAGGCGCTATTGTGCCGAATTAATTCAAATTCAAAATAATTTATTGGCACAAAAAATTAGCCCGTGCCTTGACAGCTAGTCCTTCCCAAAATTTATCCAATAATTTGACTGACACAATTAGAATAAAAAATAATAATAGATTCATATTAACTAAGTTGCTAATTCATAATTCATAATAAAATAATTATATAACCATATTTGAGCGCAGCGCCTGCAGTGCCACAGTAGATTTTTCACGAAATAAAATCAGAAATTAACAATATTATGGAAATTATAAGCTCTAACGATTCTAGGTAATAACATTACGTGCAAAAAATTAAGATTTATTTTTATTTTTTTATTGCTCTTAGAAGTGCAACATTATTAAACGATATAATGTAAATAAAAAAAACTATCAACCGAATTTAAAGTAATCGGATTTTGGAACTCTAATTATTCTTAACACTGAATTAAAGTTATCAAAACTGAAAAAAACGTATCATTTACGCAGAATTGTATATGACTTTTCAAATATTAATTTAATATATATCAAGTTTAATGTAAAGTATTTATGTATGTAATATATCAGTTGTGTTAGCAACCATAATATTACAAACGTGAAATGGTTTAGTTATATGGAATATAAAAAAAACTTTTGTTAATTATTTAGTCTAAAATTGTAACTTGTAGTTTTAAAAAGTTTTTGTTTGAAAACAGTCCGCCCGATATGTTTAGATTTACCGCTAAATGCTTTTAGACTACATCCCTTTTAAACTAAAGCTTGCCGTAATTCTGATACTTAATAAAAACGAAGCCTAAAACAAAGGCTTGTTTTCAAAGGACTTAATTAAGCTCAGCGAGTTAGCCCAAAAATAAAACGACATAAAACAATGTCTTTTAATTTAAAACGAGTAATTTAATCTAAAACTCTAACCAAATGTATTTGATACTTATAAACATTCAGTGGCAAGATTTAAAAGGTTATTTTAATAATGTGTCTGGAAACTCAGACTGAGTTTGAGCTAATGGGTTGGGACAAACTAATGACCTAGGTATAATTAGTTTAGGATGAGCACTTTGATACTTAAAACGTGACGAGAGCTTAATGAAATAATGTTACGCGTGAGTGCTAAGTGAGATAGACAGATGTTTTAATTAACAGTACTCTGTTAATTTCGTTAACTGAAGTGTGAACCCAAACTAAGTGTCTCAATAAGACGATGATATGGGCAAAATATAGAATTAGTACAGCTGTGTTATAAAATATAAAGGGTTAACGTTTTTGAAAGTGTAACTTATGTATCCCTAAAAATATTTATTTACCAATTTTTTATTAATCAGACCATTGAATTAAAATAAAAACTCGTCTGTTAATCTATATCAAATTTTATTATAATTTTATTTTTTGCATTTATACGCCAAATGTTGAGTGACGTTTTGGTCTATTAATGGAACATATTTAGCTTTTTAAGCACTTTGAACTTTTACTCTAAGGAAATTAATTATGTTTTGATGCCTGTTCACGCTGAACTACAATCTCACTGTTTTCAAGGCGATAGTGAATCAGTTTCTTCTAGGCAAGCGCGCTCTATCCTTGATCGCAACATCACTTATCATCAGGTCAGTGGCGATCAAGCGCAAGCCTGTAATATAAAAGTTTATTCTAAGCAAGTGTCGCTATTTAATGTTAAAGAGCCTGTTAAGGATAATACCCACACTATAACCTACGCCAATTATTCCAATTGTTACACACTAATCACTTAGCAGGTCATTGTATCTATTAATATCTCACCCACGCCATAAGTATCGAAATCATATTTCGTAACAGTTGTAGCTGCTGTAACATACAGTGTAAACCCTATATAACGAGTTGGTGTGCAAATAAAGACAATATTTAGTGGGTCCACCCTTAGTTTTAGAAGTAAAGGAGCATCGATAAAAAGACGCATTTTTAAAAATGATCAGTCGGATCACTTTTGGCTGATGTTAAGCTTTAATGTGTCTAAAATGTAACACACTTGCCTAGAAGGAACCTATTTACTCCAGATTGGTATATAATTTTAAACCTATGAAATATTATGTATCTTAATTGTTAATCAGAGATAAAATATTAAAATTTAAGCGTATTAATAGTGCCACTGACCGCAACTACGGCACTGCAATGTTCTTTGCACAGTGGTAGAGCATTTTCT
Organism: Mellilla xanthometata; assembly: GCA_035578125.1. Lineage (NCBI taxonomy): Eukaryota > Metazoa > Arthropoda > Insecta > Lepidoptera > Geometridae > Mellilla > Mellilla xanthometata. The sequence continues at coordinate 401,897 of JAPUBQ010000022.1, forward strand.
AGTGCTCGCTTGGCTTGCAAGTTGAATAATCTGCGGTCGCCAAGCATCTAATGATGTATTCCAAAAGCTTCCTTGAGAGCCAATATTTCCAGACTGAGCGCACCCACCTTAGACCAGAGTGTAGCTAACTCGTGAAGTTACGCGCCCTGCTGGACAAATGCCTAGCTGTAATGTGTAAACAATATCGTACATACTATGTGTAAAATAAAAAATAATAATATTTTTGAACTTTCTAAAGCTTACACATATTATATCTACGTAGATGTAAATACGTACTCGTATGTATGTAGGTAAACCAACACAGTTGTTCATTTAACGTCCAAAACAAATCTAAACACGGCAGACCGCAAATCTCGGTCGGGCCCTGTAAAGGCATCACCACATGAATTCCGCTTTATCGATCTGTTAGTAATTGCGGCCCTGGCTGAACCAACTCTGCCACCGTTAGACTCTAGACCAGGGGTTCCCAATCTTTCATTACCAGCGGCGCACTTACAAGTTTCATGTTTTTTTCACAGCGCTCTGTCCTAGCTCATAATTTGAAGAAGACAGTCGAAAGGAATAGGTATACATATATAATACTTACCTGAAATTATAGTAGTTAGGTAAGGTGAAAAATTAAACTTCAAAAACGAAGGAATTGAAATGAAAAATAGACAGCAATGAAAAATATCAACACAAAAATACGAATAAATACGGTAACTACTACGCAGGTCAGAGCATTGATTAACATCAGATTCAGGCAAGCTGTGGCTATACACATCCTACTAATATTATAAAGGCGAAAGTTTGTATGTATGGATGTATGTTTGTTACTCTTTCACGTAAAAACTACTGAATGGATTTGAATGAAACTTTACCACAATATAGCTTATACATCAGAATAACACATAGGCTATAGCTTATACATCAGAATAACACATAGGTTACAATTTTTGAGGTTTTTAATGTGAGGTCGTAAAAAAAACCTTTTTTTGCGCTTACATTGCAAACGCTGACTGAATCCTACAAGATAGATCAAAACAATTTACTACAGTATTGTACAACTTAAAAAGGTCTACAAAAAAGTCCGTGATGGTATATGTTTATCTCTTAGGAATAACCCACAATAACCATTTTTTATCCTTTACTTTGTACGAGAAATAATGGCTTATTTACGAAGCGATTTTAAGCAATACACTATTAATCCTTATCAAAATAAATTATTTCATCAATAAGAACAGTTTGTGTTGATAATATTTGGTCTTTGAATGATTAAAATTGGACGTTTGGTTTTGAAGTTATGGTGAAATTAAAATATTACGATTTCTGCTGCACGGCCCGTTGCGAAGAGGGCGTGTGCGGGGGAGGGGTGTTTAGATCTATGAGTAAGGCTCAGAATACAGAAGTTCTTTCTGTATTATGAGGAGTAAGGTACCCGCGCGGCTCAGTCGCGAGGTTGGCTCCCATCGCAGCGGTCGTGCGTGCGCAAAGTCTAATAATTTTCGGGTTTTTTTTTTTATTTTGTTCTTTTAACTACACATACGCAAAAGTTCTTCTCAGAGCTAAACTGTTGTCTAATATATAATACTAGCTGACCCGGCAAACTAGGTTTTGCCTCACTTAAGGGTATGAAAAATAGATAGTGTAGCTTATATGACACGTTCGTAGATTTACCATAGCAGTGCCATCTATTGATTACTTACTCAACCCAGTCGAAAGGTATCGACATCTGTTAGAATCATTTGGAGTTAACAGATAAATGTGACTGTCAAATAATAACAGACAATAATTAGCAATAAATTAAAATTGCGACTATAATTTGAGATTTTAACAAACTATCTTATCTCTCAAGTTGGATCGAACTGCACATGGTGTGCGAATTTTATTATAATCGGTTAAGTGGTTTAGGAGTCCATTGAGGACAAACATTGTGACACGAGATTTATATAAATTAAGATAAGATTATTAATATTATATGTATGTTTTTTATTATTCTTTATTGTACACTACGTCCTTCTTTAGTCGTTTATAAATTCCTTTCCATCCAAAGGTTGCCTGGAAGAGATCGCTTTAAGCGATAAGGCCGCCAATTGTGGTACACAAATTTTAAGTTAATTGTCTTTTACTATGCCTTTTTTATCTATGTGTCCAATAAAGAATTATAAAATTTCCATGACACAATGTTAGTTACCGTACTCCTCCGAAACGGCTTGACCGATTTTTACCAAATTTCATATGCGTATTCAGTAGGTCTGAGAATCTTCTACTATATATTTTTAAGGCAAAACAACGTTTGCCGGGTCAGCTAGTTTTTTTATAAAACCATGTTAGATACGTGCAAATTTTCATATAGGACCAAGCAATTTCCACAAAGTATAAACAAAAAATAATCTTGCTATTACAGATTAGAAAACTTAATTTCACACCTTAAAGGGATCATTTATATCTTGATTGTAGGTAAACAACCACGAGATATGAGACGAATAGCTAACCCAATAAATAAGTGCCGTTTGCAACTGGACTCAATAGGCAAGTCTTGATTGGATGTAGGCCTGATTGTATGACTACCAAGTAACTTAATACTCGTACTTTGGATATAATATCTTTGAGGCCAACCTAAAGCTAGCTTAATTTTGATTTATGATTAACATTTAATATCATTCAAATTTTAATACAATAAAATTGTTTTAAAAAACAAACAACCGACTTCAAAAACACAACTAATAAAATTGTTTTACAAAACAAACAACCGACTTCAAAAACACAACTAAAAAGGGAAAAATAATTTTAAGCCTAAATCAAATCAAGAATATATAAATAGAATAGGAGAGTTTATTTCATGTACTTATAAAAAACTATTTGCAATTTTTAGTAATCCTGTATTCTTGAAGTCGGTGCCATCTAATAAGAGCAAATTAAAACTATTTTCAATTGTCTTTCTTTGCTGGCACCGACTCCAAGAATACAGGATTAGTAAAAATTGCAAATAGTTTTTTATAAGTACATGAAATAAACTCTCCTATTCTATTTATATATTCTTGATTTGATTTAGGCTTAAAATTATTTTTCCCTTTTTAGTTGTGTTTTTGAAGTCGGTTGTTTGTATTTTAAAACAATTTTATTAGTTGTGTTTTTGAAGTCGGTTGTTTGTTTTTTAAAACAATTTTATTTTTACATTTTTAGTGGTTGGTATTGATATTTTGTTTAAGTTTTAGCTACGGAGAGCCAAATAAACTTCACGATGAAAAAATTTGGCGTGTGCCAGGCAGGCAACCAATTGGGAGCAAATCGAGCTGGATGCGAGCGAAGCGAGCGCGAAAATTTTCACCGTATTTGTTCCAACCGTTTGAGCATAAAGAAGTCCAAAGCAGCACCAATTACATAATGTTTGTTGTGTCAAAGCTTACTAGAACCAAGTGCGAGCGAAAAGAGTTGGATGCGAGCGAAGCGAACTGTGCGCGAGCGAAGCGAGCGCGAAAATTTTCACCGTATTTGTTCGAACCGTTTGAACATAAAGAAGTCCAAAGCAGCACAAATTACATATTGTTTGTTGTGTTAAAACTTACTAGAACCAAGTGCGAGCGAAAAGAGGTGGATGCGAGCGAAGCGAGCTACGTCGTTTTTGTTCCAACCGTTTGAGCATAAAGAAGTCCAAAGCAGCACAAATTACATAATGTTTGTTGTGACAAAGCGTACAAGAACCAATTGCGAGCGAAGCGAGCTGGATGCGAGCAAAGCGAGCTATACGCGAGCGAAGCGAGCGCGAAAATTTTCACCGTATTTGTTCCAACCGTTTGAGCATAAAGAAGTCCAAAGCAGCACAAATTACATAATGTTTGTTGTGTCAAAACGTACAAGAACCAATTGCGAGCGAAGCGAGCTATGCGCGAGCGAAGCGAGCGCGAAAATTTTCACCGTATTTGTTCGAACCGTTTGATCATAAAGAAGTCCAAAGCAGCACAAATTATATAATATTTGGAGTGTCATAAGCCCAGAACATCCTGGGGGAAATTCGAACGAAGCGGGATAACTCCTAGCGAAGCGAGCGCGTAAATATTTTCCTTATCCGTTCGAGGGTCTTGTCTATTAATATATCAAATTTTACAGTTCCTTCTTCCACTAAGTATGACCCAAGTGGCCAAGCTCTGGCGTCGAGAGTTTTTCAAGCCCTTGATTTAGTTTGACCCCTGCTTGTACTAAGAGTAGTGGTCCAGGCCCAACAAATTAACGTGTTATCCGCCCGTGTTAACGCCCAGATGAAATATCATATTTTTTTATGGAAGTCTTGTGCATGGTTACCCATCCAAAGACTGGCCGCATGGGCCGTTGCTTAGCCTCGATGTTCGCGTCAGATTACTTTTGTTAGCCAGGCTGCTAATTTTATGAGCGAAATCTGTATTGCCGTATGAGCGCGAAGAAGTAAAATAGGTTATCCAGTTGTTTGGGCTTCCCACGGGAATAGCAATGACTTTTAAGATAAAAAGTAACCTTCGTGTTATACAAGGTCTAGTCTACCCCCTATATCAAATTTTAGCGAAATCAGTGTGTCATGTGTTATTTGGTGCATCCCACGGGAACAATAATTATTTTCGGGATAAAAAGTAGCCTATGTGTAAACACATAGTCTAACCTATCTTCATTCCAAATTTCATCAATGTCAGTACAACCGTTTGAGCGTGAAGAAGTTAAAAAGATTTATATGTTATTTGGTGCAACCCCCGGGAATAGTATTTATTTTCGGGATAAAAAGTAGCGTATGTGTTAACACATAGTCTTACCTATTTTCTTCTCAAATTTCATGAATATCAGTACAGCCAAACGAGCTAGAATCTCTCTTCATGCTTAAAAATAACCTAACTTTTTAGGTTTTTCTTCGATTTCCCTAGGAGTCCATCATCAGAACCAGTTTTGGTGACAATGGGACCAATTCAGAACCATACTCTTTCAATTAAAAAAAGAATTTTGAGAATCGATCCACAAATGGCTGAGAAATCGGTGAACATACATAAAAAAAAAAAATACATACACGTCGAATATATAACCTCCTCCTTTTTGAAGTCGGTTAAAAATACGTTACTTTTAAAAGAAAAAAACATTGTTATTAGAACATTAGGGTAAAGTAGAAGCAGTGCGAGGAGGAGGCTTTTACCCGCATATGGGTGGCCTGACAACAGTCATTATGTATAATTAAATTGTTAATATAGAATGTTAATATGGCAAATAAAGGCTTTTCATTTTTTTTTATTTATTTATTTTTATCTGGCTAGCAGCTCACGTTGAAAAATTTGTCGCCAAACACGGGGTGGGGTGTTCCTACTGCCTCCTTGGGAGACAGTTATTCCAGACTTGGCATGTTCCACCTTAGGCTAGAAGTCACTCACACGTGTGGTTAGGTTATACTGGATAAAAAACATGAAAATTTGTTAGACATTTTTACAGGATTAATATCATGCTTACTGTAAATCTGTTTTGATAAAGTTGATATATTTAGGTATTAAAAACCCGGCGGCACTTTTTATACCAATATCTGGCATATTTTTTTCACGCAAACCAAACAATAAGTGGTTTTCCTTAAAAGCAATATTTCTATTTAACGAGAGCAAGCGTTGTAAACCCAAAAATTTCGACGTTGAAGCTCGAACAAATTATTTTTCCTCTTAAACCATTGTTAGCGTTAATAATGTAGATAAAAAAACGTTGTTTTGTGTGGCCGGTTACATCATTTTAATAAATTGACCTTTGCGTTTCTTCCTCAAATGTAATTTCTACCTGTTGTTATAGCATTGGTTATTCAATCAACATTAGTCAAGGACATGCGATCTTTTATTCTAATGTTCTGTGACAAATTTGTCTTTGTTTTAGAACTGGTCTCTTTGTGCTCCCGGTTTGTTTGATCGTCTATGTAATTCTGTGAATAAAAGATATGGTAATAACGGTTGAATTGGTTACGTTGCCACAAAGGCATTTTAACATATTCTTTTTTTTTGTTACAGAACAAATTCGTGGTCTTTCTAATTTAGATTTTATTGGTTGAGCGAACAAAGCGTTCGGATATTTTTTTCTTCGTCTATCTGTGGATGCTATATATGCATGTTTTGATGTTGGTACTTGAGTAAAGACCGTAATTTTTAACTAAATGAAAAGGCAACGCCACAGAACTACCTATGGCTCGTAGAGATGGACTTCGACCAACTAAAGTCGCGATTTCAACGCTTTAGAGAGTTTGTCCTTAAATCGAATGACGTTACATGGAGCTTACACTGTACTTGTAAACACTAACAAAACCATAAACACTGTTTTATTTTCGGGTAAGATAAATAAAAGCATTTTTATTTTATTTTATGGAACCATATACATATATAGCAATACCTGTGTAAGCTTGCGCATAGCTATGCGCTTTTCGTGCGTGTGATTTAACGCGGCACCGTGAAGTTTTGTCACCCTGACCGACATAATTAATAACTAAACAATAGACTTGCACACTAATACTAATGCACTGTGAAGGTTACACTATACACATGCATGGTTGTTTCAAAAAAGTTTTAAGTCATGTAAAATAACTTAAATCGTTTCACTAGATTATTACGCTTGTTAGAAGTCTGCTTCGAACGAGGTTCAAATGGATAAAATAAAGGTAAAAAATCTAGTTATGTTTTAAAATTAATCGATAGAATGATATCGATAAGTGAATTTAATATACATACTTATACTAGTTCGTTATTTCTTGCTGAGTAAATATGCGCAATATATTCGCAAGTTTTCCTTTATAAATTTGTAATTTGGCAATTCCATAATGTTTCCATTCAAAGCAAAAACTGAATCATAATGTTGTCAACACTTTCACTACGAAATGTCACAATGTCATTGCCTTGTGCCATAATAAAACACAACTAAGTAGGTCTACTACCTCTGATTCACACACATTGAGAGACACATCATTCAAAGCATCACCAAAGTTATTATTCTGTGGCATCACTGAGAGCCGGACCACAATATCATTTCAGTGGTAAAAAATTAAACTAAAATTTTCAAACAACTGTTTTTCACTAAACGCGACAGTGGCTCCCTCAATCATTTCTCAGATAAGTTGGTATATCTGCAAGCTTGACATTCAGAGCAACTCAATCTGGGTCAGTTGCTTAGTAAGGCGACTTGATGCTCGACGGCGCTAGCACTACTGATTGTTCCATTACACTACATATACATATACGTACATATCTACAATTACATGACATACGTCGATAGATAAATTAACAATGAGGTATATAGGTAATGGCATAACCTATATTGCGACTATTTTCAAGTCATCAGTATAGATATATTCTCTTAACCGACTGTGAAAGAAATCAGTCTCAATTTATCAATAGGCTCATATATTAAGTTTTTTTTTTCTAAATGTTAATACACATTTCACACACGGCTCCATATTGAACCATTTCTAGTTCGTGTTATGGTTGCTAACACAACTGATATACTACATATACATATATACATACATATTTCATATAGATACATATTTAACACCCAGACCCACAGCCAATAAATTTAGTTAAGCACAAAAATGTTGGCCGGGCCGGGAATCGAACCCGGAACCTTCTGGATGGCAGTCCGGCATGGTAACCTTTACGCCAACGAGGTCGTCGTAAACTTACTATTCTCTGAAAATTTTAAGTACGTTCTTATATCGTATACTTTAGAACATTGATGACTTTGATCACACTTATAAGCTTTAAACTATTTCAAATCTTAATTGGTTAAACAAAGACACTTCAATAAGAACTTTAAACCCTTGAAGTTAAGTATTAAAATAGTTTGGCAACTAAACACCTGAGAAAACTTTACTGAGAGACAACCTAAGAGCTAGTTTTAACCGCGATTTCTCAAATTTTCTCGTATCTAGTTCAAAACTTTATAATCTTGAGCCTTGTAGGTTAGATTCAGGGTAGTCTAAACTCTTTCTCTAAATTTTGAGTTGGAAATTCACCTAATTGTACTACGAAAGTTGAGTTGATGGTATCAAAGCTGCTCATTGGCTGGTAAAATTACAACCCAAAAAGTAATTTCGAAACTTTAATATAAAGTTTAAACAATTCACAAAAAGTCTCTGTTAGAACCACCCTCACTCTGATTCTCATACTGAGAAACTGCTTTAGCAAATATTTAATGAGGCGCAACAGTTACGATTATTAAGGTTGTACCGTGTCATACATATTTTGAGCGAAGCGCCAAAAATGCGATAGAAGATGTTTCCCAAAATAAACAGTCAACAGCATAACAATATCGAGCGTTGATCGTATCGTTATCTTATAATACTCTAACGATTTAAGGTAATATCATCAAATAATAAATAACATGTAATAATTAATTAATATACTTTAATTTTGACATTTTTGAGTCTGTAGTGAGTTAGTAAAACAAGAAAACCCGTCAATAATATGAGAGTTTAATAATTTATATCTTAGTGCAAGGTTTTAGGTGGTGCAAGGATTTTAGATTCATTCACCTACAAAAAGGTAAGTTTATAAATTCCAGACGCACACCTGTTTTAAATTCAAAGGGACTATTTAAATAATCAAACAATGTTGCGAATTTTACAAAATCATAATTTGGAACTTTAACGATTCTTAACACCGAATCAAAGTATGTAAATGAAACTGAAAGAAACTTAGTTTTTTCATTTACTGAGAACTTATAAGTATTTTTTCCAAAATTTGCTAATTTACTTTCCATACCGCTTTAATATTCATCTGAAGCCAAGGTTCATTGCGACAAAATATAAATTAATTCATTGACTAACTTTTTGTCTAGCGAACAATAAAGGCTTTGTGCCCATACAGCCAATTGAGCGGCTAAACACAGCCTTGAAGCTCACATTCGGAATGAGTGAAAGGTTTTATACATATTAGTCGTATCTTATCTATGCATGTATAAGTTGAACCTTATTTTTCTAAACATAGAAGCTGTATTTGCTTGAAAAACAAGTGGTAAAGCATGATCGTGAGTCACAGATGACTTTAATATGCAAATATGTGGCAGCATAGGTGACTGACTTCCTCAGGCTAACGTTGGCTAGATCAGCTGTAAAGCCTTATTAAGGTTCTACTCTTTCATGTAATTTGGTTACACGACAAAACTTACAAATAACTTTTTAAAGTATTGTAACATTTACCATTATTTGTATGAGCAAAATTTGATTTTATCAGTCAAAAATACCAAAAATAATTCCCATTCAGTTGCTGAAAAGTGAAAAATATATCTTTGTGCGCAGTGTGATATAGGCTGATGATAATGATGACCTATGACAACCTTCATCTAAAGCAGTAATAGTAATGTCAAGAAAAAATCTTGTCATCAAACATTGAGTTGTATTTATAGTTGTTCCACAATAGGCGCGTCCACACAGAGCAAGCAGCCTCGCGAGGCATTTGCCGCGCGAGGCTGCTCGCTCTGTGTGGACGCGCCTATTTAGTGCAACAATGACATAACTAGGCGACTGAGGCGCCTTTGAGCAAATTCAAAAACCGACACTCGATGGCTCGGGCGCTCGGTCTCTCGCCCGCGGCAGTGCGCGCGCTTGCCTCGTCCGAGGCACGTCCACACAGAGCGAGCAGCGTCGCGCGGCAAATGCCTCGCGAGGCTGCTCGCTCTGTGTGGACCCGGCTAATGACTATAATCTAGCAATTTTCAAGGCGAGAGTGAACCGGTTCGTTCTAGGTAAGCGCGCTTCACCGTAGATCTCAATGTCACTTACCATCACGTGAATTGTGGTCAAGTGCTTACCTATTTAGAATAAAAAAAAAACTATTATCATGGCATACAGTATGTTTTCGACTGATGATGATAATGATCTTGGTCTTTTAAAAACTTTGACTACCAACATTTAAAGCAGTATAGTAAGGAGTGGTACTTGAGATGTTTTACTAGTGTTAGTTGGTACGAACAGGAGTACGTACCAATTAAGCGAACTTCTTCAGATATTAGGAAATTCGAGAAAAAAAATCGTCAAGTTTAGTGTAGTTATGTTTACCTTAACTACACTAAACTTCACGATTTTTTTACAGTATTATAATATGTTGGACAGTACGGGAGAAAAACGCAGTTTGATATATCCATAAATAGAAAACTTTAATGTTAGTTAAATTTAAATATATTACACCCAAATGAACACATATTTAAACGTACGATGTAATAACCTATAATGGAAAAATCGACAATTAAAGGTTTTTACTTCCAATATATTAGTAGATCGACACTGTATCGCTTCAATCAAGTTTACTTTTTCTATTTGCTTTATTATTTTATTTTAATCTAATCTTTGACTTTGACGTTTCGGCTGCACTGCTCATACGCAGTGTCATATTTTTAATAACATACAATAAACAAAGCTTACACATATTTTTTGTTTGAAACGGGAGTTTTTATAAACTTTCCAATTTCCTAAGCAAAGTACAATAGTTGTTTCTTTACAAAGGGCTACTTTAGCCCTTAAAAGGTAAACAAGTATAACTGAACACAAATTGGTAAATATTGGTCAAACTTTTATGAATGATTTTGAACAAAGAAAAGCAATTTTCCTAATTTTCAAGAAATCTTTTTTCGCAGATTTTGATTTTCTTCTATTCGTGCGGAACATTAAAACCGAAGATAAATGTAGCGGACCATGACTAAAATTGGATCGGGCGTGTGATTCGATTACGATTTTAGACCAGAGCGGCGAATAGTAATTCAGAGATAAGAATGTAGGTATTTTTCCGCATAAACTGATCTGGCGACTTATTTTTTTCTTTGTGGTTCAAAATCCCGTTTCAAGAATTTTCAGCTAAGTAAATTCTTTCTAAATTGATTTGGCACGAATCGGATATTTGTTTGTGATACGGATTCCGATACGAAAATGAAAAAGAAATTATATATTTCTTAGCACCGGTAAATAACCAGAAATGGTTTTAAGATTACTGATAAACGTACATCCTGTATTAAATCAGCCATTTACTTAAAATAATTGGCCAAGAGTGAGGTGGGCTCGCGCACGAAGGATTCCGTACCATTGTTGTATGGGGATTAAAAATGTTTATTTTATTTAAATTTTATAATTTAATTTGATAGCTAATATACATTTTTATATTTTGTGAAACTTTTAAGTATCTAGCAGCTCCCGTTATTGATGATATATGTATAGCTAAAAAATACGAAAAAGACACGTTTATTGTATAGGGTACATACACCCTTACTATTTTTATTTATTTTTATTTTTAGTATTTGTTGTTATAGCGGCACGGGAAATACATACGAGTATATTGTGAAAGTTTTAGCTTTCTAGCTATTACGGTGTCTGAGATACAGTCTGGAGACAGACAGACAGACAGCGGAGTCTTAGTAATAGGGTCCCGTTTTTACCTTTTAGGTACGGAACCCTAAAAATACTTACACTAGAAACCTACACCAAACCGTCTAAGCCTTTTAAGACCCCTCAAGCCCTTACGTGTCGAAATACGAGTAAGTACCGAGTCGCCATCAACCCACCGGTTATAAAGCCTGGATTCACAGTCGGAACACGAACTTTTCCCTTTCCGCTTCCGTCAAACGCGTCTCGTGAGCACAAAGCCTAGAACTGATACCTGCCGCGCCTATTTCGAGAGCCTTGCAAACATACGAACTTTCGATAGCGCTTGATGTAGAATACTAGGATACAGTATCGTGACTTTATTTTCACGATTGTTCATGACGTTTGTTTTTTAACGGTTGTTGTTGTACGTTAATCAGAAGGTTCCGGATTCGATTCCCGGCACGGACAACATACTCGTAAATAGAAGACAAAATTAGATATTTAGTGTACTTCCGCTGTGATCCGAAACCCAAATTAAGACAAGTAAACAAAAACTTAACTAAAATCAATTTAACTAAGATAAATTAACTATTATTAATTAAGATTAACGTTACCTATCACAATCCGGAAATTCTTAACTCAACACGTGTTACGCCTTTCCACAAGCCATCATCAGGAGATTTTGACTCTTCGAACGACGAATCGAAAGCCTTTGCTTTCGATTGATGTATTTGTGGTATATCAGTTGTTGTTAGCAACCATAATACGAACTAGAATTGGTTCAGCATGGGGTTAACCAGCCGTGTCTGAAATGTGTCCTAGTTTATATAATATAAAAAAAGCTAGGGTACTGTCTCATAGCATCTCATATGTCACCCGACAAGTTTATAGGCAAGTCAATCTCCGTGACATGGCCATGCTGCGATCCTTGGACACAATTGAGAGGACGCCAGAGAGACCGGCTCAGCGGCGCTGTCCTCGGTTCTAATGGAACGTGCGGAAACGTGGTTTGAAGACCTTTGAAGGAGTTTGAATGTGCCTCGATTTGTGTTCGATGACGAACTACTTGACATAGATTTGCTAGGTTCAATTTCTTACATAAATAGTGTAACTCTTTTAAAAGACACTGAAAGGACCACGTGATGATGACCAGATGGCAGTTAGCATAACTGGAGAGAAGCTTACACCCAGCGCAGATTTGACATTGACAAGACTCAGGGTTTGGCTATTAGATAAAACTTTTTATACTAAAAACGATTATCTAAAATTTAAAATTGACATTTGATTCATAATATTTACTAGAATAAGTAGTGAAAATTGGCATTTTTATTAATATCATATACTATTGTAATGATAATAAATTACTAGAATATAATTGAAAATTGACATTGACACATATCATATACTTTCGTATTGATATCATATTATTTGACTTGTAGCTTTGGTAATATCAATAAATGATTTGTATTTGATTAGAATTGTCTGGGACATTGATGATATTGACCTACAGGTCTATGATTGTATCTCTAGGAAGATACATCTCTTACTAGAGGTAATTTTTTTCATATACAGTTTATACGCTATAAAACGACACTGAAAAGACTGCGCATATTTGGCGTTATAGAAGAGTGGTCATTAAATGAAGAGAATGTATCATTGTATGGAATGCAAGCTAAACCAACTAAAGCCAATTGATTTTGACGCTTTAGAGAGTTTGTCGTTAAATCGAGTGACGTTACGTGGAGTTTACACTGTAGTATGTTTTTTTCAAGCTTGCGCTTGACCACAACTCACCTAGTGTTAAGTGATATTACTGGTCTAGGTTATAGCGCGCTTGCCTAGAAAAAACCGGTTCACTCTTGCCTTGAAGACAATAAGGTTGTGATTCAGTGGGAACGGGGATTCCGGCAAGGAGTTCCACAGTTTGATCAAATTAAGTGTTTACTATAGATAAAATTGTTTAAAAAAAAACAAACAACCGACTTCAAAACCATAACTAAAAAGGGAAAAATAATTTTATACCTACTTCAAATCAAGAATATATAAGTAGAATCGAAGAGTTTATTTTATGTACTTATAAAAAACTATTTTAAATTTTTATTAATCCTGTATTCTTGGAGTCGGTGCCATCAGAACAAACTTAGCTTTCGTTTTTTCAAATAAATCTTACTTTTGTAGTAGTTAGTAGGTTTTATATAACTCATTTTTATAACGAAATAGCATACGTACGCCATTATTAAAGAAATATGAAAACAATAACTTTCAGCGAAATTATTTAGTTAGATAGATACTCAGATACAGATGTATTTTCTAGAAATGTTCTCATATACGAGCTAAATCTTCCATATTTTTCTTTAAACATTCAGAATTAGTTAGGTTTCATAGAATCTACTTACATATTCATTTAATCTGCAAACTTGAAAAACAACTTGACCTAGACGAAGGGCGTTTATTTTCGAGTAATATTAGGTATAAGTATGTGATAAAATACAAGATGACACAAATATTCAGAAAATACAAGTTATTTTATCGTTGAAAGAGAATAAATAAATAAATATTAGGGCACATTTCACACACGGCTGGTTAACCCCATACTGAACCATTTCTAGTTTGTATTATGGTAGCTAACACAACTGATATGGTACTACATATACATACATACATATTTTATATAGATACATATTTAACACCCAGACCGACAGCCAACAAATTTAGTTAAGCACAAAGATGTTAGCCGTGCCGGGAATCGAACCCGGAACCTTCTGATTGGCAGTCCGGCAAGGTAACCATTACGCCAACGAGAACGTCAAAATTAATTTTAAAAATTAATTAATTTAAAAATGACTATATCTAAATAGGGCTCGAATATTTTTTATGATCATAATCAGCCAATTGTATTTACTGCTGGACATATCCTGTCCTAAAGAACGCGACAAAATCCTGAATCTTTAATATCTTCTACTGTTCTGATTTTTTCATATCAATTAACTATTCTACATGGCTTTTATTCTAAACTACTAAATCGAAACCAACTGAAAATCGAGAAAAATATTGTTCGCCTACATACAAAGGTAAATTCATTCATTGAAATTTTCGACACACCATTATTGGTATCAACATTCATCAATCAAATATTTTTGTTTGACTGTTTTTTTTATTTATTACTTCACTATTCTGACATAGAATAACGTTGGTAACGTTGCAGCTATTGAAAATAAATTCCCATGTTTGATCGGTAGTAGAGTATTTCTAGTGCTTGTCTGGCAACCACCCTCAAGTTGAATAATAAATAATAATAATAATAAAATCTTTATTGTCAGACACAAAGTCCATAGAGTAGGTACAATTTTTATACACGGTGTTCAGAAAAGTAAAAATTTAAAAATAAAGATAAACAGTTAAAAATAACAGAGCATACATTTCTCTTGACAACATAACAGCAAAAATAAATTAATTAATGTACTCTATAAGTCGAATAATCAGTAGCATCTAGCGGTTTTCCGGTAATCTCCTTGAGAACCAGATATTCTTGATTTATAATATTAATCATTTTTATTGATGAAAAAGAATTGTTACATTTTTATACAAAATTGTATGTGCTAGGAAATAAATTACCTAAAACCTTATGTTTGTGTTAGTTTTAACTAAATTTTGCAACTTAGGAGGCCCTAGCTTTCTCAGTAGGATTCCCTTAGTTTGAGAAAGCTGATTTGACAGCTCAACCTTAAACATATAAAAAATGTACTGGAAACCATAAATTAAGCGCCTTCAATTCGATAAGCCCATATAAATAAGCCAATAAGCCTAAATAAATATCCTTTCAAAGCATCGTAGTAAAAAGTAGTAGGTACTAGACATGTAGACATAAAATCTAGTGCTCTAGAAGGAAATTTTCAGGCAAGAGGTTTATAGGCTAATAACGTGAACCTAAAGCCTGGACCGTAGATTAAATTCACTCGCCGAAGTTGTAAGATGCTACTTTGTAGCGACTCGTTTTTGCACGCTTTTTATGAAGACAAGATTTTGGCGCGGGATTAAGAAAACTGTTTATGAGCGCGATAAAAAAAGCACACGGAAAATCTTATGCTTACTATATAGTTTGGATAGCTGGGGACTTTGATTTATTTTAGTTCAT
This sequence comes from Mellilla xanthometata, assembly GCA_035578125.1. Lineage (NCBI taxonomy): Eukaryota > Metazoa > Arthropoda > Insecta > Lepidoptera > Geometridae > Mellilla > Mellilla xanthometata. Next base: position 417,337 of record JAPUBQ010000022.1, read on the forward strand.
CTTATTTCGTGCTTTTGTAGCACGATAATATTATATTTTATTTTTATAATTTTTATACCAAATTCGGCGAAACATACAGTAAACAAGTACTACTTCTCAACAGACTTTTTAGTCGTAAGCGATTTTTAGGGAGGTTTTCATAGATAAGAGATAAATTTGTTGTTATTTATTTTCTGATCAAATTCATGATATTTGGAGAGAGCTAATAAATACATCACATAATACATACCTACATAAGACTTTATGAATGCATGTGAGTGTTGAGATTTGAGATCATTATATTCCAAGACATCGTTTTCATGAGGTTTATTATGCTTACGTACCGTTCGGACAAGTATTAATTAATTTGAACCAACCAACCAACTAAAATAATATTTGCTACAAACTAAAACTTAATTTTAGTTAAAACTCTACATAATCTCTTACATAAATCCTAATAAATACAATAATAAAATAGCTTCAGGCTAACACCGAAATAAACGCGTGCAAATCGCACAAAATAGCATTCATAGCTGTCGTATTCATGATACAGTAACGTAGAGACGAGTGTTTTCAACAATGCGATTGTGAATCCGAACAAACAGTTCCGCATTTACAATTTCAGTTCAAACGTCAGTTACCGCATATCTGAACTGTGCAATTAAAATATCTAATATTATTACGACTATCGTGTTTAGAGATCTCAATCTCAGACGGACGGTCGTAAACCTTACCTTGCAAATCAGAAACTTGAACAGTAATATGCATATTCAGATAAGACATTAAGATGTTAACAGCTACATATATGATAGGTACTAATTCTGGAAAAAAAATCGTTTAGTCTATGGTCGGTCCGCCATTCATTTGCATAGACTATAGACTATTTACTAATTTTACAGTTTCACTCAAAATCACAGTTATTTATTCATTAATTTTAAATGTGTACAAGTACGAATTACAAGTAAGTAAGAATTTATTTGTGTTGTACACCGCCCGACTTAAGTGAAGCTATTAACGTTTTGGATAGTTTATTACCTGAAAACCCCAAGGTAAAATAAGTACATATATTTTGTAATATTTCAGTGTTAAATTTGTTGCAAAACGGCATACGATACACATTTCAGAAAATGGCTGGCACCTCACAGAGTGTACTAATGTACTATGCGTGCCAACTAAGAATAGGACTGTCAAAACCGCCATCTTGCTCAATCATACGCGCAAACTTCATAACCAAAGTGTATGGTGTGCAAAAAAAATTATGAACAATCTGTATGAACAATCAATATGAATACTCAGTTTATATGTTTAATGTACTATTTCTGTACTGTTTTGCTATTTCTTATACATTTTACGGCAAATTAATTATAAATGAGTAGGATATTTATAAAAATATAATTTCTTTTTCATTGTTGTCACTTCTTTTTGTACAAAATAAAATTAGTTTATTATACTGCTTACAGCACTTAAGTCGAAACTATCCAAAACCAATGTCTCGTCGCGTAATTTTTTTTTAGGTGTTGTTAATTTGGCTTGGGTACTTCTTACCTGTAGAATTAATTAATCCAAAATTATCCAGTAATAAAATCAAGAGTAATTAAACAATAATTAAATTTATATCTATGAACCAAAAAAATAATAATTAAATTTCTTTTTTACGCTTTCTTTGCTAGCAGTAATTTTTTGACAGTTATCGTGTGAAGTTGAAGCAAGCGCGATCCTATTCTTAGTTGGCACGCATTATATATATCTCTGCTATGGTTTCTTAACGATGTTTTCTTCCGAAATCTCGAGCTTATTGGGATTGAACCTTTGCGACGCGAGGCGGACGCATGTCCGATTGAACTGTTATTACTTCTATTTGTAGGACGCTTTTATTCGCGTACAAACACATGCGAGCGATGCAAGAGCATATTGCAAACGCTGTCCTAGGCCATATAGTATGAAGAAGTTATAGTTCTACTTCGAAGCCGGGGCGGGCCGTATAGTACCTACTACATAATCTATGTACTGGCGATATTACTATTAGTGTGTAAGTGGGTCGAACACATTGCATCGTGTTGCGGCGCGGCACGGAGCGCATCCGAGGCCTTCGATACTTCGATGCTCGCACGCTCTATTTGTTCCTATTTACTTTTTTATCGATCACTCCACATCCACTGCTTGCCGGCTCACAACGTGTAATTTGCCGGTGAAACGTTGGCGGAGGAATTCTACTACCTATATTTAGTGGACGAACGTGTTGGTTTGAATAACTGTCAACTACACTTGGACGAAATTAAAATAAACAGTTTTACTGTAACGCTAATAATTAAAATATATAAAAATGTATGATACGAGTAGATAATTATATTTACAAAAAAAATTGTCAAATTAATTTTACAAATTGGTGTGAAACGTTTTTAGTCCATTAAATATTTAATTGTTAATATTATTAACTAGCAGATTTTCCCGGCTTTGCATGGGCTATAAAATAATCGTTGTTGAAAAGAGAATAAAAATATAGCCTATGTTACTCAAAAAAACAAACTTTTCTTCTTTATATGTACCTATATTGGTATAGATTATGATTGATTTTATGTTGACACTGATTTGATAAGACTAAAAATAAAAAAATCCATAGATCTCATGCATACCTACTACTCTGCAAGTTTCTGATTTGCTGATATAAAATATTTCTATAAACTTATTTTTGTCATTACCTGCTGTAGTGTAGATATTAAGCATAAATATGTATTACGTAAAGAGTGTTTTATTAACCTTCTAAATTCTGCATTTATGAATTAACATTTTATTTATTTACTTCAGATTGTCATCCATAGCATACATAATTATACATAATTATTTATTTATTTGATTTATAGGCGAGCAGCAAAATGCTGATATGCCTATATCACACTGCGTTGAAATTAAATTTTTAACAGTTCATAAAATGTCCATTGTTCTATGTCAATGTTTAAAGTCCACTGGTGCACTGATCACAGGTTAACAAGAGATTTTTTTGTTTTCTGCAGCCAGCTATCAAGCCGGTTTTTAAAGCTGTTCACTGACATAACAAATTACAAAAAATAAATTTAATACTTACAAATGTCAACAATTATATTAATCAAAATCATAATTATACTTGAAAACTATTAGCATGTCAATGTTTGGCATTTATAATTATTCTACTTGGCACAGCGATGCTATGGCAGCACATGTAGGTAGGTCACCCTGCCCAACAGAGGACTGTTGACCCTATCAGCTATAAGGTTTAGGTAGGTGTTGGTGCTGCCCCGCACCCGCCGCATCAGGGAGGCTACCTGCTTGGGCATGATTGCATGGAAGCCGTCTACGCGAACCTCTGCAAACATACCTGACACACTGCAATTGTGTGGCAGCCCCAACACCATCCTAAACGCATTATTATATTGGACTCGAAGGGCGCTCTCGGCTTTTAGAGTACATTCGATCCACAGGCTTCCAGTATAAAAGGTCTGACAATAGGCTCTAAACAGGGTCAACTTTACCTGTTAAGAGCATTTTGCAAACCTACGGATCAACATGTTACTCCTGACCGCAAGCACCCGTCGTTCCCTTTCTACATCCATATCATCTTTGAGTGACTCAGTGACCCAGTGCCCCAGGTACTTAAATTGTGGCACTATTTGTAGCGGAGTACCTGATAATTTCACCTCAGGCACATATGGATAGGACTTTGTGCCTGATTTGAATATCATCAACTTACTCTTAGTGGCATTATACCGGAGGCCATGGGCCAATGCATATCACTCACAGATGCCTATTAGCTTCCGTAGACCACTAATTGAAGGGCTTAACAACTCCATATCTATATTTTAATCTAGCTAGTTTCTGTATTATGCATTGACCACATTTATTCTACCATATTATATATCTTAACAGCCTATATAATCAATTAAATTATTATAATAAGTTTACATTTTAAGCAACCAACTGACTGACTTCACTTTTAAATATTCATTTCCTCGAACGTCTGAAATATGTATTTAACTTAACTTTTTATTAATCTTAATTTTTTTATATATGTATGTCTAAGACACTGGAAGGCACTAGCCTCCATGCGCCGGGCGCGAATGCGTCCAGTTTGAGGGTTAGTGAATAAGTTTTTATTGTACATATGAATTTGAATAAAAACATTTTGAATTTGAATACTCATCTTTTACGTGAACCGCGGGACCTCGAAAATAACAAGTCAAATACGTACACAACACACAACAGTAATATTTGTTCACTTTTGGGGAATCTAACTTAGCTACAAACGACGGTGACTGACCCCTTGTGACATTGAATAGTGGTGGTCAGACCTTGCCACCCTTAGTCACACCATTTGTCATAATGCTGGGGATTTGCACGAAATATGTTACCCAAAGCTTTGTAGACGTGAACTGTGTTTATGTTTATCTTGTTGATTGTATCTTATGCCGTTTGTGACTTATTTTATATGACTGCTTTTGTCGTGAAGTAGATGCAATGTACTTAAATGAAAGGGATGTTTATTTCATTTGCTTGGTTTGCTGGCTCATTCGCATTATAATTTAGGACTTATGTACATATAGATTGATACATGTTCTAAGCTGTAGACAATAAAAGTATCGTAGGATATTATCTCCGATAATGTATTCACTTTTACTATAGTTTCATACAAAAACAAAGTAACTTTGCTTGTTCTCTTGCTCTGAAGAAAGCGACAGATGGCGTATTTAATTGTACTTTCTAAAAGCTAAAGTCCTTTTACTTACTTAGCTAATTACCCTTAACATTACGAGCACATACGTCTAACTCAGAGAAATTTTGAATTAGTGGTTTTGACAATTTTGATGGCACATCGTTAAAAAAGCTACATCTGTACTGACACGCCATATCCATACCATATATTGTCATAGGTAGATATAATGAACTAGCTGCTCCCCGTAGAGTTACTCCTTCGATTAAATATGTTAATCCACGATTTGAACTATTTCTAATACTACTATCATCTAGCGGTTTTTAAGGCACGTGAGAACCAGATTCTTCTGGGTAAGCGTATTCCACCTTAGATCGCAATGTCGTTTATCATCAGGTGAATTGTGATCAGGCGCAAATCTAACTAGTATAAAAATCAACAAAATCGGTTCAGCCATTTGGGCGCGAAGAAGTAACAAAAATACACACACACTTACACAAACTTTCACATTTATAATATAATGAGGATAAATAATAAACGGTGTAACGTGACATTATATACTTGCCAGTTATTACTAGAAACAAGTTAATCTGTTACAGCACAACTAGTAAATATAAGATGTAATAAATTTATAATCAACCATGGATCTCTGGTCTAGTATGTTCATGATTTTTCAGAAGTTGAAGACCCTAAAGATAGATCTAAACTAGCGAATAAGAAGCTCCCCACATAGTATTGCTATAGGTGTCTTTAAACTTGTCACCAACCTTACACACTTGGACCAGACTTCAACACTCAAGTGCCGTAATTAATAAGGCGCACGCGAATTCCCTCTTCACCTCGCTAAGCACAGTTCCATGTCCCTTACTGTGAAGTGTGAAGTTTCCAACTTAACGCAACTTTAGGGACATGTCAGTAACTCTACTCTGGCATTTAATTCACACAAACACATTCAAGTTTGTTTGGAACTTACCTTATTCAGGGCCACGAACAGACTTTTGCTTTTATCCGAGTAGTCGCGTGCTTTATTGATAAAACTTGAAGATAAACGACACATACGATACAGTTATACGCTAACTATAGGTAGGTACGTAAAATCATTATTTGGCATCGATACAGAGCCAAGGTAGATACTGAATTAAGTATGAATACTATTCAGATATTGATCTCTATCACACAAAACAGATCTTTTGCTCATCCGTATAATGGATGCCGATTCATTAAAGAAAACATTTGAAAGTTACTTTCCCTTGTCTCATTAATTTCCTGTTCTATCGCGCTCATCAGGTTACGCAAACGAGAGGACATTAACTTTTATAATAAAAATTATAAATAAACATTTGAAAAAAACAAACTTAAAAAATATGCAAATTTATTACTAAATTACAATTTAACTAGCGTCCGTCTTTTCGTTGCGTAATTTTTTTCGTAGCCAAATTAGTTTCAGGCATCTAAATACATAATAATATTTAAAGTGCCAGTTAAAACCAATCACATTAAAGAAAATAAAATTTATCAATTGTATCTATATCGAAGTAAATTTTTGTGTATCTGGATAATAAACTGTCCATTCAAAGCCAGAAATACCAACAGTAAATACAAAGTCAGATATTTCGAACCGAGGATGTGGTTGCAACACCGCCGCCGGCAAATTGTCGTGAAATTGTTTTCTGTTACGTGATTACTCGATAATCATTCACTCCGCAACCTCCACTGTTTACCGACTAGTGAAAAGAAGGGCCCACTTTCACTTTTAACCCTTTAGCTGAGAAAGCTATTTGGCTATTTAAACAAACGTGGGTACATCGGAACTCCCTAGTTTACACACATCCGTAGCAAAGGCATAAAGTTGGTAATTTCCATAGCCAACAAAATAACTCGCACACGTTTTGTGCGTTACCCTACCTTCGGGCAAAACTTTCCTTTTTATTACGAACATGTTTACATATTGGTATGAACTTGTTAGGGGTTTACTTACTTAGTTTATTTTTGCGGGCAAAAGGTACTCTACCTACTTTGTAACATTATACTGAGTAATATCTACGTATCTTACTGACTTTAATTCGGTCCATTGGTATACGGATAATGTATATGGTTTAATACCAAAAGTAATATTGAACATCTAACAAACATCTCAAGGCATTTTCCGACGAAATATTGTAGAAATTTTAACATTTTTCTTTTCTTTGTCCACAGGATGGGAACTAAAAGGTTTACATTGTTACAAATTCTTCAACATCAGGCATTCATGGGAAAAAGCCGCGGAACTATGTCGGAGGTAATTTTTATTTTATATTACTCAAACAAGAAGCCACATTACGAATATATACTCGTAAAGTTGATTAGGTATTATGTTATTCTACTTTACAGATCCTAACTAAGAAAAATCAAGTTTGTTTTACGAAAGAATCTTTTTCTAAACACATAATACTTAGCAGAGAAAACGACAGCCGTTTTTGCACTCAAGCAATTACAAACAGAAACGAGCTTCTACTACTTTGTGCAGTACTTAACGTTCTCACTTATCGTTTTTCAGGTACGGCAGCGAACTAATGGTCGTCGACACGTACACAGAAAACAACATGACCGCCAGTATGGTACCTTCTAGTCCAAGCAACAACCATTACTGGCTCGGTCTGGCCACGGTTGACGATCTACGGACTAACACACTTGAATCGGCTGCCGGCGCGCTGGTCTCGCAGTACGCTGGCTTCTGGGACCTCCGGCAACCCAACCCCAAGGACGGAGAGTGCGTGGATGTCCACGTAACATCAGACAGCCAGTCGTGGGAGCTCACCACCTGCGAAACGCTACTCCCATTCATGTGCCGCGCCGACGCCTGCCCTGCCGGTGAGTTGCATAAACAAACCGTTTCGCGACATTGACGTAACGGAAACGTTAACTCAATGTTAAGGTCCGCGGACAATGGCTTAGATTCTTCTTTTCTTTTTAGGAACCTTCCATTGTTCGAACGGAAAATGCATCAATTCAGCCTTCAAGTGCGACAAGCAAGACGACTGCGGAGATGCTTCCGACGAGATGGACTGCGCGACTGAATGCCACTTCTATATGGCGAGCAGCGGGGACGTGGTCGAGAGCCCCAACTATCCTCATAAATATCCTCCTTTCAGCGACTGCAAGTGGACTCTCGAAGGGCCGCAAGGTCAAAATATCGTCTTACAGTTCCAAGATTTTGAAACTGAAAAGTCTTTCGACACTGTTCAAATTTTAGTCGGTGGCAGAACCGAAGATAAATCTGTTAACCTAGCGACACTTTCTGGCAAACAAGACTTATCGAATAAAATCTTCGTGTCTGCATCGAACTTTATGATTATCAAATTCAGCACCGACGGCTCTGTGGAAAGAAAAGGTTTCCGTGCCGCGTGGAAAACTGAATCCTCGAACTGTGGCGGAATCTTGCGAGCCACGCCACAGGGTCAAGTTTTAACTTCACCAGGCTATCCTAACGGCTACCCCGGTGGTCTAGAATGTATGTACATTATTGAAGCTCAGCCAGGCAGGATTGTTTCTCTAGAAATCGAAGACTTAGAACTGGGAATGAACAGAGACTACATCGTTATCAAAGACGGAAACACTCCATCCAGCCCAGTTCTGGCCAGACTTACAGGCCCTGGTGAAGAAAACGAAAAGGTTGTCATTTCTACTACCAACCACCTTTACATGTACTTCCGAACGAGCCTCGGCGATTCCAAGAAGGGTTTCAACATGAGATACTCACAGGGTTGTCGAGCATCGATCATTGCATCTAACGGCACCTTTACTTCGCCAGCCTACGGATTGGCAAGTTACCCTAACAATCAGGAATGCTTATACAGAATAAAGAACCCTAACGGGGGCCCGCTATCCCTAAAGTTTGATGAATTCAGCATTCATCCTTCAGACGTTGTGCAAGTGTTTGACGGTGCCAGTACAAATGGGTTGAGGCTACATTCTGAAAATGGATTTACCGTTAAGCCTAGGATAACGTTGACTGCTTCAAGTGGTGAAATGCTGATACGATTTGTATCTGACGCGTTACACAACGGACAAGGTTGGAAGGCGATATTCTCTGCAGGTAAGATGAAATAAGAATCACCTCACCTCAATAGCACCAGTACTAATATTTTTCTAAATACCATTTAAATGTTAATTTTCAGATTGTCCACCACTGAAGTCTGGCTTGGGTGCATTAGCATCGAGCAGAGATACTGCATTCGGAACTGTAGTCACATTCTCGTGTCCTATTGGCCAGGAATTTGCTACGGGAAAATCCCGAATAATAACGACTTGTCTAGATGGAGGAAAATGGTCGACCACTTACATTCCTAGCTGTCAAGGTAAACACACAAATAAAACAACCGAACTTCACATATTTAAATCAAATAAACGCGAACTAGTTCGATAAAACGTTTTTCGTTACCAACTCGTTATATCTACCTCTAACCAATATTACATTACAATCGCATTATGATAATCAACTTCATTGTTTTTTTTTGCAGAGGTGTATTGTGGGCCAGTGCCACAAATTGACAATGGTTTCTCAATCGGCTCCACGAACGTGACTTACCGCGGCGTGGCTACCTACCAATGTTACGCCGGTTTCGCTTTCCCGACTGGCGCGCCCATTGAAAGAATATCGTGCTTATCTGACGGCCGATGGGAGAGGACACCAACTTGTTTGGGTAAGACCTTCGAAAAACGGCAAGGAAAATAAGACCACAAGTAAGAGTGTGGTCTTATTTGAGTTTGAGGAATTTAAGCGTTATTAGTATAGTAATACAGTTGGATTTTCTAACGTTCACTGCGCACGGTCATAAAATCTTATAGCTGTTATCGCGAAGCAAGATAGCTTATGTTTATTACGGCACAAGTCGAAACTCAACCTTAAAACAGTGGTAAGGTTGACTTGAATTGAAATATTTTTTTGACGTAGTATATTGTAATAGATACAATAGTATATATAGTAAACTCATGCCATTTTTTTGTGCTGTGTTTGTATGCAACACTGAATTTGATCGAAGGGTAAGACATTTTAATCACTTTGGCATCTCTTGGAGCGGAGGCCAGGATTAATTTCGAGGTCAGCGAGCCATCTTAGAAGTAGTAGTAGTATTAATTTAAGTGAGTATTTAAAGCAATGAAACTCAGACAGACCTTTAAGGACCATTTTTTTTAAAGAAAAATAGAAGCATACCTGTGGATAGAATGTGTATTTATAAGAAGTGTACCTGTGGATAGAATATCAAAATTGATTTTGTGCATTATTTTTCCAGCATCGCAGTGCGTAGCTCTTCCTGACGTGCCTCACGCAAACGTAACTATCTTGAACGGAGGAGGCCGAAGCTACGGAACCATCGTACGTTACGAATGTGAGCCTGGCTACGTGAGATCTGGCCAACCTGTACTACTCTGTATGAGCAATGGTACCTGGTCCGGAGATGTCCCGTCGTGCACCAAGGCCCTTTGCCCTAAGTTTCCGGAAATCAAGAACGGTTTCATTGTTGACCAGACCAGAATTTACATGTATGGTGATGAAGCCCGTGTACAATGCTTCAAAGGTAAAAATAAATTGTTTGATTAATCTATAATTAATTCTACATTCTATCATTTTATCTATAAATCATCATAGTACTCGTATTATGTTTAAGTAATGAATATAGTACTCAGCAACTGATAGATAGAAAATGATTTGTTGGCCACAATTAGCGACCATATCACGTAAAGCATAGCAAAGCACTATTCCAGGCAACTTTTGGATGGAAAGAAATTTATAAACAACTGAAGGAAAATGTAGCATAGATACATACATAAAATATTTATAATATACTAATACATTACATACCAATTTACATTAGTAAAAATAATATTGTAAATAAACAGTATCTCATTTAATGAAGTTAGTGAATAGTCTCAGGGAAGCGAAGATAAATATTATCACTCTTTCACATATTCGTATCAATTTATGAATTAAGCATGATGAATTGTTTATTTCAGGTTACAAGCTAAACGGTCCAAGTATTCTGAGATGCGGAACCAACCAAGAATTCGACCCAGCACCGACCTGCGAAGACATAAACGAATGTATCAGCAGCCAATGTGACGGAGCCTCAACGGAATGCAAAAACACACAAGGCGGTTTCTCTTGCCCCTGCAAACCTGGATTTTCACCCAATTTAGATTGCAGACCTGTCGGTGATTTGGGTTTGATCAATGGTGCTATTCCTGACGAATCCATTACTACATCTGCGTCAGAGCCTAGATATTACAAAGGAGTAAGTTACCTTACTATCTTCACTTTTGAATGAATGTGTCAATCAGGCACTTGACTGTTTATTGATTGGTTTGTCTTTTCAGATGGTAAGATTAAATAATGGCGGTGGCTGGTGTGGCAACAATTTGGAAGCCGGAGCCAACTGGATCCAGATCGACTTAAGAGCACCTACCATCATTAGAGGGTTCAGAACAATGAGCGTTATGCGGGCTGATGGTAACATCGCTTTTACTTCCGCAATCAGGATTCAATACACAAATGATTTGACTGACGTTTTCAAAGATTACACCAACCCCGATGGCACTGCTGTTGAATTCCGTATCTTAGAACCTACTCTGTCAGTTCTGAACCTGCCCATGCCTATCGAAGCTCAGTACGTCAAGTTCAAGATTCAAGATTACGTTGCCGCACCTTGCTTGAAGATCGAAATCATGGGCTGCGCCAGATTAGACTGTTCAGATATCAACGAGTGCAATGAAAACAACGGTGGTTGCGACCAAAAGTGCATTAACACTCCTGGAAACTTCTCATGCGCCTGCAACCTTGGCTTCGAACTGTATTCTTCTAACGGAACAGCTGGATTCTCAATTGAACTGTCTGAAACTGGAGACCGCGATGGAGACACTTATCAGAAGAATAAGTCTTGTGTCCCAGTTATGTGCCCACCTCTTGCGTCTCCTGAAAATGGAAAACTGCTGTCTACTAAGAATGCTTACCACTTTGGAGATATTGTTCAGTTCCAGTGTGATTTTGGATTTGTAATGTCTGGATTCTCATCCCTACTTTGTACTTCAAGTGGTACTTGGAATGGAACTGCGCCTGAATGTCAATGTATGTAGTTTCCTCAATTTATTAACAGTAGCTGAGTCGGCAAACATTGTTTGGCCTTTAAGAAAACGGACATGACAGTAATTGTAGACAAGTATATCTATAAAAATATAGCCTTTATATTATTTTAATGTCAAATCAAATATATGTTTATTGAAGTTAATAAATTTACAGTAACATTTTAAAAGGTAGCCCTAGCTTCTGAACTAGTATGCACTGTGTTACAGAAGCCAGTGCCAATGTAGCCTATATGCTAGCTATATTATTGTAAACTTTCAAAAGGAACAAACATCAACACTTTTTTTAGAAGGTAGATAACAAGTAGGTTTTACTGTGTAAATAAACCTGAATAACTGTGTGAATCAAACCTTATAAAATCATCACTTTTTTCAGATGCCCGTTGTGTAACCTTATCTGATGACAAAAACGACGGCCTCCGCGTTATTAGAGAAGACCCTGAAAGTGTCCTGGTGCCATACAGAGACAATGTTACTATTACTTGCACATCTCCTGGAAGGCAATTAAGAAATACTGTGTCATCTTCATTCAGACAATGTGTTTATGATCCTAAACCAGTAAGGCATATTTTACATTGAGTTACTAATGAGGAGTTTCTTTAATTATGACCAATTTAATTTTTTTATGTCTACTTGCAGGGTCTACCTGACTACTGGCTTTCTGGAGCTCAGCCACAATGTCCAAGAAAAGATTGCGGTGTACCAATGCCTACACCCGGTGCAGAATATGGCCAATATGTTGACACAAGATATCAGAGCTCATTCTTCTTCGGATGCCAAAACACTTTCAGACTCGCCGGAGAAACGAGCAAACATGATAACGTAGTGAGATGTCAAGCAAACGGTATCTGGGACTTCGGAGATTTAAGGTGTGAAGGCCCTGTATGTGAAGATCCTGGCAGGCCGGCTGATGGATACCAAATCGCAAAGAGCTACGAACAAAGCTCCGAAGTATTGTTTGGTTGTTCAAGACCTGGTTATATCCTTATCAATCCTCGACCGATCACTTGTATGCGGGAACCAGAATGTAAAGTCATCAAACCCCTCGGCTTAGCTTCAGGAAGAATTCCCGACTCTGCAATAAATGCCACGTCAGAACGGCCTAACTACGAAGCTAAGAACATCAGGTTGAACTCAGTAACCGGATGGTGCGGCAAGCAAGAGGCATTTACCTATGTAAGCGTAGATCTCGGCAAAGTGTACAGAGTCAAAGCTATTCTAGTCAAAGGTGTTGTTACCTCGGACATTGTTGGACGCCCAACAGAAATCAGATTCTTCTACAAACAAGCCGAGAACGAGAACTATGTCGTTTACTTCCCGAACTTTAATCTAACAATGAGAGACCCCGGGAACTACGGTGAATTGGCTATGATAACATTACCCAAATACGTTCAAGCTAGATTTGTTATTTTGGGTATCGTCAGCTTTATGGACAACGCGTGTTTGAAGTTTGAGTTGATGGGTTGTGATGAACCATCAACTGAGCCTTTACTGGGATACGATTACGGCTACTCACCGTGTGTTGGTAAGTTTTCTAATCGCCTTATTACCCTATTCAATTGTTTTTTTATGTTGAATATATAAAACATGCTTATTCAAATGTTTCATTTTTTCAGACAACGAGCCACCAGTATTCCAAAACTGTCCGCAACAACCAATTGTAGTTCAAACTGACGTGAACGGTGGTCTACTACCAGTCAACTTTACTGAACCAACTGCCACTGACAACTCTGGTGCTATTGCTCGTCTAGAAGTAACACCTCAGCACTTCAAGACCCCGCTTCAAGTATTCCACAACATGGTCGTTCGATACGTAGCATTCGATTTCGACGGAAACGTCGCTATTTGCGAAGTGAACATCACTGTACCTGACTACACGCCACCGAAACTAAGCTGCCCTCAAAGCTACGTCATCGAGTTAGTGGACAAACAAGACAGTTACGCAGTCAATTTCAATGACACTAGAAGGAGAATAAATGCGACTGACGCTTCGGGAGAAGTGTTCTTGAAGTTTATTCCAGAAAGGGCTGTTATTCCCATCAGAGGCTACGAGAATGTCACCGTTATTGCTTCCGATAAATACGGAAATAGAGCTCAATGTAACTTCCAAGTAAGTGACGTAACAGTGCGAGTCAACCTACAATTATAATCCGTAAGAGACTTACATTGATTAGTAATTGTTTGATGTTTCAGGTATCTGTACAAGCCACACCTTGCGTCGACTGGGAACTAATGCCACCTGCACACGGTGCTCTGAACTGCTTGCCTGGAGACCGCGGCATTCAGTGTATCGCTACATGCAGCCCCGGCTACAGATTCACTGACGGAGAACCGGTCAAGACCTTCATTTGTGAAAACAAGCGAGCCTGGACACCTACTGCTGTTGTACCTGATTGTGTCTCGGAAAGTAAGTATAACTTGCATCAGCAAATAAATCATTTGAAACTATCTCTCTCTCTCTCTCTCTTTTGTACGCGCTTATTTCATCATAAAAGCTAGAGGACGAATTTTGTTTCTTTTACTGGCGCGAGTTAGAATATTTGCCTACAGAGATTTCTAGATTCGAAACTAGAATTAAAGCGACTGGCCAATTAATTCCTAACACAAATTAAAACTTTTTTTAGATACTCAGCAAGCTGCGTACCACGTGGTAGCTAGCGTACAATATCGAGCACTCGGTGCTGTCTCCAACGCCTGCTTGCCACAATACAAGGACCTCCTCGCCCAGTACGATAACATCCTCAACGAGAGACTATCGCAACGCTGTTCGGCCATCAATGTTAACGTGAACGTCACTTTCATCAAAGCAATGCCTACGCTTTTGGACGAGAACGTTGTTAAGATGGACTTTGTCTTGTCAATCACACCAGCAATTAGACAAACGCAGCTCTATGACCTCTGTGGAACTACTTTGAATCTTATCTTCGACTTATCTGTGCCGTATGCAAGTGCTCTGATTGAACCTGTCCTTAACGTTTCATCTATTGGCAACCAGTGTCCTCCACTGAGAGCTATCAAGAGCTCTATTTCGAGGGGATTCACTTGTACTACTGGTGAAGTACTAAATATGGATACCAACGACGTGCCTAGATGCCGTAAGTAGAGAATAAGCAATATTTAATCAATCATATGCATAAATAATTATGAGACTCATTCTTACCTTTTTAAATTTCAGTGCACTGCCCGGCTGGAACATTCGCTGGAGAGAAACAGAAATCATGTACAATGTGTCCGCGAGGTTACTTCCAAGACCAAGCACGACAAGGTTCATGCCTCAAGTGTCCTTCCGGAACATTCACAAGAGAAGAAGGCTCTAAAGACCTAAGCGATTGTGTACCGGTTTGCGGTTACGGAACATACTCACCCACAGGATTAGTTCCTTGCTTAGAATGTCCCAGAAACAGCTACACTGGCGAGCCACCAGTAGGAGGCTTCAAGGATTGCCAAGCTTGTCCAGTCAACACCTATACGTACCAGCCTGCCGCACCTGGTAGAGACAAGTGCCGAGCTAAGTGCGCTGCTGGAACTTATTCACCCACCGGTTTGGCTCCTTGCTCTCAGTGTCCAAGAAACTTCTACCAAAATCTGATCGGGCAAACGAGCTGCAGTGAGTGTCCGACCAACATGAAGACCGTTAACACCGGAGCTACGGGATTAGAGGAATGTATCCCTGTCGAATGCTCGAACAGCGCGTGTCAACACGGCGGTCTCTGTGTGCCTAAAGGGCACGGCGTCCAATGCTATTGTCCAGCTGGATTCTCAGGCCGCAGATGTGAAATCGACATCGATGAGTGCGCGAGCCAGCCTTGCTACAATGGCGGTACTTGTACTGACCTTCCACAAGGATACCGATGCTCTTGCCCAACTGGATACGGCGGCATTAACTGTCAAGAGGAAAGATCTGACTGTAGAAACGATACTTGCCCAGAGAGAGCTATGTGCAAAGACGAACCTGGATTCAACAACTACACTTGTCTGTGCAGATCTGGATACACCGGCATTGATTGCGATATTACGGTAATAGTCAATTATAAGTCTAGTGTTTTTTTTTTAATATTAATTTGGTAACTACTCATAAGTATACAATGGATATATTCGAAAATATCCAATGCCAAACAGTATTAATCAGTATTATATTTTTGTAATTCTTGAAATTAATATTAATTTCTGTTTCTAGATTGATCCTTGTACTGCGAACGGAAACCCTTGCACAAACGGAGCATCTTGCATAGCTTTACAACAAGGCCGATTTAAGTGCGAATGTTTGCCAGGATGGGAAGGACAGCTTTGCGAAACTAACACTGATGACTGTATCGAAAAGCCTTGTCTTCTAGGCGCACCTTGCACAGACTTAGTGAACGATTTCAGCTGCGCTTGTCCACCTGGATTCACAGGAAAACGCTGCCACGAAAAAATAGACCTTTGTTCCAACGAACCGTGTAAACACGGAGTGTGCGTTGACAAGCTTTTCCTTCACCAATGTATCTGTGACCCAGGCTGGACTGGCCCATCTTGCGACATTAACATCAACGAATGTGTCATTTCACCGTGTGAAAACGGAGGCCAATGTATTGACAGCATCGACGACTTTACTTGCAACTGTGAAGCTGGATACACCGGCAAAAGATGTCAACACACGATTGACGACTGCGCCTCAAACCCTTGCACTAACGGTGCTACCTGCGTCGATCAAATTGACGGTTTCATCTGTAAGTGCAGACCTGGTTTCGTCGGACAACAGTGTGAGACAGCTATTGACGAATGCCTGAACGAGCCCTGTAACGCCATCGGCACTGAAAACTGCGTTGACGAAGATAACAAGTTCCAATGCGTGTGCCGCGAAGGTTTCACTGGAGAACTTTGTGAAACCAACATCGATGACTGTGCTTCCGACCCTTGTTTCAACGGAGGTTCGTGCAAGGATGAGATTGGAGACTACAAGTGTGTATGCCAACCTGGATGGACCGGCAAGCGGTGTGAGCATGATATTGGCAACTGTATGAACAGACCTTGTCAAAACAATGCCAAATGTATAGACCTCTTCCAGGACTTCTTCTGCGTGTAAGTACATACTTGTTAAGTAAATATCTACAGAATCAATTTCACTTTGTTCATTTGTCTTATATAATGACTTTAATTTTCTTCAGATGCCCAAGCGGTACAGACGGCAAACAATGTGAAACAGCTCCAGAGAGATGTATCGGTAGCCCCTGCATGCACGGTGGTAAATGCCAAGATTTCGGATCCGGACTTAACTGCACCTGCTCTTCCGATTACACTGGCATAGGTTGCCAATACGAGTTCGACGCTTGCGAAGCTGGTCTATGCCAGAACGGCGCCACTTGTATTGATGAAGGAGAAGATTACTCCTGCGCTTGCGCTCCGGGCTTCACGGGCAAGAACTGTGATGAAGACATTATTGACTGCAAAGAAAACTCATGCCCACCTTCATCAACCTGCATTGATTTGCCTGGACGATTCTATTGTCAATGTCCATTCAACCTTACTGGGGATGACTGCAGAAAGAGTATGTTCCCTTTCATAAATGGCTGCTATGTGTCATAAAATTAATTAAATCAAGTCGTTCGTCCTTTTTTTACATTTCTTAATTTTACTTCCAGCGATCAGCGTCGATTACGACCTTTACTTCAGCGACCCAATGCGTTCAAGCGCGGCTCAAGTTGTACCTTTCGATACAACGTCTGCTGACAGTTTAACAATCGCCATGTGGGTTCAGTACACGCAACAAGATGAGGGAGGCGTATTTTTCACAGCTTACAGCGTTAGGTAAGTACTTTTAACATCAAAAGTACAATTGCTAAAAATATATTTAGTTTAATAGTTCACATAAACATAAATAGTTATGGCTCACAAAATTTCAGCTGACATTATGATAAACCTTGCAATTTATTTGCAGCAACTCTCACATCGCTCTAAACAGGAGACAAATCGTCCAAATGCACTCGAACGGAGTTCAAGTATCTCTATTTGCTGAGCTTCAGGACGTTTATCTAAGCTTCGGTGAATTCGCAACAGTGAATGATGGACAATGGCATCACGTCGCTTTGGTCTGGGACGGAAACAACGGAGGCGAACTTACCCTCATCACTGAAGGTTTGATTGCCAGCAAGATTGAAGGTTATGGAAGCGGACGAACACTACCACAATAGTAAGTGTGATTCATTATTTTGGGAACAACTGTCTTAAAAAATAAAAACACATCGTTTAACATAATGTTCGTGTCTTTCTTACAGTGTTTGGGTAACATTGGGCAAGCCTCAATCCGACAACCCGAAGGCCTACACCGAGTCTGGATTCCAAGGTCACCTAACCAAAGTACAAATTTGGAACCGCGCTCTTGACGTAACCAACGATATTCAGAAGCAAGTCCGTGACTGCAGATCAGAACCTGTGTTGTACAATGGATTGATCCTCACTTGGGCTGGATACGAGGACGTGATTGGCGGAGTGGAGAGAATAGTGCCGTCGCATTGTGGTCAACGTGTCTGCCCCAATGGCTACGCTGGACCTAAGTGCCAGCAGCTCCAAGTGGACAAGGAGCCTCCACGTGTAGACCGCTGTCCAGGTGACCTTTGGGTCATTGCCAAGAACGGATCTTCCATTGTGAACTGGGACGCTCCAGTCTTCAGTGACAATGTAGGAGTTGCAAGAGTAGTCGAGAAATCGGGACACCGGCCTGGTCAGAACCTTGCTTGGGGAGCGTATGATATCGCTTACATCGCTTACGACGCCGCTGGCAACGCAGCTACTTGCACTTTCAAGGTTACCGTACTATGTAAGTAACTTGACATCAGATATACTTAAATTGCTAACTTTATCATGTACGTTTTGATTTTAATTGTATTAATACAAAACTTTACTAGCCATAAATAACATACGATTAAGGCAAGTCACAATACAAGCATAACTTAAATCAAAAATGCGAAAATATTACTTAAAAGGATTTAATGATTAGTTAGGAAAATTAAACAAGTAAATATCATGAATTATTCTACACCATTGAATACTACATAGAATAGCAAGAATTGTTTTTTATATCTATTAAATTTAAAATACCTTTACTACGTTTTACACATGGATAACGATTCTAAGTTAATTTTCTAAAATAAGATTTCTAAGATTCAATGTTAGTAACGCAAGTTATTCATATATTCTTAAATTATAAAAGGAATTACTTTCACAAAAACTTTATTTTCAGATGAAACATATTTATTACTGTTAAGACAAATTAAATATTATTTATGATTATTTCAGCCGAATTCTGCCCGCCGCTGGCTGATCCTCTCGGTGGTTACCAGTCGTGCCGTGATTGGGGCGCGGGAGGTCAATTCAAGGTCTGCGAGATTGCTTGTCGCGATGGACTTCGTTTCTCGCAGAATGTGCCGCCTTTCTACACGTGCGGTGCTGAAGGATTCTGGCGACCAACGACTGACCCGAGCCTGCCTTTGACCTATCCTGCTTGCTCACGTAAGTAACTTAAGACTACATATGTTTATTCATGTCTTTGCAAATAGATGACAAAATTAACTATTTAGTGTACTTCCGCTGTGATCCGAAATCCAAATTAAGACAAGTAAAGGAAAAATCTTAAATTAACTAAGATCAATTAACTAAGATTAACGTTACCTATCACAATTCGGAAGTTCTTAACTCTACACGTGTTTTGCCTAACCACAAGGCATCATCAGGAGATGCTGACTCTTCGAACGACAAGTCGAGAGTGTTGTCGTTCGAAGAGTCAGCATCTCCTGAACAGCGGAAGTACACTAAATATTTAATTTTGTCATCTATTTTCAATGGGTTTCCGCAAAGTAACGCCTGAGTCAATAAGTTATTCATGTCTTTGCCGGAATCCCTGTTCCCTCTGAACCTCACTGTCTTCAAGGCTAGAGCGAATCGGTTTCTTCTAGGCAAGCGCGCTCCACCCTAGATCGCAACATCACTTAACATCAGTTAAATTTCGATCAAGCGCTTGCCTATATATATATATATATAAAAAAATATTTAAGCTTGGCAGCCGTGTTTCGAATTCTCATACCATTCAAGATCCAAGTGATTAATTTGATATATAGCAAAGCTTATTACATCAAATCTGTTCTTCACTTTTCAGCTGCTTCACCTGCTCAACGCGTCTTCAAGATTTCAATGCTGTTCCCGAGCTCTGTGCTTTGCAATGATGCTGGACAGGCTGTGCTACGTCAGAAGGTCCGCAGTGCCATCAATCAACTCAACAGGGATTGGAACTTCTGCTCTTACGCTGTTGACGGTACGCTTTTAGATAAATATTTTGGCTGAAAATCCTCTTGGACTATTCAGAAGTTTCGTTTAAGTCTTTCCAGATACATGACAAACCGTATTTGGGTATTTTTTGCGTGAGAGTTAAGTGGTTAAAATAATAAGAAGTCTTTGATCAAGAGGGATCAAGAGTATAATTTTAATTCTACATAATCTCTGTAGACGTACTCGTAGTTCAGTTTATGCTTGATTTAGCAGAATTACATAATTATGTCATTTTTCTTCAGGTACTCGAGAGTGCAAAGAGCTTGATATCAATGTCAAATGCGACCACCGAGCCAACACCCGACAGACCAGAGAAATATCCAACCCTGCTACACCAACTGCTGAAGACACTTACGTCCTTGACACTATCATCCCTGTTGAAGAGTAAGTACACTTAGTACAAACACTTTCACTTATAACTAGTAAATATTGAAGGTCTTCAAATAAAGTAAAAAGAAAGGAAAGATGCTTTGGATGTGGATATCTATTGTTGGAAACGATCACTCTTTTACACTAAACACACAGCAAATTGCACTCAAAAGAACCATAGATAATCTCTCGCATAGTAGTCGTAATGTATCAGAAAATAAGATATGGAAAGGTGTTGGCGTAGCAATTTGAAAACAGACAATCCAATCGTAGAGCACAGTCGTAAGCATGTGTAAAATTGTAAAGCAACAACGCACATAATAAAGAATTAATTTGAAAGTGTGCCCTTTCGCTTGTGTACCTACCTAAATGAGAGGGAACGAACTTTCAAAGGTTTTCTTTATTGAATTTTCTAAATCGTATTGTAGCACAAATGACATTGCAAGCATGATTTCACTGCATGTATTTTTCGCACTTAGGACTCGAAGCAGTAGGGAGGGTCGTCAAGCGGGCGATACATACAACGTCGAGATCTCATTCCCAGCCATCAAGTAAGTTGTTTGCATATCCTACTTCCGCTACACTCCTGTATTCTGCCTTTTGAAACAAAAAAAAATCAAAAACAAAAATAGTTTATTTATGGACATATAACAGGGCTTACGTACTACATACTATAATTACCATACAATTAATCGTCCTATGGCATATACAACTTCGGCCATATTGTATAGTTTGCACAGTTTATATAGCTGATTAGTTTTGAGTAAGGCCGCTGAGTTTACTCCATGGACGCCAACCTAGGTGTGAGCCTGTGTCTTGGCGATCCATATTTCCTCAGGTACCTTATCTGAAGTTCGCGCGCTTGTTACACAGAATTGTTTTATTACACCATGTATATAATATTGTACTAAGATTTCTATCTTAGTACAAGTTTCTCAATACATACGCTTGCTTTCAGTTTGTAGTAGTTGCTACAAGTAACTTGAACATTTGATATACTTAGTGATATCAAGTTACGCACAAGTGGTTGTAAAACGGTCTCATGTTTGGGGTAAACAGAGTTTACACGTTAATAATTGTAAGGCCACTGCCAACCAACTGGAAGTGGATGAGTTGATATTATAATTTATGCTCATATATTATATATTTTATATCATCATTTTATACTGTTTTATATGTGTACCTAATTTGAAAGCCGTGTATGTGTGCCTATTGCCATGGAGACCCTGGGCTGTTGGGGCAAGGATGCTAGGGCTTTGCTCAAAGAAATGAGGCAAAGGCTTAACAAATCAACCAGTCTCAGGATCCGCTCTGGATCCTTCCTGGTGCAAAGGATAGCGATTGCCATTCAGCGCGGGAACGCTGCTAGTCTGATGGGCACCTTTGCACCGGGAACTATTAGGGGCGGTTTATTTAGTTAGAATTAAGTAATTTATAATAAATTTACATGACATGGACATGTATGATAAAATTAGGTGTGAATCAATTAATTTAAAGGGTAATACTTAATTTTACATGTATGCATAAATATAAATATTAAAATTTTATAATTTAATTTAAAAGGTAAAACTTAATTGGAAAGTTCTAAAAATATAGGTAGATGATACTAATAAATGGTGATACTACCACCGTGATACTAATAAACTTAAAAAGTAGTTCACCATCACATCAATCTAATGGTGAAAAAGACATTTATGATCTAACCTAACCCCTGCATCTATTCACAAACTAGTGCGTTAAGTTAAGTTAGTGTCATTATGTTAAGTTTTTTCATTTATTTTTTGTTTTGCCTATTTAATGTGTATTTGTATCTACCCCTAATTAGTATTACCTTTGTTTACTCATCGCTTATTACTCAGTATTTTAACCTTTGTACCTAATTAATCTAACTTGTAATCATGTACGCTAAATGGAAGAGCCTGAACTCTACGACACAGGTTCAACCTTCTGTGGAGTTCAGTGCACCCCTTGTCTTAAATACCTAGTTCTTACTTGTAGCCTAAATTTAACTAATACATAATTTAAGACTTGGTGTATATATGATAAGTGGTATTGTGTACGAAATAAATAAACTGAAACTGCAGCTTCTCTCATGTGTCATGCTCCATGTTAAAAACACATCTATCATCTAAAGTGATCTTATAATATTCCAGCGACCCAGTAATCCACAACGGCAACAACGAACGCTCCACCGTCCAGAGGTTACTGGAGAAGCTTATTCTCGAGGACGAACAATTCGACGTAAGGAACATCCTTCCGAACACCGTGCCGGACCCGGCCAGCTTGTCATTGTTATCCGACTATGCCTGCCCTATGGGACAGGTCGTTATGGCGCCTGATTGCGGTGAGTTAACACTTACTTATGTATGTTATGGAATGTGCTGTAGCGTCCGGATTTTTCTTTTTTAAAAGGTCAGAAAGAAGACTCTGGTTACTAAGTTCAAAAATGTCATTAGCACTGCATCCCTTTTTACAGTTGCAAAAAATCGAGTTCAGCAGTTTTTTCGGCGCAGGTGGAAGTAAAATGTGCAACTTTTTGAATCGTTATATCTCAAAAACAGTGGCTCGTAGAAAAAACAGTATCAAATAACCTTTTGTAGATAACATTATGATCTACAATTTTTGTATGAAATATTTTTTGATAAAACTTACCGATTTGCTGAAAATCGCGTAAAACAAATTTTTTTGACCTTGAATAAAAAAATTCCACACACGGGAATGATGGGGAACTTTCAGCTATTGTTTATAATCGTGTTTTGAACAATTGTACCAAAATTTAGCTTGTTGAGACTTTATGTAACTTCGAATGTCTAAATTGACCGGACTAATATATGTATGTATATGTATATCAGCTGTGTAAGCAACCATAATACTAACTAGAAATGGTTCAATATGGGGTTAACCAGTCGTGTGTGTGTATTCTTATTTCCATCCAAGAACAACGCCAAACAGCAAAACTACAATAAATTAATATACTAATTCTCATGTTACAGTTGCCTGCTCCGTGGGCACGTACCTGGACTCCGGCAGCGACTCCTGCAAGCCTTGCCCTGCTGGCTCGTACCAATCAGAAGCTGGGCAATTACAATGCCAGCCGTGTCCTGCCATCGCTGGACAACCAGGAGTCACTCAGGCTACTGGGGCGAGAAGCGCTGCTGATTGTAAAGGTGGGTATCTGACATCCCAGTGAACATTCTGAAAGTCCCTTTCTAAGAAATATATCAAAAACTTTCTTGGATGTAAAAAAAAATTGTTGTTGAAGAGTTGGGGTTATGCCCTGATTTTTCTTAAGATTTATTGCCGGTCAGGCTACGGAGCGAGAACCTTTGCTGATTGTTAGGTACATAGAAACTTCTCTGAGGGTCATGAGTAACTTTCCAATGCCAAAATTGGAATTATAAGAATTGGATGTAACCTTGGATGCCTCATAGTTGTTCAAACTGGTTTTCACAATCTTGAAGACATTGATTTAAACCTGTGATTATTATGCAAATAATCAAAAAACATTATAGTGAAGCAGCAGAAACTATTTCCTGCTATAAAAATACTTGGTTATCACCGAATCGGCCATCTGAAACTGTTTAAAATATCATTTTTTAAACTTGTTTGTTTGTTTTCAAAATTCTTTATTCAAGATACAAATAAAAACAAAGTAAAAATGGACACTGTCTGCATTTAAACTTATCTTAATTATGTTTGCTACTTACAGAATACTTATCTTTATCAGCTTTTAAAAACAAAGTTTGAAAAAATTACATGTAAAAACTTAACACTAACCAACTTTACCTGACATCGACGCGAGTTGATTTGTTAACCTATTGTACCAGGTTCCCACTTTAAGCCATTATGAAGAAGAATTTAAGCTAATTTCTCTCTAATAGACCCATGCTTATGTCCAGAATGTCCTTTTCATCTGTTCAAATATCAAGCCTAATCATTCCCTCTTTCAGAGCGCTGTGCCGCGGGTAAATACTACGACGCCGAAGCGGAGTTGTGCCGTCCTTGCGGCCACGGCTCCTACCAGCCTCGGGAAGGTGCCTTCACTTGCATCGCCTGCCCGAGGGGACAGACCACGCGCGCCACCGAGGCAGTGTCTGCTGCCGAGTGCAGAGACGATTGTCCTTCAGGTACATTACATATTTAGTCGCTGAAAGATCCTGTCTAGTAAATAAGGGAAATCCTTTGAAGGGCAGCTTTGGTTCATACAAACAAAATATTATTAATTGTAAAAAGCTGTTCATACCAAAAGTTTGTCCACATATGGTAGAATGAAGGTAGAATATTTTTTCCCAAATATCCGTCGTCAAAGTCGTCGAAAAAGTCGTAGAACAGTTTGTCTAGTTGTACTCAGTCACTCTTAAAGGTTTTGCGACACATACGTACAGTAACCATATGTACTATGCACATTATAAAGCCTAAATATAATACATAACATACCTGCATGAAGCCGGTATATTTAGGCTTGGAGTGAGAAGGAAAGTAATATATGGAAAGTGCTTTTCATTAGTATACAAGGCGACTAGTGGACCCGTTTATATACCAGCTATCCGAATTTCAGCGATCACGAGGGGTGCAAATAAAAAGCCCACACTACAACACTAGCCTACAGGCAGCAAATTTGTTAAGCAGACCCTGATAGCACATATCTAAAACAAACTCAATAATGTGTATAAATTCATTAATGTGTCAAATTCAGCTATGTTAAAAACTAATCCTTCCCAATCCTCACCAGGCGAGCAGCTAAGCAGCGACGGCGGGTGCGAGCCGTGTCCGCGCGGCACGTTCCGCGCGACCGGCGCCGGCGCAGCGTGCCAACCCTGCCCGCCCTCCACCACCACGCCGCAAGATGGCGCCGCCTCCGCCGACCAGTGCTCGCTGCCTGTCTGTACGCCTGGTACGTTGCATTTTAACCATATACTAATAAATATAATAGACGCTCAACCTCGTGTTGAAAATCGTACTACATGTATCATCCCGATACACGTAGCGCCATCTATTCGTATTTTCTTGAAACGACTCACGGGTCGGGTCACGCAATCTACTATTTTTATATGACTATGCGACTGCAGCGTGTCTTTCGGAATTTAATTATAGCAAACTTCTGCGCCACATTTTATTGTATGGGAATCAATAATGCTCTCAGGTATTCGGATCCCTGACTTTAACTGACTCAATGATGATAATAACAGGTCTTCAACCTGGTTTGATCTCATAGAGAAAGAATTTCCCTAGTTAATTTATTTGTGAATTTTCAACATTTATTCTAATATAATTTCTATTTTATTTCTTTTGCATGGTGGTTGGGTATTTTCTAGTACTCGCGTAGCTAGCAATCACCCTAGAGCTGAAAATGATGTCTCCAAACACCTAACACAGTGTTCCGGCAGCCTCCTTAAGAGTCTGTTATTCCAGCCTAGGCATGTTCCACCTTAGGTCAGACTGTCGCAAACTCAAAAGCCCATTACATGTAAGTAAGATAAATAACACTTTTGTATTGGTTCACTCCAGGCCAGTATCTGAACGAGACTCTGAACACATGCATCCAGTGCCGCAAGGGAACCTACCAGCCTGAAGCGCAGCAAACCGTCTGCATTCCTTGCCCTATCAACACTAGCACCAGAGGACCCGGCGCTGTGAGTAACAATATTATTTCCTATTACCTTTCTTTTTTAGTTGACGAGGGGGAAATCTTCTACAATAAAACACCAAGTGGGTTCAATGGAGCGCAACCAAGTTATGTGCGATTTGTACCCACTGAAACCCCCTGGTGACTTGTATCTGTGATTCATGGATGACTGTTCTCTCGGGAAACATCCCGGAGACATCCTTGCACTGCGTTCAATACTTCCCGGACATTTGCTATCCACCAACAACGGAGAAGGAGTGTGACCGTTTTTCGTAAAAATAAATAAATAGAAAGTTGGATAAATTCCAGTCAGTTTTCATTTCATTGTCTTCTTAATTTCTTTTTTTTATTGACGAGTCAGCATCTCTGATGATGCCTTATGGTTAGGCGAAACACGTGTAGAGTTAAGAATTTCCGAATTGTGATAGGTAACGTTAATCTTAGTTAATTAATCTTGGTTAATTGATCTTGGTTAATTTTTCCTTTACTTGTCTTGATTTGGATTTCGGATCACAGCGGAAGTACACTAAATATTTAATTTTGTCTTCTATTTATGTGGGATTTTTACTCACTACCTGCCTCTGTGCTTAACGAAGGTCTCCGGGTTCTTTCTTCATCATTCTTAGCATGGTAATCTAAACCAATACTCTACCTTCTTCCAGACTTCAGAATCGGAGTGCACGAATCCTTGCGAGATGAGCGGTCCGAAGATGCACTGCGACGTGAACGCTTACTGCCTCCTCCTACCCGAGACCAGCGATTTCAAATGCCAGTGCAAACCTGGCTTCAACGGCACTGGGGATGTTTGTTTCGGTAAGTTGGCTTCCCTATTTTTCGTTGACGAGGGGGAAATCTACAACAAGATACCTGGCTACGATGGGGCGCAGCCAGGTTATGTGGGATTTGTACCTACTAAAACCCCCCCCGGTGACCTGCCTCTGTGCTTAATGGAGGTCTTCGGGTTCTAAGTTCGCTTCCCTAAACCAATGACAGCAAAATTCTGAATTTACAGTTTTCTATGCCAATATTATATTTAAATTCGGTCTCTCATAATGAAAAATAGTAGATAGCAGTAACATTAGAATTCAAGTAAATCTTGGATTTGATCCCAAAGCCCCGAGGGTAATCTGGAGCAAGACCTTAGCAACATATGAATTGGAATATTCTTGGAAAAATGAGAAACCAACGTTATTTTTACCGATGTGCCCATCGGTCGTTTATCACGAAAGAAATTTTACTTGCGCGATTTATCTCTGAGTAACATAGGCTATATTTTGTTTCTCTTTGCAACATAGATTATTTTATAGCCCGTGCAAAGCCGGGATGATCTGCTAGTTTCTGTATAAATCATAAACTGTAAAAAATATCGAAAAAAATCTTAAAGACCGTCTTAAAAACCTCTCTAAAAATATTTATCTATCTTTATAGGTACTTAAATTAGTACAAATCAGACATATCAATATGAAAAAAGAAAACAGTTTTGAGGTCTTTAAATCTAGAGTAAATAGGTTCCTTTTAAGCAAGCATGTTACATCTTAGACCACGTTTAGTGACCTGCTTATGCTATGCTAATGCCTCGCTCTCTCTTCTAGACTTGTGCCTGAACTTCTGTGACAACGGCGGCGAGTGTGTGAAAGACACCCGAGGGGAACCTTCCTGCCGGTGCACGGGTTCCTTCACGGGACGACAGTGTAAAGAGAAGAGCGAATTCGCCTACATCGCTAGCGGGGTCGCCGGAGGAGTCATCTTTATCATTTTCTTGGTGCTGCTCGTATGGATGATCTGTGCCAGGTAAGGGACTTTCACGCATTGCAGCGATGACAGCTTAGTAGGACGTGTGACCGCCTTACGTCCTGAAGGCCGAGGGTTCGATTCCCGCCAATTAACTCGAGCTTTCGATGAATAAAAAGATTGTAAGGATAATAGAGCATGGTGCTAGAGCGTTTTCTGTCGCTAAGCATCTAACGGTATGTTCCGGCAACCGAGAGCCGCATATTGCAGACTAAGCATGCTCCACCCTTAGGCCAGTGATAGATAATAGATAGCATACTATTTATTGGACACAGACATGAATAATTTATAAAAAGACTAGCTGACCCGGGAAACGTTGTATTTCCTT
Source organism: Mellilla xanthometata (assembly GCA_035578125.1). Lineage (NCBI taxonomy): Eukaryota > Metazoa > Arthropoda > Insecta > Lepidoptera > Geometridae > Mellilla > Mellilla xanthometata. The sequence continues at coordinate 445,528 of JAPUBQ010000022.1, forward strand.
AAAATATAGATAGTAGCCGATTCTGAGACCGTTTCAGGTCAAGCCATTTTGGAGGAGTATGGTAACTAATATTGTGACATGGAAATTTTATATATTAGAAAAGACTTAGTAATAAATGTGCCACAATTGGCGGCCTTTCCGCTTAAAGCGATCTCTTCCAGGCAACCTTTGGATAAAGATGATTTTGCCAGATTGTCACTGAATCGTGTGGTTGCACTCCTTTATTGGTCAATGCCGTATTGTGATAAATGAAAATATTATCAGTGGTAGCCTATTTGAATAGCCTTACCTGAGTTTAGTGACGATAAAATACATTTGATGCTTATTGATTCACTTTTTATTCTTATTACTTTCTCTAATAATTTAAATGTAAATATATAAAAAGCTTCTTCCTTTGTTAATACAATTTGCAATTGTGTACGGTGAGGAACTGTGAGGCTAATATGAGCTAGCCAGTAAGTCAAAGTCAATGTTGACTTTAAGTACATATATTAAGAATATTATTTTGAAAGTAGCTCCGGTGACAGAGAAAGTGAAGAGCGGAAGGTTATCTTGGTATGTGCATGTAACGCGTAGAGAGGAAATGCATGTAACTAGGAGAAGTATGAATATGGTTGTACGAGGTAGCGGAAGTAGAGATCGACCTAGGAAGACGTGGCTGAATTTTTTTAAATGAGGATATGAAAGAAAAGGGAGTGAATGTGGATATGACAGCTAACAGAATCGTGTGGAAGAGGAAAACTTGGTGTGCCGACCCCACCTAGTGGGAAAAGGTTGAAGAAGAAGAAGCGATTAAGAATATAATTTTATATAGGTATTTGTCACAATGACATAACTCCAAATTCGTAGCCGGAAATATGCAGTAACAACTGGTTCAATAGTCATAAAACAGATAAAAGCGTAGGCAAATGATTAAGGCAGAAATTGACAATCAAACCAAATCAGGTTTGGATATTACTGGTAGAAACCAGTTCAGAAGTCAAACGTCAGATAGATAGGCAGGCAAATGATAATGCCAGAAAGAAATTAATACTTGCTTTGTAATAAACATTCCCCTTACGAAACAAAAAAAATATATTCTAAAAAAATCTCTTATTGGGAAACATAATTATCTTATATGTTATATATATGGTGTATTTGTATATTTTGCATGGTGGTAGGGCAATTTTTAGTTCTCGCCTGGCTAGCAACCACCGTCAAGTTAAAAACTATAAAAAAACTCAAAAAAAAATAGACTTTTGAAACAGTAATTTACATCAACACTAAAAATAATCTCTACTTCATTCACAGACGACGGCTCCAAAGTCAAATTACAGGTCTAATTATTTATTGATTTATTTGTTCAACACTTAAGATGCAATAAAATATATTTTTCTTCATCTTTAGATCAACAAAGAAGAAGGAACCAAAGAAGACCTTAACACCAGCGATCGACCAGAACGGCTCACAAGTCAACTTCTACTACGGAGCTCACACGCCGTATGCTGAATCTATCGCGCCGTCCCACCACTCCACTTACGCGCATTACTACGACGATGAAGAAGACGGGTGGGAAATGCCAAACTTCTACAACGAAACCTACATGAAAGAGAGCCTTCACAACGGAATGAATGGGAAAATGAACAGCCTAGCGCGGTCCAACGCAAGCATATATGGAACAAAGGAAGATTTGTACGACAGGCTGAAAAGACACGCGTATCCGGGTAAGAAAGGTACGGTATCCGTTTGGCACTTAGATTAGTTGCACGCTTTTAATATTTGTGTTGAATGCAGCTTCTGCACTGGGAGGCTTGTAGTGCTTTTAATTTGAGCTGATTTTATTAATACTGATAATGGCGTTATATACATGATATGCCATGTTTAATTATGATTCAGTACAAAAGATGTTTTATGTTATGTTAAGGCTTTGTAGATGTTCATAATTTGCTTCCAAAGTAATTAGCTATTATTGACCAATTTTTACTCAAACTTGATTTACTTAATAATAAAAGAGGATTCTTTCTTGTTAATAATCTCAACGAACAATAAGTAGATTAAATAAATTTGACTAAAATTAAATATGTATATTTTATTCCTATTTACGACTAACAAAGCACTTCTTATCTTGACGCAGACATATACAAGGTGTTTCTTAAATGTGGTATAATATTAGGGTGCTACTATATACAAAAATCAAATATTATTTTTCATTTTTTTTAGTGAATCTCTAACGAGTCATCACTAACCGCTTATCAGATCGCACGCAACGAGCAGGCGTATACGCCTCTCCCGTTTAATGATACGATAAGGTGTAGGGTTGAAACTCATAAAGATTTTGTTTTAAATTCAGCTTGCGTTTACTTGAAATCTATGATACTTAGAATACTAAAACCTTGAGACCTGAATACTAAATATTATATCTAGGTATATACGATATAAAATTTCTACAATATAACCATAAGTCGGGTTTTCCTTCCTGACGCTATAACTCCAGAACGCACGAACCAAATTCCACGGTTTTGCATTCGTTGGAAAGGTCTCGGGCTCCGTGAGGTTTGTAGCAAACAATATTCAGGGAAAATTTTAACTTTGTGGCGAAACGGAGTTCGTCGGGTTTGCTAGTTTAATATAAGTATTATCAAACCTTTTAGAACCACCTTGTATACAAATGTATATGCCTATTACTAATGATAATATTGTGATGAAATATATGACTCAATATTTGCTGTACTATTCATGATCCGTACATAAAGACATACAAACATATTTACTAAAAAACTGTATGTTTGTTTTCAGATAAGAGCGACAGTGACAGCGAAGGTCAGTAAGGGCAATAGGACTGCGTTATGTCGAATTCTGGTCAACTTTACATATTACTAATTAACTAGTATCGACTTCTCGGCGTGCCTTACACAAAAACGAAATCAGTAAGGGAATTTATGTCCATATATATTTTGTATAATTTTTATCAAACACAATTTTATAAATTGTTTGTTTTTTGCGGTATTTGACATAAACTTTAGACACAAACTCAAACTTAAAATTAAATTACAGAAATCATCTAATCATGTCAAGAAAATTGCTCAAACGAAACATAAGTTCTCTTATACTAAATAAAATAGCAACTAGAGAGGTTTTTTAAAGATATTTTCAAGGTACGAGAAACCCGAGAGCAGAATTTACTTACGATGTATAATTTTGTATTCTTCTAGCTTTATTAAGATTTTAGTTGTATTTTTTATAATGTGTATTAACACTCTCACTGTTTAAGGTTACAGCCCTAACCAAATACGTAAATGTTAATGCTATAAGTACCCCTAAAATTAACCACTGACTAAAATAAAAAGGTATATATAAATGAGAGATTAGATTTAAAAAATAGTAGCAATAATTAAAAAAAACAGTGATTGTGTTGATGTCCCATAAATGAACAGACGAACAAAATGCTCAAGTATTTTAAGGCGAACACTGCCATATCAAAAAGGACATTAAAAATTAACATTCCATTTTTTTTTCGTGTAAATAAGTTTTAAATATAGTGTTTTGTATATTTATGTTAGTTTGTCACAAAAAATGTGCGGATAATAAGCTACTGTGTAGAGCCCATACTGTTTTTATAGTGACTTAAATATTTCTGTTAGTACTAGTCTATGGCAGTTTTAGTAGTAATTTATATTGGAATTTTTGTATAATTTAGTGTCAAAGATTAGTACTAGCACTAAGTAATAATGTTTATAGGTAGTTTAAGATCGGTTTATGACTTTTGTAATATAAACTGGACTGTATTTTTGTATGAATGTGTGTGTGATTGTTAATATGAAAGATTTTTATACGAGATTAATTGATGCATAATATTACGTACAGTGTATCCTTTTTCAATGTACTTGCGTATAAATATTTATGACTTTTACAATACATATCCTTTATAGTTAAACCTACTGTCTCGACTAATAACAAAGTTGTTAATTCAGTTTTAGCGTAAGTAAGAAAGTGGTTTTAATGTGTTAAATACTCAAGGATCCTTAGTGAGTGATCGAATATTCCATCACAAATATTATATTACCACATTTAGTAATAACAACGAATGTTTTTTTTACAAAAATTTTAATGAAATAAATTTTAATACATATTTATTACATGCATTTTCTTCTGAGTTCACACCTGATTTTTCCATGCCTTTTGTAACCTAATGGGGGTTTGTTTTTTTGGTGTATAAAGCTATTTTTATCCCTTCTCTCCCGGACCCCTGCACAGTGCAGACGTTTCTCATGGCAAACCTTTTTTAATTTTTCTAATTAATTTAAATTGTAAATTCGGCTAAAACAGTGAAAAATAAAATTGTTTTAAAAAACAAACAACCGACTTCAAAAACACAACTAAAAAGGGAAAAATAATTTTAAGCCTAAATCAAATCAAGAATATATAAATAGAATAGGAGAGTTTATTTCATGTACTTATAAAAAACTATTTGCAATTTTTAGTAATCCTGTATTCTTGGAGTCGGTGCCAGCTAAGAAAGACAATTGAAAATAGTTTTTTTAACAAACATTAATTTGTTCTTATTAGATGGCACCGACTTCAAGAATACAGGATTACTAAAAATTGCAATAGTTTTTTATAAGTACATGAAATAAACTCTCCTATTCTATTTATATATTCTTGATTTGATTTAGGCTTAAAATTATTTTTCCCTTTTTAGTTGTGTTTTTGAAGTCGGTTGTTTGTTTTTTAAAACAATTTTATTTTTACATTTTTAGTGGTTGGTAATGATATTTTGTTTAAGTTTTAGCTATGGAGAGCCAAATAAACTTCACGATGAAAAAATTTGGCGTGTGCCAGGCAGGCAACCAATTGGGAGCAAATTGAGCTGGATGCGAGCGAAGCGAGCGCGAAAATTTTCACCGTATTTGTTCCAACCGTTTGAGCATAAAGAAGTCCAAAGCAGCACAAATTACATAATGTTTGTTGTGTCAAAACGTACTAGAACCAAGTGCGAGCGAAAAGAGGTGGATGCGAGCGAAGCGAGCTATGCGCGAGCGAAGCGAGCGCAAAAATTTTCACCGTATTTTTTCCAACCGTTTGAGCATAAAAAAGTCCAAAGCAGCACAAATTACAAAATGTTTGTTGTGTCAAAACGTACTAGAACCAAGTGCGAGCGAAAAGGGATGTATGGGAGCAAAGCGAGCCATGCGCGAGCGAAGCGAGCGCGAAAATTTTCACCGTATTTGTCCCAACCGTTTGAGCATAAAAAAGTCCAAAGTAGCACAAACTTCATAATGTTTGTTGTGTCAAAACGTACTAGTACCAATTGCGAGCGAAGCGAGCGCAAAGAATTTTCACTGTATTTGTTTGAACCGTTTGAACATAAAGAAGTCCAAAGCAGCACAAATTACATAATGTTTGTTGTGTCAAAACGTACTAGAACCAAGTGCGAGCGAAAAGAGGTGGATGCGAGCGAAGCGAGCTATGTGCGAGCGAAGCGAGCGCGAAAATTTTCACCGTATTTTTTCCAACCGTTTGAGCATAAAAAAGTCCAAAGCAGCACAAATTACATAATGTTTGTTGTGTCAAAACGTACTAGAACCAATTGCGAGCGAAGCGAGCTATGTTCGAGCGAAGCGAGCGTAAAAAATTTCACCGTATTTGTTCCAACCGTTTGAACATAAAGAAGTCCAAAGCAACACAAATTACATAATGTTTGTTGTGTCAAAACTTACTAGAACCAAGTGCGAGCAAAAAGAGGTGGATGCGAGGGAAACGAACTATGCGCGAGAGAAGCGAGCGCTTTGCGAGCGCGAAAATTTTCACCGTATTTGTTCGAACCGTTTGAGCATAAAGAAGTCCAAAGCAGCACAAATTACATAATATTTGGAGTGTCATAAGCCCAGAACATCCTGGGGGAAATTCGAACGAAGCGGGATAACTCCTAGCGAAGCGAGCGCGTAAATATTTTCCTTATCCGTTTGAGGGTCTTGTCTAATAATATATCAAATTTTACAGTTCCTTCTTCCACTAAGTATGACCCAAGTGGCCAAGCTCTGGCGTCGAGAGTTTTTCAAGCCCCTGATTTAGTTTGACCCCTGCTTGTACTAAGAGTAGTGGTCCAGGCCCAACAAATTAACGTGTTATCCGAAGCACAGTAACGCCCAGATGAAAATACCACATTTTTTTATGGAAGTCTTGTGCATGGTTACCCATCCAAAGACTGTCCGCATGGGCCGTTGCTTAGCCTCGATGTTCGCGTCAGATTACTTTTGTTAGCCAGGCTGCTAATTTTATGAGCGAAATCTGTATTGCCGTATGAGCGCGAAGAAGGGCGCTGAAAATAGGTAATCGAGTTATTTGGGCTTCCCACGGGAATAGCAAAGACTTTTAAGATAAAAAGTAACCTTCGTGTTATACAAGGTCTAGTCTACCCCCTATATCATATTTTAGCGAAATCAGTGTGTCATGTGTTATTTGGTGCATCCCACGGGAACAATAATTATTTTCGGGATAAAAGTACCCTATGTGTAAACACATAGTCTAATCTATCTTCATTCCAAATTTCATCAATGTCAGTACAACCGTTCGAGCGTGAAGAAGTTAAAAAGATTTAAATGTTATTTGGTGCATCCCACGGGAATAGTATTTATTTTCGGGATAAAAAGTAGCTTATGTGTTAACACATAGTCTTACCTATTTTCTTCTCAAATTTCATGAATATCAGTACAGCCAAACGAGCGTGAATCTCTCTTCATGCGTAAAAATAACCTAACTTTTTAGGTTTTTCTTCGATTTCCCTAGGAGTCCATCATCAGAACCAGTTTTGGTGACAATGGGACCAATTCAGAAGCATACTCTTTCAATTAAAAAAAGAATTTTGAGAATCGATCCACAAATGGCTGAGAAATCGGTGAACATACATAAAAAAAAATAAAAAATACATACACGTCGAATATATAACCTCCTCCTTTTTGAAGTCGGTTAAAAACTAGGAGCGCATAACGCGAGTGAAGCTATTAAGGCGAGTGTAAACTTGGTGCAGACACACGCACTGACTGTTAGTAAATACACGGCTGATACACGCACACTCGTGCGCATCCAACGGAAGCTTGTTACACAACCACGCTGCTCGAATCCCGCTGACGCGGCTCCGGTTTCCAGCAATACATCGTGAGAATGCCGACACTGCACTTCGCATCGCCAGCGGCCGTCGTCATAGTTTTAAGCACTTCTTGTTCCCACATCGAATGAGTTAGTCGTAGCCTACATTTAAGTAAATTGTAATTTTAAATTAAATAAATCCTAGTTCTTAAAGTTATCTTTGGTTTTTTTTGCGATCCTCGGCCGCAGCCTTCGTAATTGGCGCAGTCGGTAGGATCTCAGAGTCAGTGCGCGGCGGTCTAGTTCTTCGAGATCGAACACAGCTTGACTCCGTTGTCGCTGTCGGCTTCACGGCCCTGCTGGGATCCAGAACCTACAAGTGCTGCAGCCAGGGGTGTATCCAGACATTGATACAGCAGAGGAAACCAAGGACATGTACATGTGAGAGTACCTATATCTTACTAGTGTGCTTTCCTATTTTATCCTATAAGTATCCTCTAAAATCCCAAGATTTTCCATCCACGGCAATCGCGGGCCCCTAGATTAAGTAGAACAGAGTATTTAGACGCTAGTAGAAATTTAGATTACGTAGAAGATAATATAGAAATAGAAAAAATGGGTGATCAATTAGTAGACGCAATTTACAAAGCCCTTCGGCTCGTGCCCGAATTTGATGGTAACGTCAATGTACTCACGCGTTTTATAGGACTTTGCGACCAACTAGTGACGCAATATTTGAGGAATGAAGCAGGGTACGAACTTAGCAACCTTGCCCTCCTCAACGGGATTCTAAATAAAATAACTGGCTCCGCAGCCAGAACTATTAACTCAAACAACGTATCAGGTTCTTGGGCGGAGATCCGCAGTTCACTTATAAATAACTTTGCGGATCAGAGAGATGAGACCTCTCTTTACAACGACTTGTCCCTTCTGACACAGGGGAGTGCGACGCCCCAGGAATTTTATGAAATGTGCCAAAATCTTTTCAGTACTATAATGACATATGTGGAACTGCACGAGGCAGTTCCAACTACCAGAGAAGCGAAGCGCACACTTTATAGAAAACTTACGCTTCAATCATATTTACGGGGGCTTCGGGACCCGTTAGGTTACCGTATTCGGTGCATGCGACCCGAAACAATCGAAAAAGCCCTCGAGTTCGTGCACGACGAACAAAACACCATGTATCTCCAACAGCGCAACGCACCAAGACTACAGCCCCAACCACCGAAAAATGTCGAAAATTTTTTTTATAGAACGCAACAGCCGTTGAGCTTACCGCCAATGGCCCTGCCACCCGAAGTAAACCAGGTAAGACATCAACTTCCACAGCAGCCCGTACAAAATCCCGAACCATTTATAAACCGTGGTCCTACTCGGACACAGCAAATGTTTGGAGCTCGACCTCCCAACTACAGACCTCAGAGCAACGTCTTTAAGATACCTAGATCCAACCAACAACCAGGACCTCCAGGCTTCGGCCCCTCGGTCCCCGGCCCTTCAGGCCCAAGCCCTCAGCCTATGAGTGGTGTAAGTAATTATGTGACGAGACCCATGCCCGCCCCAAGACCCCAATATCACGACTGGTCAAGACATGGAAATCCACCCCCTACGAACTATTTTAAAACGAGAGAAGTAAACTTTAACAACGTGATGGACATGTACTACGACCCATACGCTGACCACTACAACGTTGACAACTACTACACTGACTATTATGGACCAACCTATGACTTAATGACACACGAACAATATCAACCCCATGACTATATTCCCGCGTACGTCGAAGAAATTCCATCTGATGATGCTCCCGTGTCGGATAGTCAGGATTTTCACGAAGCTTCCCAATCCGACAAACCAAAATAGAAATAAATTTACAAACGCAGAGATTCCTCCCATACATTCAAATAACTAATCCACCTATAAAGTTGCTGGTAGATACTGGCGCTTCATCATCATTTTTGAGCCCAGAAGTAATAGAAAAGTATTTCTATAACACACCTTTGCAATATGACCCATTTGAAGTGGAAAACATCCACGCAACTACAAGAAATGACTACTCCATTACGATACCGCACTTTAATGAGTTTAATGAAAAAGGCGAAATAACCTTTTATGTATACAAATTTCATAATCATTTTGACGGCTTAATCGGTTGCGATATTTTAGAAAAACTCGAATCAAGCATTGACCTAAAAAACAAGCTCTTGACAACCAAAAATGCGACTAATCAACTGCTTATATATGATTCTCGTAACTGCAATTTATATGAAGAGATCATACCAGCAAACTCATCTAAGCTTGTTCGCATTCCCATCAATTACCACGACGGTGACGTCTTGATCAAAAAGCAAGCAATTTCAAATTGTATAATACAAGATTGTGTAACAACTGTAAAGAAAAATCGTGGTGTGGTAGAAGTAGCAAACACATCTAAGCACGACGTAGTATTTTCTATGGACAGGCCGGTTAGCGCAGAGCTTTATAACGAACAATTCAAACGCGTTGAAAACGCCCCGGTGCCAACACCAGACCGTATAAAACAAGTACTATCAAAATTACGGACTAACCACTTGAACCCCGAAGAACGAATAAATTTAGAATCACTATGCGCCCAATACGCTGACGTTTTTTACATCGAAGGTGAACCTTTGACCTTCACTAATCAGATCAAGCATAGCATTCGTACCACCGACGAGGTACCCGTTTATACCAAATCCTATAGGTACCCATTCATTCATAAACAGGAGGTCCAATCACAAATCTCAAAAATGCTAGATCAAGGAATCATACGCCCCTCTCAGTCGGCGTGGAGCTCCCCCATATGGGTAGTACCAAAAAAGGCAGATGCGTCGGGAAAAACTAAATGGCGCATTGTAGTTGATTTCCGGAAAATAAACGAGAAAACGGTCGATGATAAATATCCCATCCCGAACATCAATGATGTACTAGACAAGCTAGGCAACTGCCACTATTTCACTACGCTCGATCTTGCTAGTGGCTTTTATCAGGTGCAAATGAACCCTGAAGATATACACAAGACTGCCTTCAATGTAGAACATGGACATTTTGAATTTTTAAGGATGCCTATGGGACTTAAAAATTCGCCATCAACATTTCAAAGAGTAATGGACAATGTCCTTAGAGACCTGCAAAATGTCATCTGCTTGGTCTATCTTGATGACATAATTGTGTTTAGTGTATCATTACAGGAGCACATGGTTAACCTCGAAAAAGTATTCAAAAGACTCAGAGAGTCCAACTTTAAAATTCAAATGGACAAATCTGAATTCTTGAAATTAGAGACGGCTTACCTTGGCCACATTATCAGCAAAGATGGCATCAAGCCGAATCCTGACAAAATAAATGCCATTCAAAACTTTCCAATACCTAAAACTGCTACAGAGATAAAGCGTTTCCTCGGCTTGGTAGGTTACTATAGAAAATTTATACCAGATTTCGCGCGAATCACAAAACCTATGACACAATGTCTAAAAAAAAGGATCAAAAATTACCTACAATAACTCGGACTACAAAGAATGTTTCGAGAGATGCAAATCACTCCTGACCAATGACCCTATACTGCAATATCCTGACTTTACAAAGGAGTTTTCGGTGCAGTCCTTTCGCAAGGAACTATAGGTAGCGATAAACCAATAGCATACGCATCACGAACCTTAAACACGAGCGAAATTAATTACAGCACGATAGAAAAAGAGCTTTTAGCTATCGTTTGGGCAACCAAATACTTTCGCCCTTACCTTTTTGGAAGGAAATTCAAGGTAGTAACGGACCACAAACCCCTTCAATGGGTGATGAATCTGAAAGAACCCGGATCACGATTGACCCGATGGAGACTTAAACTAAGCGAATACAATTTCACCCCCATATACAAGCAAGGTAAAAATAACACTAATGCTGATGCCCTATCCCGAGTCGAAATCCATGCCAATGACACCTTAGACTTAATGAGAGAAATTGATGAACTAAACTCTATTATGGGTAATCCATCAGATTCCATAGTAGCTAACCCCGATGACTCCATCACTTTGACCGCTCACAGCTGTAACGAAATGGAAGTTGAAAATCCTCCCTCTAGAGGTTCAGATACAGTCACAGCGCACACAAGTGCTGAGAACCCAATTCTAGAAATACCTATAACTGATGACCCTCTTAACAAATTTAGCAGACAGATTTGTTTTGTTCTAGTGGGCGACATAAAAAAACGGCCAACCGTTACAAAACCTTTCGAAACACACACTAAAACCACTATACAAATTTCAGAGGCAAATTTTGAGACTGACATCATCAATGCAGTAAAGGAGTTTGTCAACCCTAAAGTAAAAACAGGCATTATAGTACATCCCCCGCTTGCCATGTATAAAATTATACCCGTTATTCAGAAAAATTTCAAAAGTTCTTCAATGAACCTATTCCTAACTAAAACCGAGCTTGAGAATGTCAAACAATATCTTCACCAACAAGAAATCATACGAAAATACCACGAAGGCAAAACAAACCACCGCGGTATTTCCGAATGTCACTTGGCATTATCGTCGAAATATTACTGGCCTAAAATGAAAGAATGTATTGCCAAATACATAAATGAATGCAGTATTTGCGGCCAAGCTAAATACGACCGTAATCCTATAAAACAAAGGTTTCACATAGTCCCGCCACCAACAAAACCTTTCGAGGTAGTACATCTAGACCTCTTTACGGCTCAAAACGAAAAATATCTAACGATAGTGGACGCTTTTTCCAAATACGCCCAAGCGTATCACTTAAGAGACGGAACCGCCCTAAGCGTGGTTCAAGCATTATTAATATTCTGTACTCACCACGGCATCCCTTTAACTATAGTCACCGACCAGGGAACCGAATTTACAAACCAAATTTTTTCCGAATTTACACGACTCCATAAAATACAACATCATAAAACTCTTGCTCACGCCCCCAACGATAACGGCATAGTCGAAAGATTTCACTCCACAATTTTGGAGCATTTACGGATTTTAAAACTCAGTAAACGCAACGAGCCTGTAGTAAATTTAATGCCATATGCTATCCTAGCTTACAACAGCTCTATACACAGCTTCACTAAATGCAGACCTCTAGACCTAGTAACTGGTCATTTTGACCCGCGTGACCCTTTAGACATAAATTTGACCGAACACTTACTTCAGCAGTATACACAAGACCACCGTACTCGAATGGGAAAGGTATACGATCTCATTAACGAGACCTCACTACATGACAGAACTCAACTGACTGAAAGTAGGAATAAGGATAGGGAACGCGAAAAAGAATACCCCACTGACCAACAAGTCTTCGTACGAAACCCTATAGCATCTCGCCAGAAACTTGCCCCTCGGTTCACGCAAGACACAGTACTTGCCGATCTTCCCATACATATCTACACGAAAAAGAAACGAGGCCCAGTAGCTAAATCGCGCCTCAAACGAAGTCCTAAGGAACCTACTTTGTTACAGGACACTACTGTTGATGTTACTGCTGCACCAGACTGAAGGACAAGACGTGACAATTGACTCGCTTGACAGTGGACCTGGACTACTTCCTTTTAAACTTGGAACTACGCGACTAGTATCTCACTACCACTCTTTCCTCCACTATATTAATTTCACAAGCATTAGCAATCAAGTAGATTCAGTAAAATCTCAAATGCTCGAACTAAGACCCTTACTAAATAATAAGACCATATCCCTTTTCGAGCCGCATCTAGAATACCTCAACTCTAAAATTGATAAAATTTCGAATCAGCTGATAATTTTTGAAACAGGTCGTAGTAAAAGGGGTCTCATCGACGGTCTTGGCTCAGTTATAAAAAGCATATCTGGCAATCTTGATTATACTGACGCCATTAAATATGAGAATGCCATTAAAACACTGCAGATTAACGAACAAAAACTTGAATCAGAACTAAATAGCCATGTCAGTCTTAATCAAAATTGGGTTTCTCATAGCTCAAAGGTTATCGAGAAAATTATTATTAACCAAGACAAATTAAGCAAAGTGCTTAATACTATAGTGGAAAGTGACAGTAGCAGAGACACTGACTTAACTAAATATGCACATATGGCACAACATCTCCTTATCCTTGGTGATAATATAGCAGAACTGTCGGACGTAATAGTTAGTTTAGAATATACATTGTCGTTTATTCGTGCATCGAGCACACCTTACTCGATTTTAAGTTTATCTCAGATTAAGGATATGTTAAGCAAACTGAGAATTTTATATTCAAGTGATGAAATTCTCGACGTAGACATTAGAAATTTTTACGAAATAATTAAATTAGGTTATTTTTATCTAGATAAACAAATAGTTATAGTTATAAAGGTCCCTATTGCCGATCCTGCCTCATACGACCTGTACCGGTTGGCTATCGTCCCAAATGGCAACCACAACGTCCTCATACCCTCCTTACCCTTCATAGCAATATCTGGTAAAGATTTTAGGTACATGGAGGCTGAATGCCCGAAGATCGAAACCTGGTTCCTCTGCCAACCCAGAACCAACTATGAACCACGAGACAAGCCTGACTGTGTCCAGCAGCTCATCGCCCAGCAGGTCCTAAACCAATCCTGTGCACTGACTCCGGTCATCCTGACACACGAAGCTTTGGAGGAACTCGACGACAAGCACTACACGATGAGTTTCCCTACCGAGACGAAGATAAAGATAACTTGCGGCCAGGAGCAGTACCGAACATTAAAAGGAAGCTATCTGGCAGTTATACCGCTCAACTGTCACCTGAAGACTCCAGAATTCACCATATCTAACACACATGATCGAATCAAAGGACATGTAATAAGGATTATGGAAGTACCTCAGTATAACGAGTCAAGCCCTACAGAACATCCACCGCTTATCCTTAATACAATCAACCTGCAAAATTTACACAGTATCAGCACAAAGATATCGTCCGAAGCTCCGGTACACATAGAAACAGCCTCCGAGCAAGTAATTTACTACACCACAATCCCCATCTACATAGTGCTCCTCGGCGTAGGCACACTTATTTTAGCAGTTAAATATGGAAGGAGAAAAAAAACAAATCAACAAAAGCGAAGCTACAAAAAGCAGCGCGGAAGTGCCACGTGCGACAGAAAAACCAACGACGATCAACCCGCACTTCATAAGGGTTGACCCAAATGACGTATCAGCAACTCTCTCGACATTATCTGCCAGCGATAGTTGCTGAACTTCGGGGGGAGGTGTTACACAACCACGCTGCTCGAATCCCGCTGACGCGGCTCCGGTTTCCAGCAATACATCGTGAGAATGCCGACACTGCACTTCGCATCGCCAGCGGCCGTCGTCATAGTTTTAAGCACTTCTTGTTCCCACATCGAATGAGTTAGTCGTAGCCTACATTTAAGTAAATTGTAATTTTAAATTAAATAAATCCTAGTTCTTAAAGTTATCTTTGGTTTTTTTTGCGATCCTCGGCCGCAGCCTTCGTAATTAGCTACTAAACCGAAGTGTGCGCGAGAAAGGCGCGCGTGCGAAAGAGACAGTGCGGCGATCGAGCAACCGTACAGCTATTCAAGTGCGAGAGAGAGGGGACGACGATCGTGCAGCCGCACAGCTATTCAAGTGCGAGAGAGAAGGGACGACGATAGAGCACCAGGCGATATCCTCTTAGCGCTGTGGCCCTGAGAGGAAAAAGACGACCTCGTTGGCGTAAAGGTTACCATGCCGGACTGCTAATCAGAAGGTTCCGGTTTAGATTCCCGGCCCGGTCAACATCTTTGTGCTTAACTAAATTTGTTGGCTGTGGGTCTGGGTGTTGAATATGTATTTATATATGATCTTTAGAACCAATCTAAAGATCGGATTGAGATCTGAAAAAAATATACCATGATAAATATGTAAAATCGTGGAGTAGATCAAATACATACTCGTACGTACCCGCTTATAGATACATAATTGCATATATCAGAGGTTAAAAAGAAGAATTCCACAAGATCATTAATCGCATACCTTTTAAAAGTCAAGAGGCCAAAACTGAAGGTTGTTGACTCACAAAGATATATTTACTAAGGCGAGATAACAAAAGCGTAGTGTAACTAGTAACACAATTACCTAGCAACACAATAGATAAATAATTGAGTTTACTATCTAACAAAATGAAACATACCTACTATTGGAGATAGATAAGCGAAAGATAACAAACCTTCGACAGAGTTTCCTTTCAAACTAGAATAATAAAATATTTTTTCTGATTGTTTTTGATGTGATTGCCTTTTCAATCGAATAATTCGTGATGATTCGTAAATATATTATATTAAAAATATCCGATTTTTTGTTCCTCCCATACAAAACGCCAATTTCATATGTAAGGACCTAATATCTTAACCTCTTTATCAGTTTACAGCAAACAGAATGCAATTGTGTTTGTTTGTTACGCGTCATGTTTTTTAATGTATTTGTGTTACTGTTGACAACGTATAGATAAGTAGGTGACCCAATGTACCAATGACCCTAACGTGTTTTGATCAAGCATTCGATTCTCGATAGTAGGTATTAGAAAATGGATGATTCAATATTGTTTTTATTTCGCTTATTTAGGTACTTGCTAGTTTACTTGCTTTGGCTCTGGTGTTACAAATTTTGGTGTTTTTGTACCAACAAGCAAACCTAGCTAGACTAGCTAAACTAGAAACTCCGTTTTGCCACAAAGTTGTAATTTTCCCAGAATTTCATTTGCTACAAACCTCACGGAGCCCGAGATCTTTGCAACGAATGCAAAACCGTGGAAATCGGTTCGTGCGTTCTGGAGTCATCAGGAATCGAAACCTAGAAAACTTATCGTCAGGAAGGAAAACCCGACTTATTTTTATTATAAGTAATATTTTTCTCACACGGTTAGTTAGCCCCATCGTAAACCAATTTCTAGTTCGTATTATGGTTGCTAACACAACTGATATACTATATATACATACAAAAATACTTTATATCGATACATATTTAACACCCAAACTGACAGCCAACAAATTTAGTTCATCACAAAGATGTTGGTTGTGCCAGGAATCGAACCCGAGACCCTCTGATTGGCAGTCCGGCATGGTAACCATTACGCCAAGAACCTCGTCTAAGTTTACTTCGGCTTTAGTTAGGTTAGAACCACTGTACATACACGGTAACGCTAAGATGAAAATGCCACTTGAAAAACGACTTGTGCATGGTCACCCATCCAAACGCAGTCCGCATCGACCATTGCTTAGCTTTGATGATCGTGTCAGATCACTTTAGCTTGCCGAGCTACAGGCGCTACAAATATATAATATGCTTTGTACAATAATTTTGTTTTTTTTTAGATTTTGTTTAGATAGCGATTTTTGACAGAATTGCCAAGAAATTTAGGTACAGAAAATATTGTATAAATCTAAAATTATTCCTACTTCATCCAACTTTGTCTAAAACTATATAGCTACCTACATTACGAGATGTTTTCAATCATACTACAAATGTATAAAAATATAATTTATTGTTCCTTAGCACAGCCAATGAAATGTTTAAAAATATATGTAAAATATTAGCACGATGCCAAATATTCATACTTAGTATTGTATAAAACTAAATTTAGAATATAGTTTATCAAATACACTAGGCTATAAGAAATACAAAACTAAATAACACTGTACTAAACACAAGGTTAGAAGTAATTAGGAAACATACAGTAAACTATCTAGTTCTATAAGAGAGGACAGAAACCTAAAATATGAAATGACAATGACATTTCCTTGCGAAAGAACTGCAGTGAACTAACGTTCCGCAGATGTTTCGCTACCGCAATTATTTCGCAGACTCGCTGCCGCATGCGTAGGTGTACTAAAGGCGTCAGTGCTAGCCATCCCTAACCTTGTGTATCAAATACAGAGACAGATAGTTTACTTAGCATGCTGTTTACAGAAATCAGTCATGTACTTAGCTAAGGTCTCGACTTCTTGCAAAGTAACCGCATTGTATATTGACGCTCGGATACCACCCACGTTCCTGGAATAAACAATTTATTTATAAATTATTATTGGTAATAAATAATTTACAAGTATATCATGAAGACACATACGAGTTTATTTTTTATTTTATTGAATAAGGCTTGTCAATAGCGAATACAATCATTCGCGTAATTTTTTTCTAAATTTGATGTGGTTTTACAGTTAATTGATTTACTTGTTAAGACAAACACAACATGCACAAAGTAAATTAAATCTTGGAAAATTAAATAGTTATATAAAAAGTAAATTATGGCAAACAAAGATACATAAATTAAAAAGTAACGAGTAATATATATAAAAAAAAAACTAAATTTATGACCTAAGCACAGCATTTAAATTATTTTGAAGTATATCAAATGTTATTACATATCTTACATATAACGTCAATAAATAAAAATACGCAATTATGTACATATTATGTCCCCGACGGTCAAACGACGTGGCGTTATACGTTTGACATGTGCGTGTGTGTGTGTGTGTCTGGATCATTTTTGATTAATTGTTATAGTTGAAAAAGTGCGAGTATTCTTAGCTTTTTTGATAAACATTGGTCCCAGGTGCCCGACGGATGAAATTTCATCTGTCATACCATAGACAAATAAATATAATAGACACTCAACAGCTTGTTTAAAATCGTACTACGTAAATATTCCGATGAACATAGCGCCATCTATTCGTATTTTCTTGAAACGACTTCACTCGGGTCACACAATCTACAATCGTCACTATGCGACTGCAGCGCGTAGCGGAATTTGTCGGCTGCACGCTCGATTTGCAGCGCCATCTATGTTTCGTCGATAAATAAGGCAAACTTCCGCGCCACGATCCATTGTATGGGAATCAGCAATCCTGTCTAGTATTCTGATCCGCAATAATAATAATAAAGTTTTTATTTAATGATAGTGATACCAAATACACTTTGTCAATTAAGCAATGCTTATTAATATAATATTAGCTATATATACGTATGTATTGATAATAGTATAGTATCTATAAAATTCATTGAATTTTTTATCATGTTAGTAACTGATCTTTATCAATGGAATAAATATAAATAGACCGTAATATGATTGGAGATAAAATATTGTAACCCCTTTATTCGATTGATTCTATTCGCTACACCAAAGACAAGCGTATTAAAAAAAAGACTAAATGACAGGTGACAAATTATATGTCAAAGTCAACAAGGAAGATGGAGGGAGTTCGCGAGCCAGACTAGCGAGTCCGCTGGGCCTTCACTTTCTTTGACTCGCGGGGATTGGTGTGGGCATACCGCCGGGCGGCGCTTAGCTGCCCGGCGGGCAAGTTCTTTTCCCGCGCCGCTCTTGCTCTGAAGCGATCGACATCAACGGTCTCCTGCCGCCTGCCACCAACGGATGGACTAGCAGCCGCCACGCAGACGCCATCATAAAGATTTGTGTTCCGTGAGTTTTTGTGCGGTAGATAGTCCACGTCGTATTTCGATTCGGTATCGTTCAATCGTCGAATTTTATTACAGTGCACATTGAAAAGACGTACCCGTGGACCTGGCAGCCTCATCCACGAGAGTCCTCGCCCCGCGGCCAGGCCCCGGCAGCATCATTTAACCCCAAAACTAGGGTAAGTTTTCATGACACTGCACATTATAACCTTTGATCCCGACACGTGTATGAGAGGCTAAGTAGAACTGTTTGTTAACAGGGTTTTTTGATGTAGACACTACATTCTAATGTGGCGACATTAGCGTCGCATCCCACGGGATACGGAGTCCTCTCCTGCCCGCTTCAAGTCCGCGTCGGACACACTTGCCACGACGACACACCGCTTGACCCACGTGCCTCGAGGCGCGAGCCGACGGAGCTTCCAGCTCGTGGAGGGAGCCCTCTGCTCTCTTCTTCTCGTCTCCCTGCCGCGCTGGAGCCCGCCTTCGGTCGCCACCTACCCTCGACTTAGCTAATGGTAACACCGGACACTCCGTGTGGCCGGTGTCTTCTTTACTAATGTGTCGTTCATAACTAAAACAATGAATACCCAAGTACTAATGGTTGCACCTAATACCTAAGATCTATGTAGGCTTTGAATCACGACCCTAGAGATTTCATATTTTATTGTCAGGACTCCTTGGACCTTTGTACGCTAACCAAGAGAGATCCTTATTACAGACATTCTATGTCACGGCGCCCAAATTTATCTTAATTCTCATGCTCAAGCCTGCGCCACTTTGATTATATTGTATTCAGATTATATGTAATATTAGTTACCTTGTGCTACAACCAAACCGTGAAGTGTAAATAAATAGTTATCATATAATCAGTGTATCAATTATATCACCTATACCGCCACCCTCCCATTTAAAAGCGTTACAGTGGCGCCCAACGTGGGGCCCGAACCCACGACCCTGAGATTAAGAGTCTCATGCTCTACCGACTGAGCTAGCCGGGCCGTTTCTGTTGGGGGCCTTGTGTAACCCCTTTATTCGATTGATTCTATTCGCTACACCAAAGACAAGCGTATTAAAAAAAAGACTAAATGACAGGTGACAAATTATATGTCAAAGTCAACAAGGAAGATGGAGGGAGTTCGCGAGCCAGACTAGCGAGTCCGCTGGGCCTTCACTTTCTTTGACTCGCGGGGATTGGTGTGGGCATACCGCCGGGCGGCGCTTAGCTGCCCGGCGGGCAAGTTCTTTTCCCGCGCCGCTCTTGCTCTGAAGCGATCGACATCAACGGTCTCCTGCCGCCTGCCACCAACGGATGGACTAGCAGCCGCCACGCAGACGCCATCATAAAGATTTGTGTTCCGTGAGTTTTTGTGCGGTAGATAGTCCACGTCGTATTTCGATTCGGTATCGTTCAATCGTCGAATTTTATTACAGTGCACATTGAAAAGACGTACCCGTGGACCTGGCAGCCTCATCCACGAGAGTCCTCGCCCCGCGGCCAGGCCCCGGCAGCATCATTTAACCCCAAAACTAGGGTAAGTTTTCATGACACTGCACATTATAACCTTTGATCCCGACACGTGTATGAGAGGCTAAGTAGAACTGTTTGTTAACAGGGTTTTTTGATGTAGACACTACATTCTAATGTGGCGACATTAGCGTCGCATCCCACGGGATACGGAGTCCTCTCCTGCCCGCTTCAAGTCCGCGTCGGACACACTTGCCACGACGACACACCGCTTGACCCACGTGCCTCGAGGCGCGAGCCGACGGAGCTTCCAGCTCGTGGAGGGAGCCCTCTGCTCTCTTCTTCTCGTCTCCCTGCCGCGCTGGAGCCCGCCTTCGGTCGCCACCTACCCTCGACTTAGCTAATGGTAACACCGGACACTCCGTGTGGCCGGTGTCTTCTTTACTAATGTGTCGTTCATAACTAAAACAATGAATACCCAAGTACTAATGGTTGCACCTAATACCTAAGATCTATGTAGGCTTTGAATCACGACCCTAGAGATTTCATATTTTATTGTCAGGACTCCTTGGACCTTTGTACGCTAACCAAGAGAGATCCTTATTACAGACATTCTATGTCACGGCGCCCAAATTTATCTTAATTCTCATGCTCAAGCCTGCGCCACTTTGATTATATTGTATTCAGATTATATGTAATATTAGTTACCTTGTGCTACAACCAAACCGTGAAGTGTAAATAAATAGTTATCATATAATCAGTGTATCAATAATACCACCATACCGCCACCCTCAACTGGTTAGGATCTAGGTGCAACCAGGTCTTAGGTTAAGTACTAACAATCAAAATTCAACAATTTATAAAGAAATTTGTGTTGTTTTGATACTCCTTTAGTTGTAAGTGTATGTTATGTAATTTCTGCATAAATTTATATTGTGTTCATGTGTTCTTGTGATATTGTATGTATAAAACTTAGTGGAATTTGTTAAATTACATATTGTAAAGATGCAACCAATAGTGCAACTCGGTTAAACAATAATTTTATCAGCCGGAGACTTAATTTTTTTTGTAAAAGTTAAAATTCATTGGTAACTTCAGTCTTTATAATCATTCTCATACAAACTTAAATACACTGCATAAATAATTTACAAATTACTTAAATTAACATTATTTTTCTATAATTTTAAACACAACACACTACACAATGTCGCAGGTAAGTGATACTTTCTTATTGAAGAAAGATAAACTTGTTTTTCATTCTTCATCTTGCTTGCTGTCGGATAGGATAGTTTTGTTGTTCAGCAGCCAAATTGTTTACACTGCTCTGTTGTGGTATAGAGGAGACGGTACAACTATCAACTTTATTCATTTGTAGTTATGATTGGTTAGGGGAGCTACCAGGTTCAACTAGATTGAATACTGAGGTGTCCTTATTGGACACTTATTACTTCTTATTCTGTTCATATACTTATGGGAATTACACCTTGTCCACTTGTTATTCTATTCAGGTGCTTTTTATATAGTTCAGTGTGTTACTCGACACTGCTATTTGCTCTTGTCAGCTGCTACTCAGTTGAAGGGAGATCTTTGGCGTCCTATGGCGTTATTCATAGGTGTATTCTTAATACCTGTCTACCCAGGTATGGGGAGTTGTCTCATTTTGTATGGTGAACAGTTGGGTTGGCATGTTATGATCAATTTTATAAAGTTGATAGTTAGGTTAGACACTAGTTCAAGTACTATTCACACTTGTCTAGACTTTTTTAGTACCACTTTTTGTTGAAATTTGCTGTTGGTTTAACTTGTTACTATGTTAGCTTAGTAGTGTTTTGCATATCTTTTATTAAATATAACTTTTACTTAAGCATGCAGAATATACACATACACATAAACTTACATTTTAAAACTTTACTTTGAAACTTAGAGAGATGTACTTTGTAAATGTGGAGGAACATAATGTTATGGATGGCTATAATTTAAGTTAGTTAGGTTTAATGTAGGATATAGGTAGTTAAAGTTAGGTGTTAACTACCACCGTAGGCCATTCTGTCGGGCACTCTAAACCGAAGCCAAGGTGACTTTCCTCTTTCATTTTTCTTTCTAATTCTTAATCTTTATTCTTTTATCTATTCTGTTTATTGCTGAAGAGCGGTTGAAATACTTCTAAAACTAAATTGATAGCTTAGATATAACTTAAATTAGCTCTAGATAACAGTAGATAGTTTGGTTTTCAAAATTAGCTGAAATTTTAATCACATCTTAACTTTGCTTGCATATAACTTAGAGTCTCTCATTGATTTAGTTTAGCTGACCTGATTTTATTTTTTATTTCTTTCTATTTTATTTTTTCTTTGGTTCTTCCCAACCCATGGTGCTATGGCAATAGACCGTTTTCTTTTCTTTCTTTGATTCAGCTACTAAATTATTTATTTAATTTATATTTAAAAGTATTAGATTCTAAGTCTATATACAAAATAGAAAGGATAGATTACAAATATATATGTATGTTTATTTTTACCACATTATTATGATTACTTATATTATGTTAATTTGTAATATAACTTAGTCTTTAATGATTTAATAAGCTGACCTGATTTTTTTTTCCTTTTATTTTTCTTCGGTTCTTCCCGACCCATGGTGCCTTTGGCAATATACCGTTTTCTCATCTCACTTTAAATCAGCAACTGAATTATAAATTTATTTTTGGATCTGAAAAAATGCTTTACATACAAATATTATATACAGACTAGGAAGGATAGACTATACATACATATGTAAGTTTATTTATACCACATTATTAACATTATATTATGTAAATTTATTGCATAAATTGGCAAAGCCGCTAAGTTACTAGAGCAGTTTTTGCGGACTCTATAAATAAGCTATAAACGCATACCTTTTAATTATATTAAACTCCATGTAAAGCGGATACTGACTCCTTAACAGTGCCGATACACAGGATATTATACAGGCGGGGGTGCACCTGTTCTTAAAATAAGCCTTAGCACAAAAAATCTATTTAATCTTAACGGGGCGGTGTTGTACCTCGATAAAAATAAGCCTTAGCAAACTCATTTAATCTTAACGGGGCGGTTATGTACCTCGATAAAAATAAGCCATAGCATACTACTCATCTGATCATACTATATGAAGATATGATGAAGTTTATACTGGGGAGATAATATATTAGTTTATTCTATCACTTAGAGAAGGGAAGAAGTTAATTTTATTCCCAGTACATTTGGTTATATCCAATGGCCTGCAAAATAATTTAATTTTCAGAACCTATCTGCTAAACAATTTATATAAATATCTATGTACTAGTATTAAAATATGGGTTTTGTAGGGAGTTAACATTTTTAAAGTGAAATATATTCCTATTCCTTCCACAAAGTCATTTAATAACAAAACAGAACAAAGTATAACATTTACTACATTCACACCTACATTATTATATTTAATAAGTTATTTTCACTAGTTAAAGCTGGTACTCTAATGCACATAAATAAAAGAAAAACACTGTTATCTATAGGTTAAGATTATTTTAGTACTAATTATATACTTAGTAGTTGTTGTAGTTACCCATGATGGGGTTAACTCAGATTTGCTTGATTTATTGTTTAGAACATTAGTTTTTGACTATAGTAAGATTTTTAATAGTCATACTCGTACTTGTTTGATTTAGCGTTTTTGGACTTAGGTTAGATTTTTTGATAACTCATATTGATTTCGTTTGGTGTTTTGAAATGTTTTTCGACATTTGTTTGGTTTTTAGATTGTTGGTTTGTTTATGGTATAGTTTTAGGTAAGATTTTTTATTCACTCATACCTATTTGGTTAGTTTGGTAGTTCAAGTATAGAATTGGATAGTTTTCTAAGATTTTAGTGTTGATAGTTTCGTTCAATTTATAGTATAGTTTTGGACTTTTGTCAGATTTTAGATTAATTAATATTTTGGTTAGTAGTTCAAGTATTCGTTTGGTTTATTAATTCAAGTATAGAATTTGGTCGTTTAAATTTTTTGGTTTGGATAGTTTCGTTCAATTTTGTTTTGTAGTTTTGGGACGCGTTAGATTTTTGATTTGTCATCTTCAATCACCGCCAGAGGTAACTCTTGGTCGTACAACAGTAGGGTACGGCTGGGGGCAGCCGAGAATTCACTGGCGTGAATTCTGTTTCTGTTGGGGGCCTTGTGTAACCCCTTTATTCGATTGATTCTATTCGCTACACCAAAGACAAGCGTATTAAAAAAAAGACTAAATGACAGGTGACAAATTATATGTCAAAGTCAACAAGGAAGATGGAGGGAGTTCGCGAGCCAGACTAGCGAGTCCGCTGGGCCTTCACTTTCTTTGACTCGCGGGGATTGGTGTGGGCATACCGCCGGGCGGCGCTTAGCTGCCCGGCGGGCAAGTTCTTTTCCCGCGCCGCTCTTGCTCTGAAGCGATCGACATCAACGGTCTCCTGCCGCCTGCCACCAACGGATGGACTAGCAGCCGCCACGCAGACGCCATCATAAAGATTTGTGTTCCGTGAGTTTTTGTGCGGTAGATAGTCCACGTCGTATTTCGATTCGGTATCGTTCAATCGTCGAATTTTATTACAGTGCACATTGAAAAGACGTACCCGTGGACCTGGCAGCCTCATCCACGAGAGTCCTCGCCCCGCGGCCAGGCCCCGGCAGCATCATTTAACCCCAAAACTAGGGTAAGTTTTCATGACACTGCACATTATAACCTTTGATCCCGACACGTGTATGAGAGGCTAAGTAGAACTGTTTGTTAACAGGGTTTTTTGATGTAGACACTACATTCTAATGTGGCGACATTAGCGTCGCATCCCACGGGATACGGAGTCCTCTCCTGCCCGCTTCAAGTCCGCGTCGGACACACTTGCCACGACGACACACCGCTTGACCCACGTGCCTCGAGGCGCGAGCCGACGGAGCTTCCAGCTCGTGGAGGGAGCCCTCTGCTCTCTTCTTCTCGTCTCCCTGCCGCGCTGGAGCCCGCCTTCGGTCGCCACCTACCCTCGACTTAGCTAATGGTAACACCGGACACTCCGTGTGGCCGGTGTCTTCTTTACTAATGTGTCGTTCATAACTAAAACAATGAATACCCAAGTACTAATGGTTGCACCTAATACCTAAGATCTATGTAGGCTTTGAATCACGACCCTAGAGATTTCATATTTTATTGTCAGGACTCCTTGGACCTTTGTACGCTAACCAAGAGAGATCCTTATTACAGACATTCTATGTCACGGCGCCCAAATTTATCTTAATTCTCATGCTCAAGCCTGCGCCACTTTGATTATATTGTATTCAGATTATATGTAATATTAGTTACCTTGTGCTACAACCAAACCGTGAAGTGTAAATAAATAGTTATCATATAATCAGTGTATCAATTATATCACCTATACCGCCACCCTCCCATTTAAAAGCGTTACAATATAATGTTTCATAATATGATAAGGAATAGAATAAAAAGAACGTATTTTTACTATACTTTTAACCGTTTACGATTTATAATGAAGAATCTGTAAATAAAAGATTTTGCCTTAAGAAAACATCATCAACCTATAGAGTGGAAGAGAGATACATATGTAGCTGCGTCACAAGCTGAACGTTTAGGCCGATCGTGCTCGTCTCTCGTTAGATCCACGCGTCGCTTACACGCTCGGTTCAAACTATTGGAGCGATTTATAAAATTATATCGCCGTTGGGAAGCTACATTATCCCCGAGTAACATAGGCTACTTTTTGTTTCTCTTTGCAACTTTAATTATTTTATACCCTGTGCGAAGCCGAGACGATCTGTCGATTAACGGTTGTTAATTCAGAAACATACCTGTGTCCTTTGAGCTGAATGAGTCCCAAAGCCTCAGCGCCTTTCAAAAACTCCTTTTCCAAATCCTCATTTCCCGGATTACCAATTCTGAACGGGATATTCATTTTGCTCCTGACATTCTTCGCTACGGGAGCGTAGTAGAAACCTTGCGATTGCTCAATAATGTTGTAGATTAATTGAGATTTCCTTTTGGCAAGTTCCTCCATCTTGTCGAGACCTCCATTTTTCTCTATCCATTGGAGAACACGGCCCATTACGTGAATTCTGTAGCAAATAAACATTTTAAATAAATCTCGTCAAATATTTTTTTTTGTGGTGGCCTGTGACTAGTATGTCGAACTCTTACATTTCATACCCATATTAAGGGAGTTGTGAAAAAATATGTCAGACGCCATTTTGTGACGGCGGACATCTTAGACAACTTAACGCTGTTCGCTGTATGAGGGGTAGGGTCCGTACCCTACCCCTCATACAGCGAACTAAAATAAATGGAAGAGTAACTCAATTCATACAATTGCCGCTTAGAATTTCAAATCCTTCTACGCATGCTATCCCAACGAAACACACACACACAAAACTCGCACGCGATCGGTCGCATCAAGGTCACGTCACCGATACTAGCCGCGTGGGTAGCTGTTTTGCCCCGCCCACCGCGGTATTTTACGCGTGGACGGTGGAACCATTTTATCGACCAAGTTACTATTCTATTTATTCTAGTTCGCTGCCCTCATAGATTTAAGATTAGCATAAAATCTGACATATTTAAATGTCAATTGTAAGCGTTCCGGCTGGAAATTGTAAATGTTATATTGTAACTAGAGGGTATTTCATAGAAAATTAAATGAAACTAAAAGTGGCCTAACTTTGTATTTGAATGATATTTGAATAGTAGGATATGTATATAAGCAGAAACTTGTATTATTATTTATATAAGCAAGCAACATTCTATGCGAACAATCTTCGTGTGGGTCTTGTCAAAAGTAACATTTTTATCTGGGCACTGCCATGGATCGCATGACACGCCACTTATTTATCTATTTACTTACCACAAATAGACCGAACACACCATGACAGTACAAAACCAATGTTATGTTCCTGCATATGAAATACTATTCTAATTTATACTTGTGGGTCGCGGTTGTTAGTCAGTCTTAGTACAAGCAATCGTTAAGCGTTATTAATTAATTCGTTAAGCCTAGTCAGAGGCCTTCGGGCGGATTGAAAACACTCGATACTAGAGTTTGGCTACTTATTAGCTCATACAAAGAAGAAGAATACTGATAAGCACTGATTTAACTTACGCGAACATGGGCGGCGTGTTCTGAATAGAATCGGCCTTGTTGGTAGCGGTCCAGTCCAGTAGAGCGGGGCACACCGGGAGCGCCTGGTTCAGCAGGTCCTCCCGCACTATGACGAGGGCTACTCCTGCTGTGCCGATGTTCTTCTGGGCTCCACCGTAGATCACGCCAAACTGGTGAGAAAAAAAATTGCAACATACATTTGACCAGTCAGCAACATGGGACGACCTCGTTAGCGTAATGGTTACCATACCGGACTGGCAATCAGAGGGACCCGGTTTCCATCCCCGGCACGGTCAACATCTTTGTGATGATCTTAATTTGTTAGCTATCGGTCTGGGTGTTAAATATGTATCGATATGAAGTATTTATGTATGTATATGTATTATATGAGTTGTGTTAGCAACAATAAAAGAAACTAGAAATGGTTTAGTATTGGGCTAACCAGGCGTGTGTGAAATGTGCCCTAATATTTATTTATTTACTCTAGCGAATGTAGAGCATGCTGAGTCTGGAATAACTGGTTCTTAAGGAGGCTGCCGGAAGATATAGTAAGGTGCTTGGCGAAATATTTCTCAACTTGAGGGTGGTTGCTAGCCAAACTAAAAAATAACCAAATTCTCTAACAAGTCCTGCTATTTTCAAGTTGAGGTCAGAAACTTTTCAGACCACCCTCGTAGCCTTAGTATAAGTATTAGAATGTAACCTCTGCTTACATATTCTAGAAAACATTATCAATAAACAAACTACATATCCTACAATGAACCGATTTACTTTGTTGTCAAATCTTATCCATAGAACTGCACATACTAAGTGCAGATTAAATACTATAACCATTATGCAATGACACATTGCATTGGTTACTTTGTTAACACTAAGAACCTAGACCTAATTTTGTGAGCAGAGATAATAAAGATAACATACAGAACTAATAGTTTCATAAACAATAATAACATTATCAGTCTACTTTCTACTAATATTATATGTGCGAATGTTTGTATGTATATATGTTTGGCACATCATAACGCTTAAATGGCTGAGTCTATTTCGATAAAATTTTCCATGGAGATGGATTAGACCCTACATAAATACTAAAATAAGAATTTCCATAGTATATTTCAGCAATTCCCAAATGCTTGTCTCTTTAGCAACCACACTCAAGTTGAAAAGTAAGTTAACTGGGTAATAATTAGAATATCTAGGTAAAACTTGTATGTATATGCAATACTCAGCAAGAACAGACTGATTTTAATTGCCTATATTGGTACGCACATAGGAAGCCGGAGGACTTCTAGCTGCGGGAAGGAGCCTGCACATCAAGTAAGTAATCGCCTATTGTTAGTATCAAGAATGAACCACGAGCTTGATCTGCTGATTGAAAAGGAGACAGTAGTCAGATTTTTCAAAGCACAGCATCTAAGATGGGCAGGTCATTTAGTGCGGATGGACAAGAAAAGGGCTGTAAAAACCACTACCAACTGGTCCCCACAGCAGAAACGCCCCAGAGTCAGATCACATAAACCGTGGAAAGCGGATGTTGAAGAAGATCTGTAGATCTTGGGGAACCTGGACGGATGGAGAAGCCTGGCCCAAAACCGCACAAAGTGGCTTAGATTAGAAGAGGAGGCCAAGACCCACTCAGGGTTGTAGAGCCACAGGAACTAAGTATGTAAGTACCTATTGTTAGTGTTGTCTTACCTTGGAAACATCCACTTTCTTTGACATAAAGTTAGAAGACATGTCAGCTACCAGCGGCACTCCTTTTGTGTCCGGGATGAAGTCAAACTCCACACCTTTTGAAAACAAATATATTAAATAAGAAAATAGATAGAGCCTTCAGCTAGTCATCTAAATTGGCTCAATTGATTGAAAGGACAATCTTGACAACAAAATAAGAACCAATACCATACTGTATAATAAGCTCCATAAATCAAAAAGAGAGAAAAGAAAACCTACAGCCAGAAGAGAGTGAGACAGAATAGAATTGATTATAATGTTGATTTATAATTGAATCCGTTAAAATTCAATAATAACCTAAGAATGTTACATTTTTATAAAACAGGTATGTTATGATAGATATATGATTATATACTGTCAACTTGCTGTTATACATTAGCTGTATACATGGAAATTAAAAAGTGGTAACTGACAGCCATATTGCTCAGTGAAATCTCTGCTAAATATTTGGAAGATACAGTAATACCCCGACTTACGCTACCTCGACTTACGCGAATTCGGAGTTACGCGATTTAATTGTCTCGTCTATTTTAATATTTTTTGTTTGAAAGCCGCGCACTTCAGATTGTGTTTATACATTTTATAAATATAGTTTGTCATATTATCTAGAATTAAATTAAAATTTATTTCCTAAATTATTGTTTTATATTTCCTAAATTATAGTCTCCGGTCCCAATTAAACATACTTTGTATGACTTTATAGGTATGTATATGCAAAATTGTACCCCAACTTACGCGAATTCGACTTACGCGGATAGCGCTCGGTCCCACCTATCGCTTAAGTCCGGGGTATTACTGTATATGAATATATTTACACATTTATATTTAGCATCCAAGGTCATAAAATCTAATGATTACTACAAGAAACTAATCCACTTGAATATTAAGTATGTACTCTTATTATATTTACTTACAGTCTGTTCACATCTCTTATCTTACTGATAAGTACATAAATGATTGACTCAAATGTGGGTCAACTTCAGAATTACATCATAAATATAATAAACATGTTATTTAGATGTAGATTGCTAATGAATTAAATTTTATTCATATATTTAATTAGTATAAGTAGTAGTTTTTCTGTTAGTAATGTATGCCACTAGGACAATAAGTTAACCCAATTTATTGCTCTCTATGTCTGTAATATTTTATAATATGTGTGAAGTTTTTGTTCACATTACAATGCAGACATTATACAGAAATAAATTAAAAAAAAACTTATTTTATGTTTATTATCAATATTCGCTAGCAGTGCCATGTTAATCTAGGATGAAAAGTAACTTATGTGTTAATTCAGGGTCAAAGCTATCTTCAATATAATCTATCATAAAATCAGTACAACTGTTGGAGTGTGAAGAAGCAACAAACATAAACACACTTACACACAAGATTTCACATATCAATACCCTAATTTGAAAAGCTACTAAAACCTCTGCGGGTTTTTTACGGGAGAGGCTCGAAACTTCATTGTATTTTTTATTTTACACAATGGAGAAAAACCAAAATCCTGTGAAAAACTATGCTTTATTTTTATTATTATAATTATATTACTTTTTATTTATCTAAATAAAATACAATGACGTTTTGAGCCTCTTCCCTAAAAAATCTGCAGAGGAGTTAGTAGGTTTGCAAATTAGGGTATTGATATATAATATTAGTAGGATTATACTAACCATGAATAGTCTCATTGGTGCAAATGTGGACATAAGAAGCATTCGGGTCAAGTTTCCACTCGGACTGTCGAGGAATATCCACATATTTGTCTGTGGCAGGGAGAACCATATTCACTTTTCCATACTTCTTGGCTTCTTTCGCTGCTAAAGCTGACCATGCACCTGATTTGGAATAAAATTACATGTTAATTACCCACATCTTCAGACGAGTTTATTTTTTTCGTTTTTTATTTGTTTAGTACAACATGTAGACAAAATGTCATGGATCCTGTAATAGTATGACATTATGGTGCAGCATTAAGAAATAAAGCAGACAGCAGGACTACAGACCTATGATTATAGGTGTATGGTTGACAGTCAGTCTGTATTTTATCGGATACATTTTGGAGAGTGTGCAATGGAGCTGTATAATTTAACTCCTGCTTCTCCATTCCATTACAGAATGAGCAAGCACATCAAAGAGACACCGATGCACAATGGACTGTGAAGAGATACAGACTTTTCCTGGTCTTCTATTTCCAGAGAAGTTCAATTTGGGAGTCGTCAAATCTAGAGTAAATAGGTTTCATCTTAGCAAGCGTGTTAAGTACATCTTAGGCCACAGTTTAGCTTAACAACAGGCAAGCTGCGGTCAAACGTGAGCCTATACATGAAATAAAAATACCTTACCATAGGTAGGTACCTAATCTTATTCAAACTGTAACCTAATTATATTAAAACACGCACACCGAGTGAATGCCACTTAAAACAATTAGCGCAGCAATTAGTGACCACAAATAAACGAAAATATATAAGCTAAAAACGTACCGGTGACAACGTAATCCGCTGTGCCCGTTCTGGAGATCAGGTTGAGGGGTACTGCAGCAAATTGTCCCAGACCGCCGCCAGCGATAAACAGGATTTTGTAATTTGCAGGAACATCCCTAAAATAAATCAGATTTTATTTCTAGTACCTTTTATTTGGAAATCGGTTAGGTTTTTGATTTTCATTATAAACCATGGACAATATTTTTTTTCTTTGATCCGTTGTCAAAAATATATTTTTTATTATTCAATTAAGGGGATGCTTGGCTTATTAGTTTAAATGGGATGATTAGTAAAATCCTTATTAGTTTATATGGGATGATTAGTAAAAAGTTAGTAAAAATGGAGAAGATTAGTAAAATCCCAGTGATATTAGAATTGCGAAAGGTAAATGTACTGTATTATATAAAATAAATAGCTGACCCGGCAAACGTTGTTTAGCCGATTCTCAAGCTTACTGAATACGCACATAAATTTGGTAAAAATCGGTCAAGCCGTTTCGGAGGAGTACGGTAACTAACATGGTGACATGGAAATTTTATATATTAGAAGAATAAGAAGATTACTTCTACTATAGGTAGACTTTTACAAGGACGTCTATTATTAGCTTTTATTTATTATGTACTATATTAGTTATATCTATATTGTACTCACAATAGCCTTCTGACCACATTCTGGACCTCTTTATTTAGATTCATATAGGTTGCTGATCTGTGACTCGTTTCCAGTAAACTGATCCCAGATTCATCAAAATTTGTGAATTCCTTCTTCAAAACTTCGTAAACCTAAATAAAGCATAATAATCTTAGTGTCAAAAACAGGTTACAGTGAATCGGCAACTAATGATATACAAGAATGTTGATCTAAAAAATAATTAGTAATAAGAAATAATAAATGAAAAATGTTGAAGTCGAGCTTCAAAACTTACATCTTCCGGTAATTTTGCCGGTCCTGCTCCAAAATTGTACACTTGGTTCGGCATTTTGATTATATTTCGCTTAGCACGTCTGCCTGCAACGACTTATCAAGCGGCACTAAGTACTTGGAATGAAACCGGCGACAGCGCAGTCGTTGTGTCCAATAGAAATATTTCACACAACTTCGCAGGGCTACGAAGTACAAGTTATTATTCTGTGGCAGGGCTTACTGTCTGCACGATATGATTTGATCATTTGAATCAGGTTATCGCCCTATTTCTACCAAAGTTACCGGAGCCGTATGATTTTGCGCTTTAGTAATATGTTATCTTACAAAATAATCTTTGGTTTTACAAGTAAACAAGTCAAGCAAAGCATCATCGGAAAAAATATCTGATGTAACAAAATATTTATATATTTAACGCTTTAATGGAAATAAAATAATGTTTACTCAACTCTACAATAATATTTGTTCTTAACAATTTTATTGCTTACTTATTAAATGTGTTTGACCTCTATTGCGATATATGGCTACTTTCAACCTAACATTAGAAACAAGATAATTTACATTGTTTTTGTTTTAACATCGATCGATGGTTAACATCCTACTAATATCATAAATGCGTAAGTTTGTGTAGAAGTCAGTAAATGTGTATATTTGTTGTTTCTTCACGCTCAAACGGATGGACTGATTTTGACGAAATTCACTATGAAGTCAGGTTAGACCTTGCGTATCCCACAGGAAACACACATATTTTTGGGATCAAAAGAAACTTATGTTTTAATTCAAGGTTTAAACTATCATCACGTCAAATTCCATTGGAATTGGTCCAGCCGTTTTAGCGTAAAGAAGTACAAAGTATTCAAAGTTATATCCTATGGGTACCTCTTTTTTTGGGATAAAAAGTAGCCTATGTATTAATCAAGTGTCTTAACTATCTCCATATCAAATACCATTGAAATATGTTTAGCCATTTGAGCATTAAGAAGTAACAACATACACACTTATACACAAACTTCCGAATCTATAATATTACTAAAATAAAAAGAAACGACTGCGGAATATTATCATCATCATCATCAGCCTATATCTACACACTCGCTCTCTCCTTGTGGTATATGTGGCAAAAAATATATTCAATGTTATTTTTACCCGACTACAAAAGAGCGTTGTTTTTTCTGGTATACTAGAAACATTTAAAGAATTAACTAAACGGCCAGGTCACAAAATGCTTAAATTTAAGATATTAAAGTTTGTAGAGTTAAAAGACTGGCTGTAACTATATCTATTTATAGTGCATCAGATATTTTAGTGGTATGAATATTAATCGATTAAATTTAAATTCATGTTTTGGTGTATCGCAACTTTAAACATTCGTTAGTCTGCGTAGACAGAGAATTTGTCTATGTTAGTCTGTGACTGTGAACAGAGAGAATTTCACACCTATCATTTTTCGAATTCATTCTTCGGTCTAAACTGTTTCGTTCGTTCACAACTTCATTCGGTTCGATTTTCTCTCGACGGTGATTGTGTCGTTGTTTTATATATTTTTTGTTAAAATAATTTTTATTCCTTAAATTTATTACTGAATAAGTGAAACTGTTTAATTTAGTTAGAGGATATGCCTCCAGTAAAAGATGATAGCTTAGGGGAGGCAAATTGTTTAGAAATCTTAAATCTGTCGGAAAAGAGTCCCGCAAAAAACAGCGCCTTAGTGGATGTGAGAGCGTGTAATAAGCCCGCAGCTAAGGTAAGAAACCAGTAATGATGAAAGAAAGCTTTTAGACTAGCCCTTTTGTTGCCTATAAAACACAGCTAGGTACACATGTAGGTAAAACCTCTTTCTTTTCGTCACACGCAGCAGCGAAGGCGGTGTAAACTCAAACTTGGCGTCGCTTTCTAGATTACGAGAATATTATTTTCTCTTATTAGGTAAATAAAACACCATGCATCTGTTCTCACACCATGTAGTAGATTTCAAAATTTAAATCATGTATGTACTTAATTTAGTTAATTTGATGCTGATAGGACACAATTTTTATTAGTAGTACTTACTTCACTGGCTTTAAAATTCGGTAACACCGAAAAAGTTTCATAAAGAAAAACAAGCCAAACTTATAAAAGGAAACTCCTGTATTTCAATAAAGTCTATTCATAAATTATGTAATTTCTATATCATACAATGCTACCTTTGGATGTACCAGTTTGTTTGTTTTCTTCTAATATCATATTTCATATAATATCTAATAATTTGAGAAAAATTAACAAGAAATAGTAATTCTTGTAAATTTTTCTCAAATTATTTTTACTTCGAGTAGTTCCGATTTCAAATTCTTAAGTAGGTAAGTTTGAATTGTTAATTTACAAGTTCAAAATTAATTAAATTATATACCACTGAGTAGGAGTGACTCTTTTGATCTGCCGAGTACAAGTCTTTACAACATTAGTTGATCAAAAAAAAGATTATTGGCCTTCTAATCTGGCAATTTACTATTGTTTATTTCTCTCAAATTATTTTTTTCATTAAGAATACTGATTAGTTGTGAGTTTAAATTATAAATGAAGCTAATAATGTAAATAATTAATTTAGCATAAGCAGCCCTCTATATGTTCCCACTGCTGGGACTCAGGGCCTTCTCTCACTAGGAGAGAGATATAGGCCACAATCCACCACGCTGGCCAAGTGCGGATTGGCGGATGACACACGTCTTCGGTCCTCAAACATGCCAGTTTCCTCACAATGTTTTCCTTCACCGTAAGAGTGCAAATCCACACATAACTTGAAAAAACAAGTCATTGGTGGTGAAAAGCAGATGTTATTACCACCAAGCTACTCTCGCTTAAATAATTAATTTACTAATTAATTTACAAGTTCAAAAACATTTTATCTACCAATGAGTAATTTCTTTATCAATACACTACCAACACTATAATTATTCTAGATAAGTAGCCAACCATAATCTATAACCAAGGGTCATATTCCAGCTGTTTTATAAACTACAGTATGATAATGTGCCAAGTACAGTTATTTAATAAAGCTTGATAGATTACAAGTGATGCCACTGCAATTTACATTTCAATCACTACTTTCACAAGTAAGAAACTTGGGTTGAAGAATTTTCCATTAAGTTTGTAATTGTAATTTTTTTGTTGCATTGTCTTTTCTAACAACTGCCCCAATTCTCATCAATTTAAATAAAAGTTTCATTTGATTTAGAATTTAATATGGCTTGTATTTTTTACATATAAGCTTACTATAGAAAACATTTTGATTGGTATTTGTAGAATTTAATTACTAACATTTAAATTTATTCATTTTTATGATGAAAATAATTCTTGACTTGTGATAGAAGCCTCAGTACATTACCCAGTATTGTATGACTTATAAAGTGATAATGAAATAGTTAAATATTACGGATTTAATTTTATATTAAATCCGTAATATTTAACTATGACTGCCTGTATTCCAGCATTTTTGGTTCTCAGTCAATCCAAGATTAAAAGTAGTCTACATGCTAAACAATGGGATAGGCTACCTTGGAAACATTTGAACACATAAAACACTTACAATTTTTACCAAAACCATAGAGCACTGAAGTGCATGATTCTGTAATAAGTGAAACAATAGCAAGTAGATTTTTTAACTTAAATATTGTGTATAAGAATCAAACTAAAAATAAATCAATGAACACATAGTCCAACACATCATAATTATTTGCTTAACTTTGAGATGATGCAATACAAAAATCTTAAACACTGCTGTTATTTTGAATCCATAAACTATGACATAAGTGCCGCTGTTGGTGAATAATGCAGTAAGGGAAGTTAAAACAGAGGTGAGACTTCAGTTTAAAATGGTAGTATTAGAAGTTACAGCACTACGATTTTAAGTATTACCAGGATATTTTTTTTAAAATGATGAATAGGCTCATTATCAACCACAGATTGCCTGATGTTATTTTTTTTTAAAGTGGTCTAAGATGTTACACCCTTGCCTAGAAGAAACACATAAACTCTACATTTGAAGACCCCTAAATTTTACTTAGTTATCTGGAAAAAGAGACTCAGTAAGAGAGTAAAAGTACTAAAGTATTCATATTACAATTATATTTATTAAACTTTTTCTTGACATAAAGTTTGTATAAACAGCTATCACTTACATTTATTTTGTCAGTATAATTAGCTGGACATGTTACAATAGCTGATTATGCAAACATTATTCAAATATGCCTCACAGAAGTTTTAGTACAGTGATTCTTCTTGGCATCTAAACAGATTTTGAATTATCATCTTGTCTTAGTTTTTTTTTTGTAATTGACTCTTTTTTTGTTAATTCCTTACTGCAAATATTTATACTGCTCTCTACACTGTAAAAGAAGCTACATTGAAGCACTCAGTTCCTCCTCTGACCAAACTGTGGGCGGTAACGGACCACTTATGTAGTACTTTTTCACGGTTAGCTGATTGTAATGTAACAATTTTATCATTAGCACTTGGGAGGCGAAAGTGTTTAATTGCGAAATACAGCAGTAATGCACAATAATTAAACTTGATGTTTTGATTTAGACCAGTTTACTGAGTTTGTGGGTCAGGTTTTAATTTTTTTGGCTTTTTTTTTTCACACTCTGCTGGTTAATCCCATACTGAACCATGTCTAGCTCGTATTATGGTTGCTAACACAACTGATATACTACATATACATACATATAATATGTAATTTATATACATACATATTTAACACCCAGACCGACAGCCAACAAATTTAGTTCAGCAAAATGATGTTGGCTGTGCCGGTAATCGAACCCGGAACCTTCTGATTGGCAGTCCAGGCATGGTAACCATTACGCCAACGAGGTCGTTGTAAAAATAAACTTTTTAATTCAAGTTACTGCTAGTCAAATTTTAACTTTGATTGGCAGACACATTAGTAGATGTTCATATTACCTATTAATGAAATATAAAATTGTATTTCTGTCTGTTTCCTTATAATTCAAGGCCTTTTTGAGAAACATTCTAATTTTATTCAGTGGTTGCACTTATTGAAATTTAGAATTATAAAGGTTGATTTAATTCAAAGCTTTGTTTAACCAGTGAATTATTTAAAAATGTAATATTTTTCTACTAAGAACTGTATAACACAGGTTTTTTCAGTAGTATAAATCGATAGTTTTCCTAGATTCTGGTTTTTCCTATTAATTATATTATTCTACAAATATAATTGTTCATATAACACCTCAAATATCAAAATTGACTAGTTTACATTTTCTTAAAAAACTTAAACCGGTTAAACACATCCCAACCGCGCGATTGTAAAAAAAAATCTAAAGGTTAATATTAGGTTGCAGATTCGTTAACTTGCATAATGCTTGCATCATTAGTGCCTAATGATACTTGGGGCCGTGGAATAATGAATTTGATTTTCTCTCTGCTACAGTATACGTACATTTGTAGTACAGAGTTACCAGTAACTGTTTAGCATAATATGGTGGTACCAGTACATCATTAAACTGTTAAAAATTGCATAAGAGAATTTGCAAAAAAATACGATTTTTTTTTGTCTTGAGGCGAATATACTGTCACTTCTAACTGTATTTTTTTCGGTCTGCTTAATTTGTAATACAATTTATGCTCTCACAGAACAGGCGTGTACAGAAGCTATCATTTTACAGCAATTGCGTTACGGGAACCAAAACTATCTAAACTGGTATATGTAGATATCCTCATGCTACAGTTTTAGCGTTATGGGTACCAAAACATTACATTGATAAAAAATATACTTTGTAAACTGTTCTCATAAGGCATTTTTTTGGTAATATTTGTTCTTTTAGGCATTCTTAACATCACGGGGAAATATTCATTATGACTTTAACCGATTATTTATTACTAAACCGCCCTGGCTTCGCACGGACTATAAAATAATTCATGTTGCAAAGAGAAACAAAATATAGCCTATGTTATTCGAGGATAATGTAGCTTCCCAATGGTGAAATATTTTTTCAAATCGATCCAGCTATTTTAGAGCTTATCCGCGTTAAACAAACAAACTTTTCCTCTTTTATTGGCAGAAAAACCAACGCTGAAACTAAATTAAAAAAAGTTTTGCCCCTGAATTCTTCTAAAGAAGATGCTCTTCTGGAGTAGATAATCCTATCTAGGTTACAGAACACATCTCCCCTTTAGGATTTTGCTATCTAGGTTACAGTAACACCCCTCTAGTACTCTCCCGAGTGGGGATACGAAGCGACATTCACGAGACACCCACAACACATTCTCCCAGAACACTGTACAGTCAGTAAAGGTACACGACACAGCGACGAGTAACTTTTCACTTTTTTTTCGCCTCTCGTTCGAGACACGCGCCTGCGCTGCTGTCGTAACCATACACTCAAACACACAATTACGAACCTCTTCGTTTAAACGCACTAGTGCATTAATGATCATATTTAAGAGTGAGCACATTTTAGTTTAATTATTTTCTACACGTGTTTTGTTAATGCATCCCGTTGTGTTTCTTTTGTAAATTTCAGTGTTAAATGCGTCATGTTGTGGCCGGCTGATTTTTATGTTATTTTGTTTACGTGAATGCAAATGAGCAATGCACATGGTGTTTTAATTTCGAAGTGATCTATTTAGTGCATGCCTCGCACCTGACGTTGAGATGACTAATTCACAGGTATTTTATGTTTCTTTAGTTTTTTTTATTACTTTTGCACTTTTTGTGTTTGCAAGTAGTGGTTCAGACGCTTTTTTATTTGGCTTTTAAAATTGTAAAAGGATTTAATTATTTATTCATTTGTTTGTTTAGTAAGAAAAAGAAATGAAATAAATGTTAAGTGAACCAATGCTAGCAAACGGCTTTGTTATGGAAATGGGAAAATTTTGGGATACTTACTAGAAATTTTGCATTTTTCAACATTGAATGGATTTGCCGCGCTTTTAGTTTGAATGGTAGAAGCTTTTACATATTTGTTCCTTACCGCAATAAAGTGATTTATATCTTTGTACTTGAATTTTCCCATCTCGCAGTTTTGTGTCTTTAGATTTTGTTTAGAATTAATATTTAGATGTTTATCTTAATTTTACCACGCGTTCTTTACCTGAAAGCACTCCACAAAAACGAAAGGACTTAGCTTTAAGCTTCATCAAGCTATGAAAAACAATACAAAAAGTTGGTTTTTAAAAGTATTAACTTTTAATTATTTTTAAGGACAGTAGAAACTCGATTAACCTAACTAATTGTTGTTGTTAGACATTCGTATAACTGTTCGTATGTTGAATGCCATTAGCCCATTTTGTATTATCTGTTGAAAAAAGTCAAGTTCCAAGTTTTAGTTTTACCCACACCGGCTCCCGGTATGTCAACAGTTGCGGCGAAAATGTGTTTATGCCGGGAGCCGGTGTTTCAACATACAAGTGGATAATCTAAAATCCGGATAATCGAAAGTATTAAGAAAATTGTTTTTTTTTTTCGATGAGAAGCCGGCTCAGTTTGGGTCCGATATGTTCATGCTTGCAAAAATACGACTTTAGACAACTTGTAAATTGGTTTATTTGGTCTGTAGTCCGGACAACTGCGAATCCGTATAACTAAGGCCGGATAATCGAGTTTCTACTGTATTACTTTTATTTTTTATCTTAGAAAAAGTACTAACAGACGTCAAGAACAAAGGCCTCAATCTGCAAATCTATTATATTTCATAAAGGCACCGTTGTTCTACTTCAAGGCAGACAGTAAAAGACGCTCCGTTTTAGCCGTTACGCAATTATTGTAATTGGTCTTAATTCCCTGAGCGTTATACTTGACGTGCATACAAACGTCTGTATTCACTGGCTTTTGTTTTAATTAATCGCTCTCGAGTCTCGTCTGACTGTTACTACTGCGCTTGAAGGCTTGGTATTCGGAGCTCGGTTGCATAAAAAAAATACAAATACAAAAAATATTCATTAGGCGCGTCCACACAGAGCGAGCAGCCTCGCGCGGCAAATGCCTCGCGATGCTGCTAGCTCTGTGTGGACGCGCCTATTTAGTGCAACAATGACATAACTAGGCGACTGAGGCGCCTTTGAGCAAATTCAAAAGCCGACACTCGATGGCTCGGGCGCTCGGTCGCTCGCCCGCGGCAGAGCGCGCGCTTGCCTCGTCCGAGGCACGTCCACACAGAGCGAGCAGCCTCGCGAGGCATTTGCCGCGCGAGGCTATTGACGTAAAGGTACAGATACACAATAATAATAACGAAGCTTCTGGTCTCGTGCTAGTTGTTAGACTGTGTTACGAGACCAGATTCCTCTCCAAAAGTTTACGTTTACATATTTGTTACGTAAATCGCATTATGTAAACTTTTTCAAGTACAGTGTAAACTACATGTAACGCCACTCGATTTAACGACAAACTCTCTAAAGCGTCGAAATCAATTGGCTTTAGTTGGTTTAGCTTGTATTCCATACTATGATACATTCTGTCGATTTAGCGACAAACTCTCTAACGCGTCGAAATCAATTGGCTTTAGTTGGTTTAGCTTGTATTCCATACAATGATACATTCTCTCCATTTAACGACCACTCTCTATAACGCCATAATATGCTCAATCCCTTTAGTGTCTTTATATAGAGTTTACACTATAATGGATACTAGTAATAACGCATGTAGCTCGGCTAGCCAAGGTGATCTGACGCTATAATTGAAGCTAAGCAACGGTCGATGCGGACGGTGTTTGAATGGGATGTACAAGAATGTCGTTTTAATAGTGGCATTTTCATCTGGGTGCTACCATGGGTCGGGTAAGACGTTAAATTGTAGGTCCCGGCTGTAAGTCTTAGTACATGCAGTCGTTAAATTAAGTCAGATGCCTTTGGGTGGCTTGAAAACTCTCGATATTCTCGATATTATATCGAGTTTGGCCACTTAGCTCATACGAAGAAGAATTGTGCCATACTTAGTATTCTTGAGTAGTATTTGGTCAATTGTGACGAATTGGCCGGTGAATGGCTTCTCAGTTTATGCAAACTACCGGTACGGTTCAAGTAACTCCGACACTTGAATAATTGTAACCGAATTAGCCTAGTTACAGTTAGGATTACTGAAATTGCGGTTACTTAATAGTTTTTCACGGAATTTGTTCACGTTTAAAACTATAATCTGATTTTACTTTTTCTTATAACTTATTTCTTATAAAGTTGAAAGCAAACTTATTTTAATGAACAAAGATATTCCCGATATTTTCCACAAATTAAATTTACCAATAGGTTCAGAAAAGTCTAAATTACTTTTGACGTATAGACTAACTTAAATCCTACTAATATTATAAATGCCAAAGTTTGTGTGTGTGTATGTTTGTAAGCTAGCATTTTTATGCCAGTTTTAAAAGCAGTTTTGTGAGCGCTACTGTGGCTCGGATGACACGTTAGAATAGAATATAATAAAATTAAATCTTTCTCTTCAACGGATGTAATAAAATTCAGTTGCAATAAAGGAATTGGGAATAATACAGGAATTCAGGTGAAACGTAAGGCAATTGGCGGAGCGAGAGCGGAGGAAACATTAATATCTATTCAATCCTTTTATTTATTTAGCAAGATGCCTTGTAATTGGTCTGTGGTTTGCGGAGGGACACTAATAGGCGATGAATCTCCATCATTTCGCTTTGTACGCCCACGGTGGTTTAGCATTCTTCCGTTTAAACTTTTATAGGAACCACTTTGAAGGTATGTTCGTTGAATTTTTTTTTTTTTTTTTTAATATATCCTGCTACTTAGCAATCTGTTCCCAGGGAACAATAATCTAATATGGTGTCAGATTTTCATCGGGATAATTATCTTCAGCTGAGCTGAGCACCCATTGATGCCATACTCATTTTCTGTCCGCAAATCTTATTACTAAATCTGGTATGCTATTTCTCTTTAGTCGAAAGAATCTCACACTGCCCACACTGTTCGTTGAATTAAAAAAAAAACAGCCACCAAAAATAGGTTGGTCGGGGTTGTTTACAATTTATACTGGTTTCCTAATGCTGTCACATTATTTTTATTTTTCATAATGATGAGTAGCTTACGTTTGACCGCAGCTTTTCTGATGTTAAGCTTGACTGTGGTCTAAGATGTAACACGCTTGCCTAGAAGGAACCTATTTACTCTAGATTTGAAGACCCCCAAATTGTATTTCTCGGGAAAAAGAAACTCAGGAAGAGAGTTCCAAAGCTTCGCAGTTCTCATAATGAAGGTCGAAGCAAAACGCATTCTGCGAATCCTCGGAACTTCGACAGTAAATCGATAGTATAAGGTTAATAATAATGTTCTTTTTGTACAGTGAAAACTCTATAAAACGATACTGAAGGGACTGTGCATTTTATGGCGTTATAGAGAGTGTTCGTTAAATGAGAGAATGTATCATTGTATGGAATACGAGCTAAACTTAGTATGTTATTTATGCATAAACCAGTGATACCACGTTGGTTTAATACACCAGTTTGTCAGAAAAAGTTAAATTGGCCTATTGATACAGACACTTCTCTCGTCAGTCAATTAGGCCAAGTTCTACATGTCACATTTGCAATGATTTGACCTACTTTGCTCCGGGTCAGTCGTTGCTTAGCATCAGCTAAACAAAGCCTTGGTACTAGGCCGTCTTTTCCCTGAGGAGTGAAATGGCGACGGCTACCTTTCTAACTAGGACACGCGGTCATGGTGACAAAAAAAAACACAAGGCAGTAATATATCAGAATATTGTTTTAAGCTTGCGCTTGACCATAACTCACCTGATGTTAAGTAATATTGCGGTCGAGGATGGATCAGTAGATATCAGGCGAGGCGTTATATTCGACTACCCATGTTAATACAACCCTGCTGAAATGCCAAGTGACCTGGTCGGTGACTAGACTAGTGGCGATTGATAAGGGCATAAAAAGCCCGATATGGCATCAAGAAAACACATAGTCCATGGCTATGTCAAATTTGCACAACTGAATAACCAAAGATTTGTGGTAGGTACGCCAATTTTGACTTTTATGTCTCATAAATAAAGAAGGGAATGTCTTCTCAAACGACATAATATAGTTTTGAACATTAGAACTAGCTCGTCTAATAGATTAATGCCATGCAAATTTTAACTTCAATGAAGTAATAAAAGACATAGATTGTAACTTTGACGTAGTACTGGCTACAGCGACGTCTACAGACAAGTCAAGAAGTCCACGATCCATCGTGGGTGACGTAATGAGACCTTTACATATACCAAAGACGTACTCTTACCTTAAAAATACAAATCATTGTAGAATGCCATTAATTTCTCCTATTGCGTGCAAGTCATTGCTGCCAATAGCTTAACATTGTAGACATATTAAAAACCACATAAAAGCTGGTACATTTTTACTGTAGCATGACAAACTAACAGACCAGTCGGAAAAACCACATGTCTACGCGAAAGTTGATACGCAAATGTTTCTTTAGTAACCATTTATTTTTTCCTAAAAATTTACATAAAAAAATATTTTATGTAGACAGACTAGACAAATTTTAACTAGATTTCTTTATAAATCCTGTGTTCTATCTAGTCTGTGTTTATGATATTCTTTCAAATATTCAAATTAACAGGTGGAATTTCTCAGAGATTAGTTTAAAAAAAAAATGTATTTTAATGCTTCTTGTGTAACAAAAACATAAGTGCGAGTCGAGTTCGCGCATGAAGGGTTCTGTACTATATTACCTTAAAAAAATGACGATAAAAGACGTTTGTTGTATTATTCTTCTTTTCGTAAGTTTGAGCTAAGTGGCCAAGCTCTCGAGTCGAGAGTTTTCAAGCCGCCTCTGACTTGGCTTAACGAATACTAAGACTAACAGCCGGGACCTACGATTTAACGTGTCATTCGACCCACGGTATCGCCCAGATGAAAATGCCACTTGAAAATTTACAGTCTTGTGCATGGTCACCCACCCAAACACAGTCCGCATTGACCGTTTGCCGTTGCTTAGTTTCGATGATCGCGTCAGATGACCTTACTTTGCCGAGCTACAGGGGCTACGGATTGTACTTATTTTACACGCTTTCTATTAGCTTCACCTGTATGTTTGTATGTTTGTTTGTAACCGACTTCTTTGGGCGCGATTTTGACCCACTTTAAACGGCCAGATTTCGTTCAAACTTTGTAGATTTATTGAGGACCGATGACAATACACTAATTTGATAAAATTATTCCATTTTTTGTGTTTTTGTTTGTATGTTTGTTTGTAACCGACTTCTTTGGGCGAGATTTTGACCCACTTTAAACGGCCAGATTTCGTTCAAACTTTGTAGATTTATTGAGGACCGATGACAATACACTAATTTGATAAAATTACGGGTTTATAGAAACCCGTAATTTTATAACACCCATAAAAGTGTTTTTTAGTTTTTTTAAACTATTAATTATTATGAATAACGAATTGTTTGTTTGTTTCACTTTTTGTAAACCAGACTA
Organism: Mellilla xanthometata; assembly: GCA_035578125.1. NCBI lineage: Eukaryota > Metazoa > Arthropoda > Insecta > Lepidoptera > Geometridae > Mellilla > Mellilla xanthometata. Next base: position 490,236 of record JAPUBQ010000022.1, read on the forward strand.
AACCTCATCTATGTTTTTAGATATGGTTCCGCGGCGTAAGAAGCTCCAAATTCCGCCACGTATACGGCGTGCCGTTCAAACGCGAGCGTTGCTATGACAACATAAAGATCACGAGGAATGCGCACGATTCCAACTTCTGCGCGGTCAATCCCAAGTTTGTGGCCATCGTGACCGAGGTCGCCGGCGGCGGAGCTTTCCTGGTGTTGCCTTTGGACCATGTAAGTATCCTGGTTCGATTCCGGCCCCACACCAATTCATTCATTTCATTTTTTTTTAATTTCTTTCACATAGGAGTATATAACAACAGTTATAAGACACTTGTAAAAAGTCAACATCTAAATTACATTAGAAAGAATATGTATAAGAATATTTACAAAAGTAAATATATATGTGGATGACATTATTGTCATATGTCCAAAAAAAATATTACATTACAAAATTCCAATTTTAGTCTTAAGAGCCCGTGAAGATCGTTGAGCACTTTTCGATGGGCAAGCAATTTTAGGCACATTTGTTTATAAAAAATATTTAATAAAAAATATGTCTCATCTGGTTATCAGATCGGTGAAGGACGATCTTCACGGGCTCTTCTACTATTTGTAATGTATTTTTTTTGGACATATGACAGTAATGTCATCTATATATTTACTTTTGTAAATATTCTGATTTGTTTTTCAAGTTATGTGTGGATTTGCACTCGCTTTACGGTGAAGGAAGACATCGTGAGGAAACCGACATGTTTGAGGACCACAATATCCGAAGACGTGTTTCCCACCTACACGCCAACCCGCTCTTGGTGGATCATGGCCTATATCTCTCTCCTCGTGACAGAATGCATCGAGTCCTAGCAGTGAGAACGTATAGTGGAAAGTAGAACGTCGGTCAAAATAGAAGGCCACCTTAATGTAATAACGTCAATTCCAGAAATATATCTTTTTTTTTACACGGCTGGTTAACCCCATACTAACCGTTTCTAGTTCGTATTATGGTTGCTAACACAACTGATATACTACATATACATACATACATGTTTTATATAGATACACATTTAACGCCCAGACCGACAGCCAACAAATTTAGTTCAGCACAAAGATGTTGGCCGTGCCGGGAATCGAACCCGGAACCTTCTTGTTGGGCAATCCGGCATGGTAACCATTACGCCAACGAGGTCGCTAAGATTTGAACATATGCTTAAAATAAACTTATCCTGTTCTACTAAAGGCACTAGTTTTACTTGGGCGAATATTCATCTCAAGCAATTTGTGATACTACTCAATTTGTGCCTAGTCTGGACCGTATCAAAATTAATGGCAAAAACTCCGTTCTCTGGAAACAGTAAACTCAATCAACACTTACCATCATGGATACCGCTAGCTTTTTTGCCTTTCCCTCTTCTCATAAATAAAGCGAACAATTAAGTACGACTTGTAAAGCTTTTAATTGGCTGTGACACATTGAGTTTATTACACGCTTTATATTAGCTTCACCTGTATGTTTGTATGTTTGTTTGTAACCGACTTCTTTGGGCGGGAATTTGACCCACTTTAAACGGCCAGATTTCGTTGTAACTTTGTAGATTTATTGAGAACCGATGACAATACACTAATTTGATAAAATTATTTCATATTTTTGTTTGAATGTTTGTTTGTAACCGACTTCTTTGGGCGCGATTTTGACCCACTTAAAACGGCCAGATAAGTGTGTTTTTTAGTTTTTTTAAACTACTATTATTTCAAAAGCAAAGTTACGATTGAGATTTACAGTTCGCTTTCTTCGGCCGCACCCGAGAGCACAAATCTCGAGCCCTATTAGTTTATATCAGCAACACGACAAGGAAAGTTGTTTATCAATGGTACTCCATATTCAGTGAGATGTAGTAGAAAACATACCAGTTTCCAACTTTGTAAGTCATACTAGTAGATCCACTCGGTTTTACCAGCGCAGTGCTGATTTAGGATACGAAGATATCTATTCTACACTTATCCCAAGATTCGCATTAATGAGATGCTACCATACTATGCATGTATAGATTATGTAATAAAGATATGAAACGTTTAACAAACGTGTTCCACGTTTTGGAACAATTTAAATTTGTTTGTTGTGTCAAACGACGCTATAACTATTATACGTAATGGTTCCAAACGTTGGCACATTTTGTTTAAAAAAAAAACATAGATAAAAGCTTTATCTCCCTTACTAAACCTCTTTGATACAGTGTAACGCCAATTTCGACTTTTAAATCTCAGGAATTTAGATCTGTCAGTGTATACTCTATGAACTGGAATTATTTTACTAAAGTGCGTGCCACGTTTTTAGCGTACTTTCCTAGGAAATTTGAAAGCTTTGCCAAATTTTTCTTAGGTAAAAACGTAGCTAATGGCATATCTCTTAGTATTTCCTTTCTCTATGGTCAGTATGCATATCACATGACATCTACTAGTTTTGAACATTAAAACTGTCTTGTTAATGAATGCTATGTATATGTTATATTTAACGCCACCATCATCAACATTATTAGCCTTTAATCGCCCACTGCTGAGCATATGCCTCTTTCATTGTGCGCCAGCCATCCCGGTTGACAAATTTAGCGTGTCGTAATTAATCTTTTCGGCGTGTAAAATAAGATTAGCTACATCGGCTTCCATAGAAAAGAAGTGAGAACCAAACGGTTGGGTCTGAAAGAGTAGCAAACGCAATTCTCACCTATGACGGTTATTTTAAACCCACATCTGGGTTAGTAACCGTCCTAAGTACCATGAACCCTGATGGCGTTCAAAGTTACCGTGTACATTACGCATTTCAATCTGGCCAAATCGATATTGTTAGGCGCTGTAATAGGCAATAAACTAAGTATAATGTAGTTTGGAGGAAGGTCAGCGCCCCTCGTAATAGACAGGACATATTAGCTTAGCTAGTTGCCGGGTTAGGTCTGAACTTCCGTTCGCGGAGTACTGCGGATATTCTGTCGGAACGGAAGTTTTTTTGACAATTAATGGTCTTGCACTTGATCGCAATTCACCTGATTGTAAGCGATATTCCGATCTACTGCGAACTACTGCAATAATTGTGTTATAATCATTTTAGATTAAGTTATTGCTTAAATTTAGTATGAGGTATAAGAAAAAAAACTAATATGAAATTATAAGGTTATCAAACAATATGTATTTTGAAATATAATGCGTTGTGGTTTTCCAAATCAGATTATCAGTATGTATCAGTAAGCGTATTTGTATAACGAAATACTGAATAAATATGCTAGATTTATTCAGTATTTCGTACTCGAGTCAGTAAAGAAAACATTTGCAAGTTTGTGTCCTCACATCTTCATAACTAGATGACCATGTACCAAAATAAGCATAAACATTCCTAGAGTGGTTCCTTAAACGGCCTTCAAGTTTTTAGTATTTCAATATTTTTTATTACCCTTTATGATTACTAGCTACCAGCTACGCCCCGCGGTGTTACTCGCGTTAATCCGGTATAAATAAGTTAATCTGGGATAAAAAGTAGCTTATATGTTAATCTAAAGTCTAACTTACCTTCATAGAAAATCTCATTACAATCGTTCCAGCAGTTAGAGCGTGAAGGAGTAACATAGGCTTTGAAGTTATTTGCGTATCCCACGGGAACCACAATTGTTTTCGGGATAAAAAATTGCTTATGTGTTAAACCAAGATCTAACCTATATTCACACCAAATTTCATCATCATTGAGTGTGAAAAGGTATGAAACATACACACACAAATTTTCGCATTTATTATTAGTTGTATACCGATATTACATCATATAAATATTAAAATGTCTAGGAAGGGTTACATAAAGGAATATTAGCGTAAGTGGGAGAATTCTGAACTTCCGCTAGTGGAGTGGTGCGGCCGGATACTATATCCGGTCTGTCTGGTCAAACGGAATTATTTGTACAAATACATACTAGATTAAGACAATGATAAGGGCAAAATCTTGAAATTGCAGCTTTATTTTCGAATCTTCTAAAATATAAAATTTCCATGTCACATTGTTAGTTACAGTACTCCTCCGAAACGGCTTGACCGATTTTTATCAAATTTTATATGCGTATTCAGTAGGTCTGAAAATCGGCCGCTATCTATTTTTCATACCCCTAAGTGATAAGGGTTGTTCACCATTATTTTTTTTTAATTTTGTGGCAAAATTTTATAATTTTTATTTTTTTATAATGGAGCATTAAAAAAAACATACAACCCTCAATTTTTTTTTTCACCAACCCCTATTTTTTTGTAACTTAATCTTTTCATCCCGCTGATGAACTGAAGAATTATAGTGTTTTTAACTAGAAGGCAAAACAACGTTTGCCGGGTCAGCTAGATCTTTACAAAACACAAGGGTTAATATTGTAAAACTGGCTTAAAGACCGTCTAAAGAACCGCTCTAAGAATATTTATACTTAATTAGGTACCAATCCAACTTATGACTTGGAAATAAAACTGATTGAATTATTTTTCATATATTTGTTTTAAACCCGCTTTTTCATATTGATAAACCTGATTGTTACCAATTTAGTATAATTTTTCTTAGTGAGGTGTTTTTTATACTCATTTATTGGTAATTTTAATTACATGCCAGAAAATGATTAATAATTAAATGTCAGAAATAAATAAATAATTACATGTCACAATAAATTAACAGTTACATTATTAATATATTATTTAAGAATTTCACTAACTAAACATCTAGGGTAGGGAGGCTTTTGCCCCACAATGAGATTAAACAGGCTTTTAAGAATAAAACAAAAAACATTTATAATTAGCTTTAGCTCACACACTCACACATGTATGAGATTATAATTATCCATCACATGTGGCATAGGAAAATAATTAAGTGGATTTACAGAGGTAAGTTATGTTGACATGATCGATCATTGTACTCAGCTCTAGCTCTGCCCTTATGTAGCAGGCTAAGCCCTCTGTTGACTTTGCCAGAAATAGTCTTGAATAAACAGCGCTTGACCTCACCATAATCCATAAGTGTCAGGATTTGCGAGTGTTGGCCTTCCAATCAATAAGCATACATCACCATTGATTGACACAGAATAAAATAGTGCAGACAGGTAACTTTCTATTCTGTCGTAAATTATTTGTGTTAAAATATGTATCCTATTTTCTAAAAGCGAGTTCGGCTCGGTTGGAAAACGACTGCTTTTCAATCTGTTAGCTCCTGGTTCGAACTCGGCCCTACACCAATGACATGTTTTTCAAGTTGTGTGTATTTGCACTTAATAAAATAATAACATATAATCATATCCTATTATCTAAAAGTGAATGTGGCTCGGTTGGAAAACGTTTGCTTTTCAATCTGCCAGCTCCTGGTTCGATTCCGGCCCTACACCAATGACATGTTTTTCAAGTTATGTGTGGGTTTGCACTCGCTTTACGGTGAAGGAAAAAAAACATTGCCAGGAAACCAACACGTTTGAGAACCACAATATCAGAAGACGTGTGTCATCCGCCAACCCATACTTAGCCAGCGTGATGGATTATGGCCATATATCTCTCTTCTCATGAGAAATGGTCCCGAGTCCCAGCAATGGGAACCTGTAGTATGCTGCTTATGATTTATGCTATATCCTATTTTCTAGGACACAGATTATCAAGCCTTTTTATTTTTTGTTGACAAAGGGGGAAAAAATCTTCCACAACTTACCTGGATTCAATGGGGCGCAGCCAGGTTATGTGGGGTTTATAACAATTCAATCCTAGTATTATTTGATTGAAGATGTAACACAATATGATTATCTTTAGAAAGCTATTGGTTACCATTAAGTGCCATCGATATTATTTGAGTCATTCATTTGGTAGAATTACGCATCAAAATTTACTAACGGTCCCAAAATAAACCCACAAAATTTTATTCGCAAGTCATAAGAATGTATTTTATATTTGCTCATTTCTAAAGCAGAAAGAAGTACACAGAGACATAAAAGTCATAAATACCTTCAGATGCATTATCGATTGTGTTCAACAATCGATTATGCGATCGATTTCTTTTTAGAGTTGTCCATCTGAATAGTCTGTGTAGTCGATGAAGTCATTATTTTTCGCACAATATTATTGTTTTCCCACCTCGATGTTAGAATAGGTGTCGGTTATTTAATTTGAGCAGGCACGACACGATGGATGAGTTTTACTACCGTGGGAGCATTCTCGGAGTTTTGTAGGCACTAAAGAAGTAAAAACTCAGGTCTGTGCTTGGATTTCACTTATAAATTTCAAGTTATATTACTTGGGTGAGGGAAGTGTCGTAGAATTCATTTAGATGACGTAGTTGACTTCCTTTATCGCTATTATATGATAGTTTACTATTGTAAAAAAATATTAATGAACAACAAGTTGCCAGAGAAAATAACAAATCTTAATAGTAGTATGTTTAAACAGAAAATAAAGAGTTTTTGTGAAAGTAATTCCTTTTATAATTTAAGCGAATATATGAATATGGAGCTTGCAGAATCGTTATTCATGTGTAAACAGTAGTAATTTAAATTTAATAAACATGACAAACAAGTGCTATTGTGTGTAGTAAGAATATTTATTTAATGAAATTTGTAAGTTTATTTAATTTTATCTAACTAATGTTTTTAAGTATTAAGTAATTATTGAATGTCATGAACAGAGTCATGTAAAAGTGGGGAAGAGGTTTGCGATAGTTATGGAACTGAATAACATACTGGACGAAGCGTTCTAACGCTCTCTTTCATTACGGCATTACCGGCGCGTTAAGTTGTCTAAGCATATTATTATGTTAGACATACTCCCACTCTGTACTAATGCCATAAAATAACCAAGAGAAATAACTTCGTAACTATTTTTTGAAATTAGAAAAAAGTCAGATTTTTGTAATACGACGGCATTGCTTCAAGTTTTTGCCATATGAAAGCCTAATACCATAAATGTATGTAAAAAAGACGCGTCTTTTTTAAAAGCCGCATATTTTTTTGTGCATTAAATGGTTTTTTTTCTCAAGACAATTCCTTTACAAAATTGAAGCAAATGTTCCCGACATCTAAAAAAAATACATATAGGTAATTTACTGGCAGTACTTTAAACATCTGCATCTGGTGATACACACTACTCTTTTATAAAAGCTGAAAAGCCTTTAATTATTAAAATTTGCATAGCACAAATTTATTAAACAAACTAAATCTAATGATAAAGATGTCGTGTGACAGATCTTTATTCCTGTCATCTTAAAGCCAGGATTTGCGTATTTTACACACGGTAAAGGTTGTTGTATTCCAATTTAGCATAACCAGTGGCCATGTCTTTTCCTGAAATACCCATTGCTTCTCTGTTATCCGTGCAGTACTCCTAACAATAGACGTTGCAAACGTAAACTCTTGGAACTTCCTTTTATCGTGTGCAAAAGATTATTGTGTGTTAATTCTGTTGCAGACGGGTCGCCTAGACTTCAACGCGAGCCGAGTGACGGGTCACAAGGGCCCCGTGTTGGACATCAAGTGGAACCCCTTCAACGATAACATCATCGCTTCGTGTTCCGATGATTGCACGGTAACTATGCTTATATATACTAGCATCCTTTTTTTTGCGAGAGTAAATGCATTTACGCATCTCCCGCTGCAAGTCTGGGGGAGGCGGGCTGGGTATGTCGGGCTCGAGGGCCAGAGGGCCGTCACTACCGACTACAACCTCACGGTGTCCCATCTCACGACGGGGGCAGGGATACAGGACCACTTCGCGCATTGCCGCTGCTCTCCCCGCCCAGCCAAATATACTAGAATCCTGTCCCGGCTTCGCACGGACAATTAAATAATCAAAGTTACAAAGACAAACAAAGTATAGCCTATGTTACTCGGGGAAAATCTAGCTTCGCATCGGTGAAAGAATTTTTCATATCGGTCCAGTAGTTTCGGAACTTATTCGCGTCAAACAAACAAATAATCAAACTTTTCCTCTTTATAATATTGGTATAGATACTAGACTTTGTTGAAGGCGAGTGTGGCTCGGTGGAAAAGCACCTGCTTTTCAATCTGACGGCCCCTAGTTCAATCCCTACCCTATACCAAAGACATGTTGGTCAAGTTATGTGTGGATTTGCACTCGATTTGCAGTGAAAGAAATCGACATTTTTGAAGACCACAAAATCCGAAGACATGTTTCTAAATGTTTAATTTATGATTGTTAGAAGACTTGTTCTAATTATTCAAGCTTGGGGATCAGTCTTACTTGAACGGCGGCTATGATACTTAATTTTTACCATGAATTATATGAAACTAAGTACAATCACAAACAAACTCAAATTGGACTTCTGACTGAATTTCTATACATCGATAACATAGCGCCGTGTTCCGATGAATGCGCTATAATATTGTTGTACTATATATTTTTTACTAATAGGGTGACCAAACATCTAAATTTTGAATGATCAAATACATGTTCCATTACTACCATACCTTCAGGAAGATTACAGTTGTAAGAAAATAGTTTCTATGATGTTTCTTACCAGGTACTAGACCGAATTTTTGTTTTAAGTTACTTAGTTAGTATATTTCGTAGGGTATTTTCTAGGCAGGATAACCGTCGAAAATTGCAGCCTGTCCGACGTACAGGCTGTATCTTATTAAAATTGCAATCCAATCATAGATGTCGATTCTGGCGTACACACTACTAAACTAAATTTTATGTAGCCCTGTCTCTTTTCATCATTAGCTACTAGAAAATGACGGCATGATCTTAACCATAGACAATACAACTAAACTGACTTCAAATAATGGAAAAGTTGGGTAAGAGCTGGGTAAGAGCTGATACAAATGGATGCTTTCTTCAATCGCATACATTTCCATATTTGACGTGATTTTAGTTATTTTGTCTGTGGTTCAGATCTTCCTGTCACTTTCTAGTCACTAATGATGAAACGAGACAGGTTTAGTTTAAATTTAGTTTAATAGTGGATACGGCAGAATTGCCAGCGCTGTCCTGTATTTATCTGCCGTGCGTGTGGCCACCTTATCTTTTCAGCGAGCAGACTACCCGTGTAATTGCGGATCATTACACGATGTAGGAAATTATATAGCTGTAGGAAAGTGTGGTAAGAAAAGTAGTTCCGATATGGTTTACTTATTGACATACCGGATGATTCACACATCTTTCAGAACATGTTATGATTAACAGGGTGGGTGCTGTATAACGTTTATTCGGCACAAATAATACATATTATATGGAATATAAAAATAAATTAAAATAGGATTTCTAACTAAAAACTAATTTAAAACTAATTGTAGGTGCCAAACGGAAAAAAATATGATCGTTAGCTTTTTTGGTATATTATATTGCTGTCATCTTAAATATTGTTTGTATTGCATAAGTGTATTGACCCTATCATATCATATAATTTAGTATTACTTTTGCCTAGATCTCGGTAACCACATATGTTTAAAGCAACGTATTAAATAGTTCTAAATGTTCTCTGGTAATAAACTGCTTCGACTCGAAGTCGTCTCTCGGAATCCACGTAGACTACGCTAAACAATGATTAAAACTTTTCTAAAGGTAAACTTTTTACATTCAAACTAATTCTCAAAAACGAAATGGAAATAAGTTGTAAGTTAAAATGAATGAATGAATGAACGAATGTATATTGTGAAACATAATTTTACTGGATTGGATTTCGATCTTTCTGGGTTGACATTCGTTTACTGAGTTTAATAAAGGTTGTTTTTATTAATATTAATGCATTACTAACTTTAATAAACATTGAATATCTATTGTACAGCTTGTCTGATTATATTAATGTATGTTTTTTTGCAAACAGCTTACTCCATTTTACTAAAAAAAAAAATACATTTATGGTCAAAAAGTAACATACAAATAAAAGTACGTCAGTAAACCTAATTTTTTTTTAAACATACAAATAATATCAATAGATAACGTCAATGACCCCTAAAATATGAGGTTATTTAATGAATATTCATGAGGATATTGATCCCTTTCTCGTTACGTAAGGGACTATAAAGGACTGAGATAAAACACTTGAGTAAATGAACCCTATAGAAGAACACCTGTTGTCTCGGTACTGGTATAGAATGCTTATCTTATCTTAAAGGTTGTTGGTCCCTGACTACTAACGAGGCGATACGTGACCTGAAATGTTTGGCTGATCGGTGATTTTTATTGTTGAGCGATAATACAGTGTAAACTCTATATAACGACGCTGAAGAGACTGTGCATTTAATGGCGGTATAGAGAGTGGTCGTGAAATGGAGATAATGTATCATTGTCTAGAACACAAGCTAATATAACTAAAGCCAATTAATTTGGAGGCTTTAGAGAGTTTGTCGTTAAATCAAGTGACGTTACATGGAGTTCGACGACCTCGCTGGCGTAAAGGTTACCATGCCGGACTGCTAATCAGAAGGTTCCGGCTTCGATTCCCGGCCCGGTCAACATCTTTGTGCTTAACTAAATTTGTTAGCTGTGGGTCTGGGTGTTATATGTATTTATATATAATATGTATGTATCTATATGTAGTATATCAGTTGTGTTAGCAACCATAACACGAACTAGAAATGGTTCAGTATGGGGCTAACCAGCCGTGTGTGTCTTAATATTAAAAAAAAATATTATTTAAAAAATTGAACACAAGCCAACAAAAGCCAATTGATTTGGACGATTTAGAGAGTTTGTCGTTAAATCAAGTGACGTTACATGGAGTTTACACTGTATATGCTTGTTTAACCACCGACGCAAATACCTCCGGGTGTTATAAGTTTGTCGTCTATGTGGATGTTTTTTTTTTATTTGTATGTAAAACAAGAACAATAAATAGAGTACTTATCAGATTGCGTTTAACTATAAAAAATCTTGCACACTAAACAAGTCATCAAAAGAAAGGATCTCAAGCGCTTAGAATGAAGATCGAGTGACGATTTGTCTGTCGGTATGTAATCGAAATAGAGCATCAGTTATTCAGTACCCGCTTGACTATTGCTAAATGTAGATCTCATTTCACTGGAAAGAAGTTTAAAATGATTCGAAACTAGCTACGGCCTGCGGTACTATCCGCGTTAGTCCGGGATATTAATAAAAGTTAAAAAAAAACTAAAAAACACGCTTATCTGGCCGTTTTAAGTGGGTCAAAAACGCGCCCAAAGAAGTCGGTTACAAACAAACATACAAACAAAAATACAAAAAATGGAATAGTTTTATCAAATTAGTGTATTGTCATCGGTCCTCAATAAATCTACAAAGTTTGAACTAAATCTGGCCGTTTAAAATGGGTCAAAATCGCGCCCAAAGAAGTCGGTTACAAACAAACATACAGGTGAAGCTAATAGAAAGCGTGTAAAAATGTGTTTATGTGTTAATCTAAGGTTTTACCTATTTCCATACCAAATTTTATCAAAATCGGTTTAGCTGTTTAAGCGTGAAGAAGAAACAAACATACACACACGCACTTACACAGAAACTTTCGCATTTATTATATTAGTAGCATTGTATTAAGCAAATTATTTAAACGATGCCGCGATGTTGCAAAAGAAATGCAAAGTGTTAAAGCGAATAGTTTTTGTAGCGTATAATTTATTTTTTATGATGAAATGGTCTATTTGTCTGAAAGCTAGGTATATATATACAGATGGCTCTTAATATCTAGTTAAGTAACTGAATACCTGTACTAGAGTCTAAATATTAAAAAGAAAAAAAAATAATACATAGCATAGCATAAGCATAAGCAGCCCACTATACGTTCCCACTGCTGGGACTCGGGGCCTTCTCTCACTAGGAAAGAGATATAGGCCATAATCCACCACGCTGGCCAAGTGCGGGTTGGCGGATGATACACGTCTTCGGATATTGTGGTCCTCTATCATGCCGGTTTCCTCACGATGTTTTCCTTCACCGTAAAGCGAGTAGAACACATAACTTGGAAAAACAAGTCATTGGTGTAGGGCCGGGATCGCACCAGGGGCCGTCTGATTGAAAAGCAGACGTTATTACCACCGAGCCACACTCGCTTTTTAATACATAGTTTACTTATTCTGTGAATGTATAGAGGGTCTATCAAATATCGTTATAAAGATCGAGTAAAAAACCTACAAACTACGTTCGTTGTATGGGAACCCCCCTCATAACTTTATTCTATTAAAATTTAATAATTTAATTTGATAGTTTATATCTTATATATAAAATTTCCGTGTCACAGTGTTTGTTACCGTACTCCTCCGAAACGGCTTGACCGATTTTTTTCAAATTTTATATGCGTATTCAGTAGGTCTGAGAATCGGCTACTGTATATTTAGAAATAATTATTAAGGCAAAATAACGTTTGCCGGGTCAGCTAGTATATTTATATATTTTGTGAAATTGTGTTATTAGTAAGCTTCCAGCGTTCGGCTTGCCAGCTGGTTTCTGTGTGTGGATATCGGATTTCCTGAGGGGCAGATCAATTCGAGTGGTCATTGATGGCTGCTCGTCTGATCTAATGGCGGTTAACGCCGGAGTCCCTCAGGGGTCGGTTCTCTCTGCAACGTTATTTCTGCTGCACATAAACGACCTGCTAAAACCCGGTATCTTTGGGTATGCAGATGACAGCACTGTTGTAGAGAGCTATATGTCCACCGCTAGAGCCAGTGCGGCTGAAATCCAGACGCACAGAGAGTCCATGATTGATCGCTTAAACTTGGCCCTTAAGGCAGTCTCCGACTGGGGCGATGCCAATTTGGTGAAGTTTAATGCGTCAAAAACACAGGCGTGTCTTTTTTCCGCTAAAAAGAGGCCTTTCGATTTGACCCCCACTTTCCGAAATGTAACTGTTCCGATTGCCGACAACCTCGAACTTAACTCCAACCCTCAACTTTGGCTCGTACATTGAGTCCAAGGCTCAAATTGCGGCCAAAAAACTGGGCATCCTCTCAAAGGTTAGACAGTACTTCACACCGGAACAGCTGCTCACTCTATACCAAGCACAAGTTCGGTCGTGTATGGAGTATTGTTCGCACCTTTGGGATGGCTCTGCTAAATACCAGCTTCAGGCGTTGGAGGCAATTGAGAAGAAGGCCAAGAAAGTTATAGGTAATGACTCCCTGTGCAGTGCGAAACTTCAAAGTTTGGAGCACCGCCGCACGGTTGCGAGTCTGTCGGTATTCTACCGGTTGCATTTCGGTGAGTGTGCGTCGGAATTACATGACTTAATTCCCCCGGCCCCTTTCCATTACCGAACGAGCAGGGAGACTGCTAGGAGACACCGATATACAGTGGAAATGCCGAAAATGCGTACTAAGCGATTTGCTTCCACGTTTATAGTACGGACGGCCAAACTGTGGAACTCCTTGCCGGAATCCCTGTTCCCACTGAACTACAACCTGACTGTCTTCAAGGCGAGAGTGAACCGGTTTCTTCTAGGCAAGCGCGTTTCATCTTAGACTGCAATATTACTTAACATCAGGTGAGTTGTGGTCAAGCGCAAGCCTATTAAGCATAAAAAAAAAAAAAAAAATTAAGTGTCTAATAGCTACCGTTCTTGATATATAACAATAAAATACGAATAAAACACGTTTATTGTATGGGGACCCCCTTAATATTTTTTATTTTTAGTATTTGTTATAGCGGCACGGAAAATATATATCTTGTGAAAATTTTAGCTTTCTAGCTATTACGGTTTCTGAGATATACAGCCTGGAGACAGACAGACAGCGGAGGCTTAGTAATAGGGTCCCGTTTTTTGCCTTTTAGGTACGGAACCCTAAACAATCAAGTCCATTGTAAGTTTGACCGTTTTTTACGCAGAAATTATTGAAACCCAATACGTTTGTTTACTTACGTGTTAGTGCAGTGAACTTTTAACTGCAATTTCATGTTACCATTCAAGCTTATAATGCGCCATTGTGCATCGACACCCAAACTAATTATCGATTTTATAGCTGCTAAAGAGAGAATATGTAAGTGCGGTTTTGTTAGACAGTGAAATTGTATGAGGCTGTTTTAAATAAATAAATAAATATTAGGACACTTTCACACATGGCTGGTTAGCCCCATATTGACCCATTTCTTATTATGGTATTATGGTTAGAAGTTATAGCTAGAAAGTTCCAGCTTTCTAGCTATGATGGTTTCTGAGATACAGCCTGGAGACAGAAAGACAGACAGACAGCGGAGGCTTAGTAATAGGGTCCCTTTTTTACCATTTAGGTACGAAACCCTAAAATTGAAAAAAAATCACGTTTGTTGTATGGTAGTTTCCCTTTAATATTTATTTTGTTTTAATTTAGCACACAAGCACCGGAAAGTGTGTTCCGGCACCCTCGTTCAGAGCCAATTAATTCTAGTCTAGGCATGCTCTACCTTAGTCCAAGAGTGTCACTAACTCGTGTGGTTACGCGCCCTGCTTGTGCCACGTATTTTTGTTTTTATTGTTTTTTATGTATTGTTTTTCTTTGTTGTTTACAATATTTATTTTGTGATACGAATGTCACAAAATAAATATTGTACCTTATTGTATAATTTGCATTTCTGTTTGTACAACTGGTTAGTTTTGAGTAAGGCCGCTGAGTTTACTCCATGGACCCCAACCTAGGCGTGAGCCTGTGTCTTGGCGATCCATATTTCTTCTGGTACCTGATCTGAAGTTCGCGCGCTTGTTTAACTGTTACACAGAATTGTTTTATTACACCATGTATATAATATTGACTGTTCTTTCTTTCTTTCTGCTTAGCTGTAAGGAGTAAAATTAGTTATTTTGTGTTAAAATCGATATTTCTAACATCATTTCAGGTAAAACTATGGCACATCCCAGACGGCGGTCTCTCAATGCACCTCACTGATTGGTTGGTTGAGCTCCACGGGCACAAACGTCGCGTCGCTTACATCGAATGGCATCCCACCGCAGAAAATATTCTACTCAGCGCTGGATTTGACTACCTGGTATGTTATGTGCGCCTGGTACTTTCAACTTCTAATCTCTAGGAGATAAAACATATTGTTCGTTAATTAGATTTAATAAAGAATACATTTGAAAGTTCATTACCTCTTAATCGCACATATTTTAAATAAATAATAAATAAATTAATTAATGTCAATGATAACGTAATGTCAAAAGTAATAAAATTAAGTCTAATGATAATAAATACAAGTGTTACAAAAACAAAATAGATGTGAAACGAAAATGTAATGTTCAAGTAAGTATTGTAGTGAGCCCTACACTAGGTTTATTGTAGACGCTCACGACAGACATTTAAGTTCAAATTCATTTATTCCTTAAAATATAGCATAACAGAGACATAGTCTCTAAAACGCTACATTTCTTAAAAATAACATCATCATCATCATCATCAGCCTATATCTACCCACTGCTGGGTATAGGCCTCCTCTCTCTTATGCCAGTAAATACGATCTTGTGCTCCACGGACCCATAGCGTTTCCTCTATGGACCGGATGTCGTTTGTCCATCGGGCTGGTCTGCCGACAAGGCGCTTGCTACCCCGTGGAAGCCATTCTGTGATATTTTTGCTCCATCTGTTGTCATTACGTCTGGCAACGTGTCCTGCCCAGCGCCACTTGAGTCGCGCAATACGGTTTCCGACGTCAGTAACTTTCGTCCTGCGTCGGATTTCCGTATTGCGGACTCGATCTCTCAGGCTGATACCTAACATGGCCCTTTCCATTGCCCGCTGTGTAACTTTGATTTTGTGTATAGTTTCTTCAGTTAGGGTCCATGTTTCGGCTCCATATGTCATTGTGGGCAAGACACATTGGTTATATAGTTTAGTTTTTAAGCACTGTGGTAGCTTACGGTTTTTCAGGATGTCTTCGAGTTTTCCAAATGCTGCCCAACCCAACTGCACTCTGCGTGAAATTTCTTTGATGTGACGCTCTCCATCAAAAGATAAATAGTGTCCAAGATAAATGTAATGGTCCACCAGCTCCAGCGGTTCTCCTCCGACACAAATTTGCACGTTAGAGTCAGCTAAGCTGGTCATCACAAAAATAACATATAAACACTAAAAGTAAACATTTGCACAATAATTACCTGTCAATATGAAGGGGTACTGTATATTAATGTAACTTATATTACCACAGACTTTTGCAGACATAAAATATGAACCGCGTATCGGACCAGACGAGTCACAGAATGAACAATAGTTAGCATGCCTTATGTAACGTTTTATAAGCGTAATAAAAATAAAATAAAATGGACAATGGTTATTAATGAATAACCAATTTGAAACTGATGAATGGTCCGATAGCAATGAATAGAAGTTATGAATACGGTGCGTCAATCAATAACTGTTAATTGTGTCATAATCAGTACCAATGACTGACGATTCTATAATACTCGTATTAGTGCTTGACGACCTCGTTGGCGTAGGCTACCATGCCGGACTGCCAAACAGAGGGTCCCGGGTTCGATTCCCAGCAAAACATCTTTGTGATGAACTAAATTTGCTGGCTGTCGGTTTGCATTGGCATTTTTATCTGTGCGCTATCGTGGGTCGGATGACACGTTAAATTATAGGCGTCGGCAGTAAGTCTTATTACGAGCAGTCGTTACGCCAAGTCGAGGCCTTCGGATGGCTTGAAAACTTTTGACACCAGTGCTTGGTCACTTAGCTCAAACGATCCACGATCGGACGAGTAGGGAAACACCAAGGCGGCATCGTTATACTGTGGAGAGGTGCCTAAGTCGCGTACTAAGCGGTTTGCCTCCACCTTCATTGTGCGTACCGCCAATGTGTGGAATCCTTTGCCTAATTCCCCGTTCCCCGATAACTATAATCTAGCGGTTTCCAAGACAAGAGTGAACCGGTTTCTTCTGGGCAAGCGCGCTTCACCTTAGATCGCAATATCGCCTACCATCAAATGAATTGCGTTCAAGCGCAAGCCCATTAAGCGTATTAAAAAAAAATACGATGAAGATGAAGAAGTTTCTATCGACGGAAATAGTTTGATCAAGGTTTTTGATAAAATTGAGATTAAAATGTGCCATCTTTCAGTTTTACGTAGGTTTTTGATCACAAACCTAAATTTATGAAGAACCTACGACAGATAAAATGTTTTTGGCAAGCTTCGCACTCGACACTGTATTACCGTTATCGATTTTGCGTGACTCGGCATCGTTTATAATGTTCGAATGCAGATAGTAAGTACCGTTATTTATGTTAGGAAGTATCGGTTTCAATACATTTTGGCTGAAAAAAGTGGATTAGCGTTCAACAGTATTGTTTTAATGATCGTTCTTTTAGTGTTATGTGTGGTATTGAAATTAATTATAATGGATTATGACTTTGAACGGTGTGATTATGCAAAAGAGTTTGCATTGTTTCTATAAAATGATATTTTTGACTTTTAACAAGCAATTCGTTAAATAAAGATGATACCAAAAAATCAAGCGATGACCGCGCTGTAGGGCGTTCGGCTGTCTTACGTCCCGTAGGTTGTAGGTTGGATCTTCGCCAATGAGCTTGAGCTATCGATAAAGAAAAACACCATGAGGTCACCAAAGCATGTTGTTAGGTCATTTTCTAGTGCTTACCTGGCTACCAAACACACTCATGTTGAAAAATGAAGACAAGCACCTAACAGTATGTTCCGGCAGCGTCTTTGATAGCCAGTTATTACAGACTAGGCATGCTCTACTTTGGTCAGGATGGTTACAGTGGCCACATGCACTGCTACGAAAGTGCCCAAGCCAAGCCAAATGATCACTTTAAGCGATAAAGCCGCCAACGTGCACTCTAACTTATTATTCTCTTAATTTAAGTTTTAAATTGATTCCTGGTCAGAAAATATTCAGACCAATACACACACATATACACGGTACAAGATACATAGACAGAACATTATTATGTTCTATCTATTTTGTACCGTGTAAAAATCCAAATTCAACTGGTTTCGACGCATTTCGAGCGTCATAATCAGACTGCGCGCGGATCTCGTCGGTGACAGTCCGTGTGAAGCTCGTCCCCGATGATGACGCTCGTAATGCGTCGAAACCCGTTGGACGTGTATAAGTAAGTGTGACCGTTTGTTTAAAGAAAGAAAAAGAATAAACACATTTATTTCAAACACAGAAGACACATACATATATGTGCTTTATTTTAAATTACATAAAACGAACACGAAAAAAAAGAAGAAAGACAGCATAGTATGTGTCCCTTAGCGTCCAAAAAAGGTCTGTCCTCAGTATAAACGCTACAGATTTCTCTGCAGCACTGATATTCAAGACCAACCTTTAGAGACGCGTGGGGATACAGATGAAGTAAAAGTGAAGAAAAATGAAATAGCAAACACATAAAATACATGAAAAAGACAATAAATAAACGAAAAAAATAATTAATAATAATGATGAAACAGACAATTGCAAAAACAAAGAATTAGAAACACAACCAAACACAAAAAACCAACGAGCAAAAAGGAATAAAGTTTTAAAAATAAATTTAAAGGTCTATCAGTCAGGGTGTTTCATGCAAATATATAATTAAATTCTACTGTTTCCAGATCTTCGTGTGGGACGTGGGCAAAGGCGAAGCGGTGAAGGTGATAGATTGCCACACTGACGTCATATACTGCATGTCCTTCAACCGGGACGGCTCGCTGCTGGCCACCACCAGCAAGGACAAGAAGCTTAGAGTCATCGAGCCGAGGCGGGGGATTGTTCTCTCTGTGAGTACTTACTCTTCTTGGCGCTAACTAAGGTGATCTGATGTGATCATCCGGGTTAAGCAACGGTTGGGCGGGGAGAGCAGCGACATTGCGCGAAGTGGTCCCGCATCCAAATACAAATCATTTATTGATAACACCAAAGTTACAAGTCAAATAATATGATATCATTACAAAAGTATATGATATGTATCCATGACAATTTTCAATTTTATTCAAGTACTATAATATCTTTACAAAAGTATATGATATTAATCATAATGTCAATTTTCACTACTAATTCTACTCGTAGTATCTAATATAATATCAATACAAAAGTATATGATATGAATCAAATGTCAAGTTTCAAATTTAGATAATCATTTATATTGTACAAAGTTTTATCTAACAGCCAAACCCTGAGTCTAGTCTTAAAGCTGGCGGTGGAAGGTGCATCCCGGACAGTCGCAGGTCCTGCCCTGGTTTTAGTCGGTAGTGACCCCTCCGGTCCGCCCGACTTTTTTTACTCTTAATAGGCTTGCGCTTGATCGCAATTCACCTGATGGTAAGTGATATCGCGATCTAAAGTGGAGTGCGCTTGCCCAAATGAAACCGGTTCCAGGTCGCAGCGGGCGATGCGTAAATGCATTTTCTCACGTAAAAACAAAAAAGTTTAAGCTTCGGTCGTGCGAACTGCTTTTAGTTATAGCATTAAGTTAACTGTTTTTAGTTGAGTGAAAGTACGAAAACAAGAATAGAATATAACTCTATTGTACCCACAGCCAACATGGCCTTATGTTTATGTAGAAACTATAATAACAAACAACAAAAGATGCCTTAACTCTTGGTGATCTCTACCAGGAAATCAGGAATGGATTGGGATAGAAAGGATAAAAAAGATACAAAATAATTTCTATTTCTGATGAAAATGAACTTTAACTGCTAGCTACACAAACAAACACAATAATAAAGAAGTTGAAAACCCTATTACGTGTATTCAACCTATTTTATATTCCTATTTTATATAGTTCCTTTTGTCTGTTTTCTCGACGTTCGTGTCGTCACCCGTCGGTCTCAACGGAAGATCAGCGCTGGTTGCCTGCAGCCAGCACATGCTGAGTTGAGGCCGGCTTGTGATGGGAAATGTTTCATGTGTATTGTTATTTGTGTACCTATATGTTTTTCCTGTCACAAAAATAAATGATTTGATTTGATATTCTATTAGCTTTTCAGATAAAAATCTAAAGTATGGCATATTTGTTACCAGGAAAGCCACTGCCATCTCGGCACCAAAGCGTCCAAGTGCACGTTCCTCGGGGCCGCGGGCCGCGTGCTGACCACCGGCTTCTCCCGGCACAGCGACCGCCAGTACGCCGTGTGGGACCAACACGACCTGGACAAGCCGCTGGTCTGCGAGACCATCGACAGCTCCTCGGGGGTGGTGTTCCCTTATTACGACTATGATACTAACATGGTAAGTGAATTGCACTCTTCACTTATGTATAACAGCAGTGTACACGTGTGTGATCCCATAAACGATGTGTGATCCCATAAAAGTATACACTTTTATGGGATCAACACGGTCAAGCCAAGCCACTGGTTTGCGAGACCATTGATAGCTCCTCGGGGGTTGTGTTCCCTTATTAAGACTATGATACTAACATGGTAAGTGAATTGCATTCTTCACTTATGTATAACAGCAGTGTACACGTGTGTGATCCCATAAAAAAGTATACACTTTTATGGGATCAACACGGTCTAGCCAAGCCTCTGGTCTGCGAGACTATTGATAACTCCTCGGGGGTTGTGTTCCCTTATTAAGACTATGATACTAATATGGTAAGTGAATTGCACTCTTCACTTATGTATAACAGCAGTGTACACGTGTGTGATCCCATAAAAGTATACACTTTTATGGGATCAACACGGTCTAGCCAAGCCTCTGGTCTGCGAGACCATTGATAGCTCCTCGGGGGTTGTGTTCCCTTATTATTTACTATGATACTAAAATAACTTGCACTCTATACTTATGCATAATTTTAGTGTGCACTTTAAACTTAATACTATAATAGTGTACACCTTATATAATAACGTGACTGCGAGTTTGTGATCAACGCGATAAAAAAGAAATATTAATAACACATATTAATTTTTCAAAGATCAAGACTGTACAGTTAATTTCATATTTATCAAAACCATACTATACTAAATATATTAAATAGGTATGAAATATCAAACTTAAAAATAACATTAGGTAAATTGACTAAGCTGAATAAAAAAATTAAGTGTTTGACTATTATGTTTTGAAGTGTATGTGCTGTCGTGTCTTTCTTAATTATTTTCCATTTCATGAGTAAATGTCGCCTCTTTTATTTCCCTTTCCCCAAAAGCCCTACGCACATTACCTCAACTTAACTTACCTAAAACTTAGTTTGTGTCTACATTTCATAAATTAGTTAGTTACATAAGAATCATTGACAACATTGATACTATATACATTTTGTTTTCAATTGTACTCTGAAGGACACAGCTACCCACAATAAGAGGTAATCTCAATCTGAAAGCTGTCGGTTATAAGTTATAAAAAAACTCAGACAAATAAATAATAACATTTGTCCGTTGTTTCCAGGTGTACCTTGCTGGCAAGGGAGACGGGAACATACGTTACTACGAAGTTGTCGATGAGCCACCGTACGTGCATTTTCTCAACCAGTTCCTTTCAGGCAATCCGCAAGTGAGTATTAAATCTACATATGTTGTATGTATGTAGATTTTTTCAACAATTGACAATCTTTTTTTTTTACTTCTCTCTTCTATGCTGATATCTTAGGTCTTTTACTTTGGCAATCAGCCAATGTATTTTATTTATTTCTTAATAGGTTTTGAGAAGTATGATTGGAACATTGGATTGGTCCATAATTCAGTAAAAAAAATCTACTAAAACTACCACTGACGAAAGTATGCAATCAAACTATCTAGATTTTTCTTGAAAAACAGATTGCTAAGTTACAGGATATAAAAATAAATATAAATAAATAAATAAATATTAGGACACATTCACACACGGCTGGTTAGCCCCATACTGAACCATTTCTAGCTCGTATTATGGTTGCTAACACAACTAATATACTACATATACATACATACATATTATATAAATACATATTTAACACCCAGACCCACAGCCAACAAATTTAGTTAAGCACAAAGATGTTGACCGGGCCGGGAATCGAACCCGGGACCTTCTGATTAGCAGACCGGCATGATAACCTTTACGCTAACGAGGTCATCGTAAAAAAATATATTATAAGTTAATGTACATTATTCTCTGTAACCGTGCCGGTCAGGACCTATAGGGTACCTTGTGCACGGCCAGAACATGTAAAATATCTAGCATATAAGCCAATATACCCAAATAAAAGATTTTTATTATTTATTTTATTATTATTGTAGCGCGGGCTGGGCTGGATGGCGAAGCGCGGCGTGCACACGGCGAGCTGCGAGGTGTTCCGCTTCTACAAGCTGCACACGTCGCGCGGGCTGTGCGAGCCCATCTCTATGATCGTGCCGCGCAAGTCAGACTGCTTCCAGGTAACAGATTCGCTCCCCGGCGCGGCTAGCATCTTTCTGATGAACTATATACAGCCTTGGTGTTGGTACGTGTTTTATGGGGGTGCCTAATACTTTTGGCCAAGGCTGTACGTTGGCTGGCGGTCTGATTATCATCGAGTATTCGGTGAAATGAGAGCATGTTGGTAGTGCATTTTCTAGTTGAAACTGTTGTCAAACACTTAATCAATGTCTTCGGGCAGCCTTTTGAAAGCCAGTTACAGGTATAGCATGCTCCACCTTTGGCCAGAGTATCGTTAAGTCATGTGGTTACGCGCCCTGCCGGTCAAATGCGTTGATATAAAGAAGTAAAAAAATGGTTGCCTGTAAAGTCGGTTTTACGGGCGAAGATTTTACGTGACAACGTCTGCCGCGTGCTGCGCGCGCGGCAGACCGATCATAGTTGAGTGGGAGAGAGACGCAAGGCATTCGGCGGGCCTCTCTCTCGTTCGGTGACTCATCGTAACGTTACCGGGCGTTACACTTTTTCATAAGTGGCTCCCAGCCGCAACCTAATTTAAGACGTTGTCACGTCAAAAATGTTGTCACGAGGATAAAAACTATATAAGTGAGGTATAAACGCGTGTACCTATGTGGTGTCGGCAGGAGGACCTGTACCCCGACACGGCCGCGCCGCTCCCCGCGCTCTCGGCCAGGGACTGGCTGAGCGGGATGAACGCGCCGCCTCTACTCATCAGCATGAAGACTGGTACCGTACATACATTTATTTATTTATTATATATACATATCATGGAGAGAGCATTACAGTTGTTACCAAATCGCCCACCCCAGATTACCTAAACACACATAAAGATACGAGTACATAAATAACATAACACAAAAAAAAAAATATTAAACAATACAAATTAACACTAAACTACTTAACACAAATTCGAGCGTATGAGTACATTGTCGCCTTGTGAATATCGGCATCGGTGCTAAAAAAGAGATCTAAGTCAATACATACATTTCATCATCATCATTATCAGCCCGTAGTGGCCCACTGCTGAGCATAGGCCTCTCTTCTTGTACGCCAGTCATCTCGGTTTTGCGCTGCTCTCATCCATGTCCACATTCATTTACTTAACGGTAAATTTAACATTTCTAATATTTCACGCGCCTTACGGGTAAGAATATAGCTGACTTTATATATTTTAATCACATGTAACATCTTTTAAAATGCTGTACTCTGTTAATAAATGTTTTGATTTAATTTGAACGGTCTTAAGGCCATTGACGACGGCAAAAACTTTAATTTACAGCTATTTTCCGCTATTAATCGTAAACGGAAAAGAATTGCTTAGGCCGTGTAACGAACCACCCTTAGCATATTTATACTTATTTTGGTATAAATAAGACTTATCAATATAATGTAACGCTTATAAAAATAAAGGGTGTTTAGTAGTTGTGAATGAATAGACAGGTCAGACCTTCTGCAGCAGGAGTCCGGTGTAGGGAACTGATCGAGGAGGAAAAGGCGCGAGAGCCGGGTGCCGCCAACGCGACACCCCGGCCACTGACTTTGACAGATCACCTGTCACTTTATTTTTTATTTTCACTGTTTATATTTTCGGAGTTGCCAGTCTAAAGTCCTTAAAGCCACTATCGAATGAAACTAATAGGTTACAATAAAAAAAAAATGAACCCGTTTTATTTCTAATTCGTAAGTCTGATTGATCTAACCGGCATAAAAAGTATCATTTCAATCCGACATAAAAAGTAGCCTATGTGTCAAGGTCTAACCTACCTTCACACCAAATTTCATCGAAATCGTTTCAACCTAGCGTGAAGATTTAACAAACATACACACAAACTTTCCCATTTATTATACATATTAGTAGGATAACGAAACAACCTTTACTATCTAATCTTCTAATATATAAAAATTGTATGTGAAAATGTTAGTCACCGTGATCCCCTGAAACAGCTTTACCAAATTTATATACGTATTTAGTAGGTCTGAGAATCGGCTACCATCTATTGTTTATAAAGGTTGTTCACCCTTAATTTTCTTTTTATATTTCAACGATAGTTTTTGGTTTTTTAATGTGGCATTTTAAAATACAAAAATACCCTAAATTTTTATTTTTTTTATCACCAACCCCTATTTTTTATGCCCATTTCAGTTAATCATTTTTCATCGCGCTCTATTACTGATCAATTAGAGTATTTTTCGGCAAAACAACGTTTGTCGGGTCAGCTAGTATATAATAGAGCTAAAACACATAATATAATAGTAATAACACACAATGTATATGGTTCTCAGGAGTAACAATATCAACGCACAAGCCGCGTACGAGCAGTAAGGACGCGCCCGCACTACAGCCGCAAGACGCGAACAACCGCAAGAAGTTCGCGTTCCTCTCGCGCGAGACCACGCCCGACTACCGGCCGCTTAACACGTGGCAGCCTGACGCTAACCATCACGACAACGACGCGCAGGTCAGACAAATAAGTATTAAAAACTTTCTTTCAGATATTCATTTATAGAGGCTTGTTTAGTACGCAACAGATGAGGTCGTTGACCGAGCGAAGCGAACGCAGGTTTGTAATGCTAATAACTCGAGTAATTATGGGTAAATCTTTGTGAAATTTAGAAGAGAGATAGTTCAATGTACAAATTTTATTCTATTAAAGTATAAGCCAAATTAGTCAAACCGTTGTCATTATATATTGAATACAGACATGACACCAACCGCAAGAAGTTTGCGTTTCTCTTGCGCAAGACTACGCCAGACTACCGGCCGCTTAACACGTGACAGCCAGACGCTAACCATCACGATAACAATGCTCAGGTCAGATATATAAATAAAAAAAACATTCTTTCAGATATTCGAATATGGAGACTCACAGTTTCAGTTCAGTTTTAAATTATTTTTTTATATACTATATTATAACTTAATACAACACCAGTGTGGGTTTTTAACCTAGTTTACATTGTTATTTAAAAATATTTTTAATGCATTCTAAATTGAAGGTGTGAAATAAACATAATCACATAGACACACTATTTTTATTTTAACGTTAAACATAATATAAGTAGTTAAAATTATTTATATTAATTTAAGAATAAAATATGTTATTAATGTAAGACTGCGTACAGTTTTAACTTATTTCAATACATAAATAAAGTAAAGTAGTGTTGTGTAGAATTTATTTTGATGGCAACACCAATAATTATTGCAATGCGACGATCATTGTCCCGATAGTTGTATCAGTAAACGGCATCTCGAACATCTCAAGAGGCTCTCGCTAGATGGATGGATCAAGGTTCGGATACAGAAGGCAGTCATACTCGACACGGTGCGCATTGCCCGGAGGTTCCTGTCCCTGTAGCTCCTACCGCCGGTAGCTTGGGCTGCGCCTCGCTGCCGGCGGCACACTATCTTTTAGGGTTTTTATTTATTATAATTACAATAACTTCATATTTATTGTTTTTATCTGTATATCTTAATAAAGTATCGTCTCTTCTTATTTGCAGCAAATCCAAGCGACGGAGAAATCGCAGAAGACAAACGCGAACCAGAACACGAAGTTCCACGCGCTGCAGAAGATGTTCGGCAAGCAGGCGAGCGAGAGCCGCGAGGAGAACAACGTGCCGCTCTACAAGCAGATACACCAGGGTGACGTCTTTAGTACTGAGCATGAGGTACTGACCGTCATTCATTCATTCGTTCGTTCATTCACTCATTAGTTTGTTCATTCATTCATTCGGTCTTCATTCATTCATTAGTTTGTTCATTCATTCATTCGTTCATTCATTAATTAGTTCGTTCATTCTTTCATGAGTTCGTTCTTCTCCTTCCTTGCTTTTTTAGGCTTTCGTACCTAAGACGTACAAACGGGACCCCATTACTAAGCCTTCGCTATCTGTCTGTCAGTCTGTCTCCAAGCTGTATCTCAGAAACCGTGATAGCAAGAAAGCTTAAACTTTCACAAGATACTCGTATGTATGTACTAAACACATCCTAGAGGACACGTACGGTAGTGGTAACAATGGTACGGAACCGTACCCTTGATCCGCTAGCATAACTCGCACCAATATTTTCTTCCACTCTTCTATTTCGCGTCATCTCTACACTCCGCTTTCTTTTTTCTTAACTCTACTACCTTTTTCTTTCATGTCCTCATCCATACTCCTCCGTCCATGTCTTCTTTTTTTTTTGACGTAATTTTTTTATTTTATTATTTTGTAATATGGCATTAAATAATACATACGACCCTACATTTTTGCTTTTTTTATCACCAACCCCTATTTTTTTAGTAATTTAATCTTCTTAGCAAACTTAGTTTTGCCATAAGTACAGTTAAAAACACCATAATTGATCAGATATCGAGCGAGATGCAAAATTACTAAAATGGCCATAAAAAACTTGGTGTTGATGATAAAAAAGTAAAAATTTAGAGTTGTATGTACTCGTATTTTTAATGCCAAATTATAAAAAAATAAAAACAAAAAACTTCATAAAAATTAAAAAAAAAATACGGTGAACAATCCTTATCACTTAGGGGTATGAAAAATGGATAGTAGACCATTCTCTGACTTACTGAATACGCATAAAAAATTTAGTAAAAATCGGTCAACCCGTTGAGAGTTGGAGGAGTGTAGTAACTAACTTTGTGACTGTGATGGATTTTTTATATATAAGATGCCAAATTTACTTCAGTGCAAATAAACAATTTTGATTTGAGCTAGTAGGTAATAAAATAAACCTTTTCAATTCCAGTTACGTCTAGCGTTCAACCGTCAGGGCGAGGAGTTGAGGATCTGCAAGCGTCAGTTGCAGAACAGCCAGCAACGAGTTCGCGAGTTGGAACAGACCGTCGCGGCTCTACAGGCGAGACTTCAGCGAGACGGATCCTCTTAGGCGAGAACGTTCTAGAACCTTCCGTTGAGAACCCTAATGTCGGAAATGTTCGAGAAGAGTCGAGACTTTTCTAGAAAACGTTCTTATTTTGCTTCTGCGTGAATCTTAAGAGCTGTGATGTTCGCATCTTGTTGCAATTTAAATCTGCGGCTTACCTACCGAGTGCGCAAGAAACAACACGAGAGGCGACAACCAGGCGGATTAGACTGTCGAGAACGTTCTAGAACCATCACTTGCGAGATGAACCCTAATACCGAGAATCTAGTCGGGTACGTCGAGACTTTTCTAGAAAAAGTTCTTTTTTTGCTACTGCGTGAATCTTAAGAGCTGTGATGTTCGGATCTTGTTGCAATTTAAATCTGCGGCTTACCTAGCGAGTGCGCTAGAAAAAAATGTAGCGGCTTTACAGGCAAGAGTTTAACGACTCTCGAGAACATTCTAGAACTTTCACTTGCGAGATGAACCTTAATACCGAGCATCTTATCGGGAACGTCTAGACTTTTCTAGAAGCTTCACCTGAGAGAGGAACCCTTGTGTCGAAAATATTCGAGAAGCGTCAAGACTTTTCTAGAAAATGTTCTTATTTTGCTCGTAAAGACCCAAACATAGCGGGTTTGGGTTTGTTGTAATCTAAACGAAATCGCAAATCGGTGGTTGACTGTTGCTGTCGTCTAGATCTCGCGAAATCTAAAATTATGGTTTGTTTATAGATCTTGATAATATTAGTAGTTGAAAGTCTTTAGCATATGTTTGTTTAGTGGGTTTTAAAGACTACATGCCCTAGATACTGACGTCTTTTTTTAACGACTGGTAAAATACCAAGAGACCGTGATAGTTTGTCTCTTTCCAACGAAAGTGTGAATTAGAATAAGACTTTCATATGACAAAATTAACGAGGTAATTTAAACAAACCATAATATTAATATGCATTGGAAATAAAAGCTCAAAAGGCCTTAAGATTATAATTATAAACTTGCTAATATTGCCATTGTGTCTTTAATATATTTGCTTTAGTCTTAAAGCTTGTGAACCACTTTGTTTAGAAATGTGGGAAAGTTGTGTGGAATTTTGCAATAAGTATTTATCCATGATATTTTGACAAATAATAAATATACAAAAAATAACTGGTAAAATAAAATTAATATTTTGAAAATCTTCGTTTTTAAAGTAGGTTGTAAATGAAATTCAGTATTAAAAATAGATTTCAGAAGTGTTAAAAGATTGATATTTGCATTCTCAGATAAATATAAAATTTATACTTATTTACGCCCTTAAGAAATATTTTGTAAGGACCAAAGTAGAAGTGTATTATTTTTGGTTTAAGTTGAAAAATATAAAAGAATACATAAAATAAGTTGTCAAATGTACCTAATGTGTGAATAAATAATAATAATATAACTTGGCTTAAACGAGATAGTACGACCAAAGCTTTTAAGTGTGATAAATTGATACTTTGAAAATATTGGGGCTTGGTTACGAAATACAAGCTTTTTTAGAAAATAGTTTTGTATTTTTTTTTATTGGAGACTAAATCATGCATTCCATTGTGGAAAAAATATTTAAATTCCAAAATATCAATTAGAACGGAAATCGTAATGTTAAAAAGTTATTAAAATATGACTTATCTTATATACATTGTGAAATCTTCAATGTTTCTATAACTATTATATATACATATTTGTATCTATCTATCATAATATTTATTCACTTTTTTTTTCGATATGATTGCTCCCACAAATGGCTGCTAAAAATATTTGTAAATTTTCTAAACATAATATTGGGAACTTTTTTCATGTCATTTTGGATGTTCCGAGTTCGCAATATTACAAATATTTTTAAAAGCCATTGGGACCACAAATCCTTGCTCAAATGTCCAAAGCATTAATATTATATTCCAATGTAAATTATGTTGTCATTCCTTTTTTTTACGTATCTATGTGTTTGGTAACTTTTAACCGAATTTTAATGTACCTATTGTACACAACCGGGGTTATGAATATAACAAGTTTTGGTAGCCTATCAATTTATACAATTTTTTTGTTAGACTAAATTCAATCCGTCTTTTTTGCAGATCAAGGTATGCATTTTGAAATATCATGCCAACATTATCTTACGGTCACAATATTTTTTATATTGTATGAAAATAGAGTTTCGCAAGATGTACCATATAAACATGATAACATATAAGCAATATTTACCAATTTTTATTAGCCTATAATTCAAGCCGCCTTTTTTGCATATTGAGGTATTTAAAAATATCACTATGACAGCATTCCTATTATGGTCACAAATATTTTTATGTTATTAAATATTATAATAGAGTATGTTTCACGTAAGAAGTTACAATTGAATTGAAAAAGTTAAAATTGTTTGTTCCACTGTTAAATGGCAACACCTTTCGTGAAACAGATTATACAAATATTTATAATTAATATAATACTTCATGTATTGTCATTATACTTGTTTGTTTATTTTTCTATTGTGCAATGTACTGCAGGGTTTACATTTTAATTTTTGACATTGATTTTTACTATGTGATTGTGATTTCTGCGTAATATTTGGCACATTTTTAATGCGCACTTATTTTTATGTTAGTGACTGTTTTAAGTCTGAATTAATTTTTGTAAGTGTTAACTGTTTATTTTAATTATTATTTGTGTTTGTCTCTTTTTAATCGTGACGTATTTTAGCAATAACGGCTCTATGATTGTTTAGTTTATAGCGTATTATTGGTGGCGATTCAGCGGCACACACGACTAAACTAAATTCAAAGAAGCATCGTCTCTTTTCATCTTAGGTGGCCAGAAAGAGACTGCACGTTTTGAACCACAGACAAAACAACTAAAATCACGTCAAATATGGAATTTGCAGGCAGTTTTAGAGGTGATACAAGTGAGTGCGGTCTAAAGTCGCCTATATTTTCTACATTTGACGTGATTTTAGTTGGTTTGTCTATGGTGCGGAACGTGTCGTCACTTTCTGGCCACCTAAGATGAAAAGAGACGGGGCTTCTTTAAATTTAGTTTAGTCGTGTGTGTTGCTGAATCGCCACCATTGTGAAACTTAATGTAAGAGTTAGGTATTCGAGCCTTATGAAGTGCCGTTGGTTTTGCTAGTTTTTTTGTATAAATATTTTTCACGTGGACACAAATTGTACAAAAAAAGTTACCTGAACTTTTTCTGTGCATAATTTTAATGTAGATTCTAAGAATTTAAATTCGCATCGTAGTACTAGATATATCTAAAAAAATGCTGATGATTATTTTTGAAAAATACGCTTGTCAATGTATAGTGTTCACAATCATAACGATAATGCTTGAAAGGATGTTTTGTATGAAGAAATAAGGATATGTATGTACTTACATAAAGAAGGTATTGTGTTCCATATGGTTCCAGAAGTTTTAACTAAACAACTAAATGATAATATTGTTATTATCAAATTAGATGAATTGTCGCCTAAAACAATCTGTAATGCTCTATATTTCCGTAATAATTTGTATAGTTACAGAAATATAATAAATCTAGAGTAAATAGGTTCCTTCTAGACAAGCTTGTTACATCTTAGAGATCTTATCACAGTAAAGCTTACCATCAGGCAAGCTGCGGTAAAACTTATTTAAGTCCAGTACTACAGTCCAGACTACACAGTATTTAGGTCCATTCTAGACATTGATTTTCTGAATAAACTCAAGTAATTAGACATTTAGTTGTTTAGTAAACATTCCTAGACCACCTGAATCACAAGGGGAGGCTTAACATTCCACACATTTGGAAGGTTTGTAGCAATGTAAGTCAAAATAAAAGTATTATTGAGCATTAGCTGGTGTATTTAGTTACTTGGCTAAGTCGGTGTTAATATTTATTATTGTATTTTTATATCAAGCTTGTGTAGCACAAATTCTGAGTAAATGTTTGATTATAATTCAAAATGGTCTATTATTTTATACATTAAAATATTGTAATATTATAAATTGAAATATGGGTTGTCATAACATTTTACATTAATCAGAGCTTGCCTTGCGCAACAGTGACTTCATAGTCACACATAACGAATGATTCTAGTGCGGATTGTAGAAAGAGGAAAACCAGGGATGACGAGATCAGCAGGGAAGAGATTCATGGTTTGTTCGCTCAAATATGGAAGAAACAAGAGATTTCTTTTTCTACCTTATTAATAACAATACAGACAGGAATTGCGACACTTACTGAACAGAATAATACAAAATATAGAAAACATAGAAAAATCTGTCGAATATATGGGGCAGAAGCAAGAAGAGTTAATTCTGAAAGTACCTACATCAATTAGAACAAGAAAGAGTTGCAGATCGAAAATACATAAGTGTTGGAAAATAAATTGGAAGAAATTGACAAAAACTACATAGCTCTCATATAGAAGTGCGCAACGTT
The DNA here is from genome assembly GCA_035578125.1 of Mellilla xanthometata. Taxonomy (NCBI): domain Eukaryota; kingdom Metazoa; phylum Arthropoda; class Insecta; order Lepidoptera; family Geometridae; genus Mellilla; species Mellilla xanthometata. The sequence continues at coordinate 521,740 of JAPUBQ010000022.1, forward strand.
CCTAAACAGGCAGACGGACTAAGGAAGGTCTCCGAAAAATAGTGCAACAAGAAGGGACGGCACTAGATGTATCTGTGCAAGAAAATGAAATACGAGATGTTTACCGTATTAATAGCAAGAAAGAAGGCAACCAGACGCTTATTGCTGAACTCTCGACAGTGATGCTTAGAGACAGAATAATAAGCTCTGTAAAATCATATAGCAAAAAATACCCTGCTTCTAAATTTTCTACATCAGATCTGAAAATGAACGGCCTGCCAAAGTCCGTATTTGTAACAGAAAGCTTGACAATCCAGACTAAAAAGCTCTTCTGCCTGGCTTGTTTACTAGTAATATATTAGTATTGTGGCTTTAGTCAATTTTAGTATAAACAGCGCAATTATCTTATGTAGTATAGTACTTTAGCATAAGTTCACTGCTAACGTAGAATAAACTTGGGAGATGCCATTGGCTCCCATAACACAGTTTTTAAAACTACTCTGGGAGCCTTTGGATTCCTATTACTTTAATTCATTATGTAACCTTTGCCCAAATAAACGTTTTTGATTTTGACTGTATTTTTATGATATTGATAATGCTTTATGAGAGCTGTAGATTATGAAGTTAATGTTTAGAATATTAAAAATGTAATGCAGGAAACTATCTGCACATATAGCATTTCCTTTATCAATATTATAATATTAACTTCATAATCTGTTTCTCTCACATTGCTTGGAATAGGTCTCTCTTCTAATATGCCATGTTAAAACATAACATAAATGAAATTTGCCTATTTTTTGAGGTCAAGTGGAATAAAATACAGTTGCTTTGTTCAAAATTTTATTGTGGTACAAAATATTGTATGACAAATAGCTATACCTATTTAAACTACCTAGTCAGTCAAATATTTAAAATGCAGTTGTAGATTTAATAGATTATTAAACTCTGCTTAACAATTAGCAAAACAAATACTGAGATTCTTTCTTATATGGACGGAGAGTTTGGAATGTCATTTGTAATACAATTTAAATAAAATAATAGGTATACATAAAAGTTTGTGATGAACACTCTTCCTAACCTAGGTATTTAGAAAGTAGGTAAATATTATAAAGCAAATTTGAACAATAATCCAAAAGTCATAAGGAGAACAGAAACAGTCATGGAAGTGGCAGAATTACATCCGTCAGTGCTGCATGTGTAGATGCAAGTTCTATACTCCAATTTGTCCCCAGGTTGACCAACATAGTTGCAATAGTTACCAATGTCAAGAGACGAACAGTATCTTGTAGTGGTGATTCCACCTGGAATTGAATGAAAAATATTACTTTCAGAGTTAAAGATATTATTATTAATAAAAGCTGTTTACAAAGCTCAAAGAAGTTTGTAAAACCAGTGCAAAATATGTAGGTGTATTCTTTGAATCTATACTGCTCTCCCATTTTCAAAGCTCACTATGAAAATTACAAAAGTTTGAAGCAATCTTTTTTGTCTTCGCCTTTTCCCACTATGTGGGGTTGGCACACCTCTTTTTTTTGCTTCCACACTCTTCTATCAGACATCATATCTACATTCGTCTGACATCTTCATCTTACATTCTACAAAAGTTTACAAGCAATATTTCCCAAAATTTCTATCCAAACACTATGTAGTAAATGTGAACTTATTTTGTATACTAGCCCAAAGATAAGTTACTAAGATTATACTGACCACTAACTTGACCAGGTACTAAGATTACTGTTACCCTCAAGTTGAAAAATCTGTCGCCAAGTACTTTAAGGTGTGTTCCCTTGAAAGCCAGTTATTTCAGATTAGACATGCTCCACATAGGGCCAGTGACCCTGACACATGTGGACCCTTGCTTTTTTTATGATGGAAAGGCAAGCGTTTGATCCAAACACACCTGATGTTAAGTGATGTTGCAATCTAGGGTGGAGCGCACTTGCCTAGAAGAAACCGATTCACTCTCAATTTGAAGACAGTGAGGTTATAGTTCAGAGGAACAGGGATTGCGGCAAAGAGTTCCACAGTTTAATGGCACCTTGCTGTACTGTTTTAAAAGGCACCAGTTTGATGTGTCTCTTGACTCAACGGATGAAAGCCTACTATTTTCAGTATTTTCTTTACAAGGTTATTACAAATGCCAGAACTAACCCAAAAAGGGTTGAACACAGTCATTATTACAAAAATATGGGAATAGCGGATGTTGAAGAAGATCTGAAGGTCTTGGGGAAACTGGACAGATGGAGAAGCCTGGCCCAAAACCGCACAAAGTGGCATAGATTAGTAGAGGAAGCCAAGACCCACCTAGGACTGTAAAGCTATAAGAAAAAAGTAAGCAACTCTCAAATTAAATAGTAACTCGTTTCAATAAAGAAATCATTTACAAGTTTCTACCCAGTTGCTCGCAATTTTGTCATGCTAGTGATAAGACATGAACTTTTAAACAATTTCTTTATTGACACAAGTTATAGTAACTTGTGACTTACCTTGCTTGCATTGTAATTTATTAATTCCAAGTTGAAGATGTGCCCAAACGTGCTGTGATTAAAAGACCCAGTGCATTTGTGTCAAGTTAAAGCAGTGCTGTGAACATTACACCAGTGGATGTTTGAAGCAATTAAATGTAAGTAATAAGAAAGAAAACTAGTTTCTTCCATGGGAAATATCCACATTTTTAGTATGTATCTTTAAAAAGTGGAAATGATTATGAAAATGTACAGATTCATCTAACTTTAAAGTCATTTGTTTGGTAAAAAAAATTAGTACAGAATTACTATAGATACATACTGGTCAGCTAAATAAACAATAAACCTCTGTAGAAGTTAAAAGTAAATTTAATTAGAAATGAAAATATAATTTACTTATTAGATGGCAAGATGACCAGTTCTCAAGTCTGTACCTGTCACCTCTCTGTGCTTTCAAACTAGAACATTCTAGTGCCGCATACAACTGTACAGTTTAGCAGCATTTTGTGTTTTATTAAGATTTATGTCAAAAGTTGCTTGCCTTAAGCAATATAATTTAACCCATTCAATAAAACAATAAAAGAATGTATTTTTGTAGGAAACTGTTAGTTGTTAGACCTGTTAGTTTAATGCAGTACTGAGCGTTGTGGACATGGTCACACGGAGTAGGCTTGAGGATACCTCCGTCGAGCTTCATCAGACCATCACCACATTCCATTGTTGTTGATGAGTTGCATTGATAGCATTCTATCGCTACACCTATGTTAGATTAGTTAGTAAATTAGGTTATATTTGCCAACAAAGCTAATATAAATTTGAAAAAAATAGATAGGAAGATTATATTGAAAATAGCTGTGTCATAAAACTATTTTCAATATAATCAATCCCTTTTTCCAATTCCCCCTTCCCTTTAACTTAAGACAATTTAATTCCATTACCAAGTAAATTGAATACTTCACTTGAAGTAATAAAAGAAAAAAAATGAGTATTAAGAAAATATAAAACAAAACAAAAAATAAAATTTTCAGACTATTACCTTGTGCATGGAGTTTTAAATACATAGGCAAAATATTTTACTCAAGTAATAAAATTGTTAAAAGCTTGAAGTTAAGGAAGTACTAAAAACTACTAAGTACTGTAAAAGCTACTAAGTTTTAACCAACTAAAATCATCACCACTGAGTTTCTTTGCCCATTTTTCCGATTGTTAGTCCCCCAACCTCAATACTTTACACCACTACATTATTTTAGTCGTTTCCATCACCTGGTATTAGTATAAACTCGGGGGCTATAAAAGACCAGTGGTCTAACCTTCGCTCCTGCCGACTTCTTTGATACAATACTGGGCATTATGAATATTGGCGCAATCCGTAGGTTGGATATCGACGTCGCTCGACAAAAACTCATTGCACTCAAAAGGATGTTCGGAGTCCGTGCCCGAACATTGATAACAGTATATCGAATTAACTAAAAACCAAAACAAACATAAAACAAACGAAAATTAACGTAAACAAATGTACTAAACAACGCCCTTTTACCTGATCTTAGCACAGTACAAAACACGCAGATAAGAATTAAAATTTTTGCTTGGGCGAAGGCCATTGTTATTAAAATTAGTATACAACTAGGTATACGCTAGTAAAGCTTTCCTTTGTTTTTATTAAAAATCAATAATTTCGAATGTGATTAAGTTCCGCTCCGCCCAAAACGAACTACGGACATTGCGGCCAACTACTATAGAGTTTTCTCCCAAAATCAACCTTATATTCTCCTAAAATATCATAAATATCTAAAACTGTTTTTCAGTCTCTGTTTGACAGGTTAAATCAAACTAAATTTTAATATAATAATACAGCATAATCACACTGCATTTCAATCAAAATGTATTATTATATTCTGAAAGTATATATTTATAATAACTATTATGTTGGGAAAATTTTTTGAACTGACAGCACTTTCCGAACGATAAAAAATTGAATGAACTAAGTCGTCACAGATAAAGCATACCTTAATGGCAATGACATCCTAAATTCTAATACACATTAGTGTAAATGTCATTGTCTAATGGTTTTGATTTTTGAATTTTGTAGTGACATGAAAAATTGAAAATATCTTTCGATTTCGATAACTTTTTCTTAGAAAAAAGGAAAAGTATAAAAGAAAATCAAATTGTACATGAGAGCGTTAACGAAGTTCTCAAAACCTAAATAATGCTAACGCTAAAACCCTATTCACTGCCATATAAGAATAGGTAAGCAGTCCACTATCTATACTAGATGGTACTATGTTCCCACAGCTGTGGCTCCGGACCTTTTTTTGAATATATGGGTCATAAACCACCACGTTCCAATATAAAGCCAAGTGCGGTGGCTGGTGATATGCCTTCGTATTATTGTAGTCATTGGGAATCCTCACGAGGTTTTCCTTCACCGTGAGAGAATGCAAATTCCACATAACTTGAAAACCAAGTGGTGTATGGATGGATGGTAATTTGAGGGATGTGCCAACAAGCTATAGTAGCTCAAATTTTAATTTTTCTTTTCCTGTCTCATTTTACTTTAATTTTATTCTTGTTAAGACTAACAATGTTTGTATATATTTTTTTCCTTATCTTTATTATTAAATCAATATTTAAAATGTTCTTTACATCTTCAACTGCACTCCTTCACTTAAACTTTTAAGCAAATAGAGATAAGAAACAAATAAAACAATATTAATAAATTATTCAATAATTTTTATTTTTCAATATTACTCATATGTAAATAATTTCCTTATGTCATAATTAAAACTATGTTTTATAAAAATATTTACTTGCAATTATGAGATAAGTAGAATACAACTCAATATTAGAGATTGGACATATATTTTGAGTTTCTGTAGCCCAAGAAAATATTCACATCGTAAGTATTAAGAATTAAGTCTTCAGGGCTCAAAACTTTACACAACTTTACAAAATTACGAATTAGATTTACTTACTTATTTAAATAGTTATCTACTTATAATCTATCACAATGCATAACCATAACAAAATTACCCATGCGAACTTAATTTGTACATTAAATGCATTAATATCTATTAGTTACTTATTTACTAATAAGGCAGTTACGAAAACTTACGTTATGTAAAGTTCTTTATAATTATTGTCATATAATCACAAGATGGAATGTATGTAGGCATAGAAAAACAGGAAAAAATAAGCTAGAGTATCAAATACGATAAAATATTAGAGATTACTTAATTTAACATTACACGCCACAATTTCAAAAGTAAGTAGATAGACAAAAATATAATTATTAATATACCTTGAGTCGGTACAAAACTGTACAGTAGGTACTAAGTTAATATTTAAGTAAAACTTAAGTACTGTTTCTGAACAGTTGGCACATTCGTAATAAGTAGAGAAATAAAGGAAGTCACGGAATGAGAATTAAAAAGAGAAATTCTACTCAAACTTTGAATGCTATCAAGTTATTCGTTATAAAATAGTTACAAACATGACTCTAAGAACAAACGAAAGAAAATGGACTCGATGTGATGCGATTAAAACAAAATTGTGGTAAAAAGAAAAAAATACATGCAAAAGATGTCCAACAAAATGCCGAATTTAAAGAAAAACAATTCGTTGTAACATAACTCACAAAATATTAAACTACTAACTCAAAAATCGGTCTCGACTTAACAAGTGTCCAATAAAAAATTTTAAAACCAACTTCAATGTAAAATAAAAAAAAAACAATAATTATATGTCGATTTTATAAAAGGGACCTTTGAAATGTAAATTTTCAAAATCTGTAAGATAGATAATAAACACAATAAAACATAATAGATTACGAAACTTCTGTCTTTGAAGTCGGTTAATATAAAAATACTAATTGACAGATTGTAGGGAAAATAAAATAAAACATGATTTATAGTAACGTAACGCAAGGTTTAGTTGCTGAGCTGCGGTCTCAGAGGTAGAGAGCCTTCCACCCAGAAGTTGGGACTCTCCAACATTGTCTGCCACAGGCTAACTTCCTTGCCGACGCTGTCCATCCAGTTCACACTCGCACCCATGTATGTCCCTGGAAAAGAATAACTACATTAGTATTTCTATATCAATATTATAAAGAGGAAAAGTCTGATTGTTTGTTTGACGCAAATAGGCTACGAAAATACTGGACCGATTTGAAAAAAATCTTTCAAAATCAAATCATTTATTAACCTTATGACTACTTTTGTCATACACGGCACATCACTTACAAATAACTTTTTATTAAAATTATATAATTTTTAAGAACTAAACCACAATAATTAAGATTAATAATAAAACTATATGATAAAAATAAAATTAAAATTATTCTGAAAATCTATTATGTGTCACTGAATGTAATTTATATTAAATGTCAAGAAGATGTTTTTTTATTAATCTTGTTATGTCCGATCTAATTACTACTATTTATATCTAATCATGTCAAAGCTTAAATTGCTGCATTGTCATCTGTTTCACTATTGGGAAGTTACATTATCCCCGAGCAACATATCCTTTATTTTGTTTCTCTTTACAACTTAGATTATTTTATAGTATAACTGCTAGTATTTATTAATAACTAGCAGACGCGGCAAACATTGTTTTGCCTCACTTAGGGGTACATCGCCATATTGATTACTTACTCAACCCAGTCGAAAGGTATCGACATCTGTTAGAATCATTTGGAGTTAACAGATAATTGTGACTGTCAAATAATAACAGACAATAATTAGCAATAAATTAAAATTGCGACTATAATTTGAGATATAAACTATCCTATCTCTCAAGTTGGATCGAACTGCACAAGGTGTGCGAGTTTTATTATAATCGGTTAAGCGGTTTAGGAGTCCATTGAGGACAAACATTGTGACACGAGATTTATATAAATTAAGATAAGATTATTAATATTATATGTATGTTTTTTTATTATTCTTTATTGTACACTACATCCTTCTTTAGTCGTTTATAAATTCCTTTCCATCCAAAGGTTGCCTGAAAGAGATCGCTTTAAGCGATAAGGCCGCCAATTGTGGTACACTAATTTTAAGTTAATTGTCTTTTACTGTGCCTTTTTTATTTATGTGTCCAATAAAGAATTATAAAATTTCCATGACACAATGTTAGTTACCGTACACCTCCGAAACGGCTTGACCGATTTTTACCAAATTTCATATGCGTATTTAGTAGGTCTGAGAATCAGCTACTATATATTTTTAAGGCAAAACAACGTTTGCCGGGTCAGCTAGTTTTATTATAATCGGTTAAGCGGTTTAGGAGTCCATTGAGGACATACATTGTGACACGAGATTTATATATATTCTATGATGATGTCCGTACCGGTTCCAAGCGACAGCCTGACGGCGCCCATGAAGTCGTTGGAGGCGAGTCGGTCGCGGTCCCACAGCGAGAGCTCGAGCGCGCGCGCCGCGAGCTCCTCCCGCTTCAGGCCGCGGTACGTGAAGCTCTGCTCCCAGCGCGGGCAGAGCGTGCGCCGCGCCACGCTCGTCTTCTGCTTCACCAGCCGCCCGCGCTCCGGCAGCAGGTAGCTGCGACACAAATTCAAATTTATTTATTGTTGCAGAACATGGGTAATACAATAAGATAACATATATAACAATTTGAGTGCGCCATATTCTTAACCTTTCGGCATGCAATTAAAAGAAAAACAATATACATAGATGACAAAATTAAATATTTAGTGTACTTCCGCTGTGATCCGAAATCCAAATTAAGACAAGTAAAGGAAAAATCAACTAAGATCAATTAACCAAGCTTAATTAACTAAGATTAATTAAGATTAACGTTACCTATCACAATTCGGAAATTCTTAACTCTACACGTGTTTCGTCTAACCACAAGGCATCATCAGGAGATGCTGACTCTTCGAACGACATGTCGAAACAATATACTTTTTATACAGTTCTGTACCTAAAGGGTACTCTATTACTAAGCCTCCGATGTCCAATTTCACGTGCCTTACGGGTAAGAATATAGCTGACATGATAATATATAGAACAAGCGCTCTGAATGGTTGCGGGCGGTGAAGTGTGACAGAGACGCCACACAAGTAACATCTTATGGAGCGAGGACGGTCTGCCTCCATCTAGCAAAGGGATATCCCCCCGGAAGATGTTGTGTCCGGAGACGGCCGTCCGATGGTCATGCATTGTAGCTTGAACCAGTCGCACGCGCGTTGAAAATACCGTTTGCGCGATACAGGAGAACCGCTCTGATTGGTAGCGGGCTATGAAGTGCGACAGAGACGCCACAATCTTATTAAAGCTGTATTCAGTGAATAAATGTGATTTGATTTCATCTGTCTGTCTGTTAAATAAATACACATGTAATTTTATTTGTGTATAACTTAAAACATTAATGTGATATTTCTGTAACTCAATTTAGAAGCAAACATTTGATTTCATTTGTCTGTCTTTCACCAGGTTTCATCTCATAAACCGTGATAGCTAGAGATAAAATGTTTCACCAATTATGTTTTGCTTTGCCTCTATACAACAATTAAATAAAAACATAAAGTTATTTAACATATACGATACATGTTATATCCTCACCATGGTTTTCTTCATAAATAGAATGGTACCGTTAAATTAAAACAATATTATAAATGACAGAATTTCAACTTTTCTTGGGCGGGGAGAGCAGCGGCAATGCGAAAACGGGCCTGCGTCCCTGCCCCCGTCGTGAGATGGGACACCGTGAGGTTTTAGTCGGTAGTGACGGCCCTCTGGCCCTCGAGCCCGACATACCCCGCCCGCCTCCCCCAGGCTTGTGGCGGGAGATGCGTAAATGCATTTCCTCACGAAAAAAATGAACAATAAGGATTGACAGTCTTATGTGCTCTTCTTTAGACCATACTTCCTGTTAATTATTTCTCCTACTTCAAGCAGTATCTCTAGTAGTGTCTTACCTCTTGCAGAAGACATCAGCAAGTCCTCCCGGCTTGGTAGCGACGAGGTTTTTAGCTTCCTTCACCAGCACATGTAATGTGCAGGTCCCCTTCATAGCGCCAGTCTCTGCTACTTCCAGTTTCAAGCCCAAGATAAGGTCTCCTCGGGTGCCTTGCTGCTCGTCGAATTGTTCCGTCTGGAAGGGGAGGATACGTAGATAGATATTTAAAGACCGTTTTTTTGGTGAATGATAATTTCTTGGTTAAGATCTTGCAAACAGTAATTTCTATTTACCAAAAGTCTCCTCTAACATGACAGGTTCTGAATTTTGTTACGTACAATTTAATCAGTAGTAGCGTATATAATTGAATTTTACCTACCATGTTATTTTTTTTAATGTAATTAACTTTTTTAAATTAATTTAATGTGAGACATCATAATGTATACGCAATGTATATGTAAGTATATGTAACGTAAGAGTATATAATATTGTATATATAAAGTATATAAAGAAACCAGCCAACTTTCTGTAGTATGTACATAAATATATGTTTTAAGAGAGTAGGGTTTCCGAGATTATTATCAATCATAAAGCATCAGTGTTATTTATAGTATGGTTTATTCATCCAGTTTTTTTCTAGGCATATCCTGACTTTGTTTCAACTATTCAATCCATATTGTACTATTATGAGACTTTGCTTTCTGACTGTTTTAGAAAAATCGTGTGAACATCAATTTGTGGTGTCTCTGTCGCACTTCATCGCCCGCTACCAATCAGAGCGCTTATCCTGAATCGCGCAAACGGTATTTACAACGCGCGTACGACTGGTCCAAGCTACAATGCATGACCGTCGGACGGCCGTCTCCAGACACAACATCTGTCCGGGGGTCTTTTCTTTTCTTTGTCTTATATTTTGTCTCCGGACACAATATCCCTTTGCTAAATGGAGGCAGAACGTCGTCGCTCCATAAATTCATGCGAAATTCTAGTTTCAAACTCTTGGGAAACTTACCCTCTCATGAAGTTTATACCACATGGGCGCGGGGTCGTCGAAAACGACATCGGCCAGCGGCAGCGTGACTTCTCCGAGGAAATCGTTCCGACCGAACATGTCCGCGTGCCACACGCTCAGCCACAGAGTCCGCGAGGACAGCGCGCTGAGCGGCTGCGTGAACGACAGGCTCTCCTCGAACACCGGGCTCAGGGTGTTCTTCTTCACCTTCGTCTTCCTCTTGCCAGCTTTGGACTTGTCTGGTAACAAGTACATCTGGGAAATGGATAAATAGAAGTCAATTAATATGTAGAAGAGATTCATGTTCAAATTCTTTATTTGGACGGTTAATATTCTTACAATTAGTAGCAAATTCTAAGGGATATTTAGTTACTGGCTAAGTTTTCTTTATATTTTCGTAGCGTTACCTACCTATTTATAGCAATTTCAATACCATTATAAGAACGCTAATATGATCAAATCTGCTTTTTAGGGTTTCGTACCTAAAAGGTAAAAATGGGACCCTATTACTAAGCCTTCGCTGTCTGTTTGTCTGTCTACAGGCTGTAACTCAGAAACCGTAATATCTAGAAAGCTGAAACTTTCACAAGATATGTATTTTTTTTACAACTTATAGGTTTGCGTTTGACCACAGTTTGCCTGGGGTTAAACAGCACTAAGATCTACGATGTTACAAGTTGTTTATTTTATTAGTTTTGTATGACCATTGTGCTATTCAGCGTGGAAACGCAGCCTGTGTTATGGGCGCCTTTGCACCAGGTACGGTCATGGGCGGGTTGTCCTTACATAAAACGTTTTTTGTTTTCTTTAAATACAATATTTCTCTCCTAACCTGAATCTTTGGTTTATCCCTTACATTTCTAGAACTGTTTGCGGGCTTAACGCAGCTAGATACGGAAACGTCATTTAACGGACTTACCTTAACATAAGGATCAGATCTGTTCCGCTTGGTGTCGACGGCCGCTAGGTCTCTACACCGCTTTATGCCAACTTCCAGAGCTCCCAGGCGGTAGTTGTAGAGCAGAGAGAACTGCACCTCTCCCCGCACGGTGACGTTGCACCGGGTACCCTCACCCGCGCCTGAATACACCGATGCCATCGACTCGGACCGGTTCTGTAACGAAGATTGGGGAGTTTAAGATTTGTGCACGGTTGGTGTGTATTGGGTTTCTTATTGGACACTAGATATAAATAAATATTAGCACACATTTCAAACACAGCTGGTTAACTCTTTACTGAACCATTTCTAGTTTGTGTTATGGTAGCTAACACAATGATATACTACATATACATACATACTTTTTATATAGATACACATTTAACACCCAGACCCACAGTTAACAAATTTAGTTAAGCACAAAGATGTTGGCCGTGCCGGGAATCTAATCCGGAACCTTCTGATTGGCAGTCCGGCATGGTAACCAATACGCCAACGAGGTCGTCCCTAGTAAAATATCTAAGTGGGTAGGTATATATTTTTTTAAATGTTACCTATATACGCATTTACAATGACATTGTCATCATCACCCAAAGCCGATTTGCTGCCAATGTGGGAATAGGCCTCAATAATTAATGTTTAAACTAATTATTTTGTAGCGCCTGTAGCTCGGCTAGCTAAGGTGATCTGACGCGATCATCTAAGCTAGGCAATGGTTGATGCGGACGGTGTTTGGATGGATGACCATACACAAGTCGCTACCATGGTTGGATGACACATTAAATAGTATGTAAGTCTTAGTATAAGCGGTTGTTAAGCCAAGTCAAGCCAAGAGGCCTTCGGGCGGCTTGAAACTCTCGGCACCAGAGCTTAGCCACTTAGCTCATATGAAGACGAAGAAGACTTTATTTTTTCATTAGAATAATTTTATTTAACCAGTAGTTATCTTGGCGATTCAATTAAACATTACTTAAGCGGAGTATGTTTATGCGTTGCGTTTTGATGGTAAATTAATTTACAACGCCTTGGCTATGTCACTTCTTATACCCAATTATGGTCTTATGTTAATCTGTGATGTTAATATACATACTTAAGTATCAACATTTTTTAATTTTTGTATAGGTTAAGAGTTTCTACATACTATGTACGAGTAGAGAATGTTGTATATACATCTTCGATATATATATTTGATCGAAGATATAAATAAACAATAAGCAAGCGTGTATTATCACAGAATAATAACTTGTACTTCAGTATTATTTAAATTTTTATTTGTTTGAAGGTACTTACTTTTAATGAAATCCGCTATAAACTAAAAGGCACCTAATTAGCCCGAAATAACGAACTACCTATAGTTAATAATTAATGTTTATTATCACCACCGCATGTTACACCCACAAAACATTTCTACTCACTATAATTCTGCGATTACAACTGAATTTAGTTCGACAAACGAATGTAACAATTTAATGATATTTGACACCGGTATTCCGGCGGTTGTGAACTGTGAATTGGTGAGAATTTCAGCTAAATTAGGTAAAATTAATTGTTTCAGTTGTAGTTTATAAGTGGGCTATTTTTAACGCGGCAATGGGAATTTGGGTTAGGCTTTTATTGGATAGTATTATATACTCTATACATAGATACTCTAGACATAGAGTACTTATAAGGTTGTACGTTATATAAGTAGCTGCTTATATAGTTACTGCCCCTAAACAAATCTAGAGATATTACTAGGGAGGGAAATATAACGTCAAGAAATATAATTTAATGTGTCAATTTTATAACGAGAAATAGTCCTACAAGGCTTTTGTTCAACAAGAGATTGGTGTAAAAATGCATTAAATTTCATTTAAATCGATGTTTATACTTAAAGTTAGATATACTTGAGGCAAAAAGGATAATTTGGTAAATGCTATAAAATCTCGCGTAAATGATAGGCCTACAGTTTTTTCACTTTCATTATCTTTAATCAAATTAAATAACCGTTAGAACCTGAACACGATTACGTAAAATACACTAAATAGTTTTATAATTTGAAAATAATCGTTTTAAAAATTAAAAATGTTGTAGGTATACATTTAAGGACATAAATAATTTAAAATTTTACTTTTTTAAGCATAGGTATTGGTATTATCAAGGTTCGTTAGAACTTAAAATTTAAATATTGTAAGTTGCTGTTCTTTTATAATTTATTTCCTGAAAATTCTACTGTCGCTCGGCAGTCGCTTTACTCAAACTTGTATCACGGTTGAGCTCGGTACATAATTACAATATTTTGGTCACTCCACTCCCATATTATATTATAATACGAGATAGAAATATTAAGTACGACATTCCAAACAAAATTTATGCATTAAAACTTGTTTATCAACCAGTATAGCCAAAAAATTAAGCACAACTTTGATGTGGGTTTTAAATTGGAGTATTTATGGTCAACTTTGTAATTTAATTACAATATCTCTAACATTATGGAAGTTCCAAATGTAAAACAACATTATTGTTATATACCTACATCTTATAATTAAATAATTATTTTTTTACGATTAAAATAAGATCTGCAACTTGTAGGAATAAAAGTTAATACTTATCATTGTCATTTATATAACTTAAATGGGCATATTATTATAATAAAAAAATGCAAATAAAATTGGAAAAACATATTTGAAAGCTGGTCACTATGCGGCGATCTCAATGCTCAGCAATTTCGCTTTACAAAGAGCATCATTGCCAATGCTTCTTTGCTCGCCTGGTATAAATGGTTGATTTATCGACATACATAACACCTACATAATTATATATATATATTACTGTGGGCTGCATAGTATCTATTGTACTTATACAAATTACTTATTCCATAAATAAGTTAAACAAAAAATACACAAAAAGTAAGCCGTTAGATAAATTGCTTGACGTCCAAGAAACGGGTAAGGCAGGTTTAAGTCCTTGATAATATACCTCACATAGCTTCGTCAGAACAAAGTTATGTGTGTTTAAGAATAAGTAGATTCATAATTGATTCTTAAAGTTATGTAATACCAACCTTTTGAGTTTGGTATTTTTTTGGTTTGGTAAAAAACAGTTCCATATTAACTGAGTTATGATTAGTTTTTTTTTATATTTATCAATATAGATTAGTTAACTCGCCTTGAGTGTATACATTATAATTATGTATTATATAAAGCATCGTCAAGGAATCTTGTCTTCTGTAAATAATACATAATGTGGTGGATTTAATTGGCGTAAGTATATAATTATGCATGAAAATAATCTTAACAGGTTTTTTGATGCAATTGCTTAATATGGGAATATAATACCTATAACATCGATAAGCAATTAGAAAAATTTGTAAAAAACATCTATAAGCTTAAAAAGTCTACGATTTTATTTTCGTACATATTTATTTTTAGTTCAAATGAACAAATTTTGGGAGGAAAAATAATAAGGTTAGTTGAGGTATTATGTATGTACGTGCATAAAAATCACACAATGCAATATGTTATACATCTGTATATTATATACATGTGACAACAAATTACAAACAGATCTGCACTTGCAGTATGTATAATATGTATACATACATAATGTAGTTTTACACAAAGATATATAAATATTAGGACACATTTCATACGAGGCTGGTTAGCCCATACTAAACAATTTTTAGTTTGTATTATGGTTTTTTTTACACATTCACATACAGATGGTTAGCCCCATACTGAACCATTTCTAGCTCGTATTATAGTTGCTAACACAACTGATATACTACATATACATACATACATGTTATATATAAATACATATTTAACACCCAGACCCACAGCCAACAAATTTAGTTAAGCACAAAGATGTTGACCGGGCCGGGAATCAAAGCCGGAACCTTCTGATTAGCAGACCGGCATGGTAACCTTTACGCCAACGAGGTTGCTAACACTGATATACTACATATACATACATACTCTATATGTAGTGGTATGTGAGTATGTGAAACGGTCCACTCGACTGCGCACAGCATTGAGTAACATTACTTTATCTGCCCACTGACGTACTTATAAGGAACATAGAATGTTGCAATATTGTTTTACTATGGTCAAAAGTTTGTAGCATGTAAGATGAAAATCTAAATACAAACTGTTGTGTTGGGGAAAATTGAGTATTATAACAAAACTTAACGCTATAGTCGGACGCCTCCTGTTTGAATAGAAGAACCATAACATCTGACGAAATCTGCAGGTCTGACCGCCCCCAATAAAGAAAAAGAATAAATTGCTAGTAACTAACTTAAACGTTTTTAAAGGTTCATTGCATAGAGGTACGAGAAAATCTGTAGATCAGCAATATTTTCATTTTTTTTTTAAATGCTGATTCGTAAAGATAATCGTGAGGAAACCTTTGCATGGTGGTAGAACCTCTTCTGGTGCACGCCTTTTTTTTAACGTGAGGAAACGCATTTACGCTTGCCTACTACACCCGGAACTTGCATGGGGGAGTACAAGTCTAGGGAGTGGCCCGCCTCAGGGACCCTCTTCGCTTTACCGTGGGTGACCAGGCCACGGTTACTGAGCCCCTTCGCCTCAAAAATGCGGGGCCCCACAGGAGGGTTCTGGTGCACGCCTGGCTAGCAACTACTCTCAAATTTGAAACATCTGTCATCAAGCACTTCACAATGTAACGGAAGCCTCCATAGAACCAGAAATGTCAAAATAGTAATGGCTACCTACCTTAGACCGATTTTAAACGTTGAGCAATAGTTACATAAATGATATTGTATTTAAATCCATAATTAATTGACGAACTCAGAATTGTTTGGATGCAAGCAAACTATGAAAAGGTTACAAGCGTTTGCTAACAAAATCTGCAGCTCTAGCTCTGTAAAATGCAGTCTAAAAGATAAAACATTGCCTGACTCGATTGCATATGTCGTGGCACTTTTCTAGAGCAACACCGGAAATAGGTGCTTTGCCAATCAATAAGCATCTAGGTAAATAACGAAATGTGACAGGTCTTAGTCAATAACGTTGTAGCATAACATTTCTAGGCTACCTAGCATTTCCTTAGCCTTTGGGTCTCGGAGGATGTTGCCCGCGTAACTATACCAAGCTTAACACGCTATCTGGGCAAACGGGCTGCAAACTGTTGGCTCGTCTATAAATTATTCTTATTTAGGGTATCGTACCTAAAAAGTAAACACGGGACCGTATCACTAAGCCTCTGCTGTCTGTCTCGTAGTGTTCGAAATCTAATGTACACGATATCAAATACATCTAAGTATAAAAACTTGTAACTGGGTTAGCCGTTGACCGTTTTATGGACGTCATAAAAAGTGAATTAAATATTTCACAACATTATTAAATCATGCCTAATGGTCTTACAAGTTTTAATGTTCGGTTGCATTGATAAAGATTTTTATATTTAACTTCTTTGTTACCACAAAATAGCTTTGAGAGAAACAATTAGCTGTAAAACCACATTTGCTTTAGAAAATAAGTGCATACATTCTTGTATTTGCTTTAACAGGACTTATTCAATCATAAAAGTTGAATTATATTTCTATTACTTATAACAAAAAATATTATAATTTTTTTTTCGGTATTCGGTAAGAGGGTAACCTTTTTTTTTACGCTTAATAGACTTGCGCTTGACCACAACTCACCTGATGTTAAGTGATATTGCAGTCTAAGATGAAACGCGCTTTCACTTTCCGGATTGAAACCTTTCGTTACTGCTAGTGACATACGATAGAGATGTGAAAAAAATGGCTAAATATTAATCTCTTTTCAAATTTTCCACAAACATAAATTCTATCGGCTTCTGCATAAATTTACAGGTACCTTGTATTGTTAATTCTAGTACAATATTTACGTGCACCTCGTTAAGCAGAGAGCGTGTCCTAAGTAACTCTATACAATGGTGACGGCCGAGAGACAATGCAAGTACCATGCTGTTTTACGTGTTTAGTTGCTTTTAGTTGAAGACCTGAACTTGCCTGTACTCAGTATTTTTATTCGGAGATGTTGTTTAAACTAGTCATAAGTTTCTTTATTGATTGTTTGACTGTTAAATTATTTTAATACTAATTAAGCTTTAGTCGTGGTGACCGCGTTGAAAGATAAATAAATCTAATATTGTTTTAGTTAAGGTGGTTAGAACATAAAATTTTATAATACCTAGATGTTTTAGAATAGCCTAAACTTACTCAATCTGAGATTTTGTGATTAGAGAAGCCTTAATGTACGAATAAATAATTGCATACGAATCTGTGATTTAAAAAGTCTTAATATTTTACATTGTATAATCCGTAATTTATAAAGTGATTTCATCTGGAATAAAACTTTATGAAAAATTTGCTACCTTTCATTTATAAAAAAAAAAAGATAGAATCGGCTGTGGATGATGACCAGAGGCTTTAATATGCACCATTATATATAAATAATTTTGTATTTTTTTTTTATTTGTATGATGATGTAATTTAGTGCATTTTAACCATTTCTAGTAGACATTGAAAGTGAACCTGTCAGGCGTGAATTGTGCAATGCTTATTTGTACTTGTAAATTACATACTAGACCATCTATGTATATAATTATGTTATTATCAAGCTACTTGCAGTGCAAGACATATGCTTCAGTGCAGTTGTGGAGCAAAACAACTTCACAAAGAAATACCAATAAATGAATATTTAATATGAAACAGTCACATGTAGGTACGAGTATAATACAGTATACTTTCAATATATGTATTTATTGCAATATTTTCTAAATTAGTTGTTATCTGAGAAGGTTATCTTATCTCACAATAATATCATAACGTGTTTGACATTTAGCTTTTGGAAGCTTACAAGATTTTTATCTTAAAGTTGCTATATCTTAATAATATAGAAGGACCTAAATTATGAAGCATCGAGGTCCTATTAATTACGACAAATAAATAAGTTGTCATAATTAATGGTTTAGTCAATCCTGCATTAAAATATAAATAATAAGTTAACGAATTAAATTAGCCGTCAGACCAAGATATTAACTAATACTACTACTAGAGTAAAAAATATAAGGGCGGATATAGTACTTGCTCAGTACTTTTCGCTTGAGCTTTTTTTTGGAAATTCTTGAAACAAATAGCTCCTCCATAGTTTGGCCACGGATCAGAATCATATTTATTTGTAAATAGAGTAATGTATATAATGATGTATATTTATGTTGATATGGAACACCTCAGAAGAAGTAGTAAGTAACAAATGGGAAACATTTGTTACTTAAAACAATGTATATGCACCCACAAACATTTGCCATTATACGATATGTACTCGTATAGATCTTTAATAAAAGAAAGGTGAGATGCGCCTGAGAAAATACAACAGTATGGTTACCTGTAAACCACTCCTGTTGAGTGAGAACCGCGAGTCCCTGTCCAGCATATCCCGCTCATGAGGCAGAGGGGAGTTCGACCTTCTGGGAAGCGTGGCGTGACCAGGCGACGTCGAGTCCGACAGGTACACCTCATCTGAAACAAGGACAAAGCATAACATTAAAAACGAGAAAACAGGCATCCTAAAGGGAGGTTCAGCGGCACACCAACCTACCCCTAGTAGTTTTTTTTTATTTTTCATTTTTGTCTTTAGTCTAGTAATGGTGTTTATATTTAGCCTTAAGTTTATTGAACAATAAAAATACATACATTTGAGATAACAAGAGTAATTTTGTAGTGGCAGCCATTTTGAAATTGAAAGTGGAACTCATTGTCGGAATCTCTGTTCCCTCTGAAGTATAACCACACTGTTTTCAAGGCGAGAGTGAATCGATTTCTTCTAGACAAGCGCGGTCCACTCTAGATCGCAACATCACTTATCATCAGGTGAGTTGCGATCAAGCGCTTGCCTATCCATCATAAATAAAAAATAATGCATAGTATCTGTATTTTACCAGTCAAGACCTTTCGTTATATACCCATATTGAAGGAGTTGTAAAATATACGTCATCCGCCATCTTGATCTAATTTTCTTCAAACATAAGAACACTCTAGACTTCCAAACCTTTCAAACGATAAAAAACGAAACTAATCCCTGACCATCCGATGGGAGCTACCATATCACAGACAGACACACGTCAAGCATATAGACCGTTGTTGCGTTGGCGGTTAAAAAGGACAAAGTTAATAATTAAACACGAGATAAAAATATAACGAACAAAAAACACGATGGCATTGGCGATAACTAAACGTTTAAAAATGAAACATAACTATCAAAACTATTTGGAGAACATTACACAATGCTGTTAATAAGTGGAATCGGTTTAGAATATTAGAAAATATATAGGGAATGTGCAGTGAATGCCATGAGGACCAGGCTAGATTTGTGCGCAAGTTGATTGTGTCTGTAGTTAAGGTGTGACTTTAGTAAAAAAAATATTTAATTATTTTGCATATCATACAGAAATGGTGCACCAATCTGATACAATTTTGTACCGTCTTCGTCGTTCAATTCGATCCAATCATCTTTTTTAATGGGACGACATCGCTTGCCCCTCGTCAGAGAGTTATCACACCATTCTAAAGACCTCAAAAACGAGTCCCTACAAGAAAGAACTTCTTGAAGAAATGACATCTTCTCACCGGGCTTAAGTGCGTTTTGACGATTGTTTGTATCTTTTAAAGATCCTACTTTTGACACCTTCCTTGTAACTTTTTTTGCAGGTACCAAACTTGCAGAGCTCGCTTTTTGTTCTGTTGCTAGTAATAGTTTGGTTGTAGACTTAGCTATTTCATCTTCAATATCTCTGGTCACTGATGCAGTAGTTTCCATAGGAGCCTCGTCATCGAGTGGTCTCGTGACGATTAGTTTCGGTAATTCATCTTGATTTGTGTTCCGTGGACTTGGTGATTCTTGATTTACCGTGTAACTTTTTCTCGAAGCACGCACTAGTGCTGAGGTTGAATTATCTTCGGGCGAATCGATTTCATCGTAACTTGATTTACAACACAAGCACCGCCAAAACTTATCACAAAAAGACATGTCTTTTTGATTGTTTTCACTGTAACTTTTATAAGTATTAACTGGGAAGTAGGAAGACGAATCCTGTTCCTCGGACATGAATCTTGGATTTTCAAAAGGCATATATTTATTTCCCGATTTATCTTGTAGGGATTCCATTTATTCACTAAAATTATAAACACGACACGTACACACGTAATGCGCGAACAACGCAACTTTGTTTTAATTCACATAAAATACACATGTTATCGCTGTATTAGGACGCTGTGGTCCGATTGTTTCCTGTTGAATTAGCGATAAAAATCGAGATAGAGCACAAATCACAATGCGAAACGCATTCGTGATTTAAATGATCCAGTGCAGTGCACCAAATCGGAAAGGATCGTGCTATATAGAACGTGTGTGAGTGACAGAATAGGAAGGCCATGTTAGAAGCAGGAAAATTAGCGGACCATGCATGACTGTAATACTTGTAAGAATACAGTATTATTCTATTATTTAATTACAAATTACTTAACAGGAATATCATAATCTTACAAATTTAAAGCGGTATAGAAATAGATAGAAGCTGGAGCAGGACATATAAGTAATTTTTCATACCGTGGGGCAATCCAAGAGTACTCCAGCGCAGCTTCTTTACAGGTTTATTCACCTCAGGGTTAGAATCAACAGCTAATGACTTTGTAGAAACTGACATATTCTTATGTCTCGAAGCCAACACTGGTAACGAAGATTTGAAATGCAGGCGAGGTATTTTGTGTGACAGCTGGGGACTATCGGAGTCCACTCCTGACTCCGTGCTTTGTCGACTCGATCCCACATTCTTGCCACCGATGTCTGACTCAGGTAAGTCTCTGGTCGACGATCCTGAATAACCAGATTCAGATTCATTTAAACTGGCATTGTCGGTTTTATCAGTTATTCTCTGATCTCTGATTTCTAGTGATATGTTTTGTATACCTTCAATTATTGTGTCAACGTCTTCTTGTGTTTTGTTAGTCTTGGTTTTGTCTATATTTGTACTTATTGACATCGTCTTGCTATCTTTAGGAGTTGATGTTTCAATCTGTACCTTGTGAACAATGTTTTCACTTGAGCCTGTAGGTGTGTGTTTTCGCGGTGAAACCAGGGGCATGTTAGGAATTGATTTAGATTTTTCTTTATTTTTGTCTTCAATTTTTAATGACTTGCAAGCGAAATGTTGAGCTTTCGGAGAACTATTTGGAGAGTTTGATTTAGTCAAACTACTGTTTGATTGTGTTCTAGTTCTATGAGATGGTAAAGATGATTTGAATTCTAAGTTTGGCACTATCTTGTCATGTTTAGTTAAACTTTTTCTTTGTGTGACTGTTGGTGGTGGTTTTTGGGGTGTCAATGCTTCTTCCTTACCTACGCGAGGTTTATGCGGGCTCTTGCTATCCAGATCATCAAGGTTTTCTTGACTTTTTGTTATATATGTGTTTGAAGTAATACTAATGCTAGGACTCTCGTACACTTTACGGATAGTCACTTTAGGTTGCACTATTTCAAGTTTCTTATAATTAGGCGATTTTAAATTTTCAATAGAACTGTAAGTGTTATTTTGCGATAAGTTACTATTATCTAAAGTAACGTTATTTTTAGTTCTTTCCAAAGTACTATTTGGAGTTGGTGTTTTACGTCTGATCGATTTATATGCCTCAAACATATTGTACTCCCTTATGTAATCTTGAATCTTTTTTTCCTTATCAACTTCAGGTTTCTTCTCAGGGACTGAAACATCTGTTGAGGTTGTAGCTTCTACCTCGTATTCAGTTGAACTATCAAATTTTTCTGGAACAACATCGCTGGTCTTTATTTTTTCAATCTGAGAAATATTTGTTTGTACTGCATTTTCTGTAATTTTTTTTTCAATCTTTTTTCCAATTGCATAATTTTCACTCACTTTTTGTGTCAGCGGCATAGCTTTAGGTTTCGATAGTTGAGATGCCAAAAAGGAGTATAATTTGTACTTTTGTCGGGTTTCTTGACGTATTTTAGGCAGAGTAGCAGGTTCGGGAGGTCCTGAAGTTTCATCGGCCACGGTTGTAAAACAATTCCAACACGACACTTCACTTTTCTTCGGGTCCACTATAGTTCCAGGCCCATCACTTTCATCCACTTTTTCACTTATCATTGTCCTTGAATTGATTTGAACCTGTCGTCGAGAAAACCTTTGGCAGACTAAACTGGCTCCTAAGGCGACTAGTGTTTAAATAAAAAGCCCGATATACTCCTAATGCCTTTTAAATGGATTTAATATTCATGGTTCCAAAGTATTACGCAACACTATCGAACAACAGTCTCGAATGAAGTCTGACCAGTTTTTGATCGTTATGTGAAGCAAATACCTGGCGACCTTAGAATATTATGTTCAACATAATTAGCAGCAGGTAGATACAGTTTGAACCTATCATTAAATATTTGGAGAACTCGTTGTGTGGTCATCCTAGTTACTAGTACTTCTCGTTAGTTGAGCACTTACCTAACGACGTCTGAATGTATGGGTCACAGGTTCAATTCAATTAGCTCATGTACTACAGGAGAATAATATTAATAGTTTTCAAGAAACAATTAAAGCGGAAGACTTTAGAACATTATCTTATCTAAGTAATAGAACACTCGATAATTCATTTCCTAAGTAAGATCTTGACCTCGTTAACTAATTTGAAGTTTAACCTTAATCAAGCTTTAAGTGTGACAAGTGTCAATTTGTAATTATTTCTTATTAGATTTAATAATATAAATAATTAATAAAAAAGTTGTGAAATAATGGAGTAGTAAAGCTGTTTGTATTTGGGTCGAAAAATGGGTAGGCACATGCAATGTCTATTCTAATTTATAATTCAGCCTGATTATTTGACAATAAAATCTTATAATTCACTTACAAAAGTATGATAAAATTTGAATAAGCATCTGAGAGATTATAATTCAGACCCGATTAGTAATCTTTAAATTTAGCAAAGTTGCAAAAACCTTATGGCCTCAGTCGAATAATTAGAATAAAATTTCAATATACTTTTGACATTCTTCTGATTTGAACTGGTTTTTATGTAGGTAATTGATAGCCAGGACATCGAATAAAATTGTAATAAAACTAGATGCAATAACACCTGGCATTAATATCAATTTTATAAAATAAATACTTCTTTTTAAAGCAGTCTTACTATAATTTTTAAGCAATTTGGAGAACTTTGGGCATCTACTAGTATACATTTTAAATTAACAATAAATATAAAATCCACCATTTTGTAGCGCGGGCTATCTTGAACCGATTTTCTCACATCTCAAATAAAAAGAACTAAATTTAAATCGTTACATCTATTCAAGGTAGGATGCCAGAGACAAACCTACATAGATTCACGTCAAACTTAAAACAGCCTCTCGTTTTTGCGTAGTGGGATGAAAACCCAAAGTTATAACTAGGGCTTTTCATAGGGCTTTTTAAAGTTCGTGTTAAATCAATTTGTTCCGTCATAGATAATACATTGATTCCTCGGTTAGTTGGTGATTCATCACAATAGTAGTTTTTTTTACCAAATATACATCTTACAAATTTGTTAAGTAAAAAACGAGACAAATCCGGTTATTGTAAAGTGGCCTGTACTCTACGCTACTTGCACGGGCACGGGCTATGGAGTGTTGGCCTAATACCTTGAGTAAACATGCACCAACATCGAATTTTGCATAATGGAAGGACATTTTGTAGTGCTCGCCTGGCTAGCAATCATCCTTAAGTTGCAAAATCGTCGCCAAGCACCTAAGGGTGTGTTCCGGCAGCCTCCTTGAGAGCCAGTTGTTCCTGACTAGGCATGCTCCACCTTAGACCAGAGTGACTGTCACTCGAGTGGTTACGCGCCTTGATGGTTAAAGTTAAGCTTGCATGAAGAGGCGAAAATAAAACGAAGTCTATATTATGTAGTTAGTTATGCAGATTCGAAATTAAATTCATGAATTTACATAGAAATATATAACGAAAGTTATAAATTTGTGAAAAACAAAATTTAAATTGCATAAGAATATATGTGATTATGTAAAAAGTAAATAGGTCACAGTACTGTGACATGCCAAAAAAATTAATTATACGATATATTTCCAATTATATAACAAATGTTATAAATATGTTGTATGCTACGAGTATGTTATAATAAATATGTTGAAAAATCTTTACAGATCGCCTTCAGTCTTAAAAACATCGAAAAGAAACATAAGTACCAATGTAATAGTCATATACTATGATCTGATAATAGTCAACTGTTTACTATATATCTATAGTTACATATACAAGTATGCATATAATATGTAACCACAATTCCCGTTCACACATTCCCTTCACTCGCGTCCGTGACAGTAGTTTACTGTTTTTGGCGAGAACAAAGCATTAACTTAGCCAACTGCAGCTAAAGTAAGTTAAATACCTACGCAAAGGTAAATCGATAATGACCTTTTATGGTGTAGCGATTAACGAGACAAAATACGTAAGCAAGTGGTTTTTTATACACATTTAACATCCAGACCGACAGCCTACAAATTTAGTTTAGCTCTAAGATGTTGGCCGTGCTGGGAATCGAACACGGAACCTTCTGATTGGCAGTCCGGTATGGTAACCGTTACTCCAACGAGGTCGTCAAATAATGCTTCAACTGTTTTAATTTTGTAGGTAAAAAAATAATTTCTACAATATAAGCCCATTCAAATGGTGGATACAGTAATTTGGTGGATTTCGGAAGAACATGAGATAAAAGTATCAAAATACTCGTATATAATATAGAACAGAAAATGCTAACCCGTGTTAGAGGGCTAATATTTTATTATGTAACTACGCGTGTATATTTGTAATATTGGTAACAGCCACGACATGGACGGTTTACTCGTAAAATAAAATAAATTGTAGTATTTTATTCTATCTTCTTCTTTTCCTTTTATCTTTAAGTTTGAACAAAATATATTAATATTGTGTAATATAATATAATTAAATATTAAATAAATAATACTCGATTGAATAAAGAAAACATTTGAGAATTCATGACCTCTCTCTTGCATAACCAAATGAGTTTGGCCAGAGGGAGCGAACTAATTTTTTTTTATTTATCGCTTCAAGCTCAAGCTTATATAAGTCTTAGACGTAAAGTTAACTGGTCAAAGTTGATTGCTCTGTTCATTAGAGGTGTACTTTCATTCAAAATTACGTATCAATGAATAAGTTTTATCAACCAACGCGCAGTATTTTACAAATTAACCTGTTATCGTTTTACAATAATCAACCTTACGGTAAAGGAAATAAGAAACAAGATACTTTGAAGCACTTAAATAATACATCGAAACGTGACCTAAATGTGTTTTACGTACACACAAGTACGAGTAACATAATGCATTGTAATTCTAACTTTGAAAAGGATGTCTCAGTATTTACCGCTCTCTAAGAAATTGTCACTTCTATGACTGCTAAGTAGCATGTAAAACTTCTGTTTTGTTAGCAAAGACTTTCTTTAGACGAAAGTACCTATATTGTCTCAGCCCAAGTGGGCATAAGTATGCGTAATAGGTAGATACGGAAATCTTTTGCTTGTTTTCTATTGCATTTTTAACTACTAGTGTCTAATACATAAAGCTCTAATCATTTTATTTACAAAAACAATTATTAGTTTTTGAACAAAGTCTGTTTTTATGAATGACAAATATCTTACGGAACCCTATTTTTTCCCAAAATAAAATATAGTCTATGTTACTCGTGGATAATGTAGCTTTCGAATGGTGAAAGAATTTTTAAAATCGGTCCAGTGGTTTTTGAGCCTATTCATTACAACCAAACAAACAAAGTTTTCCTCTTTATAATATTATATATATAAAATATATAAAAAAGTGAATAAGGTCTGTTTGAAACAATAAACGGAAATTAATGTCCAGCAAAAATATCTAAGTTTGTCTATTTATTAATACTTTTTAGAGATACTCGTATGTACTCGTATATGCAGATTAAATAAAAAACCCTTTTTGGTTTTTGTTGATATTTCCATAACACTTCCTCCGCCGTATTGCATAAGTTGGCCTAAAGTGGGCCATGCTAATTGGATGTATTTTGGTTGTATTGGTCAAAGCACGCCAACACTCGCGCCCACACAATAAGACATGTTATGGTGGAAATACACTGTGGGCACTTCCGTACAATATATTTCAACAAATATGTTTTTATAATAAAAAAATGTTTTTGAAATAGAATGCATAGGTGTAAAGAAAAAGTAATATGTGTTTGTTGGTTATGTTATAAGTGTCACTTAGTTTTGAAATAGTAATAATTAATAAGACGTTTTTCATGTTAATTTCTCTAGTTCTAAGATGAAGAAGACACAAATCATTCAACTCAAATAAAATGCATTAATTGCGTAATAAAAACTTCATAACCTATGATAGAGACATTTCTTTATGGAAAACCTATTTCGTTTTTTTTAATTGGTTTATCATAATTTTATTTCAAATCACTCCGAAAATACCTTAATTACTTTTTCATTTTCTTCGATGTAAAATTTCCATAGATTAAGGGGGGTACTAACTTAGATACGTCATTGAAGTTACGGTCATACTGATATAGTTTGATAACATAACCTACAAATTTTAAATTTTCTATGATTTCCATAGATTATCCTACCTTAGATACGTCATTGCAGTAGCGCATATGGTTTGGTAACCAACCATCAATGGCTGCCAACCTTAGCCAATGACAATTAACAACATCGTTGTTTGGTTTCCCGTGTGAAGCCACTGAGCTCATTCACTTTCATTACACGATTTCATTACAATAGGCATTTATGCATCAACTAAGTACGTCTATGAGAGTTTAAACTGCTGTAGTATGTATATTTTTGTTGCGTCTATCTTCTAGCTCATCGAAGTTAAGCAACGGTCGGTGCGGATAGTTTTTGGTTGGTACGTTCTTTTTTTTTATCGTATGTGCTAACTGGCCAAGCTCTGGTGTCAAGAGTTTTCAAGCCGCCCGAAGACCTATTGGCTTAATAACTGCTTGTACTAAGACTAACAGCCTGGACCTACAATTTAGCCGGTCATCCGACACAAATGAGAACTTCACTTTTTAAATAACAGTCTTGTACACGGTCACCCATCCAAAGACTGTCGGCATCGACCGTTGCTTAACCTCGATGATCACGTCAAATTACCTTAGTTAGCCGAGCTACAGGCGCTACACTTTTTGGTTTATTTAAGTGTTTAATTTATCTACTGCGATTCATACGAAACCAATTTGCTACTTAGTTTCATTTCACAACTACGAGTATTTCTCATTAAAGTGCATTTTGCAATGTCCACATATGGTAATGTATCGCTACAGGGCAATGCCTCTGGCTTGTGGCATTATTGCATTTGTTTACATAATTATACCAGCACACACGCGTTTTGTACATACTACGGTTCTATAAAATTAAGAATGCAATTCAAATTTGAACAGAACCAAAGAATAACTACAATAATGGGCAAGTGCGAGTTGGGCTCGCGCAAGAAGGGTTCCGTACCATTGTTGTATGGGAGCCCCCCTTAAATGCTTATTATATTTAAATTTTATATTACCAATTTTTACAGCTAATATGCATTTATATATTTTGTAAAAATTTGATGTGTGTAGCAGCTACCGTTGTTGATATATAGCAAAAATACGAAAAAAACACGTTTATTGTATGGGGACGCCTTTGATATTTTTTTAATTTTAATTTTTAGTATTTGTTGTTACAGCGGCACGGGAAATACATATCTTGTGAAAGTTTCAGCTTTCTAGCTATTACGACAGCCAGACAGACAGCGGAGGCTTAGTAATAGGGTCCCGTTTTTACCTTTTAGGTACGGATCCCTAAAAACCAGCTCATCTGTTGTTTAAAGAAATGTACTATACCTTTTTTTATTTCGGTAAAAGTTCACTTGTATTATAAGTAAGTAGTTAGTTAGTTAGTTAGTATTCTATGAAAACAAAACCGGTGTACATTTAGTAAAGGGTCAAAGAACTCTACGTTTAGCTTCTTCTTCCGCGTATTTCGTGAATTGCGGGTCATAAAACTTAAGTTGTTATTAAGCTCCATAAATTTGCAAAAGCTGTGCGCTACATTTATTTATTTAGACGATCAACAGCAGTTTAAACGTCTGGGATTAAATATACACAAGATTAGCTGTTATGTAACTATTTTTTATTGCGAATAAATAATTTTAAAACAAAAATTGATTATTTAGGTTTTTTGTTCCTACACCAAGTCAAACCACCACAACAAACAAGTTAGTTAAGACATTTATGTTAATTGGTATTTGCGCTGCAAATATTACAAAGAAATAAAATATATTTAATTATATTATATTCTTAAAATGAAATCATAAAATAGGATAAAAAATAAAAGAATGTATTTGTAAGCGCTACTATGTAGTTATAGTGAAACTCCATGTAACGTCACTCGATTTAACGACAAACTCTTTAAAGCGTCAAAATCAATTGGCTTTAGTTGGTTTAGCGTATATTCTCTCCAAATACTTTCTCTCCATTTAACGACCACTCTCTATAACGCCATAAAATGCACAGTACCTTCAGTATCGTTATAAAGAGTTTACACTGTATTATTGTTTAAATTAATCTATTTATCATCAGAAATGATATATCGATAAATAAGTATTAGGACACATTTCACACACGGCTGGTTAACCCCATACCGAACTATTTCTAGTTCGTTTTATGGTTGCTAACACAACTGATATATATACTACATAACCATACATACATATTTTATATTGATACATATTTAACACTCAGACCGACAGCCAACAAATTTAGTTCAGCACAAACATGTTGGCCGTGCCGGGAATCGAACCATAAATAAATTTAAACTAAAATGAGTTGACATTGAAACTAAAATGAGTGACACACTATCGTTCCGTCTTTTATTATTCGTAACACTAAAACTGCATTAAGAACTAGGTTATAAAAATCACTGAATCATCGGCAATGATTTGCAATTATTTCTCACGCTATGTTATCATTGCATTGACTCCTCTTACAATTTCAAATATCAACTATCTTCTCACTAACGTCTATTTATACACTATGCCAATTTCTAAGATCAACATTGTATAATTCGGTGTTGGTTTAACCTTGACATGAATCTGCAACTGGCCTTTTAATGGTTGGTAAATAGTAAGTAGTTTGTTGTTTGTTTGTAGCAAATATTTTCACTTTATTTTTTTAACTTCTATCCAATGATGTTCTCTTGCGTTTTTTTACTTGTAAGCAGTAAAGATAGCGGTGTAAGGGTCAATTTGACGACCTCGTTGGCGTAATACCATGCCGGATTGCCAATCAGAAGGTTCCGGGTTCGATTTCCGCCACAGCCAACATCTTTGTGATTAACTAAATTTGTTGACTGTGGGTCTGGGTGTTAAATATGTGTCTATATAAAATATGTATGTATGTACTATATGTAGTATATAATTGTGTAAGCAACCATAACACAAACTAGAAGTGTTTAGGTATGGGGTTAACCCGTGTGTGAAATGAGTCCTAATATTTATTTATTTAATTTTAATAGTAAAAAAGGTTTAGTCCTTGAAGGCACCACCAAAGTGCTTTTACCGTATATTTATTATGTATAATACATTATTAGTACTTAGTACGTAGTAATGTTTATTACACTCAACTTACATAATTATGTGAGGGTGAAATAAACTCAGATAACAAAGATATTTCATTTTCGTTAGATCGCCTCGTACAAAATGAGATCACATTTTGTGATAGCAAATTACATTGCTGAGATCTTGTTTGCTACATTTTTATGTCAGGCGTTTGTATTTACTCCGATATTCATATTTTCATAAACTAGTTTTTATAATTTTGTTAATTTAAATTTACTTACATGTTGTTGTTTTTTTAAAAGACGTAGTAAAATACTAGACTTACCGAAACAAATTATTTATTATTATTATTGGTATTTGATAAGTAAATTTTTGGGCCTTTGTGCAGCCTTTGAAATAATTTAATAAAAAATATATATTTAAGGGGACTCTCATACAACAATGGTACGGAACCCTTCATGCGCGAGTCCAACTCGCACTTGGCAATTTTTAATTCTAGTGAAATGTTTTACATGCAGCATCTATAAACATCTGCCTTAATATAGATGACCTTTAACTCAATTACTTAGTGGTTTAATTTCTAAAAGGCAAGGTGCGTTATACTGTTATAGCAAACACATTATGATAACATACGTGAGGTACGTATTGCGGTCCTGATCGGTGAAATATAATTAGAACCTATTGAATCTAAAGGTATGCGAAGTAATAATAATTACATCGAATTTAATACATTTTGTGATAAAATATAAATACTTAAAATTATCTTATATATAAAATTTCCGTGTCACAGTGTTTGTTACCGTACTCCTCCGAAACGGCTTGACCGATTTTTTTCCAAATTTTATATGCGTATTCAGTAGGTCTGAGAATCGGCTACTGTATATTTAGATTTTTTTTTTTTTATTAAGGCAAAACAACTTTTGCCGGGTCAGCTAGTAGTTATATATAATTTGTGGAACGGATTTGTAAGCTTCTGTGTAAAAATTAAAATTAAGCTATAATCTAGTAGAAAAAAAAATGTACAAAAGTTTTTAGGCATTTTTCGCTTATCAAAATCCCTTTTGCATGGTTTGACGATTTTGCTTATCCATGGCTATACGACCACATTTATTCATATCTATACGACTTCATTTATCCATCCATGGCTATACGACCACATTTATTCATGGCCATACGACTTCATTAAGCCACACGTCAACCACTTTTTCACCGGAACACAGTTTTTTTTTGGGAATTTCCATGAGCCTTATTACTACAGTCGTTCGTCATGACGTAATAAACCGCCCGCCCTAAAGAGGTACAGTGAAAGTAGTAGTAAACTTGTATAAGAACTACTTTGTTAATATTTATTTTTGTCGTGAGTTACATGATAACTCGTTGTCAGTTGTTTATGATTGGAATACCACGTATCTATCTAGTTCAGTGTATAAAACGACACTGAGGTGACTGTGCATTTTATGGCGTTATAGAGAGTGGTCGTTAAATAGAGAGAATGTATCATTGTATGAAATCCAAGCTAAACCAACTAAAGCCAATTGATTTCGACGCTTTACAGACGTCGCTTTGTCGTTAAATCGAGTGACGTTACACGGAGTTTACACTTTTTAAAGTTATGATAGCTCACTCAGTCGAACGTACGGCCGTCTTACGTCTCCAAGATTGTGGGTTTGATCTCCGCTAATGATCTCGAGCTTTCAGTGAGTGAGAGAGGGAGAGAGGGGAGGGGAAAAGATTGTGGCGAAACCATAGCAAAGCGAAGGTAGCATTTCCTAATGTTCTCCTGGCTAAGAAGCCACCCTCAAGTTCAAAAATCTATCGCCAATCACTCAACTGTGTTAGCACCGGCAGCTGCTTGAGACCAAGTTATTCCAGACTAGGCATGCTCCACCTTTGGCTAGAGTGTCGCTAACTCGTGTGTTTACGGGCCCTTCTAGTCGAATGTCTAGCTGTAATGAGTAAAAAGAAAACAAAAATAGAAATATAAACAGAACCTACTTGGCTATTACAAGGAGAATAATAAAACCAGTTTCGTTATCAGCATGTGATAACGCCTTAAACGCGTATTGTTTGGTAATCATTTCGTCAACAGCTGTCATCACACACCATTGTTTCATATACTAGCCATGTCCCGCGGATATACTCGTATTAAACCGGCACAATGTGCAGGTTATATATGTTAAGACCTTTGAATTCAAAGTGAGCGAACTTAACAGTTCAGTACTTTCAAATATACAGTGTAAACTCCATGTTACGTCACTAGATTTAGCGACAAACTCTCTAAAGCGTCGAAATCAATTGGCTTTTTTGGTTTAGCTTGAACTCCATTCATTTTCTCCATTTAACGATCACTCTCTATAACACATAAAAATGCACAGTCCCTTCAGGTTCGTTATAAAGAGTTTACACTGTACTTACATACATACCTAGCATTTATATGTATGTAACTAGCAGCCCGTCCCGGCTTCGTATGGGTTATAAAATAATCCAAGTTGTATGGAGAAACAAAATATAGCCTATGTTACCCGGGATAATGTATATTTCTAACGGTGAAAGAATCTTTCTAATCGGCCCTGTACTTTCGGAGCCTATTCGGGTCAAACAAACAAACAATCAAACTTGTCGTCTTTATAATATTGGTATGGATAAGTATTAATAAGAAACTTTAAACTTTTGCATTTAAAATAGGTATTATTGTTAATAAATATGACACCAGCTGTTGTCTGTATGGTTGTATTTTAAACTATGGTGAATGGAAAAGAAACAATAATAAGCAGCGGATTTTGCGTGAAATTGGTAAAATTTCGCAAGATTTATTTATATTGAAGGTCGTTTTATTGAGTTAGATTAACTTGCTTATTGTTTACGTATTACGTATTGGCGATACATCCAGGTGATGAGATGTCTGTATGACGCCGCAACTATGACCGTCCGAATCCAAAACCAGCAGTCTAAGCATATCCACCTGCGTCGAGGCGTGAGACAAGGGGATGTAATATCCCCGAAATTGTTCACAAACGCACTGGAGGATATGTTTAAGACTCTAAATTGGAGAGGACGAGGTATCAATGTTAATGGCGAGTACATCTCTCACCTGCGATTCGCGGATGACATCGTTTTAATGGCAGAATCGCTGGAGGATCTGCAGCAGATGCTGGACAGCTTAGCTGACTCTTCTCGACGCATCGGTCTCCGGATGAATTTGGACAAAACCAAAGTCATGTGTAACGAGCACGTTACTCCGGAGCCGATTGCCGTTAATGGTTTCTCTCTAGAAATTGTTCCAAAGTATGTGTACCTAGGGCAAACGCTCCAACTAGGCAAGCACAATTTTGAGAGGGAGACCATGAGAAGAATACAGCTGGGCTGGGCAGCATTTGGAAAACTTCGTCGAGTCTTCACGTCATCCATACCGCAAAGCCTGAAGACACGGGTATTCAACCAGTGCGTCCTACCAGTCATGACTTACGGAGCCGAAACGTGGACACTTACGGCAGGTTTGGTCCGAAGGTTCAAAGTCGCTCAGCGAGCTATGGAAAGAGCTATGCTCGGTGTTTCTCTACGGGATCGTATCCGGAACGAAGTAATTCGACAGAGAACCAGAGTCACCGACATAGCCCAACGCATAAGCAAGCTGAAGTGGCAATGGGCCGGACATATCTGCCGAAGAACCGATGACCGTTACGGTAGACGAGTTCTAGAGTGGAGACCGCGTCTCGGCAAACGTAGTGTAGGACGCCCTACAACCAGGTGGAGCGATGATCTGAAGAAGGTAGCGGGTAGTGGATGGCGAAGAGAAGCACAGGATAGGGCCAAGTGGCGTGCCTTGGGAGAGGCCTATGTCCAGCAGTGGACTAGCATAGGCTGATGATGATGATGATTGTTTACGTAATAATATATACTAGAACTTTATAGTAAGCCCCTTTTAGACCTGTTTTAACTATTAATTTCACGATTTGATTAATTTCTTAGGATTGGAGTCAAAGAATAATATATTTATGTATGTATACTGTTAAAAAATACATTTCTTTTAAAATATTTTGGTTAAAGAAACATATTTTACGTATTTTACACGGGTATAAATTCAAATTTAGAAAACCCCCGACGTTTTCAGGTAGCGGTCAACTTGCGACTTGAAAGATAATCTGTGAAAGACTAAGGAATGAAGCTTGTAAAAACGTAATCAGACGAATTCCGGCTTGGTTACGTGAGTAATCCCGCGTTTCGCCAATAAAAAACGAGCTTAGTTTTATTATAATCCGATCGTTCACTCTGCATTAACCGTTCTAGTAACGCGACTGCGTCCATTGCACTTAACTTGTTATAATTACTTCAATTATTATAAAATACAGTTCTTTACAACCTTCATAGTGTCTACAACGTCGCTTTTTACATAATGAAACAAATGTTATTAATTAATTTTGATATTTCAATTTGATTGAAGTTTAGGGGTTTTAGTCTAAACGAACGAACAAAGACTTTATGAAATTCACATACACATAAGAAATTCACTTCACATCCGACTCGGCGTAATTTTTGTAAGTGATAAATTATATTTTCAATCGTCATCAGCCCGTTTGCGTCCACTGCTGGACATTGGCCTCTTCCACACGAACGCCACGCGACCCTATCCTGGGCACCTCGTCTCCATCTACTCGTCATTGTCATTGCTCATCACAAGAATTCAGAAAAAGATGTTCTTATTAAAAGTTATTTTATTCTCATTGATGTACATATATCTGTTCGAGATTAATTGCATCGGGAAGCGGCACTGCGATGAGGAATGCAATTATGTGCGTTATTCTAATGCGGAAGGTCGACCGCATTTGTTACATACATGCATTCATGTGTTCTTATAGAACTACAATGCTGCTGTGTCCCAACTAAAATGCCGTTATCTTAGTCAAATTGATTAGGACTTAACGGCATTATAGTTAAAGTACGGCAGAATCTAGATATATAAGCTTTATAGAACGGGCATTGAGCTTGTACGTTTCGTCGAGTTTTATTTTCATTACGTTGGAAAACAGCCTCAAATTTGGCTTGTCTCGTAAGATGAGTGAGCTCTTTAAAAGAAGGAGATAGAAAATTATCAAAAATCGATATGGTGCAAATAATAAAATTCAAAAAGTACTTGTCTTTAAAAATAATAGCTTATTTTACCATCGGCAATTTCATAGTTAAACCGTTTGTAATTTGTGCATTGTTACCATGGTAAAAACTTCCATAAAAATACATAATCGCTGTTAGTTTGCCATGTTAATAGAAAGTACCGAGACGTAAGCGTAGATGCGGTTTCCCATAGTAAAGTCATGGCGTTAGAAAGTGGTCCCAACAACCTTTACTTTGTAGGCGCGATAAATCTATACGACTCAGGATAAATTCGTTTTCAACATTTTCTTTATCGGTATCAAATTTACGTATTATCACTTCTTTATTGTATAACAATCCGTATAAAATAAAATAAATGTTGTATTGTATGAATGGTAATTAAATACAATAATATCTGCTTCTTAGCTTAATTAAATCTTATTAACATGAATGAGTATCCCATCTTGAATGGTCAATTTTGTGAATTCCATCTGAAATTTTGGTGATCCTAAATGCTGGAGAACTCAGAGCCTTCTCTTACAAGGAGAGAGACATCCACTAACGGTCAAGTGGCGCATAACACAAGTCTTCGGGTAGCAACTTACTTCACATTAAATACGATGAAAATCGTATGTAACCTTTACTTACGATTTTCATTCATAGTAACTTTTAAGGACTATTTTTTATTCCTAATCTATTTTCCTTCCTAATCTATTTTCCAATTTAATTTATTTAATTGGTCAAAACTTAAAAAAATAAAAGCGCCGTACCTACTACATTATAATGAAGTATTCTTTATACAGTGTTGCGATCTAAACTTACCCCATATTCATTATCTTAGATTGACTTAGAAGATAACAAACAAGAACGTAGGTGTATGCGTTATAAACAACCAACCGTGTTGCACAAGATAGCATGGGTATATGTGCCGTGGAGGCTGTTGGGGATATAACTTTCTTATCTTTAACACTTAACAGTTCTTTGTCTAGTGACTAGTTCTTGAACGAATTTTGTGTAAGAAGAAGACTCAAAGAAATTTGGAAAACCAAAGGTTTGCTTTTTTAATTATTTAAGCGGATAAATAACTGATATCTGTTTCTTAGTTGTACAAGCTTCCTTAACAATTTCTTTATGAATAAATAAACTTTCGATGGACTTATTTCTAGCCTTAGTGGCTAGATTAAATTTGTTTTATTTCTTGTCACTAAAATAATATTTCGAAATTTAATTTTTAGCAACATAACAATTTACACGTAATTTTCCTTACTTACTCTTATTTTAATGGTAACTGTTTGTGTTTTGTTGTACACTGTTTTATTTTATTAAACAATACTAAATAAATTCGAATTTTATGCACATCTTTCAAATATTAAATAGGTAGGTAAAATAACACTACACAATGCAGGTGAATTAATATTTATTTTAGATTACTTTTTTTTAAATTCGGCATTGTGTGTAGTGTTTTATTTTTAAAACAGTTTATTATAATATTAAAACGATTTAGAAGTGGAACATTAACCAAGACCTCAAGCGAAGGTAAGAAGCAGTATTGTCTAAGTATGAAGTCATTCTGTTGCATCATCTGGATAACAACCTCGAGCAGACCTCTTAACAAAATATAATGAACCTCACCAGCTTTGGATTACCTTGATTACTATGTACAAGTATCACTGCAGTTTTGTTTATTTTTATCATTTAAATATTATTACGATTATTGCGATTATATAGACGATCTCGTTGGCGTAATGGTTACCATGCCGGGCTGCCAATCAGAATATTTCGGGTTCAATTCCCGGCACGAACAACATCTTTTTGCTTAACAAAATTTGTTGGCTGTGGGTCTATATCTGTTCCTGATCACATAAAATTTCCCATTGTAAAAGTGCGTTTCCGTGGTCCAACCTATGCACGGGAAATGTTACTTGTTGGACATACCTGTTGGACCAAACTACAAGTTTGAACAACTTTATTTTAGGTAAGCGCGCTCCACCCCAGCTGCAGTAACTTATCATCATGTAAGTTGCGGTTAAGAGTAACTTAAGAAGTAAAAGATAAACATAATATTTGCAAACTATGTGTGAATAACGTACTAAATTTAAAAAAATAAATTAGTTAGTTAACTAACAAGTCACTTCATTTTTTGGCCTTAATTGCTTACAAAGTAATGAAAGTTAAATAAAAACTATATACGTATAAGTTTAATAGGCTAGATTTAAGTTTCCTTAGGGAAAACCGCGAGCTGTTCCTTAATAAATTCTTTATGAAAAATAAATTTTCGATGGACTAATTCTAGTCACTAGGCTTCAGCTTAAACGACCGAAATGTGTTTTATGACAGAAATAATATAACTTAATTTTTTTTTGCAACATGACAATTTGCCATTTTCCTCGATATACTATATTATCTCTTGTACAAAGTTCAATACGCTACGAGAGCAGTTAACTATTGTGTCTAACGGTAACTATGGTATGTGACCACCCCAGGGTAATTTACTGGCAATTTCGAACCTTGCAGAAAAACAGGCTTCTACTCATAAGAAACCAGTTTCTCATACAAACAGTTACTACAAATAAACGGGACAAGAGAATACATAATATTGTTAGAAGAGAAGAAGAGAGAATACATTATAAGTTCAGTCGGGCATGCGGTCTCTTAACGTCCTGTAGGGGGTGGATTCGATTCCAGCTAGTGAAATTGAGCTATCGGCAAAGGAAAACATTGTAAGGAAACCATAGCACAGTGGTAGAGCTTTTCCTATAACT
The DNA here is from genome assembly GCA_035578125.1 of Mellilla xanthometata. Lineage (NCBI taxonomy): Eukaryota > Metazoa > Arthropoda > Insecta > Lepidoptera > Geometridae > Mellilla > Mellilla xanthometata. Next base: position 559,509 of record JAPUBQ010000022.1, read on the forward strand.
TTGTTGAAAAGTCTGTAACTAAGCAACTGACGATGTATTTGGTTAAAATCTTAGTTGAAAAGTCTGTAACTAAGCAACTGACGATGTATTTGGATAAAATCCTAGTTGAGAAGTCTGTAACTAAGCTACTAACGATGTATTTGGTTAAAGTCTTAGTTGAAAAGTCTGTAACTAAGCAACTGACGATGTATTTGGTTAAAGTCTTAGTTGAAAAGTCTGTAACTAAACAACTAACGATGTATTCGGGCAGCCTTGAGAGCCACTAATTCCAAACCAGACAGCGACATTTGTATACTATCAATAATTAAAAAAAAAACAATATACCCTCCTTTGTCGGATAAAAAATAAAAGAAATTATATTCACTATTTTCGTCATCCTCACAGTGGTATTATAAAGCTGTTTGTAGATTTTTTCCTCCATTGATGTCTTTCAATTCATAAATAGTTTAAATACTTGAAGGTATAATAGTTGTAAAGTTTGGCATTCGTCTAATTTGCAAGAATGAATCGGACAACAGACAGTCACGGTTGTTTATTATTATAAAGAAATATTGGCAGAGACCTTGGGAGCTACTAAAATAGTGTCAACTTTGACTACAAACTTAAACCACAACAATTTAATTGATCGGATAAGCAAAATATCTGTTTTGACTGGTAAATTTTGCTTTTGTCTATATTTCTCGCGTAGCTACCGTTTACAAAAAAACTGAGAATTCACGCAGCAACAACTGAACGGATTTGGTATTACATTTCGGTAATATTCTAATACTTATGATTTTGTTTTGCAATACCGCAGGCATATAAAACCATGTGAAATAATAACAAAGGCACTAGTTACTTCTTGAATAGAGTAACTACGAATAAACCATAGTCAATTAACGTAGTTTACTGTCAATAAAGCTAGAACAACTGCGCTTTCATAACCGCATTGAAACTCTCCAAACCTAGGTGTAAAGTATGCCTTATTAGGGATACTGGTCTAAGATGAGTGGAGGTGTGGTGTTCGGTCGGAGGAATTTACCAATTTTATATTTAACTAATTTTGATGTTTCCTTTGCTTATCAAAGTCAAAATAATTTATTGATAACAATACAGTTACAAGTCACACATTAACATTAAATAATAAATCAATATTAATATTTAAAAAAAACAAGTGTAAATGTCCAATATAAATCAATAATTAATCATCTATAGTTAATCACGTAAAAATGGTTCATAATACGAACTTTGATGTCAAACCATTTTTTTTTACTCTAAATGGGCTTGTGCTTGGTCACAATCCACCTGATGGTAAGCGATATTACAATCTTAGGTGGAGCGGGCTTGCCCAGAAGAAACCGTTTCACTCTTGCCTTGAAAACCGCTAGATTATAATTATCGGGGAACAGGGTATTTGGCAAATAATTCCACACCTTTGCGGGACGCACAATGAAGATGGAGGCAAACCGCTTAGTACGCGACTTAGGTACCTCCACAGTATAACGATGCCGCCTTGGTGTTACTCTACTCGTCCGATGTTGGAATGGGGCGGGGGGATCAAATCATGCAAACCCGTTGCACGCTCTCAGAATAAATCGTGATTAAATTTTATATCTTAATTTGGTTCCAGATCACAGCGGAAGTGTTTTGGATTTATTTTTTCTTCTATCTACAACGGATTTCCGCAAAGTAACGCCTGATTCAATAGGTTATAAAAAGTATCGGCTCATAAATATGTAAGGGTATATCGAATTTGCAATCACGTTTATAATCAACTGTTGTTTTCCACAAACTTATACATAGACACATAATGCACAAAGTGAAAGCGTTAATACACGTAGCATGCCAATAAAAGAATAATGACTAAATGAACAATTGGTCACATGGCGTCAATAAAAACGCTTGCGAACAATACTTCCCGAGTTTCGTATTCAACGTGTGGAAATATTGTGGAAAAGCCTTGTGCTCTGTGTGTATTTACTACAAATAGATGACAAAATTAAATATTTAGTGTACTTCCGCTGTGATCCAAAATCCAAATTAAGACAAGTAAAGGAAAAATTAACTAAGATTAATTAAGATTAACGTTACCTATCTCAATTCGGAAATTCTTAACTCTACACGTGTTTCGCCTAACCACTTTTGTCATCTATTTACAATGGATTTCCGTGTAACGCCTGAGTCAATAAGTTATTTATTTACTACATTGTATAAGGTTAATCTACATTACTATTTCCATGGTGGTAAAACATTTTAAAGTACTCGCGTAGCTAGAAACCATCCTAATTATAAAAAATCAAATAAGTAGCCCACTATACGTTCTCACAGCTAAAACTCGGGGCCTTATGTCACGAGGAGAGACATAGCCCATAATCCGCTGGCCAAGTAGAAATGTCTTCGGATATTGTGTTCCTCAAACATGTCGGTTTCCTCACGATGTTTTCCTTCACCGTAAAGCGAGTGCAAATCCACACATAACTTGAGAAACAAGTCCACGCATAACTTGAAAAACAAATTGGTGTGGAACCGGAATCGAACGAGAGGCCGCCTGATTAAAAAGCTGACGTTTTTCCCAACGAGCCACACTCGCTTTTTTACGCCGACCCATGAAAATATCTTATTATAGTAATTGACAGGCCTGACATTGTAAATCATAACACGTAAAATAATAATACATAGTAGGTATAATGGAGCATCGGACACATCAATCATGTACAGGAAAGCACGTGTCCATTCAAAGTATTATGACAATGGTGTTGAAACACTTCTAGAAATATTTTAAGTAAACTGCGGTAAATTTTCAATGTTATGATTAGCACATCTTTACAACGGGGACGATACGCAAATTATTCACGACTAGTGTTGTTTCGCGATGTTACCCTTGGTTATCCGGGATTAAAAATCGTTTGTTTTAATCCAGGTTTTAGGCTATCCTTATTCCAAATTCCATCTAAACCGACTGAACCGATAGAGCGTGAAAGAGTAACAAATAAATCGGAGGCCTCTTTGCTTACGACTGTACTTAGATTAATTTAAAACAGTTGGGATTTACAATTTAACGTGTCATCAGACCCACGGTAGCACCCAAATGTGACACTTTATAATAGACATCTTTGTGCAAGGTCACCTATTAAGAGACTGCCCGCATCGGCCGTTGCTGATCGCGTCATATAAACTTCATAAACCGAGCTATAAGCCATACCAAACTTTAACTGTACTTGGGTTCAAAATTTTTTCAGTTCACTTCAGTTGCCATTCCATATTTGACATAATTACCTAAGTATTGCAATTTTTGTCTTTAAACTGTATTACTAAAAAATGTCCGCTTTTTAATCAAACGGCCCCTGGTTCGATCCCGGCCCTACACAAGTAGAAACAAGCCAATGGACTTGTTTTTCAAGATGTGTGGATTTGCACTCGCTTTACGGTGAAGGAAATATCGTGAGGAAACCGACACGTTTAAGGACTGTAATATCCGAAGACGTGTGTCATCCGCCAATCCCCAGGTTGGCCAGCGTGGTGGAATATGGCATATATCTCTCTCCTAGTGAGAGAAGGCTTCTAGTCCCAAAAGTGGGAACGTGCTTAGGCTATGTTATGCTGAGAAGTGATTAGAATGTAGCTACGAGTAGCTTATTGTTTACGTTAACTAACACATTTGCCAAGGATTTTGACCTCTACTAGGTAGCAAGATAGCGGTATTCTGTTATGGTTTCCAGTTCAGCAAAAGGCTTTGTTACTTAGCTATGATAATTAACCAAAAAAACTTTACAGCTAAATTTGGTACTATATAACGTTTCGATAATATTGTTAGGTGATGGATGCTTAACCCTGCAGCCTGGGTGAAAGAATAAGGCTGCGGTATTGCCCCTGCCTGTCGTAAGAGCCGACTAAAAGGGGCATCAGACTCGAGGGTGTTCGGAGATGGGGTTCCGACACCCACTCCATCGAGTCCGGGGTGAACGACGACGGCGTCGAGTGACCGTCACCGTCGCGAGAAGGGCCACAGCGCAGTGCAAGGAGGTCTCCGGAGTGTTTCCCGGAAGAACCCGGAGACCTACGTTAAGCACAGAGGCAGGTCACCGGGGGGGGTTTTAGTGGGTACAAATCCCACATAACCTGGCTGCGCCCCATCGTAGCCAGGTATCTTGTAGAAGATTTCCCCCTCGTCAACAAAAAAAAAAAAAAGGTGATGGATGCTACTTCTTATATTTCACTTTTTATCATGTTTCCTAAATACGTGTCAAAGAATTGATAGATCCATATTTAACCATTGAAACGAAGGTTACACATATTTTACTAACTAACTACTACAAGAAGTAAGCTATTTTTAATGTTAAGATAAATAGCTAAAGCTAGTAAGCTGTGCCCACTGTAGCGACTGTACCTAAGCTAACTAAGGTGATCTGACACGATCTTCGAGGTTAAGCAACGGTCGATGCGGACAGTCTTTGGATGGGTGACCACGCACATGACTGTTTATTAATAAGAGGCATTTTATCAGATAACACGTTAAATTGTAAGTCTCGGTTGTTAGGTTTACTACAAGCAGTCATTAAGCCACGTCAAGGGCCTTCGGGCGGCTTGAAAACTTTCGACACCAGAGCTTGGGCACTTAGCTCATACGAAGGAGAAGCCCACTGGCTGATATAATAATAAGTAGGTACACCGAAACTTCTATAAATTCTTTTTTGTTGAAAATGTCTTTGTTGTGAATTTGTTATGCGAGATGCAAGGGAATTTGCATATTTCATTTATTTTTACACGCTTTGTATTAGCTTCACCTGTATGTTTGTTTGTAACCGACTTCTTTGGGCGCGATTTTGACCCACTTTAAACGGCCAGATTTCGTTCAAACTTTGTAGATTTATTGAGGACCGATGACAATACACTAATTTGTTTTTTTTTTTTTTGTATTTTTGTTTGTAACCGACTTCTTTGGGCGCAATTTTGACCCACTTTAAGCGTGTTTTTTAGTTTGTTTTTAACTATTATTTTTTTAAGTCTGATTCTAAGAAAAATTCATTTCATTCACACCATGAAAACGTACCAAAGCCATGTTTAGAAACAAGCGTAGCTGGTTTCGGGTCCCCACAATGGGCTCTTACCGGATAAAGTTTAAGCGTGCATTGAGCGTGAAACCACGGTTGAGAAACGGCGGAACGGCGGCCGCTAACTTGTTATGGTACGTTTACACGCTTGCCAAGCCTTTTTGTTTTTTTTTTTTCGTGAGGAAATGCATTTACGCATCTCCCGCTACAAGCCTGGGGGAGGCGAGCGGGGTATGTCGGACTCGACGGCCAGAAGGGCCGTCACTACCGACTGAAACTTCACGGTGTCCCATCTCACGGCGGGGGCAGGGAAGCAGGACCGCTTCGCGCATTGCCGCTGCTCTCCCCGCCCAGGCCGCTGTCCGCAGTCCGAGCGGACCCACCTCAAGGGGGGCGACGCCCCTCTCTACGGCGCGAGCGATGCCCTGGGACAACCAAAGGCATCGTCACGCTTGCCAAGCCTTGGCAAGGATCGACAATCGCAAGCATGTAAAGAGGGCGTTTGGCTTGGCTTGCGTGTGCTTGTGCCTGCTTGCTTCCGATCCAGTCGAGTGTCGGTTTTTTACGCAGATCAAAGGGCGTTTGCTTGGATGTATATTGCAGACTGACGTATTCACAAGCGTATAAACGCCTTTCAAACGATTTGTGGAGGCTTGGGACTGTTTGCAGTTTGCCAAGGCTTGGCAAGCGTGTAAACGTACCATTAAATGTACTTTACTCTGAGACCTTATGAGAGGCAGTATTTACGTACCTGTCATAATAGAAACATTGATTTGACTACTAGTTAGAATACCAAAATAAAATAGTGTACTTCCGCTGTGCTCTGAAACCAAATTAAGATAAGCAAAGGAAACATTAAAATATTTAGAAAAATTAAAATATAAAAAACAAATTAGGCGTGTTCCTCCGACCGACCACCACACCTCCACTATAACTCACACCAGTATAACTAATCCCTAATCTAATCAATAGGTTATTGAATGAATGTTATATATTTTCCAATAAGTCGTAAAGATATTACATTTCACTTATAATATAAAACTTCAAAATGAAATCGTTAAAAGAGTCATTACAATAAATACACTATTTCTCAGCTTTATTTACCACTAGTTGCGCCCCGCAGTGTGACCCGCGCTAATCCGAGACAAAAGGAAGTTGATCCGGGATAAAAATAAGCATTTATGTTGATCTAAGGTCTAACCTATCTTCATAGAAAATCTCATCTAAATCGGCCCAGCCATTAAAGCGTTAAGGAGTAAAATAGATTTTGAAGTTATTTGCGTATCCCACGGGAACCACAATTATTTTCGGGATAAAAAGTAGCCTATGTGTTAATCCAAGGTCTAACCTATCTCCTCCATTAAATATCATCAAAATCGTTCCAACCGTTTGAGCGTGAAGAAGCAAAAAACACACAAACTTTCGCATCTATTATATCAGTCGGATTTTTCTGTATAAAGCAGAAAACTGTCTTTAAATGATTCGTATTCAGAATAGAATTAAATTGCTCTAAGGATATAATTTTATTTTTAGAGTATTAATCATTTTATTTATGATTATTATAATTTAAATAGGTTCTATCTAGCTAATATAGATACTGATTTTGCCTTCTATTTTATCATCTGTAAGTAGATTCATAAATAAAATATTGAGGCTAATCGATTTAACTGATGCAAATCTATTTAGCGATAACAAAAGATGTACTTTATTGTATTTTTATCGATTTCTATTCAGCGCGGAATACCTGTTTAGTGTCAATTTATATTATTGCACAAGAATGATTAAATAAAGGAACTATTGAAAATAATAATAAAGCCTTACGTTCGTCATTGAAATAACAAATAGGTACGATGATATCACTCGACGACTGGTTTCACGGATTTGATCTTTAATTTACCATTAGGGAATGTTTTTATGTAATTTAATATTTCTATGCAAAATGACCTCCTGACATGAATTAATGGCAGCTTGAAAAGGTTTTATTTTACTTTTTTAAAGTAAAATACTTAAAAAAATCTATATTAAATGGAAACAATGAAAAAGGGAGATATAAGTATATAGGAGATATAAGATAATAGAAAAAATATTCTTTGACTTATATGTACCTACCTGCACATATAAGTCGAAGAATATTTTTTCTTCTTCATATAAGCTAAGCGACTAAGCTCTGGTGTCGAGTTTTCAAGCCACCCGAAGGCCTCTGACTTGGTTTAACGACTGCTTGTACTAAGACTAACAGCTGGGACCTAAAATTTAACGTGTCATCCGATCCACAGTAGCGCCAGATGAAAATGCCACTTGAAAAACGGCAGTTTTGTGCATGGTCACACATCTAAACACCGTCCGCATCGACCGTTGCTTAGCTTCGATGATCGCGTCGGATCACCTTAGCTAGCCGAGCTACAGGCGCTACATAAGGAATAATTATAAAGTATGACTGGTGCAATAAATAAATTATTTGCAAGTTCATTTTCTGTTGCTCACACTCATTTAGTTATGCAAGTGAGAGAACACGAACTTGCAACGAGTTATATTGCTTTGTCTAAAGTTGTCTGTAAATCTTACTTAATTTTGCGTACAAATTCAAACCTAAATGCTTAATGATTAAGTGCTAAATTGCAATGACTATGAATAGGACTGTAGCACAACCTGTTTAGGTTGATCTTTGATAATCAGTCTCCAAAGACGGTTGATAACTATTGCCAATAATGATATCTTCTTGAGCGCAATACGAACTTTATGTTCCAAACAAAAACATATCTTAACACTAAGACTTTAAAAGCCAAATTGCATTGGTTCAATTTAAACAACACAAGTTGATGTTTTAAATTCAAGTCACGTATTGTCCGGCCAAAGAACGCTCGTCGATAAAGTCGGAACGAGAACCTGTTTACTGTGTTTTTGAAAGGCAAACCATGGGTTACGTGCGCTACAAGTGACATTAAACTGACCAACAGTCCGTTGCCACTCTTACGAAACTGATTTATTTACTTTGCTATCTTTTACATGTCATTATCTTTGACGACTTTATGCCGGACTGCCAACAAGAGGGTCCCGGGTTCGATTCCATGCACGGCTAATATCTTGGAGGAACTAAATTTGTTAGACAAAGATAACCTAAGTAAGCATGGGGCTTACCAGCCGTGTGTGAAATGTGTCCTAATATTTATTTATTTATCTTTAGAGCTTAGGATTTATCAACCGGGTAGTTCTTAATACCCATATATAGAAGTCGATTTAGCCGATTGTATGTCTTTCTTTGTTTTGCACTTGGAAAAAAAATTAATTACGAAACGTTAAAGTTAAAATCAGCATAGCTTCGTATATTAAAAGGAGTTAGTTCTAATGTTCAATTCTAGATGTCGCTAGGAGGAGACGTCCACATTGACACATTCCAAAGGTAAAAGAGTCGAAATTAGTGTAACACAATTGGTTGGTATATTTTAGTTATGCCAATGTGGTACAACCATTGGCGAAGCACGTGAATGAAAAACAAAGCTACCTTTGAAATTTCTTATAAGCGATCATATAAAGTTTATCAACAGTTCCAAGACTATTTCTAGTGTCTTTATGGCAAGTGTCTCTATATTTAAATACAGTATAAACTCCATGTAACGCCACTCGATTTAACGACAAACTCTCTAAAGCGTCGAGATCAATTGGCTTTAGTTGGTTTTAGCTAGTATTCCATACAATGATACTTTCTCTCATTTAACAACCACTCCCTTTAACACCATGAAATGCACAGTCCCTTCAGTGTCGTTATATCGAGATTACGCTGTATTATTATATTTACGTATTATTATATGTAACGATCATTGTGTATGTCATTTAAGGTTGATAAAAACATTTTTACTTAACTTTAGTTTAAATTGACTAGTGGTCATCACACAAAACCACATGAATCGTGAAGGGCAGTGGTACACAGACGTAGAAACTTAAAAATCGAGTTTAACCTTTACGCATAATTATACAACCACATAGCCATACTTTCCACTTTGTAAACAACATTAGCATACCCCATCGATTCAAACATAACGAACCTCATTTAGGGATCGGAACCGGCAACATTGAGGTCATCAAGAATGCAGAGTGGGAAACAGAAAAACTAGCCACGTGCGAGTTGGGCTCGCGCATGAAGGGTTCCGTACCATTGTTGTATGGGAGCCCCGCTCAAATATTTATTTTATTTAAATTTTATAATTTAATTTGAAAGGTAATTTACATTTATACATTCCGTGAAAATTTTAGAAGCCTACATGCTACCGTTATTGATATATAGCAAAAAAAATACGAAAAAAACACGTTGACTGAATGGGGACCCCCTTAAAATTTTAATTTATTTATTTTTTAGTATTTGTTGTTATAGCTGCACGAGGAATACATACCTTGTGAAAGTTTCAGATTTCTAGCTATTACGGTTTCTAAGATATAGCCTGGAGACAGACAGACAGACAGACAAACAGCGGAGTCTTAGTAAGAGGGTCCCGTTTTTACCTTTTAGCTACGGAACCCTAAAAACGTACGGACGTAGAAAATGAAGTAAACAGTTAGACCTACTTTGGAAGCTGGCCATGTGATATACCGTGACTAGCGAACGACTGAGTGCTTAGGTAAGGCTACATCTTTTTGTAGGGCTATAAGTTTTATTCGAATGCGTACTACATTATAGTTTTCGTTTTGGCAAAGTTATATCCATAGTCGGTGACAGTCCGTGTGAAGCTCGTCCCTGTTGATGACGCTCGTAATGCGTCGAAACCCGTTGGACGTATATGCAACGTTTTTAAGTAAGTGTGACCGTTTGTTTCGTGCAGATATATAATGTGCCTAACGATAACAGTTTATAAAGTTATATCCATAGACTAACGATATAATATGTAAGTCAAGGACTGAGCCGGTCACGTCGCCCGCATGCCGGATACGATTTGGGCAAAAACCACCACAGAATGGAGCTCACCAAATAGACGGCGCTCCAAGATGCGATGGTGGTATGACCTCGACACACACAACCCAGACTGGAAGACCGTTGCCCAGGACAGACAAAAGTGGAGGGACGGAAGGGAGGCCCTTTGCCCTTCAGTGGGCTGATTTGTAGGCTTACGAGTAGATATATAGATAGAAGTCAATCTCATTGGTTCCCACAAATATTTTTAGCAATAAGATCATTTGTTTACGTATAGAAACGAAAACGAAACGAAAATTTTGAATGTATCTTTGGTCATTCGGAAAAGCATATACAAGCCCTACTGATGTAAACTTAATGTTTTAAAGATAAAGCTTATCAAATAGTTAAAAATAGTTTAGTATGGTTTCTTTTCAAAAATTTCTTAGTTAAAATGTTATTCACAATTGCAATAGCAATTCTTAATCACATCAAAAGTTTCTTGCTATGATTGGCCCTGCTAATTGACCTGGGCTAAGCAGGACTTTATTTTGGGATTTGAGTAATTGATTCTAGCTGTAGCTCTCTAGTTATTTACTACAATGTGTCCGTGCTATGTCCGCTCGTGAGCGAGAAAAGCCGACGATTCATAACAGGAAATCGTGGAAAAGATTGGAAAGCGAAGTGCTGAGAGGCTGCGTTTTCTTTTAATGAACTGTCATTATTTCTTATCTACGATTAGATTAATAGCTATCAACATCTCAATAATATAGAAATATTATTGGTGTATGTAAGCTCATAAGTATAAGTACGAAGTACAAGTTATTATTCTGTGGTATAAGCTAAGTCACTTAGCTTTGAAGTCTAAGAATTTTTGACCTAAATATGAATATTACCTTTTTTTCGAAAACTATAGTCTTTTTGTTTTCAAGGCAAGAGCGTACCGGTATTTCTCGACAAGCTCGCATGTTATCGAATCAAATCAACTCTAATCGCTTACCATCAGGTGAATTATTAATAGATGTCCAATAAATCCTGGTTTAACCAAACTGGTCTGAATATTATTAAATTAATATAATGTATTTATGGAAAACCTACGTTCATAATAACTGTCAGTGGGCAGTACAAGTCTTTCTAAATGTGCAAAAGCTGCATTATAGTTTCCGATCCAACAAAAAAAGTTACAAGTCAATAACATTGGTTGACAAGCATTGAGACCAATGAGATCATTAGTTCATGTATAAAAACAAAAACGAAACGAAAACTTCTATATGCAGTTTTGCGCATTCCAAAAAACTTTTACTAGCCCCACTGATTAACTAAAAAAAGGATGTTATAACTTTTAATTAGGTTATATTAAAGGCAAAATAAATGCCGTAACACATATTTTACAACCATATTAAGTAAGTAATTACGGTAAGAGGAAGAAAGAGTAGATATCCGCATCGTAGAGACAACGTTCAATGGAAAATAAAATCAATCACCTGACTAGGCCTATTCGTTCTATGAAAGTGGTTTAATTGGAAAGACTGGCGTGTGTTTATGGCACAGAAACTTTAGTAGTAAACGTGTATAGAGCGTTCACAGATTCGAGAACATAGTACAGTGTAAACTCCATGTAACGTCACTCGATTTAACGACAAAATCTCTAAAGCGTCGAAATCAATTGGCTTTAGTTGGTTTATTCCATACAATAATACATTCTCTCCATTTAACGACCATTCCTTATAACGCCATAAAATACACAGTTTCAGTGGAGTTGTATAGTTTACATTGTACTTACAAAGCTTTGGTTAGTAAAAGGTCAAGTCTTCCCTTGATGATGATTACCATAGCTAAACCATACTAAGTACTACATAATATCTCTGGTTCCCACAAACGTTTCGGTAATTACTGACATAATAATTGCTACTGCGCGATCTTTCGCTTTCATCTTGATCTCATGTCAGTTACGCAAGGTACGGGTCAACGAATAACTCTAAACTGTGGTTCAGGTAAGTGTCCACTACTCGTAAGTTACCGATTAGTCCATTGAAATGTTACATTTTTTAGGCCTAACCTTGCGTTTTTTAGAGGACGCAATTTTATTTTTTTGATGTGTAGGGGGGGTCAGTGTAAAGCTAAAACCAAGTTTGTGGGGTCGCCACCCTTGTCCCACGGCCGCCATCTTGAATAAAGGGGTTGAAACGGTTTTTATGATATATCTCTTAAACTATTTATTTGATAAAAAAAATTGTTAACATTTTTTGTTGCAAATTAAATTCTCTACAACTTTGGTCCCGTAATTTTTTATCGTAAAACTATAAATAAAAAAGTTATAAGCGAAAATCTTCAGAAATTCGAGGAAAATAACTATATTTTTCGATATAACTTTTTTTTGAATCATTTTACGAAAAAATAATATCAGACCTTTTTTGTAGATCGTTTTTTGGGGAACAACTTTTATATACATCATTTTTTCATTAAGTTAATAGCTAAGGTTTTACAGCGCTCCGAAGTGAGTACTATTGTTTAGTACTCTTAACTATACCTATACGAGGGTGAATCAAAAAGTTCTTAGAAGTGCATATATATGAAACTTTTTTGAATCAAGTTCGATATTAAAATTAAAGAGTGTCTATCACACTATATTTATGCAGACTGTCACTTGTTTATGTCAGTTCGTCCGCATGTAATATTTTTTTTTGTGCAACGAGTTGCTAAAAAGTTAAAATTATGGATAAAAGCGAGTTACGTGCGGTGATAAAGTATCTCAGTTTGAAAAAAATGTCTACGAAGGAAATTTTTTTGGACATTCAGCAGATATTAAGGGATGATGCTGTACCCTATTCTACGGTTGCGTACTGGGTGGCTGAATTTAAAAGAGGTAGATCAAGCTGTAAAGATGATCCGCGTTCTGGGCGGCCTTCAACCTCCGTTACAGAAGAAAATGTCAAAATGGTTGAGAATCTGGTTTTGGAAGACAGAAGAATGACTATAAGACATATAGCTGAGATCCTAAAGATATCTTTTGGTAGCGTTCAATCCATTTTAATTGATTCACTGGGGATCAAAAAAGTGTCTGCAAGATGGGTGCCACGAATGTTAACCGACGAAAACAAAAAGCGACGTTTGGAAATTTCCAAGCGTAATCTCGAAATGTTCCAGCGTGATTCGGATAATTTTTGCCGTCGTCTTGTTACTATGGATGAAACGTGGGTCCACCATTTTGATCCTGAAAAAAAACAAAGCATGTCTTGGAAACGACCATCCTCTCCATCCATTAAGAAATTTCGAGTTGCTCCTATCGCTGGCAAAGTTATGGCCTCTGTGTTCTGGGATAGTGAAGGAATCCTTTTTATTGATTACATGCCAAAAGGCCAGACGATTACTGGACCCTATTATGCAAATTTAATCCCGAAAGTGCGTGAAGCGATTAAAGAAAAACGTCGTGGAAAACTGTCGTTGGGCGTGTTGTTCCTCCAAGATAACGCTCCTGCTCATCGATCGGAAGTTGCGCTCAACGCAATCCGCTGTGCTGGCTTCAATCTCCTTGACCACCCACCATATTCTCCGGACTTAGCCCCAAGTGATTTTCACTTATTTCCAAAATTAAAAGAGGAAATTCGTGGAACAAAATTTCACGATAATGACGCGGTTATAGCTGCCGTAGAGGACTTTTTGGAGAGTCAAGAAAATATTTTTTTTCACAAGGAATAAGGAAGTTAGAAACGCGTTATTCTAAATGCATTGCATTACAGGGAGATTATGTAGAAAAATAAAATATTATTATTTAAATCTTTGCATTTTTTAATATTGATTCCAAGAATTTTTTGATTCACCCTCGTATTATATGTGTATACTAATAATATATCATCAGTTATTTTTTTTTATTTTTATTTTTTTTATTTTGTTATTATAATTTTTTTTATTACAAATTTAGCAATAACCTGAACAGTATTCCCTGTAACGGCCATCAGATTTAAAATTATTTTAAAAATCAATAATTGATAAATCCTGTTATGGAGTGAGAAAGAGTCAATAATTAATTATTAATAATATTGCTAAATTTGTATTTAAAAAAGTTATAATTACAAAATAAAAAAAAATAAAAAAATTGATGACATATTATTAGTATACACATATAATATAGGTATAGTTAAGAGTACTAAACAATAGTACTCACTTCGGAGCGCTGTAAAACCTTAGCTATTAACTTAATGAAAAAATGATGTATATAAAAGTTGTTCCCCAAAAAACGATCTACAAAAAAGGTCTGATATTATTTTTTCGTAAAATGATTTAAAAAAAAGTTATATCGAAAAATATAGTTATTTTCCTCGAATTTCTGAAGATTTTCGCTTATAACTTTTTTATTTATAGTTTTACGATAAAAAGTTACGGGACCAAAGTTGTAGAGAATTTAATTTGCAACAAAAAATGTTAACAATTTTTTTTTATCAAATAAATAGTTTAAGAGATATATCATAAAAACCGTTTCAACCCCTATATTCAAGATGGCGGCCGTGGGACAAGGGTGGCAACCCCACAAACTTGGTTTTAGCTTTACACTGACCCCCCCTACACATCAAAAAAATAAAATTGCGTCCTCTAAAAAACGCAACCCCAAATGTAACTTTTCAATGGACTAGATGTGTAGTTAATAGTTCCTTGATAACGAGTGAGAATTATACTTCAAATATGGACGACCTCGTTGGCGTAATGGTTACCATGCTGGACTACCAACCAGAAGGTTCCGGGTTCGATTCCCGGCACGGCCAAAATCTTTGCACTTAATTAAATTTGTTAGCTGCCGGTTTAGGTGTTAAATATGTATCTATACAAAGTATTTATGTGTGTACGAGTGCATGTGTTAGCAACCATAATACAAACTAGAAATGGTTTAGAATAGGGTTATCCAGTCTTGTGTGAAATGTGTCTTAATATAAAAAAGTGATTTACTCGTAAATAGAGCTGTTGACTAGGTCATAAATTAATGACCCAATTCACCTTACTAATTTATACATTATACTCATTTATGAGCTTATTAGATTTTTATTTGATTACTGAGTTAAACAGGGCTGGACTTAGTCATATATTAATGACCCAATTCACCTTACTTATTTAAGTGTACTAATTTAGAAGCAAATTACATTTTTTTATCTTATCTGAAGGCGTGCCTCTAGTATGGACTAGGAGTACCAAAAAAAACTTTCATATTCCACTTACATTAAAGTTATATTAACTAGTTTACATTTTTAGAAACCTTTTTGAAAAAAAAAACGCAATATACTCTCAAAAAAAAAAATCTTCTTTATTTCAGGCACAAAATAACCCATATGAAAATTAAATAATAATAATAATAGGCACTGGGTGCCAGTCAATCATATCTATTCTACTATACTATAAGAACACCATGACTGATTTGAAAGTTTGTATTCAAACAATAACTTAAGTAAATATGAGTCTCTTGGAACGATGGGTTGTAATTGCTCTGACAACTTATTCCTAAAACTTACTCGTACTAGCAATTATGTGTTTAAGCTCTTTAGACTATTATGTTTCCACACTAAAACACAAACATTCAAAACACAGCACAGAAAACTTTGGGATTTGTGGTTTAATAAGAAACCACTAAGGTTTCGATTACATCAAATGGAAAGGTTGAGTTACGTGGACAAAACAACCTGAATACTGTGTAACTTTAACTTGTATTTCATACTTGGTAAACAAAAAAAAATAAATATATAATAGGACACATTTTACACACGGCTGGTTAACCCCATACTGAACCATTTCTAGTTGGTATTATGGTTGCTAACACAACTGATATTCTACATATACAGACATATATATTTTATATAGATACATATTTAACACCCAGACCGACAGCCAACAAATTTAGTTCAGCACAAAGATGTTGGCCGTGCCGGGAATCGAACCCGAAACCTTCTGATTGGCGGTCGGGCATGGTAACCATTACGCCAACGAGGCCGTCAAAATTAAAAGTAAGTTTAATTTTAAACGGTTAAAAGGTATGACAAAATAGGAAACTGTGTGACGAAACGAAACGTGAGAATGTGACGGAAAATTTAATGCGTTACCAATTTTTTATGACAGGTCCAATATTTAAACACAAAGGTATTTGTAACAAGTAAAACGAGCGGAGCGATCTTTTGTTCATACAATATGTAGTTACCATAGTTATTAGTTGCCAACAATACTTTCCCACTGCCAGGACTCAGGGCCTTCTCTCACGAGGAGAGAGATATAGATCATATATCAACGACGACCTCGTTGGCGTAATGGTTGCGCTGGACTGCTACCCTCCCTAGGGTCCCGGGTTCGATTCCCGGCACGGCCAACATCTTTGTGATGAACTAAATTTGTTGGCTGTTGGTCTGGGTGTCCAATATATATCGATGTAAAGTATTCATGAATGTATATGTAGAATATGTGTTTCGTTATAAAGTGTTTATGTATGTACATGTAGTAAGTATATCAGTTGTGTTAGCAACTATAATAAAAACAAGAAATGGTTTAGTATGGGGCTAACCAGCCATGTGTGAATATATATAGTATACTAACGGACCCGGCAAACGTTGTTTTGCCTTTTTACTAAAACGGCCGTAAAAAATAGGGCTTGTTGATAAAAAAGTAAAAATTTAGGGTTGTATGTATTTTTAAATGCCACATTATAACAAAAAATTACGTAAAAAAAATATATGGGAAAAAATATTATTATAATGAACAACCCTTATCTTTAAGGGGTATGGAAAATAGATAGCAGCCGATAGCCGACAGTAGGTCTGAGCTACTAAATACGCATATAAAATTTGGTAAAAATCGGTCGAGCCGTTTCGGAGGAATACGGTCACTAACATAGTGACATCTACCACGCTGGCCAAGTGCGGTTTGAAGGATAAAAACCAAAATTAAGAGTTTTTTTTAAGACAAATGTATTCCCTAAACTTTTGCTTTTAATACGCGTCGTCAATGCTGTTGTTATTTTTCAACGATTGTGTAAGTGGTATTGTTTGCATTATTTCGCATACAAAAACATGGCACCTTGAGTCACGATACGGTTTTATGATTTACTTTCGAAAGGTCACAGCATCATTTCATTTTACTTTGAAAAAATAGAAATAAGGTTCAGATGCCCAGCAGTGGGATTCGACGCCTTATCAATAACTTGATATTTTTTTTACAGTTTTTTCAAACGATAAAAAAATAGGATAAAGACCGTCTAAAGAACAACTCTAAGAATATTTATACTTATTTGGTACCAATCAAATTTACCAATACGAAAAAAACTGGCTCATTAATTTTTATTTTAGATTTTTTTTTACCTTTTTTTGCCTAATTCGAAACTCTGATTTGTACCAAAATGAGTATAAATATTCTTAGAGTAGTTCTTTAGGTCATTTTTAAAATATTTTTTACCGCAGTTTCATCATCATCATCATCCACAGCCTGTTCTATCTCACTGCTGGGTATAGGCCTCTCTCTTGTCATGCTGTCTGTCTCGGTCCTGTGCCAATCTAGTCCAGGTTCGACCCGCGATAGCTGTAATGTCGTCGACCCATCTTGCCACTGGACGGCCTACGTTCCGCTTCCCTAGCCTCGGCCAGTTTAAGAAACTCTTAACTTAATGTTATGATTTACCTCGAAAATTACTTTGCTTTCTTTCTCTTTCGACCTCTGACGTCACACCGAAGTGCGGTAACGTTAAATTTTCAAATAACGCGTGCGAAAGTTTAATGCAACCAGCGGTTATATTCTAATTAAACTTTCTTTGTTACTCATTTTCTACGGATTTCTTCCAAACGTCGGCTGGCTAGTTTGTGTGAACGTAATAACAATAGATGTTTTATAACTTCATTAGAGAATGACGAGAGTGTTTGATAATGCTTTGTGCAAATATTGAATGGTTCGGTTTGTTTTATATACGTACGTGTCGTATCGATGTAGTTGTTGCTGCATTTTATATTTTACGGAATTTGCTTACGTCATATACAGTTTTGCAGAAAAGATATGTAATACGCATAGGTTAAGCCTGTCCTTTTGTGAACGATACTATAGAATAGTCTTACGATATAAATAAGGATTTTCTATTGATTTTCGTATCTATCCTACTGGGCCTATAGTGTTGACCCACGATGGATCAACCAGCCACATTTTTTTTGACCCAGTGGTCCCATGGGGTGCCACCGTTTTGCCCCACTACACTATTTTGACCAAGTATTCTCATTGGACAATTGAATATTATTTTTTTTGAAAAAAAAAAATATAGTATTTTTCTCATCTTTTCAAGTAACACAACAATATAACGCAATGTTTTTATTCCAATCAGCCAAATTGGTGCGGCTCGAAGGACCAATTTGACTGAGAAAAAGCATTACGCGCCTACAACTGCAGAGAAATCTAGGTTCTCGCTTCTTATTTTACACTTGAGGTTTATTATTCCAACTTGATAGGATTGAGTGTAAGACGACGGCTGATAGAGGAGAGTGCTCCTCTATGAGCCGTCGTCTCCAAACTCAATCCTATCAAGTTTTGAAAAATTTTCTGTGCCGACCCCACCTAGTGGGACAAGGCAAGGAAGAAGACCTTTTATTCCAACTGCCGTCAATTTCACTGAGCATTACCTCCATAACATCTGACGTTGCAATTTTGCAGCGAATTAACTGCGCATAAGAATAGAATACTATAGAACTTTTCAATGATCCAGTCGTTTAAATACGAGTAAGAAAAGTTAAACTCACCCTGCAAGCTGGGTGCAGACGCAGGCGCGGCGGGCGGAGGCTGTTGAGGCGTGGGCGGCGGCCGCCTTCTCCTCGGAGCGTGTAACCCTGGCGCTGATGCTGCCCGGGTGGCGGTCCTGAAGCCCGGCGCCCGGTACCGGGCCGACTTCACCGGCCCGGCGGGCACCGTGCTAGCGCCGGCCACCGATGGTAGGCGGGGCAGCGAGCCGGCTCGCTGTTCTTCTTCAGACTGAAATATGTAGAAACATAAACATAAAAAATAACTTTATATAAATAAGGATTTTACAATATTAATAAGTAGGAACTAGACTAACTTACTTACTAAATATCGCTGCTTGTTTGAGCTGCCACCAAACCCGAACTGAGTAACAATACTCGTATATCGGGATTATGGTAGCTTCAAACGACACGTTATAGTCCCTTTCATATATTTCTTTTTACATTTGTCTTGGAAGACTATGGTTGAGATCTCGTTCGATTTGGAATAAATAGTAAGTAGATAATTATTGGAAAAATTAAAAAAAGATTCAAGTGCCTCTTGATAAAATGTAAACTAACACGGCGCCACAAAATGAAGAGACAACAAATTTTCACAACTCAAAATGGTTATCAAATGAGAGGGCCGATTAGTGCATACACACAGTTTGTTATTTTTTTAAACTCTATTTATACTACTTTAATCGTAATTATAAGCTCGATATATTCTAGTCAAAGTCTTCTTTCTATTCTTCTAAAGTGTCAACTGTAACGTTCGTGGCTAGTAATGGGCTCATCTACACATACATGTATCGCGATCAATGAGCATTCTAAAAATAATATTTTGTATGAAATCCTTACCATTGCAAAAATTTATCGAAAATGGCTAATCAACGAAATACGAGTATGCGTTTGATAAGGAACTTGGTCCTCACTCAGGTCATCCTATTGAGACCACCAAATATTTAGTTTTTATTCGTCTTATCCAAAAACTTTGGCGTAATGTTTACCGTGCCGGACTGCCAACCAGAGGGCAAGTTCGATTTCGGGCACGGCCAACATTTTTGTGACCACAAAATTTGGTGGCTGTCGGTCTGTGTATCAATATAAAGTATTCATGAAATGTATATATGTTAGCAACCATATTATCGTACGAACTATAAATGGTTTATTATGGGGCTAACCAGCCGTGTGTGAAATGTGTCCTAGTCATTTTTTTGCCATGCGTAATCCGTGTCTATATCCGTGTTTATTTATTCATTTTATTTATGCTCAAGATTTTTCAGACGCAGATGCTGTTCTTGAGAGACCTAATTACGTTTTGTTATCATAATAAAACAAGTGATGAATGGGAGTGCAGTACATTCCGAAGCAATTGTTATGCAAATATCGCCAGAATCCGCTCTCGTTTCGCCAATACACAATCATAATCGCTCGCTATTAGGTAACGGAATGAGTACAAATTATTCCTTACGTAACACGCTGATAAACTTTCTGAACCTGTTTTAGCTAAGTTTTTTTTTGTTTTTAAACAGATCTGAATGAAATGCAGTGAAAGCCGTCTGGCGTTATGGAGTGGAATTTTTGACAGGATCGGGTTACCGTATTTGGTAGTCCATTCGAATTCTTATGAAGTTTGTAACATACATAATAATTAAGCAGTTTTCGGGAGGTTTATTTAGTAGATAATTTATTTACATGTAAATCTAGTCGCAAAAAACTATCATTAGGGTTCCGCACCTAAAAGGTAAAAACGGGACCCTATTACTAAGACTCCGCTGTCTGTCTGTCTCCAGGCTGTATCTCAGAAACCATAATAGCTAGAAAGCTGAAACTTTCACAAGATATGTATTTCTCGTGCCGCTATAACAACAAATACTAAAAATTGAAAAAGGTAAAATATTAAGGGGGGGTTTTAGCTATATATCAATAACGGGAGCTGCTAGACACTTAACATTTTCACGAAGTATAAATCTTATATATAAAATTTCCGTGTCACAGTGTTTGTTACCGTACTCCTCCGAAACGGCTTGACCGATTTTTTCCAAATTTTATATGCGTATTCAGTAGGTCTGAGAATCGGCTACTGTATATTTAGAAATAATTCTTATATATAAAATTTCCGTGTCACAGTGTTTGTTACCGTACTCCTCCGAAACGGCTTGACCGATTTTTTCCAAATTTTATATGCGTATTCAGTAGGTCTGAGAATCGGCTACTGTATATTTAGAAATAATTATTAAGGCAAAACAACGTTTGCCGGGTCAGCTAGTATAATATAAAAGTACATTAACTATCAAATAAAATTATAAAATTTATATAAAATACATATTTAAGGGGGGCTCCCATACAACAAACGCACTAGGGTGGCCTGAAAAGTTAGCGGGCTAAAACATAAATGTAACCATGCCATGTCACAACTCTAGTTGTCAAATTCTATCCCAATGGACTGTATATAAATTAGACTGAATTATGTGAGCCTTTGTGCAGCGTTTTTAAATAATTTAACTAAAAATAATATTTAAGGGGAGCTTCTATACAAAAATGATACGGAACCCTTCCTGCGCGAATCCAACTCGCACTTGGTTCATTATTTTTAATATACATATTTGCCACCATGGTAATAGAAAATTCACATACTGCCTATAAACGTGCTATTTATTTTATCCGTGTACGTTACAAAAATATGTTTGATGACTAACGTACATAATTAGAGGTGTAAAATGTCATGAAAATTCGTGATACCGATTTTCCCAAGATCTTTCAAATTGATTTTTCAAATGAATTGTTCAAGAAAATGAAGCACATGGGTGCTATGATGGACGAATAATCCTACTAATATAATAGATGCTTAACTTTGTGTGTATTTCTTTCTGTATGTGTATGTTTGTTACTTCTTCACACTCAAACGACTGAACCGATATTTATGAAATTTGGTGTGTAGATAGTTTAGACCTTGGATTAACAGATACTTTTTATCCCGGATTAAGTTCTTTTTGCCCCGGATTATCGCGGGTAACACTGCGGGAGCGGCTAGTTCAAAATAAAAAGGAGTTGTGCAAAATTTCAACACAGAAATAAATAATTAACCGTTATTGTACAAGTGATAAAACTCATACATAGATATGATAACAAAGCAAGTAGGTACGCGCAAACCTAATGTTTATTTACAAGCCTCCTTATCACTGATGTACGATAAGGAAGCTTATCACAACTTCTAAGTGCGGACCGCGGAGTTTGTCGAACACATTGTATCGATAACTCAGAGGCGACGTAACGCGATGATTGGCTGCCGCATGCACCCACGTGACTCCGACAGCCAATCGCATTAAACCTTTCTATGATTTTTGCACTACGGCGCCATCGAGTAGTCGTGTAGGTTATATGTTCGACTGTATGTATTTTTACACGCTTTATATTATTTCACCTGTATGTTTGTTTGTAACCGACTTCTTTGGGCGCGATTTTGACCCACTTTAAATGGCCAGATTTCGTTGAAACTTTGTAGATTTATTGAGGACCGATGACAATACACTAATTTGTTTTTTTTTTGTATTTTTGTTTGTAACAGACTTCTTTGGGCGCGATTTTGACCCACTTAAAACGGCCAGATAAGCGTGTTTTTTAGTTTTTTTAAACTACTATTATTTTATGTATGTTCACCGATTACTTAGCCATTTGTTTTTCTTCATATGAGCTAAGTGGCCAAGCTCTAGTGTCAAGAGTTTTTTAGTTAGAACTTTGCTTAACGACTGCTTGTACTAAGACTAACAGCCGGAACCAACAATGTAACATCTCATCCGACCTACGGTAGCAACTTAATAGAAATGCCACTTTTTAAAAGACAGTCTTGTGCATGGTCCAAAGCCTGTCAGGATCGACCGTTGCTTAGCCTCGATGATCGTGTCAGATCACCTTAGTTATCTACAGGCGCTACGTCGAGTATTCGATACAGTATGTTTGAGAAGCTGCGCACTGGGCACTCTGTTATCTTTAGATACTGAACTCGGTCCACGTGAATTTGCCGAAGTAATGAGACGTGCGTGACATTGACACTTGAGTAATACCTAAGTAGTGTTGTTGGGTTACTTTCAATGCCTTGCGACCGCTCCGGTTTCAACATTGTCGTGTCGCAGCATTGTATTGAGTAAATAATACTTTTGTAACTTATTGTTTGGGGTTGTTTAACTTTGAATGTCACCGATTTGAATGCAGTTTTCGGCAAAATTTTGAATTCGTTTTTTCTGTGACGTTTTATTATTAGGAGAGTGTGTCAATTAGTTCTGCTTACGAATGTCTGGCGTTGCGCAATTTTTAATTAGTTATGCATTTTACTTGATATTATGCAAACTTATTAATAAACAGTTAATTCTAAGAAGACACCAGTTCGAAAAATCGGCCATAAGACAAATAAAAAAAATATAGGAGTTGATGCAGTTCAGTGTAATAAATGTTAGTTTGAAATAATACACGTTTTATAATCATTCTCGTACTACCTAAGAGTTATAGCTGTGTGGAAATGAGAATTTACCTAATTCTATTTATATTATTCTAGCTACATAGGTTGAGATAAGCAAAACTAGTTTCAATAACGAAAACGACCGATATTTTTCTTTGCTCTCATACAGCATGAGTGCAAGCGAGTACTTTCGATTAATTTCTTTTTTAAATAGTCATTTATATAGCCTTACCTCTGCATCAGGAGCTGAAGCCCGTCTCCTGGCCCTCCACAGGCGGTCCTCGCTGCCACTGATGGCTCCGCAGCTCCTGGAGTGCGACCTCTGCGCCGCGAGCTCCACCCCGGCGGGCGAGCGCCGCGCCTCCGTCCCTCCGCCCAGCGTCCCCCGCGAATCCGCCGCCAGCAGCGCTGATTCGAAGCTACCCCTCCAGGAGAACCTCTCGCAGTCACTGGCCACACTGCCCCTACTAGCCGCAGCTTCCAGCACGTCGTGAGAGCGACTCCGCGCCAGCGCGCCTGGCTCCGACGCGCTGTCGTCGTCCGTGCTCGGCGACGCTCCCGCGGACACCTCGTGCATTAGCGCCACTAATCTCCCGCCTATGTGCCGCATCACTTTCCCGAAGAGCGGCGGCGAGCCCTCCCCCGCGCGGCCCAGCGTGGCGGCCAGCCGCCGGTACGCTCCGGCCGCGTCGCGCTCCAGTGAGCCCGCGTCGTTGCATCCGTTATCGAACTTATCGATTATCTCACGGCAGCTCTCGGAGATCTGTTTTCTGAGCGCGGATCTCGTCGCGCTCACTTCCAGGTCGGAGCCGGCGTAGTCGGAGGAATCGTACGAGTCGCTCCACGTGTCCTCGCTCGACAGATACTCCACTATCTCTCGGACTTCTTCGTCCCGGATGCCGGGCACGGTCTTCATTAACCTAGTTAGTTCGCTTTCAAAGTATAATAGTTGCGGTGGTTTCGGTGGGCGCGGGCTCTCGGGGCTCGAGGAGGCGGGCGTGGACGTCTTCACGTTACTCGTGTTCACCATCTGCTTGAAGAACTGGCGCATTTTCGTCATCATCAAATTGGTTTCCTCATCGGACGACCAATTATTAAAGCTATCTTTCCGGCTGAGCGGGCTCTGCGGCGGCCGCGACGTCGGCGGGCCTTCGATGCGCTCTTCTACGTCTGGCCTGATTTCTTCGGTGATTTCCTCTAACTCGGTTTTAGCTTCGTGAGATCTGAAATCGTTGTTGGAATCCCCATTACGCAACAAGTCGTCGCAGCTACCTACGAATCCGCTATCTCTACTGGTTTGTTTCTTCGATTCGGATAACTCGGATCCGAGAGGTGGGAATTCGGGCCGAGGGGAAGATCGGCCGTCTTCCCCCTCGGAAACAGATCTCGTGTCATCGCGGGCTTCCTCCGTGAACTCGGCCGACTGCCGCCGCTCGTCGCCCGGGGAACCACGTGACTTTTTGTTTTGTTTTTTCCTTTTATTTTCACCTTGTAAGTCGAGCCTTTCCGATGAGTCATGTCTGTCCTCGGTTTCGGTACTCGAGCCATCGGAGACTTCCTGGACATCTTGCGAAGGCTCCTCCCCCGCCAGCAAGTTATCCAGTGAGTTTGAGTGTGACCGTGGCGTGCCTCGCGCTCGAACAAGGCGTTTTCTCCGTTGTTCCGGGCTCTGCCTGCCTTCACTGTCGCTCCCCACGCTTCCCGAGCCGTCCGAGTCCCGGCGATCCTGATTAAATCCCATGAAACCCGATAGGAAATATTTTTCCAACCGCGACGACACAAGTTCATCACTATCACCGCTCCTCTTGGGTTGTTCGTTATCGGGAATAGACTCCCCACCTTCACTGCACACACTGGAAGTTTCCGACACCGCTTCCTCATCGTCTTGCTCGTGGACGGTTCTGCCGTCACCCAGGCCGAAGAAAAAGTATTTTTCTAGCTCGGTCGCCGATATGGGTCGCGGTTTTTTAGTGGTTTGTTCCGCTTCGCTTTCCTCGCAACTTTCTTCGACGATCGTGTGGAGGGTGAAGTCTATGGAGCGGCGGCAGTAGGCGAACTCCTCGCGCGCTGCGGGCAGCGCCGCCTCGTCGCCCGAGTCCGAGTTGGAGGTGGTGGTATCCTCGTCCTCGTCGTGGCTGACGTCCTCGACCCACGAGTCGTCGTCGGCGAGCCCCTCCTCGAGGCACACGACAGCCGAGAGAGTGTCGGCATTGCTAACGACAGTCACTCCGCCCGAAGGCTGCGCGGTTTCGTCGTCGGATAATCGTTGCTCGGTTTCGTCTTCGCGAGTTCGGGCCGGAGCCTGTGGCACGTCCTGCGAGTTGGTGTGGTGCACGGTGATGTCTCGCATGAGGCGCGTGGTGTCCGACGTAACGACGGACACGCGATCGTGCGTTATCATAACGCGGCTCGTGAAGCGCGCGGAGCCGTCTGCACCGGCCGAGCGCGAGCGGCAAACTGGCGGCTCGTCGCTTGCGCCCGCGCCCCTCTCCGCCGGACTGCAAACCGGCCCGCTGTCCTCCTCTTGTTCCTCGAGCAATTCTTTCTTCAATAGTTCACTGAGAGTTCGCTCGATCCCTTTGAAAAGATCTATTTTTTCCGCGGGCGTTGAATTCGGCTCGCTAAGCCCAGGCTCCGGTGAAGGTGCTAATTTAATCGACGGCTCGGGTCGAATTTCCGCGGAAAGTAGGCCTCGACCGTTATCTTTTTCACTAGGCAGCTCCACCACAACTTTTACTTTCATATCGTTCTCGGTACAGGAATGATGGAGCGAGTCGTCGGTGTTTTCCGATACGCTCCGATATTGGTAATTACCGCTATCTGTGTTATTCGTATTATCTAGATCGTCGCCGCTCGTGCTACACGATGCGACAAAACTGTTGAACATCTCGCAGGTTTCGCTCTGTAGCATATTAGTGTCACCGAAATCAACAGATTCCGATCTCGGCCCTGTGCCTTCGCTGCACCCCTCGTCACTGTTGTTTCCGCACGATAACATGGGATACTCCTCGGTGAAATTTATCGAATCCAAGAGGACAATGTTTGGATTGCTATTCTGGGATGAAGCTTCGCTAGGCGCCGCGACGACGTTCATATTGTTTAAAGCGGGCACGGGCGCATCGGGCGGAATATTTTCCAAGCTGTCAGATTTCCTGTCGTAGGAGTCGTCGCAATCGATGCCACTGCTGTCGGCGTTGTCCTCGAGGTCGGAGGACGAGTCCGCGGGGTTGACGACAAACACGCGCGAAAACCTTCCGCCGGCACCGCCGCCCGAGTCATCAGAGTCCTCATCTGAGGTGGCGGGCTCATCTGGCGCGCCGCTGGTGACGTCATAGCTGCGCCGAGCCGCACCCGCTTCTGAATCCGAATCTCCAGACTCGTCGGACGAGGGAAACGCATTCTCCGCTTGCAGGTGTTCCGGCATAGCGTCCGGTAGCGCCGCCGAGCGGTCCTCCTCCGTGATCACTTTGATATCGACTGGCTGCTCGCATTGGATAGGCTCGATAGTCTTATCGTTATCGGCGTCGCGAGCGGGCGCCTCGGACTGTATCGCCTTATCGGTGCTGACGGTGGTCATCGCGAGGCTGTCGGGGGCGGCGGCGGTGGCGCCGGCGGCCGCGGAGACGGCGGCGGCTGCGGCCGAGGTGAGGCGCGCCAGCGCGGCCGCATCGAGCGGCGGGTAGCCGGGGTAGGTGTGCCAGTGCGGGGCGGGCGGCGCCGGCGGGAAGGCGAGCAGCGCGGGCCACAGCGCGGCGGGGACCGGCACGGGCACGGGCACGGGCACGGCCACGATGCGGGGCTCGGCGCCGCACGAGCAGGTGCGCGGGCAGGGCGCGGGCGCGGGACGGGCCGGCACCGGCGCCGGGGCCGCCGCGCCCGGCTCGAAGTAGTCCCAGTCGCAGTCGTCGGGCGCGGGCGGCGCGGCGCTCGACGCCGTGGAGGACGAGTCCTCCGTGTCCTCGCGGCACGACGAGTCCGAGCTCAGGAACACGAGCCGGTAGTCCTCGGGACGCATGCGACCGCGCTCCACCTCGCTCGCCTCGCCCGCCTCGCGCGTCTCGCTCGCCTCGCAGCTGACGCCCCACTCTGGAAGCGAGACACAATACTTTGTTACATCATCATACATATTTAGGATCCAACATTTTGTTAAATATACAATTGACAGATAAACACTACACCTAAAAGTCGTGTATTAACTGGCGACTTTATCGTTTAAAAGCGATCTCTTTCTTGCTAGAAAGAGATTTGCTTTTACTCGTAGGTTGCTACCTACGAGTAAATAAAGCAATTCACAAAAAGTAGTAAAAAAATAGGTTTAATATTCGTATCATTTTATTTCTCCTGTAAACAAATAACATCCTAGCGATGCACTCGAAAATACAACCTTATTATTCTACTCACGCCTGATGTTACAGTCAGAGCAACCACTCACAGTCGTATAGCGCCTGCTCATTACATTAGAGCATGGTGTACTACAATGTTTGACAGGCAATAACTTTCTTCAAAAGACGTTGTTATTTTCTTAATCACTGAGTAAAAATAGGGGTTAGTAATCTACTTATATTCAAATTAAATACGTTAAATGGTATAAATATAATTACAAATAATATATGTAAGTTTGTAAGCTCGAAATAGGTAGGATGTTGAACCTAATGTATGTAATATACAAAATGTTATGTACATGGCCTACAATAAAGATGACTTTGATTTAGAGAAAACTGTGGGTGAATATGATTTAGCTAGCAATATAATTAACTAGCTCAATTTCAAAAATGAAACATTTAACTAGCTGCTTTCTTTGTAAATTCGGAACCATAAGAAGATAATCCAGGATAAAAAGTCGCCTTGATATATGTTAATCCAAGATCTTACTTATTTTCATAGTAAATCGCATCAAAATTGATCCAGCCGTTAGAGCGTGAAAGAGTAATTAAGAAAGTAAGATTTTGAAGTTATTTGCGTATCCCACGGGAACTACAATTGTTTTAGAGAAAAAAAATACCTTATGTGTTAATCCAAGGTAAAGTAGAATTCGTTTAATGCAATCAGCATTAAACTTAAGAGTAACTATATAATTACACGAGTAGATAGATATACCTATAATAAAACAATCAATTATGTATGTATAAGGAATGCCATGGCTTCACAGTCCCAGTCACGAGATTATAGAAAGCACAAGACACGGATGGGTGACCGCACTCGTGTGTTGATCTAACGCGGTGTACTAAAACATGATATAGATTAGATTTCGTACTTCTTAGATTATTTATAACTAGTTGCACCGCGCGGTGTTACCCGCGTTAATCCGGGATAATAAATAGCGTATGTGTTAATATAGGGTTGAGGCCATCTTCTTACCAAATTTCATAGAAATCGGTTAAGCCGTTTGAGCGTTAAGGAGTAACAAACATACCCACACACACATACACAAACTTTCGCATAAATTACTATAGGTATTTGTAGGATTTTATCAAACAACACAAACGTATAAATTTGTTTGTTGACATAACGAATTATGTAGCTTATTTAGGCTTGTATCAGTTTTTTGTGAGTTATTTTTTTATGTGTAGTTTAGCTTAACAATAAAATTACTTTAAAATTAAATTTACATTGTTGGAGATTAATAAACCGCGAAGAGGTTTATTAATCTCCATCAATGTAAAGAGTTCTCACTTAAAGATTTAAAGACAAAAACAACACTACTTGCAACATAGGTATAATAGAGTTAAGTATGTATATACATCTATTCTATAATCTACAAAATCTGTACATATATAGTTACATTTCTGGATATCGATCCATGCTTGATAGGTCATTACATGACCTACAAATTGGTTTTATTAATCTCACTATAGTAAATAAAATAAAATAGCCTTTACTGTTGTTTTTCTTAACTAAAAATATTATATACATGCCTACTAACTAAATACTTAATTTATCTGTATATTGTATTATCTTTACTAATTATCGGCAACTGGATTTTTGTCTGTAACAGCCTGTCTGTCGACAAAGGCCTCCTCTAAAAACTTCCACTTATTTCTGTCCCTTGCTAAACGGGTCCATACCGGACCAGCCTCACTATAATATTGGTGGGATTAAAATAAAATACTGTTCTAGAATCTTTGGTATATTTTCAACTATAGAATTTCACCATTAATAAATTTTAACCTGCATTAGGTAAAACATCATTTCACAGAAACGATGATGGTCACTGGGTTTTCCCGGAACCATAAAGCCTAATCGTTTCGTTTTCCTCGAACTGGTGTCTCTTTGTTCCTGACGAAACCCAAAAAAAAAAAACTCTAAATAATGTCTTAAACAATATAACTCGTTTTCATCATACGTTGCTTTACAGATAAGCTATTTTTATGGCATAAGCAGCCCACTATACGTTCCCACTGCTGGGACTCGGGGCCTTCTCTCACGAGGAGAGCGATATAGGCCATTATCCACCACGCTGGCCAAGTGTGAGTTGGCGGATGGCACACGTCTTCAGATATTGCAGTCCTCAAACGTGACGGTTTCCTCACGATGTTTTACTTCTGCATAAAGTGAGTGCAAATCCAAACATAACTTGAAAAACAAGTCATTGGTGTAGGGCCGGAATCACCCAGGGGCCGTTTGTTCGAAAAGCAGACTTAATTACCTCCGAGCCAGGCTCGCTTTAAATATATATTACTTGTTGTTTTTACACAGCAAAGCTGAGCATTTGACCAGAAGGGCGCATTAACCACACCAGTTAACGCCATTTTGGCCTAAGATAAATCATGCATAAGTATAGCCAGCCCAGTTCCACTGTTGGGACTCGGGGCCTTCAAGTACGAGGGGTAAGATATAGGCCATAATCCACCACGCTGGCCAAATGCGGTTTGATGGAAGATGGAGCATGCCTCTTCTGGATTACCTGGCATAATCCTAATGAATAAATGCGAAAGTTTGTTTGTTATTTCTTATTTGTACACGCTCCAACAGCTGAACCGATTACGATGAAATTTGGTATAGAAAGTATAGATGGTTTTGATCCTGGATTAAGAAATGTACTACTTTTTATCCCTAAACACGACTAGCAGTGTTTTAGTTCTAGCTAGCTAGTGGGTTAAGTGGGTAGGTATGTGTTTAAATGAACAACAATAAAAAAATACCTTACCATAAAACACCTTCGTGATGAAAATACCTAATGTTTGTAAGACAAACTTTAAGTTCAAAAGGTTTGTAATGCATACATAGGTATCTATATAAATGCATGTGCGTCTGTTTGTACCTACTCAAACCGTATTCGCGAAGCCTTATCTAATATGACACTATAGATGCACAGTATGGGCAACATGAATAAAATATCGTATTTATTTATTAACACGTTACTTGAATTAATAAATTAAAGTAATGTAAGTGGGTAGTAAGGAATCGTGATTTCTGATGGTATCAAAACTAATACTAATTGATATAAAACACTAAACTAATAGTGTCTGAAAATAAGCAGCATTCCCGCGCTGTATTGCAAGTGAAATCCGTCCCGAAGACACTCGCCAGCGATCTTTTCGCTAGTGACGAAATTCAATTTTAAAGCCAAAATTAATAATTGGCCAAGAGCGAGTCGGGCTTGCGCATGAAGGGTTCCGCCACAAAACAATTGTTTAATAAGAGTCCCTCTTGAATATTAAATTGAGTTTTAATTTAATTTTAGAGACATAATCAAAAGCTCTGCGACTGTTTACAGTTATATGTCTACCAAATGTCGTTATAAACATCGAGAAAAAAAAATATTTAAAAATTAAGATGAATGGAAGCCGATCTTAAATATTTCATTTATTTTTATTTAATTATTTGTTTCGAAAGACAGACAGACATCGTTAGGTTAGGTACGAAACCCTAAAAAAATAGTTAGTCGCTGGAGAGCGATTTTTGGCTATGTTTTGCTGGAGATGTACCTATTACCGTCGGGCGTGCGGCCGCCTTACGTTCCGCAGGTCGTGAGCTCTAATTCCGCTAAAGGGCTCGAGCTTCCGGTAGAGGAAAACATTGTGAGGAAACCATAACATGGTGGTCGAGTTTTCAAGGCTCGCCCTGCTATAATAATAATTATATTATAGCAAACACCATTATTACTCGTATCATTCATTAACCTGCCCCTCTCGCTTGCAAAACCATACGAAAACGAGCAAGAGGGAACGAGCTTGAACGCGAGTTAACCTAAGAGCCATGTGATCAGTAAGCATTGTATCGGACAATGAAAGTAAGACCGTCGCAGGCGCATGTTGGCGCTGGCTCAAGGCTCGTTGCCTAACCCGGAGTAACGTGGGATGAGGTGGAGCGAGGCCAGTGGATGGTTTTTGGCGATACTGGCATTGACTTGACTCTTTGATAAATGTATCATATTGTAATGATAGGATTGTGTTCTGTGACGCGTCAGACGACTTTTTACCTTGAGAACTGTCAAAGGCTATAGAACTTGGCTAATTTGGTTAATCAATTGTTCGATAATAATGAATAGAGATCTTTTCGTCGTAACCTACGCTAAGATATGAAGGTAATCAAGGTAATGGTGGCTATACAGCGGCACACACGACTAAACTAAATTTAAAGAAGCCCCGTCTCTTTTCATCTTAGGTGGCCAGAAACAGACAGCACGTTCTGAACCACGGACAAAACAACTAAAATCACGTCACGAAATTAAATACCATATAATTGAAATTTACATTCCAACAACGACAAAAAAAAAAACACACAATCTTCGCTTTATAATCGTCCTGTCCTCTATTCCTTAATACCTGTAAAGAAGTTGTCAAACTGGCTGTAACCCTATCCCCGCTAAGCTCCGCCGCCCACAAACCGGTCCGAAGGGTTGTTTCCCTTTGCGGAAACGCAGGTAATTATAAACACGGGACCCCGGGCCTGAGATAGTCAAACGGAAGTGCCGAAAACCACCTGTTTTACTCGTACCTGTTTTGTGGTTTTTGGGCTCTCTGTTATGGCAGAGTTGGGACGTGAGAATGAGGCTTATGTATCTACTATGTATTTGACAAATACGTTATACAGTGTCAACTTTATATAACGACACTGAAGTGACTGTGTATTTTATGGTGTTAAAGAGAGTGGTTCTTATATGGAGAGAATGTATCATTGTATGGAATACAAGCTAAACCAACTAAAGCCAATTGATTTCGACGCTTTAGAGAGTTTGTCTTTGAATCGAGTGACGTTACATAGAGTTAACAATGTATTTGTTGCAAAATTTTAAGTTGTTAGTTATATTTCATAGAAATTTGTTAGTTCTAAGGATATAATAATTAACTGATGTACCAATTTAGATCATAAATAACTGATTAATGCTTGAGAAAGTAGAAAGATCTTTCAAATTGTAAATTAAAAATTAAGTAGGTACATATACACATAATATAATTATATGAGAATCTAATGTTTGACTGTTATTCTTATTTGTGTAATTTTAGAGACCCCATAGACCACCTAAATATACAACTACTTTTTGAACTATAAATATTTAAAGCTTGTCAGATATTGATACATTCAATGGAACGTAATTCATAGTAAAATAGTAGGCAGATGTTACTTGTGGGCATCCATTGTCATCAGTTTTTTACTGTTTTAAACTCAACTTCCGTCCGGTCGTGAATTATAATTTTATTTAGGTACTTCTTTGGATAGTTACTTGATAGTTCTTTGAATAATTATCTTATTAAGTTAGTAGTCTTTTGTTTCCAACTGTAAAGTAAATATAAACTCGGTATATGCAAATTTAATTAAAGCGAGTGTGGTTTAATTAAACGTCTGATTTCATACAGACGGCCTCTGGTTCGAACCCAGCCCTACACCAATGACTGGTTTTTCAAGTCAAGTGTGGATTTGCACTCGTTTCATGGTGAAGGAAAACATCGAGAGGAAACCGATACGTTGGAGGACCATAATATCGGAAACGTGTGCCATCCGCCAACCCGCACTTGGCCAGCGTGGTGGATTATGGCCTATATCTCCCTCCTTGTGACAGAACGCCCGCAGTGGAAACGTATAGTGGGCTGCTTATGCTTGCTCATATGAAAATTGTTTAGGAATTAGATCTTATCCTTTTGAACATAATTATTGTAGAACTTGACTCCATTTCGTTTAAGCTAAATGAAAAGTGGCATTGCTTCCAATGACGTAAAATGTATGGAAGTGACGTAAGCTATCGAAAAACCCAGTTGTCGCCAGTTAAGGCACTAGCTTTTATGTACTTTAAGTGTTTTCTGTATTTTATTTTCTTTTTTTGCGAGTATTTTAATAAAGTGTTTATCTATCTATCTATGAAACTTCTATGTGTTTGATCTTCTGAATAATAGGTGGCCGCTACAACAAAAAAAAATGTTGTCGGTTTTTTAGATTTTTAATTTATACTTGTCATAATGTTCTCCGACGATGACGTCAGATCACCTTATCTTGGAAATTAAAATTAGTAGAACTGACTACCCAAATCTAAAGCCGAATACAAAAAGCAAGACATGACTACAAAGCGTTATCATTAATTGGCCGTGGCCTTACCGGTTTCCGACAACAAAAAGTTAACAACAGTTTACGATTCTCGAAATGCCAAGTCTATCATTGCAGAGTCAACATTAAAAATATGTCAAATAAAAATGTCAATTTCGGTTTATTATAATGGCTTTGCGATTAGTAACAGCTTTATAGTAAAGTTGGTTTTCTAAAAAGAATAAAAGTAATTTTTTATTTGATTGAAGAAATAATTTTATCAACCAGGTTCAACATTTCCTTTACGCTGACGATAGCTCCGTCGGGCGTTTAGCTGCTTTACGTCCCAAAGCCGTGGTTTCGATCCCAATATCAAATATCCATAGCCAATGAACTCAATCTGGTTAAGGAAAACATCGTGAGGATACCATGGCGGTAGAGCATTATCTGATAGCTTACCTGATGTTAAGCTACGTGGTCTACGATGTTACAGATTTTAACAAACTGAAGATCTGTAACAAGCGGAAGGCCCCTATGGTACTTTTCGGGAAATAAAGACTCAGAGAATTCCAAAGTTTTACAATTCTCACGAGGAAATTTGAGGAAATACAGTGCAAAGATTCGGACAGACAAAAGCAAATTTGGTACTCGCTGAGAGACGTTTTGCTCATAAGCATAGCATAGCCAGCCTACGTGCCCACTGCTGGGACTCGGGGCCTTCTCTCACGAGGAGAGAGATATAGTTCATAATCCACCAACTTGCCAAATGCGATTTAGCGGATTCGCTTGCTCGGTTTAAAATGCTACATTTACACTTTTCTATACAATTTGGAAAGTTGATACTTCTATTGAAAACCCCTCTCTATTACCAATCCCCGATCCGATCCAAGTCTGTTTCTCTGAGTGAACAATAAAGATTAGCATCAGATATGATCGATATTGGCTTTCTAGCATGGTGGGCTACCATCACCTAAGCGGTTTGTCTTCATTGTGCGTACCACCGTGAAGTGGAATTCTTTGCCAAATTCCCTGTTCTCCGATAACTATAATCTAGCGGTTTTCAAGGCAAGAGTGAACCGGTTTATTCTAAGCAAGCGCGCTCCACCTTAGATCGCAATATCGCTTACCATTAGGTGAATAAAACCTAATCCACACTTACTAAGGACTTATTACGTTTTTTTTGTATTAGCTAAGGGACTGGACCGTAGTATCTATTGACAGTTTTGAACCCCCTCACTTTTTGTTTCGGCATCTGACATGTCTTAACAGCTACTCTACTACTGATACAAAGAGTTGAGATATACAACGTAACACACTATGTAATAAGTATAGAATACGCACTGATTACGCATTACTCAGGAATCGTGGTAGCCTTCCTTTTCTTACTTATCCACCTTCAAAGTACGGTCGGGTGGGTGCGATAAACCGATGGTTCTAACACAATGATTTGCTTGGATATAGAGTAGAACTTACACGAAACGTGAAGTGGATGTTTTATTATTAACTAGAGGTTGCCCGCGGCTCCGCCCGCGTGTAGGTCGCTTTTCGCGTAACCTGCGGACAAATTCTATTGTATCCTATTCCCGTGCTAATTTTATATAAACATTACATTGATACGATATCAAAATGTCTTTCTCTGTCTTTCCGCATTCGATTCCTGAGATCTAGTTAACATCTGTTTTTAGCTACTTTGGTGACGATGCGACAGATTAGATCGTTTTCTCCAAGCAATTATTTTAATTTAAATAATTAGAATACGCGAACCATACCACTAAGTGAACCACTTAAATTCCAATTCAGAAGTATTTAATTTCAAATACACAAAACCCTTTGAACTTTAAACCCCAGTGGCATACCTTAATGCACTCCTGGCAAATATTTTTACAAATTTATTTTAACCATCATATAAACTACAACCATAATAACTTTCAAGACTTTAACTTGATAAATAAAGAATTTGCAAACAAACTTTCACTCTCCCCCCGCCCTCTACAAACCCTTAGTTCACTCCTGGCAAAAAAACTTAATAACATTATTTTTAATTTTACGTAAACTATACATATTCCAAATTTCATTGCTAGAAGTTCAAAAACGTAGAATTTCATACAAACTGTTTTACCCCCTTTCACCCCCTTAAGGGAAGAATGTCTAAAAATCTATTCTTAGTACACGTTTAAGTACTAAAATATATACGCACTCCAAATTTTACACCTCTAAGTTCAAAAACACAAAACTTTTATTTTTAACTTTAAACCCCCATGGCATCCCCCTTAATGCACCCCTGCCAAAAGTTTTTATAATTTTAATTCAACCATTTAATAATCTACTACCATAACAACTTTCAAGACTTTAACTTAATAAATAAAGATTTTTCCATACAAACTTTCACCCCCCATTACAAACCCTTAGTTCACCCCTGGCAAAAAAACTTGATACCATTATTTTTAATTTTACTTAAACTTTACATATTCCAAATTTCATTGCTATAAGTTCAAAAACAAAGAAGTTTCTTACAAACTGTTTTACTCCCTTTCACCCCCTTAGGGGTGGAATTTCCAAAAATCCGTTCTTAGTACGCGTCCACATACTAAAACAAATACACCCTCCAAATTTCATAACCCTAGGACCAGCCGTTTGGGCTCTGTGTTGTCTATAGATGAGTCAGGACAAAGAGTCTTATAGTATAGATATAATATAATAATAATAATTCGTTTATTTGACACACATAAGTATATGTATCTATATATGACACAAATTACATTAAATAAAAAAAAACTATAATTATTATTAAAGAGCAGTTATTAAAAGCAAATAAAGAATAGAATATAATAGGAAATTACTTTATTGTACAACCACATAAAAACAGCTTAAATTAAGAAAATAAAATATTTACACAGAGTACAAAGGCGGCCTTATCACCTATGGTTATCTCTACCAGGCAACCAAGAATGGAGAGGGACAGTATACAGATAGAAAATATATGTAAGTACATACTACAATTATACTTTAGACATGTCCTTTTAGAAAACAAAAAAAGATTAAATATAATTAACAGCGCACCGAGGCTAAACAGGGATAAAAAGAAGCATAATATGTTAATAATTTCATCATAATCGGTTCAGCCGTTTTAAAGTGAAGAAGTAACAAACATACACACACACATAAACATCGGCTTAATAATTAATATTAATGGGATAAAATTTGTGTAGCTACCACTATTAATTACAGCCTGGTGATAGACGGACGGACTTTGGCATCATTTAGGTACGGAACCCTAAAAACTGTAAATTTGTTTTGTTTGTTTCTATTAAAAATAAATATTTTATCAACTACTTCGCAATAACAGAAATAATGTAATATTTCTAGTTACAAAACATTTTGGTCTATCACCCACTAATCTTTTTGACTTATGGTCAATCTCTCATAGTATAGTCACATAGGTAGGTATTTTACAGCCATTTACGAGTTATTTCATTATACTATGACATAATAGCGTTGGTAGACTATTATTATAGGTCTAGTAATCCTACATGGTAAACTAATTCTTTCTTGATTACCGGGTTATTCTGGGTTATAGGAGAACTAAGCAACGGTCGATGCGGACAGTGTTTGGATTGGTGATCATGCACAAGACAGCCGTTTTTCAAGTGGCATTTTCATCTGGGCGCTACCGTGGGTCGTATGACACGTTAAATTGTAGGTCCCAGCTGTTAGTCTTAGTACAAGCAGTCGTTAAGCCAAGTTAGAGGCCTTCGGGCCGCTTAAATACTCTTGACACCAGAGCTTGGTCACATAGCTCATACGAAGAAGTGAATGAAAAATGGGTTTGGCTGGCAGATTGTAAAGCAGACGTTTTTCCTACAGAGCCACATTCGTTTTTACATATCTATTGTTTCAATATAACCTTCTTCTTCTTCCTTGCCTTATCCCACTAGGTGGGGTCGGCACCTTATAACCTAATAATATTGTTTCAATATAACCATGTATAAAATAAACCTTAAAGGGATATTCATATGTGGGAGTGAAATAATAACAGACTCATTGACTTTACATTAGAGTAACTAGTTTGAACGAAAATATCCATAAACAATGGGATTTGATTTCTTTTTGTTTTGGACAAGCTATTAATCAAGTTAAATCAAGCATGTCTGTAGGTACCTACACTTTTGGTTATTTAAATTTATCTGCATGTAAAAAAGGATTTAGTAAAAGATGAGTACCTATATTTCAATATTTTTTTATGTTTCTTGGATTATTTGAGTATGTGCGTTATTTACCTACCTATGTTTATTTTTATTGTGTTGTTACCTAATTACTCTAACCTTTTTGGTCATTAATAAACTCTTTTCCACCAAACAGGTTGCTTAGATGAGATCGCATTATACCTACCTACCTAATTTTCTATTAAATTGTATCCTGTAGTATTTGTGCCCAAATAGGTACCTAGTACCTATTCGAATTCAAATTCTAACCTACTACCTATCTTCTATCTATCCTAGGTTAGGTTATGCCTAGTAACTTAGGTTTATTAACTTACTAGCTGCGCCTCGCGGTGTTACCCGCGTTAATCCGGGATAAAAAGTAGTCTATGTGTTAATCCAAGGTCAAATTTAATCAAAATAGGTTCAGCCGTTTCAGCGTGAAGAAGAAACAAACATACCTACTCACTTATAGGTACACAAACTTTCGTAGGTATTTATAATGCCTATTACATAGGTAGTAGGTTTTTCAACTAATTAATTGTCATACCTACCTAGTAGGTACTTATGGCAGATTATAACTTTCTGTTTGAATACAAATTATCACGATAAATGCAAATAAACAGATTTCATCTCATTCTGCATTAGCAAGTCTACGGCATTTATTCATGAATTCTATAGAACCGTGTCGAGAAAAAAATGATTTCGTGCTTGAGCAGTTTTTATTGGGTCATCACCTCGAAACGTCACGATTTTACAGACATAGATTAAATAACAGTACCAACCTTAGAACAATAACCCCTTGTGATCATAGAATAGGCAAACCAACTTTAATATTACGTCACTTCATGGACCAATCCAAATCGATTTCATTGAGCTTACGATAATTTCGCATGAAAATTGTTTTGTTTCCAATCAAGGCCTTGCTAAACTTTTAATGACAGGAAATTAAAGACTCCATCTAATAGCGTTTCTATTTCTTTCTAAAGAAATTGGCGAAATAACAAGAATTTGTTACAAAAACTAGTTTTGAAGAAGTAGGTATCAATGCTTCGTCAGGTACATTTTTCCAAAACAATAAGCGTTAAAATAAAAGTATAAATAAAGTATATTATGCGTGCCAACTAAGAATAGGATCGCGCTTGCTTCAACTTCACACGATAACTGTCAAAAAAGTACTACTAGCAAAGAAAGCGTAATAAAGAAATTTAATAATTATTTTTTTGGTTCATAGATAAAACTTTAATTATTGTTTAATTATCCTTGATTTTATTACTGGATAATTTTGGATTAATTAATTCTACAGGTAAGAAGTACCCAAGGCAAATTGACAACACCTAAAAAAAAACACGTGACGAGACATTGGTTTTGGATAGTTTCGACTTAAGTGCTGTAAGCAGTATAATAAAATATTTTTATTTGGTACAAAAAGAAGTGACAAAAATGAAAAAGAAATTATATTTTTATAAATATGCTTTTACTTTCAAATCCTACTCATTTATAATTAATTTGCCGTAAAATGTATAAGAAATAGCAAAACAGCGTACATTAAACATATGAACTGAATATAATTTGTTCATATTTTTTTTTGCATACCATACACTTTGGTTATGAAGTTTGCGCGTATGATTGAGCAAGATGGCGGTTTTGACAGTCCTATTCTTAGTTGGCACGCATAGTAGGTATATCAACTTGAAAATCTTTGTACCTACAGACTAAGAACTTTCGAAACAAACCAATTGTGAAAAACATTTAACACAAATATAAGTAGCTGGGCTTCGGCAAAAATAAATGGGACTCAAACTTCTTGTAACGTGACACGTGATAACATTAATTAAATTTAGGTGTGCCGTAAAATTTCAGTAGGTAATCCGATACACACTATCCAATTAGAGAACTTCCGACTTAAAAACTTACATTCAGTGATAAGGTTTCCTTTCTCAGGTTTCCCCCACGAAGGCGGTGTCACACACAAAATTTTCACAGTTATAATCCAAGTAGGTATTTAGTGTAGGTTATAATAATTGCAGGAACTGTTATTGTTTGCAACAATTGCTCTACACTGTAACGGTCACGTTTAACCAACTTTGAACACTCACGAACGCGAGAATATTGTGAAAAAACAAAAGAAAGCCGTCACTATCACTTTTTCCACATCGAATTTATTTACGGCCAGAATGTTTTGAACTTGGAACATTTGTTTGGGGCGCGTTTGAATTTGAATTTGGAATGGCAGGGCTGCGCGACTTGCTCGGCTTGAGCGCGCAAGCGGATGTGCGCTGTAGCCGGCCGGTCGAGTGGTGCGCTGAGACTCGAGTGCTGTGCTGCGCTCGATTGTTTACTATCGACGCGTTGCTATGACGCTTTCTGCTAATTTTGCAGCAGATGTTTTGTTCAATTATTTACTATTGGTAGCAGACATTGTGTCTAGCTGAGGTTGGTGTCTTTAATAGTGTTATAACAATTAATAAACATTATATGTATTTAGTCTTATTTTATGCGTGATAAAATAGCAATCAGCAACGTTATATCAGATGGCGTGTTGTTTTTACAAAGGTATCTAGAAAAAAGTTCTCACGGTAGATATAAAATGATATTTTATAGATAAGGCATACTTTATAGGCCATGCAAACAAAAAAAAAAAAGGCTGTGACTCATACTCGTATCCAAAGCGCGGGTTTATCGACAACGTACTATCGACTTTTGCTTCGACTAACTTGTTACTCACCTCGCGTCCCAACGCCAACAACAAAAGTTTAAATTTGGAACCCAAGTGACGTAAGCGCCGAGCAGAAGTTCAACCAAAAAGGATCCATATCTAAGTTACAAACTTTTCCACACAACCTCCTCGCGAACTGGTTCTTAAGACTTTTCGGAAGTAGATTTGAAACGAACAATGAACTTGGAATGGCGAACTAGACTAAACACTGGAACAGAATCGGATATGGAACAAGTTTGAAAAAAAGGCTTTTGTTTGCTTATAAGTAGAACGTAGGAGGGATTTTACACCTACTTGAATCCAAACCCATTAACCCAATGAGGGAACAGATTCATTATTAAATAATCATTCTACTGTCGCTATCATTTTAAAAAGAACGCAACTAGATTTTCCGTTAGAGAAGAATACATAGATATAGTACCTAATTGATGCACGATAAATTAAACTACCGACATCGTTTGCGACTGGACTGCCAACCATGGGGTCCCGGGTTCGATTCCCGGTATGGCGAATATCTTTGTGATGAACTAAATTTGTAGGCTGTCGATCTGGGTGTTAAATATGAATCGATATACTTAAAGTATTTTTGTATGTACCCATGTGTATATCAGTTGTGTTAGCAACCATAATACAAACTAGAAATGGTTTAGTGTGGGGCTAACTAGCCGTGTATGAAAAGTGTGATTATAATGTTAATACTTCAACTGACTAGTATGAACCATATTACATTATTCAATGTCTTACAGTACATACATAAAGATATATGTTACATTAGTTATGCCCTACGATGCTACCCGCGTTAACCCAGAATAGAAAAATAGCCTATGTGTTAATCCAGGGTCTAAGCTATCTCCAAACCAAATTTCATCGAAATCGTTTATCATAAACGGTCGAGGCGTTTGAGCTTGAAGGAGTAAAATAGATTATGATGTTATATGGGCTTCCCTAAAACGTAGTATATGTGTTAATCCAAGGTCTAACCTATTTTCATTCCAAATTTCATCACAAACTTTCGCATTTATTATATTAGTAGGATATGTATCTAAAATAACCAGCCAAAAGACATCAACGGGCCGTCTCCTGATTGAGGGATTGCTGCTCTCAGTTGCGCAATATTGCATAAGGTAAGAGCCAGTTACGAAATTATTACAATTGATTTATCAAAATTAAAACAGACTTTTAAATAATCCAGCCTGAATATTCTTTCCGTCACAACTTATTAACAAAAAAGAAAAATAAAATGTGCGAAAAAAAGGTTTGAATTTGGAATATTGGATTTCCTCATTTTTAAATAATGTTCTAGCAACAATAGATAAAACAGGAATAATAATATGCCAGCAGAGGAAGCACGATCACAAAGATTTGAATTTGGAATTTCATTTTTTAGTACTATTTGGCGCTTTATTTGAATTACGAATCTACAAGACACTTTAGAACATGCATATTATTATAGAATTACATTATTTTATTTACCTTGGATGTATTTATATGTATATGTACGTATATAAATGTTACCTATACTAACAATATACATATGTATATACGAATAAGTTGACCTTAGTTATCCTATTCAAGTTTCTCTTGAAGAGTGTAGGCAGTAAAAGTATAATAAATAACGGCATTGACATTATGCCATACATATAGCCGGTTTCAAATTAGATTTCCCTTAGTCTTACATTACATTCAAATATAAAGGTATTTGTAAGTTATACTGTGTTTTGTTTATAAAGAAACAAAGTATGATTTTAATCAGCAGTTTATTCGCGAATAAAGACTTTTGGCGAAATTGAACTTGGAACGGACTATATCATGTATCACCATGGTATTGTAACTAGCCAGAAATAGCTTACAGTTATTAATTCATTAATATTATCTGGAACTAGAAATAAAAGATATAAATCTCCTTTCGCGCGAGTGCAAACTCATTTGAGGTTTCATACTTTATTCTGAGAAATTAAAAAGAAACGAAAAATATTTGAATTTGGGAAAAGGGAGAAGGACATTCGAATGTCGTGGATTGACGTTTGGGATTTTGAAGTGAAAAGATGGAAAATTGTGAAAAATATTTTATAAATTGTATCTTTCTGTTTTAGTAGAAGAAAACGTGATGTTCAAATAGTGTGGAAATAAAGTACCAATGTGCAGCGGTTCCGGGATCCAGGTTCCAGGTTTCTGAGCGTAATTCTCCTGGACTGAGTCACAACTGGATCTGGGTGAGATTGTATCATTCACGTAATTCTCAGGAGAGAAGGGAGGTAAGAGATTAATTTACTAGACGCCGAAATAAGAATGTAAAACTTAAGATCATATTATTAAATATACACCAGATTGATTTGTGCAAGCCTTTTACTTTACTTTTACGGAGCTATAATTATTGTATCGATTTGTGGAATTATATTTTACAACAAGAAAACTGTTTTTTTTAAAAGGAAGAACTAAACTTGAAAAGACAATAAATCTTATTGATAATGTTATTATGTCTACTATTTCATGAGATTATTTAAACCAACTTTATAGCGACCAAGCTACTCAAAAGTATAGTCATACTTTATTCTTGGACATAAACATGTCTACTGCTTTACTTTCCTGAGATATAAAAGAACCATTATATGCAAGATTATGCACTTAAATATTGTGTCAAGTTATTTTAATGAGACAAAGTATAATGTTGATTTATTTCAATTAATGACTCTAATCTGAGTATAAGTAAGAGAGCGAGACTTCTCTATTATATATATTCTACCCCCAAAGGAGAATATATAATCACGTTCGACTTCCATATTCTACCTCCAAAGGAGAATATTTCATCCCTATATTCTGCCATTAACGGAGAATATTTCATCTATATTCTACCTCCCAAGGAGAATATTTCATCTACATATTCTGCCGACCCAGGAGAATATTTCATTTATATGTTCTGCCGACCCAGGAGAATATATCAATCTCATTTATCATCTCTTCTTCCTTCTTTGAACATACTGAGATTAGAGCTTCGTGTTTAATTGGGTTAGGATTAGTCTAGGGCCGATAGTTTCAGACAGACTAGTTTAAAGTTTCAAATAATTGGATAGATTCGTTATAGTACTTAGAAAATTAGGATAGTTAGGATAGGGAAACCTGGAATCGACGGGGGACCTTTAGGTCTCGAACATAAGAGTC
The DNA here is from genome assembly GCA_035578125.1 of Mellilla xanthometata. Classification (NCBI taxonomy): domain Eukaryota; kingdom Metazoa; phylum Arthropoda; class Insecta; order Lepidoptera; family Geometridae; genus Mellilla; species Mellilla xanthometata. The sequence continues at coordinate 603,138 of JAPUBQ010000022.1, forward strand.
CTTTAGGATCCAAAGGTAAACTGTGGCGATGGATGCAGTGTTTGGTATAATTTAAGGGCTAAAATCCTTGCCACTACTTGGATTATATCAAATAAAAGAAAGAGAATTGAAAGAATGTATCAGTTTGTAAGCAGGTGATTGATCTAGTAGGTAATGGACTATACTATAGGAAACTGAACAAACTGACAGAATATAGGATGCCCTCTTGTCCCTTTGCTTAGATTAATTAATATTAACCAACGAGTTAATTTGCTTAGGGCGAGTGTATGGAGGAGTATTAGGCTTAAAACTAAATTTGTATACAAGGTGGAATAACAGACTTGAATCTTTAAGTTGGTATACAAGGTGTTTGCCAGATTTATAATATTAGACAATTTGTATTGTAAGATGATCTGTCGTTTCGATGACTCGACTTGAATGATGATGGCATAAAAGTGCGTAATTATGCCCTCCAACAATGAAGGTCAAGCAAATAGTGCTTGACGGGGAAATAACCACCCTGGATGACTTTCACGGAACGGGAGTGTGCGTGGGGCTCCGTTCTTCCCGATTATCATAAAAATATTGATGGTCAGGAATCAAGCACTATGAAACCTAGTAATTGATAAATAGGGTTTAATCTTCCTTTGATTTATTTAGCAAGAAGAAGATGTTTCACATGTCCAGCGATCCGCTTCGGTTGTTCAGTGTTTCTTTATCATCATTATGTTATTTGTGAATGTGTTGTAAAGAATTCAGTAAATAAATGTAAATAGTTAAATTTCAAGTTTGTTTATATGTCACTAATCTCCCTTTTAGGATTTTCCTATGTTAGGTTATTTAGTTCTGTTGTTCTCTTGCTAGATCAGTTTAGAGTCTGTATTTTCTAGAACCTTTAAAGAGCTTGAGTTCTACATACATGACGAGGTCCTATCTTCTGCTAGACGTTACACTGCCATAACTATATTTCCTATATTAATAGATTTATTCCCATAACTGGATAAATAGACGTTAGTTCTAGGAATTGCATTTAATGTATTAGAAAAGAGCTTAGGCAGCCCTGGCGAGGTACATAATTTGGTGCCGTGACTAATTTTTAATTTAGAACACGTTATTTCATAAGTTCTGTAAAATGCTAGAGAAATCTAGCATAATTTGTTGCCGTGAAAAAGGAGAGGTTTAGATAATACAGATAATATAGGATTTATAAATATTAAAAATCAACATTATATTTTTATTAATTTTTTTTTTATATTTCTAGACATTTAGATTAGATGTAATTTTTTTACAAGGATTATCAGGAAAGTAAAGTAGGTAGGTACATACACACCTTTATTTTTATTATGTGGTTGCAATTTTCTTTATTTTAAGATTGTGTTCTTTTTAGGTTGGTTTTAATTTATATTGTGTGTAATTTCATTTATTTAGGTAATTTATAATTTTGTATAGCATCCTGCATAGATTCGAGATTACCGGTAAGCTAGTGCGAATGGTGGAGTTTGCCACGAGTAGAAGCAGGATGACGGTGCGTGTGGGAAATTCACTCTCCGAGGAGTTCAATATGGTGACCGGCTTGAAGCAAGGGGACGCTCTGCAGCCAATACTTTTAACCTGGCACTCGAGTATGTTATTAGAAAGGTGCAATCGCCCACCGAAGGAGTGCAAGTTAAGATAGCATAAGGTGATAGGATATACGCGTACACGTAGTTAATGCGATTAGTTGCCTACAGGAAGAAGCCACGAGGATTGGGCTTAAAGTTAGTCACGAGAAGACGGAATATCTTTTGATGCATCGTTACATATATACACGACGAAGACGAGATGATCTCGTTGTTGAAAATACAACGTTCAAAGGTGTGGCTAAGTTCCGGTACCTTGGATGCACTGTAACTGATGCCAACGACAGGGAGGAAGAGATCGAGATCTGAACTCAGAACACCCCCGTTGCAGTGCAGGCCTCCACACAGTGCTTTCTTCTAAGCTGCTGAGCCGTCGCACCAAGAATATACAAGGCAGTAGTCAGGCTGATCTTACTCTATAGTTGCGAGGCCTGGACTTGACGCTGAAGAAAGAGACCAAACTCTCTGTCACGTTTCTTGTACACAATGTTAGATTGGGGTCGTTAGTATATTGGTAATTATAATAAATAACCTATTCAGTCAATTAAATTAGTAAAGAAAAATTGGCCAAGTGCGAGTTGGGCTCGCTCTTGTGGGGTTCCGTACCATTTTTGTATGGGAGGCCCTCTCAATAGTTATTTTATTTAATTTTTGATAATTTGATTTGAAAGGTAATGTACATTTATACATTCTGTGAAAATGTTATGTGTCTACATGTTATATAGCTTATTGTTATTATAGTGGCACGAGAAATACATATATTGTGAAAGTTTCAGATTTCTATCTATTACGGTTTTTGAGATATAGCCTGGAGACAGACAGTCAGCGGGGTCTTAGTAATAGGGTTCCGTTTAAAACAAAAAGGTTTTTGTCACATTAAGATAAAGATTTTCATTTACCAAAACTATTGAATAGATTTATTTAGTGGAAATAAGGATGATTAAATAGTAATTGTTCTGGTGGGGATTGGAGTTACAAACAATATTGTATCTAGGATAGATTTTGTTAGTGTGGTTTGTTGTAATTTTAAGAGTTTATTTTAGTTATTACACTCTGGGGTCGAGTCGAAACGGGGTGTTTATTCAAGTGAAACATAGTTGACAATAAAATTAATTTATTACCCTTCGAACGGCCAGTAAAAATTTCAAAGAAGCATAAATGTATAAAGACTGCTACAGTAGTTTAAGACCCATCAAAATTTATTTAACTTGGATTGTGGATGTCAGTTTTTTTTTTATACCTTTTGTGTACACAAACGCTGTGGTTTATTACACGATTTCGTATTATTTGACGCAGTATAGGTGAAAATTAATTTATTTGATGGAGCTAAGGCGTATATACATATTTTATTTTGATACTATAAAGTAGGTAAAGGAATTTTTAGAATGGGGTCGACTTCTGAGTGAAGTAGATCCGGTTGACCGATATATATTTACATTTCAAATCGTGTGCCGATTTTAAAATATGATAAATCATTTGTTGTTATTAACGTAAGATTTATTGTCTTTCATAAGATTTCGTTCACCTAAGGAAAGTTTTGTGAAACATATTAACCACAAATTTTCTTTTAATGTCAGTTCTTTTTAACCGACTTCAAGAAAGGAGGAGGCTATATATTCGACTGTATGTATTTTTTTTCATAGTTATAATTTTACGAGCATTTTGCGAAAAATAAATCTCACACTTAGAACACCATGCGTAATTTAGTTTTTTTTTTAATCATTCAGCGTAAATTAAAATGATTATTTTAAATACAATTCGATTAAATAAAAGCTTGGGTATTATGTGTCAGTTATAATTGATGTATTTAGTGCGTAATATGTTTATTAAGAATGTTGCGGTTAAGCGTAGATTAAAGGATTGTGTTCTGTTTCATAATTTGAGATGTCAATTTCTATAACTATTTACCTTTTAATTCAAATATCTTTAATTTTCACAGATAAAACAAGTTATAATTTTGAAATTCTCCGTATTTATATAGGAAGTAATGTGTATTTAGTAAATACACAAAAATTATGGAGGGGTATATTTAAAAAAAAAAAGAGTATTATAATATTTTATTCTATTATTTTTAATATCTTAAACTCTGTTTACTATTAATATTTCGAATGTGATGTGATGTAGTTTCTTTTCTTCGACAATAAAATATTTTCGAAGGTTTTATTTTTGCTTTGGGTAAAGGTGTGTTAAGGTTATGCTATTAATGGTACTTATCTATTGGTAACGTCATCAAGGTATAAGGCATCTTCTTCTTGGTAATTTGTTCGGTTTGGTAACTGTGTACTTGTAATGTCATAAAGGGGGTAACCGCCTCGAAAGTTCTCCTATCAATAGTGAATTTGCTGATTTATGGAATGAGCGTGAAAGCCCGTATCTGTCTGCGCTAGTTGAGGGACTGAAAGTGCAAGGCTGTATGAACGTTTTGTTAATAAATAGTTAGATATTAAGTTCAAAGCATGAAGGGTTTCGTAATTTAGCAGATTTTCTGGTAGGGGAACGGTCTCTCATTTTCGAATTTTGGCATTTTACATACTCTACAATAAAAAGCTTCAGTGTTGGAGAATTTGGTGCTAGGTTTCAACTGAGTCATCGATATTTGTCGATTGCATTGAAGCTTTACACTATACAGGAGCCGAGAGGCAAGGACTAAGCACACGTCACATGCTCCGAATCGTAAATTGTTGACATATGTGAATTAAGTCTAGAGTGGAGATGTTTATTCTACATTTGTAATTAAGGTTTTGTCTGCCGTTTTAAGGTTTCTATTTTTGGGTTAAGCGGGTATCAGGTGTATCGTCCAAACCAAGGTTTGGTAGCGGTCTGCTTGATATTTGTCATTAGGACTGAGTGGCCTCACAACCCACTTCGTTTCAATCAAAAGTATTGCCGTGGCTTGGGAAACTCTATTAACCAATTAGTATTTAATGTCTGATGCTTGACACTGGTCCATATGATAGCATTTGCTATTTGGTTAAATCCATACAACTTTTACATTTGAATGTAGAAATTCTAACATGGGAAACTAAAGAGGATTTGGAAATTAGGACTTTTGTTCCATTTAATAATTTATGGCATTATGAGGAGGTAAGGTTTGGTGGTATGGTGGTATGTTTTGGTATTTAATGGTAAACAATAAGGTATCTGAGGTATTTTGTTTTTTTTTTAATTCAGTAGTTAGATGTTTAATATATATTTTCTTTTCCAGTTGATGGAAAAATATTTCAGTTTTCAAGAAAACTTTAAATATTTATTCCAGGGGTCGGTATATGAGAGCTTTATTGCCCTGGGGTCGATTTATGAAAGAGTAAATTAATCTATTTTAAAGAAGTTTAATATATTAGTTTGTGCTAAAATTCTTTCAGTCTAAAGTAATAAACCTTCAGTTTTACTAGGGGTCGGCTATATATTTGAGAGTTCTTATTGTCCTGGGGTCGTTTATGGAAGAGTAAATTAATCTATTTTAAGAAAGTTTTAAATTTTAATTTCTGCTAAAATTCTTTCAGTCTAAAGTAATAAACCTTCAGTTTTTACTAGGGGTCGGCTATATGTTTGAGAGTTCTTATTGACCTGGGTCGTTTATGGAAGAGTAAATTAATCTATTTTAAGAAAATTTAAAATATTAATTTGTGCTAAAATTCTTTCAGTCTAAAGTAATAAACCTTCAGAATTTTACCAGGGGTCGGCTGTAACTGGCCAGGAATGGCCTACAGTTATCTATTCATTAATTAATAATATCTTGAGAAAGAAATAATATATATAAATCTGCTCTCGCGCGATTGTAACTGTTTGAAATTTCATATTTTAATTTGTGCTAAAATTCTTTCAGTCCAAAGGAATAAACCTTCAGAATTTTACCAGGGGTCGGCTGTAACTAGCCAGAAATAGCTTACAGTTATTAATTCATTAATATTATCTGGAACTAGAAATAAAAGATATAAATCTCCTTTCGCGCGAGTGCAAACTCATTTGAGGTTTCATACTTTATTCTGAGAAATTAAAAAGAAACGAAAAATATTTGAATTTGGGAAAAGGGAGAAGGACATTCGAATGTCGTGGATTGACGTTTGGGATTTTGAAGTGAAAAGATGGAAAATTGTGAAAAATATTTTATAAATTGTATCTTTCTGTTTTAGTAGAAGAAAACGTGATGTTCAAATAGTGTGGAAATAAAGTACCAATGTGCAGCGGTTCCGGGATCCAGGTTCCAGGTTTCTGAGCGTAATTCTCCTGGACTGAGTCACAACTGGATCTGGGTGAGATTGTATCATTCACGTAATTCTCAGGAGAGAAGGGAGGTAAGAGATTAATTTACTAGACGCCGAAATAAGAATGTAAAACTTAAGATCATATTATTAAATATACACCAGATTGATTTGTGCAAGCCTTTTACTTTACTTTTACGGAGCTATAATTATTGTATCGATTTGTGGAATTATATTTTACAACAAGAAAACTGTTTTTTTTAAAAGGAAGAACTAAACTTGAAAAGACAATAAATCTTATTGATAATGTTATTATGTCTACTATTTCATGAGATTATTTAAACCAACTTTATAGCGACCAAGCTACTCAAAAGTATAGTCATACTTTATTCTTGGACATAAACATGTCTACTGCTTTACTTTCCTGAGATATAAAAGAACCATTATATGCAAGATTATGCACTTAAATATTGTGTCAAGTTATTTTAATGAGACAAAGTATAATGTTGATTTATTTCAATTAATGACTCTAATCTGAGTATAAGTAAGAGAGCGAGACTTCTCTATTATATATATTCTACCCCCAAAGGAGAATATATAATCACGTTCGACTTCCATATTCTACCTCCAAAGGAGAATATTTCATCCCTATATTCTGCCATTAACGGAGAATATTTCATCTATATTCTACCTCCCAAGGAGAATATTTCATCTACATATTCTGCCGACCCAGGAGAATATTTCATTTATATGTTCTGCCGACCCAGGAGAATATATCAATCTCATTTATCATCTCTTCTTCCTTCTTTGAACATACTGAGATTAGAGCTTCGTGTTTAATTGGGTTAGGATTAGTCTAGGGCCGATAGTTTCAGACAGACTAGTTTAAAGTTTCAAATAATTGGATAGATTCGTTATAGTACTTAGAAAATTAGGATAGTTAGGATAGGGAAACCTGGAATCGACGGGGGACCTTTAGGTCTCGAACATAAGAGTCCTTTAGGATCCAAAGGTAAACTGTGGCGATGGATGCAGTGTTTGGTATAATTTAAGGGCTAAAATCCTTGCCACTACTTGGATTATATCAAATAAAAGAAAGAGAATTGAAAGAATGTATCAGTTTGTAAGCAGGTGATTGATCTAGTAGGTAATGGACTATACTATAGGAAACTGAACAAACTGACAGAATATAGGATGCCCTCTTGTCCCTTTGCTTAGATTAATTAATATTAACCAACGAGTTAATTTGCTTAGGGCGAGTGTATGGAGGAGTATTAGGCTTAAAACTAAATTTGTATACAAGGTGGAATAACAGACTTGAATCTTTAAGTTGGTATACAAGGTGTTTGCCAGATTTATAATATTAGACAATTTGTATTGTAAGATGATCTGTCGTTTCGATGACTCGACTTGAATGATGATGGCATAAAAGTGCGTAATTATGCCCTCCAACAATGAAGGTCAAGCAAATAGTGCTTGACGGGGAAATAACCACCCTGGATGACTTTCACGGAACGGGAGTGTGCGTGGGGCTCCGTTCTTCCCGATTATCATAAAAATATTGATGGTCAGGAATCAAGCACTATGAAACCTAGTAATTGATAAATAGGGTTTAATCTTCCTTTGATTTATTTAGCAAGAAGAAGATGTTTCACATGTCCAGCGATCCGCTTCGGTTGTTCAGTGTTTCTTTATCATCATTATGTTATTTGTGAATGTGTTGTAAAGAATTCAGTAAATAAATGTAAATAGTTAAATTTCAAGTTTGTTTATATGTCACTAATCTCCCTTTTAGGATTTTCCTATGTTAGGTTATTTAGTTCTGTTGTTCTCTTGCTAGATCAGTTTAGAGTCTGTATTTTCTAGAACCTTTAAAGAGCTTGAGTTCTACATACATGACGAGGTCCTATCTTCTGCTAGACGTTACACTGCCATAACTATATTTCCTATATTAATAGATTTATTCCCATAACTGGATAAATAGACGTTAGTTCTAGGAATTGCATTTAATGTATTAGAAAAGAGCTTAGGCAGCCCTGGCGAGGTACAGTATATAGTTGGTAGGTTGGATTGAAGCCTACATGCTGTCAACCTACGCATCATTCAGGGTTCGAGTCAAGGAAATGGCAGTCCAAAAAGTTTTGTTTTTATTTAAAATCGCCAAAGTAATTTGACGACCTCGTTGGCGTAATGGTTACCATGCCGGACTGCCAATCAGAAGGTTTCGGGTTCGATTCCCGGCACGGCCAACATCTTTGTGCTGAACTAAATTTGTTGGCTGTGGGTCTAGGTGCTAAATATGTATCTATATGTATAAAATATGTATGTATGATTTTGTTGTATATCAGTTGTGTTAGCAACCATAATACGAACTAGATATGGGGGTTAGCCAGCCGTGTGTGAAATGTGTCCTAATATTTATTTTATTTATTAATTTATAAAATAGTCAAAATATTTAAAAAGCTTGAAACCATCAGGTTAATTGTATTCAAGCGCTGACCTATTTAGAGTAAAAAAAATTACCGCTATGGTAGGCGATTATTTTATGCCTGATTGGTTCGCGCTTGACCACAACTCGCCTGATGTTAAGTAACATGGAGGTCTAGGATGCAGCGCGCTTGCCAGAACCGGTTCAAGGCGAGAGTGCCTTGAAGACAGTAAGGTAAAGACCGGAATCTAACTGCAGTTAAGGTGGGAACAGGGATTCTGGAAAAGAGTTCCACAGTTTAGCCGTCCGTACTATATATGTGGAAGCAAATCGCTAAAATCACGCCTGGTAGAAATTACCATAGGTGATAAGGCCGCCATTGAACTTTACTTTTTAGTTTTTAATTTTAAATGTGTTAAGTTTTTGGTTGTACAATAAAAATATATTCTATTCTCTTCTAGAATCGCGAGTTCTAGAGTGAAGACCGCGTCTCGGCATACGTAGTGTGTATAAGGACGCCCTATGGCTACAACCAGGTGGAGCGATGATCTGAGGAAAACGAAGAGTCTATGTCCAGCAATGGACGAGCATAGGCTGATGATAATGATGATTTTAAAAGATCCCTAATAAACATTTGTGGTGCCGGCCATCTTTGACTTGTTATCAAAATGTCTCTATTCTACTAGTCAAGCCCTTTTCATTTGTTACCCATAGTCAGGCAGATGGGAAAAAAAAATATCCACCATTTTGATCGAACATATTTAAAAACAATCTCCACTAACACACTTTTCATACAAAAAAATAACTATATTAAAATCGATTCATCTGTGCGGGAGTTGTGATGTTACAAACAGACACACACACACTTCAGACTTTTAAGAACTAGTCGTTTTTCTGTCGGGGGTTATTATGAGTAAATAAACATCACATTACATTGACGGTACATTTCGTTTGCATTCATTTCATATGAAGCGTATGTATTGTGTTTGTTGCAATTGGCAAAAAGTCTCGGTAAAGTACTTATATATATATTTTTTTTTTTATAAACGTACGATATTTTATGTTTATAAGAAAAGAAATACTATTGTAAACAAATAAATATTTCTTCATGAAAAGAATTTATTACATTTTCCTAACGCATTTCCTGAATAAATCAGTAAAACCAGTACTGCTACCGCCATCTATACATTTTGAGCAAAACTTTTACTCGTTCTCAGCTTCGGGATCAGTTTTTCCACACTTCGCAAGATGGCAGGAAATTCAAACATTTATCATAAAAATTGTGTAACTTAAACGAGATTTATGTAATAAAATTATCAAAATATACGTGTTTACTGATAGAAATTATGGTAAGTATTATAAACTATAGATTACTACCAGGTATGCAGAATTTAATTATTTAAATGTACCTCATTTGAAAAGCGCCATCTATTAAATTTTCCTACAACTATTACATCTAAATAGAAAATAGGTAGACACGGGAAACTACATTGCGACAAAGTTTAACCAAAGAACAGATGGCGCTACAAAGATTGTAAATTATGCGCATTCAAATTAAATGCAATGCAAATCTTGTTTTCCACGTGACCGGAGTAATAAACGTTATATTGTTTAGGTATTTGTTATACCGGTTTCGCTAACGAGGACTGGAAAGGCTACTCATTTGTTTTCTCTTATTATTTAGTCCTGTTTATTTGAGCGCGTTTGGAATATGACTGGCTATATACGAGCTTTTGAATTTGAATTTTGAATTTGAGCTATATGTATTTATTTGTAGTATATCAGTTGTGTTAGCAACCATAATACGAATTAGAAATGGTTTAGTATTTAGTCAATTTTAAGTGATACGATTTTTATTTATTTGTTTCTACTGTATTTTTTTGGTGCGTCGCTTTAACGTGTTGTTACGCACACGTTATAGCGACACTGGTCTAAGGTCGAGCATGCCTAGTCTGGAATATCTGGTTCTCAAGGAGATGGTTGCTAGCCAGGCGGAGAATTACAAGAAAATGTTCTACCATCAAAGATGCTGTATGTATTTCTTCGAATTTCATCCTTTCGCCATTTCATCCTTCATGTTTCTTACCTATCTCTATACCAAACTTCATCGAAATCGGTTCAGCCGTTTGAGCGTGAAGAAGTAACAAACATACACATACAAACTTTCGCATTTATTATATTAGTAGGATAATATTACTGCAGAAATAGTGAGCAACGTTAAGCATTACCTATCCATTCGCACTGTTTGTCCGTAATGTGTAAAGGAAATAGGTATTATAAATAGAATGCAGTACCATTATTATCTGTATATCTGTTGTCTGTATTATTATACGTAATGTGATGCAAATGTAACCTTGCTATTATTATTTTCAAGTACACTGCCGATATAAGGGCATGGAATGGATAGTAGAAATAAGTGGAAATGTTGTTAAACTACATTCTTTTATTTTTTTTAATTTTGGTATGAAGATAGGACCTTGGATTAACACATAGGCTTCTTTTTATCCCGAAAACAATTGTGGTTCCCGTGGGATACGCAAACAACTTCAAAATCTATGTCACTCCTTCACGCTTCAACGGCTGGACCCATGTTGATGAGATTTAATATGAAGATAGGTTAGAATTTGGATTAACACATAGGCTTCTTTTTATACCGGATAAACTTGTTTTGTCCGAGATTAACGCGGTTAACACTGCGAGAAGCAGATAGTTAATAAATTATTATTAGGACACATTTCACACACGGCTGGTTAGTCCCGTACTAAACCATTTCTAGTTTTTATTATGTGGTCGCTAACACAACTGATATACTAAATAAATGTACATACAAAAATACTTTATATAGATACATATTGAACACCCAGACCGACAACCAACAAATTTAGTTCATCTCAAAGATGTTGGCCGTGACGGGAATCGAATCCGGGACCCTCTGGTTGGCAGTCTTGCATGGTAACCATTATGCCATCGAGTTCGGCGATACATTGATGTTCTGTAGCACCTATAGCTCGGCTAGAAGGTGATCTGATTCGATCATCGAGGTTAAGCAACGGTCGATGCGGATAATCTTTGGATCGGTAACCATGCAAACGACGGTCTTTTAAACAGAGGAATTTTAAAGATAATGACTAGTTGTAACTAAACTTGATAGTGTAAACTGACCTTAACACTCTAGTTGTGAGCTGTCAAATTAAGTTTGTTGTTGTGCTATTTTGGGTGCGAATGAAAAAGATTTTGTAATTGATTATAGATAAGAATTTTAGTGAGTATTTATTAATTTTAGATGTAATTTTTGTATATTTTTGCTAATATTGCATGCCTGAAGGCGGAGAGTGTGAGGGTCATAAAATAATAACCTGTAATAACCTAACCATACCTATTCTGCAATAAATGATTTGAATTGAATTTGAATGTAATCTGGGCGCTACCGAAGGTCGGACGACACGTTAAATTATGGGTTAGGGCTGTTAGTCTTAGAACAAAGAGTCTTTAACTATAAAAAAAACTTTATTTGACACAAACATGAATTTGTAATTTTAAAATAAATAAGTGTGCCACAATTGGCGACCTTATCGCTGAAAGCGATCTGTTCCAAGCCAAGTCAAAGGCCTTCGGGCGGCTTAAAATCTCTCGACCCCAGAACTTGGCTACTTAGTTTATACAAAAAGGAAGAGGAATAATATTATAGGTAAATATAGAATCTAATTACGATAAAATGCAGATATAATAAGCACTTGATAGACCTTGGTTACTTTTTGCATAATTTGCTCAAACAAGTTGCATCAGAATGTTTTACTTAGTGTTTGTAAAAACTATCATTGTTTAAATAGAGATGATAAGGATCTTGATATCTTTACGGATTTCTGCGTAAATAGATTTTATCTTAAATGGAAATTAAAAGGTATTCGTAGCTAAGTAGAATTAGGATATTTTTTTTTGGAATGAATAGTATATAAAGTTATTGAATAAAAGATAAGAATTAGGTAAAAGAAAGAAAAAAAATTGTTTGTATTTTACATACTAATAAAAGTTTTCAGAAAATCACCACATAGCAAAAACATACTCGTATTTTATCCCTTTAAATAATTATTTAATTTTATTTTGATGTTATCACGACAAAATAAATACGTCATCTGTGAAATTCTCTAGTTATCATGATTCCTGGTGACAAACTAACAGACTGGCGGACAGTATTTAAATAAGAAAAAATATCATAATATATACAAAAAAAATTACATGTAAGATGCCATTATTGTCATCTTAAAGGAAATAAATCTGCGAATAAGAACGCTTTTATGTTATTAGCCCAGGTATAACTTAAATAGTATTATCATAGAAAAAATATACTAAAGTTAAAGTAAAGTTTAGTATATTTTGTCTATGGTATTATTTATTTACTGTATTTAGCCTTTTAAGGTAAAAAAACTTACCCTAAGTGCGTGTCATGTGTCAGGCCTCAATACGTGTCAATGTCACAAGTAAGTTCTTCAGACTGAAGTATTACATGACTGAGTGACCATTTTACCTAATTTTATGAAGAAATTACAGACTTGTAAAAGTATTTTGGAATTTCACTCCCTGATTAAACACGTTTCTCTCTTTTTATTTGACTTAGTGGCTGGACTCTGGTGTCCAGTTATGTGGATTATTATTATTTATTCAAAATGGCAAAGTGCTAGTAGACTCACGCATGAAGGTTTCCGTACTCCGCCTCTTAAATATTTATTTTATTTAATTTATGTTTAAAGGTTATACAAATTTATATATTCTGTGAAAATTCAAAGCTTCTACTAGCTACCGTTTTTTATATACTTATAGCAAAATAATACGAAAAAACTCGTTTATTGTATGGTGACTCGTATGAACTACAATACTAAACTACCATTTTAGTGTTAAATGACATCACTACTTAGCACATTGATATGTCACCATTGCGCAGATGCAGTGAAATCTTCACAGTTTATTATTGTAAACAGAATTATATAAGATCACAATCAATGAAACATCTGAATTTAGTAAAAATAATTGGAACTACTGTATTTTTTTACTCCGTAACTACACGAGTTAGCGACACTATCCCCTAAGATGGAGCATGTCTAGTCTGGAATAACTGTCTCTCATGGAGGCTGTCGTAACACTCTGTTAGGTGCTAGGCGTCAGACTTTTTATTTGAGGGTGGTTGCTAGTCAGGCAAACACAAAAAATGCCCAACAGCCATTCTATTATGGCTTGGCCATGATATTTTCCTTCACATTTTCGGGGATCGCACCAAAAACCTTCGGGACGAGAGGCAGCCTTACGGCCGACTGAGCTGGCATCGCTTCTAATACATAATTTCTTAATACTATTATGATTAAAATAGTAATAATATTGATTGAAATTGTAATACGAAATTAGTTTTAGTAGTAGAATAAGTTTGTGAGTTTTTAAATTTATAGGTACACCTTAACTTAACCGCATTACAGGGTACATGTTCCATAAGTTAAATTACATCTATATGATAACTTGCGTGTGTTATCGATGTGATTTTTTATTTTATTTTTATTTATTTTCATAGCTGTTCTGAGCTATGAAAATAAAATATAAATAAATAAATATAGATAGTAAACTGTTCACGTAAGGCATCTTAATATTTTCGCGTAGAAAACGGTCACACTCGCCCCTGAAGATGGTGCTCGGAAAGCACCGAAGATGTTGGACTCATTCCAACTTTTAAAAATAAGTAAGTGTGAACGTTTTCTACGCGAAAAAAATAATATATATTTTCAAGCATAGAGCATTTAATTAATTAAGGAGAAATTAATTAATTAAGGAGAAGGCGAAAGTCATGTCGTATAGGGAGGTCAAGGATTTGGCCGAAGACAGAACTACCTGGAAAAAACTCCACAGACGAGAGCCTAGCTCTTAAATATTGAATGAATGAAGCATAGAGTAACTCACCAGGGTTCGCGGGCGTCCTGCGTCGTCGCGCCGTCCTCTTCACCACATTTGACACTAAAGAGTCCATTTCACTGCCGGAGTCCCACCGAGGCCTGCACACCACTGGGCGCGGCACTATCCTCCCATCGTCTTCAGTATCCCTATCACTACTAGTCGGAGGCAAGTTGGACTCATCACTCTCCTGCGGAGGTTTCACATCACTAAACACTCCTACCACTACGTCGTCCACACCAGTGAACGGATGCGTCAAAGTTCGCTTTATATTGCTCTTCCTGTGCTTCACTTTCATTGAAACTTCGGAAAGCGAACGTTTGCTTAGTTTCCCGTCGGTTGTTTTGGAGTCGCGAACGCATTTCAAATCGGACGGTGATAAGGATTTCTTGCGAGAGTTTCTACGTTTGTTGCACCGCTTCTGCCGGCTGGACTCGCGCGTGGACTGCATGGTGGGATCATTGGCTGCGTCTAGAAATAAATAAAGAAAAGAATTAGATTATACGATGGAGAGTTTTTTTAACTGCTGAAAGGATTCTCGTTTGACCGCAGTACCTAAAAGGTAAAACGGGATCCTATTACTAAGACTCTCTCTCTTGTGAAAGTTTCAGCTTTTTAGCTATTGCGGTTTCTGTGGTATAGCCTGGAGACAGACAGACAGCGGAGTCTTAGTAATAGGGTCCCGTTACGTTCCTACGTTACGGTCCTATTAGGTACGGAACCCTTAAAAGAAAATAATTATATTATACGACGAAGAGATTTTTTTTAACTACTGAAAGGATTCTCGTTTGACCGCAGTTTGTCTGGTGTTAAGCTACGCTGTGGCCTACGATGTTACAAGCTTATCTAGCAATTACCTATGTATTTGCTCTAGATTTATTTCTCTCTATACGTTCCCAGTAGTGGGAATGTATAGTGGGCTGCTTATGCTTGCTTTAGATTAGAAGACCCTCAGATGGTACTTCTCATTAAGCAGAGACTCTGTAAGGGAATTTCATAGTTTTGCAACCCTTACAAGGAAGGTTGAAAAGAATCGGTTTCTTCGATACATTGGACTTTCGATTGTATCTACGTCCTTTTGCTGATGTCTACTTGTGTAGATTTATAGAAAAGTAGAATTTCGCGTGGGCTATGCGGATCCAGTGCTAAGAGGTGTCAAGCCTCTTCAAGTCTCCGATATGGCACTAGGGCTATTTCAATAGGCAAATTTACTCAACAAATATTGGTTACCTTTTTAGGAATAGAAAGTTACCAATACTTTTAATTTAAACCTTCTATCACTTACACTATTTTGATATCTTACAACACACTATTTTAAATTTAAATAAAAATAACAACGTGGATATAATAACTTAATACCTATATATTTTTTGGGAAAGCATACTGAAACATTTGAGTTTAAATACTTTTAATTAATACGAGATATGAAAGTAAATATTTTTTAATCTCTTTACGAAAAGACATAAATACAATTCAATGGCTATTAAAATATTTACTAGAAGACCTAAAACGTATCGATAATATCAAAACTTTTCTGACAAACTTAAAAAACTTACTCATATCAAAAAGTTATTATAAAATAGAAGACTTTTTAAATGACGGAACATTAAAAAAATCAAATCAATTAATAGAGTTGCTCATCTCCAATAAATAATTCCAATGCCTTATGGGTAACTGTAAAGTGACATAATATTGCAATAAATTGTTTGACTTTGACTTTAGATTTTTTTTAGATATTTTTTATCAAATTTGACCTGAAACAAGTTTGTTACATTACGAAAGCAGACTCATAATTGTATGTATTTTTTCCTACCAAAAACTGGATTCTTAATTGCATTGCTACCTAACGACAAGACTTCACAAGGTCGAGCAAAGTCAAGTGTTTAAAATTAATAACATTATGCGTGTTAGTATTTTTTACTTCATTTTAATGAGAGCAACTTAATTATCATTAAAAACAAAAAAAAAAAACAAATACACAATGGGAATGTATCCTACGAACATGATAAATACAAAAGTTAGTAAAAGTGTGTGTATGTTTGTTGTACTTCCCGCTCATACGGCTGAAGCGATTTTGATGTAATTGTTGTGAAGATAGGCTAGACCTTGGGTTAACATATAGATAACTTTTATCCTGAAAACAATAATTGTTTTCCTGTGGGATAAGCAAATAACTTCAAAATCTTTGTTACCCCTTCACGCTCTAATGGCTGGACTGATTTTGATGAGATTTACTATGAAGATAGTTTAGACATGGGAGTTAACACATAGGCTACTTTTGTAACTTCTTTTGTCCGGGATTAACGCGATTGCGAGGCGCAGCTAGTACTAAAATGATAAAAACGTATCTATACTTCAATTTATTTCCTTTATTTGTTACAGTAAATAACAATAAACTAACTAATCAGAAATCTAAAGTCTATCAAAGTTCGTAAAACTGCATATTAGAGCCAATGTCTTTTCATAAAAAATGCAACAATCCATATAAGTACATACGAGTATGTCAGATATTAGAAACTATAATACGGTACTATAATAGAACAAAATTGTTATCAAATTAACCCAGTGTAATTATGTAATGATTAAACCATAAAGAATCATATAATTTTCTAATTGGTTTTTACTGTTAGATTTTATAGTGTTCTACGTTCTCCATCTCTAACACATCGGCTATTCCTCTTTTCATATTTATTTAGAATTGGTGGTATTATCTTGTTTATAAAGTAATTAATTTACGATTGAAACGTATACTTACATTGAAAATGGTTATTGTCTCGAAACTTTATATAATGATAAATGACAATACGCGTATACACGTCCAATCTCCACGCGTACATTCCCCGATATAATAATAAAATAGCCTTAATTGCTGTTTTTTCTTAAAAATATTATATACATGCCAACTAACTAAATACTTAATTTATTTATCTATTGATTATTATGATCTTAACTATCAGCGACTGAATTTCTGTTTATTAACTTGTCTGTCGACAAAGGCCTCCTCTAAAAATTTCCACATAATTATTTCTGCCCCTTGTTAAAAGAGTCCTTTTCGGATCAGCCACTTTCTTGAAGTCATCTTCCCATCTTTTGTTTTGTCTGCCTCTATTTGTTCTGCTATCTCTTGGGTACCATTCTGTTAAATATTAATTAAGCCCATACTAGTTCTTTACTCCGATACTAGTAACTAAAACAAACACATTCTAACATCCTATTACACAAAAATTACCTTTCAAACCGCACGACCACAAACCTAGGAAGCGTTATCTTCTACACTGCATCGCCAATATCACAGTTTCGTATTTCACTTGACTGAACAAACAAAGATAACCGCGGGAATGTCACAGCTAGAACCACTATATAACCTCTTTGGCATTTTGGCCGCGATACCAAACCTCCTTGGTTAAAAATTAAAAAGTGATCGCGAATTCCATTCGCTAGCAATTGTTTTTTTTTTATAAGCGAATAAAGGTCGGCACACAACACGACCGCCTTTGACGGTTACCCGCGCAAACTGGCTGGTTTAAGTGTTGTCATACGCGATGGGTTTACATTAGTAACACCTACGAGTAGATAGAATTTCATTTGATACGCGTTTTTTGGCATCGGTTTGCGAATTGGTAAAAGGTCAGTTGGTACTTATGTTTAGAGGTCAATAATAATTGATCTAATAAAATCTGGAGTAATCTGAGAGTAAAAACTTTAACATATTATTTGCTAAGGACAAAATCGAATGAGCTCTGATACATTTTTTATTGGAGCACGTAACAGCGTGAATAAATTATACTTTTTCCTCATAATTCTGACGCTATAATACTACTAAACTTCTTATATATAAAATATCCATGTCACAATGGATATTTTACATATAAGTGGTTTTTTTTTATTGTCTTTGTGTCACAAAATAAATGTTTCTTTCTTCCTTTCTTTCTTTCAATGTTAGTTACCGTACTCCTCCGAAACGGCTTGACTGATTTTTACCAAATTTTATATGCGTATTCAGTAGGTCTGAGAATCGGCTACTATCTAATTTTGATACATCTAACTGAGGCAAAACAACGTTTGCCGAATAAGCGAGTATTCTTATAAAAGAGATTTTAGAAGATTTTTATTTGTGCTACTAAAACAAACAATAATACATGGTGTCAATAAAACACCATGTAAGTGTAAAGTTACAAATAATGTACTGAATGTGACATAAATCTTGTCAATATATGTATTATTGTTACTAGTGTTTTACTTACTAATTCTATAGAAGCGAAAGTGAAAGTGTTTGTTACTTCTTCACGCTTATACGGCTGTATCGATTCCAATAAAATTTTGTATAGGGATAAATTAGAGCCGGTATTAAAACTTAGGCTACTTTTATCCCGGATTAACACGGATTAAACCGCGGGGCGCTACTAATTTTGTGCATACATATTTAAAACACATTCAGAAGTAATGACCTATGCGGATTGTAAACGGTAATCAAAAGGTTACTGTATTACTGCTAGTATTGCCAGTGTGTCCTTTTAATTAGTAACAGTTAAATCCGAATGCTGATACAGTATAAGTAAACCAAGGCAAAAAAAAACAAATGTATCGTTGGTCTTTCACGCATTTTGCTGAATTGATAGGATTAAATAAATTTGGTACATGGGCTACTTTTTATTCCGGAATTACGCGGATACCACAAAGCGCAGTTACTTTGATGTCAAACCGCAATACTCCTGTTTTAGTTATTCTTTACTTATCATTTATATTATTTTCAAAGCACACAATTTTTTATTAAAAAACGGCCATTTTAAAATAACGATCTAATTTTATAAATTTACCTAGTCGTGTTTTGGAAGTCTTACAATTCTTTTTACTGAAGTTAATAAAACTGCTGATGATGATGATATCATAATTAGCTCGTTAGCGTCCACTGCTGGACACAGGCCTCTCCTGAGGCACACCACGCGACCCTGGGCATTTCGTCTCCAACCTTTCCTTATATGGTAGTCTTTAAACGCTAGTTAATTTGTGTAGATGTAACCTAATCATTCTAAGCACATAACGTAATTAAAACAATCTAGAAGCCATCTCTACATTGTTTAGCAATACACGTTTGTTAGGTTTTAAGGTGGTATGGAAGAGAAATAGCATATTTCGGAAAATCCTATAAAATCCTGCGTAATTCGACGACCTCGTTGGCGTAAAGGTTACCATGCCGGTCTGCTAATCAGAAGGTTCCAGGTTCGATTCCCGGCCCGGTCGACATCTTTGTGCTTAACTAAATTTGTTAATTATAATATGTATGTATGTATATGTAGAATATCAGCTGTGTTAGCAACCATAATACGAGCTAGAAATGGTTCAGTATGGGGCTAACCAGCCATGTGTGAATGTGTCCTAATATTTATTTATTTATTATTTATTAATTAATTAATTGGAACGAAGTGTAAGAAGTAAGAATTTACAGACTTCAAAAACACGATTACGTAAATTTATAAAATTCCATCAAAACTATTTATTTAAAAAAAAAACTGTTTTACTTGTTGAATGCTTGTGAAAATAATAACTAATCCAAAACTACAAAGGTTAAGTAAATAGGGATAATTCTAATAAAACAAATAAATAATTACAAAAATACTTTTTTGTAGGAAATTATCTAAGAACGTTAGAGCTGATTATTTAAATATATATTTTTTTTATTTAGATCGTGAATAATAAAATGTGTGCCGCGGCTATACTCGGTACAACATCGCCTTAAATACCAATAGAATAGCAGATTTCACATTCCAGTCATGTCTTAGGTCTAGGTTTAACTCTAACCGTAGTGTTTGTGGTTCTTACTAAATCTCTCAAGAATTTATCTAATGTTGCAACTAAAGCCGACGAAAGTGCTAACAAACTTTGTTCTTGTCCATAAATTTTAATGTTTGTGTAAAATTTAATTTCGTTTTACAAATATCTTTGACATTTGCTAACAATGTTGCATTGAGAATCCCCGACGCTTGAAAATTTAGTTGCTTTTTACTATTCAAAGAGTTTTCAATACAGTTTTGTTGCAGTTTGCATCATAAGCATAAACAGCCCACTATCCAATCCCACTGATGGAACTCGGAGCCTTCTCTTACTAGGAGAGAGATATAGGCCATAATCCACCACACTGGCCAAGTGCGGGTTGGTAGATGACACATATTATCGGATGTTGAGGTCCTCAAACATATCGGTTTCTTCACCATAAAGCGAGTGCAAATCCACACATAACCATACAAGTTATTATTCTGTGACATAACTTCAAAAACAAGTCATAGGCGTAGGGCCGGGATCGAACCAGGGGCCGTCTGATTGAAAATATGTTTTTCCACCGAGCCACACTCGCTTTTTTTCTTGAAGAATTGAATGAAATTAAACGCCACTTAGCTAATTTATGGGAATCGTGTCCATTCCGATTAGAGAGAAACTGTTGATTCTAAAGTTAGTATATTAAAATGTGTATTAAATAAAGTTTTTTTTTTTTATATTAAAATTTGAAAATGCTTCGTTTAAGAAAAAATATTAATGAAGCTGGTTAAAATGACTCGCAAACTTTAAAACCAATTTTATTTGTTTTTGAAACCAATTTTATTTGTCGTTATTCCAGATGTTTACCGACTTAATAAAAATTGTAACTAAACAACTTGTTCCAAGCATTATGTTATAAACCTAACGACTTTTATATTTAAACCTGATATGCATAGCGCGGGTCAGTGACCCGAGTTTGATGGAATAAGAATATTAGCCAATCAATTTGCATTCGTTAGCAAAAGTGAGTGAATTTATAAGAATTACAATGTAACGTTAAACTTGTTTGCGATGGGAATTTAATATTATGTTCATTTCGCGTTTTGCAAAAGGTTTGCCAGAAATTGATGACAATTATTTGACATTAATTATCGATCGTACTTGGTGCAGAGGATAGCCATTGCTATTCAGCGTGGAAACGCAGCCAGTGTTATGTCAGTCAGTGCCAGTGTCCTAACATTTAATTTCGTTGACTTTTATAGGTTTTTTTTCAGGTTTCATCCTACTGATTTTTTTTTTACATTCTTTACCATTTTTAAAAACTTTAGCCCTGGTCTTAATATATAAAGTCAAAATTACCGACTTTTGACACGAATTTTATATTTGCCGTGTCCGGTGTCAAAAGTAACGCTAGAATCGGGTTCTTGACTCTGAGAACCTAATAAATGGATGGGATATAATTATCAATATTTTTTTTAATGAGTATAAGTTTCGATCTCTAATCTGGTGGTGATCTTTCTATTTGCTAAATAAAGATGTTTTTATGTTTATGGTGGGTGGACGGGTCATGCCCCCCCCCCTTTTTTACTGTTTTCTTCTATTCTTGACCTTAACAGTTCACGTGGAACAGTTATGCACATCAATTATATGTAGTCTGTGGATCTCATGTGTGACTAGGGTTACCAGATGAAAAAGTCAAAAGACCGGAGAAAAGGCCTGATTTCCATGGAAAAGTCCTGAGATTTTATACAGTTTCACATTTTTTCTCAAAATGCACAGTTTAAATCAATACTTATTGTTCCAAATAAGTATTGATTTAAACAGCTCAATTGTTATCGAAAGAAGACTATGTTTAGTTTATTTTACGTGGATAACTAGGTATTGATTTGAACTGTGCAATTATTACCAAAAGAAGAGTATTTTTAGTTTGTTTTACTTAAATAAATATGTATTGATTTAAACTATTCAATTGTTATCAAAAGAAGATTATTTTTATTTTGTTTAACTTTGAATTAAAGAGATTTTATAATGTAACATGTGTTTTATTAAAAATCCTGAGATATCACGAGATTTGCAAAATCCGGCCGCAATCCTGAGAAAAGTCGAAAAATCCTGTAATCTCAGGAAAAGTCCGAAGATATGGTAACCCTATGTGTGACGTTCCCGTTGAGGGACAGGTTATGGTTCCCATAGCTCTACACAATGGAGGTTTTATCGTTCAGCTTATCTTTCTACAAAAGGTGTGGTGAAAAGTAAGAATTTTCATAAAATGCAATGTGTTTTGATTTTATGATACATTATAAGTTCATTTTAACTGTGATATGAAGATAAAATATAAATAAATCCAATTCCACGAACAGTAGACGTTCTTTGTTTTGTTCCAAAACTATATATAAGTATATGCACCAAAATAATATCGATATTGCTCATAATACCTTGTAGGATTATAACATTCCATTGTTTAGGCAATTAGCCGCGAATTGCCGTTTTAATTTGATTTTTGAGCGGATTTGGATTAAAGCAGTGTTATATTTACGAATTTTGTGATATTCATTTTTATAACCACTGATATCGGAACTTCCTTTTTTTTAAACGGAAAATATATTTTGCATGTTTTTCATGCTCTAGCCTACACATTTATTAGACTACTAGCTGACCCGGCAAACGTTGTTTTGCCTCACTTAGGGGTATGAAAAATAGATAGTGTAACTTATATGACACGTTCCTAGATTTACCATAGCATTCATCTATTGAT
Organism: Mellilla xanthometata; assembly: GCA_035578125.1. NCBI lineage: Eukaryota > Metazoa > Arthropoda > Insecta > Lepidoptera > Geometridae > Mellilla > Mellilla xanthometata. Next base: position 625,806 of record JAPUBQ010000022.1, read on the forward strand.
TACTTACTCAACCCAGTCGAAAGGTATCGACATCTGTTAGAATCATTTGGAGTTAACAGATAATTGTGATTGTCAAATAATAACAGACAATAATTAGCAATAAATTAAAATTGCGACTGTAATTTGAGATTTAAACTATCCTATCTCTCAAGTTGGATCGAACTGCACATGGTGTGCATTGAGGACAAACATTGTGACACGAGATTTATGTATATTAAGATTGGTATAATTTACTATGATTAATTTTACACAGTGTTTTTTCTATCTCGTCACCACACCCTGTGTAAGCGTGTGTATCTTACCACTGAAGCAGAGTAATCGCGAGTCAACCTTTGTTACATTTCTTGTACTACAGTTATGTCTCCGATAACTAAAGCGATGTGGTTTTATAATCGATCCAACAATTAAATTGTAATAACTTCATTTGCTCGAACATCTAGAGAAAGTGTGAATTGTTCTGTCCGGACTGTTTTTCGTAAGATTTCATCATCATTTACAACTTCTATTGGCTATAGCCATATTTTTTTTATTTTTTTTTTGTTTGCACAATTCACACACGGCTGGTTAACTCCCATACTGAACCATTTCTAGTTCGTATTATGGTTGCTAACACAACTGATATACTACATATACATACATATTTGATACAGATACATATTTAACACCTAGACCGAGTTAGTTTAGTAATTATTGTAGTATGACTTGCCTTTAACGTATGTTATTTAGGGCTAATAAAGTTCTGTATTTCTGTATTTCCGACAGCCAACGAATTTAGTTAACCACAAAGATGTTGGCCGTGCCGGCAATCGAACCCGGAACCTTCTGATTGGTAGTCCGGCATGGGAACCATTACGCCAACGAGGTCGTCAAGTTTGTTTATGAAAGCGATAGTGGCTCCCTCTGTAAGGTGACAGAGAAGTTTGTGGTTGGAACCACAATCTTGTCCTCATACGGCGTAAAAGGTTAATGACACGACACTTAACTTTTCGCCGACAGGTTTTTTCAATCAGTGGTCGAGATAAGCCCACTTTCATCTGTTGTAATATTGCACAAAGCCTGAGTAAATATCAACAACCTCACACGAATTTAGTTCTGCGTTTTCATACAAGTTTAGGTATATTTTGCTTTTGGTAGCTGGCGTTTATTTTCATTTGTTCTTATAAATAACGAGACGCGAAAATAAGGACAAACTCTTGATTTTGAAGTTATTATTCTGTGATTTTGACTTGACTTGATTCCACATTCTATCTTATAATGTACTAGCAGATCGCCGCGGCTTCGCACGGGCTATAAAATAATCTAAGTTGCAAAGAGAAACAAAAAATATCCTATGTTACTCAGTAATGTAGCTTCCCAATGGTGATAGAATTTTTCAAAACGGCCCAGTAGTTTCGGAGCCTCAAACAAACAAACAAACAAACTTCACCTCTTTATAATATTGATATAGACTAACAAATCGTCCCGGCTTCGCACGGGCCATACGAGGGTGAATCAAAAAATTCTTGGAATCAATATTAAAAAATGCTAAGATTTAAATAATAATATTTTATTTTTCTACATAATCTCCCTCCAATGCAATGCATTTAGATACGCGTTTCTTACTTCCTTATTCCTTGTGAAAAAAAAATATTTTCTTGACTCTCGAAAAAGTCCTCTACGGCAGCTATAACCGTGAATATAAGCTTCATTATCGCGAAATTTTGTTCCACGAATTTCCTGTTTTAATTTTGGAAATAAGTGAAAATCACTTGGGGCTAAGTCCGGAGAATATGGTGGGTGGTCAAGGAGATTGAAGCCAGCACAGCGGATTGCGTTGAGCGCAACTTCCGATCGATGAGCAGGAGCGTTATCTTGAAGGAGCAACACGCCCAACGACAGTTTTCCACGACGTTTTTCTTTAATCGCTTCACGCACTTACGGGATTAAATTTGCATAATAGGGTCCAGTAATCGTCTGGCCTTTTGGCATGTAATCAATAAAAAGGATTCCTTCACTATCCCAGAACACAGAGGCCATAACTTTGCCAGCGGTAGGAGCAACTCGAAATTTCTTAATGGATGGAGAGGATGGTCGTTTCCAAGACATGCTTTGTCTTTTAGTTTCAGGATCAAAATGGTGGACCCACGTTTCATCCATGGTGACAAGACGACGGCAAAAATTATCCGAATCACGCTGGAACATTTCAAGATTACGCTTGGAAATTTCCAAACGTCGCTTTTTGTTTTCGTCGGTTAACATTCGTGGCACCCATCTTGCAGACATTTTTTTGAACCCCAGTGAATCAATTAAAATGGATTGAACGCTACCAAAAGATATCTTTAGGATCTTAGCTATATGTTTTATAGTCATTCTTCTGTCTTCCAAAACCAGATTCTCATCAACCTTTTTGACATTTTCTTCTGTAACGGAGGTTGAAGGCCGCCCAGAACGCGGGTCATCTTTACAGCTTGATCTACCTCTTTTAAATTCAGCCACCCAGTGCGCAACCGTAGAATAGGGTACAGCATCACCCCCTAATGTCTGTGAAATGTCCAAAAAAATTTCCTTCGTAGAAATTTTTTTCAAACTGAGATATTTTATCACCGCACGTAACTCACTTTTATCCATTATTTTAGCTTTTTAGCAACTCGTTGCACAAAAAAAATTATTACATGCGAGCGAACTGACAAAAACAAGTGACAGTCTGCATAAATATAGTGTGATAGACACTCTTTAATTTTAATATCGAACTTGATCCAAAAAAGTTTCATATATATGCACTTCTAAGAACTTTTTGATTCACCCTCGTAATGTAAGTTGCAAAGACAAACAAATTAAAGCTTATGTTACTCAGGAATAATATAAGCTACAATATCCCTGAGTAACATAGACCCAACGGTGAAATAATTTCTCAAATCGGTTCGGCGCCTATTTGCGTCAAACAAACAAAAAAATAAACTTTTCCTCTTTATAATATTGGTATAGATTTAAAGGCTAGTTTTAGTCTGCCAGTGTCCAGGTACCGAGCTATTGACAGTGTCCCAATTGCTCAATGATTGTCAGCCACTCGGCCGAGTTTCTTGTATCTGGCACAGGCGTCCGGCGTGGCAGTGTAAGCTCAAGCTGAACATAACTATACATAATATGTATCCTGTAGATACTATATATGACGACCTCGTTGGCGCAACGGTTACCATGCGGGACTGCTAACCAGAAGGTTCCGGGTTTGATTCCCGGCCCGGCCGACATCGTGCTTAACTAAATTTGTTGGTTGTAGGTCTGGGTGTTAAATATGTATCTTTATAAAATATATATGTATGTATATGTAGTATATCAGTTGTGTTAGCTACCATAACACGAACTAGAAATGGTTCAGTATGGGGTTAACCAGCCGTGTGTGAAATGAGTCCTAATAATAATAGTGCAATGTATGCACATATTTGAGTGAAGCGCCTCAAGCGCAGTACTATAGGTACTACTCGAAATAAATATTCCTTTTTAATTTTTATTTATAATATTAAAATGTCAATTTAAAATATGTCAAAATTAATTTGAATTTATTACAAATAACTTAAATCTAAATAAATAACCCGCCCCTAATAGTTCCCGGTGCAAAGGTGCCCATTAGACTTGCAGCGTTCCCGCGCTGAATGGCAATCGCTATCCTTTGCACCAGGAAAGATCCGGAGCGGGAGTCACCGGTCGTTTTGTTAAGCCTTTGCCCAATTTCGAAATATATTCCATTTTAGATATATCATTACAACACACCTACATAACGAAATCTTTATGACTCTCAAGAGCACACTAATTTTAAAATTTTAAATTTTTCAGTAAATACAACTTTCGAGCGAAATTTACGTAAGTAATCATGTTTTGGAATTATGACTCTTGAAAAATCCTATAAGCTTCTGCGTAAATTATAGGGCTACCTTTTATTCAGTTTTATGTAATGTTAAGAAACGCGTTTACGTAAAATTCGATCGATAGTTTTATTTTTGGAAAATAGTCTTCGTTTTATAATTATAAATGTGTTTCCGAGAGTATTAAAGAAAAAAACATGGCTTACTTTTGTAAGTATTAATGTTAATTAGTTTTTTATAAATTTATTTATAAAAAATAATAAATAAATTCCTGCTACCGCGCGTCAGGCGCTCTAATATGTAGGGCACGGGTAAACTCAGTACCATAGACAAAATATACTAAAGTAAACTCTAGTATATTTTGTCTATGCTCAGTACAAAACCGCCATAATCAGTAAAGACTTTCTTTCCTTCTCTTAGATTCCTCAATCTATAAACATTTGACATTGAAACATCGCTCAAGTGTGAAGTTTGCAACAATAGATTGAGATAAAATTATTCTCGCGTTTAAAACCAGCTGTTTTTGTTAGGTTATGCTTCGTTAAGTACATCCGTTCAAGATGAATGGGAATTTTGTTTCCTGATCTAATCTAGACTTGAACTTTTTTAAATTAAAAAAGGTAATGACCTAATTTGCAAGCGTTTTTACCAATGTTAATTGAACTCATTAGCTTTTTTAATACTAGATAGGTTTGCGCCTTATCACAATTCGACCGATAGTAAGCGATACGATTTAATTTTTATTTTATTTTATTAATGGTTACGCGCACTGCTGGCCAAATGGCTAGCTGTAATGAGTAAAAATATCTTAGACACTTTGACTCAAGGTCGAGAATTTCTAGTTTAGAATTACTGGTACCAATAGTATTTAAAGTATGCATATTACATATACCACAGGCTGTAGGAGTTGGAATAGTAGAAAATTTAAAATATGTAAGTCCTTGAAAAACTAAATTTGAGCAGCTGTTGTTTTGTTTTGTAACCGAAAAACAGCTGTTCATGTTTAAGTTCAGTTAAGTAAAGAGATTCCAAAATGATAACAGGTGATTCTTTGCGATCAACGAAATTATACAACGGTCGTTGCGGGCTGTGTAAAAATAAAATTGGATTCATATTTAAATACAGTGTAAATTACATGTAACGTGTCTCGATTTAACGACAAACTCTCTAAAGCGTCGAAATCAATTGGCTTTAGTTGGTCCATATTCCATACTATATATTCTCTCATTTTAACGACCACTCTCTATAACGCCATAAAATGCACAGTCCCTTCAGTGTCGTTAAATAGAGTTTACACTGTATGTTATTCCTCTCCTATACCGCCTTAATACCTAACAAACGTGTATCGCTAGACAATGTGTATGTACTTCAATGTGCTGTATATACTTCAAAAAGGGGATGACTCTAAATTCTACTACCACTGATGGTTCCTGTGGTAGCAAAAAAACAGGAACTTAGAAAGTTTCACAGTTGGTTTTTAATAAGTTCATAAAAAAACTTTGAACCTCGTCCTATACCGGACCAGTGCCTTTCGGTTTTTTTAATAGCTTACATCTCGAAGAGTGTGGGACGGAATTACATGATTTGGTTCTCCTCGTCCCATTCCACCATCGGACGATCTGGTCGTCTTCTGGCATCTAAAAAGTCCAATTCCATGGAAACCTTTGCCCAGCGCTCAGGGTGTCTCTTGCAAACATGGTCCCAGTCCCATTTGGAGATAAATAAATGAATAAATAAAGTTATATTAACACTAGTCTCTTAAATAAATTAATACGACTATTAGGACGCATTTTACACACGACTGTTCAGTCCCATACTAAACCATTTCTATAAATAACAATGTTTGTTAAACCGGCTATCACTTACGTTTATTTTGTCGGTAGGCAGTGCAGGCGCAGCCGTCACCGCGAGCGTACGTTGGCTGTGTACGAGTATATGTGTAATATACTACATATACATATATACAAACTTTGTATAGATACATATTTAACACCCAGACCGACCAACAAATTTAGTTCAGCATAAGATGTTGACTGCGTCGGGAATCTAACCCGGAACCTTCTGATTTGCAGTCCTTGGTAACCTTTACGTCAACGAGGTCGTCAAAATATTATATCTTAATATTTAATATAACAGACACCGATTTTTGCCACAGTGACACTGCACTATGACCTTATTTGATCACACCTGAGCAGTGATAATATACTGAAATAGAAGTTACATCAGCCACGTCGGTGCACCCACAAACGAAAGCAAAAATGGCAGCTTCTATCCCACACTCGTATTGTTCACGGCTGACATGTGTGCTTTTACATTTCTATACAACCAACACAAGGATAAGTATTTAATGTATTATTATTAATACTAATTATACATTTGATTCGACCTCCCCTGTACGTACGATCTGATGTTATTTTGAACAAAACATCAGATTATGAAAACTCCTGCATAAATGATAGTGCTACGATTTTTTTATATTCATTTCAGTATTTCTAAAACAGAATTAAAGAAAAAAATAAAAATGTTGAGTTTTTGAAAGTAATAAAAAGTAATAAAATAGTTTAGTTTTTGAAACAGCCGCTTTAAAAAATAAAAATGTTGAGTTTTTGAAAGTAATAAATTTTTAAACAAATCTTATTAATTTTGTAAGTGATGGATGGTATAGTATATGACAGTTAGAAATTATAATTTAAAAACTATTAATTGTAATTTTTTTTTTTCAATGAGCGAGCGAGTTTACAAGAGAAAACGAAAAACAGGTTTTTTTGGAAACATACAATATAATATGTTACTGTATAGTACTTAACACTATTAGTCATAAGTATGACTAATAATGTAAAGATATTGCCTAGCCAGGGTTGCCAACTCAATGGCTCGGTTGAGTGCTAGGTAATATCTCAAATAGTGCTAAATTGCTAGAAAATTTCCAAAAATAGTGCCAAATATATGAAATTAATAAAAAAATTACACATAACAGAATATGTTTTAATTTATTACTGTTTTTGGTATCTTTTAAAGTTAGGATAGCATTCTCAAAACTGTTTCTAAGATAAGGAGAAGAGAAGCAAGGAAATCGGAGGACAACAAACAAGGTTTGAGAAATAATGAGTTGTCTCGAGAAAATGATAAACATTGACTGTTAACATATCCCTACCAAGGTGCCGCGAACTACAGATAATGTTGCTTGCATTATGTTACAAAATGCAGCTGCATTTTGAGCAAACAGACTACTTCAAAATAGTGCTAGATGAAGTCTTGGGTGCTGTTCCTTAAATTTCAGTACTAAACACATGAAAATTGTGCTAAATCTAGCACTCAAAGTGCTGAGTTGGCAACCCTGTGCCTAGCTTGCTTCGGAGCAAAGCTAGCCAGTGCCTCTTGCTTACAATAAATAGGTCACACGTACCATAGCTTTAAAATATAAACAAAATATCGTCACAACATGTCCAAAGTCGAAGAGTAAAAATTGTTCACTTACAAATATTGATGCCGTGCTGAGAAAGTTTTTTGTTAATTATTTGTAACTCTGTGTGAGATAGTTGATGATTACTTTTTTTCTGATCTATAATTACTATGTAATGGTAAAATACAATATGTGATGGATTCCGTACAAGGAATCTTTATAAGCTCTTTCTTCAAATTGATTGTGCACAATGCTATATTTATAACTACAAAAGATAAACCGAAAGCCTTAGTGAAAGGACGGCTAGTTACAAGAACATAGAGCCATATTCTGTCCTAACTAGAAACTTCGCGAAATGCCAGTGAAAGCACAGCAAATAGGTAGTATCATATTTGCCTATCTATAGATACCTACCTAGAGATACTTATGCCATAAAAATTACAGATTTTTCTCACCAGAATTGCAAGCTTCACGCTATCCTACTAAATATTGTTATAACTCTATATAACGACACTGAAGGGACTGTGCATTTTATGACGTTATAGAGAGTGGTCGTTAAATGGAGAGAATGTATCACTGTATGGACTACAAGCTAAACCAACTAACGCCAATTGATTTCGTCACTTTAGAGAGTTTGTCGTTAAATCGAGTGACGTTACATGGAGTTTACACTGTATTTTGATTTGATTTGATTCATTCAAGGAACACCGCAAGTCTTGGCTAGTATTTTAAAGGTATAAGAAAGTATCACTTTCCCTTAGACCGTGTACAGAATTTCCACAGTATATTTGCATGTAAATTATTCCTACCTTATATCCAGTTAATTGATGTCTGTTATGATGGTTTTATATTATAATTTAGGTGAATTTTTGTTATTTTGACGTTTATCAATGCGTCCTTAGGTCTTTTAGCTTAGACCTCAATAATTGTACATCTTGAACAACTGAATCCATAAATTAAGTATATCTTCTTACATTTTCTTACACACATAATTAAATAAGACCACATACCGGACTTCTAGCCAGAGGATCCCGGGTTCAATTTGAAAATACGGCGAAGCTAAGCAATATCATAGAACTACATTTGTTGGCTGTCGATCTGGTTGTTAAATCTGTATTGATATAAAGTATTTATGTACATGTATATGTAGTATATCAGTTGTGTTAGCAACCATAATACGAACTAGAAATGGTTTAGTATGAGGCTAACCAGCCGTGTGTGAAATGTGTAAAAAACTGTGGCCACATAATACCGGCTAATATGATAGATAACCGGTAAAACATAAATAGTACTTATTAGTTTATTATTATACTTATTTTGCCTTTCATTGCTCAAAACTAAATCATTAAAAACAGGATAAATATAATCACCGGTGACTCCCGCTCCGGGTCGTTCTTGGTGCAGAGGTTGGCCATAGCGCGCATATTCAGCGCGGTAATGCAGCGAGCGTGATTGGCACCTTTGCACCGGGGGCGACCAAGGGCGGGTTATTTGATTAGTATTAGTTTTTAGTATGTGACATTTATATTGGACGTAATTTTATATACTTAATTTTATTGAATAAATGCTCAAAACTTATAAACTACTTTTTACCTATAAAAAATACTAGAAAAGCCTTTTATTTATTGCTTATTGCTAAAGAAAGTTAATAAGTTCCAAACAGAATGAGCTAAAACATTGCGGCGCATAGCCGCAAGCTATGTGCTGTCTATCATTGGAATCACGAGCAAGAGTTACGCAAATATGTCGTGATTCGATGTGGTCCACCTTTGTCTCGACTTTCTATATGACAAACTGACGAGCTGCTTATATTTTATATACATACATACACTGCTATGAAGAATAGACATATTGTTATGTATGAATTGAACTAGCTTTGACCCGCGGCTCTGATTGCGGTAATCTGTGAGAAAATGAATCCTATAGATGTGTGAATTTAAGGTCTATGTTACTCGTCATCTTCAGACAACATTTTATACAAATCGTTACAGCAGTTGTAAAAATCTTTAAAAAAAATCTGATTCGCATAAGTAGAATAGGATATATATATATAGTAAATTAACCATTGAAAATTAGCGATTGTGGCTCGGTGGTAATAATGTCTGCTTTTCAATCAGACGGCTCCTGGTTCGATCCTACCCCTAGACCAATGATTTGTTTTTCAAGTTGTGTGAATTTGCACTCGCTTTACGGCGAAGGAAAATATCGTGAGGAAACCAGGCAGAGGAGGACCATAATATCAGAAGACATATGTTATCCGCCAATCTGCACTTGGCCAGCGTGGTGGATTGTGGCCTATATATTTCTCCTCGTCAGAGAAAGCTCCGAGTCTCAGCAGTGGGAACGTATAGAGGGATGCTTATGCTATAACCATTGAAAATCGTAGCTATACTTAGATTTGTAAATATACGAGTACTAATCGTTGGCATTAATTATTCTGCTAGATAGGTGTTAAATATGAGTACTTCTAGCATTACATTAGACACACACACACACACACATATATAAGACGTGTGTAGTGTGACCAGCATTAAAGCGACACCGCGGCTGGTATTATTAAGAAACGGCCGGAAGACAGAATGGACACAAGGACGGCTTGTAACATGGACACTATAGCTAATAGATCATACTGGGTTACTGCTCATTTACACTTTTCTTTTTCATATTATTATTATTATTAAATATTAGCAAACCCCCGCAGTGTTACCCGCGTTAAGCCGGGACAGAAGACGTTAAACCGGGATAAAAATAGCCTATGTGTTAATCCAAGGTCAAAACTATGTTGATTGAGCTTGTGGCGTCTCTGTCGCACTACATCGCCCGCTACCAATCAGAGCGCTTGTCCTGAATCGCGCAAACGGTATTTTCAATGCGCGTACGTACGACTGACTGGTCCTAGCTACAATGCATGACCGTCGGACGGCCGTCTCCGGACACAACATATGTCCGGGGGGATATCCCTTTGCTAAATGGAGGCAGCCCGTCATCGCTCCATAAGCTCATTGAGCTACCTGAAGCAACGAACGTACACACTTGCACACAAACACTCTTACAAACATTTGCAATTTTTATTGTTAGTAGAATGAATAAAATAAAATAAATGACATTTGCTGGGGTTGGTAAAGAAAAAGTTCTATCAATATATTTATTATCCTGGATTTACGCGGGTAACTACGTATGCGATTTGTTAGGACCTTTTTCAACAGGGCATGCGTAACATAGCGTCATGTCACACGTACAAACACTCTTTATAGCACACCAAAACACAGTTATAATAAATCATGAATAAGAGATAATAAAGTTGTATCATTGGTGGCCTTATCATCTGTATCGATTTCTTCCATTCACGGGAAATACATATCTTGTGTAAAATTCAGCTTTCTAGTTATTACGGTTTCTGAGATACAGGCTGGAGACAGACAGACAGCAGTATCTTAGTAATAGGGTCTCTTTTTTACCTTTTAGGAAAAACGGAACCCTAAAAAGGATGAATAAAACAATAATAATTTACTTGTGTTGCAAGCTAATTTGATAGTAGCTCTGTACGGATGGAATAGGTATGCAATAATACCTATAAGTAGTTATAATTGGAAGAGGAAAATTAGATGCGGTTGAAGGGAGACCGAGGTTATTAATCTGGAGTTTGCAAGATTTGAATACTAGGTTTTTGAGAGTAAGCACAGGATTTCAGTCTCATGTATTAGGTAGAAGTCTGGAATATTTTGTTTTTACATATGACGAGCTACTAAGTTCTCTCAGCATACTTTCAACTTTCATCCGAACCACCAAACTTTGGAACTCCTTGCCGCATTCCCTGTTCCCCCAATGACTACAATCTAGTGAGTTTCAAGGCGAGAGTATCATATCACTTACCATCATGTGAATTGTGGTCAAGCGCTGAGCGCAGAGTAAAAAAAAACAAATATAAGGAAAATTTTTACCATTTTGTTTCAAAAAGTACAATTTGTTTATTTTAGATTTATTAAAAGGGGTTTTAATACTAAGATTAACATTGTTTAAAGCTCACGTAGAAAAGAAAACATTTGAAGGATTGCTTTCTCTTGGTCACATTCATTCATTCAGTTATTTTTTTTTAAATTTTGTTCATATTCTAGTAATTTCCCATTATAAAATAAATGTAGCATCCCATAAATAGCCACTTACCGATCACCCATCAGGGAACAGACCGCAGCATGCGTTGCTTCACCGCAGACTGCATAACGATAGTAAGTACTGCTGCCAATTTTTGTTTTTCACACACGGCTGGTTAACCCCATACTGAACCATTTCTAGTTCATATTATGGTTGCTAACACAACTCATATACCACATATAACATACATATTTTATATAGATACATATTTAACACCCAGACCCACAGCCAACAAATTTAGTTCAGCACAACGATGTTGGCCGTGCCGGGAATCGAACCCGGAACCTTCTAATTAGCAGTCCAGCATGGTGACCATTACGCCAACGAGGTCGTCTTAGGCCAATTATCCTCAAATATAAACAGATCCAAAACAATAATTGACCAAGCGCGAGTCGGGCTCGCGCATGTAGGGTTTCGTACAGTAACTGCAGAACCCTAAAAATGTTTTTTTTTCTTACTATCAATTATACGGTAATGGGGCTTGTCAAAGCTCAAATATTTGCAATTTCGTCAGCTTTAAAGGCAGGGTGTAAATTTGTCTGCGCAATTATTGTGTCTAGTTTAATGTCTATTTAGTTGCCAATTAAAATGTGTGACCCAGTATTAGCATGGACGGTAGGACTTAGGTTTTTTACAACTGGTAATTAAAGTATCTTCATTTAAATTAGATTACAAACTGAAGAATAAAATGCCGGAGACTGTACCAACCGGATGGAAAGTTCACTACTTTTTTTGTGAAAACCAATTGAGTCAATCGTACGTCAAATTTTCAGTTTTTGTTTTGCATTTGGAAAAGTCTTGAATTAAGAGGCGATAAGGCTTTACGAGTCCCATACCAAATGCTTCTCAGACTGGCAACCATTTCCTCTAAGATTTTTAAATAGTAATCACTTAATAAACTTAAAATGGTCTAGATAGATCGCAAAATAGACAATACTATAAAATTTTAATCACAAAACAGATATCTCATTATTTAATAATATCTGTGTAACATTAATTTAAGAAAAGAGTTAGTTCTAAATTTCAAAAGTCATCATAATCATTGGCCCATTTCATCTACGTAAGATGATTTCGTATAGCGGATTGTTAAAGATAGTTTAAAATTCAAAAGTACATTAAGACATATTGACATATCCCTCCATTCTTTAAATATAATAAAGTTGAAATTAACGTTACACAGCGCTCTGGTTATTGCACTAGTATTTCAGATGTGCTAATTTGGCAAAACCATAGTTCTTGTTTACTGTTTGTTATCCGTAATTTTTTCGTTTTGTTTCGCAAAATATTAAAATATTTATGCATATAAACCAATTTAATTGCTGAGCATTAGGTGTAATTCCTCTTCTTATTTAACTAAGGTAAGTGGCCAAACTCTGGTGTCGAGAGTTTTCAAGCCACCCGAAGGCTGACATGGCTTTGGTTTTTGATTAGGTATAGGTAATTTAAAGAAAGTTCAAAGTATATTAATTGCGTAAGCATAAGCAGCCCACTATACGTTCCCTCTGCTGGGACTCGAGGCTTTCCCTCACGAGGAGAGAGATATTGGCCATAATCCACCACGCTGGCCAAGTGCGGGTTGGTAAAGTCTATTAATTGAATGTTGTATTATTTCTAATTAGATTTCTTATTGAGTAGTTGTTTTGCAAAATTGTACCTGTATTGTAGTAGTGACATAACGATTTCAGGCTCTTTGAATCAAATTGTATACCTATACATAATTTCCTTATTAAAGATACAGTTTACAGGTTTCCACTAGGCAAGCGTGTTACATCTTAGACCACAGTAAAGCTTAACATCAGGCAATCTGGGCTCAAATCTAAGCTTATTCATTATTTAAAAAATACATATATGCACTCGATGCGATGCCCACTAGCTTTTTTTTTATAATCATAATCGTCTGACGTTTAAGTCAGTAGGTGTAGAGCACAGTTCAGTCGGATATGCCTCATTGAATGCACACGATTTGCACCAGTAATTCAGAGGAAAGAAAGGCGATATTTGTGTGAATGTAACGCGAGAGTGTTAGTATGCGACTCGATTGGTAGGAAATAACGGAACAGACCAGTCGCTCGATGGATGGGTAAAGTTCGTAATACATTCTAGGAAGATGCACATCGTAGGTGTCATGCAATGTTTCCTTTTTATTAGCTAACGTTTTCTAGACTTTGAAAATAGAATTCATGTATTTTCTAACGTTCTTTAAACTTTGAATTTAGAATGTTTTTTTTTATTTAGTTTAATGTTTGTATTTTCTATCGTTCTAAAACTTTAAATTTAGAATGTTTTTTTGTTTTTATTTAGTCTAATGTTTATTTATTGATACGTACGTCCTAGAAGATTTTTCGAATGCTTAAAACTATAAATATTTTTCGTTTGGTTTTAGTTTATAAAAGTAAACAAGCGATCTATTTGGTTAAAATATTTGGCAGTTCTAATGAGATTGATTTAAATCACTTGTCTTTGGATATTACTATACCAAAACAGAAAGTATAATATAGTTTTACACATTTGAAAAAATGTATACTAGGGGTGCAGTACGCCCCCCCCCCCCCTGGGGCCCCGCATTGTCGAGGCGGGGGGGCTCAGTAACCGTGGCCTGGTCACCCACGGTAAAGCGAAGAGGGTCCCTGAGGCGGGCCACTCCCTACACTTTTAATCCCTGTACGCAAGTTCTAGATGGAGTGGCACCAGTAGGTTGCGGAACCTCGTTTCGGGGGGGTTTCGCAACTGAGGCGGGCTGCGGTGTGGTTTGGGAGGCACGCAGCTGAAGGTGTGGGACCGCGGCAGGAGAGAAGTGTCGGTATTACGATGCGCCGCTCTTCCTGCCTGCCGCGGCCTCGACGGGATCGCCACCGTTGATGGCGGACTCGGTGGGGCCGCAGGGAGAAGGGAGTGGTAACCGGAGACTACCACTTTCCCTATTCTCTGCGGCCGTAGTGGCATGTGACGGGGCCACAGACCTGACCCGTCACGGGGGACCTAGGTCCGGATCGGACTGGGGATGTCCGGCGTCCATTGCACTCAAGGTCCTTGAGGTGGTTGCGGTGCACTACGTGCACTGCAAGGGGAGACATCCCCTGAGGAGGAGTCTCTCTCAGGCTAGCCGAGGTGGGCGGGGTGGTGGGTTAATGCGAGAAGCGGAACCTCACCCTGCCCTTTCCGGTGAGGAGGCCATCGTGAGGTTTTAGTCGGTAGTGATGCCCTTCTGGCATCGAGCCCGACATACCCCACCCACCTCCCCGGGTGTGGTGGGCAAAGGGTGCAGTACGCATCAATATTTACAACATTAAATAAATGAAAAAAAAAATCTTAAATTGAAATTCTTTCTCAGGGTACATAAGTATATTAGTTTTTGTTACCGAGCGTTTGAATATCTTCTATTCAAATTAAAATTGGAAAAGAAAGGAAAGGAAATATAATAGAGTATTTAAGTAAAGTATTTTAAAAATATAATAGAGGCGCCTCTAGAACGTTTTTTTTCACGTGAGGAAATGCATTTACGCATCTCCCGCCACAAGCCTGGACGAGGCGGGCGGGGTATGTAGGACTCGTGGGCCAGAGGGGCCGTCACTACCGACTAAAAAACCTCACGGTGTCCCATCTCACTCTTTGTCAAACTAAATTAGTGACACCAAAAAAAATGACGTAAGAATTGAAATTGCTCTACATTTAATTTATTAACATTTCAGTTATGGCGAGGCTTTATTGTGATATTGGTACCAGTGTGTCAAATTATAATATTTACGGTACGTGACAGACAGTCAGTCGCACTCTAATTAGACATTCAGGACGAGGTTCACGACTTATGGATGGTTAATATTTCGCTTATTGCAGAGGCGGACTGAACAAAATAGCGAAATCTTTTATTTATTTATTTTATTTGACGACCTCGTTGGCGTAAAGGTTACCATGCCGGTCTGCTAATCAGAAGGTTCCGGGTTCGATTCCCGGCCCGGTCAACATCTTTGTGCCTTACTAAATTTGTTGGCTGTGGGTCTGGGTGTTAAATATGTATTTATATATAATATGTATGTATGTATGTATATGTAGTATATCAGCTGTGTTAGCAACCATAATACGAGCTAGAAATAGTTCAGTATGGGCCAGCCGTGTGTGAATGTGTGAAAAAATAAAATTTGGTATTGTCACAGACAAAAAGTTGACAATTACAGTTTTACTTAATTAACAAAACCACTATAAACTTTGAGTCCTATTACGACTGTACACAGCTTTCGTTATAAAAATATAAACACAAATATAAATATATAAATAACATACTAAAGCGATCTACTTAAAAAAAATGGTTGCCTGTAAAGTCGGTTTTACGGGCGAAGATTTTACGTGACAACGTCTGCCGCGTGCTGCGCGCGCGGCAGACCGATCATAGTTGAGTGGGAGAGAGACGCAAGGCATTCGGCGGGCCTCTCTCTCGTTCGGTGACTCATCGTAACGTTACCGGGCGTTACACTTTTTCATAAGTGACTCCCAGCCGCAACCTAATTTAAGACGTTGTCACGTCAAAAACATGAGAATACATTAACAAAATTTTGAAAATTGAGGTAAGGTTAGATTAAGTTAATTCAATAATAATTAACGACCTAAAAGAGGCAAATGTAGTCAAAAAAATTTCTTCATCTTTGTGAACACTGGAAGAATCTTCAGAAATACGAAAGTTATTGTAGGTATATATTGCACATTCTATTTAAGGGACTATACATTGAAACTTTATTTCGAGTAGTATGTATAGGTAGTATATCAGTTGTGTTAGCAACCATAATACAAACTAGCAATGGTTTAGTATGGAGCTCACCAACCGTGTGTGAAATATGCCCTAATATTTATTTATTAGTACTAACTCCGCTCTAGACTCTTATTATTTATAATCACACATATTATAATAATCACACCATGTACATAATCATTTAAGGAAAATATTTTATTAAGAATGGCCACCTCGTAAGTATAAGGCCAAAAAAAAAAACAGCGAGACTTTTAACTACTCTATTTTACACCTTGTTTTGTTTGCTCTTTCTTGTCTTCTGTTAAACTACAATGTTTAAATTTATTGTGTTGTGAATCTTGTAGGTATGTGTTGTCTATTCTAAAAATGTGTTTCAGTGTGTACTTTAACGGAGCGGGGACAACTGCGGCTCGGTAAACAGGCTCCAAGGAGAAACAGCACGAGACGCAGTTTCTCCCACAACGTCAAAAATATTTTTTAAAAACCTAGCGCTAAGTCATCATGTAAGTACACCTAAGTTTACCATAAATAAATTCAGTTCAAATCAGTATATACTTCCATTTTTATTAAATTATTGTGAGTTTACAACCTGCGTCTTTTATTATACCTATTACTTAAGTAAATCTTTAGTAGTATGAAAATCAGAAAGAAAAACAGTATAACACACACACACAAAAAAACAAATATATAAAAGTAGGATTGCTTCATCTATAAGTCAATAAACCCTAAATTTATCCGTATTAGGTACTTTTTATTTTTACGGATTCTTTCAGTCGTTATATTAATACAAATTATTATTGCTATATCAGATAGGCTACAAACTTTTGAGAAAGAAATGCAATATGAAAATGTAGTGTAGCCTAGACATGACACAAAAACTAGTAAAGGAACCGGACTTGTAAGAAAAACCAGCAATTAATATAAGTGGAAAGTTGATGACCTCAGTAAATATGTGTTTTGTACTGTACCTGCATTATGTTGAATTAAAAGTTATCAATTTTATCAAAATATATTTACTTACGTTAAATTAATTTTTATATGAATTTATTTCGTGAAAATTCTTCTGCCACTCTAACAGCGCTTCGCTCAAATTTGTATGGCGCGGCTTAGCTCTGATGTTACATGAATAAGTAGTAACATAGTTTTTAATTTGTAATATTGGTGCGATATAACAGATGAAAAAAGATGGACCCACACTATCACAAACTGGAGACCTAGAGATAGTGCGCGAAGGAGAGGTCGGCCTCTACAAAGATGGTCAACGGACATAGTGAAGGTAGCCGGGGCTCTCTGGTCGAGAACAGCCAAAAGCCGAGATTTGTGGAAACAATTGGAGGAGGCTTTTACTGCCACAGGTGGACCTTACACCGACTTTAATTTAATAATCACCTAAAAACATTTTACTAACTTGTACTTACTTAAAACTCTAACAAAACCATTAACTCTGTTTTATTTTCATTTGGTTAAGGTAAATAAAATCTTTTTTTTAATTTATTTATAACAGATGAATTAGCACATAGGTTGACACTAGAAGCAGAAGTACCTGCTATAAATATCCGGACTTTATTGTCTTTGAAAACAAAGGAAGATTAAAACTACCAACGCTGTTAGTTTTCATTGGAAAATTGCTAGTTGTAGGAGTCAAGTGCGGGTTTATAACAGACAATTATAAGAGTTTAACAAATTTAGTTTGTGAGCATTCTCAGGAACTCTGATCTCTCGGAGACTCGATCCTATTAAACCATATATATAGTTCAACTAATTGATAGGTCATTGTAAATCGAAAAATAGGCACGGGTATGTTATATAAAATATACATATATGTATCGGAAATATAGAAATACAATCTTTGCTATTATTTTTTAACTATTTTTCCGTTTAAAATGAAAAAAAGGGCCTAATGTGAGTTGGGCTCGCGCATGAAGGGTTCCGTAGCATTGTTGTATGGAAACCTCTCTTAAATATTATTTTTTAATTATTTTATATTTTATTTTTTCAATTTAACTTCGGAGATTGATATAGTTGTAAACATTATCATTGATATAGTAAATATAAATAAATATTAGGACACATTGCACACACGGTGAGTTTGCTCCATACTAAACCATTTCTAGTCGGTACGAAAACACCTGTGTTTTCGTTTATTAAATATACATTCATAAATACTTTATATCGATATATATATAATTCCTAATAAATAATTAAAAAAATTAAACAGCTTTCACATTATGCATTGAAACAAATAATTATATTATTACAAAGGCACAAAAGTATTTATCGCATAATAGTCTCCTAGAAGTAACCAAGAATGAAAATAAAAAACTGGTGTTTCTTTCTCACAAATGGACGTTAAGCCTTATAGGGAACGAGTGGGGGCAACGGCCGGACCCTGCGCTACGCCGCGAGCTGCATACTTAATGTGTGAACCTAGAGACATATTGTGGGGAAAGGCAGAGAGAATATAATATACGGTAAGCAATTATTGCAAGAAGATTGTTTCCTGTCTGAAGAAAGATTATTCGTTTAAAAACAAAGTTTAACAGTTTTGTTTCAATGAAGAGCTTTTTTTACTTAAGTTAATAATATGTATGTTGGAAATGTTAGTTAAACAAAGTAGTGCGGCAAATATTTTGGTAAAAGGGCTCTATAATATCTAAATAAATCCCATTGAGAAAGGAAATGAAAGGAATAGAATAGAATATCCTTTATTCGTCATAGCGTATCCTACTTATTGGAAGAAGATTGTTTCCTGTCTGCAGAAAGATAAGTTTAATAGTTTTTTTTTAAATGAAGAGCTTTTTGTTACTCAGGATATGTTGGAAATGTTAGTTAAACCAAGTAATGCGGCAAATATTTTGGTAAAAAGACACCTGTATCGAGTTAGAATCTCATAGAGAAAAGAAATAAAAGGAGATACGATTAGCTAAGTTTTCGTCAAATAAAACTGTAACGAAATTTGGTATAGTTTTTTTTTCACTGCCAAATTTCATAGGAAAGTAGCCTAAACGAGGCACGCATTTGTAGTAAAAAGTTTTTAGCTCAAGAGTCACTGAAAAATCTCTTTATACATCGGTTTCGACTGTACCCTAACAGAGCAGTCAGTCAGAAACAGAAGGCATTAATTTCCTATAGATTAGTGTGTAGTACACAAATCCTAAAACTACAATAAATGTACCTTTACGTCAATATTTTTTTTTTGTATTTGTATTTGTACCTCTTTCAGTAAAAATATCAATTTAGTTTATGCCTGATAATTATCACTTTTTTTGTGAATTTTGAAAATTGGTGCAGTCAATTAAATAAAACACATTTGAAAATCACCAGATTTATTAGTAGAAGAAAATCTGAAATAGTTTAACCCCACCTGTGATCTGAAACCAAACTAAAATAAAAAAAAATGATTTTTGACTTAATAATTTGACGTTTTCTTTGCTGTTATGTTAATTTATATTACACTGGATGAGTTAATTTTCGCAAAGTAACGCCTTGGTCAATAGGTTAAGACAGAGAGACAGGCAAAGATACATTTCAAGTTTTGCCACAATTACATAAATTGCCTTGGAACTGAATATTTAAACCAACCTTCCATAATTGCTTTGCCAAGTGAGACTTATGAATCAAACCTGACCATAAGAGAGCCGAGTGAGTGGTTTACCGTTAAATCGGACACTTCCTTTATAAGAATGTCGTACTTACCCGTAGGTAACTAAGTTATTTATAGCTTATATTTTATATGATAACGTACTTGATATTTTATTATAAAACCTCTTAATATTGCGGACAGTCTTTAATTTTTCTTTTAATGAAGAGAGAGAGAGAGAGAGAAGATATTTGAATATAAGTTTTATATAAATGAAGTAGCACGGAGACTGTTATCCGTGCTACTAAAGAAAGGATATGATACGTCAGGAAGTAATTGGCAAAGTGCGAGGTGGGTGCGCGCATAAAGGGTTCCGTACCATTCTTGTATGGGAGCCCAAATATTAATCAAATATTATTTGTATTTAAATTGTATAGGTAATATAAATTTATGTATTTTATTGATATATAGCAAAAAAGTACGAATAATAAACACGGTTATTACACGTTTATAGTGACCCCCTTTAATATATTTTTTATTTTTTTTATTTTTAGTAAGGTGAGGTGGGGTAA
This sequence comes from Mellilla xanthometata, assembly GCA_035578125.1. Lineage (NCBI taxonomy): Eukaryota > Metazoa > Arthropoda > Insecta > Lepidoptera > Geometridae > Mellilla > Mellilla xanthometata. Next base: position 646,093 of record JAPUBQ010000022.1, read on the forward strand.
GAGGGTCAGCGGGGCAAGAGGGTCACGAGTCCATAACTAGTAAAGTAAAGCGTTTATCACTTCAAGCTCTCCGTCAATAAAACAGAAAAGTCGAATTAGTTTGAACGGTTTTCACTAAATATCGCTACGTTAGTCAAGAGCCGCCAAAAATGAGTAAACGTCAGACAGTTGTGAATTTGACTAGCACAAATTTGACGCGTTATTTTGCAAGTGAATAATTACTTCAAAAAAGACTGATACAAATAATTTGATGGTGAATATACAGCGTGAAAACTGTAAGTATTGTGTTTTATTAGTTATTTTAGATTAAAAACCACTAATAATACGAATTTCTTTCACTTGTAAATTCTTACCTCAAAAAACATTAGCTGGTGTAAGAGGGACACTATTGACGGGGAAAGAGGAACATATGTTTCTCTTACCCCATGGCAGGGAAGACAAACATTTTGAATATGTCATTTTTAACTAGTATAAATAAAAAGGTATAAAGAGTACCTAGGTACCTAATGTAACAAAAACATTCTGAAATTTAACATTTTGTGAAAGTAAAAGTTAGAAGGATTGTGTTTTGTAATGTAAACGTCCCTTTTATAGTCGTTACTTACTTTTTATTAAAATAGTACTTTTTAACCGACTTAAAAAACGAGGTTATCAATTCCTGTATGTACGAGTATATAATATTTCCAGAACTGCCCAGTTTTCGGATATGTTAGTCTATAACAGCTTCTAAACAAGTGCGCCAAATTTAAAAAATGTATGTATGTATGTAAGCATTTTATGTTTGTCCTCGCATTTCTCTGGAACTACTAGTCCGATTTTAATAATTCTTTTTTGTTAAACTAAATATTGTTCAACTTGGGGAACAGTGCAAGTTTCACAAAAATCAGTTCAGTAGTTTTTGAGATAGGGAATGTTAAGTGTTTTTTTCCCCCGCATAGGGGTGCTCTTTTCTTTCATTCTTTCGCGCTGCCAATGCAGCTATTATTGACTTCTGAATTAATGTACCTACTAATGATTGTTACAGGAATAATACGAAAAAATGCCTAGAAGCAGATATGATAATGAAAAATTAAATGACACTGTCAAGGCAGTAAAAAATGCAACAATATCTGCTTACGCTGCCGCAAAACTTTATACCAAGTTCAACAATTGTGAACCGTGTATACGCAATATAATTTATTTTTGAAGTTAAGAATTTTATAAGACTAATTCGCAATATTGATCTCGTTCATAGTGCCATTGGTTTTTTTTTCATGTAAGGAAAAAGAAAAGGTATAAGACTGTTTAATTTTATTTTTTGTATGTTTTTGTATGAGATTAAATAGCTAAAGAAATATCACTGGTCCAGTTATTTTTAGTTTGTTACCCCTGATCGAACCTGTATGTTCCTCTTACCCCGAATTGGATTACACTTTATTTACATTCTAAATGAGACCTTATTTCAACAACAGTAAGATTCAATATTGACTGAAGCAGTTCTATCTAGAACTTCACGAGAATCTAGCAACGAATATTTAAATTCAAACTTAAATTGTATGAAATACAACGACTGTCCCTCTTACCCCAGTTGAGGGGGAAGAGGGACGTTTTGACAATTTGGACATTTATACAAATATCGTCGTAACGACTATTAGTAGCGCAATGAAACTTTGTCTACGGAAAGCTAAAAGATAAAGACAATTTTTGCGTGTTTCAAAGATCTTGTAAGATTTTATCTGTTCTTCCTAGACCACAAAATACTTTCCTGAAAATGAAGTATGTTCCTCTTACCCCACCTCACCTTATCTGTTGTTATATAGATATGTACATACATTAGTTAATGTACATTCTTTTCAAAATAAATTATAAAATAAATATTTGAGGGGGCTCCCATACAACAATGGTACGGAACCCTTCATGCGTGAGCCCAACACGCACTTGGGCAATTTTTTACTCAGTACAGCTTGGCGTTTGACTAGCAGTGTGAATTTCCGCCGAGTCAGGTACACTCGCTTTCAGTGGAGCATGGATAGTCTAGCAAATTAAATTTTAACAAGTCACGTGCCCACGCCTTTCGTTCTTTCGAAGCGTGATGGCTATAACGTTATCATCACGCTTCGTGAAATAACTAACGACTTCTTATCACTTCGTTGCATTTCTGTGACCTTCATATTCATTATATGTTTTCTTCTAAGTAGGTTGAAGAAAATCTGAAGTATTTAGTAGCTGGACGCCTCACACGCCGGTTCAACGTGGAGTGGACAGCTATGTTAAAAATTCAGATTACCCAATTCAATTAATTCTTCAAGCAATGAAGATAAACATCTTTTCGATAGCGCTAATTGAAATACAAATAATTGAACTGCAATTATTGTTACATAGTCGACTTATGTAAAACTCTTTGCAATAGTATTCTATAGGAGTTTTATTATATGAGCACTTTCACACCAGTGTCTCTAGATAGAAGGCGAGTCTAGCTTGGTGGGAAAACGTCTGCTGTTCAATCAGACGGGCCCTGGTTCGATTCCAGTCCTACACCAATGACTTGTTTTGCAAGTTATGTGTGGGTTTGCACTCACTTTACGGTGAAGGAAAATATCGTGAGGAAACCGGCCGTGATAGCCATAGATTATACAAACTATTATTATTATAATAGTACTAAAAATATGAAATATATAAAAAATTATGTACAAGCGTGTTCTACGTTTTGGAACCATTTTTTCTTAAATGTTTTGTTAAATGACACTACTACGAAATATAACCAAAAAATGACCCATTTGTTTCAAAGAAACCATAGATAAGGGCCTCTCTCTTACTAAACCTCTTTGGTGATAGCTGGAGAGTTGAAGTTTTCCACAGATAATATATTTCTGTTGACTTTATAACAACACATACTAAAAACAAAATAAAACAGACATTTATATTTATATTTTTTTCTCTTGAAATGTTCACACAATATTTAAGGAGGCCATCCCATCCCATACATCAAACTAAATGTTTTGCCATTAGTTATGCCAACTAGCATTTGGCCAGTTATCTAAAACAGTCTTTAACTATGTTTGAACTATTTACTTTGACAAACGTCTTGAAAGTTTCCTAGTGCGTAGATCTAAGTCTAGTTCGACCGGTGCCGTGGACAGCTTTTGCAATATTTATAAAAGTGGAGCAACTTCCTGCAAGATTTTTGCTTTATCTTTAAATTTACTAGTTTAAAAATTATACAAACTAATATGTATAAGTATATTAAATATCATTTGAAAAACAATAGTCATGTGCATGGTCACCCATCCAAACACCGTCCGCATCGACCGTTGCGTAGCTTCGATGATCGCGTTAGATCACCTTAGCTAGCCGAGCTACAGGCGCTACATAATGTAATGTTTAATATCGTATATATTTTTCTCTCGTGTTTTTGTACCTACTGTTGCAAAAAAAACAATAAGATTATCAAGTAAATTGATATTAGACTTGAGCTTAACAAAAAATAACACTTTGGTTATTGTTAACGCTTCTCGAGTTTCCGCGCTTTTTTTTTAAGTCAGTTATTAGTTTCATTATAATATAGTTTTCTGGAAACGTCTTTTGTTTTAAGATCTCACTAATGCGTTTGGTTTAAAAAAATGGTATTAAAGTCTAGCTGCTCCCCATGGAGTTATCCTCGTTAATCCGCGATAAAAAGTAACCTATAAGTTAATCTTAGATAAAAACTACCTATCTTCATCCCAAATTTGATCAAAATCGGACGAGCTGCTTGAGCGTGAAGACGTAACAAACATACACACACATTTAAATATGTATTTATATATAATATGTATGTATGTATATGTAGTATATCAGTTGTGTTAGCAACCATAATACGAGCTAGAAATGGTTCAGTATGGGGCTAACCAGCCGTGTGTGAATGTGTCAAAAAAAAAAAAATTACCCACACAAACACACTTACATTACTATTTATTAATCATTTTATATATTTTTTTTATTAATCGTTTTATAATTATTTAATTATTATAATTTTATATCCTTTATAATAATAAGTCGGATATAAAAAAAGTTTTAAAGATAAAAAATTGCGTTAGTATATAAGAAATTAGCATGTCTTACTTAAGCTAATATTTGACATATAATAATTTGCTAACTGTGTGAGTTTTCTCAAGTCAATATTTAAGCTTAACCGGTTACTATACTTAATTTGATCAGCCAGGAAGCCTTTTTATCGCCATTTCCGCTAAGCTAGAGTTAATCTAGGTTTAATTCCACTTGAATTAACTATTACGAGTACTTGACGCCCTCCAAGCTTAGTTGAGGTAGTTATATAATAAAAATAACAAATAAACTACAAAAGTATGCTTATATGCGACGTTTGGTAGACACTCTAATAATTCACATAATGATGGAATAATTGATTAATAATTAGAACATTTCGCAGCATTGTCATCCAACGTGACAATGCTGATAGCATTTTGGGCACCTTTTCCTCTACCCCTGGTGGTTTTTAAGGTAAGTTTTAGTTAGTAATGTTTTTTGTATTTTTATGTTTTTAATAAATTTGATTATAATTTATTCACAGAATATTTAATAACTTGTACTATTGAACTTTTAAATGTAACTATAAACTATAAATTTTAAAATTACCATAAAATTAATATTAAAGGGTATTTGTATGCAAATTTTGATATTATCATTATGCAATTTATGATAATGGTACGGAACCCTTCGTGCGCGAATCCGACTCGCACTTGACGAATTATCCGTAGTTTCATGTAGTAGTAGTGGAATTTTATTTGTGATAGTAATAAGAATTGATTTCTCTCATCAGAATCATACCCCTAGAATTAAAGAATTAAAGTAAAAGTTAAACGAAGAACATTTACTAAATTATAACGGGTATTAGTTAACGAGTTTCATTTTGCAACGTTTCATTTGAATAATAAATAAATATTAGGTCACATTTTACACGCGGCTGGTTAACACCATTCTGAACCATTTCTAGTTCGTTTTATGGTTGCTAAGACAACTGATATACAACATACATACATATTTTATATAGATACATATATATAATCATAATTACCACTATAACATCAATGCACATAGTTGAACTATCCGCTTGAGAATGAGTAAAGTAATCAATACATGAGTCATTCGTGACTGACGCATCCTGGTTGTAAATACGTTTTGACAAGTCAAAGTGATTGGATTTCAATCTGTCACTGTTCAATTCTTTTGGACCTGTGTTTTAGACGTAAGATAAAAAGCAATCTTTCTTTGGTTTATTTGAGTAAATAAATAATGACAAGTGCATTTATTTACTGATGCTATCAAGCAATTTAGCGCAAATTAAAAACAACGAATTGTTGATTATTATGAAAAGTTTTAAATAATAACAAAATTGATAAGAAGAAAATGTCTTATTGGCCGACATTTTAAAAGCGTGTGTGGCTCGGTGGTAAAAGTCCCTGCTTTTCAATCAGACGGCCCCTAGTTTGATCCCGGTCCTACACCAGTGACTTGTTTTTCAAGTTATGTGTGGATTTGCACTCGCTTTACGGTGCAGGAAAACATCGTGAGGAAACCGACATGCTTAAGGACTGCAATATCCGAAGACGTGTGTTATCCGCCGGCCTGCACTTGGCCAGCGTGGTGGATTAGGGCTTATATCTCTCTCCTAGTGAAAGAACGCTCCGAGTGTCAGCAGTGGGAAAGATTAGTGCGCTGCTTTTACTTATACTAATTCATGCATTCCTTTCACTGCCTGGATTTGTTATAAAGAGTACGTGGAAAATCTTTTACCAAAAGCCACTTCCTACGAAAATTGTTAACCTTTATAAGGAAACGACGCTGAATCACGTTTTTTCTCTTCACTACTTAAATATTCTAATCCCATTTGTATCGATACCACGTGCAGTAAAGTATTATTGATTGTAAAACATTAATTATTGGCTATAAAGGTAAGATTTGTGACCGGTTTAATTCAAGTGGTTCAAGTAGATTGAAATAGTGGTCTTATAAATGTGCGATGTTTCATTTTTATACCCCGACGCTAAAACGACGGGGCATTATAAGTTTGACATGTCTGTCTGTCTGTCTGTGTAGCTCCCAAAATGATGTCCCGATCACGATTTAATTTTTTTTTTCGAAAGGTACCCGTAATTTGTTGTTTCTAGCCATGTTAAATTTGACTAGCAGTCAGTCCCAACTTCGCACGGGCTGTAAAATAATCCAAGTTGCGAAGAGAAACAAAATAAAGCTTATGTTACTCGAGGATAATGTAGCTACTCAACGGTGAAAGAATTTTTAAAATCAACCCAGTAGTTTCGGAGCCTATTCGCGTCAAACAAACAAGCAATCAAACTTTTCCTCTTTATAATATTGGTACGATATGGCATACAACATGGATGTTGGATACAAAATGAGTGGACTGTATGAAAGTTTTGACTCTCACAAGGAAATATGTGGTATTTGGATTAGAGCCACGTAAGTTCCCTTCATCCACGACGCCACTCCCTGGGACAACTCCTTGCGTCTGGCGGCAGGTTTGTGGGTTGTGTTACCCAAGCCTAAGCTCTTTGTATAAATTCAGAACAGTATTCACTGTACACGGCACAGTAAAAATCCAAACGTGAAGCGACTCGCGCACTAACTTGGAGATATTTGCGAGTAACTTTGTACTACGGCGAAGTGATGGTACGCGCGGGTTAACTCCCATACGATTCCGGAGCGGCTGGCCTCGTCCGGACTCCAGGTTTTTGTAGCAACACCCACATTTCGCATTTGTTCCTTTATGAGAATCGAAAAATAGAGGATTTTTTTTTTACAACTGTCTCAATATGGGTATCAAATGAAAGGGCTTGATTAGTAGAATACATACATTGTGATTAATTTTAGATCCATAATGGCTGCCACCGCAATATGTTGAGCAGAGGGTTTAGTACATTTTCAATTAACACTTGTTAACATTTAAAAGTGGATAAAAGATAACATTTTAGTTACGTATGTATTTTAAACCAAAGGTTTCCAAGAATGAACCTAACCCTTCCGTTGTTTGGTACAAAGATAAGCAACGTCCGAGGTTCTTTTTTAAATAGTAAGTATACAATATTATATTATAGTTAGTTATATCGCGTAGCATCTGATGAAATCTGGCCAAGTTTGAAAAATATGTATTTTGATAAATGTTTTGGTAAGAAGAACACAAATAAAAATTATTATTATAGGTACATATTTATTTTTCCGAACTTGTATGTAAGTGGGTTTAATTTATTCTATTTTGTTTGTTTTGTATAATAATTGTTTGGTATGCCTCCTATTATGTTAATTTTATTTTCCATACAAAGGTTGCATGGAAGAAATTCCTTGAAACGATATGGCAGCCTAATAATGCAACAAAATTTTTGCTATTTTTAGTTATTGTTTTTGGTTTACAATTAAGGATTCTTGTATTGTATTATATTATATTATGAAGTCTTCGAATTTGATGTGAATTCTATTAATAATTAAATATGTTACGTGTTCAGTTATATAATTATGCACGTGATTTGTGCATCAACAATAAAATAATACGCATAGGTGTATATGTATAACTACATAAAAATTAGACTCAGCACATTCCATAATTATAATTTTCACATCGAACAAAACAAAGGTATTGGCGAAAAGATGACTAAGGAATTCCATTGCATTGACTTATTAATGATCATTTTGATAATGATATACCATATCTTTCTTACTTCTATCAAATGTATATATTTAATCACAGCTTTCTTATGTCAAAAAATAAAATAATTATAAGTCAGAAATTCTGTTGATCGATATAACATGTTTTAGTTAACATACTAGGTTCGCGCTGCGCCGTTACCTTAGTAAATACTTGATAACAGGTAGCCTAATCTTAGAGCTTACTCTTGGAGTAAGCTAATCTAGCTTGCTCTTTACAGAAATTTCATGTAAATCTATTCAACTGTAGAAGTAAAAAACATACACACTTTTGCATAACATTTGGGTGGTTAACTGTTAAAAATTAAATTATACAAAAACTTGCATAACATTAGTCTAACTGGTTTAGGTTAAAACATTAGGTTAACTGTTAAAAAAATAATTTCAACTCAATGTGATATAGGCACATCAGCATAATGCTTCTCGCCTATAAATCAAATAAATAAATAAAATATCTAAGACCTGAACAAAGAACCACAGCACATTCCAGAAGCGATTCACTCACTTACTCTACAATCAATTCAACTTCTAATTAGACACGATAAGAAAACAATTTTAATGAACGAAATATCCGAAATAACTTACCACTGCCCTGAAGGTAGACGCCGAGGTCCAAGTGTAGAATACAATTAAATAAATAAACAGAGAAGACACATTGAGGACTTCAAAATCTGGTTCCGTGTTACCGCTACACACTTTAAAAGAGATAGGTATATAAGTACCTATAACTTAGTACACAGTAAAACACAGTTTATGTCTAGCTCACGCACTTAGATAAGTTTATGTTTAGATAATGGTTCGTTTAGTGGCGTTCGTTCGTTCGTTTGGACCAGTTAAGCGAGGTGTGTACCTGCTCTCGGTCCGTCGACTGGGTGACTGTGTGTTGTAGGCTGTGTTTACACGCTGATGTGTGTGTTTGTGTGTGTATGGAAGGCTTTGGTGCGCGTGAGAGGGTTCGGTGCTGCCAGTGTGGGAAATCTCCGCAATTTCTGGGTGGATTTTTTTAGCTAGCGAAGGGTAAAGTCGTAGCTGATTTGTGTAGGATGTTTTAAATGTAGAGAAATGATGACAGTTACGCTTGTAGATAAGAAAGTAAATTTATGAAAATTGAATAAAAGAAAATATATTTTTGCTTCATAAGTATGATAATGAATACTATCATAAAATATTATTTGCATATCTACTAAAATTTAGTGTTTAGTGAAATTACAAAAAAAAACTTTACTAATGCGTCTCAAATTTGCTCCTAAATAATAAATAGGAGGTAAGTATAATAATTATGTTTCTCAAATAAAACTAAGAAAGCTGTAGTTCTAATATGACATAAACTGTACTTATTTCCTTTACAAAAAAAAATATTTCATAAAATTACACTGGTTTACAGTTGTTTTGTGGCCTTAGGACTATCATCCCTTCCCGGCTTCGCACAGGCTCTAAAATAGTCTTAGTTGCAAAGAAAAAAAATATGCCCGATGTTACTCGGGGATAACGCATTTTTCTAACAGTGAAAGAATTTTCGAAATCGGCCCAGTAGTTTAAGAGCCTAATTGCGTCAAACAAACAATCAAACTTTTCCACTTTATATTATTGGTATTTTAAAATTAGCATCAGGCAACACTGAAAAAGCAACATTAACGGGGAGATTTTATTAAAGCTTTGCGCCGGCGCATTATCCTCTAAGCTCAGACATTTAGTTTATAAATAGCGCAGGTAAGATTCGTCTGCAAGCTTCCTACAGGTAGATGCTATATTGTTTTTGTCTGGCCATTCTACAAGTATCTAATTAGGTATCATTTTAAATGTCAAACGGGTTCCACGGGTTTTGATCACTGTCTGTCGCCTCGATTCTTGGTAGAGATGGTCTTAATCCACTGTCTTATGCATATTAGTTTTTTTTTGTGGGCTGTGGTATTTTTGAGGTTACGTACCTTCTTCTTCTTCTTTATCATTTCCCACTAGGTGGGGTCGGCACAACCTGTTTTTCGTTTCCACGCCACTCTATCAGCCGTCATCTCTACATTCACTCCCTTCTCATTCATATCCTCCTTCACACAAGTCATCCACGTCTTCTTCGATCGACCTCTACTTCCGCTACTTCTGACATTCATATCCATACTTCTCCTAGTCAGATGCATCTCCTCTCTACGCATTACATGTCCGTACCACGCTAACCGTCCACTCTTCACTTTCTCTTACATCTTTGAGCTTACGTACCTAAAAGGTAAAACGGGACCCTATTACTAAACCTCCGCTGTCTGTCTGTCTGTCTCCAGGCTGTATCTCAGAAACCGTGATAGCTAGAAAGCTGAAATTTTCACAAGTTAGGTATGTGTTTCCCATGCCGTTGTTACAACAAAAACTAAATTTAAAAAATATTAAGTGAGGGTGCCCATAAAATAACCTATTTTTTGCTATGGATCAATAACGGTAACAGGTAGACGCTTAAAACAGAATATAAAACAAAATTTTACCTTTTGAAATAAATAAATGTAATATTAGAGGGGCTCGAATACAGCAAATGTAATTGTAAGCAATATTTCAATTGATCTTTTAATTAATAGTGTATATTTTAAGGGGGGAGCTCCCATATAACAAACAAATAAATGGCACGAAACCTATTTATGTACTCCCTTATTATTATGTACTCGTAATTAGATGAGATTTGAAATATGCTTATTTATATTGTTTAATAGGGTACTTTTCATAATATATAAATACATACTCATTTCCCATTAATGCTTCATATTTTGAGATTTATGAAACCCCTTTTAAAATACCTACTTATAGTATTTCCAATGCAATGTTTTTAGTTACCATATACTAAATGCTTATAAACAGTCAAATAAAAAAAATGTATAAATTTTTAGATTCATTTTATTTTCAATAACATAAAAATGTTATTATTTTTTATATTTTATACATTTCGAAACGAACTCGGTGAATACCAACCTGATTGCTAAAATGTTCACATTTAGTTCAAAATGTTAAATTATATTTATGCTACAGTACAGTTTGGCTTTGCTTCAACATTCGGGTCATGGATTACGATTACCGTATTAAGATATCTTCTTTCACTTATTTCCAAATGCCACATTAACTTACATTTGTACGAGCACAAACACTACGTCACAGCAGTTCTTTATAATAATCAACAAAATATATTGTAATCATATCTTCGAATAGATCAATACGAACGGTCTTCGCCAGCATTCAACATGATATGCTAAACATTTTTTCTAACATTTTAATTATTTTATTACAAACAAATACTCAGTTTAAACCATCTAAAAGAGACTTGTACAAAATTACTATTTGGTCAAACAAAAACCGCCACATTGATCCATCCAACGGCAATATTTACTACAATAAATAGATCTAACTAACTGGAATTGAAGGTCCCTTAAAATTATGTAATTTATATAAAAGCTGTGGTCAACTCTACTAGATATTTAATTTCATGTAGCGTCTTGTCCATCAATGTTTTTTTTTCATGAATTTACAATGTTTAGAGATAGCAATTGACCACGGCTTAGGATAATACTAATTTATTGTTTTCAGTAATAAGTTTGACTAAGTCTAAAGAGGCGTCCATAATCATAGCATGAATTAAGATGCGCAAATCACCAATTTACATCAAGTTAGTTAGAAAAATCGTCAGTTACATACAACTCTAAGTTAGAGATACTTATTAAACTGTTATTTCAAAACTTTAAAGTAGAGTTAAAGTACGAATGATTTGTTACATCATCTAAATGAATTATGGAATAATTAACTAGTATGTTGATACCAAATTTTACGGGAACTTAATTCCATTTAGAAAATTCCACGTTCGTTGACAATTTGCGCTGCATTACCCTAAATAGTATCAAAATTAAATTATTCATAACAATAAGTTACTTTATCAATATAACTCTCTACATATGAACCGAACATTTGAAAATATGTGAAACAAGGTTATATTTTATGGTATTTATATTTTATACAATTTCATCGATGCTCATCGCAATTTCCGTTCAGTTTCAAATACATATTTTATTAAATAACATATAAATAAAATCTATTGTAAATATATATTTATTTAGAATACGATATAAGCACTTGTTTATTGCTTGTTGGTGTTTAAAATTGTTGAATAAATATAGGTATATTTTTATTATATATAAGTAGTATATATATTGTAAAAATTATGATGAGCAAAGATAATGTTTAAAGACATTACGATCATGTCCTGCCAAGAAACTTCGCGTATTCATTGAAAAATAAGGTACAATTCAAAGATTGTTTAAAAAAAAAGATATATTTCTGCTTTAATCAAGGTCTTTGAATAAATTAAAAATAAAAAGGTTTTTGTCATAGTTTTTTTTTGTAAGCTGGTTTTGATAAGTTAATAAAATCTTAGTAAATTCTCGAAGTTTCTTTGATAGTACATGAGTGTTATCAAGATCATGATTGCAGGTGTGTAGAGAAAGGCGAGGCAGAGCACAAGGACAGTTTCGTTAAATACTTCATTTTAAATGAACATTGAGATCGTTATTGTTTACGTCACTTTGATAAAATTGCCTAGAACTTATGATTCCTTTTAAACATTATCTAAAACTGATAATTTGACTAATATATTAATACTAGAAAAGTAGTTGGAAAATTGAATGGTTCTGTATATTACTAATATTATAAATGCGAAAGTTTGTGTGTATGTTTGTTTTTTCTTCACGCTCAAACGACTGAGCCGATTTTGATGATATTTCGCGTGAAGATTGGTTAGTCCTTGGCTTAACACATAGGCTACTGTTTATCCCGAAAAACAATTGTGGTTCCCGTGGGATACTCAACTAACTTAAAAAATTATGTTACTCCTGCACGCTCCAACGGCTGGATCGATTTTGATGAGATTTATTATGATGATAGGTTAGACCTAGGATTAACACTAGGTTACTTTTTATCCCGGATAAACGCGGCTAACACCACGGGGCGCAGCTAGTAGAAAATAAAATGGTGGGTCTAAAGAAATAGGTGGGTATAATGCCATTAACCGTCCTGTGCACTCTGACCGCATGAGAAGGTGGTATTTTGTATGTACATGTAAAACCATGCGTAGATTTTAAAATTTAGTAATACTATACTAAACTGGCCATCGTATAAGTATCCGCCATGTTGTCCTAATAATAACTAGATAATATAATATTCTTAATTCAAATTCATATTTACAAATAATACAGTTCATTACTATTTATATAGAAATTAAAATATATTTCTATCATTCTTCGATTCACGTAACGCAAAATAATTTAACAGAATTCATTGTTGCACGTACATTTACAATATAGTTGAGTAACACGCGTTACAGTCGACAAACGATTCATTTAGATTTATATCACCCAATGAGCGAGTAGCGTAACTCTCGAACCCTATAATATCTTAATTAAAAATGCAAATATGCGAAAAGTTTTAAGGAATCCTTTACTTTACAGTAAAATGGCAATTGAACATTATAGTTCTCTCGCAACAAATAGGAACTATAAGATTCATAATGCCTCCCGCCTCGCGCACTACCGCTATATGTACACCGGCGCGGGCGCACCCAGACCCTCGCGAGTCACACTGCTCGCTATACACACCCGGTCTGTTCACAGCGTGGACACAGAAACTCTAATCGTACAGGTAGACTGAAGAACTTCAACTAATCCGGTTACGGCTATACTACAGTTTAGAATTACAAAGGAGCTCAGTGGCGCCACCGCGTGCGGCGGTGCGAGGAACTATACATGCACAACACCGCAGTGTCTATGGCCGTCCGCCTCCAATACTTTACTTATACACCTAATAAATGTTCTCCAACATCGATGCTTCAACGATGTGGTCCCCTGGACACTGCCCCCGCAGCCTAAGATACGCCTTCATAAGGCGGGAGATTCTGTCATCTACTGGCCAGTGCGGCCGCAGTGTCCAGTCAGACTTGCAATGGAGAAGGAACTAAAATCTAGTATCACAATGTCGGGCTCCGCAGCTCGAATGCGAGTATCGACCTCGCCGGGGCTCTAACCTAAGCTTTGTAACGAGAACTTGAACAGTACACTTTTCAATTCGAAACCAATCTCGTCCATCTGACAAGAATCCTCACAGATGAGTCTTTATAACATTCGCAGTTGAAATTATCAGACAGGTTCAGCAGCGAAGAACAACAAGGAACATACTGCGTCAAAGAATCTGCTGATTGCAGTTGAGTTCAACCTCTTTGTATGATGGGGAAAGTTATCTGGTTCATTCCTCGTTACGTTTGCTCCAAGAGGTGGCTCACTCGAACAACGCCAGCAAGTCGTCGGAGGAAGGTGCCCTCGGGGGGTGTGAACCAGCCGATGACGAGGAGGAAGGTGGCGTTGCCAGGAGCTCGCCTAGCGCTGGCGCGTCCAGGTACGAGAGCAGTTCCATTGGATCCACGCTCGTTTCTGGGAGTAACTGGAATTAGAGAACAACACAGGTCAGTTTTGTAGTATTTTTCTTTATGAAGAAGTATACATCTTAAGAAAACTCGCATGATATCTTCTAATATATAACATTTCCATGTCACAATGTTAGTTACCGTACTTCTCCGAAACGGCTTGACCGACTTTTTCTAAATTTTATATGCATTTTCAGTAGGTCTGAGAATTAGCTACTATCTATTTAGAAATAATTTATAAGGCAAAACAATGTTTGCTGGGTCAGCTAGTTAACTACATTATGTCACTAGTCAACACAACTCGCTGGCTTGTGAACTAAATTAAGGGTTTGTCTTGTCAAGAAGATAACCATTCATTCTAGATTTTGAAGACCCCCAAGACTTTTCGAGAAACAGAGATTTACGAAGTCTCATTAACTTGCAAGCTACGTGAAGTTTTTGACACTTACATTGAGATTATCAGTGCCCTCGCCATCGATGACCGCTGCTGGGTCAAAGTTGAGATCAGCAGGGATGTCCACATCCGTGAGCGAGTGGTGGTCCACCGAGGGCGGGCCGGGGGTGTGTGAGGACCCAGGGGTGTGCGCCCCGCCGCCTCCCCCGGGCGTGTGAGCCGAGCCTGGCGTATGCGGCGTGTGCGGGGTGTGAGGCATCTGCAATGGAGGTCATTTAACAATTACTTAATAGTTTTTCTTCGTACGAACTTAGTGGACGAGATCTGGTATCGAAAGTTTTCAAGGCGCGGGTTTCAGACATGGCTAAACGACTGATTTCCTTAGACTGATATTTGGGAACCTATAAATTCACGTGTGAAAGGATAATAAATCGAAAGTAGTATAATGCAGAAGAATTTCAAGCTTATAATTTTTCCACCTTAATTTAACAGCTCTATATGGTATCTGCATAGGTAATTTTTCTTCTACACTCTCCTATAAAAGCCAACATGTTCACAATCACCTTTGTCTCTCTTAAGTCGTCATTCACATGCCTCATCCATGCCTCAGTGGCCGTTCGAATCCAATAATAAATTGAACTGCATAAAGAGTTGGTAAATAGGCTACAGGAATATTTTAAGCCAATGGGTCTAAGTAGCCGTATTACTTCTACAAGTAGAACCTAGCCATAAATTTACAGAAAATACTCACCTGATCATTTAAGCTTTTCTCCATTGCATTGAGAGGGTCCAAAGAGTTGACACTGTCGTTTAGATGCGACAAAGGACCGTTGCCGGCGTATTCATTGCTTCCTGGACCATTGTTCATTCCGAAGTCGTATTGCTGGTTGTTGGAACCGGCATTCCTGTTCTGCGAACTCTGATTGTATGTGGTGATCATTGAACCACTGGCAATGGTGTTCATGTCTGGAGGCAGGTACGGAGATAGAGCCTGGTTCATGTCCCAATTGTTCATAGTAGGCATGTTCATGGAACCAGGTGAATGCGCTTTACCTCGCTTTCCAGCACTGTTGTCATTACTATCGTCTTCTTGCTGCAAAATAATAAGTTACGTTACAACTTTCTTTTAAGTAATCGCGTATAATGAATCTGTTTGCCATTTGTTGACTGGTTCTGATATGATATGTTTATATACTGATCGGATAGTTACCTTAATGCCAGTTGTTGACGGGCTCTTAGCTGCTTTCCAGTTAGCTCCGTTATCGATAGTCACTTCGTCGACATCGGAACCGTTTAGTGTATTAAGAATACCCCACATGTATTGATCTACTTCTAAGCCTTCCAATTGTGCTGGTTTACTGCAACAGAATTATGTTATTAGTAAGAGCTCTAGAGAATCCTGTATTAGGTCATTACGAATGAATACGTCGACATTCCAAGACGAAGGTGATTCACTTACTTGCAAACCGGACATCGCCACGATCCCCGTTCGCAGTTGAGTTGTAAGTACGATTCTAAGTCGAAGCACTGTATGTGTTTGCATTCGTGGCCGCGCGCCGGTAGCGTGATCTTCTTGAACGTGATAGGACATTTTAATGACACCTTTAAGGCTGTTTGTTCGATGCTGTCTCGGTCGTTCGCCGTGTTGGAACCGTTGCTTCCGTTCGTCGGTGTCTGGTTGAAATTCATCTTTATCTTTGCGATGCAATGGTCCGCCGTTAGCAACCGCTTTCGCAACAACCCTTGCAACACGCTTCGCACGCTCGGTCGGTGGACTAATTGTAAAACGAACAGATGCGACTGGAAAACGAAATACATAATAAGTATTTATTGATTTTTCTTTGTTCTCTTAGATTGTTGAATGTTGACACAAGTGTTTTAGAATAATGGTATCGTCTCTCTACAGAATAGAATAATGAAGACACTTACACAACAGCAAGCGGAGACGGTGATCTGTATCGTGTTTCTGCCAGGTTGGCAGACTTCTTTCAGGTACAACGGTTTGTGTGATGTTTTGTTCTCTCCTCTATCTATCATCAGCGGCGTCGCATTGACTGACACCTGGACGCTGGCCGGCCAGTTGGTGTTCATCTGTCTGTCCTCGTGGTGGAAGCATTTCAGTTGTAACTCAAGGTCCGATCTGCGCAATACAAACAAAAACATTCAGACGCTGACTCACAACGCAGGCCTTGTCAAATATTGCAAGTACATCAATGTGAATGGAATAATTACCTCCATATTAACGTCGAATGGACCGTGGGTTTTAATTGGAATACATGATTGCTAACAGCTAAATTATGTTCTAATCTAAATGGTGGTAGTATAATACCATCTCTTACAGGGAATGTTAACCGGAGCTCGTCATCTGAAAAGAGAAAGTTATATTTTTTAAACTGCTCATAATACAATACAAAATTTAAAAAAAAAGATTAGGAATTTAACTTACTTTGCATGCCCATCGGTGGTTTGAGCTCATTAAAGTTAGGTTTTACATCAGCGTTCGGACTGATGTAAGGCGGCATACTGCTGGCAGGGGTTAATGGCGGCGTGGGGTTCCCAGGGACTGGACTGTGCTGGTAGCTCATGTTCGTTCTCATAGCAACCTCCTGCGCG
Organism: Mellilla xanthometata; assembly: GCA_035578125.1. Classification (NCBI taxonomy): domain Eukaryota; kingdom Metazoa; phylum Arthropoda; class Insecta; order Lepidoptera; family Geometridae; genus Mellilla; species Mellilla xanthometata. The sequence goes on from JAPUBQ010000022.1 coordinate 663,228, forward strand.
AATTGCCCTCCGTACTGACCGCCATACTGGCCGTTCCCGACTTGGTGCTGAGGAAACTGACTAGGCACACCACCGTTAAAGTACTGCCCCTGGTTTGAATATGGCGGCGTCGATTGCCTCATCGACGTTCGCATCGTGCCGCCGAAATTCCCACTAGGCCCGAGAGGTTGCTGAGGAGGGTACTGAGCTTGGAACCCTGGTCGTCCTCCATAACCCGCGGGGTATTGCGTAGGCCCAAACCCAGGCTGACCGCCCATGTACTGGGGCTTCCTTTGCCCCATGAGCATGTTTCCAGAGGGATACGGCGTGTGCCGCCTCTGGTAGCCGGGACCCATCTTCGCGTTGCCGCCCATCTGCCCAGGGCCCATCTGAGAGGGCATCATGTTCGCGTGCATGCCCATGTTGGCCATTTGTGCCATTTGGTTCATGCCGTTCATGGCTGCGTTCCCCATCTGGCCCATGCCGGTCATGCCGTTCATGCCACCGTTGCCCCCCATGCCCATCCCGGCCATGCCGGGGTTGTGGCTGCGCTGCTGACCGTAGCCATTCATCGCGCCGTACTGGGGATTGCCCATAGTCATGTTGTTTTGCATCTGCAAATCGAGAAACAATTAATCGTACCGTCACTACGTGACATAACTCACGTATCTACTATTAGCGGCGAGCACGAGTAGCCCGTACCGTGGAAATTGATTAACTGGCGTTTTGATTAGTATTCTTTTGGCATGTGCTGAAGTTTGAAGGGCAATGTTATTAATTTGGATTCTGTATGTAGAGGCTATTAGCATGCTAATTGGAGGTATTAGTTGGGTATTAGGACATGATAGCGAGGGTCGCGTAGTGTGGTGCGAGGCTGGAGAGGGCAGCACGTACCTGCGAGAAAGGCTGCGAGTCCTGCATCGCGGCCGTGGTGGCCGCGGCGACCATAGCGGCGGTGGCGCCGAACTGCGCGCTCTCGCCGCCGCCGCTCATCGCGCCCGCAGCGCCGGCGCCGGCGCACCCATAGCCGCTGCCACAACGAAACATTACACATTACTCAATGCTATTACCGATATTACGACAGCTCCAGATACCAGCCTAATCATATCTGTCGAACGAAATACAATGTTAATTACGTAATCCTTCTAGCTACCTATGTAGAATTAAGCAAACTAATGCTCTAATGTTAATCGTGTAACTGTAGAAGTTATCCTTGCAAATACAGAAACCGCCAATAATGACCATCGATCTAGTCAGACGGAGCTAGGTACGTACATATTATTAAATGTGAAATCGGTCCAGTTAATGTTATTTCACTCACGATACGAGCAGTTTCTATTGCAAGCGGCCTTGCAGACTCGAACATTCCACACGTTAACGCTTCGATTATTAATAAACTCAGACTCAATATTCAACCCAAATAAAACCGACGTAAGATCTTTTTTTAATACGCGACGTGATTTTATTATTTTACTAACAATGAAAGAAAAAATCAATATGGATGTATAGAGACGCGTTGTTACCCCTGTGTTTCTCTCGGGATGTTTGATTTTTTGTTCGTCGCCGGAGTGGGAGCGACTGCGATGCATGTGAACCGCTTTTGGGGCGAATTCCCGAGCCTTCCCGGAGCCCTTCTTAATAATTCCCTTTCGACAAATGCACGACAAACTCTCGCACGGGCTACCCATTGTTAATGCGTCTCTGTAGTAGTGCAACAATATTGGCCTTTTGTGATCCTATATGAAATTATTTTAATGAATTCATCACACACACAGATTACTGTAACCAATTCTTTGTTTCGTTAAGTATTCGTTTCTGACAAAAAAACGGAAATACGGCGTTACGCGTGAGCAAAATAAAATCATACACATGGTTATTCACACAGGCAACCAATCGAGCAAAATCGTTATTTGCCTCAACGCCTTCAAATTATGGCATATTAGCGTCGTGTCAATATTTGTTGCTAATAGATCATCGGTTCACCACAAGTCCGGCTTAAGTATTCCCATAAACAGCTTACTTAACAGATACTTAGTAGCGTCGACAACTAATAAACAGCGGAGTCAACAACGCTCTACTCGACATCGTCTCTTTTCATCCGCTCTGCAGATGATTTACAAGGGTCCTTCCTTAGGTAAACTCGGCCCGACCTACACTTCTTTTTGTAGTTTTGTCTGAGCCTTTTTTCTTTTTGCCGACCGAAATGTGTGTCCAACAAAAAAATCTGTGTGTTCTGTATCCTGGTGCACTTTTTGTAAAAGTGGTACCACATCCGAATAATCACTTACGGCCTGTTCAAAATATTTGGGATCATGAATGCGAGCGCTCGGTTGAGGCATTTCTTTTGAAGTTGTTCTTGGAATAAACCTTTTTAGGGGCTTATCTCTCGCCGAATGCTCTCGGTGACAGACCAGACGTCTACCTACAGAATAATTGTGCGCTATACTCGACTTCAGTTTAGTGCGTGGAATACGACACGATCTATTCGTGTGCACATTTCACCCGGCTCTTCGACATGCGAACTTCTAAATAAATCAATATGAATGAGTAGGTAAGCCGCTATTTCTAGAGGCTGGAAGGTGTTTGGCATAGTATTGAGAGATGTGCGAGTAACGCGTAGGTATTTTGATACATAGGCTGCAGTTAATTTTAGATCGGTGCGCAGACGTGTCGGATTCCTGGTTAATTGGCAGGAGAGATAATCGCGTATTGAGTCGAACTGCTCTATAGTTATAAAACTTTGTTTCCTGTTTGCTTTTCAGGTAATTATTTTATGGTTGTCCTTCTGCGATGAACTTTATTATATTCATTTTGTTATTATCATGTTGTAGTTTTATTATAAGTGAAGTGTTAAATAAGGCATTAATTGTGAACCTCGTATAGATTACTATCGCGACAACACGGAGTCGCGCCGGATCCGACCCCTGTGTTTCGTCGACAGTTGGTCACCCCCATTCAAATGCCACTTCACATTGTGGCTTGTGCGCGCACATTTCAAAATAATGCGTTAAAGTTTTGATGTTTTCGATCGATGATGTTTTATGGACATTTAACGTATGTTTTACCACAATAGTGGTATATTTTAATCTGTTCTAGTTTCAGTTGCATACAATTTTCGTGTCGAACTTTATTTATTTTATTTATTAATTATACAAGTACTTATATCGGATATGTTTTTCATGTTTGTTGTTGTTTGTGCTGTTGATGCAGAGTAGTGCATTAAACTTAAGATTTCAATAACAAATAAAACAGTTCAGCTTTACTATGTTCAATTAAGCGTTTTGTTATTATCTCATTCGTATCAATTCTCGTCTGGGTCGGGAGCGAATGAATCATGCTTCAAGGATTAGATTCCGGGGGTTTACAAATGGAGGCGAGCGTTCCGGGTAAATACGGTACAATGAGCGGGGAAGGGTCGTTGGGGTAAGTGGGGCCGGTCACGTCAATATGCGCCTTTATTACCACGACGCTCCCGGTTATAATTTGTTTGCTTCTAATAAAATAATACAACAACATATTTAATGTTACAGGTTTTAACTACATCTTTGATATTTGAAGTTTTATTTCAATCAACGTTTAATTATAATTTACTTATTAATTAATTTAATTATTAGTCTACAAATTAATCTCAAATTGTTAGCGCCTGTTCTGTAAAAAAAGGATTCATGTTCGACCCCATGGAGCACGTGGTGCGGTGTAATGCATGCAGCCTGTATCCGCCCCCAGCCGCCTTGCCCGTTGGAGACTGACGTTTTTTCCCACGATTACTTATACTGTTACAAATCTGTTTTTACAACAAATCTCTTGCCACTTGTGTTTCTTTTAATCATGTTTGTTTTCGTTATTTTAGTGTCATATGTTAATCTTAAACTGAGAAGAATCCTTACTTGAAACATCGAATTTGTAATTTTATTTAAGTATTTTAGTGAGGACATTGCAATTCTGGTAATAATTTCCAACCGTTGCTATTTAAGGTTCACTTCCTGTGTTCTGTGTTCACACAATCTCGTTGCCGGTCCCCATTTTATTATTATTTACTTATTGGTTTTGTATAGCGGCAGGCAGCCATCAACAATATGTCGTTATAAAGGTGACTACAAAACAAAGCCGTTGAGCTCCTCGACTTAGCACCTGCTCTGCTTTTTTGTTATTATAATATTTTTAGTTATAATCAGTAACCGAGACGGTTTTATTGGATTAATTTGGTAAATCTTCCGTTTCGATGTTAGCTTTATATTTAAGAGGTCACAGTAAAATAATTGAGCACTTGTTTTTTTTACTAAAACAATAAATGCTGCAGCTATTCGAAGCATCGACTTGTGTTGCTAGTTTAATGTTTTGTTTGTTTGTGTTTATTGTAAGCGCTAAAGTGCAGTCACCGCGTGCATTCCCATCTTTTGCTTGTGTGTGTTTTGCCTTTAGTGTGCGTGCCCTTTTAGTAGTGTGAGTGGCGATGCGCGTCTGTGTGAGTGCAGGGTGCCCTAAAGCGTTTGTGCGTGTGAATGGACGGAGGAGCACATTTCATTTATAATTGCAGCGATGCGCGGTCGACAATGTCACACTTACTTGTGTACTTTTAGTTACCCTTCGTTTATTAGGGTTTCTTTAGGGTTAGCAACTTATTGATTTATGTGAATATTGCGATTGTTGTTCGTTGATTTGATTTTTGTTTTCTGTACAGTAGTGTTGATGCATTTTACCTTTTAATTTAATTAGTACTGATGTATGATTGATTTCTCCGTGTGGCTTGTGCGCGTAGTCGGTATTATTTGTGTGATTTTATTGCTTGTTAACTACGATAAGGTGGCACAGGTATGCCAAGTCACGTTTCAGCGTTTTGTTGAAATGTAAACAAACTTGTTCCGGATAAGATAAAAACACACAGTAGGTACACTACAGGTAATAGATATGAAGAATAGAAGTACATATGTAGGAACGTATGTACTCATTTATGGACACACATTTTAATCGGTGACAAAACTTGAATTCACTATGTAGGTAGGTAGGTATGTGAATATTTGGTATTATATATTTTTCATTTTCACAGTAATGGTTTTCCACCATTTATGTGGGATCTGATTTAGCCATCTATTTATATATGTAAATATTCAAGCTATTATTCCGTAACCAAATTCTAGATACCTACTTTTTTGAGGATACATGACATTCAAATCTTTTATTCACGGAGCAATACCGAAAATTGATCGTTGATTTCGTATGGATCTTTGTTTACGTCGATGACGCAGTGATTTATATTTTTAGCCTAACGTCTTGGCACTTGTAAAATTCTTGTTGATATTGCTTTTCTTATATCACGACTTAATTACTCGTTAATAACTTCATCTACACTTTCATGCTTGTGTATATAATTTCTCACGCTTATGTTATGCTCACCTAGGGGCGTTGACTCGGTATCCGATGGTCCCCTGTTGGTGGTGCTTGCTGTCGGGAGTGAGGACTCCCCCGTAGTTCCCCGAGGATCCGTACCCTGCCGTGCTAACAGAGTGCGCCGTCCTGTTGGCCAGAACACCCCCTGAAACAGGACGCACCGTCTTGTAGCCGACAGACATCACTCCATTTTCTTAGTTCTCCTCCTCAATTTCCTACGTTCTTCGTTTGCAATTTTCATTTGTTTCAACTTATTTTTTATCAGCATTTGACGCTGTGGTAATTTCTGTTATCGCGTGCCGCGCGTAAATTTCACTCTAACAGTTGAAACTTCCATAGTGAACGTCAACAGTTACAGTCGACGTAACGTTCATCGTTACCACTTTTGCAAATCGAACGTCAAACTTTTTATTTCTGAATGTTCTTTATTTATTTTATGGATGGATTTTTTTCCACGTCTTCTAATTTCCTTTTTAGGTCTCGAAATATATTTTTTAATTATCAAATTTAACTTTCAAGTCCGTGTAATTTTTAGTATTATATATTTTTTTATATATTTTTGCGACTGTCGCAGCTGATTCGCTTTCATTACGACAACTATTCACGGACAGGTGTGCTGGTTTTGCACTTTTCTGAAATTACTTTTGTTTTTTTTTTATTTCGGTTTAAGTATGTAATTAATTAAATGTTTTCGAATAATTAAAACATTCAAATTTAATTTTGTCGCAAAAATTGGAATAAGTGTCAAAACCATCACATTACTTTTAATTAATAATTCACTTTTAATTACTTTTATCAGCACTTTGACGAATGCAATCCTTGGGTTCACTACAGTAATAATTCGTTCATAATCCAAATTGTCACTTGGCAATCCTTTTTCGGGTGTCCACTTCACTTTTATTTAGTTTGTAAAATTTAATTGTCACTTTTCACAAATCATCAAAATAATCCAAATCCAGGGCGATGATGATACGTCACTGTGTTCCAATGTTGCCAGCCAATAAGTTATCACTCACGAGTTGGAGTTAGGAATCACCGAAACATCATCGAGACGTGTTGCACGAGCGTCGAGTGCGACGTCACTGACGGCGTCGAGCGACCGCGCAGCCGACCGTCAAAGGTAACACTGGATGATGGGGCGATGGCGAGCCGGCAACGGTGGCGGTGAGTGAGAGGTTGCGGCGCGGGGCGCTCCCACCCCGCGCGGCGTTGCCAGCTCGCCGCGATAAGTGGCGCGCCCCGCGTCCCCCGCTCGCGCGTCTCGGCACAGCGCTCGGTCGGGCTCGGCTCACCGTCGCCGCCGTATCGGCTCCTGCCCCACCCCGCACGTTTGTCGTTTTCACGTAACGGTCCACAATCGAGCGCGATACTGCGCCCGAGATAGTTGCAACGCGCCCGAACGTCCGTCATTGCTGTTCAATGATAAAAATAGATCGAATTTATAAAGCGTTTTGAGAAAAATTGGATTATTAGAATGGCATTGGGCGTTTGTCGGGCAGGATGAGAACGAGGTTGATGTTTTTTTGTCGTCAGGTAGGGTTTGTATGTGGAGTTTTTGCGAGGTGCGGCGGGCGTCGGTCGAGAGCGCAGCGCGTCTGCGCTGGGGCATAATAATTAGCGATGATAAACAATGGGCATGTCGTCCGCTCGCTACCTGCGGCCGGCAGAGGACGCGCGCGCGTCCTTGCGCCGCGCCGAGGCGACGCGCGGCGCTCGCACACTCGACACGCACTTGCGATAAAATAATGCAACGTTGTTTTTTACTTGACAATGAATATTCACGAATTACGGCAAAGATGAGGGCAAAATCTTGATTTTACAGTTTGTTCGCTGTAAATCGTAAACGGTAAAAGAAACGTAAAATAGCTGAAAGGCCGTCTAAATAACCACTAAAAGTACCTACCTATATTTACACCTTGAGATTTACACTTATTTTGGTAGGTATCAATATGAGAAAAAAGTGGTTAAAAAAAACTAAATTTTAGATTTTTTGAACCAGTTTTATTTCGAATTCATTGAATTTTTTTTACCATCTGGTTTTTTCTAATTCATACGTCTAATTGGTGCCAAAATTAGTATAAATAGGTATTCTCAAAGCGGTACTTTAGACAGCCTAAGCTAGGTATTTTTTCGTTTTTTTTAACGCTTACGATTTGTAGCGAAAAACTGTAAAAGCGAGATTTTGCCCCTATCTTAATCCGTTGACGGATGACCACTAAGGACCTTTTGTGCCTTTGATAGAAACGACAATTAATTTTCAACATTACTGTACGCAGTTAAACATTCGTACACATTTACACTTGACAATGTCATCCAGTCTGGCAATAGGACTGATTAAGGTCATTAACCTATTTGACGATTTGAAAGAAATTTCAAACAGCTTGCAAAGATAACATTATTTGAGGTTGGTAATTATTAGCATAAGCTGCCCACTATACGTTCCCACTGCTGAGATTCGAAGCCTTCACTCACGAGGAGAGAGATATAGGCCATAATCCACCACGCTGGCCAAGTGCGGGTTGGCGGATGACACACGTCTTCGGATATTGTGGTGTGATAAGCGAGTGCAAATCCACACATAAATTGAAAAACAAGTAATTGGTGTTGGGCCCCCTGGTTCGATACCGGCCTTACACCAATGACTTCTTTTTCAAGTTACCTATGGTTGGATTTGCACTCGCCAAGAAAACATCGCGTTAAAACAGACACGTTTGACGACGGCAGTATCCGAAGACGTGTGTCATCCGCCAACCCGCTCTTGGCCAGCATGGTAGATAATGAGCCCTCTCTCCTAGTGAGAGAAAGCCCCGAATCCCAGCAGTGGGAACGTATAGTGGGCTGCTTATGCTAAATGTGGAAATGAATAAAATATTTTGAATTTAAATTGAATTTGAATATGAGTGAATTCAAAGCTAATATAAATCGGCTCGATACCTTTTTAACTGATAAGGCAGACACTTTGCAAGCACCAAGAGCCTTTCATCAGAGAAAAATATTCCATTTGAAATGTTCGTATAATTAAAACGTGCTAGTCCATATTATAATCTTATCTATCTGTTTGATAAGGAGACTGACGCAGGCTAGTGATTAGCACAGCATTGTGCACAATAAGGCACGTATTCCCTCTGAATGTGCTGAGGTGCATCGCTATTACATCAATTTTTTTTTAGAGTAAACAAAAAAAATTTGGATCATACTGACTCTCTAGGTGCGTCTTTTTCGTTTTTTGGAAAAGATATGGATAAAGTGATCAAATTTTTTTAATAATTCGACAGTAAAATAGAGGGCTAACGTATTGCAATAACACCATATCGTACCTATTTTGCAAGAAATAAATGACTTGATTTGAATCTGAAATAGAATAAAGCAAAAGATTTAATCAAATTTCAGAATATTTTCTTTTAGAATTTGATGTCCAAAGATCACTTTCATTAATTTTCTTCTATTTTTATTTACTGCGGAATTGGTTAGGCTAATCTGGAATCCCTAAAAGCCTTTTGCAAGAACTATTCAAAATGTGTTATTCCAAACACTAAAGGCATCTTAATAATTTCCGCATAGAAATCGGTCACACTTACATTATTATTTATAAAGAATTGGAAAGAGTTACGGTGCTATCCTTTCAACTTTTAATAATAATGTAAGTGTGATTGTTTTCTACGCGGAATTCACTAAAGGTTACTAAAATTCATCATAAAACGTTGTTATGGCTAACAACCCTAATAAATAAATTCAAACGTGACATTGTGAAAATACGAAAGTTATGCGACAAAATTTTCTTGAAGGCAACCGAGTGCAGTAATCTTATCTTAAGATCGGCGCCTTTGTTAATGATATATCAGTACTAACGAGTGTTTTAAAATATTGTGACATTAGAGCAGTTTGCATTTGTTTTTCACACGCCTAAAATAACAAAAAATTATAGACTAGGCATGCTTCATCTTAGGCCAAAGTGTCGCTAACTCGTGTGGTTAGTGTCCTTCAGGTCAAATGCTTAGCAGTAAGGTACAATAAATTCAAGGTACAAAAGATTCAGTGTTGCATACCAACACAGCACAATTTGAACGATGGTTTTAGTATCAAAACACCATCAAAGTTGCATCAGCACATCTTAGACCACAGTAAAGCTGCAACAGGCAAGCTGCGGTCAATTGCGAGCCATTCAACATAAAAAAAAATGTTTTATCAATGTAGTGACAAAAGTCTTGAAAACAAAAATAACTCAATGCAATGGACAATGAATCCAGAAATCGGAATCTAATATCATAATTATTTACACGATATTATGATCGATTAGGTGATTAGGTGTATACTGTAAAAAAAAAAAATATTTTATACGTCATACATTATGCATGTTTATGCGTACTTAAAGATTAAAATTATCGATCAAAAACATTAGATTCGCGAAAATTAAAAAAAAAGGTATATAATTTAATGCCAGGCTATTTTTATGAATGCGCGAGGTTATCCCTAAAACTATAATCTAGCTTACTGAGATAATAAATAGTATAACTTTAACATATAAACTACTAATTACGTAAAGTCTATAAGAATGTGCTCACTAGCACATTTCTCAAAATAATAATATTAATTTAGTATCCCTTAAATATTATTCTAGTTTTTTTTTTGTAAATAAAGAATGCATATTTATTATTACAGGAAAGACGTTTTTGAATACAATTAACAAATTTAACAAAAACTCACTTAAAACTCATAATTATTTATATGAATAATTTCGCAAAGTCTATAAGAATGTGCTCATTAGCACATTTCTCAAAATAATAATATTAATTTAGTATCCATTAAATATAGTATGATGACACACATTTTACAATGTCAAAAGTGTAGTCACAAACAAAATACTCGTATTTACGCGTGTATAGTAAGGGTCAGCTCACACCGAGACGCGACGCTGCGCGCTGATTTTATATAGAGCGACTCAAAATATACCTTATTTCCTACACGAAAAGATTCACATTTCATTGTGAGAATTCAGATACGTTGCGCTGCGCAGCGCTGCATCGAGACGCCTCGCGGCTTGTTCTAACAATGAAATGTGAATTTTTTCGTGTAGTAAATAAAGTATATTTTGAGTCGCTCTATTTAAAATCTTCGCGCAGCGTCGCGTCGCGTCGCGTCTCGGTGTGAGCTGACCTTAAGTATCCGCCCAAGCTGCGCCGGCGCAGTTTTAGGCGGGCGGCGTCGCGGCGTCGCATCTAACGCGTCGACGCGTTACAATTTGCCCGTCGACACTCATTTAGCTTTGGCACTGTCTACCTTTTAGTTCTGCGATATTTACGTTTGAAAAATGTGATTGGGTTAAAATTGTGACGAAGTATTTTAAAATAGGCCGGATAAGTTGAGTGAACTCTTGTTTGAGAGATTTACTGCGATTCGGATAGCTTTCTTTTGTTATTGCAAAATTTTGTTTAGACTTTTTAATAGAATATTAAAATTAAACCAGTGATGCTGATTTAGTCAAAGACTGTGTTTCAACACCAATGGCCTCTCCCAGAGAGTTATTACAAGTCTTGGTTATATATAAACAATCAAATTAAGTTATTATTAATAACAGTTAGCCAATCAATTCCAAAAAATAAAATTTAGAACAGAACATTGAAGGGTTATTTTAATGAGTAGTAGAATAAATTAAAGGTTTTATATAAAGCTAGATTAATAAAACTAAAATCTAACATAGGTGACTGGTTTACTATAGTTATGAAATATAACTACTTATGTCTATGGAGGAACAACAATTTAATCACCATTACTTTAGGCTACAATTCTTAACAGTCTGCTTCTGTCAAATGACTTTTAGAAACTTCTAAAAACATTTTATCACTAAAGCTGGTACACTACGACATTTTAAACTTTACACCCAGTGTTGTATCAAGTAAGTGTCCGTATTCTATTCTATCTTTGTCTATGGCCTCTACGGTATGACCGTAATTTCGCCAATGTCACGTTACAAGAGAGTCAAACGCAGATTGGATTGGCCGGTGAATGGAGCAAACTAGGCATTAAGTAAATGTTCAGTGGTGGTATGATTGACTGAGCTTATTTTAGGGTTAATCCAATACCTGAAACAACACAAGGGACAAATACAAGACTAAGTGTCCGTATTTGAGCAGCAAGATTCATATTCATACAGAAATGTCACATTCAGACAGAAACGTCAACATTTCTGTCAAGTGTCAGTGTCAGTGTAACAGATTTTCACGTTCACCGTTAACCTCTCAACAATAGCTCAGCATCAAAGCGCTAAAAACTAAGAATTGTTTATTAAAAAGTGAGTTTTCCTCAAACGTTGACAAGTGGTATAAATCATTGCAACCGTGTTTATTTTACGATCGTGCTATTATAGTCAACTGGCGGTTTTGCAACTCGCTTCGTGGCGGCTGTGCGCGGCTCTAGGGGTGTGAGTTTTGGATATTTTGCGTCAGATTTCAAGTTTTCATCATCATTATCAGCTGTCTATCGCCCACTGGTGAGCATCCTGTGCTACCCTCATCCATGTCCTGCCCACGATGTTTCGTATGTCGTCGACCCATCGTGCGAGTGGACGGCCGCTTTTCAAGATTTAGGCATTTTTTTTTTGTATGAGTCAAATATGTACATATTTATTTTATTTCAATTTTATAATATTTTTTTCTATATTGTCAGTGATTGGTCTTATTGGTATCACTGGTTTTAATTAATCTGTGGTCTAGTGTCAACGTAGCATAATTATTTTAGTATTAATTATTGCGTAAGACATTTTGGCGTGGAATTAACAAAAAAACAAAAACTCACTTATAAACTTTTATTATTTTTATTATTAATAACAAATAATAACATTACATTACAAGCACATTCCACTATAAATTGTAGGATTCCGTACCCAAAGAGTTTCGAAAAATGTTTGGCCCTGTCTGGAAAGACGATGGCAGCTTGCGAGTTCTTAAAAACAGGGGGCTACAAGGGATGTTTGGCGAACCAAAATCCTCTGAAACTCGGCTCAAAGACTCCGATGGTTTGGACACCTGTTAAGAATGGGCTAGGATCAGGCCGCTAAGAGAGCCGCCTACCTAGGCAACCCAGAGGGACGCCGTCCAGTTGGCCGCCCTCGGTACCGCTGGAGTGACGTCGAAAGGGACCTGGGAGCGCTTCAAAGGGCCGTGACGAGTGGCGCTGTCTGTTGTTGGAGGTCAAGATCTATTCTGGGGTTTTCGTGCTGCAGCAGTAAGTAAGTAAGTACCCAAAGAGTACCAATGGACCTTAAAAAAACATGCGTATTCCTGTAAATTTACCTTTGGTCAGCCCTAGTTACACAGAGGTCGTAAAAACTAGATATATTCGAACATGCACATTGGCTATTTCTGGACGCTGTAGCACTTCCATGGCCTACGAGTCTTCGTCTCTTCTTCAGTTAATTATTTATTTATTTGAGAGTATTTACTAGAAAGGTAAATTAATTTTACGTGGGTTTTACCTTATTATGGACTGGCTTTCTTTCTTACTTTCTATTTAGATTTCTAACGCTTTAACAGGTCAAGAACAAAAAAAAACTAAAGTGTGTACTTTTGTAAGCATTTATCAGAACAAGGAGTTTAATTTAATTGCTTTATGGTAATTTTATTTTCTTCAAATAACAATTTTATAAAAGAAATACAATTTTATTTTTGGGCAAGGACACAGTCCAAGTTACCGATGTGCTGGCAGTATTGCCAAATAAAAATATAGTAAGCAAAATTAAATCATTATAACAATTACTTGTAACAAAGAATTTAATTAAAAATAAAAAACAATTTAATAAATAATTCCATCAATGTATATTGCCACGCAGGCGCAGCAATTGTAGAAAAGTAAAAAAAGCTACAACAACTTTTGTTTTCGTTTTTTGTATAGGAATGAAAAAAACCTAAAAGAAATGTAGTTTGTCTAGACAACCTAAAAAGGTTTTGGTTAGATTTTTCAAGCCTTGTGTACTTTCATGACGCGTTTTTCTTATATTTTTTTTTATCAATAATAACAGTAAGTATGTACCTACCTACCTCGACCCACTTTGACGACCTCGTTGGCGTCATGGTTACCATGCCGGACTGCCAACCAAAGGGCCCTGGGTTCGATTCCTAGCATTGTCAACATCCTTGTGAACAACTTATTTGTTGGCTGTCGGTCTGGGTGTTAAATATCTATCTATATAAAGTATTTATGTAAGTATGTACATATATGTATGTAGTATATCAGTTGCGTTAGCAACCATAAAACAAACTAGAAATAGGTAGTTTAGTATGGGACTAAGCAGCCGCGTTTGAAATGTATCCTTATCTTCTTCTTCTTCTTCTTCACCTTATTCCATTGGGGGTCGGCACAGCAAATCTTCTTCTTCCACTCTCCTCTATCAGACGTCATCTCCACACTCAATCCTTTCTCTCTCATGTCTTCATTCACACACTCCATCCATGTCTTTTTCGGGCGGCCTCTTGCTCTTCTTCCTTGCACTACCATTTCCATACATTTTCTAGTGGCATGCTTCTCCTATCTACGCATCACATGTATCCTTATATTTATACAATATTATTTTTTTACCCACTTAAAATATTTTTAAATCCCTTACAGAAACATGAGACGTCATATCAAAATCTTTTTCCTCACAATTTAATCACGAAGGTTATTATTATAAAGCGACTGAAAACTTCCTACATTAATTCGGTTTGTATAACGTATAATGAGCAAGCGCAAAAAAGTGCGTCATTCCTTATCAGTGGCGATAAAAAATAATTTATGCTAATCCTTTACGACTGACATTATCATAACGTAGCCACGAAAACTCTGAAACAATCGCATTTTGTTGTTTATAATCGCTGAATCTTATGAATAAAATCTGGCAATTTTAATTACAACTCTTAAGAGATTAAGTTTTTTTTTTATTTTTATACATAATATGTATTTATTGTTTTTTTATTGTCTTTTTGGGTAGCATCTTTTTTTTGGCAAGTTGCCTACGGCTATTATGACAAGGGCAAAATTTTGAATTTACAGTTTTTTTTACATATTTCACACACGGCTGGTTAGCCCCATACTAAACATAGCATTTAGCAATAACTGTATTTTTAATTAAGTATCTATAATGATTAAAATTTTATTATTGCAGCATGCAATGCAAATTATTCCAGTCATGTCCAATGGGGAGTAAGCATTGCATCTCTAAACTAAGCTTCCATGCTTAGTTTACAGATGCAGGCTTATTACTTGTAGCTTTTAATACAAAAAATGTTAAAAAGATAGAAACATTTTTTTGCTACGAATTGTAAAAATAGTAACTGTACAAATACATTATTTTTAATTTTATTGAATAAATGATAATAATAAATGTTTAATAAACATTAAATTATTTATTTCCGTGTATCGATATCAATCGATAAATTCAATATTTGACTTGACCCCATCACTACTTGAGTAGCGAACTATTTTCGAGAATGTTCTTTGATTTGATTCCATAATTAATTTTGTAACTCTAGAATCTTGTCCCAAATGTTCTGGAATATATCCATCAGCACCTCAGCATTCGCATCCGTCGCCTCTCCACATTTAAGGCCTATTACACAAACCTGTTCGGATGCAAGTGGATGTACCGATGTGTGTGTCACGTGCCAACCAGCTTGTTTGGACCGCTCTTCACTCGCTTTATCTACCAAATGTTATATATTTACATATTTTCACAATAATCGTGCGTCTATGCATTATGTATCGCTATTCACGGTCCACTATCGCTGGCCAATGTCGATTTGGTGATTGGCTTTAATTGTGTTTGAATGATTCGCAGGTTGTAATTTAGGCAAACCCAAATTCATAATTTATTTATTATCAGAAAAAAGTACATTAAAGTTTCATTCGGCTCTAGTTGCCATGAAAAGTCTCTACGCCAGAGCTTAGCCGCTTAGCTCATACGGAGATGAATAATTAGTAATAACATAATTCACTCTACAAAAACCGAACAAACTCATCGAAAACCTTTGATTTGATGTATACGAAAATATATATTGGGTAACATAAGTAGTAATTACACAATCTATAGTGTATACTCGTGGTATGATATAGTTTAATATCTATAGCTAATCCTACTAATTTAGTAAAGTTTTTGTGTAAGTGTGTATGTTTGTAACTTCTTTACGCTCTAACGGCCGAACCGATTTTGATGAAATTTGGAGTGAAGATAGGTTAGATCTTGGTTTAACACATAGGCTACTAGTTCTTTTTTTGCAAAGGTTACCTGGAAGAGATCGATTTAAGCGATAAGGCTGCCAATTGTGGCACACTTATTAGTAAGCGTTTTCTTTTTCTTTTTTAAATGTCATGTTTGTGTCCAATAAAGAGTTTTCTATCTAGCTATCAATCCTGGATAAACTTCTTTTTGACACGGATTAACGCGAATAACGACGCAAGTAAAAATATAGGTATATCTCAACTCTCCATAAATGTTTTGCAGTCGCGTATTGATATAATAATACCATTCTGATGGAGATCTCAATAATAACGTTTTATTGCTTTTTCACGCCAATTTATTAGCGAATTCGAAGTGAATTGGCTTTGACGCATTAAATTTTAATACCAGCAACAAATATTATACTGTTGATAATTTTATGGGCTGCTTAAGAAGACGACGAGAGCTTCAAAGAAAGTTTATTTAATTGGCTAAAACTTATGACATAAACGTGGTCAGTTTAGTATTATGTTACTTATTTTGTATATGGTAGTTTATGTTGTCTTGTAAAAATGGAGTGTATTTTATGAGAACCAGAAATTCGTTTAAACTTTTATGAGTAATTGTAGTTCTGTTGAGAATCTATCGCGTCGATTGATACAATATATTTTTAAAATATTTATTGACTAACTGCGCCCCAAACAAAGTTAATCCGAGATAATAAGTAGCCTATATGTTAATCCAAGGTTTAACCTATCTTCACACCAAATTTCATCAAAATCGGTTTAGCCGTTTGAGCGTGAAGAAGTAACAAACATACACACACACAAGCCTTGCTAACCAGTTGTGTGTGTGTGTGTGTTTTTTTACTGGAAATGCTTATGGTAAGGCTTGCGCTTGATCACAATTCACCTGATGGTAAGCGATATTGCAATCTAAGGTGGAGCACGCATGCCCAGAAGAAACCAGTTCACTCTTGCCTTGAAATCCGCTAGATTATAGTTATCGGGGAACAGGGAATTTGGCAAAGAATTCCACACTTTGGCGGTACGCACAATGAAGGTGGATTGCAGGTGTCCTAATATTTATTTACCTTAATCTCTAGGTACCATTGCTTGAACTGAACAAAGCAGAAGTCAGCATAATTGTACACCTTAGTCCTTACAGAAGCTGTCATCAGGGCACCAAACAAGCCAGCAAGTGCTGAGCGGGCGAATGACGGTGCCACCAACAATAACCCGAGAGTGCAAATACTTTAATTACCAGTCACACTGGTGAAACAATGATGCGAGCTTTCAAGTGTTCCTCTAAAATAAAGCGAAGTGAACCGGCACAATGACTCAGATGGAATTCAGTCGCCTTACTGAGGCTCGCCGGCAGTGATGATCTCCTACTTGGATGGCCGATGTAACCAATGTCTCATATTAGCGCTATTCGCCTCTGCGTCGCGAGACGGGGTGCTAGAAAAGGACAGAGCTATGTGTCCGTCTCAGAGTAACGACTTTAGTCGTTACTAACGACTAAAGTCGTTACTCTGAGGTGTCCGTGCGGTAAAACAGGACGGCACTAAAGTTTGTCATATCAACGGGGTGCGCGAGTTTTAATTTACGCGTTTTTCGTAATATATGTATTTCCTGATTAAGTAAGCGGATTACTGGAAAATTAAGCTTATCTGTAGAAAAAATCTTTTAAAAAAATACTAGGACACATTTCATACACGGCTGGTTAGTCCTATTCTAAACCATTTTTAGGTTTGTATTATGGTTCCTAACACAACTGATATACTACATATACACACATAAAAAAAAGGTAGTCCTAAAAAAGGTAGTCGCGCCGACCCTGCTAACTACCGGCCCATTTCAGTCACGTCCATACTCTGCAAGAGTATGGAACGTGTCTTGAACCGCAGGCTCCTGGCATACCTAGAAGCGAATGACCTCCTTAGTGACCGACAATATGGCTTTCGCCGGAATCGGTCTACTGGGGATCTTCTAGCGTATGCCACACACATCTGGAGTGAGGCTATTGAGAAGTACGGAGAAGCACTTGCGGTTTCTCTGGATATTTCCAAAGCCTTTGACAGGGTCTGGCACGACGGCCTAATTGGCAAGCTTTCCTCCTACGGCCTGCCTGCTGGATTTCGTGATTGGATATCGGACTTTTTGAGGGACAGATCTATACGGGTGGTCATTGATGGCTGCTCGTCGGATCTAATGGCGATCAATGCCGGTGTCCCTCAAGGGTCGGTGCTCTCTGCGACATTATTCTTGCTGCATATTAACGATCTGCTAAGACCCGGTACCTTTGGGTATGCAGATGACAGCACTGTTGTAGAGAGCTACATATCCACTGCACGAGCCAGTGAGGCCGAAATCCGGTCTCATAGGGAAGCTATGGTTGAGCGCTTAAACTTGGCTCTTCAGGCAGTCTCCGAATGGGGCGATGCCAATCTAGTCAAGTTCAATGCCGCCAAAACCCAAGCGTGTCTTTTCACTGCTAAGAGGAGGCCTTTTGACCTTGCCCCTTCCTTCCGAGGTGCAACCGTATCGGTTACCGACAGCTTAGAACTCCTTGGCATAACATTGTCTTCAACACTGAATTTTGGCTCCTACATCGAGAATATGGCTCACGTAGCAGCCAAAAAGCTGGGTATCCTCTCGAAGGTGCGAAAGTACTTCACGCAGGAACAGCTGCTTATATTATATCAAGCACAAGTTCGATCATGCATGGAGTATTGTTCGCACCTTTGGGATGGATCGGCAAAGTACCAGCTTCAGGCGTTGGAGTCAATTGAGCGGCGTGCAAAAAGGCTCATAGGCAATGACAATCTTTGCAAGGCAAAGTTGCAGAGCCTAGAGCACCGCCGCATTGTTGCCAGTCTGTCGGTCTTCTATCGGTTGCATTTCGGCGAGTGTGCGACTGAATTACATGAAGTAATTCCCCCCGCCCCCTTCCACTATCGGACGAGCAGGGAAACGCCAAGGCGGCATCGGTTTACGGTTGAGGTGCCCAAGGCACGCACAAAGCGTTTTGCCTCCACCTTTGTTGTCCGAACCGCCAAACTTTGGAATTCCTTGCCGAATTCCCTGTTCCCCAATGACTACAATCTAGCGATTTTCAAAGCGAGAGTGAACCGGTTCCTTCTAGGTAAGCGAGATCCACCGTAGACCTCAATATCACTTACCATCAGGTGAATTGTGGTCAAGCGCTGACCTATTCAGAGTAAAAAAAAAAAAAAAAAAATACTTTATATCGATACTTATTGAACACTCAGACCGACAGACAACACATTAACTTCAGTATAAAGATGTTGGTCGTGCTGGGTATCAAACCCGGGACCCTCTGCTTGGCAGTCCGGGATGGTAACCATTACGCTAACAAGGTCGTCATTTTTAAAGTCCAGAAAGAGTTATTGTTGAATAAATCACTAACTTGTTTCGGAAGGAGTGTAAAGCTTTGCGCCATCAACTGCGTTATAATCTTTGCTCGGCGGGATCAGAAATACAAACCTAATTATAATCGGACGCATCCGTCGTCCGCCGCAATCGGTCGCTAACGCTTCGAACCGCATCGGCTGTTTTGAATGTTTTACACATATACTAAGAATACTTAATCTTACTCTACATTATACGAGTATTTGCTGACAAGGAAGTATTTTTTACATGTTATAATCTGTGTTAACTTTTGAGGAATTGTTTTCAAGTAAGGGTACAACAAAAATAAATGGTACAATAAAATAAAATTAACTTAAAATTTGTGTGTCACAATTGGCGGCCTTATCGCTTAAAGCGATCTCTTCAAGGCAACCTTTGGATAGAAAGGAATTTTGGAAAGAAGGATGTAGTGTACAACAAAGAATAATAATAAAAATATATAAATAATATTAATAATATAAGAAATCTATACAAAGAGGAAAAGTTTGATTTTTTGTTTTACGCGAATAGGCTTCGAAACTACTGGATCGATTTGAAAAATTCTTTCACCGTTGGGAAGCTACATATGTAATCCCTGCGTGACTTAGGCTCTATTTTGTTTCTCTTTGCAACTTAGATTTAGCCCAAGCGAAGCCGATCTGCTAGTATCCTATATATTTGTTAAAATAAAAGAAAATAATGAAAAAAAGAAGATTCTGTCAGTCCTGCATTAGTCGTAGCCAGGCCTGTGTCACTCCGCGTGTAGGTGTTAAAAACATACCTACGGGCGGCGGCCACTGCGCAAGGGCCAATCTAGTAGGCTGCCACAAGCGAACGAAAACACACGCGTGCGCGCTATATGTTCGACCACGTTCAACTTAATTATTTGCGAAGTACTAGTTATTATTCTGTGTTATTTGATTGATTCATTATATAATTGCAAGATGGACACAAAACGAAAAAAAAAATGGTTGCCTGTAAAGTCGGTTTTACGGGCGAAGATTTTACGTGACAACGTCTGCCGCGTGCTGCGCGCGCGGCAGACCGATCATAGTTGAGTGGGAGAGAGACGCAAGGCATTCGGCGGGCCTCTCTCTCGTTCGGTGACTCATCGTAACGTTACCGGGCGTTACACTTTTTCATAAGTGACTCCCAGCCGCAACCTAATTTAAGACGTTGTCACGTCAAAAAAACCAAAAATCACGTTCATTGTATGGGGTCCCTCTTAATTTTTAAATTTTTAGTATTTGTTGTTAGGAGCCGCACGGGAAATTCATGTGACAGTTTCAACTTTCTAGCTATGATGGGTTCTGAGATAGAGCCTGGAGACAGACAGACAGACAGCGGAGGCTTAGTAATAGGGTACCGTTTTTGCCTTTTAGGTACGGGTATTTTAGGACCTAAAAATGATGAGTTGTAGAACAAAAGTCACCCAGGCCCCGTTGTTGGAGTAACGGAGTGGTATCAGAGGCTACAGCTCTCGATGTATTAGCCGGTCGCGACTAGAGAGGTACATAATAACGTATGTGTACATAAAGTCGCCGCATTGCGGTGGGTCGGCCACATGTCGACACAGCAGCGGCTGCCCTTTGCCGGAGACTTAGATTATGATTACCTAAGTGACTGGCCGAGTGCTTGATTTATTCAGGTTGTCGATTGAAGGCTTGTTAGCAGATATTGGCACTAGTATTTCTAAATTATCTAGTTGGTGGGTCCAGGTATCTAATAGAGCTGTTGGTTATTATCTGGTTTGACAAAATAGAATCTGATAATAAGTAAAATACGTAAATGAGTTAAATTATTTGCGTAAATCATTTAATTCCTACATTAATTTTATGAAAATTAATGTTGGTTTATCAAACTGTAACATATTTATTATTCATATACTTCATGAAGTTTCTAAATATTTATTTTTTACACTTTCCACACACGGCTGGTTAACCCCATACTGAACCATTTCAAGTTCGTGTTATGGTAGCTAACACAGCTGATATACTACAAATACATACATACATAATTTATATAGATACATATTTAGCACCCCCAGCCAACAAATTTAGTTAAGCTCAAAGATGTTGGCTGGGTCGGGAATCGAACCCGGAACCTTCTGATTGGCAGCCCGGCTTGGTAACCTTTACGCCAACGAGGTCGTTAAATATAATCTGATAAGTAAAATACGTAAATGAGATCGTGTTTTTTATGAAAATTGATGCAGGTTTTAAACTGTAACTTATTTATTATTCATATACTTCATGAAGTTTCTAAATGTGCCTTATTTTTGGGTGCCCACGGCTGGCCCGATGTTAAGCTGCGCTCTGGTCGACGATGTAACACATAAAATTTACCCAGACAAATTAGTATTTAAAAACTGGCCTCTTGCTTTGGAGTTTTTATCCAGGTACTTCTATCCTCAGCCTTAAGATACTAATTCATCATCTTGCTTCTATTTTTCTCTCTATAATTTTAACGAAATTTTCAAATTTATTTCGGTATTTTGACCCAGACAAAACCAGATAAATATTAACTTATTCTACGAAGCACCGAGTACGAAGTCCTCAGAGTACTCGATACTAATTTGTAACCATTCTCGAAATTTTATTTTCAAGGAACTGCCTTAACAAGTCATCTCAAAAATATGACGCAGACAAATTTCTGGGAACGTACTTCCATTGTGAGTAAAAAATGTTTTTAAGCTCGATTTGCAGAAGGCATGGGAAATGAAGGTTATCAGCTAATGCCCTCTTATCAGAGCCGGTTCCCGGGTCAGGTAACAATAACTGTTCCGGACGATGATTCCATGCCGTTTTGGTGACTGAACGTTGGAAATGAATAATTGACGCAAAATTTGCTTTCGTATACCCGTTTGTATAATAATTCAAATTTGTTTTTATTACAGCAAAATATTACAGATCAATACAAAAATGATCTGTAATATTTTGGCGATCCAGCGAGGTAATGCCGCCAGCATTTTAGGCACCTTACCCGCGGATATAAAAATATATTTAACAAAACAAATATTATACAAATAAACATTAATTATGATATGATATGGCGACCAGCACTTACACTAAGAACTAGTCTCGTGCCGTAAGTACTGTTTTCTTCAGGGTACCTTCAACAATATTGTTACGCAAACCACTTCCATTTTACATTATTTAATTATATCACAATTCACCTGATGGTAAGCGATATTGCAATCTAAGGTGGAGCGCGCTTGCCCAGAAGAAACCGGTTCACTCTTGCCATGAAAACCGCTAGATTATAGTTATCGGGGAACAGGGAAATTAGCAAAGAACTGAGCTACTATATAGCTTCAAAATGATAAAACCTACGGTTATGTACATACTACTATGGACAAAAATATTATTTTTGTCTATGGTATTATGTTATTTTGTTTGTTATGGTACTACCATGAACAAAATTATTATTTTTGTCTATGGTATTATGTTATTTTGTTTGTTATGGTACTACCATGAACAAAAATATTATTTTTGTCTATGGTACTACTTTGTATGTACTTTTCCACCTACATGTACTAGAACTGTAGACCTGAAACAGTCTTATTCCCGTAATACATTAGTAGGGTGTTGATGTACGCGGCACGGTATCGCCTGGTCTATTCATAGTGCTACTAATCTACTAAATATAGTAGCTATTCCCTCATAGACAAAATAAAAAAAAGACGGAGGTACTGTGTGACCGCACATGAGATAGCGATATTTTTGGACAATGTTGCCACTTTAGTAGAACTTTAGCCACTTTAGGAAATTAGGGTTAGGGTATACACATAATAAAGAAAAAGACTTCAGATTATATTTCTACGTTTTATTAATTTTTAAACAAAATCAGTTTATTGTACACATTCCTTACTCTTTATTTCCACGCTTCACAAAAACGTCACCCATAAAATGGTTGGAACAAATCCTGGAATTTCGCGTTGATTTCCAATCATAAAATATTATCTACCATATGCTTCTATCCAAATCTCTACAAGTTCAGCATTCGATGGAAATCTGTAAAAAAAATATTAAGAAATATAAAATACTAGAGGTTGCCCGCGGCCCGCGTGAAGGTCGCTTTTCGGGTAACCTGTGGAAAAACTCTATGGTATCCTATTCCCGTGCCAATTTTATGTACACTTTCCTCATTCGATTCCTGAGATCTAGTTAACCTCTGTTTTTAGCTACTTTGGTGATGATGCGAGCGATTTCTCCAAGCCATTATTTAAATATGTAACTAGAATACGTGAACCATACCACTAAGTGAACCATTTACTTAAATTCTAATTCAGAAGTATTTAATTTCAAAAACACAAAACTTTCCCTTTGAACTTTAAACCCCATTAGCATACTTAAATGCACTCCTGGCAAATATTTTTACGAATTTATTTTAACCATCAAAGAAACTACAAACATAACAACTTACAAGACTAACTAACTTAACTTGATAAATAAAGAATTTTCCATACAAACTTTCACCCTCCATTACAAACCCTTAGTTTACCCCTGGCAAAAAAACTTGATACCATTATTTTTAATTTTACATAAACAATAAATATTCCAAATAAATAAAAAAAAAATCACAACCCTTAGACCAGCCGATTGGGCTCTGCGTTGTCTATAGATGAATGAATGAATGAATAAGTCAGGACAAAGAGACTTATAGTACAGATAATTATATAATATGGTAACTTCATGTCAAATAACTGGGCTTAACTTCACTGGGCGAGCGCGGTCCACCTTAGATCACAATATCGCTTACCACGAGGAATATTGAGACTAAGCGCTAACCCATTTAGTGTAAAAAAAAGCCCGACTAGCGAGCGAATATTTCGATGGAAGTAGATTAAATTAGTAAAAGGACTGTTTAAGCAATTCTCAAGTACAGTGCAAACGGTTTTTGTAAAACTAGGGTTAAAATTGAAAGTCAGATTATGACAACCCTTATTCAATTTCTTGTAGGTTATGTTTTTATTTTGCATTTGCATGTTTTACCACTTTGAAGCAGAACTTTACATCCAAATCAATAGTACTTGAATTAATCCTATTTAATTAATATTTGGATTGATTTTAGAAGATATATTGTATATAAAAAAGGCCAGTACCAACCTGTGAAATGTAACATCACATAAACCAGGTTCTGTTCTATTCTAATAACTCAAAATACAACACTGCACCATTCTGTCGATGTCCAAAACTATTCACCGCGCGAGAATAACACTTACACTTGAATTTAAACGACATTTTTTCGAAAAAACACAAAATTCTCAGAATCGCAGTAATGTTTGACACCGAAACTGACAAATATGCTGGTGTCAAACAGTTACAGCGACAGAGAGAAAAACAGTATAAGCCTTTCTCTTTCACGCATGTTATTTTTACATATGGCTGTTTCGCTGTTGAGTAAAAGAGATGGAAATGTGACTCCGTCTATTGCCTTCTCTGTCTACGTATTCCCTATTATTTCTCGACACTGACTCACGTCGAGTTCCAATTTTGTATGTACTCTTTTGTTATTTTGGTATTCATGGCGGAACATTTTCGATTCACGTGTTTTCTTATTTGGAATTGAAGATAAATTTGCAGTTTTTAGACAAATATTTACACACAAGGGGAACTTTTATCTTATAACTATATATCTTATATAACTAGACAAAAGCAATCATACTGGTTACTTTAAACTATAAATTGTAAAAGTTATTATTTTTATTTATTATGCATAAATTCATTTTGAAACATCTAACGAACTGCTAGCAATAATTGTAACTAATCAGGGAGCAACTATATGCTGTAACACAGAATGTAAAGCCTATTTTGGCAACAGCTGACCATCAAACACCTCGTTGGCGTAAAGGTTACCATGCCGGACTGCTAATCAGAAGGTTCCGGGTTCGATTCCCGGCCCGGTCAACATCTTTGTGCTTAACTAAATTTGTTGGCTGTTGGTCTGGATGTTAAATATGTATTTTTATATAATATGTATGTATGTATATGTACCCCATACTGAAATGGTTCAGTATGGGGCTAACCAGCCGTGTGGAAAATGTATCAAAAAGAAAAACAAGACCGCTAATAAATTCACTATTTTTGTAAAACTTTGTAATAATTAATTAAGAACCAACCAACCTGCTGTATGTAATTGATTAAAGATTTTATGAATTTAGTTTTAAATTGTACCTACTATGTATTATAATGACGAATTTGTTTTGACTAAAGTGTTGAACAAATTATTCATTTTTACATTTGTTATTTTCCTCCACAATATTTAGTTTTGTTATTACATCTGACTTTTTCTTGTAGTAAGTTCTGACACTATTGAATTTATTAAAAAAAATAGATTTTACCGTACTGCTGTGATTTAATTGCCTTTAAGTATTAAACAATTTAAAAAGAAGATAACGGCGTTTTAGTTAGGACATAACAGTTTAGCAGAAGAGACTCTACTAGTATGAAATTTTCTTTGTTTCAAGATCTTTTATTACATTTACTGAAATATTCTTCTTCTTCCTTACTTTATTCAACTTAGGTGGGGTCGGCACAGCAAATCTTCTTCTTCCACGCTCTTCTATCAGACGTCATCTCCACACTCAGTTCCTACTCTCTCATGTCCTCATTCACACACTCCATCCATGTCTATTTCGGTCGGCCTCTTGCTCTTCTCCCTTGCACTACCATTTCCATACATCTCCTATTACTTATTGAAATATTACATACAATTTAAATTTTGATATAGGTAGATTTTAACTAAAGGTGATTTTGGCTCGTTGGGCAATGTCTGCTTATCAATCTGATGGTCCCTAGTTCGATCCCGGCGCTACACCAATGACTTCTTTTTCAAGTTATGTATGGATTTGCACTTGTTTCACGGTGACAAAAACTTCGTGAAGTAACCGACATGTTTGAGTACCTCAATATCCGTAGACGTATGTCATGAGCAAATCTACATTTGGCCAGCGTGGTGGATGGCCTATATTCTCTTCTCGTGAGAGAAGGCAGTGGGTACGTATAGTAGACAATAAAGCTTATTTTGTAGATTTCAATTTTGATATCTTATAATAATCAAAAATAAATTCGCACACAACAAATACCTACACTGATTTAATTACATTATATTCAAATTACCAGTAAATTGAAAATACCAATGATCATTGTTTTAAACAAGTCAAGTATAAATACTACAGTGAGTAGATATTAAATGCGCATGATCGGATCATGTTTCGATTCATTTAAAACAATTGACGACAGATTATACACTCAAGGACGAAATGAACGTAAGAGATGCAAATACTTGCATCTCCTTATGTTTATAACCTATTTCGCTTTTTTAGAGCAAAGGCGGCGAAATACCATATTTTGAAACATCCTGAAAATGTTAGAGCTACGGTTTTTTGTATTCCGTAACTAAAAGTTAAAAACGGGACCCTTTTGCGAAGTCTCCTATGTCTGTCTGGCGCCAGACTATCTCAGAAACCGCGATAGCTAGAAAGCTAAAACTTTCACAAATGTTGTATTTCACAAATACTTACAAAAAAAAGTTATAATATTAGAGAGGTCCACATAAGAATAACATAACGTATATTTTTAGTATTTTGCTCACTATAATGTTGAATATAATATTTAAACATTATCCAATTCAAACACTGTATTTAATAATTATAATCTTTGTGTTATTCTGACGTATAAGCTACAGAATGAATTTTGATAAAAATCACAATAGAACTTTTATTCAAATTTATTCTATTCTTCGGTAGTTGTAATTTTTTAAAGAGAAACAAACATGTTAATGCGTGAAAGAGTAACGAACATCCATACAAACCTTCGCGTTTATAATATTAGTAAGATAGGCTGGGATAGGATATGAATACATGTAGTTAGCTAATTGTTTAAGTCTCAGGTAGGACAGGATGCGAAGTGACTCGTACATAAGCTGTGTCGTTAATGAGAAGAGCCGTGCGCCTGCGCATCTGTCGTGAAGCGGCTGCGGCGCGGCGCCGGGGCGCGTGGCCACACATCTGTACTGGAACACAGTTATTTAATAAGCACATTCCAAAATTAAAAAATAATAATAATAGTTTAAAAAACTAAAAACACGCTTTTTATAGAAAACCGTAATTTTATCAAATTAGTGTATTGTCATCGGTCCTCAATAAATCAACAAAGTTTGAACGAAATCTGCCCGTTTTAAGGGGGTCAAAATCCCGCCCAAAGAAGTCGGTTACAAACAAACATACAAATAAAAATACAAAAAATGGAATAATTTTATCAAATTAGTGTATTGTCATCGGTCCTCAATAAATCTACAAAGTTTGAAAGAAGTCTGGCCGTTTAAAGTGGGTCAAAATCGCGCCCAAAGAAGTCGGTTACAAACAAACATACAGGTGAAGCTAATAGAAAGCGTGTAAAAAGTTACTAAGGACTGCAGAATTTTTCAAAATATGCTACAAATACAAATCATTTATTGGTAACACCAAAGTTACAAGTCAAATAATATGATATTATTACAAAAGTATATGATTTATTTATTAATGTCAATTTTCAATTATATTCTAGTAATTTAATATCATTACAATAGTACATGAAAGTAATCAAAATGACAATTTTTACTACTAATTCTAGTAATATAATATACAATAGTATATGATATGATGTGATATGATGCTATTTCGCTCCTATGCCACGAAATAATGAGATGCAAGTATTTGCATCCTTTCGTCCTTAAGAAAGAAAGAAAGAAAGATTCATTTATTTTGTGACCCAAAGACAATAAAAAAAACCATAATAAACAATAAAAGAAAACATTTACGTGCCACAAAACCGTAAGTGTATCTCTGACGTCAATTGTTTCAAACGAAACGAAACATGATACGATCGAGCGAAGCGAGGGAAGTCTCTGCATGCATGCATTTTTTTTTAATTTTCTCTAAACGAGACGTGAACTGAAGACGGCGAAAATCAATAGATCGATAGATCACCTAACTTTATGTATGTATATATTCAATCCCACATGTTTCTCGATGCATATAAATTTCGGACCCAACTCAACTTTGCATTTTATCTACTAATGGAAGCAATTTGGTGTCGATGTCATGTTGTTTACACTTCATTTGAATATTGTGTTTTATGACTTAATCGATTTTTTTACAGCGGCACTAAGTCATATCGTTTTGAAAATGGTTTTTAAATATCCTTTATCTTGGATTGTTAGGATTTTATAGCTTAACAGGATAGTTTGTGTTTTTTATGAGAAGACCAGTTAAACTATTAAAATATAATAAAATGAATATTCAAGGGAGTGCCAAATAGCAAAACAAAAATAGAAACTCGATTAACCGGACTAATTGTTGTTGTAAGGCATTTGGATAATCGGAAATCCGGATAATCGAAACTATGAAGGAAATCTACTTAATTTGATTTTCCGATGAGAATGTGGTACGGGCGGGGATGCCAGTTCCGTCGGACACATTCATGCTTGCGAAAATTAGATTTTTGGAAATTTATCTGTAGTCCGGATAATCGCGAATCCGTATAACTGAGGGCCGGATAATCGAGTTTCTACTGTAGTAGTATTTAATTTTGCCGATCTTTTTCAGATAATGATGCAGAATCCAGCTTGCGCGAGTCTCGTTCGCTCTTAACTGGTTTATTAATGTTAGGGTTACGCGATAAAATCTGTTAATATTCGTTTAGCAGCTTTGTGAGGCACAATCAACGTAATAGTAACAAATAATTGTCATACATATAATATAACTAGCAGATCGTCCCGGCCTCGCATGGGCTATGTTACTCAGGGATGTAGCTTCCCAACGGTGAAAGAATTTTTCAAATCAGTCCAGTAGTTTCGGATCCTATTTGCGTCCAACAAACAAAAAATCAAACTTTTCCTTTGTATTTGGTATAGATGAGAGAAAAAAAAAACGTTTTTTTGATAAGTAACTCTTAACTAACACCGATTAACGTCAGTTATCTATATTTAATAGCAAACAGTTGCAGTTCAATTAAGCAAGTCATATTAACATAACAGCTTCTAACTGAAACTTGTATTATAATAACAGCTTTTATAATAAACACCTACTAAATAAGTAAGTAAGCGCGAGATAGTACGCCCGTGGCTGTGCAATACGCCCCTCACTCCGACCGGGTATGAGGCTAATTATAATCTACTAAACATCATCGAGTGTCGGAACATAGATTATTCTTATGTAGATACCAAAATGAATAATGATTTCTAAGATATTTTTGTTTAATTTGCCTACCATAAGCAGTCCACTATACGTTCCCACTGCTGGGACTCGTGGCCTCCTCTCATGAAGAGAGATACAGGCCATAATCTACCACGCTGGCCAAGTGTGGGCTGGCTGATGACACACGTCTTTGGATATTGTGGTCCTCAAACATGTCGGGTCTCACGATGTTTTTCTTCATT
This sequence comes from Mellilla xanthometata, assembly GCA_035578125.1. Classification (NCBI taxonomy): domain Eukaryota; kingdom Metazoa; phylum Arthropoda; class Insecta; order Lepidoptera; family Geometridae; genus Mellilla; species Mellilla xanthometata. The sequence continues at coordinate 692,616 of JAPUBQ010000022.1, forward strand.
GTAAAGCAATCCACACATAACTTGAAAAACAAGCCATTGGTGTAGGGCTGGGAGCGAACCAAGGGCCGTCTTATTGAAAAGTAGACGTTTGTACCACCGCACCACACTTGCTTTTTAAACATTAATTTATTATTTTAACAACATATTTTAATTTGCCTCTTGGTGAAAAGACAGAGATTTTTCGATAACCGACTATGTCTCACTCCCATAAGGCTTAGTATAAGCGGCCTCTATGCGTTCCCACTGCTGGGACTCGGGGCCTTCTCTTATGAGGAGTGAGATATAGGCTATGATATAGCTGACCAAGTGTGGGTTGGCGGATGACACACGTCTTCGGATATTGTGAACCCTAAAATGTCGGCTATCTCACGATGTTTTCCTTTACCGTAAAGTGAGTGAAAATCAACGCATAACTTGAAAACTTAAATTACTTAAGAAGGCTTGTAGAAGTAAAAAAAGTACACAATAACACACCAACTTTCGTATTTACAATATAAATACGAGTATTAATATGATCAATAAAAAGGTTTTCTTTTTATAATATTAATAGGTATAATTAATATAGCATATTTGATGAAGTCTGTTAATATGAGACATTTATGTCGATATACGTGTATTTGTTTTAACAATTTCGACAGTCAGTGTACGAAATCTATTGAAGGTAATCTATGCTTGAAAGTTAGGGTCGTACCTTCTGCAGCCGTACCTATTTATAAATAAGCTGTTTCCTCGTCTTCTTCCTATGGCACCAGATTTAGAGCCACCGTCGGTTCACACGTGGTGAATGAGGCTAATTCTGTATTTGATTAATTTATGTTTTTACCGTGTTGTTGGCAAACAGAATTAGAATCGACTTTTTCAGTCGGAGAAACAGTTTAATGATTAAAATTGTTATTTACGGACGATCTGCTGAAAGGTAGACAGGTAGACAGTGTTATTTAGTAGATCTCATAGTAGAAGAGAAAACATTAAAAGAATATTTTTACGCCACCTAAATTGTCTTTAGAAACAAAAATTATAATATCAAAAAAATACATAGTAGCTCTTAAGAATACCCTTGAAAGTATACTAGTCTAGTACATTGGCTTTTGCAATCAGAACCTACTAGTTTAAATCCACCTCAGCTGCAGTAACATATGCAATAAAGATCACTTTATTCTAACGCGTGAATAAAACAAAGTAGATAATGTGTCATAATAATTAATCTACCTACTCGCGCTGTATTTAAAATAGTGTTGGGCATTCTGCCAGTTATTCTAAATACCATACGTGGTCTCATTCACATTTGTCTATGCGTTGAACAATAACAATTTCACATGAAATAGAAAGGTTATCAAATTTGAGGCGAAACACGTATACGTTTGCATATATGTAGGTAGTTGTATCGCTTGAATCGTGTGAGCCATTGTTCTGGTAGTAGCGTGAAAATCAAACTTCCGTATTGCTATTAAGGTTATTACAAACATTTTGTGGATATCTATTATTGTTTTTCGAGTGTGTGAGTCGAGACAGTGTCAGAAACGGTCACGAGGGCATCGCTTCTTTCTTATTTAGACGACGACGTTTGCGTTATGTCTGCAAACTTGAATGTGCAATTACTAGGAAGTCACTTCTCAATTTCAGATCAGGAAAAGGGCCCGGAAGCCCGTTGGCACGTTAAAGACTGAGATCATCCGATACGAGCCCAATTTTTTAATCCGTCGCCGCGTTTCTTTGTAAATCTTAATTCTTGTGTTCCGTTACAGTAATTCCAGCGCGAGGGCACCGCGGCCGTACATATTTCTCTTGAAACATATCACCTTGTCGCGGGTAGCTGCTTGCTTACAATTAAAAAGCGAAAAGAGCGCGGATTCCTCGTCGGATTTCGAGAAATATCGACGGGGTCAACGAACCGTGACGACGCATCGTGTCCGCGTCTCTTCGCCCAATTTTTTTACACATTTTGTGTTATACGTTATACGGACAATTTCGGACGAGGTTTTATTGATGGCGTGCTTTACTTGACGACCGTTGGGTTTCTTTTGAATTTTAACCGAATGCTCGTAACCGACATGCGTAGTACTTGCTGTATTATCTTTAATTGTAGTTTCTTCTATAGTTTTAACTATATTAGCATTGTTAGAGAGGAATATTTCGCTTTTAGACTAGCAATGATTGACAGCAATACATTATTACGTTTTTATATAAACAAATTTAAGCGTACACCTACTCAAACTTTTCAGCCTCTCTTTATGGCTTGTTGGCTCCCATCAATTCGGCCATACATCTTTCATTATCCCCCTATTATTTTCATAAAGCTATCGGCATGGCCTTCAAAGGGTTCAATAATTTAAACTAAATTACAAAGCTCGAATCGACGAGCTTTTATCGTATCGTATTTTATTCTCAATTTCAGATTTAAGAAACAAGACGGTATTTTTTGCGAACGTCTGCGCGATCGGTGATTGATTCTCAGTAGCTCCGAGAACCGGAATGAGTGAAAATAAAGTGGAGAATTTGAGAGTATCATCCTTTTGAACCTTATTCTTTACGTTGCGTTTAGCTTTTGAACTTACTTTCCTGAATATAGGGTTTTCAATAAGGTCATCCATCCATCCAAGGTCTTTAAATTACAGATGCTTTCTAAGCAGACATGTCTTAAAAAAACGCATCAACTTCAGTGAAACGAGAACCTATTCTTCTCTATAGATAAGTTACTTCAAAAGATCCAGATTAACAAAAAAATATATATACAAAACCTGCTACTTATTTTGAGAAAGTGTGTAAAAAACTTCTAAAGTAGATAGTAATCTTAACAGAAAATTATGACACTGTGCTTTCCATTTAACTTTCTAAAGGACCTGTCGAAATTTTATATCACCCCCGTACATATCATGTCACTTGATGACAGAAAATTGAAACGAAACTGAATTCACCTAGTCTGATCACTGTAACAGACAGAGAGTAATATTGACCCAGAATTTTAGCGCAAAACTAATAAAATTTAATTAGTTAACCAAAAATCAGGACGGTTAAATCGTAATGTGCGACTTTACAATTTCGCTCTGGCCCTCATTTCGCAATGTGCCATTCCAGAATCTTATCACCTGATAAAAGATCTGACTTCAATTTATTCGGCACTTTGTACCTGTATTGAGACTAGTCAGAGATACGAAACATTTTGACACTTTGCAATATAGTTGAATACATTGTGAGAAAATTCTTAATGTTAGTTTTTAGTTATTTTGTAAAGCTAAGTGACTGAACTTTAGCTTCCAGTTTTGGCACCACAAAACCTGTTGATGATAAAATTTAATAATTACATTTTGATAAGAAAATATACCTGCCTGCAGAAATTATCGTTACACGTATTAGGTATTTTTGGTGGAAGAGAGAAGGGAAGCCTTTGCCCAAAACAGGAAACACACACTTTACTACGCGCTTTTTGTATAAAGAGGCGATTTTTTTCGCGATTTTCCATAACTCCTAGAACATAACCTCCTCCTTTTTTGAAGTCGGTTAAAAAGTCTGTTTAGACATACTAAAGCCATCCTTAGAAGGTTTAGGGTCGATTACCAGTAATTGTTCTTGGTGTTTGTTTTGTTAATTATTCAAAGGAAGCATATTGCAAATTCTCATTTTATTTGTATATTATATGCAATCAACAACTTATTATTAATTTTATAAATCCATTATTGTAAGTTTCCGATAAGCCTTGGGTTTCAAAATGTTTTTGTATAATCGTTTCTATAACAGCTAGGATATTACGTACACTGGCATTGTTATTTATTTTATTCTCATTCATCACTATAGATATTTTGAAATTGAATTTCTTCGCGTAAGTAAAACCGGGGCGTATAAAGTTTTGTTCTTATATGTTAAAGGTGTACAGACTTGTGCCGGACTCATTTGCGATCTTACGAAGGTGAACAATAAAAATATCAACTGCGACGAAATAAATAAAAAGAACAGCCGGTCCAGGTGAAACGGGCAGGTGGAATAATTGCCGATTCTTTGTCTCAGGTCTCAGCTTACTAAACTCGGCATATCTACATATGTGCAAATAAAATAAAAATAATATATCATTAAATAAAAAATTAAGTTTTATTAAAAATTAAATTAAAAATTAAAATTAAGTTAGATAGTGTGAACTAAGAGGTCCTCTGGCGCCGAAAGTTTTTTAGTTACCCAAAGACATTGAATTAATGAAGATTTTAACTAAGCAGTTAAAAGCTAGACAGTTAATTTTGGTAGGTTTATTTTTAAACGTTATCTAAAAAAAATATTTGATAAATTTGATAGTTGTATGCGCATGTGTACTTGCGCGAAAGTATTATTGCTTTACATTTTAGTAAATTTAAAGAATATTATGTTTAATTTAATTTATTTTATTTTATTTCATTCGGTTTATTATGTTTAATTTAAATTATATTGATTAATTTCATTTATTATGTTTTAATTAATTTACTATGTGTTTTGGTAAATGGTTCAAAATGAATGTGAAACAACTATTTTATTAAAAAGAAACCGAAATTTTACCACCAGCTTCATTGTTACGTCGCATCTTTCTACGGCTACAAATCTAATAACTAACCGTGTCTTAACTAACCGCCTATACCTTCGATGATAATCTTGAATTACCTGAAATCTTAATATGTAAACTTCAAAAGTATTAAATTCTTGTAAATTTAAATCAATACGGAAAACGTTTCAAAGTTCGTTTCCCTCTCACTACTAAAAAAAAACCACCGCATGCAATATCTGTAGAATGTTAAGATTAAAACAATAAGTATTGTCGAGATAAGGCTGTAATCAGTCCGAGAAACATCGCTATTAGTGATAAGTACTAATGATAAAGTCTTGTTTGGACTCGGCGTTTTTGTCAGTCTGAAGGTTGAATCGATAAAGGATTTTGAGACTGTCTTTTGGGGTATTGTTCACCGGTATTGCTAGAAATTGTATGATCGTGTGTAAGAAAAAGATTATATGAAATTAAGTCTAATGTCATTCTATGACCGTTATAGTTATAGTATTTTTGACGATCATTCTAATAGTTTATGATGATTCATTTATTATCTTTTAGTTTATCGAAATAAAATCACATACATATAAAATTATTTCGGGAATTTCACTTCTATTATTAATTATATAATTATATTTGGGCTTATCGATATGGATATGATGGCTGATCCATATCGATCAGACCATAATATATTTAAAAAAAAAGTCCTATAGTCAGGTAAAATAATAAAACATCACATGGCTCGGCCTTAAATATGGATTTAAGTTAAGAATTCTAATAGTGAGGTATACTGGATAAAATTTCAAATTTATATATGGTTAGCTTATCATTATTTAGTGCCAACTAAAAAACGTAGCGATTCCTTCATTCTCAACATAATTTTCTTGACTTTATCTCACTCCATTATAGTATAAATGTTGAGTATAAATATTTACCTGTAACAATCGATCTAAATCCCATCTTAAAGCACAACAACATTTCGGGATTGGCAAATCTCATTGTATCACATTGCTACTGTCAATACAAGTGAAATTCCGGAAGGCAGGAATGTGGGTGAGATAGCCCCATTAGGTTTGCGCACATGCGCCTGGGTCGAAGCGATTTCTGTTATAACCCTACCAAATTCGATAGACACATGTACCGTGGTGAAAGTAGGGTTTACTGGCGTTTTTTAACTGGGTCGGGTTAAAACCTCGTTGTGCCAGTACGTATCGCAACCCGGTCACTTAGCTAGAGCATTATCTACAAGTACATTTGCATAGTGCGGACAAGTAACGTTATGTATAGACCTTTCTTTCATTTCTCATATTGCCATTACATATATTAGTTGGCACTGCTTGTCACCTTCCTTTCACCTATTTAAGATGTACTGCTTCTATTAAAGCGTGCATAAACCATTATATTAACGACGCGCCTTCCTCAACTGTTTCCTTGATGCTTGTGTAAGTTTAATTTGATTCATATTTTTTTAAGTTTTATATGGGCATATAAGCCCGAAAAGAACGTAATTACTTCATGTTGCAATATGTAGTGTAACTCGATGGTAATAACGTCTACTTTTCAATCAGACGGCCCCTGGTTCGATCCCGGCCCTACACCAATGACTTGTTTTTCAAGTTACGTGTGGATTTGCACTCGCTTTACGGTGAAGGAAAACATCACGAGGAAACCGACACGTTTGAGGACCACAATATCCGAAGACGTGTTTCATCCGCCAACCCGCACTTGGCCAGCGTGGTGGATTATGGCCTTTATCTCTCTCTCCTAGTGAGAGAAGGCCCCGAGTCCCAGCAGTGGGAACATATAGTGGGCTGCTTATGCTATGCAATATGTTAGGATTAAGTAACTTATACTATCATTGTTGATGTTTATTTGTATTTTGTAATAATGATATTTTAAAACTGAACTGATTGCTTCTAATATCTTCAATTGCATTAAAAGTGGAATAAGAAACAATCTTAGTTTGTATCTCGTGTTTTGATTTTTGCTTGTCATCATGATTGCTCGCTTCTAAAATAGCGACAACTACTGTACTCGTATGTGGTTCTTTATAGATACCTAAATTAGCACCTTTACAGTATGTATGTGATAATTAAAGCGTAGTTATGGATTAGCTTTGCCCGTTGTACTCGTATATACCGTCATCGTAACAAATGAAGGTGGTTTTATTTTTATTCTAAGGCTGCTGTGTATCAGTCTATTGTCTATTTTACGCCAGTTAATTGCAAAATAATTGACAACACTTGTATTGTAAGCAAACTACAGTGTAAACTCTATATAAGGACACTGAAGGGACTGTGCATTTTATGGCGTTATAGAGAGTGGTCGTTAAATGGAGAGAATGTAGGTATAACTGTATGGAATATAAGGTAAACCAACTAAAGCCAATTGATTTCGATGCTTTAGAGAGTTTGTTGTAAATTGAGTGACGTTACAAGGAGTTTACACTGTATTTACGTTCAACGATTTCTGGAAATTCACGAAAAATATAGCTGTAGTTCGTGAAATGGCAAAAAAACGCGAATTATGAAATTAAAATAAAAAAAATATATTATGCAAAAGTCACTAAAAGGATTGCATTGACCTTTGACCCACTTTAATGAAAACAAAACTACTTTAGTTTTACAATTTCTGGAAATTGACGCAAAATAAATTCAGCAGTTCATGAAATAACCAAAAATCGCGCATTTCTGAAATTCTTGTAATTTGTAAACTGTTAACGTAAGGCATCTTAATATTTCCGCGTAGTAAACAGTCACACTTACGACTTACTTACTTACTGATGATGGTGCTCGAAAAGCACCGAAACTGTTGGACTCATTCCAACTTTTAATAATAATGTAAGTGTGACCGTTTTCTACGCGGAAATACTCTTGTAATTTGTTTTATGCCCAAAATCCACCCTCGCAAGGATTGCGTTAGTTACCAATGACCCAAACATTTCAACCCTAACCTTATCATAAATTACTTTTACTTTATTACTCGTGACTTGACCTTTGCAGATTCCATCTTCCTACGTCAGTAATATCAACCCACTGGCTTCATTCTGAATGGGCTTTGCGTTTCAATGGATCTCCTTTACTTTTGGTCAAGTTCGTACTAATAACAATTCACTACTCCTACTTTTTCAACTTTTTGAAGCACAAAATCCTCTTCATTTTGATTCGATATGAGTTTACATGACATCTTCAGTACTGCTTTTGGTTTTATTAGTTTAAGTAGGCAGTTTAACTGAGCTTTTGACTATTATTTTAAAACAATATTATTATGATTGTGAAGTGTGATCTTATTGAATGCTTTGGAGGTGGTCTGTCCATAAGAAAACTTTTGGGATAAATTGCGTCACACAATTACTTAACATCGTGCAGTCAATAACCTAGCAAGATACCTTGGCAACATTTTTACCGGCACATTTGTTTTATTTTTATTTTGACTTATCATTATTATTTATTTATTTGTGTTTATTCGGATTTTTTATTCATATTCTCTATGACATATTTTATATTCAATTTAATGATATAATATAATATTTTGATATAGGACTTAATACTAAAATAAATTAATTTGAATTATTTTATTACATATTTTGTATTCCTATTTTTTAAATTTAACTACATAACATAGATGAAATCTAAAAGTCAAAATAAACGTACGCTCGACCTTTTAAACAAAAACACTAAATCAATGTATCAATGATATTGATTTAGTTTTTTTGTCAATGTCGGTTTTTTCGTTTGAGTACAGACTGACAAACACACACACGTCAAACTTATAATGTACCATCGTTTTGCGTCGCAGGTTAAAAATAAACGATAACCGGCAATGTATCGACAAAGTGCGCAGCAATTTTGATGTCTGATGTCCTATTTATATCACGACTGGAACTGGTCAATAAATTCATCCACTTAAGGCGATGTGGGAGCAAAATAGCATACTTTAAAAAATCCTATAAAATCGTGCGTAATTAGGCTAAGTTTTTTTAGCTTTCATTCAGTGTTAAAAATCGTTCCAAAATACGATTAGGTACGTAAAATTATTCTTGACAGTTTTATTTTTTGAGAAATGCTAATGTGGCGCTTAGAAGGTAATAAATAAATAAATGAAACATATTTTCCTTTTTTGGGCGGTAATGATTTTATCTAGAATTGTTAGAACTAATAATTTTAATATTGTTAATTGCTGATGTTATATGTAATAGATTTCGTGAAAAATTTGCCGCGATGCTGGCGCGTATACTCGTGTGTATTGCGCGGTTAAATACGGAACAATAGCGCCTTAATCTAACATTATAAATGACTGTACTATTGCTTATTTTTCTGGCGGATCTCGCCTTGGTCGGAGACCTTGCAGCTGATTCCAAATATCGATAACATTACACTTCGATTTACTGACAAATTTCAAATAAATCATGAGAGTGTTATGTTACAAAGTTGTCAGAGTTTGTGCTGGGAACCGAACCCGGGTTCGATTCCCAGCGCGACCAACATCTTTATGAAGAACTAAATTAGTTGGCCATCGGTCTGGGTGTTAAATATGTATTAATATAGAGTATTTATGAATAAACATAATTATATGTAGTACTAGTTTCAGTTGTTAGCTACCATAAAAAAAATAGAAAAGGTTTAGTATAGGGCTTACCAGCTGTGTGTTAAATGTGTCCTAATATTTATTAAAAAAAAACTCGATGATCGCTCGTCGAACTGACCAAGTGTCCATATTAAAATCCTAGAACCTACAAGCCGAGCCACAGTCTAGAGATGTATCCATAATAATATCCTCCAGCCTACAAGCCAAGCCACAGTCTAGAGATGGCTCCATAATAATATCCTACAGCCTACAAGACGAGCCACAGTCTACAGATATCTCCATAATAATATCCTACAGCTTACAAGCCGAGTCACAGTCTAGAGATGTCTCCATAATAAAATCCTACAGCCTACAAGCCGAGCCACAGTCTTGAGATGTCTCCATAACAATATCCTTGACAATTTGACCGACGAGGCAACAAACCTCAGGCGCAGAGATCAAGTCGCCCCAAATATCGGTCACCTTGACGACTCAATTAGCATTTTTGTCGATCACTGAGCTTCGTTTAATATTTGGCAGCATGACACCTTTTAATTGTAAACTAATAAAACGAATAATTTACAAGACGTGTGTCACAACACAATTACTGAGGTCGATTCCAACATTTCTAATTGTATTTTTTTTGCACATGTTAAGTTTATTTTTGGCGGAGTGAGCTGTTTTTTTTCGTCTTATAATAGTGTTTGATACATCATCAAGCAGCTCACTATTCGTTCTCATTGTACCCACTTGGGGCCTTCTCTCACGGGGAAAGATATATCTCTCTACGGAGAGAGGGTGTACTGTCTATTATGGCGTATAATCCACCACACTGGCCAAGTACGGTTTGGCGGATAACACACGTCTTCGGATATTGTGGTCCTCAAACATGCCGGTTTCCTCACGATGATTTCCTTTATCGTAAAGCGAGTGCAAATCCACACATTACTTGAAAAGCAAGCCATCGGTATAGGACTGGGGTCGAACCAAGGGCCGTCTGCACGAAAAGCAGGCTTTTTGCCACCGAGCCATACTTGCTTCTCTGCTAGATACAATTTTGTATGTTTGTTATAAAATCATTAAAGTCACAGCTCCTTCCTGGAGGACTGCACATGGGACATGCAGAGGGAGGCCTATACCCAGCAGTGGGATAAATAAGGGTTGTCGATGATGATGATAAATTTATTTATTTTTTAATGATTATTTTACACAATCTGGAAAACTATAATCATATCGTCTATTACATGTTTATACGTTGGTACTTGAATTTTGAACCCAACTATTTCAAAATATCACTAGGTTCTGCGATATCAAAGGGTTTTTGGACTAACAAAAAATTGAGGAATCAACAGCAGGAGGAAATACAGCGAACACAAGAAAATGCTATACCATCATCAGCTTTCTCACGATGTTTTTCTTTACCAAAAGCTCGAGATTATTAGAGGGAATCGAACCCACGCCCTTCGGAACGTAAGGCGATCGCACGCCTGACTGAGCTGAGATCGCTTTAAAATTTGTTTACTTATGTTAATCTACTACTAAGTTCGATAAAATTCAAAACTCTCAAACTAATGTCATTTGAGGCCCGTGCCGTACGTAAGGTGTTAAAGTATCATTTTATTTTATTTCACAGCGATTTTTATTATCATATATACGTTATAATATACTCAATAAAGTATATTAGTAGCAATTTATTGATTTGCTCGATTCCGGTTAAGATCAAGCTGTGAAACTAGTTTGGTTTTGTTAGAATTCTTTGATGTCTTTATCGCTTTTTAATGGGGGCAGGTTCAAAATGGTTTGTTTGTTAATAGCCAAATGCTTATGTACATTTATGACAACCTCGTAATGGTTACCATGCCGGACTGCTAATCAGAAGGTTCCGGGTTCGATTACCGGCACGGCCAACATTTTTGTGCTTAACTAAATTTGTTAGCTGTGGGTCTGGGTGTTAAATATGTATCTATATAAAATATGTATGTATACGGAACCCTAAAAAGAGGTATTGACGTGTACCTACTTCTCTGATAGGTGCTTGTTTTTTTTTAAATGTCCTTGTCATGTCAATATTGTGTCAATGTTGATACAGATGATATAATAAGTGAATTGAGAGAACAAAAGAAGGTTTTCGACAGAAGTGTTTAATTATTCTGTTTAGCAAACGATAACTTTGTTTTCGAAATAGCATAGCAACTATTAAAGATTTCATTAGTATTATTAGTATTCAGTATATATTGTTACCTGGTTGGCTGTATGTTTGTTTATTGGTGTTAGTTAAATAATAATAATAATAATGTACTTCTTCTTCTTCGTATGAGCTAAGTAGCCAAGCTTTGGTGTCGAAAGTTTTCAAGCCGTTCGAAGGCCTCTGACTTGGCTTAACGACTGCTTGTACTAAGATTAACAGCCGGGGCCTACAATTCAACAAGTCACCTGACCCACGGTAGCACTCGAAAAATGCGACATTTTAAAAGACAATCTTGTGCTTGGCCTCTTTTCCAAAGACTATACGCATTCGACCGTTGCTTAAGGCTTTACGAGCCCCATACTAAATGCTTCTCAGACTGGCAACCATTTCCTCTAAGGTTTTTAAATAGTAATCACTTAAAAGACTTAAAATGGCCTTTATAGATCGCAAAATAGTCAATACTATCAAATTTGAATCACAAAACAGATATCTCAGTGCAATTATTTTCAGATAAATACACTTGTGTGAGTGATCATAGACATTATTGTATCAGATCATCGTTAGCCTAGCTACAGTTTCCTTATAACAATTGATAACAAAACAAGTCGACCTAAATGTAAGTTTTGTACAATAATTTTCAGTGTGAAGGTGAAAAAATAAACATTCTGTAACACATTTCCGATGAGTAAAGTAGGGCAACACTCTTTACTGTTGGCAACGACTTTCTGAGCATATACATACATACATACTACACACATATCTTAATATATATAAATCTCGTGTCACAATGTTTGTCCTCAATGGACTCCTAAACCACTTAACCGATTATAATAACATTCGCACACCATGTGCAGTTCGATCCAACTTGAGAGATAGGATAGTTTAAATCTCAAATTATAGTCGCAATTACTAATTATTGTCTGTTATTATTTTGTTTCGTGTCACAATGTTTGTCCTCAATGGACTCCTAAACCACTTAACCGATTATAATAACATTCGCACACCATGTGCAGTTCGATCCAACTTGAGAGATAGGATAGTTTAAATCTCAAATTATAGTCGCAATTTTAATTTATTGCTAATTATTGTCTGTTATTATTTGACAGTCACAATTATCACAACAGATGTCGATACCTTTCGACTGGGTTGAGTAAGTAATCAATAGACGGCGCTGTACCCCTAAGCGAGGCAAAACAACGTTTGCCGGGTCAGCTAGTATATTTATATATAACTCTTGACACCAGAGCTTGGCCACTTAGCTCATACGAAAAAGACGAATAAGGAAACTAGCTTCGCCTTGCAGTGTTGCCTGCTTAAATTTGGGACAAAAAGTAGTTTATGTGTTAATTCAGGGTCTAGTCTATCGTCACAGAAATTTTTTGCCAAATCAGTTGAGCTGTTCGGTCGTGAAACAAACATACACACACACATAATTTTTTATGCATTTCGCTTCACCATTACAAGATATTTAAAAATCAAAACAGCTAGCAGGATGCGTAATCATGCTAGCCGTAATAGCCAATAGTGGAGTATGCGTAGTCTGGAATTACTGGTGTTATTTTTTTGTGCTAGTTACCAGTAACATTGTTTGGTGCTATTGTACCAAGTTCGCCATTAAACATTTTGAGCGAAGCGCTTAAAGTTCGTCAGTGGATTTTTTCACGAAATAAATTCATATAAAATCATCAATTAGTAATATTGAAATAATAAGGTCAAAGTACTTTTAACTATAGTTAAAAGTTATGGTTGATAATATAATTTATTTAGTAAAACTAACTATATAAATAAAAACACACACACAAAAACCTGTAACAATTCCTAACACTGAATTAAAACTAAAAAAAAAACCGTAAATCTATCATTTGACGACCTCGTTGGCGTAAAGGTTACCATGCCGGACTGCCAATCAGAAGGTTACGGGTTCGATTCCCGGGGCGGCCAACATCTTTGTGCATAACTAAATTAGTTGGCCGTGCGTCTGGGTGTTAAATACGTATATATATAAAATATGTATGTATATGTGGCATATCATGTGCCAGCTACCATAACACAAAACTAGAAATGGTTCAGTATAGGGGTTAACCAACCGTATGTGAAATGTGTCGTAATATTTATTTATCCTGGATTTTATAGAATTTTTCAAAGTATTCCATTTTGCTCCTATACCCCCTTAACCTAATGCTAATAATATTACCACCCAGACAGAATAAACTGACCACTGTATATCGGTCAGTGACCCCGCTGAAGCCTTACGCACCCTCCACGACGCCTCCAATCTTCCAATTACACCCCGCTGTTCCACGACACCCAAATAATGTAGTGTTTCTAACCAACTTTACTACTAGTACTCAACATATACAACGTGTTTGTCAACCCGTGTCGGAGCCTGAAATGGAATAGATAAATAAAAAAATATAAAGAATAAAGAATCTTTCAAATCGGTCAAGTAGTTTCAAATCCTATTCGCGTCAAAGAAACAAACAAACTAAAAACTTATCCTCTTTATAATATTAGTATAGATTATTTTGCAGCCTATAAGAAGATTCGATTCTAGTAGGTCTATTTATAACTGTCGGAGCCTGAAATGGTAAAATATAGAATTCATTTTATCGGCAAATCAAGCTTTAGCCAAGTCGACATAGATGATATGATAGACTTTGATAAAAAGCGTACTTTTAAGATATTTTCTTTGAAAAAATTTAAAACTTTTTATTCAGTTCTTTTACTTTATTGTATAAAAAATTGCAAATGTTTTTATTGCCATTGCCGTTCAGATTTTGATACCCTAATTTGCAAACCTACTAATTCCTCTGCAGATTTTTTACGGGAAAGGCTCAAACAGTCATTGTATTTTATTTAGATAAATAAAAAGTTTTTCACGGGATTTAGGATTTTCTTTATAGCGTAAAATAAAAAATACAATGAAGTTTCGAGCCTCTCCCGTAAAAAACCCGCAGAGGAGCTAGTAGCTTTTCAAATTAGGGTATCGATATCAAATGATATTTTTTAAATCAATATGCGCTTTATATGGTAAGTTATGACAAAATGAATACAAGCGCCCATGGGTTGGTGCAAAAAAGGCTGCCATTCTACAATGAAGAGAGAAAAATAATTACTAGAGCTTGATTTGTCGATAAAACGAATCATATATTTTACCATTTCAGGTTCCGACACGGGTTGACAAACACATTGTATAACAAGACAGTAAAAATAGAGTGTCTGTACATTTAATATTTTTTTCAAAATACTGATAGGAGGCGATTAAAGATTAACAGAAACAAAAAAAACTATTGTTGTAATTTTTGTCTGCCTGTCTGTCTGTTTGTTAGGTGCGTTATTACTTCGAAACGGATTAGTAGACAGACAAATTTGTGAAAAAAAAAACATTCGTTTTATTATTTAGTTAATTCATCTCTTCTTATTATTCTTAGCAGATCGTCCCAGCTTCGCACGGGTAATATAAGGGCTTTGTTATACATTTTATTAAGGATCTCTGATATTTTTGTAAACAAAATATAGCCTATGTTACTCGGGGACAATGTAGCTATTCAACGGTGAAAGAATTTTTCAAATCGGTCCAGTAGTTTCGGAGCCTATTCGCGTCAAAAAAAACAACAAACTAAAAATCAAACTTTACCTCTTTATAATCTTCTTCTAATATATAAAGTGTCCATGTCACAATGCTAGTTACCGAACTCCTCCGAAACAGCTTGACCGATTTTTACCAGTATCAGTAGGTCTGAGAATCGGCAACTATCTATTTTTTAATGCAAAACAACGTTTGCCGGGTCAGCTAGTATTAATATAGATAGTATAGATTAGTATAAATTATTTTGCAGCCTATAAGTAGATTAGATTGTAGGCCTATTTATAGCTATTTTAATCACTTTTAATTTGTATTTTTTCACCATAGACAATAGATGATAAATTAAATTATTTCAACTCTTAAAAGTTCTTTAATGTACCTTTGTAAAAGTTCACAAGCGAATCTTATTCATAAACTGGCGTCATTCGTATCATAAATTCAATATAATGTGAGATAAGCAAAAATGATTCAGGTAATAGAACAAAAACATATATGTAACATTTTTCACGAAGGACCGCCAACAGCGGACGTCGTCGTCTGTATTTGCTTAAGGCCCTTGGTACACATTGGTCGATGTTGGCCCAAAACAGCCCATGACCATTTTATTTGCAGATAGAGACTATTAATAGAGCTTGCCTAGTCTGTAATAATTGGTTCTCAAAGAGGCTGCCGGAATCGTGAGTGTCTGAACTGAGCTGTCATCGCTTCGTTTCATGTTGTCGGTTTATGGTCACACTTCAAAGGAATCGTGGCGTAGCGTAGACTTTGCAGTATGTACAAACTGGCCCATGGGTCATGCACATGGCCATGCTTGGCCCAGTGTGTACTAGCGGCTTTGCCAATAACATATTATATCTCTATTCTTAAAAAATCTGACCGCATGAGGTCATTTGGTTGTTTGGAAACATTCTGGGCCGATGTGACTCACTAATTCCAAGGTACGTTTTGTAGTGTCACCAAAATGCTTATTTGTTTAGGATTTTTATCACTGCTTTTGTTTGATGAACTGTGAAATTAATATTGTGTCCATTTACTGAATGTAAAATAAATATAAAAAAAAACTATTTTCTAACTACAGTAAGACTGAAAACAGGTAAGCTGATATCAAAAACGTGTAGGGTACAGAAAAAAAAGATGTGTACAATAAAACTGGATTACAAAAAACAACTGAAACAAAATTCAGTGAAGAGTGATAATGATTTTTGAAAACTAAAACGACTACTTATCACATAATTTTCCTTGAATTTAATTTTAGTTAAAGGAAAACAGTTTTCAAAGCTATGGTAGTTGTGTTGGTGCAGTCCAAATGAATTGTGAATGAAAACAACGTTCCTTTTGATTTCATATTCAGCTGACACAGAGTCGTTTTCGAATCAAATTTAATATAATTTAGGTATTATCTTATAATTACTGCTCTTGTATCTGTGCCAAAATATCGGGAACATTGACGCAAATCAATATCTAAGAACCGTACATAAATAGAACTCGTGAGATATTATTGGTACTCCGTTTATGACATATATCGTACTGTTTATGATCTCAGTACCGGAGTTCGAACAGTGCGTCTAGATAGACTTTACCTATCGATCTTTTGTACTGCATAAGCAGCCCACTATACGTTCCTACTGCTGGGACTTGGGGCCTTCTCTCACGAGGAAAGAGATATATGCTATAATCCAACACGCTGGTCAAATGCAGGCGAAAGACACACGTCTTCGGATATTGTGGTCCTCAAACATGCCAGTTTCCTCTCGATATTTTTCCTTCACCGTAAAACGAGTGAAAATCTACAATAAGAAAATGTTGTTCACAACCGTGGATCAAAAGCTTTCAGGCGAAGCTTCTGCATTTAACATGTCATCCGAACCACGGTTTCGCACAGATGAAAATGTTACTCTTTAGTTGACAGGTCTTGAACATGGTCCCAAACAAAGACTGTCCGCATCGTTGCTTAACTTCGATGATTGCGCCAGATCACCTTAGTTAGCCAGCTCGGCTACACAAGATAATATCTGTAGCAAAGAATTATATATTCAAATAATATACATACACAGATAAATAAATATACTGATATAAATCAGGAAACATATTTAAAGCTATAATTAAAAAAATATCCTAAAATTGTATTGTATAAAGAAAATAAAATAATGTGTACAAACGTCAACATATCTTTAGCCTAAATATAAGACTATTATTATTATTATAGTGTAATCTCCATTTAACGTCACTCGATTTAACACCAATTCTCTAAAGCGTCGAAATCAATTGGCTTTAGTTGGTTTAGCTTGTATGGAATACAATGTAATACATTCTCCATTTAACGACCACTCTCTATAAGCCCATAAAATGCATAGTCCCTTCAGTGTCGTTATAATTATAGAGTTTACACGTATACGTTGTTTTTCAAAAACAAAATATCCCTAGTTATGCGAACAGTTGGTGACCTGGCGTGGAAACATCAAGCCGTCGCCGCCGGTTGACGATTGGCCGATACTCGAGTGGAGCGGATAAACTTATTGATACAATGAGTGAACTAATTACTGCCATCTCTTGTGGGCTCACTCGATGACCAGTAATGTAATTGAAACGGCTAGGAAGCAATTTGTAAAGTGATGTTAGTTTTATAATCCTAAGTACCTAATATTAACTTTTAACCAATATTCGTCGCCATACATCTAACCGTGTGTTTCCGGTCTGCCTGTATCAATTAAGTACAATTTGGGGGTCTTCAAATCTAGAGTCAATAGGTTCCTCCCAGGCAAACGTGTTACATCTTAGACCACAGCCAAGCTTAACATCAGGCTAGCTGCGGTCAAACGTAAGCATACTCATCAATAAAAAAAATCAGGTATGCTCCACCTTTTTTATAATACGACTGGACGATTTTTCTGTAGTCCGGATAATCGCAAATCCGTATATAACTGAAGGCCGGATAATGGAGTTTCTTCTGTATATACTCGTATATACGAATAACCTATCTTTTTATACCTGTAAGTGTCAACATCTTCTAACGATACACTAACCACGAAATGATAAGAATCAGATGAGTAACAGTGAGTACTAGCAACTGACGTGGTGAGGGCAAATCTTCGAAGAACGTGGCGATGATTCTCATTCTTTTGAAACTTTTATGATCTCACATTACGTGCGCAGAATAATTAATTTAGAATGTTTTTTTTTAAGAGCGAAACCATTCGAGTTAGTGTAGTGTTGTGTTAAAATTAAGATTTAACTCTCTATCGAAAAATTTGATTGCGCAAGCTGATCCTGGTTAAGCCGAATAAAAGGGCAAAATCTTTATTTTATAGCTTACTTACATCGTAAACGGTAAAAAGTATCGAAAATATTAAAGAACCACTCTAGGAATATTTATACTCACTAGCTGACCCGGCAAACGTTGTTTTGCCTCACTTAGGGGTACAGCGCCATCTATTGATTACTTACTCAACACAGTCGCTATCGACATCTGTTAGAATCATTTGGAGTTAACAGATAATTGTGACTGTCAAATAATAACAGACAATAATTAGAAATAAATTAAAATTGCGACTATAATTTGAGATTCAAACTATCCTATCTCTCAAGTTGGATCGAACTGCACATGGTGTGCGAATTTTATTATAATCGGTTAAGTGGTTTATGAGTCCATTGAGGACAAACATTGTAACACGAGATTTATATATATTAAGATTTTGGTCCCAAACTGGTTAATTTTTTTTTTAAACCATCTTTATTAATTCATAAGTCTAATTGGTGAAAACAGTAACAAAACCTGCATTGAAAAAAAAACAAAACGCATAACATTAATTTTCACATCCGTGAAGTTATTGGCAGTGCTGTTTTATTATCTTCCGATTAGCCGTGTAAGGTTTACAAGTTAATTTTTAACGTCTCTCTTATCGTTATATTTTACGAGAGTGTGCACGCGCTGTGTCCTTACTAACTGTGATTGAAACTGTGGCTTGCGGCACGAATTAGAGGAAGTACAGAGATATGTGTTCAGTTTATTTTGTCTGTATGTCAAAATCTATACAGCGTAGATGCTTATGAAGTCTCATTGTATTATTTGTAATTAATAAATTGAATTTCTTAGACATAGATTTACAGATAAATAAAATTGAATATGAATTCTAGATTTTGTTAATTAACTAACATGATAATTTCGATTAACTATAAAATTGGTAGGTATAAGGTACACAGTTTTACCTTATTTATCATGGCTGAAAATAAGGTATGCCATACCATTTTTTTAGATTCTATAATTAATGTGAGGTTTTGAATTTTATTTAGTTTCATAAATCTTGTATTGTAAAAAATAATAAAATCTCTTTTCTCAGATTTTTTTATCCCAGAGTTTACATTTGTAACCGTCGAATGAAATTAAAAATTAATTCAAAATGACGAGAAATGGCATTCATTAATAAATAAAACATATTATGACAATCTTCTGTCTAAACTTGGTATTTTTTATTCAGATAAACGATCTAACCACCTAACATAAAATTCTGCAAATAACTAATCTCTAGGTCATTTTCCACGCTGCTTCAACACTGCTCTATGTATTATAAATAGGTATATATAGCTACAGCTATAAGCGTAACTTATTGGAAAACTCGCCTTTTGCTACGTAATTTGCAGTTTTCCGTATTTCACTTACTAACAGTTACCAGTTTTGTTGAAAGAAACTTAATTTAGTAATGCATATTGTTTTCATCATTTTAGTATATAACTAGCTGACCCGGCAAACGTTGTTTTGCCTCAATAAAAAAAAAAAACTAAATATACAGTAGCCGATTCTCAGACCTACTGAATACGCATATAAAATTTGGAAAAAATCGGTCAAGCCGTTTCGGAGGAGTACGGTAACAAACACTGTGACACGGAAATTTTATATATAAGATTCCCTGTTTCTCGATAACTATAATCTAGCGGTTTTCAAGACAAGATTGAACCGGTTACTTTTGGGCAAGCGCGCTCCACCTTAGATTGCAATTAACTTATATCAATAAAGAACATTTACAAGTTGATGTCCACACGCCAGCATAAATAACCTACTGTGTGCGATCAAGAGATAAAGAACTTTCAAATGTGTTCTTTATAAGAGCAGGTTATATGTAAATTTTGGAATTTTCTTCAGGCAACCCGCACTTGGCCAGCGTGGCCTAGATCTCTCTTCCTGTGAGAGAAGTCCGCGAGTCCCAGCAGTGGGAACGAATAGTAGGCTGCTCATGCTTATGCTTTTATGTAAATTTAAAGAGAGCGTAATTAAGAATCTAGGGAAGCGGAACGTAGGCCGTCCAGCGGCAAGATGGGTCGACGACATTACAGCTATCGCGGGTCGAACCTGGACTAGATTAGCACAGGACCGAGACAGATGGCAAGACAAGAGAGAGGCCTATACCCAGCAGTGGGATAGAACAGGCTGTGGATGATGATGATGATGAATTAAGAATCAAAGTTGTAAGCTAAGTGAACAGGTAAAATTCTCTTTCATCAGCCTTTTAGATTTCTGGTCTAAGAGCTCTAGAAAATCAACCTTCACCGATCTGATGATCTGATGATACATATTAGTACTATAAATAGCACAGACGAGTAGCCAAGCCTACACTCGTCCCATATTATATCTACTTGTTAAAAAACCACCAATTCAGATAGTCATTTATCAAAAGAATGATAACAAAATATTAAACTACTTAATTAAGTTTAAAATAGTTACGAACAGTTTTCGATATGCAAGTTATCATACGCATATTTGTTTCTAAGTCTCGGGTTATCAGATTTGTGAAGGTTGTCTTGCACATATCCTCTTCGATACAATCCTACAAAATAATGGAAGTTTAGCGGCACCATTAACTAGTTATTTGTCTATAGGTATGTTTGTATGTATATTCAATTTAAGCTTTCATCCACGCGCCTGGCACAACCCGGTCGGATCAGCAATTACCTTGGAGCATCTTTTTGCTCGCGTCGGCATAGGTCACCGCGCGGGCGGCCTCTTGCGCTTTATTTGTTAATTGTCAACACGTTTGACAGGTTTTAGCACTTGCACGCCTCTACGGCAGTAAGGCTCTTTTCTTTTCATATAGGCTCATCTTTTCCATTTGTTTTCGCTGAACAGAAAATCTGTTACACTGGCACTTGAAAGAAAGAAAAAAATGTTTAATGTGCACAAAATAAATGAATCCATACATACGAGTATACAAACACAATACAAAAAACACTTGAAATTTAATAAACTATTATTGACATTTCTTGGTTTTTTATACGTGCAATCTATATTAATCTTTTGACATTATTTTTAAATATTATTGGTTTCTAGCTTTTAATTATAATATGGAAAAAATGTTTAAATTTATGTCATGTTGTACACCGCATATGCGGTAGCCTACAACTACAAGGGACACTTCTGAATATTCAGAAGAAATTTACCATGTTTATTACCTGTGGCTAAGCAAATAAAATTATTTCATTTAATTAGAAAAGTACCTTATACATACTTGAATATGTTCTGAAAGTCTTTTCAGTACAATTTAGTTAATCTGTAAAACAAACTTTGAATTTTTGTAAATGGCCCGATGAATTTCATCACATTATATAAAGCCAAAAGTTTGTGGGTATTATATAAGGATTGTTAATTCTTCATGTTCACACGGCTTAGCCGGGATGAAAATTAGCATGGAGATCGTCTAGAACCCAAAAAAACATAAGCTTCTTTTTAACCCACATTAACGCAAATGAAACCACGGGTGCAGCTAGAAAGGATTGCTTCAATTTGATGAGACTTGTTATCTTGCAATCTCATAAATTAATAACAGGCTTTTACAACCTATTAGTATCATTATCAAAGTATTAGAAATTCTGACTGTAAACTGCAAAACATTTTGCAATCAAACTACAATTTTTTAATAATCAAAAATTAAATAAGGCCTTCTCTTGGTGATTTTTAACACAATAACATTTCCAAAGTCAAGAATAAATGCTCTAAAAAACTTGCAGTCATTACTTGCGTCTTTATGCTCTACAAAAAGGATTATAAGAGTTCAAGAATGCTTTTAAGCATATAGCTGTGAGGATGCACCGCGTCGACCGGTGTATCACCTGATGCGAGCGAGCTGACATACTTTTTACCCGTTTTGCCATTGTCACTGGGGACTGGTGACTTAGTGACTTATGTTATGAGAGTTTTATATAAATAACCCGGCGAACGTTGTTTTGCCTCACTTAGGGGTATGAAAAATAGATAGAAGCCGATTCTCAGACCTACCGAATACGCATATAAATTTGGTAAAAATTGGTCAAGCCGCTTCGAAGGAGTACGCTAACTAACAATGTGACATGGAAATTTTATATAAAACATTGAAGGAAAGGACTGAGTGTGCAGATGACGTCTGATAGAAGAGAGTGGAAGAAGAAGATTTGCTGTGCCGACCCCACCTAAGTGGGATCAGGCAAGAAAAAATAAGTTTTATATAAATATTAATGATACTATTCAAGTTTTCTCAAAGATTAAAAAAAAGTATTTGCTGGGCAAATGTAATAAATATACCTTTTTTGTTTTTATTCTTCCGCAGAACTAGCTAAGAAGAAAATTTTTCGCAATATTATTATTTTCCACTGCATATATTCATACCAAATATATCAAATAATATATGCTCATGCTGACTGTGACCATATTCGATAATTACTTATTTTTTTTATTTACAATAAATAAAGGAAAAATAATACTCATATAATAAACATTTTTGTATATGAAAGAAAGTATAGTTACTGCTTTATCAGTATATTTAATAGTTTATCTAAATAATACCCTCATTTATTAATTATATTTTTAAACTCTATATTTAATTAGTACCTTTTTAAACAATAGATTACGATTGACGACCTCGTTGGCATAACGGTTACCATGCCGGACTGCCAATCAGAAGGTTCCGGGCTCGATTCCCGGCACGGCCAGCATCTTTGTGCTAAACCATATTTGTTGGCTGTCGGTCTGGGTGTTTAATATGTACCTATATATATAAAGTATGTATGTATTATGTAGTATATCAGTTGTGTTAGCAACCATAATACGAACTAGAAATAGTTCAGTGTGGGGTTAACCAGCCGTGTGTGAAATGTGTCGATAAATATACTATTCGATCATATCGAGAGAATCATGGTCTCGGTAAAATGTGTTTTCAGCGGTAACTAGGTATGATGTTATCAGCATTTCCAAGGTCGATTTCGAAGCGCATTTATTACTTGTTTTTGCATGGCGATAGGACATTTTCTAGTAATCGCATGGGTTTCGACATTTTGTCGCCAAGCACGTAACAGTTCTTATTCCTGTAGCATCCTTGAGTGTTAGTAATCACGACTAGACATACTCCTCTTTCGGTTAAAGTGTCGTTACGTGAAATGTCCGAAAAATACCTAGCTGTATACCTACTGGTAAACAAAAGTTGTTTGGGTAGTTGTAGCAGTGAGGCGAAGAGTTTTATCCACGAACTAGGCTAAATAAAATCACTGGTGACTCCCGCTCCGGGTCGTTCTTGGTGCAGAGGTTGGCCATAGCTATTCAGCGCGGTAATGCAGCGAGCGTTATGGGCAACTGCACCAGGAGCGAGCAGGGGCAGGTAATTTTTTTTTTTAAATATGTGACATGTTATTATTATTATTTTTTGTAAACAAAATACATTTTTCTACCGACCTTATTTTTTTGACAAGTAGTGACTAGACAGCTCGTCTCTGGTCTGATGGTAAGCGACGTTGGCAATCTCGAGACAAACTATACTATCTGAAACTAATTTCGCTATCAAGATCTATATAAATGTAATATATAGATTTAATATTGTAAAAAACAGCCAAGAAATATCACTTTTTCTTTTTTTTACGTATAATAAGCTTGCTCTTGACTACAACTCACCTGATGTTAAGTGACATTGCAGTCTAAGATGAAGCCTAGAAGAAACCGGTTCACTCTCGCCTTGAAGACAGTAGTAAGGGTGGTAGTTCAGTGGGATCAGGGATCATCACTACAAAAGATTTAAAACAAAAAAACAGCAAAAAATCCAATTATGATGTTTTGCGACTGAATTATTGTAATTGTCAATCGTTCCCAAAGCAACGAGATGTCGTATCGTAGCAACAATTATGTCATCTTTACTTGATGTTTTTTCCTTGTTTCTCTGATCTTCAAGTCGAACCTGAAGCACAGAATAATAACTAGTACTTCGCTGGAGGTCACATTTGTCTATTGTACTTAGTGTTCCGGAGAATGCTGATTATCTATTAACCTTATCCTTGCGTTTATTATTATTAATATTGTTTATTATCTTCAATATTATGTTTTTAAATAAAATATAATAGCGAGTGTGGCTCGGTGGTAAAAACGTCTGCTTTTCTGGCGGCTCGTGGTTCGATACCGGCCCTACACCAATGATTTATTTTTCAAGTTAGTATATGTAGATTTGCACTCGGTGGAGGAAAACATCGTGAGGAAACCGGCATGTTTGAGGATCACAATATCCGAAGGCGTGTCTCACCTGCCAACCTGCACTTGGTCGGCGTGGTGGATTATGGCTCCCTCTCTTCGTGGCAAGGTTTCGTCAAATACACACATATTACATACTAGGCAACAGAAATATAGGCTATAAGCTATAAAATAATCTAAGTTGTAAAGAGAAACAAAATATAGCCCATGTTACTCGGGGATAATGTAGCTTCCTAACTGTGAAAAAAATTTTCAAATCGGTCTAGTAGTTTCGGAGCCTTTTCGCGTCAAACAAACAAAAAAATCTAACTTTTCCGCTTTATAATATTAGTATGGACATAACTCATAAGTAAATATTATATTTATCATCTGCCTACATATTGATTTCCCAAAAAACAAACCACGCACAACACGTGATGTATTAAAAAAGGTAATCAGATAATGAACAAGGAAAATCCTATTGTTTTTAGCATTTTTATGAAAGCTACTACGGTATTTATTGAATTGGAGCCAATTATTTTGGTTTCGAGATAAAACGAAGCATTTGCACGTGCCACAGAAATCTAGTTATGTATATATATGTAGATATATATATATATATGTTATGTATATTATCTAAGGGAAAATTATCCTATTGTGTAGTTTATTACTGTTTGCTATATTTTACAATCGCAATGAAAAAATAACAGTAGGTACATTTAATTTACACGTGCATTTGAGTTGTTTGAAGGTATGTTATAATATACTCGAATTCTCACTTATATTAAGTCAAAGTCAAAGTTCTTTATTGATAAATTTTAAATTTACACGTCGTAACACATATTAAATAATTTAAAATTTTATATAAAATAATATTATACTAAATTTTACTACTAACATTACTTGACAACCTCGTTGGCGTAAGTTTACCATGCCGGTCTGCTAATCAGAAGGTCCGGGTTCGATTCCCGGCCCGGTCAACATCTTTGTGCTTAACTAAATTTGTTGGCTGTGGGTCTGGGTGTTAAATATGTATTTATATATAATATGTATGTATGTATATGTAGTATATCAGTTGTGTTAGCAACCATAATACGAGCTACAAATGGTTCAGTATGGGGCTAACCAGCCGTGTGTGAAAGTGTCCTAATATAATATAAATATATTTATTTAATAAGCCTTAAATTACGAGTATATAAGGTTTGTACAACCGTCAATTATGTTTTTTTTTTAATCATCGAAATTGTAGAACGTTTGTTCGATAAGCCAGCTCTTTAGCCTATTTTTTTGCAATTGCAATTCCTGAGGACGGTTTTCCGATGACCATGTCATTTGCACAAAAACTAACGTAGCCATAAGCATACAATACCGTGTAATATGTACTAAGTACTACTAAACGACGAGAGGATGTACCACGGCAGTATCAGCTAGTTATTATTGTACCAACAATTACCAACACGTAATTACGCTGGTCACGTGACCTCGAGGACAAACCATCGCTTCACGGTTACAAGTTTATATTTTTATCACCGCTGTTTGATTGTCATCTACCGCCAGTGTTGTTAACTTGTCTTATACGTAATTCAAGTTTGTTTCGCTAATTGAATTCAGTTCTTCTTCTTCTTCTTCTTCTTCTTTACCTTATCCCATTTAGGTGGGGTCGGCACAGCAAATCTTTTTCTTCCACTCTCCTCTATCAGACGTCATCTCCACACTCAATCCTTTCTCTCTCATGTCTTCATTCACACACTCCATCCATGTCTTTTTCGGGCGGCCTCTTGCTCTTCTTCCTTGCACTACCATTTCCATACATCTTCTAGTGACATGCTTCTCCTCTCTACGCATCACATGTCCATACCACGCTAACCTTCTACTCCTTATTTTCTCACTCACTGGGGCTACTTTCACACTTCCTCTGATGTACTCATTCCTTATTTTGTCCATTCTAACGCTAATTCAGTTCTTGTGCTTAAAGAGATATCTTGTTGGTACTAGTGGTATTATGACAAAATTCTTATCTTAGCCCATTATACGTTCCCACTGCTGAGACTCGGGGCTTTTTCTCACGAGGAGAGAGATATAGGCCATTATCCACCACGCTGGATGGACGCTAACCAAAGCATAGGACACACGTCTCAGGGTATTGTGGTCCTCAAACGAGTTGGTTTTCTCACGATGTTTTCCTTCACCGTAATGCGAGTGCAAATCCACATATAACTTGAAAAACATGTAATTTGCGTAAAGCCGGGATCGACCCAATAGCCGTCAGATTGAAAAGCAGACGTTTTCCCGCCGAGTCATACACGCTTCATATCGTAACTTATAACAATCGTAGAAACTGTGAGTTGTTGTGGCAGCGAAGTTAAATAGCTTGTTTCTGAGATAGAACGGAGGTTGGTGGGGAAGACCGGTGACTTCCGTATCGAATCTTTCTTGGTACAAAGGTTGGCCATTGCCATATTGCCAAACAGCATGGCAATGCGGCTAGTGTTATTTTTTGCTATCAAGAGCGGCTTTTTTATACTTTATTATAAAAATGTTATCTATATTTATATCTTCATATACAGAGATATCTGAATAGCACTCTTGGTGCTATGGCAATGATCGAATTATATTTAATTACATAATTTAGAGTTCTTAAGTAATAAAACATTTAGTCCTTTTTGCCCTATTTTTTAGGACAAAAATGGAATATGAAAGGAATGGATTTTTGTAAAGTGTATTTACCAGTATTAGTAAGTATTTTAACTGGAAATTAACTACTACTATTATAATAAAAATAAATAATAACAAAACGTTTATTGTGCAGTAGATTAGGTTACAATAGCGGCTACTAATTTAATTCACAATTTATACGTAAATCGTTCAGTTACAGTAAACATATGTATAAAAACACTGACTCATATTTGTAATGAATATAATTATAACGAATGTAAATAAGTAAGGGTTTTACCTATTTAAATTTATTTATTATTTCAGTACTGTCAGTAATTTTTTTTTCTCGTCCTTTCAACTCCTTTCCATCCAAAGGTTGCCTGGAAGAGATCGCTGTTAGCGATAAGGCCGCCGTTTGTGGCACTTTGTAAATCTTTTTATGTTGTTACTTTTTATTTGTTGTACCTTGTATACTTTGCCCAATAAAGAGTTAATCTATCTAATCTATCTAATTTTCTTGATTTTAAGCTCACACAAAATGTCAAATTTAAATAGTGTTGTTAGATAGGAATGATAGGAATGGGCATGAGATGATTAAGCCAGTGACAGGTAAGTCAATGATCATATCCCACTTGATGTCCGATGTAAGCAATGTCTCATATAAGCGCAGTTCGCTTCTGCGCTCGCGGGACGGAGCATTGGCAGATGTATAATGTATCCTGCTGTGGTGCAGGACCAAAGAGTTTGTAATAAGGTCCTTATTTCCTGATTAATTAATTTGCGGATTAGTAAAAAATTAAGTTAGTTTTCAGAGGGATTGGTTAATTCTAGCGCTTAAAATGGTTCTAAACAACGTTTTAGCAAATACGCGTCTAAAATGCAGATTAGCCTTAAAATGTCGTAAGAATTGGTTTGTATTCATAAACTTTATATATATTACGTGTAATATAAACGTATTATATATCTACATAATATATTAGTTACTAGTTGTGCTCCGGGATGTTACCCGCGTTAATCCGGGTCAAAAAATCTTAATCCGGGATAAAAGTAGCCAATCCCAAATTTCACACCGAATTTCAACGAATTCGGTTCAACCGTTTGTGCGTCAAAGATTAACAAACATGCACACATAAACACAAACTTTTTATTAGTAGGATGTGCATAGAACAAAAAAAGCATTCCTATATTAGAAACGTTTTAACAGTGTTATAAGTTTTTATGAACAAGACAGTTAGTAATTCATTCACTTATTTTTTTCGGAAGAGGAACAGAGTCATACGTCATCAAGACGTATATAACCACCGGTACGCACCCAAGTTTGTCAACCGCAAGTTCTACATTCGCAGCATTACCTGCCGCATAATCACGGATACGCTCCGACTGACGTTTCGCAATCACAACCAGTCAAATCGAGACCAAACTGGTTACCATACAGTATTCATAATGCAATTACTGAGCCGTTAATTTTATAGGTATTTTACTCGTGTACTGCAAATTGATATCGAATTAATTGATATGTTTATTGATTGACACCTTTTGGCTGACACCCCGTCGTGTCATCGATTTTCCGCCATTTTTTAGAGTTCTGTAGCTAAGAGGTAAAAACGGGACCCTATTACTAAGCCTCCGCTGTCTGTGTGTCTCCAGGCTGTGTCACAGACAACGAAATATATGTATTTCCCGTGTGTAACAACAAATGCTAAAAATAAAAAAATTATATTAAGGAGGGGGTCCCCATAAAATAAACGTGTTATTTTCATATATTTTTGCTGTATATCAGTAAAAGTAGCTGTTAGACACTTAAAGTTTTCACAAAATATATAAATGTACATAAGCTATCTAATTAAACTAAAATAAAATAAATATTTTTGGGGGCTTCCCGCAATTTTTAAGTAGTATTTTACTAAATTTTTATGACAATATTTGAAAATTGAAAAAATATTATAAAATAATAAAAAAAAATAAGGGGGGCTCTCATACAACAGTGCTACGGAACCATTCATGCGCGATCCCAACTCACATTTGGCCAATTTTTATTATAACTGATTTTATGATTTTCTGTTGCATTATTGTGCATCTTGTTTTGCATTGCATTGTTCTGTAAGGCAGACTTCTTCCGCATCGCTTAATGATTATGGTCATTCTTATGCATTGACTTGACTTGGTCCTTTACTGGTAATTCATTATTTTATTGTTACAAGTTCATAATAATGAATTTGTTGTTTAACGAGTCGTTTTAAAATAAAAAGCCATTAACACAAGTTAATGACTTTTTATTTTAACAAAACTGTGATAATATTTATTTTATTTTATTTATATTGTACTTCTTTTCAATACTTCGATAAAAAAAAGTTTTCTTTATTTTGACATTAGTAATTTTGTATGTTATACTAACAAAACGACCAATTAGTTTTGTAAAACATATTTAGATATTTGAATATATTGGTAGATCAATTTCTAGTACCATCTGGATTGCAACCACCTTCAAGATGGAAAGTCACCAAGCACTTAACAGCCTGTTTCGGCAGGCTTCTTGAGAGCTAGTTATGTCAGACTAGACATGCTACACCTTGGGCCAGGATATCCCTGCTTTGTTTAGTTACTCGTCTTTCTTGTCAAATGCTCAACAGCTCTTTCTTCTTGTTCACCTTATCCCACTTCATGCGGGGTCGGTACAGTATGTACGCTTCTTCCATACATATCTGTCATTCGTCATCTCTGTATTCACACCCCTCCTGGTCGTATCGTCATTTACACAATCCATCCATGCTTTCTAAATTATATTCATTTTAATTTGATTAAGAATTCTTTTCGAACCTTTACGGTTCCTCCTTCTAGCTTTAGTCGTGCGCTAGGTTTTGTTGTCTAAACCAATCTATGAAGCAAAAACCATTGAACGGCAGCCAACATTCAGTGACAACCAATTAAATCAATCCAAGTTCTCGCTCCATTGGCTTCCGAACCGGAATGCGGTCGAATTGTGCCGACGGCTTACCAAAAACGGTCCGACGTCTACATCAAAATATTTATATAATTCTGGGCGTATTAATGCGGTTCAGATAAAGACGGTGTGTATTGGCAAATAAGTATGCATTTGTTTCGGGGCCACCACGTTAGAATGGGCGACCTCTCGCTTTGCCGTGACACAGAGAAAAAAGGCAGTGGGATAAGTGTCTGATAGACGACCTCGTTGGCGTAATGGTTACCATGCTGAGCTGCTAACCAGATCGGGTTCGATTCACGGCACAGCCAACATCTTTGTGGTGTACTAAACTTGTTGACTGTCGGTCTGGGTGTTCGATATAATGTTATGTATGTATATGTAGTATATCAGTTGTGTTAGCAACCATTATACAATCTAGAAATGGTTAAGTATGGCTTACCAGCTATGTGTGAAATTTGTTCCAATATATATATATACGAAAAACTGTTATTTCTAATTATATTTCACATTATTTATTTTACCATAATATGATTGCTTGCTTGATTTATTCTTCAACATATCTGATTCATGAAACATATCATTATAATGCTAATCATGATTATTTTTAATAACAAATGTTTGTGTCAAGTCATCGACCTTAAAGCTATTGGCACAATGTCAAAGTGAAGGTTCGGAGGCCTAGGAGTAAAGACCAAGTTAGAACCCGGAGACCTCCGCTAAGCAGGAAGGTCACTGGGGGGATTTAGTGGGTAAAAATCCCACATAGTCTGGCTGCGCCCCATCGTAGCCAGGTATCTTATTGAAAATCTCCCCCTCGTCAAATAAAAAATGTGTATTTAAAATGATTACTTATCTATTACTAACTATAATAAACTAGCTGACCCGGCAAACGTTGTTTTGCCTCACTTAGGGGTATGAAAAATAGATAGTGTAGCTTAGATGACACGTTCGTAGATTTACCAGCAGCGCCATCTATTGATTACTTACTCAACCCAGTCGAAAGGTATCGACATCTCTTAGAATCATTTGGAGTTAACAGATAATTGTGACTGTCTAATAATAACA
Source organism: Mellilla xanthometata (assembly GCA_035578125.1). NCBI lineage: Eukaryota > Metazoa > Arthropoda > Insecta > Lepidoptera > Geometridae > Mellilla > Mellilla xanthometata. The sequence goes on from JAPUBQ010000022.1 coordinate 723,572, forward strand.
GACAATAATTAGGAATAAATTAAAATTGCGACTATAATTTGAGATTTAAACTATCTTATCTCTCAAGTTGGATCGAACTGCACATGGTGTGCGAATTTTATTATAATCAGTTAAGTGGTTTAGGAGTCCATTGAGGACAAACATTGTGACACGAGATTTATATATATTAAGATATATAACATAAGCCCTTTATTAATTCTATGGCAAGTCATAAACTCTAAATAGCCCAAAAGTCTCGCCGCTTGACTGGTTCGAAAACAAAAAATGTGTTGAAGTTTTCCCACTGGGTGTTTACTAGATTGACTGTGACCGGCGCTACGAGTTGAAGTAGCATTGAAGGCGTTGAGGCATTTACCTTTCTTAGGTCAGACTTGTCCTCAATAGTTCTGTGTGTTCGTTGATTTATGACGATGCATACTGCGCTGCACAATTTACACACAAGTTTTGTGCAATACGTGCTGAAATGACATGTGTACATAAACTTTATGTACTAAATACCTAATGATTTAACGATTTGGCGTCAAGGTTACCATGCCGGACTGCCAATCAGAAGGTTCCGGGTTTAATTCCCAGCATGGCCAATATCTTTGTGCTTAACTAAATTTGTTGGTTGTGGTTCTGGGTGTTAAGTATGTATCTCTATAAAATATGTATATATGTATATGTAGTATATCAGTTGTGTTAGCTACCAAGGCACAAACTTGAAATGGTTCAGTATGGGGCTAACCAGCCGTGTGTGAAATGTGTCCTAGTATTTATTTATTTAATGATGTAGTAAGTAGTATAAACACAATTTTTACTAGATTCAGTAAATGAGAGTACTTATGTAGCGCTTGTAGCTCGGCTTGCTAATGTGATCTGACGCGATCATCGATGGTAAGCAACAAGTGGCGGTCTGTGTCCTGTGTAACGCGTTTCCGAAGACATGTGTCATCACTCTACCCGCCTTTGGCCAGCATAGTGGATTATGGCCTATATCTTTCTTTTCGTGATAGAAGACCCCTAGTCCCAGCTGTGGGCTGCTTATGCATGCTTCATCTAAGGCCTGAGAATCGCTAACTCATGTGGCTACAATCCTACTGATCAATAGTTTAGCTGTAACGAGTAAAAAAAGCTAAACAAACGATCTGGAATCACCTAGATCCGCCTGTATAGCGTCATTGAGCATTTGTGTATAGACAAAAACAATGTCAGCCGACAATAAATACACGGAAAATGTACATACCTCCACTTTACTTGGCCGGAAAATGAAAAGCAAATAAACATGGAACCTGACAAACTTTGAGGCACGTCGTGTTTTTGACTACCTCGTTGGCTTGGTAACCGGGTTCGATTTCCGGCACGGCCAACATCTTTGTGATGAGCTAAAGTGTTGGTTGTCAGTCTGGGTATTCAATATGTATAGATATAAAGTATTTATGTATGTTTGTATATGTACTATATTTGTTGAGTTAGCAACCATAATACAAAACATAAATGGTTTAGCATGGGGTTAACCAGCCGTGTGTGAAATGTGTCCTAGTATTTAAAAAAAACCGACACAAAAACAACTATACGTTTCAAGTATCTGTGTTTTTGAGTGTTTGTGTGTGTTTGTGGGTCTGTCTGTAGCATCGTAGTATAGTAAGAAAGTAGTAGCTTCCTATCGGATGGATCAATTTTGATTAAATATAAATTGTTTGAAACATGTGTTTCCTCTTTATAATATTGGTATAGATGAGTAGATATAAAGCATGCTACTAATGTGTGCATTGACTGTAAGCAAATTATTCTCTGACCTAGCGTGAACATGACGTGTTGTTTACAAAAAATGACGGTCAAGGAAACTGCGAGCCTTCGACAAATCATGCCTTGTGTACAATACTTATAAGATAGAGTAAGTTCAGGTAACATTCATTTATTACCTAATAGCCTCGTTATTCTGTTTACAACCCGGGCTGTGACACTGGTGGCGTTTGGTAAAATTTGCATAAATATACTCGTCCCTTGAAATATAACTTTTTTGTCTTCATTTCTAATGATAATAAATACATTGCTTTGAACAGCGAACTAGAATAAACGGAAGATTAACTCCATACAATTGCCGCTTAGAATTTGGATCCATCTACGCACACAGTTATACTGCTTGCTATCCCAGCGAAACACACACACACATAGCTCGCACGCGATTGTTGGCGTGCTACACCATGTGACGCCACGCGGGCGCGCGGGTAGCTGGTTTGCCCCGCCCACCGCGGTATTTTACGATTACGCATAAAATACCGTGGTGCGCGCGGAACCAGTTTATGGGCCAAGTTACTATTCTATTTATTCTAGTTCGCTGGCTTTGAAGCTGTTTTTAAGCAGTCAAACAGCATGGCTGTACTAAGAATTACAGCCAGGACCTACAATTTGACTTGTCATTCAAACTATGATAACTATATTATACAAGAAAAAATATGGCATTTGAAACTCATGAATATATATGTAACTTACGAATAATAGAGTGAAAATCACATTAAAATTATTTACAATTGTTATAAGAAAACAAAAAAAAAAGACTTTAGATATATTATGGTTTATTTCAGTTATTGGCGAACTTTGCTTTGATAATGAAAATAAAATTACAAAGAGATAAATATTGAATATAAATTTCAAAGCATTATATATACTGATATTCTCAAAAATTTGTAGAAAAAATATAACAAGTTATTAACACTTTCAAATATTATAAAAATAACTAGCAAACCCGGCGAACTCCATTTCGCCACAAAGTTGAAATTTTCCCTGAACAAACCTCACGGAGCTTGAAACCTTTCCAACGAATGCAAAACCGTGGAAATCGGTTCGTGCATTCTGGAGTTATAGCGTCAGGAAGCAAAACCCGACTTATTTTTATTTTATAGATGAACGTAAAAAAATATCTATACTAAAAATCAGTGCCAGAGGGAAGGGTACCAATATCTTCAACTTAAATAATTGAAGACATTGATGATACCAGTTTTAATAGTAAACACATTAAACATGTTAGAACAAGACCTCCTTTTAATTACTTACCCAAATAGCAACCTAATTAGACAAATAAATAGGTAGTCGGTACGGCGAGTTATAAAAACACGAGTAGCTGAACCGGATCGGATAGTGAATGCCTTTGATTGAATATTCTTGCTTAACTATTTATTACGTCTGCGTTGTCCTATTTTGATAAAAATATAAAAATCAAACATTTTATGGGTTGCTTAAATCTTTTTTTTCCTTTAAACGAATCTTGTGGCCAATCACTGGTTACGAGAGATTCAAAGCCGACTGCAAATTTGACTTGGATGGAATGGATGGAACTTCTGCTTGAAAAATAACATTATCTGGCTAACAGCTGGGACATGGGGCCTTTGCTCACGAGGAGTGAGATAAAGGCCATAATCCGCCATGCTAGTCAAGTGCGGGTTGGCGAAAGACACACGTCTCCGGATATTGTGGTCACCAAACATGTCGGTTTCCTCGCGATGTTTTCCTTTACTGTGAATCGAGTGAAAATCCACACATACCTACTTGATAACCAAGTCATTGGTGTAGGGCTGGGATCGAAGGTGCCAGCAAACTAGAATAAACGGAAGAGTAACTCCATACAATTTCCGCTTAGAATTTGGATCCATCTACGCACACAATTAATTATACTGCTTGCTATCCCAACGAAACACACACACAAAGCTCGCACGCGATTGTTGCCGTGCCACACCATGTGACGCCACGCGGGCGCGCGGGTAGCTGTCTTGCCCCGCCCACCGCGGTATTTTATACGTGGAACCATTAAAGCCAAGTTATAATTCTATTTATTCTAGTTCGCTGGAAGGCGTTGTATAATTGAATGGCAGACGATTTTCCACCGATCGACACTCGTTTTTTCTTATCAAATGTTTACTAATCTATTGTCTTTAAAACCCAATCTTATAATTACAAGTTAAACAAACCTCAACATTCATGCAATACTCGTACTTAACTGACTTAGTTTTGTCCTGGAGCACTCCGAATGAGGAAACGCACTAACTCATGGAGTAGATTGCAGTCGTATTATTCTAAGTTTATTAAAGCATTATAGGGTTACGTGAGCCTCGTTGTAACCATTTATCGATATAATGTAAGGAAGCGACTGTACTCCCGGCAACCGCTTGTACCTTGTAAATGTTGCCGTTCTGTTTGTGGTCTAAATACGAAACTGAAGCGGTACAAATATCCTAGTGCCTATAACACTGAAAAGGGCGATGCGTATGCTGAACATTATACTTGCACGGACTAGCTACCTAGACCTCTTTTGTGCTACAGAAGCAGACATCCGCAGAGCGGCAATGGACTCATTAGTACAAATTTGTTACAATAAAGTAGTTTCAAAAGATAGCATATAATCAATGTATGTATAAGTTAATTTTTACTCTTCTTTGTATTTGTAATGTTTTTAGTATTTATTTTGTTAACTTAGTTTAAGCAATAGTGAGTGTATTGGGCAACTGTGAAGCTCACTTATTGTATGTACAATAAATGAACAAAAAAAAAGACACGGATAACTGAAAATAATAACAGAAAAGGACATGTACGTCAAGAAAAACATGGAAAAACATGAATAAAATCATGAAAAAACATGTATGGAAATCATGAAAAAACATGTATGAAATACATGGAAGAACATGTATGAAATTTATCGTAAAAATGTATGAAATGCATGGAAAAACCTGTATGAAATACATGAAAAGCATGTATGAAATACATGGAAAACATGTAGGAAAAAAATGGTCTATTGTAGTCGAAATTAGCACAAGTGAAATAAGACCACCATAACGTCAATTTTGACTTTTATATGCCAGGAATATGGTTTTCTGTCACGTTATCTAGTTTGAACATTAGAACTACTCCCTTAAAAGCATGTGTGCTACGGAAATTTTAATTTTAATCTCTTAAGTCTTCAATTATGAAATTAATGACTTTTTTGAGTTCAAAGCATATATTAATATTTGTATGAACAATTTTGAAGGTATCTTGGCAGCGTTTAAGATTGCTGTGCAAGCGAAACGAAAGTAGGCAAATAAGAATTATTCTCGCTTCCGCTTTTGCCTTGCACCAAATATGACGTATTTGACATTGAACGTTCGACCCGATTAAGTATAGCAGACGCTTCGAGAGACCGAGACAATGTCCACCGTACTAAAAACATGTACCTATAGTTAGTAATATTATAGGTACACTATGTACCTATAGTTAGTGATAGATATTAAACTGCACTACGTTATTGATGTTCCACCTCTTGGACTTTGGCTCATACTGGAATTAAATAAAGATCTGTTGACAAAATAATTATTCAACGTCTAATACATTTTCTTGATAATGTTAAAATGATTATATGACTAAAATATTTAAAGTATTAAATATTTATAATATTAAAAGTTCATCATAATAATATTCTTACAAGATTTTACTGTACTTGGCTTTCGATCTTAAATTTATTCATTAGCAAATTTGATCACACCTAAAAATTTACCTGTAAAATAATTTTACATAATTTATTGTATAGTATTCAACTTATCGTATTTTGTATAAAAAAATCATAAATATAGCCAATAAATAATTATAAACTATTTTAATTATATGGTCATTTAGATAGCGCGACAACGATTTCAATCTGTCAATGAATAGAAAAGCCATAGAAGCGCGTTAAAATTATCATATCCGATATCATCTTAAAAGTTACAAAACTTTACTTTTGCTCCTAAAACGATAATATATATCAGTATTATGTATCTCGATAACTGTCTCAGCAGGGTTAGCACGGGAGGAGGATTCATTGTCTTTCCACCATTTTTTCCACCTCACAGTGGAAATCCACCTTAATAGCATGGTAACAAGGAATAATTTCCCATATAAAAAAATCTTATGTGGTCATTAATCGTAGTTATTTTATGCCACTATTACGTGATGTTTTCAAGATAAAGTATGAGAATTACTCTTCGATTTACATAATAATATGGCAGTGGACAAACTATCGTCTGATTTGGAGTTGGGGAAAAAATGTTATCATTTTGTGTTACAATTTCTTTAACACAATAAAAAATATTAATTGTGTTGCTAATATTTAAAAAAAAAAACGCGGCATTAAAATATTTTTTTTAATTAGAAGTAACATAAACGAACAGATTATTTCTTATCCCGGTGGAGAATTTGTCCACTACCCGTGCTAGCCCTGTTAATCTTTTAATATTATATTTAAACCCACACTCAAAAAGACGAGGTGTTATAAGTTTGAGTGTATGTGTGTTGTACCGTAGGTCCCGAACGGATGAGTTAATGCATTTTTTATTTGTTTTAACAGTGTGTTAGTTGGGATTGTTCTTAGCTAAGTTTAATTAAAATCTGTGCAAGATGGCGGCCGTCACAATATGGCGGATAGCACATTTTTTCATAACTGCCTCAATGTGGGTGGAAAATAAGATGGAAGGGTTCGATTAGTTGACATTATAGTAGTACATACATTATGAAAACAATTCATTTCCAAGAAGTACGCTGCAACAAAAGTTAAAAGTTTTTTTAGGACACATTTCACACACGGCTGGTTAACCCCATACTGAACCATTTCTAGTTCGTGTTATGGTTGCTAACACAACTGATATACTACATATACATACATACATATTTTATAAACATACATATTTAACACCCAGACCGACAGCCAACAAATTTAGTTTAGCACAAAGATGTTGGCCGTGCCGGGAATCGGACCCGGATCCTTCTGATTGGCAGTCCGGCATAGTAACCATTACGTCAACGAGGTCGTAGTTGGGGGTTTTCTTAATTTTTAGCTTACACTTGTTAGTTCAGTAATTTTAGTCGTATAATTTATGCATAAAAATTTGAGATCATAATCGTGGCAATTATCGCATTTTTGCGTTGCCTAACTAAACTTTGTTTGGACGAATGTGAACGCTGGTATTTCACGTTTGGTTTGTTTGTTATAAATAGCGGCAGTTTTTACCTCATTAGTCAAGGATACGTTAATTGGCGATATAAAGGTCAGTATAATACGGACGTTTGATTTTAGTTACTGGTGTAGAATATAGGAATAACTAAAGATTGGAAAACACTAACGAACCAAGATAATTTTTTTTTAGAGTAACATGGGTAATAATAAGATCGTAAACAATTTGAGTGCGTCACATTCTAAGCTTTTCGGTATGCAAAATAATACAAGAAGCATACATATATCTAAAACATACTTACAATTTTACATAACTGTACAATTAGATTACACAAAACTACTGACACAAATTTACAGAAAAAAAACATGATATGAAAGTGAAGTGAAAATTGACAAAAGAAAATGAGACTTAGTATCCAAAGAAGAAATGCTGACAGCATCCTGAGAATACTGCCGCATGTGTGTCTATATGTATATTAGACTGTGTCAAGATTTTTATAAAAAAAAGTGCTCTTTGCTTTGAATATTTTGTGGAAATATTTGTGTGTAATAATTAGAAAGGGTTAAAATAAAATAAAAAAAAAACAAGTACCTCAGTTCTTATATCGTTACCTTAATTTAAAAAGCTAACTAACTCCTCTGCGGGTTTTTTACGGGAGAGACACGAAAATTCATTGTATTTTTTATTTTACGCAATAAAGAAAAACCAAAATCCCGTGAAAAACTATGCTTTCTCTTTGTTATTATAATAAAAATAAAGTTATATTACTTTTTATTTATCTAAATAAAATACAATGACGTTTTGAGCCTCTCCCGTAAAAAATCTGCAAAGGAGTTAGTAGGTTTGCAAATTAGGGTATCGATATGTAGTTTAACAACCACTTAACCTTTTCAATCTACGAGTTCAACAATAGGAAAGCTCACCGGAATCTCTAATGTCGTACATCGATACCGTATTACGAATTGAGGAAGCGTCTCAGACGCGATGGGTGGCCGATTAATTCGAAACACGCCGAAATAGAACATGAGCCTGTCTCGCATAGATCAATATGGGTATAATGTAAATCGTCTCGATTGTTATCCGGCGACGCCGCAGATAAGGCCTTAGTAAGGCAGCCATGATGTCACACTTACACGGACCTGCTAAACCGTTGATTATCCTCACTAGATTCCGTAAATAAATATGTCTTGGGTGTTTGGCAGGAGTCTTTGTTACTCGATAAAAAAATATTCAAAAGTCGTCTAAAAATGTCATTCTCATTTGTTGGTGTTATTAATAAATTACTATGTCGGTATTAACCTATATGTGCTCGCTTTGGCTCAAAAGCGAGCACATAGACACAAAAATAGCATAGATGCCGCTAACTCGCCTACATTTTTATGCAACCGGTGCGGTCGCGGCTGCGGATCCCGGATAGGGTTGTTCAGCCACCAGCGAAGGTGCTCACCGACGGACGCTGCTTAAATCATCTGATGAAGATGTATAAAGGCCCATGATGATTAACTTATATATTATATTAACTTATACTTTGTATACGACCTCATATTATAAATACCGTCTGTATTTTGATGTATGTACGACATTCAAAAATATACACCATAAGATGTAGATTTTTCATCCTCTTCTTCCTCTCATCCGTGCAGACAAAAAAGGTGGAATTTTTGCCGTTATCTCTGTTCCTAAGAGAGTGAATCGATTACTTCTAGGCAAGCTCGCTCTATCTGAAACTGCAACATGGTGAAGGTGAATTACAGTCAAGCACCAGCTTATCTACTCGTATCATAAAAAAAACGTAGTATTTTTTATGTATTGTTTTTTTAATAATAATAAAATCAAATGATGAAGCCGAAGGCTGAATAAATTGTAGTTGCAGTTACTTGCCAATGACTCTAAACTATATGTAATGTGTTTCTACTAATGCCGAGGAAGTCAATTCTAAAATTTAAAAAAAAGTAGTACTCATTACTAAAATAAATATTAAGAAACATCAATAAAATAGTCCTGAATAATATTGAAAAAACCAATGTTTCATGTTTTTAGAATCTTCACTTAGCTTACTTAGCTCTTAGCTTAGCTGACTTGTTCTTTAAACACACTAAGTACATTTTCTATATTATAGTAATCTGCGTCACCGGCCTTGTCGAATGACAATCATTCTCTGAGAGATACATATTTTATGCAATTTATATACGAGTAGTTAAACCGAGACAAATTTATCACTTCGCATAATGAGGTGTGAAATCATTTTTGGACAAGGTGTTTATCCAGTTTACAAAAAAATTACAAAGAATGACAAATTATACAAGTTTGAGGAGGAATTATCACTTTTTGAGGTAGAGAAGCAGTTATTAATCAATACCTTTGAAGAAGATTCGGAATGCCATTTTACTAAGCCTTTCAGGTGATGCAAATAAATCTGATCGCAGAAATGCTTGAGGTTATTTACAAATTTTACATTTCATTTATGTAGGCAATGCATGTCCGTTCAAAACTTTTAATTCGCAATCGATATATTAATTTATCAAAGATTAAATGTTATGAGTCTAATTTAAATAAATATGATATTATTATTTTGTCAACAAATTATGATATACTATTTAGTCAGTGAAATTAAAACGATTTATTAGCTTGTGGGTTTTTTTCATAAAAACGTTAAGCATAAACTATTTATTTGCTTAAGTGTTTTTTCATAAAAACTTTAAGTTGAATTAAGTAAAGGAGGTACTTTATTGACAAAACATTTGAAAACAATGAACAATGACGTTAATTATTTGAATTTGAGTAAATTACCAATTTGCCAGTACACAAATTGAAACCATTTTTGATAATATACGAGAGTACCTAAAACAAAAATTATTACTAAGGGTGCAAAAAAGAATATTTGCATGTTTTATACGTACTAGTCATATGATCACAAAATTCAATAACTTTAATTCTTCCCACAGTTGCAAAATTTAGGTTCCAAATATTATATACCAACATTGGTTATTATAAAGTTACATAATGTTTTTCTTAGAACTTCTGATGTCTTAATCGCGTCTTATTATTTATGACAACAGGTTTTGTACATTTTTTGTGATCTCATTTTGCTTTGTTGTGCTAAAAAAGACAAAAAACGTCTTCTTGATACTTAGGTTACACAAACACAAAAATAAAGTACAAAAATATTCATTACAAACAAAGTTTTCCTCTTTATAATATTATTATTAGTATAGATGTATGTAACTGAGAACCATAATTGAAGGTGAATCTATGCTTAATATAGCATACCGCAGCCCACTATATGTTCCCACTGCTGAGACTCGGGGCCTTCCCTCACGAGGAGAGAGATATAGGCCAATACCACGCTGGTCAATTGCGGGTTGGCGAATGACACACGTCTTCGTAAATTTTGGTCCTCAAACATGCCGATTTCCTCATGATGTTTTCCTTCACCGTAAAGCAAGTGCAAATCCACACATAACTTAAAGAATAAGTCATTGTTGTAGGGCTGGGATCGAACCAGGGGCCGTCTGATGTAAAAACAGACGTTATTACCACCAAGCCACACTCGCAGCATTTATTGATATAATAATTATTACTTAAATTTAAAAATCGATTTCTAGTGAAAATTCTTTCTTGAACCTTTCTTTATTTTTACCATATCACTGCAATATCAGATGATGAAGACCAGACTCAAAAATACTTATAGTATATATATTTTTTTTTATTTAAAGTTATCTCAAATTCAACCGGTTTATATTAGTAGATGATCTTTTTAACTAAGTTTTTACCTTTATTAAGAAGCAGTTAGTGTAAGCCTTAACATATTTGTATAATTAGACAAAACTTTATTTTAATGTTAATTCACTTCATTATTCTTAACTTTATATTAACATAAAAATAAATACTTCTTATAATATGTAAAACTTCTTAATTTTCCGCCAAGTTATATTACTATATTAATTCTTACTATCTGCATAAGGAAATCTGCCTGAGCATTAAAATGTTGTCGACAATTTATTACATTGTTTGCGTTAAGGTACGATAATTACAGAAATATTAAAACTTTTGTTACAACATAATTATTGTCAACTACGTCTGTAAAACGTACAGAGTTATCTGACGTAACAGCAGAGAATCCGGAACCTTCCATCAGGCATAAGGCAGAGGGAGAAGCTAGCTACTGAGGGGGGTTTTATAAGGCTTTAAAGCGATGAGAGCTTAGTCATGGGTGTTACCGCCTTACGTCCCGTAACCCAGTCGAGGTTCGATTCTGATCGATTTACGGGGAGGGGAGGTGGTCGATTTTTCATTTTAAGAAATTTATATTTATTGCCATTTTATAATTATTTAATAATTATTTATATCAATGTACTAAAGAACAATACAAAATTGACATAAAACATAATTGAATCAAATTCATCATTCCCCTTGGCCAAATGTTTGGGCACGTTTGGGACTCGGATAATTCTTTAAGCATTTTCAGAGAAATTTTAATAGATAACGGTGTTAATAATTAAAACCCTGTAAGCGCGGTTCTGACACGCACCTGGCCAACTATTAGGTAAGTCTGTTACGCATTAAATTAATTATTTTTCACGAACGTCTGAAATATGTCACTTTTTATTAATCTTTAAGTTTTTATATATGTACGTCTAAGCGAATGCGTCCAGTTTGAGGGTTAGTGAATAAGTTTGTATAGTACATATGAATTTGAATAAAAACATTTTGATTTTTGATTAATAAAGAATTTTATTTTTATTATGTCTTTTTTCATATAACCTTGAACAAACATACATGACATATCACGTGGCATCTCGTCACTAAAGGTTAATCTGCGAGTGACCTGGGAATCGTGACCGACCGCGACACCTCTACAACATTGCAAAACTATAATTATTCTAAAGATTTTTCTATTACTTACCTACTTATTACGTCAAAAATACGTGACAAATTAACTAACTACGGGTTTTGAGGTTTCAAAATAATTCGTCACTTGAGTTTGCATGTAGAGATAGATAGATAGAAAATTCTTTATTGGACACAAAAATTAAAAAACACGCTAAAATAAAATTAACTTAAAATTAGTGCCACAATTGGCGGCCTTATCGCTTAAACGATCTCTTACAGGCAACCTTTGGATTTATTACAGTTTTATAACTCTCAAATTCCTTTCCATTCAAGGGTTTCAAAATAATTCGTCTCTTGTGTTTGCATGTAGATAGATATATAGATAGACAATTCTTTTTGGGCACAAAAATAAAAAAAGCACAATAAAATAGAATTAACTTGCCACAATTGGCGGCCTTATCGCTTAAAGCGATCTCTTCCAGGCAACATTTGGATGAAAAGGAATTTATAAACAACTTAAGAAGGACGTTGTGTACAATAAAGAATAATAAAATAATAATAGTATATAGTTTATTTATTTTTTTAGTAATAAAGTGAAATTATTTACAAATTGAAAAAAAAATTGTCCACACGTGCCCATTTAGCACGTGTGGACAAATTTTTTTTAGGCTGGCAATTTTTTTGCCGGACTTGCCGGAATATGTGAAATACTTATATGGAACATATATTGTTGTATTATGGAAATACGTTGAAAAATATATTAACTTATATTGTATTTTTAAACAAGTTATAAAGAAACCTAGCAAAAACATTGTAAATAACACTTAATGATCTCGCCTCAGATTGTTTCGTCTGGTTGGTTATTATTAAAATAACAAATTAATTATATCAATAATGTTTTTATTTAATTACTTATGTACGCAAGTTTTTTTTTGTATCAATGACCGACGTCTGAACTCTTATATTGAAACTGTTTTAGGGTTCCGTAGTGCAAGGAAAATAAAATGCAGCTCCGTTTTGAAACAACTTGAAAAAAAGTTTTAATATTTTTTTGTTGCGATCCGGTTACAAAACTTTTCTTTTATCGGAATATATATATTTCTTTACATTTTATCATCTTCTTCTTCGTATGAGCAAAGTGGATCTGGTGTCGTGAGTTTTCAAGACACCCGAAAGGCTCTGACTTGGCTTAACGACTGCTTGTAGACTAACACAGCCGAGACCTACAATTTAACGTGTCACCCGACCCACGGATATAGTTTATTAAAATCAGTTCAATATTTTAAAAATTGATGTAAACTTTTAAATGTCTACTTGCTTACTAAGTCTGTTTATCCGTCTGTTCTTTTCTTGTACACTATTCTGATTGTTCCAAAGGGGTTTTTTATAATAGGTAATTCTGCGCTTCGCCACTATCTCACCTGATGGTAAGCAAAGTTACCAAAGACGTAGCACGTTGATCTAGAAGAAATCAGTCCAGTCTAGGCTTGAATATATCTAAGTGATAGGAAACACAATAGGAGACAATCTTTTCCATTCCACGGCGGATTAAAGTAGATATATAATTATATATCTTATGGAGTGAATAAGTTAACCTGTATGGAGAAATGTTCTCTTTTATGGTCCTCTACTTTCATTTCGTGTGGGAGTTTTTATATGTGATAAGTAATTAATTGAAAAATAAGGTATATCACGGCATCGGAGCGTGGGTGTTGGTATTTTGTAATAAAATAGTGCCCATTTGAATCAGAGTTCGTTGCATCGTCGGCGGTTAGACACATGCATATGTATAGGAGGTACATGCATACATACTTCTTGTGATAGAAAGTTATGTTTGCAGAAGGGCAATGAAATATATCTAATTGTAGAATAATTGTAATGGGACAATATAAAAAAACTATTATAAGCTATTCTTTTGTTTTTTTTTTAATAAAATATACAGATAGATAGATAGCTAATCTTCCAGGCAACCTTTAGATAGAGAGGAGTGGAAAGGAAGAGTAAAAGATAATCATACATACTAAATACTACTACTATTTTTTAAATTCAAGTGGTATCTTGTGTGTTTCCGTAGTAAAATGAAGTTAAAACTACTGTAGAAGTTAAATTACTATGTATATTTAAAAATAATATGATGTTTGTTTGTTACATACGTTTAAATAATGCTTAATGTACAAATTAAATTTAAGTTACATATGTTCAAACTACAATAAAGAAAAAGTGTAGTAAACTACAAACTACAAAAAATTACACAGTTATAGTTAAATTAACACTACTGCAGTTACAACATAATTTGAACTTAAGTAAAATAAACATTGTAAACTGTTCACGTAAGGCATCTTAATATTTTCGCGTAGAGAACGGTCACACTTACTTTAGTAAAATATTTTAATAAAATCGAATAGCAATAAAAAAGATTAATTTTAACATAATTCGTTGCATCACAATTTTCTTTTTCCATTCTATCATTTTCATTATACCAAATCTACTCTAGTGGGCTGCTCTATCTATTGTAATCGACATACAATGCATAAGTACGTATTTATATAACCACCTTACTTTGTTCATAACTGGTTATTCGTATTTAATGTTATAACTTCTAGAAAGGCCTGAGTGGCATTCATTTGCTTAAACTTTCAATTTGATATGAATTTATGAGCATGTTTCTTGTTTTCTCGCTGCTTGTGTACTTTCTTTCTCTTTATTGGGAAGTTCAGTAATTGTTAAGGCATTATTTTAACGCCACGTACTTATGTGTGAAAGAGACTTACTTATAACAATAAAATAAAAAATAGCCAAATACGAGAAAAAGTCGCGCATGATAGGTTCCATGCGTCTATTATTTAAAAAATGCTTAAAAAATATGTTTTTTTAATGTTTATTTTATTTTGAAAGTCAATATAGCACACAATTTTCTGAGAAAATCTGAAGAGTTCTGAGAAAATCTGAAGTTTATCTGTTACCGTGATTAATATACAGAAAAAAAAAACACGTAAAATCACCTTTATTGTACCCCCCTTAACATAATTATATGTTTTAATTTTGGTATTTTTTGTTATAGTGGCAATATATTATTTGTGAAAATTTCAGCTTTCTACCTATATGTTTTCTTAAATATAGCCTGGTGACAGGCAGACAGACAGACAGCGGAGGTTTAGTAATAAGGTCTCGTTTTTACCTTCTAGGTACAACCTAAAAAACAGGTTAAAGATTAATGTCAATGAAACTATGATATTTGGATTTTAAATTAATATTGTACTCGTAGATACGTACAGAATTATCTCTATTTATGTGATATTTCAAACTGAAAATAGGTGGGCGGAATCTTGTTAAAGATATGCTCATGTTATGTCATAAATAATAGATTTTATTTATGTTATAGAATCCTCATGCAGAACCTTAACATAACAAAATAATGACCAAACATAGCTCTTCACAAGCGCCATCTGTTTAGATTTCATGACAACAAGAAATCCTAAGTAGAACCAACGGAACCCTACAGACGGAGACAGAAGTTTTTACAAGTATATTTTTTATCTCACATTAATAGAGTTTTACGATCATAACACAGACTATTGTTTACTGTCGGCATACCACAATACAGAAAAAAACGTTACGCACAAGATATAAAAAAATTCAAAGATAATCTGATACAGAAGTGTTTGCGTTTTAAAATGATACAAAACCGTGAATTACAGCGGGTACTGCCGGCACGGAATAAACACAGAATAGGATATACAACAGATGTAGAACTTCTATATATATTGTAAACAGCTCTTTCTATCTTAATAACTTTTTTTAGAAAGTAAAGTTATGTAACTTTTTTTACATCGGTTTGATTAAATCTATGGAAAAGTAAAAATACTCGATTTTAATTAAGTCACTAATAATGTTTAACTTTCATTAATTTTGTCCCACGATCAGAATCGGTGTTTTTTATATATGCATAAGCAGTCCACTATACGTTCCCACTACTGGGACTCGGGGCCTTCTCTCATTAGGAGATAGATATAGGCCATAATCCACCACGCTGGCCAAGTGCGGGTTGGCGGATGACACACGTCTTCGGATATTGTGGTCCTCAAACATGTTGGTTTCATCACGATATTTTTCTTCACCATAAAACGTTTTAAATATGATGTTTTACTAAAACCACAAACGTTATGTCTATAGTTAAAAACTACATTGGCCTACAACACAATAAAACGACACAGAAATAATAACATACGCGGCTTCGCTAGGCTGACAACCTTTTATTTATTTTTTTTGCAGCTAGGCATCTGACTCGCGGGGCGCGTACCCACACGGGTTACTGACACTGCGTCTTAAGTCTGGAATATCTAGCTCTCAAGAAGGCTGCCGAAATACTCTGATAGGTTCTTGGCCATAGATTTTTTGGTTGAAGGAGATTGTTAGCCAGGCTTGCACTAGAAAACACCCACCACTCAAATGTGCATGGGAGATACTCCGTGAGTTGAGTCTCTGCGGAATCGCATATTCTGCGTGAGCTACAATGCCGCGCGTATAAATTTCCCTGGCGTTCCCACACATAGACGTCACTACAACCATGCAGATGTAGGCTTGCGTGTGTGAGTGCAAGTGTAAATACACTTGACTAAACGACTGCTTGTATCCATGCACTCTAAGCCAACGAGTTAAGGTTGGTTTTCCCTTGGCCAGGGATTAGTAAAGTGAGCTGATAAACTTGTGTTACTGTACCGTATTGTTTCACGTTTACGCTTCTCTGTGTGCCGGGGTTAAGTAGAGCGGCGTTATCTCGGAACAGAGGTTCCGTAGAGTTTTCTTTGTCCGTGTACAAATATTTTGATGACGGTAAGAAGGCTTGTTTAGCTTTTTTCAAATTAAGATATAGAAAAAGCAGTTAGAAGGTCAAAAACTTATTTTGCGAACTTTTGCTTACCTGAAGCAAAAGCAAGGATATTCATTGTTTACTATTGGCTAAGTTAAAGTTACAAACTCATGAAAGTATTAATAACTTTCTTAGTTATATCAACAAAAAAGAATTGTCTATTAACTTGGTTTACGGTAGATTATTTTACGTAATAATGTCACAAACATTTCATATCAGCCGATGCAGTAGAGAGATAGATGTGTCACAGACCCATTTAACTTCTCTATCCTTGTTTCGCTTTGCTGGTGGAACGTGACTATGAGTCATAATTTTTCGTGCTTGCAGCTGGTTTTCATCGGTCTATAAGATATCTAAAAGCCTCATTCTGAAAAAATACAACAATGTCACTTCTATTAAACGCGTGTTATCTACAGTCACTTGCAATGTACGAGTATGTAGAATTTCACCTGAATCTGAAATTGGTATCAGAGAAACGGACAACAACGCAAGGGCAGACTATCCTGGTGGAGATTGGAGCAGTAGGAAGACATGGTTTGATGATGATGATGATTGAAACGAATTGATTCCCAAAACACGTAAAGAATATTGTAGAAACTCGATTAACCGGACTAATTGTTGTAATCAGATATTCGGATAATCGAAAATACGGATAATCAAAAGTATGAAGAAAATCAATTTTTTTTAATTTTCCGATGAGAAACCAGCGCGGGCGGGGTGATGCTAGTTCCTTCCGATACGTTCTTGCTTGTAAAAATACGACTTTGGACAATTATTTTGTAGTCCGGATAATCGCGAATCCGTATAATCAAGGTTCTATCTACTGTACGTGGCTATAGGTACGTCATCGTAATCAACCTGCAAGATTCACGTTACGTAATATCGCATGTTATTTGAATCCGAACGCAAATAGGTTTCATAATTGGCTGCCGTGGGTTTAGCGCATTGTCCAGTCTAAATGTCATCGAACGGGGTTTCGCAAGCGTCAATCACGAGCGGTCACCTACTTTCGCGATCGGCTCGAGCCGATTAGTGCCCACTAGGCTACATTCACCGAGGCCTCGGGCGCGAGCCTCTACGCAACAATTGTTTCTGTAGGAATCTTTTATTTATGGCAACATCGGCCTGCGTCTGTGTGCCGCGCCGTACTCGTGTTTTACCTGTACTTTTTCTCGTCACCCGAATTTGTGTTCTAAGTCTAGTCGCTAAGGTTGTGTTTGGAGCGAGCGCCGCTGTGACAGAAATGCCTTACCGGCAATAAGTCAACGCTCGAACTTGCCTGTTTGACAAGATTCCAACCGCATCTGTCCTGTTTGTTTATTGTAATCGGTTTGACAATGAGCTTAAGGTGCGGTTTCGAGTGATCTCTCGGCTCGCGCTGCTCTCGGATTGCTCTCAGCTACTCGGCGTGGGACTGTGTTGGTGTCCGTACGATACGTCATGTACACCGGCTTACTGTAGATTCGCCTCTTAGCATCCATAATTGCTTGGCGACCGAGCAGCTTAATGCTCTTTGTTGATTAGTTTTTATTTGTTACGTTTCACGCTGTGATATTTTAAATAACTTGCAGGTGCTTTATGGTCCTTTTACATATTTTACCGTCTCTTTGCATTGCTGAATGATTTTTTGTCGCAAGAGGTTAAATTAAATTAAGTTATCGCGAGACCCGAACGCGTATCATCAATTAATAAAATTAAAAAGACAATAGGTGGTCCGAAATTAATTACCCATTAATGAACGGCGCGATAAGTGGCGCTCGGGCGATGCCTCGATGACAATCCTAGAGTGCATGCAGATAACGGAAGGTCAATGGGAGTCGTCAGACGTCAGGCGGTTGAAATGCCGCGCGTCGCAGGGCGCGCGCACCGGGCGACCGCGCGTCGACACGGTCGGCACCGCAGAGCGAGACGACAACATCTCCCTTCTCGTTCTCTCGCGTGCGCGACCGACTCCGACCTCCTTGGATGTGCGGCCCGCAAGGTCGGCCGCCTTAATTAATAAACTCACCTTAAAGTATTTGAGGCCGATCCGATGACTACCTACAATCGCATCGAGCTTTTGTCTAGTTATTGACCCGCCCGCGTCGGAACGATGAAGCCTTTTTTGTTGGAAGACCAGTAAATAATCCGGCCCCGGCGGAGCGGGCGAGCTTTTTTCGTGTGACTTTTCGAAGGTGATTCGGTATTCTTCGGTAAATTGACAAATTATATTTTTACACGGTGATGTAACGAGTGAACTAACCTGTACTCGTTTGCTCGTTGCCTCACTGGTCTTGCCTTATGGCCGCACTGGACGTTTAGCGCGTTAAACGGAACATGTTATAGATTTGTTATCAGAGACCTGTTGACAGCTGTTGTGATTGATCATGCTAATCACCTGCTATGCCTTTGACAGCTCCAAAAGTAATTGCTTTTCCGAATTTTAACTCCTGAAGGTGATAAACATAGTAGATATACGTATTTACTTAAGATCATAATGAGCCGATGCATTTACTGTCTTAAATAAAATAATAGTTTAAAAAAACTAAAAACACGCTTATCTGACCGTTTTAAGTGGGTCAAAATCACGCCCAAAGAAGTCGGTTACAAACAAACATACAAACAAAAATACAAAAAAATTGAATAATTTTATAAAATTAGTGTATTGTCATCGGTCCTCAATAAATCTACAAAGTTTCAACGAAATCTGGCCGTTTAAAGTGGGTCAAAATCGCGCCCAAAAAAGTCGGTTACAAACAAACATACAGGTGAAGCTAATATAAAGCGGTTAAAAAATACGTACCTTTCTACGAAAATCCGTATGCTAAAAGTTATCTATTCCTTTTTAAACAGACAAAAGAGAAATGCCTAAAGTACAGTCATAATATTCGAAAGTAACTTACAAAACAAAAGTGGCTCATCTCAGTAAAATAGAAATCTCTTTGAAATTAACACAAAATTGATCTGTAAGTGTGTCTGTTTGTGCTTATGGGATTGATATAAATAGCGGTTTTGCAAATAACTGGACTGAGAGCCGTGGCCGTAGCGAGATGCCAAGACGTGTATTCTGTAAAACTTAGATTACGGTACATCAAATATTTTATGATACCTACCTGCTTTGGTTATTTTACTTTGTTGTATAGGCGGATACAAATATTATATACGTTCAAATACGTTTATTATTATTACTAACCCAAACATTTTTTGGACTAGCTTTAGGATGTACTAAAGCCAGTCCAAAAAATGTTGATGAATGTTGTTAGATGAATGTTTAAGCATACTTTGAACTATAACTATTTTATAGTTATTCTTAGTTTTTGTACACACTAGATACAGCTTGGCATTTGACCAGCAAAGCGCGTAATCAAACGAATTAGCGACACTCTAGCCTAAGGTGTAGCGTGCCTAGTCTGGAATAACTGGCTCTCAAGAAGGCTGCCGGATCGCTGTTAGGTGCTTGGTGACAGATTTTAAAATTTAAGGGTGGTTGCTAGCCAGACGGGCGCTAAAAAATGCTGTAACACCATGCTATAGATTCCTCACTATTACTGTTTTCCTTCACCGAAAGTTCAAGATCATTGACGGATATCAAACTCACGTAGTTCGCGATGTAATTAAACGTATATCTGTAGTGTAATTTTAAGATAAGTAAACAGGAAAAACAAAGAATTAGAAGACCTTGTGGCAGAACCTAACATCATGGGCGAATGCAAAGCACATCGGCTCCGTTGGTTCGGCCACGTGGAAAGAATGGGAGAGGATCGGGCTGTGAGGCGAGCATACTTGGGACGACCAATTGGCCGACGTCCGGTTGGTCGTCAAAAGTATCGCTGGGAAGACCTAGTGCAGCAAGACCTGAGCGCACTTCATGCCACAGACTGGCAGGAGACAGCACAGGATAGAGAAAAGTGGCGTCTCTTGGTGTCGGAGGCCAGGATCCATTTTGGGGTTAGCGAGCCATCATAGTAAGTAAGTAATCAGGAAAACAAAAGACAGTCTTCTCGACTCAGTAACGTTTAAAGCAGCTTCCACTTCAATTATACAACTTCAAGATTTCGGGTTACCAACTACCATTTAGCATCCACATGAGGCGTATGTCATACAACTAGCACCTAAGCTGTGTCCACATTGTCGGCCGCTTATGTAAGTCGAAGCGTCTTCCACTTTCGAATCAAGTTTATTGACACGACTCGACAAATGCTCGGTTCACAGTTACATCGGACCGCTTTGATTGTTGACTCTCCCATACACACTGCCGCTTAAACTGTGGCTTTTACTATACTAACTAGCCCCTAATCTATGACTGGGATTCGTGTAATTTGATTATAATCTGTGACCGTTTCTGTACAAACTATTTAATAAGCTGTTGGTTTAAACTTACTGTTAAATTGTTAGAGACACTGATGGAGCCGCGTGATTTTATTCGAATGGCCGTTTCCGTTTTGAGTCGATATCGATTGAAAGTATCGAGTTGTATTAGTGTTGACGTGCTCAATATTCATATTACTTTTAGTTTGAGTTGTAATAAAAACGGCTAAATAAGTTTCTCATCATCACAAAAATATCTCTTTTGAGGGTTTCGTACCAAATAGATAAAAACGGGACCCTATAGCCTCCACTGTCTGTCTGTTTGTCACCAGGATGTATCTCGAAACCCGAAAATCTAGAAGGCAGAAATTTTCATAAGTTATTTATTTCCCATGCCGCTATAAAAACAAATACTAATACTAAACCAATGGAAATGTTAAAGGCAGCTGCCATACATCAAACGTGTCTTTTTGGCATTTTTAAAAGTAATGGTACGGAACCCTTCATGCGCGAGCCCAACTCGCACTTGACCATTTTTAATATATCTATCTATCTGTATATTGTTTATTACCTACTCTTTCAATCTGGCTATCCAAAAAGGTTAATAAGTTACCAGTTTCTTTGGTTATACCATATTCCAATTTTAACCCCAACACATTTTATAATCAAAGTATCAGTAATACATTATTTTGCTATACAAGAAGTATAATCATAAGTCTTAAGTGATTTCAATCAAAGAATATTTTGACTCCTTGCGTCCTTAACTCAACAAAACGTCTTAATTATCATAAACCATAATCAATTACCTGATCTATCGGCCCAAGTACCAATAGATGTTTGCTTAAACCCTATTCGTCTTTCCGAATTTACATAACCCCGTAAATTATTTACCAAAACTAACACTTAACCTATCAATAGAGCTATTAATCATTCTTGCCGCTAAAACTGTTAATAAATTAATCCGGTAACAATTTATATACTTGTATCGCGATGTTTTATGATAATTTTATGTATGGACCGCCTCCTACTGTAGTCGCGGGTTGGCGAGCATCGTTTGTGATGGAGCTGCCGACTGGAAGAAGAATAGGTTACAAATTAAGCCATTATATATATATTTTTTTCAATAAATAAATAATTGAAATATTTAATTTTTTTTGTACACATTTCAGACACGGCTGGTTAACCCCATACTGAACCATTTCTAGCTCGTATTATGGTTGCTAACACAACTGATACACTACGTATACATACATATATACTTTATATAGATACATATTTAACACCCAGACAGACAGCCAATAAATTTAGTTCAGCACAAAGATGTTGGCCGGAACCTTCTGATTGGCAGTTCGGCATGGTAACCATCATGGTAAAATATATATGTATGTATATGTAGTATATCAGTTGTGTCAGCTACCATAACACGAACTAAGAATGGTTCAGTATGGAGTTAACCAGCCGTGCGTGAAATGTGTCCTAATATTTATTTATTATTTATTTCATTTGTAGCGAAAAAACTGTCAGATTTTGCCCTTAGGTACCTTCCGCCTTACGGCAATTGCAATTACACATATAAACAGATAAAATACACAAAAAAAACAGAAGTGTGTATAAATCTATAACTGTTTGGTTTGAGCAGAGCGGAAGTGTTCAAAATCGTTAATTTCTCACGGTCGTAAAACAAAACGGTCTCTACCTTTCTTCGCTATGTGGTAGGTAACATTCATAGACATTTACTGTAACTGATTATAATACCATAACATGTAGCTATAACTCGGCTAGCTCAGGTGATCTGACGCGATCATCGAAGCTAAGCAACGGTCGATGCGGACGGTGTTTGGATGGATGGCCATTCACATGACAATCGTTTTTCAAGTGGCATTTTCAGCTGGGTGCTAAAGTGGGTCAAATGGCACGTTAAATTGTAGGTCCACGTTAGCGCCTAGATGAAAATTCCACTTGAAAAACGACAGTCTGGTGCAAGACAGGATCATTATGATACTTAGCGCGGGGCGCAGTGGATATGGCAAAACGTACAATAAGGCTAAGCTATACTTTAGTATTTAATTAGTTATCGTTTCACCCCTGTATTTGTGCTTTTTAAAATATTTGTATTTGTATGACCATCAATCCAAACATCGTCCAAATCAACCGTTGCGTTGCTTAGCTTCGATTCTTCTTCTTCGTATGAGCTAAATGACCAAGCTCTGGTGTCGAGAGTTTTCAAGCCGCCCGAAGACCTCTGACTTGGCTTAACGACTGCTTGTACTAAAAATGCCACTTTAAAAACGACAGTCTTAAGCATGGTCACCCATCCAAACACCGTCCGCATCGACCGTTGCTTAGCTTCGATGATCGCGTCAGATCACGGTAGCTAAACGAGCTACATGCTCAACAAGTAGTACAAGCGCTACAATGGTCAGTTAATTGTCAAGTTATAAAGTTCACGAGATTTCAATATGGAATTATCAATGTTGAGAAAAAAAAATCGCAGAGTCCACTGTTTTTAGACATAGTAGTTCTTATTGAACTTATATGTATGTATACTGCAGTAACTCTATGTAACGACACCGATGGGGATTTGCATTTTATGGCGTTATTGAGAGTGGTCGTTAAATGGAAAGAATGTATCATTGTATGGAATACAAGCTAAACCACCTAAAGCCAATTGATTTCGTCGCTTAAAAGAGTTTGTCGTTAAATCGAGTGATGTAACATGGAGTTTACACTGTATTTACAATTAGTCTTCACTTGTCGGTAAATTAATCTGCTTACTACAGTCATTAAGTTTTTACAGCCAGTAAATCTAGCAGTGTTGTTAAACGGTTACTTGCTTATAACTCTTGAAACATTTAGTATATCATAAATTATTTATTTTATTAAACTATACATATATATCTGTAGTGAAACAGGTATATGTATATTAATAATTTAACAAACCCGTGACCAAATTTATTGTGAAAGCCATCTTGGATCGGTAATGTTGTAATAGTTAATACCATTCATTTGATACCCATAGTAAGGGAGTTAAAAACAAATATGTAACCGATTTTGATTTTTAATAGGAATTTGTGGCAGCGGTCATATTGGGCAGGTTTTTATCAAACGTAGCAAAAAACACGTTTCGAAAAAAAAAAACTAAATCCCAATCGGTCCACCTGTTCGGAGGATACGATGTCACACGTAATAACGTCTGCTTTTCAATCAGACGGCCCCTGGTTCGATCCAGGCCACACCACACGAATGATTTGTTTTTCAAGTTATGTGTGGATCTGCTCTCGCTTTACGGTGAAGGAAAACATCGTGAGGAAACCGGCATGTTTGAGGACCATAATATACGAAAACGTGTCTCATCCGCTAACCCGCACTTGGCCAGCGTGGTGGATTATGGCCTATATCTCTCTCCTCGTGAGAGAAGGCCCCGAGTCCCAGCAGTGGGAACGTATAGTGAGCTGCTTATGCCAGTATAAGTTATTATTCTGTGCTTATGCATAGGTTTATGCTTGACCGCGAGTCTAATACTACTTGCATATTAATATAGTTAAAAATAACTTCTGTTTCTAAATTTAAAAACATTTAATTAATTGTCAATAAAATGTCTAGTACATACATAGAATGTTTGAACAGTATTTAATTTATAGCGGTTCATTGAACTTTAAATTGTCTGATAATAGGTAAGGTTGTTTATAGGGGTTTTATAGGCAACTTTTAGATTAGGAACACTTTAGAAACGTATTAAACACGGATAGGTGATGCACAAAAGAGGTTTGAATAGTAGCACATTGATAATTAATAAAAATACAATTCATGTCAGTTAAGCCAAATCAGAGGATCTTTGGGGGCTTGAAATACTCTCGATACAAGAGATAGGCTATTTAGCTCAAAAGATGCAGAAAAAGCTATTTTATAAAAGCAGGCGAATTGACGACGAGTAGTCTTTATACTGCCGTCTATTACCTTAAACGACGTTAGTCAAATTATTGATTAAGGTAACGGTATTTTAGTCAATAGATATTTTAGTTTATATATATAGATCTTAGTCAAATTACTGTAGCGCCTGTAGCTTGGCTAGTTTAGGTGATCTAACACGATCATCGAGGTTAAGCAACGGTCGATGCGGTCTGTCTTTGGATAGGTGACCATACACATGATTGTCGTTTTAAAAAAGTGTCATTTTCATCTGGCCATCAAATGAAACAAATTTTTCTAGCAGTACAGCGAGGAAATGCTGCAAGTCTGATAGGTACGCTTGGGCTTGGGGGTTTGACGTAGTCATTTAGACTTAATTTTATAAAATTTTATTATTTTTGGCACATGAAAGTTAGGTTTTGATGTGTGTAGTTTTTAATTTAGATCTGTTTATTTATTGAATTTAATATTTTATTGTAATATGACAAAATTGACTGATTTGTTTTATAATTTTCGTACAATAATATAGAACTGTGTCAGATAAATAAATTAGTAAAAAAACTTTATTACCAAAACGGCATTATAGTTAAAACATGGCAGTAGGTATAGCCTATTACGGTCACAGTTGCAATAATATACACGTACAATCACACAACATATATAAATAGTAGGTATCTGTCTGGCCTCAGACAGAGTATAATAATACTAATAATATCTAGGCGAGTGTATACACTTCACATGCTCATTGTATTAACGGCTATACCTAGTAAACTTACATATGCATACTCGTGCAAATACACAATTGTAAAATTGACTCTATTTCAAAGGGTTAAGGTATAAAATAGAAGAATATGAAGTGGCGTTATAGTTTGCGAGGTGGAAGCATGTTTGTAAAGTAGACTGTAAATCGTTAGTCACCGACATCGGTGCACATAGATTAGGTAAATCTGCAGAAGGTCATTATGCATGGGTTATATGTAACTAAAAAAAAAGCGAGTGTGGCTCGGTGGTAATAACGTCTGCTTTTTAATCAGATGGCCCCTGGTGCGATCCCGGCCCTATACCAATGACATGTTTGAGCATGTTTGAGGACCACAATATCCGAAAGACATGTGTCATTCACCAACCCGCACTTGGCCAGCGTGGTGGATTATGGCCTTTATCTCTCTCCTCGTGAGAGAAGGCCCCGAGTTCCAGCAGTGGGAACGTATAGTGGGCTGCTTATGCTTATGCTATATGTAACTTACGTAAATTTGGATTATGTGTAATAAGGATTTTGTGTAAAAAATTTAAATGTACTTTTATCTGTAGACTAAAAAGATCATTAAAATCATCATTCATTAAAATTGCACCATGTCCTAACTACAATGGAAACTCAATATAACGACACTGAAGGGACGGTGCATTTTATGCCGTTATAGAGAGTGGCCGTTAAATGGAGAGAATAGGTATATCATTGTATGGAATACAAGCAAAACCAACTAAAGTCAGTTATTTTCGCTTGGAGAGTTTGCTTAGAGAGTTTGTCGTTAAACTGAGTGACGTTATATAGAGTTTACACTGTACTTTGATACTCGTATAATGAAGAAATGTGAAGAATAAAATAGTTTTTTAACTTTATAAAAATTACAAAGTGCGAATCGAGCTCACACATCATGTTTCCGTGGCAATACGTATAAAAAAATCCAAAAAATTTAGTTTGTTGTATGGAATACCCCTTCCTTAAAAACTTTTATTCAAAGCATAAGTACATATTATTAAATATTCTGCTAACATTTTCAGTGTCTACCTTTAGCATTTGTTGCTATAGCGGCAACGGAAATACATAATTTGTGGCAACAGCTTTCCAGCTATAACGATGATTTGATGAGCTATTCAGCCTGGTGACAGACAAACGAACAGACAGACAGCGGAAGCGTAGTTAAAGGGTTCTGTTTTTACCATTTAGGTACGAATCCCCAAAAGTCCACAGTGCACAAACTAAATTCACTTCTGTCTCCTTAATCTTTGACAATCATCTCGAAAGCGTACCGTGCGTGTAGGCATTTACATAGATCGCGCCCACTGTACGCGTCGATTTTTGCTCAGATACCGCCATTACACGACCGAGTTACGTAGCGTCTACTAATCCAACCTTTTTGCCGCTCCCAAACAATCTAAGCCTCTAAACCATACCTAATCCGAACGTATTCCATCCTTATTCCGTTAACAAGTATTGGCGACAATGTATTACGGATGGAACACGTTATGATTCAGTATTTACAGATTCAAGGTTGGGTCGTGGTAGTGTAACCCGGGTTGCATCTTAATTTATCCAGGTAATACGGAATACAGGTTCTCGGACCGGAATCCGATTCGTGGTATACAGAGGTTAATAAAGCGCACTTGCTTTTTTACGACTTTTTGTTGTAATGAATAAAATAAAATTTTGAGCTTGAAACAATTTATGTTTAACTGGCACCGGTGGAGTTTTGGTGACGATTTTATGCCAATGTATTTGTTACTTTAAATGGACACAGTTTCGCACCTTGAAAACTTTTAAAGTTTTTACTTTTACAAATATTTTATTACCTTTTACAGTAGAAACTAGGACTAATTGTTGTTCTTAAGCATTCGGATATTCGAAAATCCGGATAATAGAAGATATGAAGAAAATCTTAAATTCGAGTTGGGATAATGCTCGTCTGATATTGTGGTCTTCAAACACCATCTGTCAGTTTCCACACAATATTTTCTTTCACCGTAAAGCGAGTGCAAATCCATACATACATTTGTTGTAGGGCTGGGATCAAACGAGGGGCAGTCAGACTGAAAAGCCGATGCTTTGCCAACTAGCTAAACTCGCCTCGAATGGTTTTAGACTCAGACAAATATTTCTTAAGTCGGTATATATTCCAAGAAATCAGTTGCACATAATTCTATACCCAAAAATATAATTGATGTTTTTCTATCAGACAAATACATATTTCTTAGGTTGGTATTATTTCTACATTCCAAGAAATCATTTGCACATAATTCTATGCCTAAAAATATCATGTTTTTCTACGGAATTCTACGAATAAAGTTGAGTTCTAAAAGGCGTTTTCTTAAAGCACCTGCAGTACTTAGACATCATAAGGTTTAGTTCTGGGAATTTTACTGCAGAGTGGTATTGTACGAGAAGAAAATATGAGCAATCATGTACGGACTTGCGTAACTTCTCGGAAAAGTCGATTTTAGATTGAGAAAATATGTTGACTAATGCGATATTGTACAGAGTTCAACCGTTCCATACATACCTAATTGCAAAGCTAAGCAAAGCGTCTGAACTTGCTTCAGAAGAAAGCTCTGTGTTTTTCACGAAATAAATTCTTTTTTTTTTACACGCTTTCTATTAGCTTCACCTATATGTTTGTTTGTAACCGACTTCTTTGTGCGCGATTTTGACCCACTTTAAACGGCCAGATTTCGTTCAAGTTGTAGATTTATTGAGGACCGATGACAATACACTAATTTGATAAAATTACGGTTTTCTATAAAAAGCGTGTTTTTAGTTTTTTTTAACTATTATCATTAAATAAACATTAACAATATTTAAAAAAAAACGGTCTCCGCCTAGAAAACGGTCACACTTACTTATAGTATTAAAAGTTGGAATGAGTCCAACAGTTTCGGTGCTTTCCGAGCACCATCTTCAGAGGCGCGTGTTTTACTCGGACTGTCGCCGACGAGATCCGCGCGAAGCTGTTGGACTCATTCCAACTTTTAATAATAAGTAAGTGTGACCGTTTCCTACGCGAAAATATTAAGATGCCTTACGTGAACAGTTTACAATGTTTAACATTAACAATATTAAAATTATACCCTCTAACGATAAAGCGTATCGGTAATACTAAAACTCTCCTGACAAACTTAAAAAACTTACTCATAATAAAAAGTTATTATAAAATAGAAGACTTTTTAAATGACGGAACATTAAAAAAATCAAATTAATTAAACATTAAACATGGTTTCTCATCTCCAGAAAATAATTGTAATGCCTTATGGATTATTATGTAACTGTAAAGTGACATAATATTGCAATAAATTCTTTGACTTTGACTTTGATTCTAGATCTGAAACTTGTAGCGAATTAAAAACAAATATTTGTTTTTTATATTATTCAACATCGTACTTATATAATAAATTCAAAAGTTGTGTGTGTGTGTGTGTATTTTTGTTACTTCTTCAAGCTCAAACACCTTAATTGATTTTGTTGAAATTTTGTATGGTAATAGATTAGACCTTGGATTAACAAATAGGCTACTTTTTATCCCGAAAACATTTCTGGTTTCCGTGAGATGCGTAAACAGTTTCAAAATCTATGTTATTCGTCACGCTTAAACACTTTGAACGATTTCTATCAGCGAACTAGAATAAATGGAACAGTAACTTGGCCGATAAAATGGTTCCACGCGTAACCGTAAAATACCGCGGTGGGCGGAGCAAAACAGCTACCCGCGCGCCCGCGTGGTGTCACGTGGTGTGGCACGGCACCAATCGCGTGCGAGCTTTGTGTCTGTGTGTTTCGTTGGGATAGCAGTATAATTGTGTGCTTAGATGGATCCAAATTCTTAGCAGTAATTGTATAGAGATACTCTTCCGTTTATTCTAGTACGCTGATTTTGATGAAATTTTATTTTTTAATTTGTTAAAAACCTACTGTTGTGCGGCAAGCCCTTCCCTCAAACATGTATGGTGCGGCTTAACTGAGTATAGTTGCTTTCTCTATAACAATAATATTTATAGATATAGTGCTCTATGTTGACAGAGCAAGCTTTCTGGTCTACGCTCGTAGCCTCGTAGTAACGTAGCTGTGATGACGTAAGAGCCCTACGAAAGCTACGCTTGCCACAGATTTCTATTGAGTCATACTATCATGACTATACCACACTTCACACATCCTAATCCTACTTCCAACTTAATACTATAAATACAGAACTTTATTAACCATTAACATAGGCAAGTCAAACTACAATAATTACATAATGGTGGCGATTCAGCGGCACACACGACTAAACTAAATTTAAAGAATCCCCGTCTCTTTTCATCTTAGGTGGCCAGAAAGAGACGACACGTTCTGAACCACACACAAAACAAGTAAAATTACGTCAAACATGAAAAATGTAAGCGATTTTAGAACGCACCCAATTGTATCAGCTCTAAATCTGACGTGTTTGACGTGATTTTAGATGTTTTGTCAATGGTTTAGATCGTACCATCTCTTTTTGGTCATTTATGACGAAAAGAGACAGAGCTACTTAAAATTTAGTTTAGTCGTCGTTCGCCACCATTATCTACTTAAAAATATTAGTTAGATTAAATTGAATAAACTTACAAATTATATTAAATAAATATTCTACCTCCATTAAATACTACACACAATAGAACTTGTTTTTCATTTCTATTAAATTAAAAAAAAACTACTTTTTACACGTGAATAACGATTCTGCAAGCTCCCTATTCA
Organism: Mellilla xanthometata; assembly: GCA_035578125.1. NCBI lineage: Eukaryota > Metazoa > Arthropoda > Insecta > Lepidoptera > Geometridae > Mellilla > Mellilla xanthometata. The sequence continues at coordinate 753,894 of JAPUBQ010000022.1, forward strand.
TATATTCGCTTAAACTATAAAAGGAATTACTTTCACAAAAACTCTTTATTTTCTGTTTAAATATAAGTACTACTAGTAAGATTTGTTTTGTTTTCTCTAAATGCCTTAGTTTATGTGTATGTAATGTGTTAGTGTATATATATGTTTGTTACTTATTCACGCTCAAACGGCTGAATCGATTTGATTAAATATGATATGGAGCTAGGTAAGATCTTGGATTAACAAATAGGCTTTTATTCCGGATTGACGCCGATAGACACCACAGGGCAAGGCTAGTATTTAATATATGTAAACTTTCCCTCTTTTATTAATCAAATAAATAGTAATTACTTTTTATCATAATGTATTTATAAATAAAAAGAAAAGTAAAAAAAATATAAATTGAATTTAATTCTATCATAAAACCAATAAATTTAGGATATATTTGAGGCGTCTACCAGTAGTTGTTATTAAGATCGAATAAATAAAAACATTAATTAGGTTTTTTAAATATTTTTCTATTCTATTATGAGAAGTGTTTATTGTAATAACGGCACCAGAAATCTGTAAAAAAATATACAATCAAGACAAGCGGACAGACTTTTAATGTATTTTAGTATTACGTAGTTATTACGCACTATTAATGCTAATTACTGAAATTATATAATACCCTTCAAAATTTCCGTTGACTTCTTGATGTGACGTTGCCAAACGATACAAAATGTAGTGTGCGACACGGCTGCACGATACACAGATAACGCTGTCTCGCTCTTACAACAGTAACCAACCGTCCAATAGCGCGCGCGGGCATTGCATCAGCTTATTCATCGAGCGTCCTTCGAACTGGGAACACGTGCAACCGATATTTTATAACTCACCGCAATGTCAAGACTAGACAAAGAGTACCAGCGAAATGTAGACGTAAGCACTTCAAACGATTCCTATTGGACCCAATTCGAGCTGGATTTAATTAGCTGCATACGAGACAAGTTCCCTATTATTTATTCAAATGTTGACGGTCTGAAAAGGCAAGAACGCGCCGGCAAGATTAGAGCTGCGTGGAAGGAAATTAGCAAAATATTTGAAGATGTGACCAGTGAGTTTGATTTTAAGTAAAATATTTTAGTTATTTTTATTTTGTTATTATTTTTCTTTTTTAGTTTACTAAATTTTCTTTTTTTCTATGATTTGTAAATATTATTCTTAAGTCCTGTAAAATATAATATAACTAGCTGACCCGGCAAACGTTGTTTTGCCTCACTTAGGGGTACAGCGCCATCTATTGATTACTTACTCAACCCAGTCGAAAGGTATCGACATCTGTTAGAATCAGTTGGAGTTAACAGATAATTGTGACTGTCAAATAATAACAGACAATAATTAGCAATAAATTGCGACTATAATTTGAGAACCATCCTATCTCTCAAGTTGGATCGAACTGCACATGGTGTGCGAGTTTTATTATAATCGGTTTAGTGGTTTAGGAGTCCATTAAGGACAAACATTGTGACACGAGATTTATATTTATATTAAGATTATTACTTATTTGTAATTTTTTATGTTATTTGTTTTTCTATGCTTTGTAAATATTATTCTTAAGTCCTGTAAAATATAATATAATATGTAGTACCTATTAATGCAGTAATAGCTTATATACATTTTATATATTTAGTGAAAAAGTGTCTAGCAGCTACCGTTATTGAAATATAGCAAAAATGTGTTTCAGTAAAATATTAAATTGTTTTCATGCGCTTTTATTTAATTTCCCGCTATATCTTGAATTGTATATTAATTGGTTTTGTTATTAGATTAGTAGAAAGTAATTACTTCAGGAGATTTTGAATCAATCGTAGTAAAATTTAGGGCTTGGTTACATATATGGGGGCTTTCTATGAGGTCCTCCTATATATGTATATGTTTCATTACGCTATCTTCCAAAATAAAATTAATTACAAAATGAATTTGATAGAATCAGCATAAGGAATTCATTTTCCAGGTTTCCATTCATGTGTGTTCTTTAATTTTCAGAGACACAGATTAGACAAAAATGGAATGACATTCTTGATAAATATTTCAAAATAAAGATATTTGATATTATTGAGCCTGAAGAGTCAAGAAATAAATACACCGACGGAACTCTAAGTTTCTTGGAAAATGTAAATCCGGAACTATTAATGCATAGTAATGAACCATCCTTAACTAGCTCTAAATCAGACAAATCCGTAGAAAACCAAAATAATGAGTCTAACGAGGATTATGCTTTGAAACTAAGGGATTTACTTCATGAAGAAATCGAGTTAAGTGATGATGATAATAATACAAGTTTGAAAAATGAAGAACAAAGCTTTGAAAATGTTGAAGATAATTCGAATCTAGAGAAGAAAACACCAAAATGGACTGAAGACGAGCTAATGAATGCCACTCGGCTGACTAAAGAAATGATTGATGAACTTATAATCATACATAAGAGGAAATATTATTTGTCCCCGGTACAAGGAAATAAATAAAATGATACGAGTACTAATATTATCTTATTTTATAATTTTTGGAAAGTCATTTATATCATGGAGAGTTTCCTCGATAAGCCAGCGTTTAAGTCGAGCTTTAAAGCCACCTAAACTCGTTTCATAGGTCACATTTTCAGATAATTTATTGTAAATGGTTGGGTCCAAAATATGTGTAATCTTAGTGGATTTGTGCAGCGTCTTGCTCACGTCCCTGAGTCGGTCCCTGTACCGAGTGTTCCAGGTGTGGTCAGCGCCGCGGGTTGAGTACGAGTCTAGGTTCATCCTAACATATACCGCCACCTGGAAGATCACAAGCGACGGCAATGTGAGGATGCCTAACCTCTTAAAGTGTGGACGGGCGGAGTGATCGCGAGGGATCCTGGCGATCGCGCGGACGACGCGTTGATATGATTTAGTAAAAAAATAACACCTGCACCAGTACAACAGATGAACAAACAAAAAACATGTTCTCCCACTGTAACATTGATTTACATTATATTTTATAGAAGAAGGAGAGACAAGCGGGCTCCTTAAACTTAAATTTTAACAATGATTTGTGTTTATGTTGAAATTAAACAAGAAAAATACAATTAGTATTACGTATCTGCAATTGCATCATTAATTTACATATACGAGTAGCATAAGCATAAGCAGCCCACTACACGTTCCCACTGCTGGGACTCGGGGCCTTCTGTCACGAGGAAAGAGATATAGGCCATAATCCACCACGCCAAGTGCGGGTTGGCAGATGACACACGTCTTCGGATATTGGGGTCCTCAGACAAGCTGGTTTCCCCACGATGTTTTCCTTCACCGTGAAGCAAATTCACATTAAACTTGAAAAACAAGTCATTAGTGTAGGTGGGGCCGGGATCGAACCAGGGGCCGTCTGATTGAAAAGCAGGTTGGATTTTTTAGCTAATCTTCTTTTTTGTACTAAAGGTACGGAAAATATATATCTTGTGAAAGTTTCTAGCTATTACAATATCTGAGCCTGGAGACAGCGGAGGCTTAGTAATAGGTTACGTTTTTACCTCTTAGGTACGGAACCTTCGAAAAAAAAAAACTAACTGGGTTGGCGCGTCGACCCGAATTGGATCTTGGCCTCCGATACTAAGAGACGCCACTGTTCTCGGTCCTGTGCCTTCTCCTGCCACTGCGTGACCTGAAGATTGCGCAGGTCCTCCTCCACTTGGTCTTTTTTTTTCGAGGGGGATATCTTCCATAAGACACCCAGCTACAATGGGGTGCAGCCGGATTATGTGGGATTTTTACCCACTAAAACCCTCTCGGTGCTCTGCCTCGATGCTTTATGGAGGGCTTCAGGTTCATCGGTGGAAACACACTGAGGCCCTCCTAGCTTTTGCTTGCAGCAACATCCACATAGGCAAAAAGAACTGCCAACCCTCCCGGGCCCAATTTAAATGGACTGTCGGAACCCCACTTCCGACAGTCCTTGAGCGTGAGGTCCCCGTCCAATCGCCCCCAATACTAGCCAGTGGACCGTCATTGGTAGCGATCAGACGGGGATGCGAAGGAACCTCCAGGACGGGGAAAAAGAGCACGTTCCTCCACTTGGTCTATCCAGCGAAAGAAAGCATCAATAAAATAAATAGTAAAGCGGAAATTGGCGAAGCATCATGTAACCCAGTTGATCTCGCTCGCTAGCCAGATGGAACGGCCGCACACTTCCTACCACCGTGACGGATCGAGACCGTCTCTCGGTTTCAATTGTTGTAAACTGGTTGCTTGCGACTTCATATTTGTGTTACCAAATTTCTCTGCCCACGGACAGCGTATGTACCGTAAGCGGTATGGTACAGAGATACAATCAAACGTACTTATTTCGAACTTTCTAGATCATTATTTCGTCGAATTTCGAAATGTTCTGTCTTATCAGTTCTGATGTGGTGACAAGTCTGAGGCGTTTTGGAACCTAATTTATTCATAATACTTCTATAACTGAGATTCGATGAGATTGGCGCGAGATAGACAACTTTGGTGCAAACTGGGGGAGACCTACGCTAATGAGGCGACATCAGCATTCCAACATTTGACATAATTTAATAATCACATTGACATTGACTCATTATAATTATACTTTTGACATCATTATAACTGACAAACTACTCTTTAAATAATCATAATTTGACTTAACAAAATATTATATATAATAAGATAAAGCGCATGTTAAAGAAGTAAGTAATCATAATGTAATAATGCAGATGAATAAAGGCTTTTTTACTTTTACTTTACTTCTATAACTATTATGATAGTATGTAGAATATTTTTATATACAGTGTAAACTCTATATAATGACACTGAAAGGACTGTGCATTTTATGGCGTTATAGAGAGTGGTCGTTACACATAACATTTATGTATTGCATACAAAAACTCTTACTCAGTTCATCTACTTTTTTACAGCTTTTACTATATTTTTTCATTCTAAATCTGTGTGTTACTACGTTAAATGGGGAGAATGTATCATTGTATGGAATACAAGCTTAACCAACTAAAGCCAATTGATTTCGACGCTTTAGAGAGTTCGTCGTTAAATCAAGAGACGTTACACGGAGCTTACACTGTATTTATTATTCTTGTTTTATTATTACTGTCCTTCCTGTGGTTGCCTGGAAGAAACGCTTTTAGCGATATTGTATTTATTAGCAAATTATTACATAACAAGAAAAAAACAGAGGTGGCCTAATCTCCAAGTAATATTGTATTGTATTCTCTTTGTCTAAACAAAATGTTAAACACGCAATAGAACCAACACCAACCTGTGATTAAAAAGATAACCTCTCATCCAATCTCCCCTAAACGCGTTCGGCGTCAGATAACGCGGTACTAGGTAAATATGTCCCGTGATAAATGCTTTACTTACCTGTCGCGACCGCAATGCGCGCTTTAATAATAACCGTGATATTGCGATGATACGGACTGGAAAAACTCGTTCCGCGGATGTCGATATCCTTATAGACCCACCGGTTGAAACGATTCTCGAGCCGCAAACCGTTCTGTGCCTTATACATTGCGTGGACACCATCGATCTGAACAAAGACGATTGAGCGCAACACGCATTGTATCGCGTTTGTTGAGTAACAATCGATGCTTGTTTTGTGGATGAGCGGCCTGGATCGAGTATAGTACGCTGTTGGTGAGTGGCTTTCATTCATACCGCCTCGAGCCAGGTTCCACGCGAGATCTCATCTTCCAATTACTGACTACCATTCGTGTGCCGCGCGATGCGATTTTTGTCATTGTCGTCAATATTCGCCAGTCAGATGTTTTTGGAAATGGCTTTCAGGCTAAAAGTAGATATCTTGTCTACCTGTGTATGTATTTTGGATGCAATACTGTATAAGAAGCTACTGTATAAACAGTTTTACAACTGTTATACAGTAACTAATAACTGCTATACAGTAAACTGCTTATACAGTAGCTTCTAGTGTAAGAATTTTCACGCCAAGCTACTTTATAGTTTTGGTATAAGTTATAACAATAGACAAAAACTATATCAGTCCAACTCAGTGGTTCTGCAGAATATTTCAACCAAGGAAATCGTATAGAAAAAAAATTGGCAAAGTGCGAGTTGGGCTCGCGCATGAAAGGTTCCGTACCGTTTTTGTATGGAAGCCCCCCTCAAATATTTATTTTATTGATACATATATAGCAAAAAAACACGAAAAATCAAGTTTACTGTATGGGGACCCCCCTTAATATTTTTTTATTTTCAGTATTTGTTGTTATAGTGGCACAAGAAACACATATCTTGTGAAAGTTTCAGCTTTCTAGCTATAACGGTTTCTGAGATACAGCCTGGAGACAAACAGACAGCGGAGTCTTAGTAATAGGGTCCCGTTTTTACCTATTAGGTACGGAACCCTTAAAAAACTCTTAAGTAGTTTGCACATTCGAGACTTATACCTACTAGGGGTACATAAAGGTAGATAAGATGGTATCTACTATAGCAATTTGTAGATGTAAAGGTGCATCGTGCCTCATCTTAACTCTAAACCATTGTTATGAAACAAACTAAAGTGGAAGGATTCTCATAAGCACCACTTACTGAAGGTAAGTTTCGACATATGAACATTTTGGAGGGCCAGTCGATTTGGCGAAGCATTGTGCTGGTGTATTACACAAACAGTGCGGAGCGCAATCGCTCAGTTTCACAATCGCGGGGTCGTCGACCGGCACCAATACCTAAATTAATTTTCTTTTCGGCCCCGCGCCGCTGCTCATTGTTCAATTTGTGACTACGATTTCGGAGCACCGATGTGCTGTTTGGTGACACGCTCGTAGAAAGTAATCTCTAAACTTGTTTACCGCCTGTGATACATTTCGCATTGAACCTTTCTCCGTACACGCGGCGCTCGCGGTGGAATCAAATGAGGCGGGTAAAGGTTCCTAGAGGTCACGCCGAAGCTGCGTGCGCGACACTTCTATATAATACGAGAATGCCAACCAAAAGGTTCCGGCTTCGATTCCCGGCACTAGCAATATCTTTGTGCCGAACTAAACTTTTTGGCTGTGGGTCTGGGTGTTAAATATGTAGGTATCTATATAAAATATGTGTGTATGTATATGTAGTATATCAGTTGTGTTAGCAACCATAATACGAACTAGAAATGTTTTAGTATGGGGCTAACCAGCCGTGTGTGAAATGTGTCCTAATAATTATTTATTTTATTACATACACGTACATAGTAGATAGAAAGATAAACTCTTTATTATTGCTTCCTCTTGTGGCCAAGCTCTGGTGTCGAGAGTACTTAAGCCTCCCGTAGGCCTCTGACTTGAATTAACGACTGCTTCTACTAAGACTAAAAGCCGGTACCTACAATTTAACGTGTCATCCGACTTACAGTAGCGCTCAGAAGAAAATGACAATCATGTCCATGGTCATCTATCCAGACTCCGTCCGCATCGACCGTTGCTTAGATTCGATAATCGCGTTGCCTGTAAAGTCGGTTTTACGGGCGAAGATTTTACGTGACAACGTCTGCCGCGTGCTGCGCGCGCGGCAGACCGATCATAGTTGAGTGGGAGAGAGACGCAAGGCATTCGGCGGGCCTCTCTCTCGTTCGGTGACTCATCGTAACGTTACCGGGCGTTACACTTTTTTATAAGTGACTCCCAGTCGCAACCTAATTTAAGACGTTGTCACGTCAAAAAAATATTTGTTATGTAAGTACTATAGATTCAAGTATCTGCAATTAAGATTTATTATTATTATAAAGTATACATATACAAAACTAAGAAAAACAAAACTTAAAACTAGTGATACAAATAGCGACCTCATCACTACATTGCCCTCAGAATACAGAAAGTACCAGAAGCCGCGTTCATCTGTATTTGCGAGCTACACGCTGTGTCCAAAAATCAAAACAATGCCCCCCGCCCGCGTCACTTCCCACCCGCGTAATGTTCTAGCTCAGGCATTATGTGCCCGTTTTTAGGGTAAAATTTGGGAGTCCAGGAGGTGAGATACTAATAGCATAAAAATTGTCCTAATCTTTATTATAATTATGTACCTACCTAATTGTCTCAAGAAATTGATATATTTATTGAATTTAATAAAACGCTTTAGAAAAAAATAACGCTTTAGAAAAAAATACATTTAATTTCCTTTTTGCTTAGTAAGCTTTTTATAATATTGTCTCTTAGAATTTGAACTTAGTAACAAAAATTTAAATTTAGATAAATGATGAAATCTTATGTCTAGGTATTTTTCATAGATACTAACATACTATTTAATAGGACTATTTGGTTATGTACACACAGGCTGCTCTGATGTTTTATACTTTCTTTTTTCAAGTCGGTTATTTTATATTAAATTAATTATTAATATTCTACAATGAATAAAAGCCCTCAAGAGGTAATAAAAAGAAGGGTAAATCAAAACTCTTATACTGGCAACACTAACAAGATGGATGCCTCATTATCTATGACAATTGAAAACATAGAAATGTATTCAAAGTTGATACCTAAATACGATACTTACACGTGAAATGTGATCCCATCCTGTTTCTTTTATAGACCCGCTGCATTTTATAGGTAGGAACGACATAAGACGACATAATTTAATTAAATTGGTACAGCGTCGTACGTCCCGACGGTCACAGAGTGACTGATCGGTCGCGCGTCAAACTACTCCATTTTGGAGCAGTTTTAGTAGCCTCAGTTTTAGGCGCGCTCACGGTTTCTGGTTCTTTCTGTATTCTGAGACATTGCCATACTACATTATAGTATGGCATTCTACGTATAACATTTTCTAGGAAGTCGCGTAACGTAACTCTCGACCATTAGGAAACAACGCAGCCTCTTAATGTCGAATAACAATACATTTACTTAGGCGTGTGCACGTGATTTTAAATCAGTAAGTTATGATAGCACCAACCAGTCGTTGTTGCTCAAACACACGAGCATGACATTTTATAACTGTAACAAGGTCAGTTTCCGTTCTTGTTGGGGAATTATTTATCTGCTTATAGGAGGGGAGCCCACGATGCTAAATACTTAGTCAGGTCATAAGTTCTGTCACACAATAAAAACTTTTGAATTTTCATTGCTGGCCATAAAAAAATTATTGAATTCGAATTCCCAATTTTTCATGAAAATAAAAATATGTACTTTTTAGAATTTTTCTCATTTTTAAATATAGAATGGACACTTAAAGAAGACCGTGTCGGGGTTATTGCATTGCATCGTTGCGGTTACGCGCCGACTCAGATTTTTGAATTACTGTAAAATTTGAATATAACCAAAAGACTCGTTTATCGTACCATAAAACGATACAATGAAGACTCTAGTGTAGATGACAGATCAAGAAGTGGTCGACCTCACTCTGTTAGGACTCCAGCAGTGATAAAAGCTGTGAAGGCGCGAATTTAAAGAAATCCCATACGTAAGCAGAAACTGTTGGCCCTTTAGATAGGGTTAAGCAGGACCACGGTGAAAAGGGTGTTAAATGAAGAGTTAGGGCTTAGGGCATATCGAAGAAAAACAAAACATCGTTTGGACGCTCGTTTAATGGACCTGAGACTGAAGAGATGCCGCGCTTTGTTGAAGCGGTACGCAGGAAAAAAGCGTCGGGAAATTCTTTTTTCGGATGAAAAAATTTTCACCTTTGAAGAGAGCTACAACAAACAAAATGATAAGGTGTATGCACACAGCAGTGAAGAAGCGAGCGACCGTAGTCCACCTGTCCAACGAGGTCATTTTCCATTCTCGATCATGGTTTGGCTGGGAATCTCTTATTGGGGCTTAACTGAGGTACATTTTTGTGAGAAAGGCGAAAAAAGGAATGCAGTTGTGTATCAAAATACAGTCCTCAAGAACCTTGTGGAACCTGTTTTTCATACCATGTTTAATAACAGGCCCTGGGTATTCCAACAAGATTCTGCGCCAGCCCATAGAGCGAAAAGCACCCAAGACTGGCTGGCGGCGCGTGAAATCGCCTTCATCCGACACGAAGACTGGCCCTCCTCCAGTCCAGATTTGAGTCCGTTAGACTACAAGATATGGCAACACTTGGAGGAAAAGGCCTGCTCAAAGCCTCATCTTGATTTGGAGTCACTCAAGGCATCCTTGATTAAGGCAGCCGCCGATATTGACATGGACCTCGTTCGTGCCGCAATAGATGACTGGCCGCGCAGATTGAAGGCCTGTATTCATAATCACGGGGGTCATTTTGAATAAACTTTATTACCATAAGAATATATGTTTTATTAAGTTCATTTTGATATATAAATGGTTACATAAATATTAAACATGTCTAAATTATCTCATATTACACATCTGACAGAACTTATGACCTGACTAAGTATGTACTTACTCGAGCGCGTTTGGAGCTATGTAGATATTATAACATGAAAAAAAAACTGTATGAGACCCATCTTGTCCACCGATGGAGGGCCACCAGGCACTTTTTAAAGTCTTATAAATGTTAAGCCATGTTTTTCTTAAATTATGTTTGTGTTAATTCTCTCCTTGAAGATAAACCTACAAAATTGGTCGTTACTGAGCGTCAAAGTTTGAACGTTTCATACCCTCTCACTCCCAAGTGTTACATTTGAATAGTCAGATTTTTTTAAATATACACTCTTATGGACGTTAATCAATTCATCATCATCATCATCCACAGCCCTCTTTATCCCACTGCTGGGTATAGGTCTCCTTCTGCATGTGCCACCTGTGTCGATCTTGTGCAGTCCTCGTCCAGGTAGGACCTGCGATTTCAGTGATGTCATTAATTAATAATTAATCTTTTAATCAATCGCATTAGCTTAATCTGACAATTTGGAGTATGTCTGCCTTACAACTTTTTTTTTCAATTGTTATTACGGACAAACCCACCAATGGGGAAAGATTATACTTGGTGGGGGTACTCAAAATAGTTTAAGGTATCTCCCATATCTTAATCTAGCTACTGACACCAGCGCCATTCAATTATCTTAATATCACGCTGACTATATACATGTGTTTTATAATTTTGTTATATTATCTTGTAATTCTATTCTTTATTTAGTTCTTGATGTATATTCGTGCAGTAATTTTGTCTCTGTTATATCTTGTAGTCTTATCATATTAATTTGTCACAATAAATCATTTTCTTTCTTTCTTTCTTAATCTGACGCGCTCGAGATACTACAAAAATCCCCTCTTGGGCTCCCCTACTACTGGTACTACATGGTCAAAATGAAGAGGTTTGATGGATACGAATGTCAGAGTGAAGGTCGCCTATCGATTTTTGTATCCGTTGTTTAAGCGAGCGGTGTGAGTGGAATAAACAAACAATGCAGCCAAGGTATCGATTGTTTGAAGTACGAGTACGTATTTGAAAGTTTATCCCTAAATTGTATCTTTATATTTAGGGATCGAGTTGGTTGAACGTTCTTTTGCCCTTTCTATTGGCTCATGAAATATGAATGAAAGAGTTGAAATCCAGACAGAGTAATCGTCCTTTGTAACCAAGTTTAGATTAAACTGGTCGCTTTAAAAGCGAGTGTTCTGTGATGGATGCATTGTATTATTTGGTTAAGAAAATAAGATAACTAAGCTATTGGTACGTATGTACCAAGATGTTATAGCAGTTTTTGAGTAGGATTAAATTAATAAGATTTTGGATGGATGATCAAAACCTTTCGATGGTCTGGGTGTTAATATGTATCTATATTAAGTATGTACATCCGTTGTAACGTTGTAAAAATAAGGGTGACATTGTAACGTTATAAAGATAAAGTTATGAAAGATTGATTAAGGAAACTTACCGGGATATACAAAGCCGGAGGAACAAAGAACCTTTTGTGTCAAGGAACGTTCTTTATAGCTGATTGGTATTATGTTGTGTGGTGAAAATAAAACAAGGTTTTGTTACATTAATTAATACAATATAAATTTATTTTGAACTAAATTAAATTTATTAAAACTACCTTGGTTAATCTTTGGAAAAATATTGGCAATACATGCTACTGATAGAAAAAGATGTCTACAATGATGTTATACATATAGTGGAGGCCTTATTCCACATTATGCTTTGAGTTTATGCAAATTAAGCCGAGCGTCCTCGGGGCTATGTGCCTAGGTTATAATTTAAGGTTAGCGCTTAGTTTAACAGAATGCTTCTCTAGACATAGTAGTGGCGAACGCCTTATATCAATTATTATCCTCATTAATAAATACAGATGCTATGGATCTCCAATGTAACTATCCGTCCTATGGAAGTGTCGGAGCACATGGGGTGGTGTGGTCACTCACAATATTTGAGGTTATTATGATGGTGAAGGACGTTCCAAATCGATTCAGTTAAATTATATAAATATTATATAAATACCGACGCTCGGGTGCAGGTCCGTTCGTCACGCCGCAGGCGCAACGTGGCGACTCGCCGACCAGGGCGGGGTAGGTAGATGCCAGCGGATTTTTCCGCGTGGAAAACAAATGCAGGACGGGGTTCCTCGCGTACAGCGGGGCAACGCCAAGGCGCTCAATCAAGCCGTCAGGGGGAAGCAGCAATCGTCGTCGTCAGGGCTCAAAGGGGCTGGAGGGCATTATGGCCGGAACGAGGAGGCCCGCTGCGGAAGATTTTACAAAAGCAGCGGTTTAAGAAATATCCCGCGAACAATAGTTGCAAGCAATCTATCGGGCCAATCTAATCAATGCAAACTCACCTTTCTTTTCTTTGGTTTTCGGGAATGCAGTAGAAGCCTTGTCAGGAGACCGGCCTTCCGTTTAGCGCGGGACGCCATTTTTGATCTTAGCAATAGACAAGCAAATATTTTCCAACCTATATGGTGCGTTCACACAGTACCATTCCTAACTACAAATTTATCGGTTTCTCAAACGCGAACTGATCGCTTCCATAAAGCAGTGTGAATCTCCTCCCTGAATTTTAACTGTCAGTGTCAAAATTTAGTTGTTACTGTCAAATCTCGGAAGAGCCAATATAGTCACTACATTGCAAGTTATATTTGTTTATTCTAACAATATTCTAAGCAAAATACGATAGTGGAAATATAGTGCCAATTAAAATATGATTGTGGAGTGATTCAGTTTATAGTGATACGAAACTCCTACGCATCGATAACATGCAGTGTCCGCGACTGTGTGTCAAAACTCCAGTCGGGAATGCCGGACACAAATTATAATGTATTTATTATTTGCAGCGGAATAATAAGGGATGCAGTTGGTAAGTAACGTACTACGTTACACCGTTGTGTTAGCAACCATTATACGAACTAGAAATGGTTTAGACTGCTTGTACTAAGACTATTAGTCTTAGCTGGGACCTACAAATTAACCTGTCATCGTCGTGTCGTGTGTCGTGATACGTGGCAGTGTCCAGATGATATGCCACTTGTTAAAAGACAGTCTTGTGCATGGTCACCCATCCAAAGACTGTCCGCACTAACCGTTGCTTAAACTCAATGATCGCGTCAGATCACCTTAGTTAGACGAGCTACAAGCGCAACGATTTTTTTTGTATTAGAACACATTTCACACACGACTGGTTAGCCCCATACTAAACCATTTCTAGTTTGTATTATGGTTGCTAACCCAACCGATATACTTACATATACGGGTGTCATATGTGCATACACACTTTATAAACTCATGATACATATTTAACACCAGGTCAACAAATTTTGTACAGCACAAAGATGTAAGCCGTGCCGAGAATCGAACTCGAAACCTTCTGACGGGCAGTCCGGCATGGTAAACATTACTAGATTAATTAATTTATTACTGAGGACTTATGACTACACTATTTGAGGTCGTCAAAATCATATCATTATAATTTTGTACTTACGGTAATCAGCCGCACCAACGGATAGGTAGGTAGGTAGGAGTAAGATCCGATTGCACCCATTTCTCAGCCGAAGATTGTGCGATTACCAAAGTGTCGTTGCTTCGCTTTCCCATCGCTGCGCTCGCGTCCATCCAAGGAGTGGCTACGTGATCCGAAGCTTGCGACATTTTGACAATACGCCAGTTTACGTAACAGCGTACTCTCAGTTACTAACTATGCAGTAAGCTGCGCCGGTTGGTACGCCGTGCATTCTTCGCTTTTTGTTCCGGGATGATAAATGAACTAGAGACGCTTTTGCACCAGTTTTGTTTGTCACAAAATATCTAAACTTTCTGTGTACCGCCGCGAGACTTCACCTACTTGTGTAATCGTACTTTTTCTTATTATGCACTGGGTTGTTCTACTTTTGTCTGTTAACTTTATTTAATGAGTTGTCAGCTTTTTGTTTTGCGAGTTAATTCCGTAAAGACGTAAGTGTACCAATGAGTTTAAAAAGTATATTAATAAAGTTTGTGTTCATTTGTGTAAAGGTAATCAATATTAATTTATAGATAATGGAAATCCTAACATAGCGTTTTTTTACTCTTATTGGGTTTGCGCTTGATCGCAATTTACTTGTTGTAAGCGATATTGCGATCTAAGGTGGAGCGCGCTTGCCCAGAAGGTTCACTGGTTCACTTTTTCCATATAAATACATATGTATTTTTGAATTAACTATACTAGTTTGAAATAATAATTTTTATGTTTATTTTTACGTGCCTATTGTTACGATGTGTGATAAAGGTAAAAAATATCTCTGATTTTTTTTATTTGTTAATCATAAACACCACACTAACAAGATGAAATTTTCATAGCCACTGTTTATGCTGTCGTCTATCTTTGACCGATTTTTATCAAACATAACTTAGAATGTTCTATTATAGGCCTTTTAAACACAAGAAATCGAAATTGGTTTATTCGTTCAGTAGCTCAAAAGCCACACACACACACACACTTATAGACACATCAAACTTATAAAACCCATCTTTTTACGTAAGGTTCCAAATAAGGCAGTGACAAACCAACACCTTATCAATATTATTTTTAAAATGTAAATCTGCCAAAAACGTACGAGCTGGCAATGTCGTAGTACGTAATTAAATTCAGATAAATAGAATACTAGTAGCTAGTTGTTATATAATAACATTTAATAAGAAATAGTTTATAACCTAGAGTACCTAGACGTAAGTTTTTAAAAGGCCCTGTTAGCCTAGTAAAATAATAAATAAATAATAATAATAATAATAATAAATATTAGGACACGTTCACACACGGCTAGTCGGATGGGGCTGGCCCCATACTAAACCATTTCTAGCTCGTATTATGGTTGCTAACACAACTGATATACTACATATACAATACATACATATTGTATATAAATACATATTTAAATCCAGACCAACAAATTTAGTTAAGCACAAAGATGTTGACCGGGCCGGGAATCGAACCCGGAACCTTCTGATTAGCAGTCCGGCATGGTAACCTTTACGCCAACGAGGTCGTCGATATTAAGTTAATGTTGTGTAGAATAAGAACGCTGTTCTTACATGTTATATTAATAATGTAAATAAAGTACTTACAAATTTAAATTAATAATAAAAGATTATTATATTCACACAGTTAGTTTAGCTCGTGTTTAGTTAGATATTGCCTGATGTTAAAGATCAGAACATAACGATTGTGACAGATCATAAAGCAAACACGTCAGGTGAAACTAGTAACGTACGTTCGTTAATTTCCTATTCAAGTTAAATTATTAGTTCCATGTGGAAATAGGAAATAGTGCGGAGCGCTACTAGAAATAATATAGTGAAACTTTCTCCGTTGTATTTTTTTTTTTTTACACACACGGCTGGTTAGCCCCATACTGAACCATTTCTAGCTCGTATTATGGTTGCTAACACAGCTGATATACTAAATATACATACATATTATATATAGATATATATTTAAAACCCAGACCCACAGCCAACAAATTTGGTTAAGCACAAAGATGTTGACCGGGCCGGGAATCGAACCCGGAAACTTCTGATTAGCAGACCGGCATGGTAATCTTTACGCCAACAAGGTCGTCAAACGTAACCTTGACGTGAACGGGCTGGCGACTGACACACGTTACTGCTAGGAGAATATTATATTGTGTATTAACCCTTAAATGGACAATTGGTGGCGATTCAGCGGCACACACGACTAAACTAAATTTAAAGAAGCCCCGTCTCTTTTCATCTTAGGTGGCCAGAACGAGACGGCACTATCTGAACCACAGACAAAACAACTAAAATCACGTCAAATGTAGAAAATATAGGCGACTTTAGACCGCACTCACTAGTATCGCCTCTAAAACTGGCTGCACGTTTCATATTTTTTTCTTATTTTTCTTTTTTCTATATTTTTTTTTCTTTTTTTTTTGACATATTCACTCACGGCTGGTTAGCCCCATACTGAACCATTTCTAGCTCGTATTATGGTTGCTAACACAGCTGATATACTACATATACATACATACATATTATATATAAATACATTTTTAACACCCAGACCCACAGCCAACAAATTTAGGATGTTGACCGGGAATCGAACCCGGAACCTTCTGATTAGCAGTCCGGCATGGTAACCTTTACGCCAACGAGGTCGTCAATTACCATCCATCTTAGCCGTTTACATTAAACGGCTAAGATGGTTTTCCTGAAATTTGGTATAAGAATTGCTGAGACTTTGGATTAACACACAGGATACCTTTTATCCTGGATTAAAGTGGGTAATAGCTGAGCTAGATAATTCTTTTGAGCGACAATTATCAATTTTAAAATTATACGCTTCGTTATTTACAAAAAGTAGCATTTGTTTTTATTCCTTCATAACTTAGATGCATACTACAAATTTTATAACGACAATTATTCAAAATAATAAAACTATCTAGTGAATTTGACTTTCGTGTTTTGAAACTCTTTACACCTTCCGTACACCACGTAATCGCATGTGGCAGCGAAACGACTAAATAACTGTAAGTATGGCAACGTCTCGCATGTGTTGTCTCGCTCTACTCTATAGCTAGATGTAATAGTTGCGTCCTTATCGGCATTGTATCGCAAGTTACTGCGAAATGGCCGCCACACAGACGCAGCTGATTCGCTAGTGGAGTTTCGCATCGCAAGGCGTCACCACGCGTTTCGTCGGCGAGGACAGAATTTCGCAAAATGAATGTCGAAAATATTGAAGAATTATTGAATTTGATTCGAAATTATCCCGAGTTATATTTAGTTGGGCATGCTGATTACAAAAAAGCATACAAAAAAGAGGTGGCATGGATGAAAATTCAAGAAGAGATGGGGATAGATGGTAAGAATTTATTATTTATTGTTTAAATTTCCGTTTTTAATTTATTTACGACCTCTTTGGTGTAATGGTTACCATGCCGGACTGCCAATCAGAAGGTTCCGGGTTCGATTCCCGGCACGGCCAACATCTTTGTGCTGAACTAAAATTGTTGGCTGTCGGTCTGGGTGTTTAATAGGTATCTATATAAAATATGTATGTATGTATATGTAGTATATCAGTTGTGTGAGCAACCATAATCTACGAACTTGAAATGGTTCAGTATGGGGTTAACCAGCCGTGTGTGAAATGTGTCCCAATATTTATTTATTTAATTAATTTATTTTTTAAATAAAATAAAAATATAAAAAAATATTTACCACAGAAAAACTTTTAAACATTAATGTTGCTAATACATGTTATGTTTTATTGGTCACCAAAAATAAACATATGATTTATGAATTAAAAAAAAATATCTTATCAATATGAAAAAAAAGTGGTTCAAAAAAATTAATTTAATTTTTTTATCAGTTTTATTTCAAAAGTTGTTTTTCATTATTATGATTTATCGTTTATGATTCATAACGAAAAACGGTAAATTCAAAAGTTTTTATTTTATCATCGTCTTAACCGAGATTTTTGTAAAATGATTCATAAAAACTCAATAATCAGTCCCTTTCCATCAGTCCATGGACATCTATGTAGGTATGTAAATTTGTTATGTGAATCAACTACAGCAAACATCACAGTAGAAAATAGTTTTTCATAGCAATAGAATAGTGAGCCGCTTTTAGGTGGAGATTTACTCATAATAACAATATGCTTGCCATCAATGCTTCCAAGGCAGTTAGGGAAACCCTATATTGTTTGAAATGCATCTACTATTTCCAACCATGATTTGTGTAGTAGTAGTTTAGTAGACGGAACTGGGATGTACTCTAGTTGTAATGTTTTCCAAATTTGTTCACATTCTTGTGTTACTATCTTTGGAATATTACACCCATCCAAACGATAAGAGAAAGATATTGTTGTGTATGTCTCAACAGTTTCTAAAAACCTGAAAATATTGTTACAGCTAAAATTCTGAAGGCTAAATGGAGAAATCTAAGGGACACATATAAAAAATATAAACAGGGCCAGCAACCAAACAGCGGACAAGCAGCGAAGAAACTTGCTAATTGGCAATGGGCTAGTCAAATGTCGTTCATAGATTCTTCCACAAATTTAAGTCAAACCGAAATAACACTGGAAACCAGTGAAATAATACAGGATACAAGCATTGTATCAACAGAGAATGACAATAAAGATGTTATTAAAGCTGAAATAATTGTTGAACCCGAGGCAACTGAGAGTAATCCAAGACATGAAGAAATATCCCGAAAAAGACGACATGTAAGCAACAACGATCCCACTGACAAAATTATAAAATGTGTGAAGACTAAAAAACCGGGAGCTTCAAGCACAAACACTGCAGAAGATCTTGTCAAAGTAGCATGTGACAGAATCGACATGGAATTTTTAGGTTATGCTAATACTGTCAAGAAGTTTTCTTTACATAAACAAGCTGTTGTTAAACTCCAAATAACAAATATTATAACTCAGGCTCAACTGCAAGAACTTGATAATGACCGAACAAATTCTAGTTAAAAGTACAAAATAATAGTAATTCTTGAAAATATACAAGAATATTATAATTGAAATGTGAAAATATGAACTCATTAAAATTTAATAAATACTTACCTTAAACAAAGTGCCCGTCTTTTTTTGTTGAAATAGCCATCCTGTAGTTTGAATTTTTCTTTTAATATGAGGTTCAAGAAGATTGTGTAGGTAAATTCAAAAGTTTCCGGATTCATTTGGAAATATGTATAGAAACGATCTTCATGTGATTGAAGTTCTAAATATAATAAAACTTATTTCTTGAACTTCCGAAGTTTCGTCAAATAACATAACAGATTAACTAATTAATATAACTGATTTTTTTAATGTGTCGGTTATACTTTTCAATCTTTGAGATCTTGTACTAAGACTAACAGCCGGGACTTTCAATTCAACGTGCCTGATTTAAAATACAGTCTTGTGCATTGTCAACCGTCCAAGGTCTGTACCGTTGCTTAACCTAGATGATCGCGTCAGATCACCTTAGCTAGTTGAGCTACAAGGTCTTAGTGAGGCCCTACTTATAAAAATTGACGATGAAGAATTTTCCCAAGACACTGTGCCCCAAATGGTCGCTATTAACCACATAGAAGATTCCTATTCGACCACCATGCTCCAAGTAATTATCTCTTAGAAAAATGGTAATGTACATCAGCCGTAGAAGAATGTGGTAATTGTCTATTGCGCCGTCGAAATGAAAGTAACAATCGCTTTGAAACTGCTCGATGGAGGGTAATCAAATCGGGTCGGTTGCACAATGGAGGCAGATGGAGAAACAAAACAATATCGGTGGCGATTTAGACGTACACACGAATAAATTAAATTGTAAGTAGCACTGTCTCTTTTCATCATTAGTGACTAGAAGGAGATGGCACGATTTTAGCTATAGACAAAACAACTAAAGACACGTCAAATATCAAACCACTATTGAATGACACACTTGTACATGGTCAAAAAAAATATAAATTGACGACCTCGTTGGCGTGATGGTTACCAGACAGCCAAGAGGGTCACGGTTTCGATTCCCGGCACGGCCAACACCTTTGTGATGAACTTAATTTGTTGGCTGTAGGTCTGGGTTTCAAACATGCATCGATACCAAATAAAGTATTTATAATGTAAGTATGTTAGTATGTATATGTAGTATATCAGCTATGATTATCATAATGGTTTCATATCACAGCGGAAGTACAATAGATATTTCAGATTTTCTTCCATCTACAATGGATTTCCGCAAAGTATTGCTTAAGTCGATATACTTTATATACTTCTTGGTTAGGTATATAATTTCTATCTGATTACATCGTGATCCTGATCTGTTTGATGACTCAATACCGCACTGCATATTGTAAACGCATCATCTGCGCAGAGATCTCCACTCACACAAGTACGTGCAGTTATTTATGAAATGCAGCGATACTAATTATGGCAGTAGCCTATCGGACTCATGTATGAATTGTCGGTACTAAAAACGTCCATGCTCATGTAGCTATGCGATGATTATGTCATAGTAAATTATACTACACGTGCTACTAACAAGTTGTATATTCATAAAATCTGACATACTTCATTCCTCCTCGATGACCTCCTTGAGAGACAGATATTCCAGACTTAGCATGCTCCACCTAAGACTAATTGTTCTTGAATTATTTGGTTATTCGACGTGTTGGACAAATACTAAGATGTATATATATGTATGAATGTAATGTGTTGGAATGATGATCATGAATCTTGTTATTTGATGATACGAGTATTGATGGATCTACTAGTTATTTTTTCTTAGATTCTTAGATTTTTTGCATTTACGAGCATATGTGAATATGAGAGTTAGAAATTGTTGTGATTGACTACTATGATGTTTTGATTATTACTTGATTTAATAAAGCTAACTTTTTGTTGCTTCATACCGGTGTTCTTAATTTTAAACCTATATGTATTCCTATTTTTTGAAGATAGTTATTGTTTCTCATATCTCTTCTTTACATTGCGTATCAATTATAGTTTTATAATTAAGTACATAAGATAACATGATCTCTCTGCTCTTCTACGGTGACGGCTGTTAATAATTTCCCTGTAACTCTAGCGACATTCTTTCTTCTATTAACTTCGTCTACTTCATTATGAATTATTTTCGCAAACATTTGACTGGAATCTCGTTCTCCACATTTTATAGCGTCGCGTCGCTTCAAGAGGAGGCTTCTTTCAGTTATTGTTTATACATTCATATTGACATTCGTCACAGTTGCCAATACTGACTCGTGCGGCTTTCTTCAAGGTCGCGCGAATATAGCTCAATGTCCATGTGTCATACAAACTGTGGCGGTTTACTTCATTATAATACCTATTACTCTAAATAATTCCTTCAGAAGCTAGATTTAAAAGAAAATAAATGTTTTATTGGTCTCTATGTGTACACTTTTTAAATCCTTTAAGATAATCCTTTATCCTTCCTAATATTGTTCTTTATTATTTTAAAAGTAAACCTTGTTATGCTGACAAATAAAACATTTTATATTTGTATTTTGTATTCTCTAATCGCAGGCTTTCAGGTCACTTTACACAATTGTTTTTTAAAGTGATATTGATATAGGAGCAAAATATCACTAGCAGCCCGCCCCGGCTTCGCACGGGCTTGTAGTCCAGTCATTATAGTAAGTTCACCTCGGAATTCGAGATACCCAGCTGTAAGTCTGTAAATACTTGTATATTGACACCCTAAAAGTTGTCTCAAAACCTACATAGGGTAGGGTGTAAGCAACTATTAAATTTCAAGGTCAAAGGTCACTAAAATCGTTTTTTTGCGCTTTTTTTGTAAATATCTCATTTCCTATGGGTTTTTTGCTATTTGTATTTATTATCAATATTGTAGAATACAAAATTCTCTACAAATTTTGTCTAAAAAAAATTTTCATACGGTGAACCGTTTTCGAGGTAGAGGGCGGAGAGCCCGCGGTCACAGCATCACTTCAGGTCAACCGGTGCCTCCGGTCGAAAACGCGCCATATATAGTTGATGAACTATCTATAAATCAATGATTATAAATATTTGTCAATTATTATTAACTATTATATTATATTTTATCATTTTCTTCATGCATTAAATCTAGATCTATTCAATAATACTGATAACCGTTTACTAAAACTAAAAGTTTTGATAATTATCCTCATTCTAAAAAATACATTTTATTTCTGCACGCAATAAGTGGCTGAGACACAACTTCTGCGCTTTTTAAAAAGGGAAAAATCATTCTTAAAAGTTTTTGAGAAACTGACAAATTTGGATGAACTAGCTGCAGCATTTGAGGAAGAAAATTGTTCGGCCCAGAGATTATTAGAGAGTGGAACTCAAACCTTATTGGCAGTCTATAATGCTCCAAAATCTGTGAAAAGTCTCGATCATCTTCGTTATGTGCATTACGTCAAGTCTACAAAACTTAATAAACCTGTGCAGCTTTTAAATATTCCACCAACAATTGCAGCTGCTCATCAACATTTCAACCGTGTATATTATCAAGTTCAAACTTGGTTAGGACATAATTTGGAACCCCGGGTATGGGGTTGGGCAATGCGAAACGATTTTCTGGAGCCTATCATGACAATTTTACCACCTGCTCCAGAAAATTTGCTAAATACAATCTTCTGCAACTGCAAGAGTGGTTGTGGTTCGCGATGCAGATGCAGGAAAGCGGGCTTGCAATGCTCTTTAGCTTGTGGCCAATGTAATGGGCAAGCTTGTCTCAATACTGTACCATATCAGAGCGACATTAACCAAGATGGAACCTTTGACCCCGAAATCATGGATGAACTTGAGACAAATGTCGTTGAAGACGATAATGAAGACCAGTTTGAAATTTACCAGCAGCCAAAAGACGACGATGAAGAGGAAGAAGATGATTAAAATATAAATTGTAGTTTTTGTACCTTTTATTCCATTTCTTTACTTTCAAAAAAAAGAAATGTATTCAATGATATTTTTTAATAAAAAGATTAATTTATAATTTATTTGTTTTTTTTTCATCATGTAAGAAGTTATAAATATTAATTAGGTTAAAATTCAAATATAATTCCTATATTTTCATTAACAATTCTGCAATTACATGGGCAGGCAAGTGTTGTTAAATAAATAAATATTGAATAAAAAGTGGATAAGTTAGGAAAAAAATGATAAAATATAATATAGTAGTTAATAAAAATTGTCAAATATTTATAATCATTGATTTATCGATAGTTCATCAACTATATATGGCGCGTTCTCGACCGGAGGCACCAGTTGACCTGAAGTGATGCTGTGACCGCGGGCTCTCCGCCCTCTATCTCGAAAACGGTTCACCGTATGAAAAATTTTTTTAGACAAAATTTGTAGAGAATTTTGTATTCTACAATATTGATAATAAATACAAATAGCAAAAAACCCATAGGAAATGAGATGTTTACAAAAAAAGCGCAAAAAACCGATTTTAGTGACCTTTGACCTTGAAATTTAATAGTTGCTTACACCCTACCCTATGTAGGTTTTGAGACAACTTTTAGGGTGTCAATATACAAGTATTTACAGACTTACAGCTGGGTATCTCGAATTCCGAGATTCTTACCTAATTTAAGCTTAAATGACTGGACTATTGTGCATATTGGATTTTTAGTAAGGATCTCTAATTCAAGTAATGAGAATGTAAATATTGACATATTAACCTCATGTTATTTTTACATGTGACTACCATTAGTTATTAATACATTTCTGTATTGTACATATTTTTGTTCACGAAATATAGCCTATGCTACTCGGAAATAATGTAGTTTCCCAACTGTGAAAGAATTTTTCAAATTGGTCTAGTAGATTCGTAGCCTATTCACGCAAACAAACATTCTATCCAACTGTTCATCTTTATTTTATTAGTAATAAAGAAGTACAGAAGTATAGATAGTATTTATTGAAGTATAGATTTAAGATTCGGTCGATATTATGTATAATAAAAATAAACTGAAAATCAGTTCTACTTAGGCACTGAAAAGTGTTTATCGCGAACAATCTATTCCATTAGAGAATTCTCCAAATAGGGTATCAAGTTCATCGTGCTACAGCCCACAATATGGCACCATTCTAAAATACGACCTGACGTACTTAGGACTTAGATACGGGGTAAATATCATTATAATTGGATATTATAGTTTTTAAATTTAGGTCAAATATGTGTACTAAACATCGTATTATCTATCTCTATCTATCTGTCTTTAACTGATGATTGGCTGGATCTTTATAAACAAGCCCCTCACGATCCAGTCTGGGTTTCAAGTTTTTTATACAATAACTAGCTGGACCCCGCGGTGTCACCTGCTTTACTCTGAGATTAACGCAGGTGACACATATCCGAGGTAATCTGCGGTAAATTAAAGTCTAAACCATGTTCATACCAAATTTCGTCTAAATCAGCTCAGCCATTTGAGGGTGAAGACATATACACTCACACAAACACACCCATACACACAAATTTTCGTATTTATAATATTCTTAAATAATTATTATTTAATTAATTAATATGTTAACCGCATGCAACACTTTATTTAAAAGTTTGTTAACTCTAGTTTTAATTTAGCTTAGGTATGATGACTTAATTACTACGATGTTTAATTATACCAAATTATAGTAGAATTTTATAATACCTATGTATTAAAATAATATGTATTGAAAGTTCAAATACATAGATTATTTGGTGTCGCAAAGTTAATAAATTGATATATACAATTACTAAAACAATTATATTATTAACAATAAAGATATCAGAATTAAAGAACAACAAATCAGGTCCAACATATCCTCCTAAATCCGTCCCCCAATACCACCAGTCAACTTGTAGCGTTTAACCGCGAATGGTTACCCGATTAGTCACTGAAAGCATTCCTTGAATGCCTGTCTGTAGTTAGCCACTGGCGATTGAAAGGCGGCTGGAATCTGATCCCGCCTCTTTGTTTACGATTTTGTACAAGTTATTGAGATTTTCTATAATATGCATGCATAGTCAGCCCATTTTCCGTTCCCACTGCTGGCACTTTCAAGAGGAGAGATATAAGCCGTAAATCACCACGCTGGCCAAGTGCGGTTTGGCGGATGACACACGTCTTCGGATTGTGGTCCTCAAACATATCGGTTTCTTCACGATGTCTTCCTTCACCGTAAAGCGAGTGCAAAATCCACACATAACTTGAAAAACAAATCATTGTTGTAGGTCTGAGATCGAACCATAAAAGCAGTCGTTTTTCCCACCGAGCGCTTGACCACAATTCACCTGATGGTAAGTGACATTGAGGTCTACGGTGAAGCGCGATTACCTAGAAGAAACCAGTTCACTCTCGCCTTAAAAATCGCTAAATTATAGGCATTAGGGAAAAGGGAATTCGGCCAGAAATTCCAACGTTCACATCGTTCGTTGTTTAACTTCATTGATCCAGTCAGATCATCCTAGTTTGCCGAGCTACATGCTAGAACAGGTATGATGTGTAGTCAAAAGTCAGCCGCAAGCGCAGTGTGCCGTGAAGGCGACACACTGAGACAAATGCTCGACACGACTCGCCTGGCTGCGCTCCGCTACTAATGCAACTTGCAACCCACTGGCGCCGTTGCATTCTACCACAGAACATATAGAAGTAGAGGCCACTTTTTAGTGAAAGCTAAAGAATTACCAAAATCGCCTTTACTACGTACACACACGGAGCAAGAACATTATCTAGTGATAAGACTAGCTACGACCTAATTGCTGGAAATCTCCAAAACTAAACTAGAAACTAAACTGAAACTAAACTGGAAGCCTAACGAAGTGTTTGATGAGCCTCTTTGAGATAAATCGTAGGTAATCTCTGGGACTCGGGGTCTTATCTCATGGAGAGAGATATAAACCTCGCTGGTCAAGTGTGGGCTGGTGAATGACACATATTTTCGGATATTGTGGTCCTCAAACATGTCTGTTTCCTCACGATGTTATCCTTCAGAGTTTCTAATAAGATAATCTCTGAAAACTTTAACAAATGTTTACCTTTTCTTGTAGATAAAAACAATTAAGTATACTAATAAATATTACTAGATAGATAAATAAAAAACCATAGGAGTTATCAAAAGAAACCACTTAAGAATACGCTTTCAGACTCACACATTAAAACAATTTCGAGCAAACTCTTTGCTCATAATCGGCTTCGGAATTTATGACCCTTCCATTGAATTCAACATCCATTGTGCAGACATCATTAAATCCAAGATGCGCCCACTATTTGCATGACATGGTTTTGACAGATGGTGTATAACCCCAATACATGGGTAAGTATCATGAAACGATCATGGAGTTCGATGCAATGAGAACTGTTAACATTAAAGTTAATCATGGTAAGTACTATCGCTGTGGTTTCACTGACAATGGACAGCGCCATGGGAAAGTGCGGTATGAGCCGCTTTCTTTTCCATCATTGAGTGTACTTAAAGTTTTCTTCGGTGACATCAATGTTTTTGAGAAAAGTGTGTTGCCTATTCTCAGCCTTGGCTGTTGAAAGTCGGCCAACCTTTTGAGTTGTAGAAATTAGATGGCCCTTTGTTTATGAATCAATCATTTGTTTTCAGATATGTAATCCATGGACCAACGACTACGCAGGAAGGAAATGCTGAAAACTAGCCGAGAACTGTAAAGGGAGGCACGTTGTAGAGGAAGCTTTGTGCTGCGCAGTGGGAAGATATAGGCTGATGATGATGATGATAATGATACATATTTTAATATACACTCTTTTTTGTGTAACGTTTCATAGCAGGATCAACCCAATCAAATCTTTAAAAATCCGTTCTTAGATAGATAGATTAACACTTCATTAAAACACATACTAATTACAGAAACAAAGAAAAAAGGTATTTAAAAACTAGTGCCTTAATTGGCGACCTTATCGCTAAAAGCGATCTCTTCCAGGCAACCAATTCGTACACATAGAAAGAGAGACGAGGTGTTATAATGTAACGGAATATTTGAATGGAGAAAATAAACGTTCTTAGTACGCGTCTACATCCTAAAACAAATATACCCACCAAATTTCATAGAATGAATGAATGAGTCTGGACAAAGATTCTTATACTTAGTATAGATTACAGCTACGCATTTGACCAACAGAAAGTATATTAGGAAGCTAGGAAAACTCTGGCTCATGGAGAAGCTTATATAGTTTGAAATAACTAGCTCTCAAAGAAGCTACCGGAACATATCGCTAAGTGTTAGACTTAGATAGATAGATATACTCTTTATTGCAACACAAAAGGGAATACAAACAAAGAGAAAAATAAATAAACAACTTATAAGTAGTGTTACAAGTGGCGGCCTTATCACTTACAGCGATCTCTTCCAGGCAACCAAAGCATGGAGAGGAAATCACAATAAATATGAGACTTGAGGGTGGTTGCCACGCCAGGCGAGCTCTAGAAAATGATGTACCACCATGCTATGATATTATTACAGACCAATGAAATACATATTAAATGTTTAACATTTATAGAAGATCAGAAACATTTCATATCTGCACCTAACACACGAAGAGCACTATTAGTGACATTTATAAATGCATTTGTTTCCGAAAGTCGTCTGGTCCAGATTAAAGAACATTCCCTATATGTTTATTATCTATCTAAATTTACCTACAAACATCTCTAGAGAACATTTCCAGTACATATAGATTTTTGCGCATGTGGTATGAATTCGTTGTTGGTGTAAATATCCAATTGGTATATGAATGTGAACAGTAAAGATATTACTTTATACTTTAGGGAACAATAAAATCAGTGAATATATTTTAACAAGAATATATAATTTTCAATATAATTTATCTTATGATACAAATTAGTTAATATCAATTACATGTCAAAAATGATAAAATTAAGTCTACGTCTATAAAGACTACGTCAAAGCCCATCGCCCAAAAGAACCCATTACGCTGGCAGCATTTCCTCGCTGAATCACTAGAGAAATTTGCTGCCGCAAATTTTCCCCAGCCCGCGGATCTCGCCCCCATCTCGTAACCGCCGTCTCGTATCTGCCACAAACTTCCTTGCCTCGGTTCCCGAAGGCCCTGCAGTTGATATAACTATAACAAACAGAGTTTAATAACCTCACACGTTACCATAATCACCTGTACAATCCATTGTGCCACAACAACGGCAAATCCTCTAAAAACAAATAACAAAGTTCAAGCATCTAGTTCAGCCAACCTTTACCGGCATCTGCATAACTGAGCACCGTTCTCATTAGCTACGTCCGTTACTTCGACCTGGAGATGTACCACTCACTCTTCGACGCGAAACAGCTCACGCTTTAAGGAAATTTCTATGCAATCTTGAACCTTAAAGCTAACACGTTAAAGCTCAAGTTTCTGGTCCGCTAATCTTAATAGATAAACTGAATCGCGCGTAAGACACCTAAGTACGGACCCCGACTCCCGCGCACTCGTCCAACGGGATCGCTCCGACCTCGCCTGTTTACTATTTGAATTTAGAATTTATTCGAATTTGAAAACGTAAAGCGATTAGTCACTTACTTTTTAATTTGTGCGTCTTTTTATGGAGTGGAGTAATTGATAATTCCGTATTCGACTCGAAGATGTTCAAAGTCGTTGAACTCTTTTTTTGTAAATCGCTAGATCTAAACAAATTATAGTGTTTCTCTTATTTCTTGAGATTTAATTGCCTAATTGGGATCAAAGACTCTTAACGTGATAAGTGTTTACCAAAAATAGAACGGGAAAGTGAAATATCTGTGTGTTTTAAAAATATAATTAAAATGACGCCTGACTGTCACTAAATTACTCCAAGATATTTTTACATATATTAAAAATATTTTTGGTAAATACCTAAGTCTCAAGCTAGAAATCTTTTGACAGTCTCGAAAACCAACGCTATAAACAAAGATATATTATAAGCACTATTTTCATCCAACTACAAAGGAGTTTTTTATTGTGTTTTCTTCTGGGCAAGCGCGTTCCACCTTAGATCTCAATATCGCTTACCATCGGGCAACTTGACCCATTTAAATGTAAAAAAGTACTAAAGACACCAATTAAAAAAAAATAGATAAAAATTAAACTTTAAATTTGTACTCGTACATGTTTGTTAGTTTAACAAGCTTTTAACGTATGCGAGATAAACGTATTCAAGACGAAATAGTGCAAACCGTAGTTTAGTGAGTTGACATAGTTCACAGTGACCGTCCGTTAGCCGCTCGCGCCGGCTTCCGCGCAACGGGACCCGCGATCTTGTCTATTTGCTATTCATACTTACTAGCTGCGCCACGCGATGATACTCGCCTTAACCTTTTTTTTTCTGAGGAAATGCATTTATGTTTCTTCCTGCTGCTCTACCCGGCGCTATCCGCAGACCCACCTCAAGGGGGGCGGTACCTCCCTTTACGGTGCGAGCGATGGCCTGAGACAACCAAAGGCATTGTCAGGAGGCCTTTATCCCTGGTGTGAAGCACTGGACACCCCTGCGTCCCATGTCCCAGGGCCTCTAAGTTACCCGCCTTAACCTGGAATACCATAATAGCATTAGCAGCCCACTACGTTCCCACTGCTATGACTCCGGAGCTTCTCTCAAGAGAAGAGAGATATAGCCCGTAATCCACCACGCTATAAAGTCAAAGTCAAAGTTCTTTATTAATTCTAATTTACAAGTGCAGATTGGCAGATAACACTTGTCTTTTGATATTGTGGTCCTCAAACATAATGGTTTCCTCAGGGTGTTTTCCTTCACCGTAAAGCGAGTGCAAATCCACACGTAACTTGTAAAACAAGTCATTGGTGTAGGGCCAGAATCTAAAAAGAGGCCGTCTGATTAAAAAGCAGACGTTTTTTTACCAAGCACACTCGCTAACACGGAATAAAATAAAAAAATAAAAAAATCTTATCTGGTACGTTTGTAAGTTTAAATTACAGTTATATGAATAAGTAAGGGTTCTGTGGTTCAAACAAACCGCGATACACGTCCTTATTAATAAGAACTCTATGGATCCAAAAAGGCGTATCTCATCCTGGAATAATAACGTAGGTATTCATCTTTAAGGTCAGAATATTCTAGATCAATCTTTACGTAAACTTTAGATTAGACATAAACATAAACAAAACATTGTTTCAATACACAGAGTTTTCAACTTTGTTAGAAGTAACAGACCTATTGGATGAGGTGAAAGGCTTTGACGTGGCTACTTACACCTATTTAGTGGCGAGAAAAGACTTATTTTGGACGCACTCAGGATGAAATCATTTAGGGGGCGACCTAAATTAATAATTAGAAAATTTCATAAACATATCAAATATTAAATTTTAATTATTTCAATAAGCACGTAAATTTTAAGACTATTTTGAATTTCTATTTAGATAGATCATCATCATTGCTAGAGAGAAACATTTTTAGATGATGTATATCTGTTAATTATAACAACAATGAAATAATTAACCAAGTTTAAAAAAAAATTAGAGCCTATACAAAAAACGTGATTTTTTCATTATTTTTCTCGACCCGAACAAAAACTGGTGGGCACTTGAAATGTTTACAAAATATTTGGTTATTTCTACACTTAAAAAAATGAGTTCTCATACAACAAACAAAATTATTACTAGTTTCTATATAGGTAAATGGCACGGAACTCTTTACGATGCGCGAGCGCGACTCACACTAGGTAAGTTATACATTGTAATTGACAATTACAAATGTATTACACACAGCAATTCTGAAGCTGTCACAGAGTATCAGAGTGGGGCAACTGCCCCTAGTCGTCTGTATCTTACTCCGCCCACAAGAAAGAGGCAAATGATCGAGTCAGTAGAAAGTCCTTCGCCATTGTTTTCTTCATTACGACACGCGTATTTATCAGATGTCACTCGGCGGCTCCACATATTGCATTCTATATGCTAATGAGGCTGTACGCTAGTGGAACCTGTATTAAATGAATACAATGGAATTTTTTGATGATCCCCAGACTTCCTGTTTGTGACACAGAAACTTTGAATACAGTAGAAACTCGATTAACCGGACTAATTGTTGTTGTCAGGCATTCGGATAATTGAAAAATACGGATAATCGAAGGTATGAAAAAAAAAAAAAATCTTAATTTTCCGATGAGAAATCGGCGCGAGCGGGGTGAAGCTAGTTCATAGTGCATTTGACCTGTAGGGAAATTAGCCACACAAGCCAGCTATATATACCCTGACCGAAAATGGAGCATGCCTAGTCTAGAATTGTTCCTGCTTCTGTAAGTGGTTTTACCCAAGAGTTACTCAACAAATAGACCGTAAATTGTCACATACCCAGCATAAAGAGGCAAATGACCATGAAGTTCTATGTTATGTTTCAAGTTTTTTTTTATATTTATTAAATTAATTTGATTATATCATGAGTGAAATCAAAATATATTAAATTGAACCAATTAAAGGATTATAGTTTAAAAAAAAATTGATTTGCAATCTGAAAATATTGAAAATCAATTTATCTTAAATAAAAAGCAATCCATGCATTTAATTTCGACTTAAAAGAAAGAGTATAAATTACTCCTTATTTGATTTTAATTGAAACCAAATTAGAGGTATATCACTGTTAATGATAAAATTGAATTACTTATTCCAATTAAAGAATTATAAAGTTTAAAATTAAGCTGCTAACTTAATTTTTAGTGGTTTAATTCCATGAATATTTCTTTCTTTCTTACTTTTTTCTAATTATTTATATAGTTTAACATAAAACATTCGGTTTGTTTACGACGATTTGTCTATTCAAGTCATGGGAAACAATCGAAATAAAAAGATTATCCCAACACCGCGTTTAGATCCCAATTCGTTTGTTCAGTCCCATTGCTGACGCCATATTTGACAGTTTATTACTAAGCTAGTATTGAAATGTGGTGAAATAGTACATAGTTTCTATTGAGACATTGCAGTTAAACCGAATCGAGCAGTGCGGGCTAACAAAATTTACATTTTATTATGTTTCTTGCTAATCAAACTTATAAGGTTTTTGAGATTTTCGATCTTAAATAATTGATATTATTACAGTCCATATTTCATTAAAATTCTATTGCATACCTAGACCAATTTTCAAAGTTAGAACCTAGTTCCTTGTTTATCAGTGACTGTTACCTAGTAATTTTCAAGATGAGAATGACCCCGGTTCCTTCTAGGTAAGCGCGCTCCATCGTATACCCCAATATCACTTACCTTCGGGAAAATCGTGTCTGGCGCTTCCCTATATCGATAAAAAAATCTAGTTTATTCATTATTAATTATTACGAACATTGGCAGCAAATATGTTGATTTAACATACATTTAATACCATAAATAATAATATTCCTTCATAACCAAAACCATATAATTACCACACAATTTGTTTTCTTTTGTATGTGTTTAGTCGTTAACATTAAAAAGATAAAAACCCTCTGTTCAAAATTATATATGTAACTCGAAAATCACGACTTTTCAGGAGAGCAAATACAAATTTAAAAAATTATATCTCTATTATATGTTTTTTTTATTTAAATTATAAATCTATTTTGTTGATGATAACAATATCTATACAATATCTTTTGTTGATCTCTCACATGATATTGTTAGGTACGCTGGAAAGAGCTGGTGGACACTGGCTGAAGATCGTACTATATGGCGTGTTGGAGAGCCTATACCTAGCAGTGGGAAGATACAATCTGCTGATGATAATGATGAATTACATCTCTTTCGCTTTTTTAACTAGATAAAAACATTATCTCGTCCGCCCCGCTCGACTCAGCTTAAAGCAAGAATCAGTCAGGGAGTGACCGTAGGATTTCCAACACATCATTTGTAGTTGCCAAAGCGATTGGGCCAGTCTTTTGTCCGCGTGGGAAAGATGCAAATGAACTACTTCGCTATTTCTTTGTTTGATTTCGTGAAAGTTTACACGATCGAGTAGGAAACGCGGCCACCGACGGCCGATGTGAACGCTATTTTTATGTAATTGTTACGTCGCGATGTTTGAAGTGGTCTAACCCAGAGGAGATAGCGGGTTTACAGTGGTGGCGATTCAGCGGCACACACGACTAAACTAAATTTAAAGAAACCCCGTCCTTTTCATCTTAGGTGGTCAGAAAGAGACGGCACGTTCTGCACCATAGTCAGAGCAACTAAAATCAGAGATTCTCTAAATTTAGTTTAGTCGTGTGTGCCGCTGAATCGCCACCACTGTAAACCCGCTATCTCCTCTGGCTGCATCGCCGTCAGTGTGTTTTATTCTGACGTTAGGTAGCGTTGAAGAGTTGTCTTTTTTGTGAACGATAGGCTTACGTTTAACCATAAGTCACCTGAGGTCAAGTGATATTGAATAGAATATAATAGATGCTTAGAAGAAACCGGTTCACTCTCTCTTTGATAACAGCAAGGTAGTAATTAATTGAGAACAGGGATTCCGGCAAGGAGTCATGCGTCGCTTCACTGATAGGATATCATTATTATATTTATGTCTATAGAAAAAGTGATATCTATTTAGTTATAATATTATTTTGCTTCGTGTAACTTCGTGTTACTATTATGAAATAGCATACTTATTTTCTCAAAATTTTAAGAATATCTACGTCCTATATATTATTTTTATTTACAACTTCCAAAACTTTTCGTAGTCACTGTCGTGTATTATTTATAGCACAATATAAAAAAATAATTACAGAACACGTGACTGCATATTTGTTAAAGTGAAAGCTACTTATTTAAATCAGTTCAACAGTTTCAAAGATTTATATATTTGAATAATGTTTGTATAACCAGCAATCACTTACGTTTATTTTTTCGAAATTAGCCCGACATGTTTCAGCACAATCAGTGTGCCATTCTCAAGGAGTTCAGGCGTTCCGTCACCGCGAGCGTACTTTGGCTGTGTTACTGCCCTTGAGAATGGCACACTGATTGTGCTGAAACATGTCGGGCTAATTCCGACAAAATAAACGTAAGTGATAGCCGGTTATACAAACATTATTCAAATATGCCTTACGAAAGTTTTAATACAGTGATTTATCTATTTGTATTGAAGTACCAAAGCCTCGCTTGGAGGCGATGATACTTTTTAGTTACCCATAACCCTGTATATGTAATATTATGAGTGCCCTGTTTTTTTTTCAGATAATTTTGGAAGAGTAATTTTAGTAAGTAATTTTTAGATAAAAGGATAAAGAAGTAGAAAATAATGTCTTGTTATTTTGTAATTTATCGCTAATATCTTATGCTTTATAAGATTGCGTGCTACGAAGAGGAACGCCCTTTATGAAATCAACTGCACTGCACCCGGGTCAAGTAGATAGAAATTGTATTCTTTAAGAAATGTACATCGGTAACCGTGGCCAGTACACTGTGAACTAAAACACGTAATCGTAAATTGTTCTTTAAGTATATAGGTACCTGGTTGACCGAGCATTGCTTAGTTTTTTTTTAATATGACATTATCTAAAAATGATTCCTAGCTAGATCGATTTATCACCCTCTATATACAAAATTTCAAGAAAATCGTTGGAGCCGATTTCGAGATTCCAATTATATATAACAAGAATTGCTCATTTAAAGATATAAGATTTGGGTGTAAAAAGTGTTAAATTTCCTTGAAGAAAAATTAAACAATTTAACAATATTATTTTACTAGCCAAACCCCGCGGTGTTACGCGCGTTAATCCAGGATAATCCCCGGGATAAAAAGTAGCATATGTGTTAATCCAAGGTCTAAACTATCTTCATAGTAAATTTTATCAAAAACGGTTCAGCCGTTTGAGCGTGAAGAAGTATATATGTAATACATACACGCAAGCGAACTTTTGCATATGTAATACATATTATATAGTAGGATTAAATTATTACCCCAAATATAACATATATTTACTTTATGGTTTGTAATATAGTACACATTTACTCTTAGTAGCTGATTCATAAAGTCATATAAATTATATTAAACTACTTTATTTATTGGGGAAAGAAAATTTTATTCGGCTTACACAAATTTAAGAGTGAGGCCTGTTAAAGTTCTTTTCATAATAAAAATACACACTTATGATTATAGACATAGGTGGTAACAACTTTTTTTTTTGACTTGGAGGAAATGCAGTTACGCATGCCCGCCAAACCTCGAGGGAGGTGGCGGGGTATGTCGGACTCGGTGCCAGAGTGGCGACCCCTACCGACTAAAACCTCCAAGATGTTCCCTCCTTGCGCCATAAGGCCGGGAGACTGGAACCATCTAGTACACTTCAGTCTCGCCGGCAGCGCTAGATAGTAGCAACCTAGAAAAAAATAAATGCTTAGAGTGAGAGGCGACAAGCAACGTGCAGTAATTTTAGTTGCACATCACACGCCGCAGTTATGTTAAACGCAATTTACATTCCAGACCTGCATTCTTTTCCCGTACCCATAACGTTATTTTATAAAACAATAATAATAGTTTAAGAAAACTAAAAAACACGCTTATCTGGCCGTGGGTCAAAATCGCGCCCAAAGAAGTCGGTTACAAACTAACATACAAACAAAAAAACCAAAAAAAATATAATAATTTTA
Organism: Mellilla xanthometata; assembly: GCA_035578125.1. NCBI lineage: Eukaryota > Metazoa > Arthropoda > Insecta > Lepidoptera > Geometridae > Mellilla > Mellilla xanthometata. Next base: position 789,265 of record JAPUBQ010000022.1, read on the forward strand.
TCAAATTAGTGTATTGTCATCGGTCCTCAATAAATCTACAAAGTTTCAACGAAATCTGGCCGTTTTAAGTGGGTCTAAATCGCGCCCAAAGAAGTCGGTTACAAACAAACATACAAACATACAGGTGAAGCTAATATATAGCGTGTAATATTAAAAATACCATCATATCACACGTTATAAGCAATCATTTTTCTTGCACATTTTCAACTTTAAGTCTTACTACTTAAGTCTTACTCTCTGTGAAAATAGAGCATGCAATTAATTGAGCATCGGATGGTTACGACATAATCTAAGCCGAGACGCCACTGTTTACCATTCATAGTGCAACGCGAGTTTTCATCTCAAACGCACGTACATTGCTAGCTTTGATGAAGCATGAAGATTCAGAATTCAAATTAAACGCGCATTGTACGCAAAGCAATTGAGAAAGTCGAGAGTTTACGACTGACTACAGACTGCTTGCATAGAAAAATTACTACGAAACGGTATGTCACGGCATCCACTCACTAATGCAATTGAGGTACCTTGGCCACTTGATTTTGCAACGATCTGTCCCTTTTATGATCTCGAGGTTCTTTGTACAGTTTTAAACTTGATACAAAAGATTTTGTACATTCCGTATGTCCAAGTTTAAAGGTTAATACGTTATGAATTACATTTACAAGTACCACTATGAAGGAGAATGTCTCTGGCGTTGTAAAGATTTCTTAACCGGACGGCCTTTTGTGATAAGGTCAAAATATTAAAGATGGGTAGTTGCTCGTACTAAGTAAATATGAACAAAAGGCTACGCACGAGTTATTTTAAGGACAACGCTATAAATAGATAACAGTGCAGAGCGGTGAAGTTTACTTTTCAGATGAATTAAGTAAAGAGTTACTTGTGCCGTTTGGGGTTGAAACTCTTGGTCTTTGGGAAGGGAGCTCTTTGGACTTCTGTAGGGATATTTCGGGTCGTATGACAAGTAGTTCGGGTCAGATAACATGTTAAATCATAAGTCCCGGCTGTAAGTCTTCGTACAAGCAGTCGTTAGGCCAAGTCAGAGGCCTACGGGCGGCTTGAAAAGTCTCGACACCAGAGCTTATTCAACTAATTATTCTCTTGTTGACAGATCTAGTTTGAAAGTTATAGTGTTGTGACCAAGAGATTATAGTGGACATGATATCGATTCATTTTTTGCATGCGTAACTGACGTAACATGACGCAGTTACGTTTGCCATGCGAATGTGGGTATCAAGAAAGGGGATCCAATTTAATATAATTATATGGATCCCTTGAAGGTGGGCAAAATTCATTAGCTAACTTTTGGATGATAACTTGATGATACTTACAGATTGTCTGGGCCTAGGACTTGTTGATATGTATGTCACGGATTCAATTAGATTAGAATCAGCGTGATCGTCGTCGTTGTCTGCCATTATGGATTGTAAATATTGTCAGTGCGCACGAATGGCGCAGGCGCTGTTTCGTGGCAGACTGAAGCACATTCAAGTCAAACCGCGAGTGAACGCACTACTGACAAATAGGAAACAACTTCATTCGTTCATTCACTCAATCGTTCAATGGTTGAAGAATCAGCACAGATAACAAACTCTTGCGTTCATAGAGCTGCCATTCGATAGGATGGAACTACTAATCGAATAAATTTTTAAGAATAAATTAAAATAAAACATTCCTCTAACATGTATTAGTATTCAATCTCAAAGCTATAATATAACTTCCAAATAACGCCATGGAGTAATTTCTAATTTAATTTATTGCAATTAAAATTGTCTAGGGTACTTCAATACGCCATAGTGCTGTCAATATTCTAGTCAACAAGTGCCTTTTTGGTCAACTTTTTTCAGCAGTCTCCGAAAATTATGATTGGGGTGTCATTCGATTCGGAATGGCAAAAGAAAATAAATAATCTACTATAGCCATACAGACGTTATCAACATTTCTCCCTCCTTTTATTCACCTGCACTGTCGTGATATGAAATTGATAAGCGTGAATTCACGTGTCCACGTGTTACTGTTTGCTGATAACTGATGATAAGAATCGAATAATCGATACACAATGTGGTTATGTGATACTGTGGTTTATTAGTTTATTACCTTTAGAGTTGTAAAAACATATTTTGATTGATACTAGGTATTATGTATAAATTGTAAAACTCGGGTCTATGATTTTTTTTTATTTTTTTTTTACTCTGAATAGGTCAGCGCTTGACCACAATTCACCTGATGGTAAGTGATATTGAGGTCTACGGTGGATCGCGCTTACCTAGAAGGAACCGGAAACGAATGAAGAAAACATTTTAATGTTCATGTCATGATTTATTCTAATTATATTTCAGGAATTGACATATGTCTTATCTAATTAGTAGTGATTTATTATTATGTATTTATTTTGTTAAATTATATTATGAATTTGTTTGAATTCACATTATTTAGTATTTGAATAATGTAATATTTCAATTTCCTGAAATAAATTATTTTCAAATGAATTTGAATACGATAATATGTAATCTGTCAAACAGATTACATATACTTACGAGTAATTCAAATATTTTACCTAAAATCGTAGGTTTATCTAAGAAGTGTTTGATTAAGCATTTTATGTAATTTATTAGCCTCTTGAACCGTGTTATGATTTCCTAGCCCTTATGATTTACAACTTGTGAATGTTGAACTTCTTCCGGCTAAACTACTTTCACTGCACTATTTTATATGTACATTTATTTACACTAGTCATGATTCGGTTAGTGGAGACCACCCAGGTTGGCTTCATGTAATTAATTTGAAGATTATTCTTGCACTTCTAATTCTTTTTCTTACTTTTTAATGGAGGTGGTTAGGCCTTTGATTTTAGACTGATATCCCGCAGGAGATGTTTAGTGCATTTGTGCTGTTATTTTTGTACTAATAAGTATAATAATAATAATAATAATTCATTTATTTGACACACATATATGTACATATAACACAAATTACATAGAAAAAACTAAAAACTAAAATTATTATAATATTAACAAAACATTTATCATATTATATAGTATATGTGGGATTTATTTTCAAAGCATGCATATAGCGTAGAATATAATAATTAATATGTATTTTTATTGTCAGCAGTATTAATTAACTTATCAGCCAGGCATTTGACCACACGCGTGACCAAATGGCAGATGGACAATGCCTAGTCTGGAATAATTGACTCAAATTATTAGAATAGGTGAGCAATTTCGATAACTATACGATTTGAAAAATTAATAATAAAAATTGCTTTCGGTGATAAATAAATCCCCCATATGAATGTTTTTTTATTTATTTTAGTCTTAGTGGGTGTTTTGACAAAGTGTTCTTTTTAATATCTTTCTGTCTATTTTAAAATAATTTGGGTAAAACTACCATAGAACAGTGTGGTTTAGCCTGCTGGCCGCATTACTGCGTTGAATGAAACTACTTGATAGGTTGAGCCAGGAATACCTCAAGATTTTGGTCGCATGTCGCTTCGACCATGCGCCCTCATATTAAGTTTTGAGACAACTATGTAAAAATATTAGTAGATGTGTTGATGTTGATGAATTTAAAGTGATTTGTTTCTTTGCCACGAAATTCATGTATAAATAAATATATGATTATTAAAACACATTTTACACACGGCTGGTTCGCCCCATACTAAACCATTTATAGTTTGTATTAAGGTTGCTAACATAACTGACATACTACATAAATAAACACTAGCTGACCCGGCAAACGTTGTTTTGTCTTAAAAAAATAGATAGTAGCCGATTCTCAGACCTGAATACTGAATACGCATATAAAATTTGGTAAAATCGGTCAAGCTGTTTCGGAGGAGTACGGTAACTAACATTGTGACATGGAAATTTTATATATGAGACGATAAATACTTTATATTTAACACCAAATTTAGTTCAAAACAGAGATGTTGGCCGTGCCGGGAATAAACCGGGACTCTCTGGTTGGCAGTCCGGCATGGTAACCATTACGCCAACGAAGTTTAGTCTTCAAATAATTATATTATGTACTCAAATTTCGTAACGATTCTGGAAGTCTATAAGTAAATAAATCGGCCACAGTCACTCGTAAAACGTGGGAAGTAACAGTTTAACGCACGTAGACCGTTTGAAAATTTTGTCTTACCTAAAATCGTTTAACAACACTTTTTTCACAATTCCAACCTCTATATCAAGGGGATAGAGTTCAATTTGCTTTACTCATTTGTTGGTAGCACTGTTTCGTTTCTACGTCAGCTAGTGACTGATCATCGGCCAAGGTGGCTCGTGTGTACTACAACCTTGCAATTAATAGCCGTAATGCTACTGGAAAAATGTTTGTAACGAGTGAGATGTAAATCAGGAAGTGGGTTGACAGTTAAATTGAATATAAGTTGTGTGTGACCTATCGACTCAGGCGTTACTTTGCGGAAATCCATTGTAGATGGAAGAAAATCTGAAATACATATTTAGTGTACTTCCGCTGTGATCTGAAACCAAACTAAGATCTAGATATTATATAAAATTTCCATGTTACAATGTTAGTTACCGAACTCCTCCGAAACGGCTTGACCGATTTTTACCAAATTTAATATGAGTATTCAGTAGGTACGAGAACCGGCTACTATCTATTTTCCATACCTCTAAGTGATAAGGGTGGTTGACCCTTAATTTTTTTTATTTTAGAAATAATTTATAAGACAAAACAACGTTTGCCGGGTCAGCTAGTATATGTATAACGAAAATATTGTTTTCCTCCAAAAACTTTACTCCAAATAATAAAGGCTACAGCGTTTGAATAAAAAATAACTACAATCCTACCAATTTTATAAATACGAAAGTTAGTGTGTAAGTATGTATGTGTGTTTATTCTTCGGGCTCAAACGGTTAAACCGATTTTGATGAGATTTTGTGTAAAGATAAGATAGAGTTTGAATGATCACATAAACTACTTCTATCCCGTAAACAATTGTGATTCCCGTGGGATACGCAAATAACTTCAAAATCTATGTTACTCTTTACGCTCCTATGGTTGGACCGATTTCGATGAGGTTAATTTATAAAAAGATTTAGACCTTCCCGGATCAACATTTTTTATCCTGGATTCACTTCTTTTGTCCCGTATTAACGTGGGTAACACTACGGAGAGCAGTTACGAGTAGTAAATATAATTTCTAAGCACAAATATTTACTTCAACACAAAACATTTTAAATAGTGGAAAAATATAATAAATTAATAATAAGTACATTTGTCTAAAACATAACCAATAAAAACTCCAGCATTTCTCTTCACAAGTTGCACGAATCAGCTACTCCCAATAGATGGTCTCGTATTTAGCCACAATTTGTATTAAACAAAGGCCCCGTTACGATCAATCAGTTCTTTCCTGCATTTTAATTTGAACCTTATGGCGTTGTTAATAAGGGTGTTTAAATAGAAGATGCGTTCTGTGGGAGCGCACTAAGTGCGTGAGAACTGCACATTGTTTAGTGAAGCGCCCGCACATGAGGTCATAACTCGATTGTAGATTCAATTGTGATTTGGAGGGAGCCCTAATAAAGATAAATTAATTAGATGATGTATGTAGTTCTGTGGTTGGCAGTTGTTTTGTGGAAATGTTGTGTTTTTAATATTATTTGTTTATTTTTGGTACGAATATAATATGCATATAATTATCAATACATATTTTATTAAGATAATACAGTCATCAATCACGAATTATATTTAGGGAGTGATTCTAGATAACTATAACAACCACGTTTAATTTGGAATAAAATGTGTCTTCGATGACACCATTACAGGAACAGTAATGTAATACAATCGACTTAATATACAACTCAAGTGTAAACTCCATGTAACGTCACTCGATTTAACGGCAAACTCTCTAAAGCACCGAAATCAATTGGCTTAAGTTGGTTTAGCTTGTATTTAATACAATGATAAATTCTCTGCATTTAACGACCACTCTCTATAACGCCATAAAATGCGCAGTCTCTTCAGTGTCCTTATATAGAGTTTACACTGTACGTATCTCATATACATAATTGTTGATGATATGAAAATATTTTTTTAAATAAATTAAAATAATTAGCGTACAATATTTTTAATGTAGGTACTTTTTGACATACTAAGTTTGTTCCACGACTTTTATGAATGACAAAAACAGAGTACTATACTTTCCCACTGCTGAGACTTAAGGCCTTTTCTCACGAGGAGAGGTATATAGGACAAAATCTACCAAGCTGACCAAGTGCAGGTTGGCGTATGGCACACGTTTCCGGTTCGCTTGTGGTCCTCGTAGCATATGGGTTTTCTTTCACAGTATAAGCGAGAGGAAAATCCACAATTAACTTTAAAAACAAGTCAATAGTGAAGGACTGGATTCGATCCAGGGTGTCGCGGATTACATTCCAACATTCTACCGACGAGCCACGCTTATTTTATTTTAGAAAAACGAGTATGAAATAAAAGAAACTTTTATCGCACATACATATATTTATCTATTTAGTATAGATATTCATTTACTTGAACAAAAATAACGATTTACCAAACACATTACCTATGGTTATCGGCATGCGGGTTTGTACTCCACACTAATTGAGTCTATCGGTCTTTGACACAGCGTCTATGTTTGGTCGATCAATTAGACAATTTCCTAATACATTTGTCTACTTTCAAAAACGATCAAGGTCGTAAGTTGTTTGTTGTGTTATATCTTGAATGAGTTGTTTGGTAACAATCAAATAAAACCAATATCAATAATTGTTCCTATCTCAATACGATTATATGTTTTGTCAATTCCGTACTTTTATACATATAAACAAGTACATGTATAAGCGAGTGTGGCTTGTCGGGGAAACATCTGCTTTTCAAACAGAGGGTCCATGGTTTGATCTTGGCCAATGACTTGTTTTTCATGTTATGTGTGGATTTGCACTCGATTTATGGTGAAGGAAAACATCGTGAGGATACCGACATGTTTGTGGATCACAATATCCGAAGACGTGTGTCATGTGTCAACCCGCACTTGGCCAGCGTGGTGGATTATGGCCTATATCTCTCTCCTCGCGAGAGAAGGCCTCGAGTTCCAGTAGTAGGAACGTATAGTGGGCTGCTAATGCTTATGCCATATATGTACTAATTATATTCGTGGTAATTCAAAGACTGTGATTTTCCAGAGGATTAATACCGTATCCACTTTTTCATCGATACGTAATCTATTCTAGAGGAATGCCCCGCAAAGGTAGGTCAAGGGCCTTGCCGCAGGGTCAAGGAAAATAAGCCATATAATATAAACATTTATGCTCAACGTATGCACGTAAATGAAAATTTCCAGTTATTTCATGAAAGTGGAACTAGAAATCACAAAAAAATGGTAGGAAAAAGGACGGTATATAGATAGATAGATGAACTCTTTATTGGGCAAATTAAGGTACAAGTCAAAATAAAAAGTAACAACACAAATGTATGCCACAAACGGCGGCCTTATCGCTAACAGCAATCTCTTCCAGGCAACCTTTGGATGGAAAGAAGTTAAGCAATAGAAGGTTAAGCACAAGAAGGTAAGCATTATTTGATATGGTGATTTTCGTACTATTTACATATATCACTGGCAAACCACGTAGACGACTTTTTGACGACCTCGTTGGCGTAAAGGTTACCATGCCAGACTGCTAATCAGAAGGTTCCGGGTTCGATTCCCGGCCCGGTCAACATCTTTGTGCTTAACTAAATTTGGTGGCTGTGGGTCTGGGTGTTAAATATGTATTTATATATAATACGTATGTATGTATTTGTAGTATATCAGTTGTGTTCGCAACCATAATACGAGCTAGAAATGGTTCAGTATGGGGCTAACCAGCCGTGTGTGAATGTGTCCAAATATTTATAAAAAAAAAACACGAATTGATTGAAATTACAAGTGAAATGTTTTTGAAAACTAACTAATACTTTCTTCATATCATTTGTAGCATACTTTTTAAATTCCGGATGTAAAATCGTACGTGAGTGTCGCCCCTTCAGCCGGAGTTCTCTGTGGCCCTGACCAGGCCGCGCTCCGTATGTAGGTGACCTCACTAGGACCTTCGGATTCGCGCGCCGTGTTTTGTCATCTTTCGTTATTAAGTCATTCGATTGTTTTGCTCGATGGAAATTCAAGATAGAATACTAAAGTTTGGTTGCACCATATTGGTGGCGATTCAGCGGCACACACGACTAAACTAAATTTAAAGAATCTCCGTCTCTTTTCATCTTACGTGACCAGAAAGAGACGACACGTTCTGCACCACACACAAAACAAGTAAAATTACGTCAAACATGAAAAATGTAAGCGATTTTAGAGCGCACCCAATTGTATCAGCTCTAAATCTGACGTGTTTGACGTGATTTTAGATGTTTTGTCTATGGTTTAGATCGTACCATCTCTTTTTGGTCTTTTTTGACGAAAAGAGACAGAGCTACTTTGTTTAGTTTATATTCGTGAGTGCCGCTGAATCGCCACCATTGGTAGTCTTCTTCGTATGAGCTAAGTGGTTAATCTCTCCCATATTTTAAGCTTATTTATCCCATCCTATTACTATTATAAAGGCGAAAGTTTGTAAGTATGGATGTATGGATGTTTGTTACTCTTTCACGTAAAAACTACTGAATGGATTTGAATGAAACTTTACCACAATATAGCTTATACATCAGAATAACACATAGGCTACAATTTTTGAGGTTTTTAATGTGAGGTCGTAAAAAAAACACATTAATTAATAAGGCAAAACAACGTTTGCCGGGTCAGCTAGTTATAAATAAATAAGATAAATGGTTTTGAGGCTCTGGTGTTGAGAGTTTTCAAGTCGCCCGAAGGCTTGGCTTTACGACTGCTTGTACTAAGACTAACAGCCGGGACTTACCAGTAGCGACAAATAAAAATGCCATTTTTGGATTTGGCTCAGTGTAAGAGAAACAAAGCCATGCAAGAGGCAGAGAAACCTGAAAACTCTTAAAAATTTCACACTTAGCTCAAAAATATGAAGAATGAATGTTAGACGAAACTAAGAGTTTTTATTCGTGTAAATGTCAATTCGTTAAAAGTATTAATCGTAAGTTTTTAGCTCCTGGATGATAGTTTAAATTTTAACAGATTTTTTAAATATTTTTTTTCAAGTTCAAAAATCTGTTAGCTAACGCTTAATAGTGTGTTTCGTAGTAACCTCCTTGAGAACCAGTTATTTCAGGCTAAGCATGCTCCATCTTAGACCAGAGAGTCGCTAACTCGTGTACTTACGCGCCCTGCTGCGTCTAATGCCTAACTGTTAGGAGTAAAATAAATAATAATAATAAGTTATTTAATTCTTCTTAAAAATGAAGTTATGTAATTTTTCTCAAAGAGCCCTAAGTAATGGTTCCTTCGATAAATGCACAATTTCAAAATAACAATACTGTCGTTAGGTGTAACAATGGCGTATCACGGTACTGTTTACTTTTCTTAGGGTTCCTTCTAATTTCCCGAAAAAATATTTTTTATATATATATATATATTTTTTAATAATTGTTTTCTCACACGGCTGGTTAACCCCATACTGAACCATTTATAGTTCGTATTATGGTTGCTAACACAACTTACATATACATACATACATACATACATTTTTTATATAGATACATATTTATATATATATTTCTTAATTGTCTGTTGAATAGTTTCATACAAATATCATGTCAATAAAATATGTAGTCTAACACACCCACCCATTTTTTTCATAAACCTAATATACCTATTTAACCTAAATCATCAAAATCTAGCCTTAAAGGGATTACACACAAAAAATCTCAGTTAAAAAATAATCAACAGAAAAAATTACCGTCGATTTACAAACCAATGATTCAAACCATAAAAATGTAACTATAAACAGGGAAAACTTAATTACGATGACGTACAAAATTCTACAGAACCCTGCAATACATCCAATAGCTTACGCTTAGTCAGTTTTTTAACCTTCAATTACTTTAAGAATGGTAAAACGTTATAGCAAAGTGACATGTGCCACAGAAACGTGATTTCTAAAACACGTGACTTTTTGCTGGTAAATATTGCCTTACGTACGTTACCTAGGAAATCTGTACGAAGGTATTTTATACTATTGAGTTAGGTAACATAGTTAGAATTTAGTACCAATAGTGTTATTTTTTGACGTGACAACGTCTTAAATTAGGTTGCGGCTGGGAGTCACTTATGAAAAAGTGTAACGCCCGGTAACGTTACGATGAGTCACCGAACGAGAGAGAGGCCCGCCGAATGCCTTGCGTCTCTCTCCCACTCAACTATGATCGGTCGACGTCTGCCGCGCGCGCAGCACGCGGCAGACGTTGTCACGTAAAATCTTCGCCCGTAAAACATACATATTATATATAAATACATATTTAACACCCAGACCCACAGCCAACAAATTTAGTTAAGCACCAAGATGTTGACCGGGCCGGGAATCGAACCCGGAACCTTCTGATTAGCAGACCGGCATGGTAGCCTTTACGCCAACGAGGTCGTCATACTACTTATACTTATGTATAAGTAAGTATAACAGTATAGGTACTTAATTGCGGCCTAAGAAAGTATGGATGGATTGTGTGAATGACGATATGACCAGGAGGGGTGTGAATACAGAGATGACGAATGACAGAGATGTATGGAAGAAGCGTACATACTGTACCGACTCCACATGAAGTGGGATAAGGTGAAGAAGAAGAAGACTGTTATACTTATGTATGTGCGAAATATAGGAATCAATAAGCTATTGTTTTGGTAATAGGGTATTTCTTAGACGGTTAGACCTTAGAATCGTTATTTATATCACAATTGATATATAATTTGGAATAAAGAAATACCCATACAAGGTCATGGGTGAAATATCTAGTTTTCGAAAAGTGGGCTCTTAAAACGTCTAAAAAATCTCGTAGTAATGACAGATCTTTCAACTTGAAGGTACGAGTAGCTAGCCAGGCGAGCAATAACATGGCCCTATTTATATGTTTTCATAAGTCGACTTACAAAAGTCGTCTGAAAAATTAGAATCAAATTATTATTTTTTTCAAAAATTTTGGTGCATTTCTTATCATAAATTTTATGATCCTTTATTTAATTTTTAAACACCTTTTAAAATACTATACACTAGTTAAAATACCTTTTAAATTAATATAACGCTTACTAATAGTGTCTATAAAATATGAGTTTCAATGAAAATAAGCCAACAAAAAGTTACAAAAAACAAAATTCTCGAAAACAATTTAGAACAATAAAACACAAGATACGTAAATATTCATTATGTTAGTTAGCGTATACAAAGTTAACTGGGTAGGTGCACATACGATCTAATTAACTAAAAATTACAGTGTTCAAAATTAGGCACGTCGTATTTTTTTTTAAACAACTAACATAAAAAATGTAAAAACGAAAGTTTCTTTGTGTTTGTGCATGTTTGTTTCTTCTTCACGCTCAAAAGCTCGACCGATTTTGAAAAAATTTGATACGGAGATAGGTTAGACCTTGAATTCGCACACAACCAACAGTAAGTTGACGACCTCGTTGTTGAATGGTTACCATGCCAGACTGCGAATCAGAGGGTCCCTGGTTCGATTTCCGGCACAGCCAACATTTTTGCGCCGTACTAAATATGTTGGCTGTATGTCTGTATCCATATCAAGTATTTATGTATATTCAAGTATATTTATACAAACAAGAAATGGTTTAGTATAGGGCTAACCAGCCTTGTGTGAAATGTGCATATAAAAACGTCAAGTCAAGTTAATCTAAAATCTTATATTTTTCCACTTTCCACAAAAACTTTGCTAGAGTGCCATTAATATGCACTGAAACTGTATCTTTGTGAAGCAAGTCACTTGCTTTAAAACCCGTGAAAAATCACAAACAAATGATTTAACACTGATGACTTGTTGACTTGTTTTTCTAAGTCTAAAGTTATCCATTAAACCATTGACGCAATTAGCGTTTTACGTCTCATCGTACTTATTTACTTAACGTACCTTTGCTAAGTAACGAGGATATTTATTAGGAACATAAAAATACATACATAAAACATTACTAGCCAAAAAAACTAGGGGTAGAGATAAGGTGCCCAAAATGCTAGCAGTTGCCACTTTGGATGGATTGGCATCTTAGCTTAGTTTCTGGCCGAAATAAAAGCCAGCATTCTGCACACCCGAAACCACCCTTTGTTAACTATGACTCTTACGTAAATAGTCAATTTAGCAAGCGTTTTGATAACTTGCAATGTATATTGGACTAAATTTGTTGGCTGTTGGTCTGGGTATTCGATATCAAGTATTCATGCATGTATGCAGTTGTGCTAGTAACCATAATGTATTATGGTTACTAGCACAACTATAGATGGTTTAGAATCTCTGCCTGAGGTTCAGTTTAAGAAAGTAGGTTCTTTCTAGGTAAACGTGCTACCGTAGGCTTCAGCTTTTTCTTTGTGGAAATTCATTGTAGATAGAAAAAAATCGAAATTTGTGAATTTCGCTGTGATCTGAATATTCTAAAATTGAAATAAAACAAATGGCGACTTTAGACAATTTATCGACTTAAATCCTAATAGATCTGTCATCTCAAAAAGATCGATTTAAATCATGTTTCAGAGGCATGAGTTTCAACGTACTCGCGAAACGGTAAATATTTAGACAACAATTATCAGTAGGTCGCGATCCTCTAATAACAGTTGCTACCTTTCCTTCCTTACTTAGAAGCTTTCCATGTTTACATTCCGTTGCGGTTACGCTATTGAACTTACAAATTATCTCAGTGCTAAACGAGTATTGGTTGGCTCCTTATTCGTTTGTTTGGAGTAGTATCGGCTTGATGAATGAGTGTAGTAGCGGGGCTGATTACTACGTAATCGTCTGGTGCCGGCATGATATCATTTGTTGTACATCGTGGTCACGCCCGAACCGAGATTTCAAACGTGGAATCCAAGGCTGATTGCTTGCGGAGGCACTCACTTTTCTGCAATACAGAGTGTCATGTCTTAACTAGCCGGTACTTTATTACTTGTATTGAATTTAGACAACGATATTGAGCAAGTTTCTTCAATTTCATAGCTTAATTTCTAATTTAGTTTAATGTTTGGAGACTTTTCCTTTTTTAAACTGAACAACTATTTGACCTATGACGTGTAACCACACAGGTTAGCGTCACTCTGGCTAAGGGTAGAGCATGCCTAGTCTGGAGTAATTAGTTCTCAAGGAGAACAGATGTGTGCTTGGCGATAGATTTTCTGCGCGGGGCTACCAAGCAGCCACTAACAAGCAGTAGAAAAAGCTACCACCAAGCTATGATCTCCTAACAGTTTTTTCCTTCACAAACTCAAGGTAAACGAGGCATTGAGCTTCGAACCCACGCCCTTCTGGACGTAAGCTGACAGCACGTCATACAGAGCTCTCATAGCTCCTTTGTTATATAAGGCTTTATTTTTTACATGTACATTCATAGCTTGCTACTGTAAATTAAAAATATTTTATAAGAAAGTATCTCAGTAAGTAGTTATGCGAAGAACGACTGACAAAAAACTTGTCACAATTTCGTAACATGTATATATTACGTAGTTATGTACGAGGGTAATCGGAACGTCAATGTTTCGACACAGCAAATTGTTTTACCGTCTCAGTCGTCTGATAAAGAACTGCCAAATAATGTAAGCCTTATCAGTATCCTGTCGCGTGCCTAAAATGTTAAACCGAAGATACGGTTAAATATATGCTAATGTACTTGAAACCAACATTCAGTTATATGTCTAACTGAATTAAATAACTTTTAAATGATTTATGAATAAAGAATACATCTTCGGACGTCAGACGCTTTATATGTACATTCAGACATCACAGTTTAATGATTAAATATGTTTATCTGCCTTTTCCAAAACAAAAAATCTAAAAGTTACAAAAAAATAAAACAGTTTTCTTCTCCTTCTTTACCTTTTTTTCCGCTACGGGGGACAACACAGCAAGTTTTCTCTTCTCTCCCTTCTCTTTCACACAATTCTTACATGTTTTCTTGATTAACCTCTATTTCCTATACCCTGTACTATTATATAAATAATCCATACTTCTTCTTGTCACATGCTCCTAGAGAGTACTGACTGCTTAGAGACTTGGTATAATACCAAGTTAACCTTACGCTCTTCAATTTCTCTATCACTGGAGGAACATTCGAACATATTTATTTACAGGGCAACATCCGACGCAATATTCAAAGTAATAAATAGATAGTTTGAAAAAACTAAAAAACACGGTTTTTATAGAAACCGAACTAAAAAATAGATAATAAATTTAAATGAATTTAAATTAAGAAAATAGTGTAAAAAATTTCAATGAATATAAATTAATAATAGTGTGAATAAAACAAAATATTTTATTAGCGTGTAAAAATTAAGAAACATGAAAAAGTCTGGGTGGAATCTTACAAATTTAACTAAACCCACTTCTCGTTGTCCGATTTGAATCCAATTTAGCACTTTTTGGAGACAATACATTAATATGGTACCACGGAACTGATTTGATGATGAAGCTAAGAAACGACTAACTGTAACACATAGAAGATAAATACCTCTCAAGTTGCTCATTTGTTTTAGCTTAAAATTGTGAGTTGTTTGGTACTATACAGCGAACTGGAATACATTTATTTTAGTTCGCTGGTACTATATGATACCCAGGGTCTAGTGATGGTCATTGACCATTCAAACTTCTAAACTAAAACCCATAAGATAAGCTCTTGAAATGATGACAGTGCTTATATTATTTTTACCGATTGAAGCTGTTTTTTTTTATTTAGTAAATCTTATTTTATCACTATTTTTCCAAATACATTGATGCGTTAATGTACATACTATTATAACGAGTATTTGTAAATGTTATCAGTGAGGTTATCAGTTATCGCGTAAATCAATTATTTTATACAAAGAAGTTTGACATTAAAAATAAATACAAATTGTAGTTTGGAAAGACGCTCGTACATAAATTATTGACACTTGAAGGTTGTAGCTGAAATACTGAATAACATTATTAACCCACATTATTATTAAATTAACTATCATTTGAAAATGTCATTACTAAATAACATTATTAACAAAACGGTGACTTAATTATTCTAATTTCAATAAAACGTATGTGTGTTTATTGAGTTTATTTTTGACATGTCACCAATATCAAATGTCTGATTGAAAGTTGTAATTAACTAATTATAATAATTACATTTTATGTCAGCAATAATTGTCTCGTAATTGTGACTGTCGATCGATTAATATTATCAATCGCTTTGATAATGATTGATTTGTTATTAATCGTTTGATGCAACTGTTATACTTGTAACAATTCAGTCGACATTAAACTTCACGTACACACTTTTTGTTCCACGGCTTGAAACTGAATCTTTCTTGAAAATTTAATATCGTCACGAATTTTTTTTATAATTAATAAGATATTACATAAAACCCTTGTGTAGGTTTGAACAAAAGAACAAAAAAAAAACTTACTTTTTTGAAAATTTAATCATCGTTTCGAAAAAACCTTTTTTATAATAAATAAGATATTACATTTAAAACCTTGTATAGGTTTGAACAAAAGATCGAAAATTAAAAAAAAAAACTTTTGCTAAATACTTTCGAATTAAGAACGTCTGCAAAAAGCCCCCTTTTGTGGGAACAACCAGGTCCTATCACCATGCCAAATTTCATTAAAATCGGTTCAACAGTTTAAGCGAGAAGAAGTAACAAACATACACACAGTAAGTGAGACACACACAATTAGACACAAACTTTCGCATTTATAATACTCGTATTAGTAGGATATTTATAAACATACTTTAACGTCCTTTTAACAATTAAGCTGATACTTAGTAAAGAACAAATGGCACAATATTTAACCACAGCGCCTTAACGAAGACGCCTACGCTTTAAAGTAAGGTTCCAAAGAAAAAAAATTGCGCCAAAGCCTTTCTCACAAAAGACAAAACCAAAAAGGAATCGTTCGAACGCAAAGCGGTATCTTTGATGAGTCCCACTCTGCTCTATAAAGTTTTAATTTTTGTATAAAGGGAGCAGGTAGTAAAAAATTGTCTTACCGATACCAGTCTGCAGCAGTTTAGGATAGACCTCAGTACCTAAGCTAACCTGTATTTTGACGACCTCGTTGGCTTAATGGTTACCATGCCGGTCTGTCAATCAGAAGGTTCCGGGTTCGATTCCCGGCCCGGCCAACATCTTTGTGCTTAACTAAATTTGTTGGCTGTGTGTATAAAATATGTATGTATGTATATGTAGTATATCAGTTGTGTTAGCAACCATAATACGAACTAGAAATGGTTCAGTATGGGGTTAACCAGCTCAACAGATATACTACATATATATTTTATATAGATACACATTTAACACCCAGACAAACAGCCAACAAATTTAGTTCAGCACAAAGATGTTGGTCGTGCCGGGAATCGAACCCGGAATCTTCTGATTGGCAGTCCGCCATGGTAACTATTACTCCAACGAGGTCGTCATTTATTTTTCAAGTAAACACGTACAATATTATAAAAGTAAAGAGAATTATAAAATTATTCTATTTTCTTAAATGTAGTATGTTAATTAGTAAATAGCTTATAACTTGCTTTAAAAGTATTCATAACAATAATGTTTCTAATATGTGATTAGTGCCAATTTACAATAAAACATATGGTTATTACTATAGTTTTCCTCCTTTGTACTATATTAATTTCCAACAATAAATGAACAAGAAATCCAAAAAAAAAATGTGTATATAGCGGTTACAATACAACACAATATGACTTTATTGCACACCAAAATAAAAATAAAAACAGTTTTATAAAAAGAAAAAGAAAAACAGAGGTAGTTCATTAGTACATTATTATACCTTGTATAATTAATATAGTAAGCTAAGGTACTGTAATATACAGTGCGCACCAATGTCGGCGGCCATCAAAGTACCATAGAATGCTCCCACGACAGTATTTTAAAAATATCCAAAGATTTTTTAAGGCCAACTCTTTTTGTGATGTATGTGTACCGATGTTTTACTTCTTTTATACACGTTTTGTGTACAGTCTCTGAATTATCAAGTACACACTTATCTTCTTGTTCCATCGATGACAATGAAAATATTTTTACAGTTTCATATATTTTAGAAATAATAAATAACTAACTGTAACTCGCGTTAATCCGACCTAGAAGAAGTTAATTCGGGATAAAAAGTAAAGTTCCCTGAGAGCTACAATCTGGCGCCCCTGTTCCCTGAGAGCTACAATCTGGCGGTTTTCAAAGCAAGAGTGAACCGGTTTTTTCTGGGTAAGCGCGTTCCACCTTAGATCATAATGTCGCTTGCCATCAGGTGAATTGTGATCAAGCGCAAGCCCATTTAATGTAAAAAAAAGAAGTTCTAGCTTGTGTTAATCCAGAGTTTAAAGTACGAGACCAAATGTCATGCAAATCGAATCTGTCATTGGAGCGTCAAGAAGTGACAATCATAAACACTTACACACACAAATTATAATACTAGAAGATTTTTTGAAGGAAATCCTCTATTGCCGATCTCTTTGCCAGATGGTTAGCGATGTTGGGGTCGAAAACAGAACACGTAGAAGAAGCCAATTTATAGAACATGGCAATTTATTCTGATACTACGTATAAATGAGCAAATAAGTTTAATGGAAGAAATAAATAAGCAACTACATACTCATAAATAATAATAACAGCGAGAATACCGTTTCTAATTAAACCAGTAAAGTCTAAAACATACAGCGTACTCATTATAATGAATTCTCCGTTAATCTCCAACATAACGCAAGAAACATTCAATCTAATAACAATTAAAATCATACCCACGGAATGCCACATTTCCAGCATAATACATATACATACAACCAGTACCATAAACGTAAACGTCTAAATTCAAAAGGCGCATCACGATAGTAAAATAAAATAAACCACGGTTACTAATCGAGCTAAAACCGGCTACAAATGGTAATAAAATAAAGGTACTTACACATATACGTAAAGTGTCGAAACTCGGTTCTCTTTTCGATATAAATAGTGCATACGAGGCGCAGTGACCGGCGATCTGGAGCTGTCTCGATCATCGAGCGAATGTTTGAGTTTCTCTATTTTCAAATCGAGTCGCCTCGAGACTGTAACGCTTCAGTCGGGACCCTATTCTCATGATATTGATGAGATAATTAACGCGTACCGATAAAATGTAGCATCCGTGTACTCGCTTCATATCGCGATGACATCTATATCGAATTGTGTGAAGTATCACGCAGATTAATACAAAGATGCGATGCGGTAGATTAAACAAGTTACATAATGTTAAAAAGATCCTTACTCATATGTAACAACAACTTTCAGAAAAATTAAAAACACACTGAATACTTAAAATGCTTAAAGAAATTGCTGGCATGTTGGGGACGATATGCCTAAGATCGACTTGCGTAGCGAAACATGGTAAAGGCATAATGTTGAACATAATAAACAAGCATAACAACAAAAACGGTTTTGGATCCACACGTTTAAAATACAATTTTATAGTGCCTTTTAATAGAAAACCTGATTATTATGTGGTTTTATGATATCAATATTTTCAAAATACTACAAAATACTTAATAGTATTTTTTATTTTATTTTATTATATTTATCAAAAGGAGTTACGAATGACTTTTGCTTTTACCAACTCTGAAAACTAAGCATTCTTTCTGACTAGGCACAAGGCCGGTGTCGCTCGTGTGGCTACGCACCCTACTAGTTAAATGGCTATTCTTATTCTTACTCTATGATGGGGGCGATCAGACCTGCACTGACAACCTGCAAGAGGAGTATTGTGCATCGTTAAATGGCTAGCAGTATTATGTAAAAAATATATTCAAAATGTCCTTATTTTATCGTCTACGATATTGAAGCGAGCAGCACTAGAATATGCTCCGGGTTAGTGAGTGGTTGGACAGGTTAACGCTCGTTATGCGCCGGGTGGGGTGTTGCTGCGCCCGCGCCGTGTGAGCGCTGCGTTAATTGGCGCGCGGACGGCCCGTCTTCACGCCGCGCGCGTGCCACTGGCTGGCCGTTGTCATTTGAATATGGAATACAATATTTTAAATTATAAACGAGAATATTCAACGACATATTTTTAAATTTAGAATACCTTCAGATCTAGGTTTATTTGCATAGTATAGGAGGTCTTCGGTGTGTTTCCCGGAAGAACCCGGAGTTAAGCACATAGGCAGGTCACCGTAAGGGGTTTTAGTATACAAATCTAACATAACATGCGCGCCATTGTGGCCAGGTATCTAGTTGAAGATTTCCCCCTCGTCAACAAAAAAAAGGTTTATTTGCATTGCACATAGGGAATATTAAAAGCTAATTGAAAACATTAAATGAAACCATTTAATCTATGTCATAACATCTTTGTGCTAAACAAAATTTGTTGGCTGTCGGTCTAGGTATTCATTATGTATCTATATAAAGTATGTATGTATGTGTAGTATATCAGTTGTGTTAGCAATCATAATACAAACTAGAAATGGTTTAGTTTGTATTTATATAAATATAATATACGAGTAAGTAGATGATCTATACAAACCATGTAAGAGTACCACGCCTCAATCGTTTATTCACTCTTGAGTGCTCCAATATAGTTTTCAATGCTTAGAATTTACTTTTAAAATCAGATTAGATCTTTAAATATCTGTCAGCACATTAATAATTGATTGCCATAAAATCCGTTTAGTTTGCGATCCAAATTTTCCTCAAACCTAACAGCAACAAACCTAAAATAGAATTACGTCAGCGTTTCCTTTGTTTCACGTAAACTGTACAGTTAGTACGCAATTTGTTATCAAACTACTCTGTTATCGATGTTATGTCGTACAAGGACGGCTAAAGTGTGTTCAGTGAAAAAAGGGACGTTAAAAAACGAGGCTCATATTTTTCCAAAGAAATGAGACAAATCCGACATGAACGATGACCAATCTATAAGGAAGTGAAGTCTGCGGTACACCAAGTTTGTCCTGTATGGTTGCTCCAGTGTTTAAAGATAAATATGTCGATTTTCAGTTACGTTTAACTAGTAAACATAGTTTTGGATCTTTTCATTCAACTTTTAATTCTAATGGAACGAAAATAAACTAATATTCCAGACTAGACGTTTTCCACCTTCAGTCAAATGCCTATCTATGCTGTGTGAATTAACGTTTGCTTTATTGCTTTTACTTGCTAGGCGATGTAATAGCCAAAATCGTAAATTTTGTTTTGTCCTATCGTTATAAAACATATTGTTATTAAAAAAATACTGACCGTCTAACATAATAAATAACCTTAAAAATATTTACACCGATTTTGGTACCAATCAGTCGTATGGGTTAGAAATTATCTAATCAAAGTATCCTTTTATTTATAATTATTTACTTTTCGACAAAGCCTCTATGCAGCTGCTATTCTTTTAATTTATTTTATTGATAATTATTGAATGAAATACTGACGAGTCCATATTGATGATAGTTATGATTATGTTTATATAATGTAATAATTATTAAACAATATGATAATAAAGACATTCTATTCTATTCTATTCTTTTTTTAACAAGATTTCTTGAAAGCATTAACCTGGGTATCTGTATTATTATCTACTTACAGTATCAGCTAAGTGCGATCCGTTACAAATGCTATGCTACCTGGGTAACGACGTCACTGATGATATTGGGTAAAATTTGCAAGCATATACGGATTTTTTCATTGTATATTATTCATTATATCATTAGACGACCTCGTTGGCGTAAAGGTAACCACGCCGGACTGCTAAACAGAAGGTTCCGGATTCGATTCCCGGCCCGGTCAACATCTTTGTGCTTAATTAAATTTGTTTATAATATGTATATATGTATATGTAGTATATCAGTTGTGTTAGCAACCATAATACGAACTAGAAATGGTTCAGTATGGGGCTAACCAGCCGTGTGTGAAATGTGTCAAAAAAAATAATTAAATTTAATGAGAATCGTGTTAAACTCAGCGTACGCAATCGTTTTTGCAAATTCTACGACACATAACTAGTGACCTCACGGTCCCAGTCACATAGCATTTAAACAGCGTTATATGAACAGCTAAATATAAAGGTAGCATAGGTGTAATGTAATATTCCAACGCATCGTTCTGTCTAAGGCAAGGTAGGTTCTATTTGATAGCAGTAAGCCTTAGCCTAGTTAACACACTGCTTGGTTAATTCTAGTGAATTTGTGTCACATATTACAAACTCATTCAGTTTAATAAGTTTATTAAATTAGTAGTTGCATAGTGTAGTTGTTAAGGCTAGATCAGAATGAGAATATTGTATATTTTGAACAATCTATGTACATTGGGTCTAATATCTTATATATAAAATTTCCGTGTCACAGTGTTTGTTACCGTACTCCTCCGAAACGGCTTGACCGATTTTTCCCAAATTTTATATGCGTAGTCAGTAGGTCTGAGAATCGGCTACTGTATATTTAGTTTTTTTTTTATTAAGGCAAAACAACGTTTGCCGGGTCAGCTAGTAATATTATAAATACTAGCTGACTCGGCAAACGTTGCTTTGCTCTAAGCACAGTTAAAAACACTATAATTGATTATCACTTAGGGGTATGGAAAAAAGTAACCGATTCTCAGATCTACTAAATAAATACGCATATAAAATTTGGTAAAAATCGGTCAAGCCGTTTCGGAGGAGTACGGGAACTAACTAACTAACTGACATGGAAATTTTATATATTAGAAGATTAGAAGAAGATTATTATACAGTTTTAATATCTTGCCTATTTTGTGTGTAAAAAGATACGAGGGTGGATTAAGAAGTTCGTAACTTAACTTTATAAAAAATTCAAGGTCAAACTACCTATAAGAATCACTAGTCTTTGTAATTGTTATTCTTTTTAAAAAGAAAAAATATGATTATCTACTATTTTCCCAAACCGATATTTTTTCCATTAATAAAAAAAAAAAAAAATTATTACATATGGCTCATTTGGTCAAGCAAAAGCGTAACTACGCATTAAGAATTTTGAACTGGCCGTCCCGATGTCTTAGCGTCAGAAATGGCGCGATTACATTCAATTCACATATGACACTCGCGCCATCTAGCGGCATATCATTAAAATAACTATTCGGTCGATGTTTCTCCGGGTGGAAATAGACTTTTCGAACTTTATGACATAAAAAAACCAATTCGAAAAAAAATGAATTGCGACGTTGTTGCACCAAATGAGCGATATACATATTATGTATAGTTAAATATTTTATTTAATTAGCCAAATACAATTAGAGTCAAATTCGAGAGTTCATGTCACATTCATAATCAAAGAGTGTGAGCACGAGGAACGAACTTTCAAATGTTTTCTTTATTACAAGAGTTACAATCTCGTTGGCGTAATGTTAACCATGCCGGACAGCCAGCCAGCCTGGGTTCGATTCCCGGCACGGCCAACATCTTTGTTTTGGGCTAAATTTATTGGCTGCTTGTTTGGGTGTTAAATATGTATTGATATAAAGTATTTATGTATATAGTATAAATTATATATTTCATTTGTGGAATCAGCCATAACACAAACTAGAAATAGTTTAGTATGGAGCTAAGCAGTCTGGTTCATAGTTCATAGTTCATTTATTCATAATAAAAATATTACAGGTCTGAAATTTTATAATACACTTAGTACACTCTAAGTACTAAATCTGGCATCTTATTTTAATAATAATAAGTATTAAATAATAAATAATATAGTGAAAAATTATAAAATAAAAATGTCAATACGTCTTGTGTGAATTATGTCCAAATATTTATTTAGAATATTCATTATGTATGTATGTATACAAACAGTGTAAAATAAAAAAATAAATACATAGAGTAACAATGACATTTAATCAAGTGTGATTTATTCCGTAAAACGTTTCCTTAACCAACATTATTGTTGTTATCTTAACAATGGCATTGAGTTATAAATATCT
Organism: Mellilla xanthometata; assembly: GCA_035578125.1. Taxonomy (NCBI): domain Eukaryota; kingdom Metazoa; phylum Arthropoda; class Insecta; order Lepidoptera; family Geometridae; genus Mellilla; species Mellilla xanthometata. Next base: position 812,292 of record JAPUBQ010000022.1, read on the forward strand.
ACTCTCCACGGCGTAAAATTCCTATTACGAAAGATATTGCATTCGTACAAGTTGATAAGACTTATGGCTACATATGTACTTACGAATGCTTATTCTGTATTCATCATCATCATCAGCCTATGTTCGTCCACTGCTGGACATAGGCCTCTCCCAAGGCACGCCACTTGGCCCTATCCTGTGCTTCTCTTCGCCATCCACTACCCGCTACCTTCTTCAGATCATCGCTCCACCTGGTTGTAGGGCGTCCTACACTACGTTTGCCGAGACGCGGTCTCCACTCTAGAACTCGTCTACCGTAACGGTCATCGGTTCTTCGGCAGATATGTCCGGCCCATTGCCACTTCAGCTTGCTTATACTCTGTATTGCCAATTACATAACACACTATACTCGTACATATTTGACGACCTCGTTGGCGTAATGGTTACCATGCCGGACTGCCAATTAGAAGGTTCCGGGTTCGATCCCCGGCGCGACTAACATCTTTGTGCTTAACTAAATTTGTTGGATGTGGGTCTGGGAGTTACATATGTATCTAAATAAAATATGTATGTGTAGTTTGTTAGTTGTGTTGGCTACCATAATAAAAACTTGAAATGGTTCAGTATGGGGCTAACCAGCCGTGTGTGAAATGTGCCAAAAAATAAATATAGAGGCAGGTTTTTATCAACGTAATTGCGTTAAAAGCTAAACCAACTAAAGCCAATTGATTTCCACGCATTAGGGAGTTTGTCGTTAAATCGAGTGACGTTACATGGATTTTACATTGTATTTTGATTAGATTTGATGAAGATATTAATTTATACTGTACTAGCTGACCCGGCAAACGTTGTTTTGCCTCACTTAGGGGTACAGCGCCATCTATTGATTACTAACTCAACCCAGTCGAAAGGTATCGACATCTGTTAGAATCATTTGGAGTTAACAGATAATTGTGACTGTCAAATAATAACAGATAATAATGAGCAATAAATTAAAATTGCGACTATAATTTGAAATTTAAACTATCCTATCTCTCAAGTTGGATCGAACTGCACATGGTGTGCGAATTTTATTATAATCGGTTAAGTGGTTTAGGAGTTCATTGAGGACAAACATTGTGACACGAGATTTATATATATTAAGATTAGGTTTCTATCACACTGTGTGTTTATGTAAATATTTTCAACTCACAGTTTTGATGTAGGTACATTAAAACTGTCTACTGACGTAAAAGAATAATTTGCATTATAACACTTGTGTTCGAGAACAATTATATTATTATACCTACTCAATGCAAACTCTTTGATAAACGTAAATTGAATAAGTAAGAAGGCAGGCTAGAGCAGTTGCATATTAATAACAAATATTGCTATAAAAAAAATGGCCAAGGGCAAGGTGGACTTGCGCGTGAAGGGTTCCATACCATTGTTGTATGGGAGCCCACTTAAATATTTATTTTTATTAAATTTTATAATTTAATATGATAGTTTTTATACATTTATATATTTTGTGTAAATTTTAAGTTTTAATAAAATATGTATGTATGTATGTATTTATATGTAGTATATCAGTTGTGTTAGCAACCATAATACGAACTAGAAATGGTTCAGTATGAGTTTAACCAGCCGTGTATGTGTGTGAACTTGTACTGTTGAAAACTAGATGTCGTGTTAGCAGACTGGATACTGACAGGTCTTTATTCCTGAGACTTAAAACCGAAATTGGCGTGACACGTATGAGCTAAGTGGCCAAGCCCTGGTATCGAGAGTTTTCAAGCCGCCCGAAAGCCTACTGACTTGGCTTAACGACTGCTTGTAAGGAATTAACAGCCGAGACCCACAATTTAACATGTCATCTGACCCATGGTAGCGCCCAGATGAAAATGACTTTTTGAATCACTTTTTAAAATACTATTGCAAGGTCACCCATCCATAGCCTATCCGCATAGACCGTTGCTTAACCTCGATGATCGCGTCAGATCATCTTAGTTAGCCGAGCACTGGCGCTACGAAGATCGTCATTGGGGAGAATGCATCTCTAATATACAAGCTTACACGCTTAGTTTGGAGATGCAGGCTCATTACTTGTAGCTCTTAGTAAAAAATATGTAAAAAACCACAGGTATAAGAAACATTCTTGCTACCAATTGTATAAAATTGTGTATAAATAAATTATTTGAATTTGAATTTAATCCTTTAGCTCCGTGTTATCCTAAAACAACCCACCTAAACGAACCATGTTTGCGCTGACCTGCGCGGATGAAAGCAATTTAGCAAAGGGCTCATAACGTTTTATTATTAAGTTCCCTTTTTATTGGTCGTTGGTCACATATCGTCACGTATTACATCGAGCCCTTTATGTGCTGCGTACTTCATAATATTGATGGGGGATTGCGACCAAATCTCCAGAGCAGTGGGTTGAGGGTTATAGCTTATGTCTGTCTTAAAACTGAAAATAAAATCTACTATACGAGTACCTTTATCTATATACATTTTGCCTTATCTATACCTCTATACCTTTTAGCGTAGATATACCTTTCCTGTATGTATTTTTTCTATCAATACAGTATTGCGCCTGTAGCTCGGATAGCTAAGGCGATCTGACGCGATCATCGAAGCTAAGCAACGGTCAATTTGAACGGTGTTTGGATGTGTGACCATGCATAAGTATGTCGTTTTTCTAGTGTAATTTTCACCAGGGCACTACCCTGGGTCGGATGACACGTCAAATTGTAGGTCCCAGCGGGTCAACCGGTCGGTTCAGCCGGTCGGTTAGTACAAGCAGTCGTTAAGCCAACTCAGAGGTCTTCGGGCTTGAAAACTCTCAACACCAGAGCTTGGCCACTTAGCTCATACGAAGACAAAGAAGAATACACTATATAATAGGACAGTAAAATACTGACAGTGCTCTGTGCAGGGGATGCATGGAGGCAGAGGAAACGGCAGCATATGCTTTTGGAGTGCAGCTTGACGAAACAGCGAGAAGAATTCCTCGAGACACCGAGGAAGCTGCGAGAGGCCTGCGCCGGCGTACGCGAGCTGCTAGCCTTCTTCAGCGAAATCGGCTGGCTGGATTAGCGACCGCCAGTCGGGCCCTACGCAAAGGGGATGACAGAAGACTTCTGATTGCGGGATGGAGCCCCGTATATCAATATATCAAGAATTAAGACAATCAAATTCGAGTGTCAATTGAAGAAGAGTAAAAAAACATAAATCTATTTTTGAAATGTTTGTATGTCTGTCGGTCTGTCGATCTGTCTGGTACGTTATTACTTTGAAACTACTCAACGGTTAACGCGGTAATTTTAACAACAAATTTAGAACTCTGTTTAATATAATCTAGTACGAGTATATTATGTAGGTAGTAGGTAAACATTGAATAGTTAGAAAGATAACATGTAACTTTATATCTATGGTAGGTACGTTCGATGGTTAACGTATGGTTACAAACCACTTATTATCTTATTATTAAAATGGGGATTCCCCATTATTTGATTGCACGTATGTATATTAATTTATGTACCTATAAGTCTTCTTCTTCATCTTCATATCAAGTAAGTGGCCAAGATTTGGTGTCGAGAGTTTTCAAACTGCCCGAATACTTGCCTCTGACATGTCTTAACGACAGCTTGTCTTAATACTAACAGCCGGGACCTACAATTTAACCAATCATCCGACCCGCGGTAGCGCCTAGTAGAAAGTGCCACTTTTTAAACAACAGGCTGGTACTTGATCACCAATCCAAAGTCTGTGCGAATCGATCATTGCTTAACTTTTATGATCAGCTCAGATCATATTAGTCAGTCGATCTAATTAATTGCTTTGCAAGTACAGTATACGAATACTTAACATTAACTTTAACATTGAAAGGATTAGCTCAAATATGATTTGATGATTGGAAAGAAAGAAAGAAAGAAAGAATCATTAATTTTGTGGCCCGAATAAGAAAGAATATCAAGAAACATAAAAGAACACATTGACAAAACCTGCCCCAGCTCAGCATGTGCTGACTGCAAGCAATCAGCGCTGGTCTTCCGCTGGAGCCGACCGGTGACGACACATATGAAATTACAGAAAGGTTACAAACATTAGGTTAGAAATAAGAAATTAATTTCTTTGAAAATAATTTGAAAAGGTAGATTTTGATGATCTCATGCCGGACTGCCAACCAGAGGGTCCTGGGTTCGATTCCTAGAACGGCCAACATCTTTGTGATGAACTACATTAAAATTTGCTGGGTGTTGCTCTGGGTGTTAAATATATATCGATATAAAGTATTTATGTATGTATATATAATATATCGGTTGTGTTAGCAACTATAATACAAACTAGAAATGGTTTAGTATGGAGCTAATCAGTCGTGTGTGAAATGTGTCATAATATTAATAAATTTATTTTGTTTTTATTGGAATAAGCATAACTTAGAACTAGATTTAATTGGTTATATGATTTTACATGTTTCCACACGTAATCATTAAACAACAAAGAACAGTCGAGATTCCGTTACGCGTTTACGAAATGCATCGGTACGAACCGTTGCGAAATCTTACATCATCGAGTACCTGATGTGACGTAATCAAATGAAATTAAGCATTAGGTGTGCATTTATTGGAGATGATATAATTATGCAATTATATACAACTAGCTGCGCCCCGGTGATACTCGCATTAATCCGGGACAAAAAAAGTTAATCCGGTTTAAAAAGTAGAAAGAAAGAAAGAAAATTATTTATTACGCACACTAAGATACATATGGTATACAATTGCTTATTTTAATTATAAGTATTATTATTGTAATTTTAATAAATTAAGTAGTCTACAAGTAATTCCAAGGTCAAACTTATCTTCATCGTAAATGTTATCAAAATCGGTCCAGCTGTTGGAGCGTGAAAGAGTAAAATTAATTTTGAGGTTATTTGCCTATCCCACCTAGGGACAAAATTTTTTTTCGGGATAAAAAGTTGCCTATGTTAATACAAGGTCTAACCTATCTTGACACGAAACTTTATAAAAATCGATTCAGCCGTTAGAGCGTGAATAAGTAACAAACATACGCACTTACACACTAACTTTCACATTCACAATATTAGTAGAATTATAATTATGCCCAATATATTCTGTCAGTTAAATCGTATGTAGCGTTTATTTAAACTTCTTCTCCTGCGTTTGAGCTAAGCGGCCAAGCTCTGGTGTCGAGAGTTTTCAAGCCTCCTGAAAGCCTCTGACTTGGCTTAACGACTGCTTGTACTAAAACTAACAACCGGGACCTAGTATTTAACAATAAACGTAAACCAATAAACCTGAGAATGAAATAGCATACATAATTATATACGAGTAGCATACATACTCATACCTAATCTACATGTTTCATTTATTCATCTATATCTACATATCAATCTTTGACGACCTCGTTGGCGTAAAGGTTACCATGCCGGTCTGCTAATCAGAAGGTTCCGGGTTCGATTCCCGGCCCGGTCAACATAATAAATTTGTTGGCTGTGGGTCTGGGTGTTAAATATGTATTTATATGTAATATGTATGTATGTATATGTAGTGTTGGAGAGAAACTACCCTCATCTGCCACGTGATGACGTCACAGCGACGAGTATAAAACGCCGAGCAGACTGGACATCGACACACTTTGCTTTCGGCTACCGTAGCGACAACATCGTCTCACTTTCTCACTGTTACTCTGCCCACTTTTCCATTTAATTGTTTTGATTAGTTGATTGTTTGTATAATTGTGTAAACCTTTGCTGTTGTTCAATAATTTGTTTGTAATTAAATAAAATCAAGTTGTATTGTTAGATTTGGTTTTATTTTTCTAAATAGATTTTGGCCTTATTGCCAAAATCAGAAGTGGGATTCGAATTCAACGTATAGCCTATCACTGACTTAAATTATTTTCGTGTTCTTTGTCGCATACGGGGTTTAAATAAAATGTCTGACCGCGAATATCGTCACAGCCGTCATGGCAGTCGACATGGTAGCCGTGAGCATCGTTCTAATACACGCCGAGAGCGTTCGCCTGATAGTGATTTTCGGAGCACCATGGAGGCGATCTTGTCACGTCTCACAGCATTAGAAGAGCGGTCAGCGCGGCGACCCAGCCGGTCTCCTGAGCAACGAGTGTATCGAAGTCCACGTCGGTCAACTTCGCCATCACGACGGCGTCGCGTGGGCGCTTCTCCGGCTGCGGCGTCGCCGGGCGGGTCACCGCCAGTGTTGGTACACGCCGCTGTACTGACATCAACACCACGGCCGACTAGTTCAGTCGCAGCGCTGCCTACTGAGCTGGCGCGCACCGTGCCAGTGGCAGCCTAAGAAGGCACCGGACACCGTGTTGGAGTTCAGCATGCCGACGCAGCGGGCATCGCGTGCTGATGCTGAGCTGGGCGCAGCGACATCGGCGCAGCAGGAGGTCACCGGGGCATCTTCGAGCTCCGCGCTGTCTTCGGGTACCGACCGCATTGTCGAGGCGATCTGGTCCATAGGAAGCGTGGTGAGATCTAACCAATCTATTTCTGTTTTCTTGTACCTTTTGCAAAAAGCCTGGACATACGGTTGAATCTTGCTTAGCCAAAATGAAAATAGTCTCGTAACATTAAAAAACGTCAATTTTTGTTGCAAAAGAGTGACTGCTGATGTTAAGGATGTGGCCGCTGAGGTCCTCGTTTACATTGATGATTTTCTGCTCTTAAGTGTACGACATTAGATAGCAGATTTGTTTTATTGAACCAAGTGTTGTCAGTATTAACTAAGACAGGCTTTTCCATAAGTGTACATTCTTGGCCACAGAAATCGAATACCTAAGTCGAACTATTAGTCAAGGTCAGGTACGACCGAGCTCTGGTAAAATTAAAGCGTTGACTGAATTACTGATCCCAAGAATGGTAAGCTAATGCATCAATTGTTGGGCCTGTCGAGTTATTTTCAGTGGTATATTGCCAATTTTGTTTAAAAACTGTCTGTTTTGCGGCGTAGACTGCAGCATTCTGGCTGCGGCTATGCCGACAAATATGTGCAGGTAACGGCGTGCGGAGCATCGTCGGCAGCGGCCTGTCAAGCAGCGTCGGCAGCGGCCTGCCGGGCAGCGTCGGCAGCGGCATGCCGAGCAGCATCGGCAGTGGCCTGCTGAGCAGCATCGGCAACGGCAGCCGAGAACGCGGAAGCGGAGACTGCGGTGGCGTAGACTGCAGCACTTTGGCTGCGGCTATGCCGACAAATATGTGCAGGTGGCGGCCAGCCGAGCACCGTCGGCAGCCGAGCACCGTCGGCAGCCGAGCACCGTCGGCAGCCGAGCACCGTCGGCAGCCGAGCACCGTCGGCAGCCGAGCACCGTCGGCAGCCGAGCAGCGTCGGCAGCCGAGCACCGTCGGCAGCCGAGCACCGTCGGCAGCCGAGCACCGTCGGCAGCCGAGCACCGTCGGCAGCCGAGCACCGTCGGCAGCCGAGCACCGGCGGCAGCCGAGCACCGTCGGCAGCCGAGCACCGTCGGCAGCCGAGCACCGTCGGCAGCCGAGCACCGTCGGCAGCCGAGCACCGTCGGCAGCGGCCTGCCGAGCGGGGCTGGCGGTTGCAGCATTGTTTCGACATCATAGTTCTGCCTTACGGGGAACTATGGTGAGGTTGTATATCGGAAAAGGTTCCGTCAGCATTGTGGGCTGTATATCGGAAAATGTTCCGTCAGCATTGTGGGCTGTATATCGGAAAATGTTCCGTCAGCATTGTGGGCTGTATATCGGAAAATGGTCCGTCAGCATTGTGGGCTGTATATCGGAAAATGTTCCGTCAGCATTTCGACATCATGACCCGGTCATGGTGGGGCTGTATAGCGGTTCCCATAAGGATCCGTCAGCATCGTGTATTTCGACATCATAACACGGTTATGGTGGGGCTGTATAGCGGTTCCCATAAGGATCCGTCAGCATCGTGTATTTCGACATCATAACACGGTTATGGTGGGGCTGTATAGCGGTTCCCATAAGGATCCGTCAGCATCGTGTATTTCGACATCATAACACGGTTATGGTGGGGCTGTATAGCGGTTCCCATAAGGATCCGTCAGCATCGCGTATTTCGACATCATAACACGGTTATGGTGGGGCTGTACAGCGGTTCCCATAAGGATCCGTCAGCATCGCGTTGATTTTCTGTTTAATATGAACATGTTTCGTCATGACTGCGGCATGTCTAAACATGAGCTTATTAATTTGTACCTATCTTGCTTCTAACAATATGACACTGACAAATTGTTAGGAACAAGTTTGTTTCTCTTAAACATGATTTGAGCATTTGTGTTGTACTGTTCTCAGATTCTGATGACAAAGTCGAGGAGTCCACATAGAGATCCGAGGACGGATCTCCGTCAGGAGAGGCCGTGTTGGAGAGAAACTACCCTCATCTGCCACGTGATGACGTCACAGCGACGAGTATAAAACGCCGAGCAGACTGGACATCGACACACTTTGCTTTCGGCTACCGTAGCGACAACATCGTCTCACTTTCTCACTGTTACTCTGCCCACTTTTCCATTTAATTGTTTTGATTAGTTGATTGTTTGTATAATTGTGTAAACCTTTGCTGTTGTTCAATAATTTGTTTGTAATTAAATAAAATCAAGTTGTATTGTTAGATTTGGTTTTCTTTTTCTAAATAGATTTTGGCCTTATTGCCAAAAGTAGTATATCAGTTGTGTTAGCAACCATAATACGAGCTAGAAATGGTTCAGTATGGAGTTAACCAGCCGTGTGTGAATGTGAAAAAAAAAAAAAAAAAAAAAAAAAAATAAAAAAAAAAAAATATCAATAACAATTCTATACTATAATGAAGAGGAAAAAAAATTTTTGTTTGTTTGTTTGACGCAAATAGGCTCCGAAAACACTGGTCCAATGTGAAAAATTCTTTCACCGTTGGGAAGCTACATTATCCCTGAGTAACATAGGATATATTTTGTTTCTCTTTTCAATATATATTATTTTACAGTCCGTGCGAAGCCGGGACGATTTGCATGTACGAATTAATTTTAATATTTGTTAATTCATTTAGTTCTAGATAGTGTAAAAGTTATTTTTGCACCAACCGTCCGCTTATCGGTCGGTAGGTCGACCGACATTATTTGTCATAACGCGCAAATGTGAACAACAAATTTCAACTCGTGGTGATTGTCTCGGTTTTTTCCGTCTGAATGAATGCGTATTTTTTTAGATTTAGATTCATTTATTGTAAAAGGTACAGATCATGATGCCACAAGTTCTTACATAGGTACATTGGTATGAACAATTTTGTTCTTTTCGTACATACAATATTTAATAGATAACATGCAAAAATATTATAAATGAAAAAGTTTAAAACAATAATTTCCTTTTAAATTTTGAATTTGAACCAACCTAAACGAAAATGTAAAAAAACGGCATATATATTTTAATACCACATTATTTTGTCATCACCGATGTTTCGACTGAAGCATTAAGTTTCCTTATCAACAAAATTTAACAAATCCGGGAAACTTCCTAATACTAAGTTCGGTTCTTTTTAGTATATTTGATCTGCTAACGCCAATAATTCCCATTGATCTTCCCTAATAAATGCGAGTTTTTTGACTTTTCAACATATCTTTTCTAGAAATCCCAATTACAAGCATCTTGAGATAACTAAGGGGATATATGGACAGAGTAAAAAAGTCTAAAAACCCCAATTGATAGAAAAAACCAACGGAGATAATTGGAAAACCTCTATTTGATTCAGATATCATTATTCACTGCTATTTTAATCAAATTGTATCACACAATTGACGTAAAAACAGCGTCTGAAAACATACATGTTTATCCTATAGTTATAAAAAGATAACTTTGATTTTTTGATTGACATATTACCTACGCACGTAGACGATAATGATATGGTCAAGATTGAAATGTGACAGTTTGTTTAGTCTGGATTTGATCTCTTCATACCTTTCATCGGTACACGTTGTCTTCAGAAAGTACTCGCAGATAATTACATAATGAACTTATAATATCTTCTCCAAGTAGATAAGAATTAAATAAGGCTAAAAGTATAGGAATGTGTTTTATATTGTTACTTTATTTTCGGTGTTTCACGCAATAATAAATTAATTAATTTTATTTTAACCATGGACATACATTCTAACAAGTTCTTTTTTATGCCGTATAAAAAATAATATACTCAATGTATTCATTATGAGCTTTCAAAATACCTAAAAATAAGTAAAGTTTAAGAATTAATAACATAATATAATTTTGACCGATTTTTGAATGCCACTTTGAATGTTTATTTTTATTATGAATATTTATAAATAAATAATTATTTATACATATTTACTCGTATAATGTTAAATATTTAATATGATTTTAGTCTGTGAAATAAATGTATACATAACTTAAGCGAGCTAAAAAACGAGTGTGGCTTTGTGGCAATAACGTCTACTTTTCAATCAGACGGCCCCTAGTTCAATGACTGACATGACAATGGCCCTACACCAATGACTTGTTTTTCAAGTTATGTGTGGATTTGCACTCGCTTTACCGTGAAGGAAAACATCGTGAGGAAACCGGCATGTTTGAGGACCACAATATCCGTAAATTTGTGTCATCCGCCAACCCGCACTTGGCCAGCGTGGTGGATTATGGCCTATTTCGCTCTCGTTGTGAGAGTAGGTCCCGAATCCCAGCAGTGGGAACGTATAGTGGGCTGCTTATGCTATGCTTATGTTATTAATCTGTGCGCTAACCACATCCTCAGTTATTATCGAGTAAACAAAATCCAGTGTCTAGTGTCCGAGTTATAAACATTGGAGAGTGGGTTTGCGTTTCACCGTCGATATAACGCGATCTAATTCGAAAGCGATACGCCTTTCACCTTAGAAGAAGTATAAAACTGGATCCGCTTCTCGTCTACACCCGTAATACGTAAATTTAAACGGTCGACTAAAGCGTTTGTATTATCTTTAGCTGTACCTATCTATAAAGATATAAATAACTTATCTATTGCAGTTGTTTGATTGTAACGTTAATAAAACAAAATGTTAACAACATTTTTTTTAATAATATACATACGTGTCGTTACACGTATCACTTTCTTCACGTATTTCATTCATTTCATTGCAAAAGCATTAGCATATAGTACTGCATTTACTAATGTATTTAACGAGTTGCGTTTATTTTCAACAATCTTTGATAGACAGTGTATTTTAATTTTGGTACACCATTTTTAATTTAGTTCTAAGTAAATTAATAAAATAATCATTTGTTGTCGAAAGAGTTCACACTTCCGTCAATTAATAATATTTTGGTCTTCGTCAAGCCGTTGCATCGAAAATTTTTGGAAAATGTCTGTAATCTAACATGACTTTTGACTTACGTAACCGTAACATTCCTAAATTTTGTACTTGTATGCTAGTTTTGTGGATGGATTTTTTTGCTTGTCATTGTTCTCGACTTGTTTTGTAATTGGTCTCGGCCGTATAGTACAAATACAAAAATACTAATACAAAAGTAATGTAAATATTTAAATAAAATAAATAAATACATATTTTTTAACATTGCATGAAAATATAAATTAATAAACAAATATAAGTATAATATTGTATAAGACTTTGGGTAAGGTTAATGCCACATCCAGGGATCGCTACCTCAGCCTTTCACCTCCCGACCGCTCTGCGTGCGTTATGCTACTAACTACTAACTAAGCTGCGGAGTTATGGCGAGTAATGAGATCATTTGCCTATTTACATACTACGTAGTGATAGTAATATACGTAGGAAGTACACTGTAAACTCTATATAACGACACTGTAGGGACTGTGCATTTTATTGCGTTATAGAGACTGGTCGTTAAATGGAGAGAATGTATCATTGTATACAAGCTGAACCAACAAAAGCCAATTGATTTCGATGCTTTAGAGAGTTTGTCGTTAAATCGAGTGACGTTACATGGAATTTTCACTGTATATGAATATGTATCTAACGCGGTAGAAACGTGTCACTAAAAAATAATATATGTATTAAATAACATACTTAATAAATATAGTACTTATAAATTGGTAGTGGTAGTAAACAATTGTAAAATTGTATGTCGTTAGCGATTGATTTAAATTAGCGAACTATTAAAATAAAATTTGGTATTTAATTAGGTAAATTCACAAGTCTTAGCGAACCACAGTTGCTAACACAGCTGATATACTACATATACATAAATAAATACTTTATATTCATACTTACCTACATATTTAACACCCAGACCTAGCCAACAAATTTAGTTCATTACAAAGATCACAAAAACGAAGAAGAAGAAGAAGTAGATCCAGTTATTGAAGCCAATATTGTGCAGCTAATTCAACTATTTCCTTAACATTTACAAACCAAGAAGGAAACGAAACATCAATCAAACAAGACAGTTCTCAAGCACTCCATGATTTATAACGAACCTGGACACGATGAAATACGAGTAAATTAAATAAATGAAATCCCTATATTCTGGCAGGTCCGCCATCGATACTCGCCAAAACGTCCACAACAACGAAAATCGAGGCATTTTACATAATCCATAAATATCTGGTGAAACGTTCGTCGAATGCCAATCTCGATGATAATTCGTCTAATTATACGACGAGTGACGTCGATACAATCCGTTGTAAGGTATATGAGTCGATCGTTGGAAATGTACGTAGGAAGAGGCGCGTGGAGACTCAGCGACAAGGTCGCTCTGAAGCGAGGACGTTCATTCAATTGCATGAAGATTAACGGGGTAATGGGGGAACAGATCTCTTGTTTTATGCACGCAAGGTAATCGAGGCGACCTAATAATGTATATAGTCTGTGACGCTGTGACAATAGGGCTTAAATATACAGTCGGGGGTGCAGCCATCTTACGTACCGTAGATATCAGGAAACCATAGCACGACGGTAGTGTATTTTACAGTGCTCGCCTGGCTAGCAACTACTTTAAAATTGAAAAATCTTGATAGCGTGTTTCGGCAGACTCCTTGGGAGCCAGTTAGACCAGACGAGGTGTGTTCCATCTTAGGACTAAGTATCGCCAACACGCCTTGCTCGTTAAATGTCTAGCTGCTGTTCTATGTTATAGCTATTCTATAAGAAAACAATCAAAATGAAGTGAATTGTTGATGCAGCCTTTGATATCAGTACGAAAATCTTTCGATTAAAATTTAGATTGCTGACCAAGATTACATAAATACACAATTACAGTAAACATAAAATTAGTTAGTGCTAAACCAAAAATAACCTTATATTGATAATAAAACAAGCAAGCTCTGGTCAAACGCAAACCTATTTCAAATAAAAAAATTAAATCAGAACTACTAAAATAGGTACGTAATAAGATTAAAGAATATAGAACTAAAGATAATGTAGACTTCAGACCACAAAGAAGAGCGTCCAATATATTGGTAGTACTACATACTTTGCATAGCAATGCTGAAGTTGAACCAGGGATACTCCAACATTTAATTATTAGCTATGTACTTAGTGTATCTAAATACAAATTAAGTGACCTACAAATAACGAGCGTAGTTACAAAACTAGATACAAAACAAACCATTAACCCTCTTCGCTCCTCACATATGAGAAAGCGCAGGTTAACTATCAACTCTAAGCATATTTCGTTTGTTTAACACCAGTGCAATAAATCTTTGTTGTTTACTGCTCAATAAATGTGGCCCTTTTGCAGTAACGGACTTTTCTTGGTGGAAACTCTTAGATAGAGATAGTTACTGTTTGAGTTTTTAGCATCAAAAAACAAACAATCACAGGGAAATCTTCCATCTTTTAATAAGACTAACAACCGGGACCTACAATCTAACGTGTCATTCGTACCTTGGTAGCTCTCATTTAAAACTGTCACTTTTTAAACGACAATCTAGTGCATGGTCACCCATCCATAGACTGTCCGTATCGATCGTTGCTTGACCTCGATGATCGCATCAGATCACCGTCACTGGGACACTCGACTTGGTTGACTTGAGTTTGACTCTAACGAAATTATTATCATTGTTTTCTACAGTTTCGTACCTAAACCCGACTCTGTCTTAGCTGACAAATAAGGTGTGATTGTGATGGAGCAAGGAGTCAAAGCATCAGTTACAAGTGAAAGTAAGCCTGTCTAACAAACTATTGTACTCCCATGGAGGCCATGAAATGTGATACTTTTTAGTTTTGATGTATTTTCCGACCGGTTCGTTTTGATTATTGTGATTGTGAAAGAGTTTTCGATACTTGGGTGATTTCCTTTATTATTTTCTTCCTGGTGTTAAATACAATATATAAACTTAGCATTAAATATATTTATTTCCATTACACAAATCATCGGAAAAATTTATAGAGCACATACATATTTTAACAAATAGTTTGTCTAACATAATATTTATTTACTGTTAGGCCCTTTATTAACATACTCGTATGTACTTGTAAAATGACTTATTGCTCCTAAAGTATTCTTAGTAGGAAGCCTTCTAAATAAGTACATATTTTCCATTCCATAGTAGAAAATTGTCTAAACATCTATCTCGGTCACTTTCCTGCCTCTCGACCAATGAATCACTAATTACACATTAGTTAACCCACTCGTTTAATCAGACGTGCATTTTAGAACTAATTCCCTTCTGCCAAGATGCCCAGTTTCTCTCACATGACTTGTGTTTCAATCAAGGGCTGGGTACAATTTCTAGTATTAAGCAAACGATGCACTATTAGAATGAGTAGTAATTGCATTACTTAGTTACTTACAGTTACAAGTCCGGTTTCGTTTTTGTTTCTGCCAGGGACGTGAATGGAGAATGAATTAATTGTGTTTGCCGTTTTATGTTTTTTTTTCTCTTTTTACATATTGCAGCTAGGCATCAGCAGGGCTTGTAGAACCACGAGATAGTGAGGACGTGTAAGGTGAAGCATGTCTAGTTTGGAATAACTGGCTCTCAAGGAGACGGAATACAAAGTTAGTCGTAGCTGCTCAGCGATAGATTTTTCAACTTGAGACTTTGTTCTTGAACTTGAACTTGGTAGTTAAGCGCTAGAAAATGCTCTAACATCACGCTTTGTTTTCCTCACGAGGTTTTCCTCTACCGGAAGCTCGATCGCATCATCACCCTGTCATTGGTCGTATTGGTGCGACCAATGGCAGTGTATTGCAGTACCTGCCATTGCGTAAACGAACGAAAAGTGAGGACCTGCAGAACGTGAGGCGGCCGCAAACTCGACTATGCTCTGATCTAATTATTTTCCGTTAATGATACCTTTTTTCATTGATCTAAGTAAAGGATTGAGCTTCAGCGTTGTAAGTTTTTATTTTATATATTTTCACAACGGTTTTAGTGTAACTTTAATACTATCACTGTATCACCTAAGACGTGCAATAAAATTATTAAATCTCGTCATTTCATTTCCGTCTCTTGTAAATAAGACTTCACAGATCACGCGGTCTTTTCCCTTGGGTATTATCATAGTATATGTATATACAGTTAGTTAATGACTCAACATTTATTTTTTAAATAATTAATTAAAATGCGCAAGAGTTCTCGATCGATGCGCAAGGCCAGGCGCGACCTGTCGATCTTGCACCAGAAAAGATGCCCTTCCCAGAAATAGCAAAGACCTGGTGAAATCTTTAAATAATAAATTAACACACTGTATTCGATCCGAGTCCAACAATCATTGGCAAGTATTCAAGTACGCACAATGCACTAAATATTTACCTGGCTCATGATGGCTTCTCGTTCCAGTGTTTAGAGACATACAGTAAAGACATAAACAGAGAAGCACTTACCTACTTAGGTATTCTTGAAAAGAAATGGTAGCAACATTTTGTTTAATAAATATAAAATATTATTTACCTCACTGACGTTTTCTCGTTCCAGTGGTTAGAGACACAGAGTAAAGACATAATCAGAGATGCACTTGCACACGCAAAGAAACTGCAACAGCATTTTGTATAATATCTTACCAAAGTGGTCAATTTGAAAGAAAGAAAGAATGGCATTTATTGTGCACATAAAAATATATTCTAATTTTATAATTATAAGTTATAGAGAAAATTCAGCATAATGCTGAGAACACCAAGTACGTCAGCGCTGGTTTTCAATATTATGCTACTTCACACGTTATGTAAGCAAGATACAAAGGTAGTATGGGTAAATACAATATAATATTAGAGTCAAATATTTAAATAAGTATCTCGACAGTGTTCAATTAAATTTTATGGTCCTTAAAATAGGTTACATAAGAAAATTCCAAAAAAGTACGTCGTTTCATTCCCAAGTAAAATACGCCAAAAAGTGGCACGCATATGTTGTGTAAAGTTCTCGTCTATAAATTACTCGTATGTCAATGTGTATGAGTTCACTCTTGATTTGATCGTTTCACAATGACGTATTTTATTTATATTTTTTTCAGATAGGTGTTTAATCTTAATTTACTTATATAATAAATTAACTTTGTGACAAGTATGGCAATAGTTACAGAGCAAACATTTTTTTTTTGCTGTCGGTCTGGATGTTCAATGTGTATCGATATAAATAAAGTATCCATGTATGTCTATGTAGTTATCACTTCTGTTAACAACCATAATACGAAATAGAAATGGTAAAGTATGGGGCTAACTAGCCGTCTGTAAAATATAATAATCCTTATTTATTATTTTCCTTGAAACAATATTGTAAAAACAATTTTGACGTTGTCTACAGTATTCAAAATGAGTAGAAAACATAATTTAATATTTATTAAACATTATTCATTTAAGATTTATTTTTTCACCTGTTAACCTACTTAAAACTTATTTATTATGTTATTGTACCCGTGGTGTCTAAAAATGCATAGCATTGAAGATATTTATAAAAACACGTGATATTTTGACGAACGGTACGTCAGACGACTGGAAATTTACAATTGGCGTGAGTTGATACTGTTTACAAATGATTTGAATTACCAGATGTTTCTGCGAGTCGACGGAAATAGAAGAGTATAATATTATACAGCGTTATTGGCATATGAAGAAAAACCTTTAAAAGTGTCTTTAAAAATTTGAACTGAATTGATCTTTACGAAGATGAAAATACCAGTATTTCCATACTATACATTTACAGAACAATTATACATCCTTCAATTTTGTTTCTTTTTTATTTTGAAGGAAGAGCCTGGACCGCACGACACAGATCACCCTAGAGTGTGGTCCAGTGCACACCAAATACATTCCACAATAATATGTAAATTATATTACTGTACAATTTATATTTGGTGTCAATTGTTAATACCTTTAAGCTTATGATCAATAAATCTTATTATTATTATTACTACATTTAGGCTTTATCAGTGTCTTTCCAGGAAGAACCAGGCGTAGTAAATCCGTTAGAGCACAGAGTCGTCTTGAGGGTTGGTTGGTGGGTACGAACCACACAATATAACCTGGCTATGCCCCAATGTAGACAGAGTGATGACAGATGGACTAAGGCGTTAACGGACTGGAGACCAATGTTAGGCAGGAGAAGTGTCGGTCGACCACTCGCACGTTGGGTCGACGACATACGAAACATCGTGGGCAGGACATGGATGAGGGTGGCACAAGACCGAGACGAATGGCGTACACGAAGGGAGGCCTATGCTCAGCAGTGGGCGATAGAGGGCTGAAAATGATGATGATGATACCCCAATGTAGCCAGGTATCTTATTGAAGTCCTTCTCGTCATCAAAGAAAAGATCATCATGGCAATCACAAAACTATATTGTAGTTGTATCACATTTGCGTAGAAGAAAAGTGAAAATTAACGTAAATATGTAAGTACTATAAAGAAAATTACTATTGCAATCCGTGCTCCGTAAAGAACAAATACAAATACAAATCATTTATTGATAACACCAAAGTTACAAGTCAAATAATATGATATCATTACAAAAGATATATAAAAGATATATGATATGTATCAATGTAAATTTTCAATTCAAATTCTCATAATATAATATCATTACAATAGTATATGATATTAATCAAATGTCAATTTTCACTTCTAATACTAGTAATATAATATCATTACAATATAGTACGAGTATATGATAGCAATCAAATGTCAATTTTCATTTCTAGATAATCATTAATATTATAAAAAGTTTATCATTAATATTATACAGAAAGAAGCCTTGTTTTAGTCCGAATAAACTTCTGCAGGCGCATTGCACACTTTATATGCATATAGGTCACAATAACTATTTGCAACCGGGTTAAAACTAGGACTCCTAGTGGCTAGTGTTCTAAGCTTGCACCAAGTGTAATGTCAGTGATTACTGCTGAGGTGCCATTGAGATCCGACCGTTAGGTGAGAGCCGAAGACGTTAATCATCGACACACACGTGTATCAAATGATGTTTTACAATATATCGGTGAATAAAATAGAACAAGAAAAAATTGTACATAAAAAGTTTTTATTTATAGAGACAATTGTAATAAATAAAATAAATAAATATTAGGACTCATTTCACACACGGCTAGTTAGCTCCATACTGAACCATTTCTAGTTTGTGTTATGGTGGTTAACACAACTGATATACTACATACATACATATATTATATTTTATATAGAAATATATTTAACACCCAGACCCTCAGCCAACAAATTTAGTTAAGCACAAAGATGTTGGCCAAGCCGGGAATCGAACCCGGAACCTTCTGATTAGCCGTCTGGCATGGTAACCATTACGCCAACGAGGTCGTCTATGAAAAAGTAATAGTTTGATTTTAAAACGTAGCTTTATCTATCTAGTAATATTTTTTTTTAATTTGTCATATTTTGTTTTTAACTACATTTTGCGCAATGTAGTTACCCGTCCTGCGGGGCGTGTATCCACAGTTAACGACACTCTGATCTAAGGTGAAGCATGCTTAGTCAGGAATAACTGGTTTCCTAGAAGGCTGTAGAAACAAAATGTTCGGTACTTGGAGATAGATTATTCAAGTTGTTGCGTTGAAAAAATTCTGTATCCCTAACATTAGTCAAATTAATTAGATTCCTAAAAACATTCTACTCTTTATTATGTGACTAGTTTTTACGAAACTAAAGATAATACTTTAATCTATTCTTCTTATAAATAGGATTATGTAATTCAGTAATCTATTATCATCATATACAGGGCACGAAACAATTGCAATGTCTGTTTGTACATTCAATGCTAAGCTTGACTTTAACATTGTCATTGTGTATGTATTGAGGTGACTTGCAAATAACATCTTCGGTGCAACTGTACAAATTAACAGTATGTTATGTTTTCTGATCTTAATTTTATTATATACAATTTAATATATGTAGTACTTGATGGTGTAGAATATTTATTTAATTAAATATATAAGTTTATTTAATCTAACGTTTTCTGATTATGTTAAAGAGTATTTTGTAGTGCAAACCTGGCAAGCTACCTTTCTCAAGTTTAAAAGCCTGTAGCCAAGTACCTAACAGAGTGTTTTGGCAGCCTCATTGAGAGCCAGTTATTCCAAACTAGGCATTCTCCACCTCAGGCTAGAGTGTTGCTAGTTGGTCCAGTTACGCATCCTGCTGAATAAATACCAATCTGTAACGTGAACAAAAAAAATACCAATTTTTTTTCACAAATATGTTGAACAACTGATATTTCTTTAGGTCAAACATAAATGAGATAGCAATCTCAGGATTAGTCAGGCTATTTTTGACAGACTAAAAATAAATGTGTTTTATATGGTGTTATTTTTTTTCCTAAGCATTACAAGTGTCCACATTTGTAATTGTAAGAAACAAATTGACAACCTCGTTGGCGTAAAGGTTACCATGCCGGTCTACTAATCAGAAGGTTCCGGGTTCGATTCCCAGCCCGGTCAACATCTTTGTGCTTAACTAAATTTGTTGGCTGTGTGTCTGGGTGTTAAATATGTATTTATATATAATATGTATGTATGTATATGTAGTATATCAGCTGTGTTAGCAACCATAATACGAGCGAGAAATGGTTCAGTATGGGGCTAACCAGCCGTGTGTGAATGTGTAAAAAAAAAAATCCTAATTAATTAATCAAATGTAATACAAAAAAATATTTTTAATTAAAGTAAATGAAAGTGATAATGCTGTTGCTGATGATGATGATGAATACGTTTTAAATAGAGTTACTCTTACACAGCGTTATTATTATACTCATACATATATCATTACAATTTATCGCTTTCTTTTTAGTTACTTACGATGAAAAGAGACGGACCTACTTTAAATTTAGTTTAATCGTGTACGCCAGAATTGCCACCTTATTTTACCACTATTATTTTATTCTTTTTTTTTTAATATCAAATGATTTGTGCAATGATTTGCTACCTCTTCTCTGCCTTCGTCTTATATAAAAGGAACATAAAGAAACAAAGTTTGAACCTTATGTACTGCTGTGATAAAGTATAGCGTGCCCAAAATGCGACGCGGGTTCCTTGACCTGTGAGGCTTGACTTCCGGTGAGAGATCACTTCCGGTGCCGCTGATAATGATAAGAAAGTGGGACACTTATTGTGGCTGCTTAGTCGATCATACTGGATTACGTTGCAAAGACGGTTTTGAGGTCAAAATGTTTTACGTAAAGGTAAAAATTACGTTGGCGGAAAAAAAGCGGGAGTCGATTTGTTGTTTTCTCTAGTATCTTTTTCACATGTTTTTGCCTTATCATAATCATTAATCAGAATTTGAATATTTTTAAATTCCTTATATCAAATATTTATATTTTTTTAGTGTTCTCTTAAGATGTAACGGCTTGTTTTTATAATGTTACGTATATTTAGTACATTTCTACTATTTAGCTTTAGTAGTTAACTGGAGTTCAAAAACCTACAATAATAATTATATACTTAACTAAAGATTGCATCACTAGTTCATAATAAACTTGTAACTTCTAAGGTACAATCTCTAATACAACATAAAGTTGTAGTCTCAGAGTAGACTTCAAAATTTTCGACACCAGAGATTAACTTATAGCTCATTCGATGTAGAAATAATGTCAAATTATAGATACCATATACTATACCAACATATTGTATGTCGGATTGTTTGAAACAAACTATTTGTTGATTTTTAATTTTAGGCTAAATACATTTCGTAACAAGCCAAGATTAATTAGACTTTGACATAAGTAAAATAATTGACATTTTCGATTAACTTTGCTCTGACCCTTCGGTGACACACCTGTCACGATGCTTTTTGTACACAATTGCTTTCTCTGTCTACGGTACACAAATACTACGTAAGAATAAGTTTTGTATAAATTAAAATATAAGATTACCAAGATTTAAGTATGTTTTTGCATCTAAATATTCGTAAAACCCCACATGTATGTCAAAACAATGAACCGGATTAATGACCTCTGCAAATGATTTAAGGAACGTGACGACTCGAAACCCCGGCATGGACATTCTGAGTAAAACAATGATTCATTTGGGAAATACGAGAATTAGCTCGCACAATCAACTGTCCTGTTACATCGGTAAAGGTAATCGTGGAGGTACCTAATACAGTGAAACTTGGTTAAGTGGGACCTGGATAAGTGAGAAACCTCCATAACTGGAACTCATGCTGAGGTCCCAACACTTGGCACTGAATTACCTCTGTTAGTGGGACGAGGTAAACCTCTATATCTGGGATTTGTTCTTTCGATTTATCATCATAGTTACCTCTATAACTGAGAGTAAATTTTATATGCATAAACCTCGGTAACTGAGATAACATTGTTTGTTTACTCATTCTTATTCTACCCACAAATTCCACACGTAAGTACAAATTTTTAGCTTCAATTACCTTCAGTTTTAGTTTCGCTTTATATCATCATATCTATCATACCTATGGAACAGATATTTATTTATACCTGTATATCTGAGACACTGGGTAAGTTTAATACCTCTATAAGTGAAACGACATTGCAGGTCCCTTGATGTCTCACTTAACCAGGTTTCACTGTAATGGATTGCTTCTTTCATATATTAGTTTGTGGTCAAGGCTCGTAAAACCTTCTCGAAGTTTCAAGACTTTTGGCTAAGGAAAGAAATAATATTCATACTTGTAACGTATAATCATCTTATGTTTTATTTTTGTTATTTAAACAAATATTTAATTGTTTACTGACCGATCGAGTGAAGTGAGCGAAATGTCTGTTTTTTGACGACCTCGTTGGTGCAATTCCAATTGAATTCCTGGTTCGATTCCCGGCTAAATTTTTTGGCTATGGGTCTGGGTGTTAAATATGTATCTTTATAAAATATATATGTATGTATGTATATGTAGTAGGTATATAAGTTGTTTTAGCTATCATAACACAAACTAGAAATGGTTCAGTATGATGTTAACCTGCCGTGTGTGAAATGATTCCTGATATTTAAAAAAATAAAAATATAATATTATTATTCGAGACTAGACATGCTCCAATGTAGACTAGTGTCGCTTACTAGTTACGCGCCCTGCTAGTAAAATACCAAACTGTATTGTGTAAAAACATACAGACAATAATACATACATTATGTAAGAGGCCACAATATGAGCTGATGGTAAGCAATGCCATCGTAACGAAATGACGACCTCGTTGGCGTAAAGGTTACCATGCCGGCCTGTCAATCAGAAGGTTCCGGGTTCGATTCCCGGCCCGGCCAACATCTTTGTGCTTAACTAAATTTGTTAGCTGTGGGTCTGGGTGTTAAATATGTATCTATATAAAATATGTATGTATGTTTATGTAGTATATCAGCTGTGTTAGCAACCAAAACACGAACTAGAAATGGTTCAGTATGGGGTTAACCAGCCGTGTGTGGAATGTGTACTAATATTTCCAAAAAAAATGGACAGAAAAAACCTCACTGCCAATTTTTCTTCTTCGTATGAGCTAAGTGACCAAGCTCTGGTGTCGAGAGTTTTCAGTCCGACTGAAGGCCTCTGACTTGGCATAACGACTGCTTCTATCAGAAGGGTCTTAACTGCTTGTACGACTAACAGCAACCTACAATTTAATGTGTCATCCGACTCACGGTAGCCAGTAACCCATATGAAATTACCACTTGAAAAACGTCAGTCTGGTGCATGGTTACCTTTTTTTTATCCTTGATAGGTTAGCGTTTGACTACAGCTAGCCTGATGTTAAGCTGCGCTGCAGTCTACGGTGTGGCACGCTTACCTAGAAGATACCTATTAACTCTACTTTTGAAGGCCCCCGGATGATACCTCTCAGGAAACAGAGACTCAGCCACTTACTCAGACTTGCCCATCCAAACACCGTCCGCATCGACCGTTGCTTAGCTTTAATGATCGTGTCAGATCACTTTAGCTAGCCGAGCTACAGGCGCTACAATAAATTCCATACCTATACCGAAGTACCAGCTATTATTCTGTGCCTATACTTGTAGTTATTTCGCATTTTATCACACAAACGACGTTAAGAACGTTAGGTAACGTCACAAATGCGGTTTCTTATCAGCTAACTGATAACGCAAATTAAAATAGTGATATACACCACAATCAATAATAGCACTACTTACCTAGAACTCAATAATAAAGCACATAACTCATACGATATATGGTATTTATTGACGACCTCGTTGGCGTAATGGTTGCTAACTAGAGGATCCCGGGTTCGATTCCCGGCAAGGCCAACATCTTTGTGTCGAACTTAATTTGTTGTCAGGATGTTAAATATATATCGATATAAAGTATGTACATAATATGTACTCGTATATGTAGTATATCAGTTGTGTAAGCAACATAATAATACAAACTAGAAATGAAAACCAGCCGTGTTTTCCTTTTTTTACAATGACCTGTTTTTCAAATTAAGTATGAATTTGCACTCGCTTTACGGTGGAGGAAAACAGAAAGGAAACCGACATGTTTCAGGACCACAAAATCTGAAGACGTGTGTCATCTGCCAACCAGCACTTGGCCTGCGTGGTGGATTAATGGCCTCTTTCTTTCTCCTCGTGAGAGAAGGCCCCGCGTCCCAGCAGTGAGAATGTAAAGTTAACTGCTTATGCATATGCTAGCTACATATAGCTAGTTGTAAATGTAAATCTTTTACTTACATCGCCTGTGTCTGAACAAATGCAATGATTGGTATGTACATATATGATAATTTACTACATATTATAAAGTTTTCCTTGACACGGAAATCTGATTTAAAGGGACACATGGCACAAGTTAATGGATGTTACTAAGTGTATAGTTGAGTTTTGACGTGACAACGTCTTAAATTAGGTTGCGGCTGGGAGTCACTTATGAAAAAGTGTAACGCCCGGTAACGTTACGATGAGTCACCGAACGAGAGAGAGGCCCGCCGAATGCCTTGCGTCTCTCTCCCACTCAACTATGATCGGTCTGCCGCGCGCGCAGCACGCGGCAGACGTTGTCACGTAAAATCTTCGCCCGTAAAACCGACTTTACAGGCAACAATTTTTTTTTTTAGGGTTCCGTACCTAAAAGGTAAAAACGGGGACCCTATTACTAAGCCTCCGCTGTCTGTTTGTCTGTCTGTCTACAGGCTGTATCTTATAAACAGTGACAGCTAGAAAGCTTAAACTTTCACAGTTTGTATTTCTGTTATTACAACATATCCTAAAATTAAAAATAAATAAAATATAAAAGATCCACCCCATAAAAAAGTATGTGTGGATTTGCACTCCCTTTACGGTGAAGGATAACATCGTAAGGGAACCGGCATGTTTGAGGACCACAATATCCGAAGACGTGTGTCAGCTGCCAACCCGCACTTGGCCAGCGTGGTGGATTATAACCTATATCTCCCTCTTCGTCAGAGAAGGCCCGAGTCCCAGCAGTGGGAACGTCTAGTGGGCTGCTTATGCTAAATTATTTTTTTACAGATTTATAGACAGAAAATTCCATGAAGATTCCGTATCTATCGTAATATTCCACCTATAATTACGCCGTCGATAAACAGAATATGTGCGATGTACGATTGTATCAAGGATGCCGCTTTCGTCACGTCTGCTCGGACGATTGACTCATGACTAGTGATGGGCCGTGAAAGTATCGATACTTACCTGTAAAAAATATTAGTACAAGTTATTTCGAATTCGCAAAAGTATGATATATTCAAATATAAACTCGCCGTTTTTTTTTGTCAAATTTCTATAGATATACAAATGACAAAAGCTATACTTCAAACATAATTTGCAGTAACAACCTTTGAACCAAAGGAGACGAAAAATCGATTGAGTTTGAACACGTATTCAAACGAAAAACATGAAACCTACTGTTACAAAGGTCATTGTCGAATGAGGAAGCGAAGCAACTTATGGACTCTGGCATGTCTCTCAATCATTAGGGATTCGTCTCTCTCTGGATCATTCGTATGTTCTCATATTGTATCTATGTTTTGTCAAAAATAACATAAGAATAATTTTAACAACCAACCGAAAAAATAATTTGCTCTGTACCAACCTGTGTACGAGTATTTATATTTAAAATAAAATAAAAATTTAGTAATTTTATGTAGCTTATGATTGCCTTTATGTTAATGGAAATTAAGTAAAGTTTCACTCAATCTCGTGCACTTCTTTAAGTCGTGGCCCTTATATGTTTATTATAATTTTTCGGCTAATATTTTTTCCTGTGTAAAAAACACCTTCTGTAATGTCTTTGTTTATTAAAACCAGTTATAGTCGATTATTAATAAATCATCGATAGTTGAGGTGTCCCATCCCTAGTCACGGCTTGTCGAGTTCGGTTTAACCGTGTCAGTGTGACCGTCGCAGAATAGAATCAAGGCTGTAGCTAGAGATTGACAGACCACCTGAATACGTCATTTTAATCGATTTACCTCGTATTTGTTCGATAATAATACCTTACATGTTTTATATGATCACGAAGATTTATTTCTAGAGATTCAACATTGACAAGTTATAGCTGTACGATGAATTAATTATCTGAGTTATTATACAATACAAATACAAATACAAAATTTATTTATTTGACAAAGTAAATGTTACAAATATATAAAGAAATCCAAAGGCTTCCGAACTAGTTCAGAACTGTATGACGGAAGCCGATGTCTTCTCCCAATCGTAGGTATAGAACTTAAAGTATTGAACTTAATTAGGTTTTCAGTACATAATTTATGTTACAAAATTATGAAAAAAAAGGAAAAGAAAAGAAAAAGTTTATATAAACAATTACAAAAAAAAGTATGAAATTATAACAATATAAATGGAGAATGTTGAAAGCAAATAAATATCAAATATTTTGGATATGAGATTAATAAAAATTTACGCTCTTATAAACAATTTACCTGGCTGCAAAAAAAAAAACTTACTATGAGATAGGATATAGAACAAAAATAAAAAAATATATTAAAACCTAATTATCGTGATATTAAATGTCTATTCCTTCTAGACTGCCTCTTTTTGTCTCTGTATTGACTGTGGTTGCCTAAAATCTTGTTGACAACCTCGTTGGCGTAAAGGTTACCATGCCGGACTGCCAATCAGAAGGTTCCGGGTTCGATTCCCGGCACGGCCATCATCTTTATGCTTAGCTAAATTTGTTGGCTTTGGGTCTGGGTGTTAAATATGTATCTATATAAAATATGTATGTATGTATATGTAGTATATCAGTTGCGTTAGCTACTATAACACTAACTAGAAATAGTACTACTGAACAAGTATGGAGTTAACCAGCCCTGTGTATATAAAAAATTACACAGCTTACAGCAAAACTTTTCCATTTCTGCTGTTAGTTTTATTATTATTTTCCAAGTAAACATCTTGCATGACGTAATAAATAAATGACGACGTCGTTGGCGTAATAGTTAGATACCATGCCGAAATGCCAACCAGAGAGTCTCGGATTCGATTCCGGGCACGGCCAACATTTTTGAGACAAACTAAATTTGTTGGCTGTCGGTCTGGGTGTTAAATATGTATCGATATAAAGTATTAATGTATGTCTGTGTGATATATCAGTTCTGTTAGCAACCTTAATACAAATTAGAAGTTGTTTAGTATGTTTATTATGTTTAGTATTATAGGGGCTAACCAGCCGTGTGTGAAATGTGTCCTAATAAAAAATAAATTAACAATTTTTTTTATACTGAATCAAGTTATAAAATTTACAGTTTTTCTTTCGTTCACGGCTGTAGTTGACCAAAAAGTTTCTGAAACGTATGTATATGCCCTTTGTTAGTTTGTCTATTTTTTATGCTTAATCGAGTTATAATATTTACAGTTTTACTTTCGTTCACGGCTGCAGTTAACTAGAAAGTTTCTGAAACGTATATGCCCTTTGTCAGGTTGTAAGTTATACTATGACTATTCCTGACTTTGTCGCTCTACCATCAGACGAGACACCCTGTTAATACATATTTGAAATATGTAGGTAGGAGGGTATTTATAGATATTTTCGGCGAGGATCCGGGTGGCGGTCGAGGGTCCTAAGATTTATGGCGAAACGGGAGAGTCCCATCCAACAGGGATCTTCGGGCTCCCAGCGTCAGGCATAAGCGGAAGCGGGAGCGGGGAATCGGAGTATTGATTTTTTTGGATTGAGCCTTTATGGGAGGGTTTTCTTTGTCTAATCTGATAAGAAATCAATGTAGATGATAAATATATTTATAGAATAAATTATACTTAAGTTTATTGGTATTCAAATAATAGTGCGCATACAAGTTAGGTCGTTATGTATAATGTAATGAAAAGGATTATTGAAAACATTAAAAATGGTATGTGTTGGTCACTTTAGTTTGTTTCTTTGATCTGCAAATTTTATTTTGATTTTGGGTCTGAAACTAAGTACGCAATACAAACGTATGTAATACTGAGAATAGAAGGAAATGAGAAAAAAAACAGAACGTTTGCAGAGCAGAGCTCACCTGGTTAGCTACTCAACTAACCTCAAGTTGAAAATGTGCCTTCTAGCATCTAATGGCATATCCTGGCAATCTCGTTAAGAGCCAGTAATTCTAGACAAGCTATGCCTTACATTCGATCAGTGTCGCTGACTCACGCAGCTCTGCTAATGAAATGCCTTGGTGTTTCGAAAAAAAAAATTAAATGCACCAAATTATTATCTTCTCAACCTAGATTTGATCAACAAGATTGGGCGATTCCAATTTTCCCCAACTCCTTTGTTTCTAATGTTACCCGCTCCCGCCCTTCCCTTGCGCCGCCTCCGAATCTCAACTCACCTCACACCCCCGCACCCGAAGGGCAACTCATTTCGCCGCCGTTGGGTTTACTACTATCTACGTTTCGAGATATTTTTCTTTGTAATTCTATTGTCGAGGAGAATCGACGTCGCGCTGCCTGTTCACTGCGCACCTTTGCTTTGCGCTTTTTGTGCGTAAGGCAGTGGTCCCACCGGCGACGATGAACGAGAAACGAGTAGAACTAGAAACTATAAACGAGTTGGCAATCAGCGGGAAGCGAGTGTAGTTTCGATAGTTTTGTCGCCGGGCTATAAGCGAGTGTGTAAGTGCGACGAGCGATTACTCGCGCCACTTGCTCAGTCCTGTGCAAATTCCGCACCGTATAGAAATGATGAAGCAGGCGAGTATCGCTAAACGAGTATTGCTGAGCGAGTTTATTTTTGAAAGCTCGTCTCATAAGCGATAAAACTAGTAAAGGCGTCGCCGCCAGTGTGAACAGATAGCGATCAACTATTTGTATGTGCATCTCTTTTATTTACACGGAATGTTATATCTATTGAACGTTTCTTGAGCGAGAAAATAGTCGATAGTTAACCGTTTACTCGCCGTTGGTGGGACCACTGCCATATTCTGGATAGGTAGAAGCTCAGTTTGGCGCGTAATGGAACCTCTTTATCTTCCTCTACCTGTTTAGTAGCTCATACGAAGAAGTCACTCTTCTTCTACTTGCCCAAGCTCTGATGTCGAGAGTTTTTCAAGCCGCTCGAAAGCCTCTGACTTGGCGTAACCACTGCTTGTACTTTTAGCTAGAATGTAACATGACCTACTTTTATATGACAATTAAAGTATATTTTAAATGAAATTAAATGAATTTTCTGAAACTTTCTATATAATTAGACTCTTGATAAAATTATTTAATATCAAATATTTATAAAATTAAGCTTTTGTAGGTATATGACCACTGCCACCATTTAATCAAACCAATTTAGATGAGCTCAAAGGCTAGGTCACTATATATTAAAAATTCCATAGTATTTCATTGAAAGTAACATTGGCAAAAATAACATAAATCTACATTCATAATCTGGATATAATGTTGCACCAAAGAATTTGTCAAAAAATAAGAAATGAGCCTAAACTTTAAAACGCAAGCTAATAAAAAACTAGTAATTATAATCATATGACACAAGTATCTCACACGATAAAAATAAATGGTTCTTAATCTCTTCAATCCCTCGAGAGCACTATCAACAACTGTTTAAATTGTCTTAAATAATCCGAAGATGATATACGTTTCAAACAAGCTGCACTCATGTCCCTCCTTTATTTACAGAATATTTGTGTTCAAAGACTATAAATTGTGTTAGACACGCTGTTCATTACACTAATTACTTTGTCACCATTGCTTGTAAACCGTTCGCCTTCTATTTTAAACTTAGTCACAGGCAATGTTACTTCGACAAGGACCTCCAGTTATCTCTAAAGGTAGTCAGATGAGCAAAAACTTGAACGCAAGCTGGTCGGCGCACGTGGCAAGGGTCTTTTCCGCCGTTTAACAGCAGGTAGAAGTTTTTTAGAACGAATTAAGAGTTATGGAATATTACAGGCGTCGCGTCGTATTGACCGGGAACCTTCATTCAGATGTGGTCCGAAATGGCTTCCCACGGTCACAACGTCATTGGCTATGCAATTGTGATTCATTACTTATTAGTATTACCTTATGATGATTTTAGCGCCGTGGTTATTTTATTGCAGGTAATGGAAATGATTCATACAACGGTGTGGGGTCTGTAGTTATTAGAGTAGGTTGCTGTTGCGTCGGCAGTTGATGATTTTGACCTATGAAATTATGATTTACATAGATAATGGCTTATTTTTGAGTTTGATTCGTCTGATTTATGTATGTATTATATATGCATCATTAGTATAAACATATTATATTACTGATTTTAAAATTAACTAGCCTCGCCCTGCGGTAGTAATCGTCATGGGATGGGATTAAAAATAGTAGTTTGTTAAACCAACGTAATCTATCTTGTTACAAAATTTCATTGAAATTCATTTCTTCCGTTTTGAGTTCAAGGAAGTAACTAACACATACACAAACTTTCGCATTTATTATATAAGTAAGATAAGGTGACACACATATTGATTCTATATACAAAACTGATATTTTTGCCTAGTCAAGTACTTATGTATTATAATTTTAAGTGCAAACGTTTTAAATTTGCAAAACCTTTGTTCAAATTAGTAAGTTCACACTTAGTACACCTATTACGATTTAGATTTATTGTTTTAATTCTGATTTTGTTAATGTGTTCCTATCATTGATTAGAATTTCAAACTTCTTTATTAACATAAACAATAATACAAAGTATGTTCACACAGCGTTATTATGACTAACGTAACACAGTCTAACGACTAGCACGAGGCCAAAAGCTTCGATATTATTACTCGTATTGTGTATCTGTACCCTATGTCAATAAATATTTTTGATTGTTTGTATTTAATCTTATGATCTAGTGTTTTGCAGGCTAATATCACCTATTTTAACTTATGACTAACTGTTGTAGGTTGAATTTTAGTTCTCATTAAATGTATCCTATCATTATAACGTATTCGTGTATTCGCCATATTTGATAAACAGTGACGTCGTCTGGAAGTTATATTTGATAATGTATTTGTCAGTTCAGTGTGCGCTTCTGTTGATGGCTATATTTACCTGCATTAGATTGTTTGCGTATTTATATGTTTTTTAACCACCGCTTAAGGATCACAAGTCTGTGGCGCCAGCGAACTAGAATATCCTAGTTCGTTGCTCGGTGCGGATAAAACTGTAGCCCCGCAGCACAGGATGGAAAGATACTTAGCGCGTGACACAGCGTCTCTAAAACGTACCACACAATGTACATACTTCTTCCACTCTTAGCACATAATTATTGTACGTACACAACCTTAAAGGAAATAAAAAATATTTGTATTTGTATTGTAGCGAGCACAAACAAAGCTAGAATATCGCAACGCTTAAAATTAACGTTATTTTACATGCTCACCCCATTACTTGATTAATTATATTAATAATAATAATGATATTATATTACAAGAATTAGATGTGACAATTGCCATTTGATTAATATCATATACTCGTACTATTGTAATGATATATATTATTGGAATTAGAATTGGAAATTACATGGATACATATCATATACTTTTGTATTGATATCATATTTTTTGACTTGTAACTTTAGTGTTATCAATAAATGATTTGTCTTTGTATTTGTACTATAAAATCTTATATTTCCGTT
The DNA here is from genome assembly GCA_035578125.1 of Mellilla xanthometata. NCBI lineage: Eukaryota > Metazoa > Arthropoda > Insecta > Lepidoptera > Geometridae > Mellilla > Mellilla xanthometata. The sequence continues at coordinate 843,728 of JAPUBQ010000022.1, forward strand.
GCTACTGTTCGATAGATATCTGTTCTTAAGTTATGCGAAGATCCACAGTCACAGCAGGTATCGATATTAGAATTAAAGTCATCAGTCGACCGTATTGTTTCCTAAGTCAAAGGGATACGCCACATTGGTTCATAATTTCACCAATTTATAAATGCCCTTAGGTACAAGTCACGGGTGCAACATTCCTTCTACCTTAATTTGTGGTCCTTTCTGTTTTATGTTTTTTGCTCGGCAATGGCAGAGAATTTACAGGGTTCATTCGAAAGTGGAATCTTTTGAGAGATTAGTTTGGTACAACAATATAGATAAGTTTTGCAATTGATAGATGCAAAACGGGTAAAGGAATTAACACGTAAAATGTGCTAAAGTGCTCGGTAAGAAACGCTGAGGTGCCATTGAGATCCAAAACGTTAGATGAGGGTCTTGAGAGAGCCGAGAACGGCAATCAATATCCACGAGTATGATACGACGTTTTTACAATACAAGGATTTTTTTACTACAAATGGGCCTGCGCTTATTCACAATTCATGATGGCAAGCGATATTATGATCTAAAGTGAAGCGCGCTTACCTAGAAAAAACTGGTTCACTCTTGCTTTCAAAGCTAGGCTGAACAGGTTTTTTCTGGGATCACATACCGGTGAATCATAGTCAAGCACATACTGATTTAGTTTTTAAAAAGGACAAAATATGTTAAATAAAAAGAGCTAAAAGTGTTTGCGACTGAGACTATCTAGAACAAAATAAGACTAAGGTTCTTAACGAAGTTACCCTAAAACTATGATATGTTACTTATAGCCCTGTATGGCAGAGTAAGGGTGGCGGAAGGTTTTCTTAAGGTTTTTTGCTATATATCGACAAAAGATCCCTAACGGTATAAGGGTCTGCGCCCGCGCATTTGCGTCGCTGTCATTTCTAGTTTTTGGGATTGTAGAATTGATTTTTACGTGGTGATGAAAGCGAGATAATAAGACTACTGGATGGTATTGATGAGATGTATTGAGGTAAAGATCGTAGTAAGATAATAATACAGATTTAAATTAAAACACCACGGGATGTTTTAAGTAATTCACCCGTCTTTAAAAGTGCGTTAGCAGTAACATTATTTTCATAGAAAAAAAAACCGTATAATTCGTAAAAAAAAAATTACCGAAAAAAATTTGTTTTGGTAAACAAGGGCCTTTATTCTGCTCAGCGTTTGCTATCGCAAGGATTTCAAATATTCAAATGTTGAATTTTAAGTAAGTATGAAAAAAAATAAGCCTAAATAATAAAATAAGGCATTTAGAGCATGAATCCCCAAATTAAATTTAGATAAATTTAGACAAAACCAGTGGCTTAATTCGTGTTTTCTACTTTTAGAAATTTAAATACGTACATACGTAAAAAAAAACTTTTTTTTACTATGATATAGAATGAGCATTATTCTAGCTTTTCGTACCGGAGTCCAAAAACAAATTAAAATAAATTAAGCAATTCTTAAATAAACAGAAATGAGATTAATTTATTTACCTGAGAGATAGCTGGTCCAGTCCAAAGCAGTCCCTGTTGAATTCCCCACAGTCTAGACGAAAAACGTTTGATTTTGTATTACTGTTTGACTCGAATTGGTACCTAAAATAATGTTTTATATAAACAAATATATACTTGAACTAACATACATAAATACAGAGAGTATAGTTGGTGTTGTTTTAAAAATAATGCTAGAGAAAAAGACAATAAATAAATATTAGGACACATTTCACACACGGCTGGTTGGTCCCATACTAAACGATTTCTAGTTTGTATTATGGTTGCTAATACAACTATTTTACTACTACATATACATAAATACTTTATATCGATACATATTTTAGTAACACCCAGACCTACAGCCAACAATAAATTTAGTTCATCACAAAGATGTTGGCCGTGAATCGAACCTGCGACCCTCTGGTTGGCAGTCCAACATGGTAAACGTTACGCCAGCGGGGTCTTAATTGTAAGATAAATTGCCTTATTCTTTCTAGTACTGTATAGTGTGTAAGTGTGTTACTTCTTCACACTCAAACAGCTAAACCGATTTTAATGAAATTTAGTATGAAGAGAGTATAAGCTCAAAAATATTTTTACAAAATTGATTAATCGACAGAAAATAGTACATTAAAATTTTATACGGCACTTATTATCGATATGAGCGTTAGCTCTAGTCTTGATACATAGTCCTTCCCAGTGTATGTATAATCTTGCTTGTGTACTTTAAAAATAATAAATTAACACTTTCTTATCCCAAATTAACACATAGGCTATTGTTTATCCCAAATTAAGTGCATGACGCAGCTAGAGATATTATAAATGGGAAAAATTCCACATGTGTATGTTTGTTACTTCTTCATGCTCAAACGGCTGAACCGATCTGTATACATTTTTGTATAAAGGTATAGTTTATGCCTTGGATACACATAGAACTCACGCGACTTTTTATTTCTAATGAAGGAGGATTAATTTTTAAAAATGTCGCCATTAACAGTTACATGAAGGTTCTTATGTCTTACAAAAGATTAGGCACAATACATATAATATAATAGCTATAACTGCAAACCATAGTTAGGTAATCTACGAGTAAAGTGCATTACAAAATTGCGAATTACGTGTAACTCAAATGTACAAACAAGCAACGAGTTTCCACGGATCAAATCGAGCATTTGATCGTTTCCGCGAACGGCGTCAGAATCTCGGTCAGTATTAATAGAAATCGGTACTCGATGAAGAGATTTTTTTCTGTTATTTGTATGAGAAATCCATCAGACTAGTTCGGTCGGATCAGAGTGCTCCGCGCTAAGTCCTTAGTTCTGCAAAACCGCAATAGATGGCGCTAGTAAAAAGTTGTGAAATTCTACGACACGCAAGCAACTCTTCGGCAATATATTTATTTTTATATTTAACACGGTTGCCGGCTGGTTAACTCCATACTGAACCATTTCTAGTTCGTGTCGTAGTAGCTAACACAACTGATATACTATATACATATATATTTTATATAGATACATATTTTAACATCCAGACCCACAGTCAACAAATTTAGTTCAGCGCAAAGATATTATATGTGCCGGGAATCAATCCCGGAACCTTCTGATTGGCAATCCGGCATGGCAATCATTGCGCCAACGAGGTCGACAAAAGACCGATGAAGACGGTTGACAAATGTTAAATCGATTTCAAGTTCTAAGATCTGAAATGCTACCTACTAAGTATTAATAAAGTTCAAAGGCAGTGCGGAATAAGTGTTGTTTCAATAGTGATCCGTCGACAGTGGACTTTTCGCCCGCAGCCGCCGTCGGAAGCCCTGAAATAGCTTTATTAGTTTACGAATAGATACAGAGTGATCGCCCTCTTATTACTATATTCAGTTTTAGAAAACATCAACGTGTTTAAAAATACCGAGACAAGGCGTGTGCGCAACTGGGTTGATGAATTTTCTGTCCGTTTTTAACTTCATACAAAATGTATAGTTTTACAGATTCTATTAAGTATCAACCTGCTTTGTCCAAAGACGGTAAAGTTTATATTTTTTTTGCAAAAGTATACAACTCAAGTCATTAAAAAAAACCTTTGCATATTGGTTTCCTTTCATTTGGACTCACATAGTTGTTTAAGCGACATACCTATACATAAATGAGCGACTGATAGACGAACAAATTATCTTATAATAATAATTCATTTAATTCAGAAAAAATCTATACAATTATCGAAATATCAAATTCATTAAAACATGTCAAAAATAATATTAAAATTACAATTTAATTCATAAATCACAATAAGAAGGTAATAATAATTACAATATTAGGACAACACACTAAAAAAAAAAATTAACCCAATAGGGTGTCCAAACAAAGATATTGGTCGTGTCGGGAATCAAAATTGGGACCCTCTTATTTGTCTGTCCAATCTTAACATCCGTCATAACGCCAACGAAGTTGATCTGTTAACTTAAGGGTGGTTGATAGCCAGGTGAAGACTAGAAAATGCCCTACCACTATACTTTAGTATGCCTATCACGATGTTTTCCTTTACAGAAAACTCAAGCTTATTGGCGGAGATCAAACCTGATGACCTTTTACAGGTAAGGTCTCACGCCCGCCTTCAAAACCTTAGCAACAATCATCATCCCTACGAAATTACTATTCGATCTGCCTGGGGTTTTGTTCCTTGAAAAATATCTTCCTGGGGCCTTCAATATATTAAAAAATAAAAAATGTGACATCAAACTCAAAACTACTTATCCAAGTAAAAATATAGTACCTTCTTCTTTTTCGTATGACCTAAGTGGCCAAGATCTGATGTCGAGAGTTTTCAAGCCGCTCGGAGGCCTCTGACTTGGCTTAACGATTGCTTGTACAAAGACAAACAACCGGGACGTACAATTTAACGTATTATCCGACCCACAGCAACGCCCAGATAAAAAGTCACTTTTAAAACGACAATCTTGTGCATGATCACCCATCCAAACACCGTCCGCATCGACCGTTGCATAGCTTCGATGATCGCGTTAAATCACCTTACTAGCCGAGCTACAGGCGCTAATAGTATTTTAAAGCAGGTTGGTCAACACAATATAATACAAAATGAAGAGATCATTCACGGTCCCTACGCAGGAAGCCCAAACTATGTCGTCACTGTGTCCTAAAAAAGCCGACATTGTCAATATTGTACCCCAAACAAAAACAATACTTTTCAACTAGCCCGTAACTTTCTAAAGCAATAACTCACGGCAAGTCAAAGTAAAACAACACGCCGACTTACATTGTCGACTTCGGATATCATTGTCTATGACAAAGTGGGAATTAAAAATAAAGCAAAGCCGCCGCTAAGCGACGCTCAAACAAGCGCTGCGGGTGTTGGGGGTAAATTCAGCGGATGCTTGCGATTTACTGTGGTACAAATGAAAGAAATTAAGCGAGATGAGCGTAAACTAATGATTTTATTTAAAAAAAAATCATTTTGAGTTCACATTTTGAACGATTTTACAAACCGTCGAAAGACGGAGTGTATTTAAGTATTTATTTATTTATTGAATTTAATTAATACGGTACACAATCCAATTACATTAATTAAATATTATAGTAAAGCACAATTATATTTTTTTATTACTTGTACTTCGTAATTTTCGTGGATTATATCATGCATGTGGCAAGATAGAATTTTATACCAACTAACCAGAGTAAGTTTTTAACTAGGATTAGCTTTATCTACTACATAGTTAAAAACAGTTTTAATTTAAATCTCCTCTTTTTTATAGACCGCTTAGTTAAGGCTAGCTGTGATCATTTACTCGTAGACTATGTCTTTGTGATAACATAAAAGTGATTATAGGGTTTAGTTCTAATTGAGATAGCTACTTGCAATGTGACGGTTGACGTTTTTTTTACTAGACATAATATAGTTTTTTGGTTTGACTTATTAAGCATCTACATGCTTTCATTAGAAGCGGACGTGGCTTGACAAGTTGTTTTACTTCCAATTTTAGAGAGAGGCATAAAAAAAGCAACACACGCTATCGCTTTCCGCGTATACCTTGGTCTATAGAATTTGAAGACGAAAACGTCTGCTTGAACGGACATGTTGTAAAAACATGCTGATTAGTAGGTCTCATTTATTGTCACAATAAGCAATCGCTGTTATACCCCGCTGGCAAGGACATTTTATATTTTAGAACCTTATCGGACTAAAAGTAACTTAAATCTCTTATACGAAAACGTTGCAAAATATCTCAATTCTACATTGAGTTAAGGTTCAGGGCAGTGAGGATTACAATAAAGATGTTCCGGTTTTAAAAATAGCAAACGTATTCTTTGTTACTGTTCTAAGTGAGAAGCGAAGCTTCCCTGTTCTTTGTTCAATGGACCTACAGCAGAGGTTAGGAATTTTTGAGATTGTAGTCACGTTTGAAATCATTATAGTATTGCAAATAATACAATAATGTACGTTTAGTGACTTATTTTTCATGAATAACTTATAACTCAGTTTTAATTAAAGTGATACAAAACAAAGAACCATTTATTCACATTTTGATAAAAAACGTTGCCACTTAAAACGGATTTCCATAAGAAAACTCAACGGCCTTGTTGATAATGGGTTAAACGAAGAAGCACGTCTCCCTTATAAATATCAGTAAAGTAAAGATTTAAGGGCCAGTAACGCGATAAATAAATTTTAATTATGAACCACCGCTACGGTTGCCGGAAAAACGAAAGCTAAATAGGGCAGAGAAATGGGAAGCTACCTAATTGTAAATTAAAAAGTTCGCGGGAGTTACGACGCCACAGTCCACAATGACACCCGGTGGGGGAAAAGGGGGTAAAGCGGCCCGCGCAACCCCCCTTAGGGGGAGTCTCGTGGAAAGCGTGTGACATTTTGTTTTAAAATATTGTCCGCACGAATACATTCGCGTAGATCATTTTAAATCACCACTGCGCTTTTTTTATTTGTCCGTAAAACGCTTCCGCTTTTTCGAAAGCGCTTCAAAATTCCGATGCGTACAAAGCATATCACACGCACTGTCTTAATTACCGATGCGAAGAAGCGCTGGCGCATCAAGCGTGAAAGCTCAATAAAACGGGTACTTGGTGGGTTTCCGGTCACAGAGCAGCGATGCTGTGACGGAACGGATTAAGTTCTGTCTTTTTGACTGGAATTTTGTTGGAGCGTTGTTTGTCTGTGGCTGTTAGGTGCGCACCAAATACGAGTATTGTCGTGTCAAGGCCGTCGGCTTTCCTCCGACATTCCGAACCGCCCACCGGGATGAAATCTCACGCTTGTGTTATGTAACATTCGGGATATTTGGTTACGATTGACATAATAAATCGACTCTATACCGTAATGGAGTGTTGCGTGGATTCCGGGTATTCTAATTAAAGTCTCTTGTTCCGAAGAGAAATTAATATTAAAATTTTATGTGTTATTTGAAATTAATTGTGATTTGAAGTGCATTGTCACTGTTTTGTTCATTAAGATTTTTAGAGCTTTTGTGATTAAAAAAGTGTTTTCAAACAAGTAACCTATTGCTTGCTTCTTCATTTCTTAAAACAATTTCTTAATCCATTCAATTTGGTAGCCCTTTCATTATCTACTTCGTTGTAAAAAATATGGTAACCCTTTCATGACTTCGTCGTAAAAAAAAACTAACTAATTTAAGAATCAATAAGAAACCCACCCTGACATCAACACCCAAAAGGTCAAACCGCTCCAATCCAAATCAAGTTATTTGAAGCTAAACAAAATAGTTGAAAGTAAATCCATCGTATCCAATCATGGTTTGGGTGTGGTGTAAATAAAAGACACAATTATCCCTAACGGTATTCGAGTCGGTGCCTCTTCGCACCCTCCAACCCGCCGGGAATCTCGTCTCGTTGGGATTTTGGGTTGCCACTGTGGGAGAACTAAATTCCTAAAATGTTTTCATTAATAAACAAGACAAGGCAAAAAAAGTCTTTAAAATTTAGCAGAGACGTTTTTATATGTGTTATTATGTTTGTTATGCACAATGTATAAATATCTTGACGAAAATTTTGAATCGTCCAGCTTAAAAATTCAAATTGGTTTAAAAAAATATATAAAAAATAATATATAAATTAAGGCTTAGGCTTCGGAACTCTTTTATGAATTCCTTTTTCCCGGATAACTAAAATCTAGCAATCAGTTAGAGAATCAGATAATGAACCAGCTACTTCTAGGTAAGCGTAGACCACAATATCTTTTACTATTACAAAAGAAGATTCTATGTATAGTGGTCAAAACTTAAACATTTTTGTCTGCATGGAAAAATAGAAACACAACGTTAAAAAAAACAATAAAATATTAATAAAACATAGAAGTATCAAGTTTGCATCATGTCTAATCTCCCCAATATCTTAGGAGAGTCAGTAGACTGGTATCCCTGGTCCAGTATGGAGCAGGCGACTTGGGGCGGCCAATGCACCTTATTGACTGAGACCGACCGCAGCCGACCTATCCCGACCTCTCCCGAACATTACCGAAGAACGGCTTAAGTATTAAAACTCTGGATCTGGCATAAACTGAAAACTATAACAATCACAATCACATTAAATGTAAATTGTACAAGGGTTGTAAAATACTCAAATTTTATGAGTTTTTTTTAATCCACAGTGTAGCTTATAACAGCTGTTACAGAAATTACATAAAAAGAAATAAAACCTATATTTTTGTCAATAAAACTAACAATCTTCAGTCTACTTGCACTCATAAATAATTTAGGACCGTCAACCAAAATCTACAGATTCATCTGTTTTGCTATCTGGGTCTAACTAGCCTGAAATAAATACTTTTTATTTATTTATTAATTATTTAAAAAAAAAACTGTTTTTTTTAAATAATTAATAAATAAATAAAAAGTATTTATTTCAGGCTAGTTGGACCCAGATAGCAAAACAGATGAATATAAATAACTTAACATTTTTTTTTTAATCAGTAGGCATAGTAGCATGCCATTTCCAGTGTCCTTATACCGCAAGTTAAACAACGTAAGGTTGTCAAAACAACTGTTAAAGTTCTTCGGGACTTTGTTGTAAAGCTGATGGTTTAGATTACTAATTTACTTATACAGTTTGTCTTCTATTAGTAGGTCAAATAGTTTTAGAGGATTGTTGATTATGTACGTTACTGAATATTTTACATACCTACATAATTACGAACTTGTTATTTATGCCGTTGAATACTATTTCTTTTTGCATTTTTTTGGTCACCCTACTGCGGCAGAAATGGAATTATGTTGCCATCATCATTTTGTAGCGATGACAGCTCACTCGGTTGAGCGACCGCCTCACGTCGTGAAGGTCATGGGTTCGATTCCCTCAAATGAGCTCGAGTTTTCGGTGCAGTAAAACATCGTGAGAAAACCTCAGCATGGTGGTAGGTTATTTTCTAATGGTCACGTGGCTAGTAACCACTCTCAAGTTGAAAATTCTGTCACCAAGCACCTAACAGAGTGTTCTGGCAGTGTTCTTGAGAGTTGTTCCAAACTAGGTATGCTCCACCTTAGGTCATAGTCTCTAACTCATGTGGTTTCGCTTTTCTAGTCAAATGCCTAGCTGTAAGTAGGAAAAAAACATATATTTTTCAAAGAAGAAAACATTACCGAAATAAAAGAAATCCTTAAAACAATCTCTTTTCCAGTTACTCATCATCACTACCGAAAAATTAATAACAATAAATCAAGAACAAGTCACAATAATGCTCTCACACCGTCCTTCTTATAATTCGAGATTCATAGCGGCTTATTCTCATAAAAAGTTGTTCCCTTCAAAATGTAGTAATTTCGGCGAGAGGGTGGCAACTGGCAACCCCCGCTCTCGAACTCTCCGGCTGGCCTTTTAACGCCCGCTATATTGTCTCTTTAGTTAGATCTGTATTTACAACGGTATATGCGGAGTAAGAAGCTGCGAGTGGTGGGTTTGGGGAATTTAGACTGAGTTCTTTGTCTTTTACAGGAGCTCTATTACTTACCTATTCACGGCTATTTAATTTTGGAATGTACATTTAATTTGTAAATGTTCATTTGTTTTGTTTTGCCGATAATGTCTCTTGAATATCTTGAGGTTTTTGAATTGCTGATCAACAGAAAACATAGCGCCTGTAGCTCGGCAAACTGAGGTGGTCTCATACGATCATCGATGTTAAGCAATGGTCTAAAATGACTAGACTGTCATTTTAAGAGACTCTACACCAGATCTTGGCCACTTAGCTCATACGCTTACTCTATATACAATTTGTTTTTACTCTTTATATAAAAAAATATGTATATACCTTAGATGCTCATTTAGTCAAGCTAAACACTAAAAGTATTTTAGATTAGATATTATACTCTTAAGCTACCCTTGAAATATTTTGCGTTAAACACAAGATACCATTAAAAAATATTTTGCGTTGAATTCAATACAACTTTATAAAAATTGCGTTGAACTCAATATACCCTCAAAATATTTTGCGTTGAACGCAAAACACCATGATAGAACCCTGTATACCTAATATAACTACACTCTCCCGCCGCCCTTCAGTAAATGAAAATAAGTAACTAAGTAGAGAACTAAAGTATTTGAGTCTGGTATCAATAAGGTGACTCGGCTGCGTCGAGGCACTTCGACCCCTAAGTTCACGGCTCGCCGACCCGTGAGAAAGTATTGTTTTTCTCTTTCTAATTACGTGAGTGAAATCACACATTTTTCACATGATTATTTTGTTTTCATTTTATTCTATTCTTTTGTACTTATTACTATTGTTAATGCAAGCGGAGGCGTTGTTAAATAAATAAACTAGCTGACCCGGCAAACGTTGTTTTGCCTCACTTAGGGGTATGAAAAATAGATAGTGTAGCTTATATGACACGTTCGTAGATTTACCATAGCAGCGCTATCTATTGATTATTTACTCAACCCAGTCGAAAGGTAACGACATCTGTTAGAATCACTTGGAGTTAACAGATAATTGTGACTATCAAATAATAACAGACAATAATTAGCAATAAATTAAAATTGCGACTATAATTTGAGATTTAAACTATCCTATCTCTCAAGTTGGATCGAACTACACATGGTGTGCGAATTTTATTATAATCGGTTAAGTGGTTTAGGAGTCCATTGAGGACAAATATTATGACACGAGATTTATATATATTAAGATTGTATGGTATATATAGTAAGGTGTTCTGACGCGATCATCGAGGTTAAGCAACGGTTGATGCGGACAATCTTTGGATGCACAAGGCTGTCGTTTAGAAAGTGGCAATTTTATCATCTTATGTCGGATGACCCCTACAATTGTAGGTGCCGGCTGTTAGTCTTAGTACAAGCAGTCGTAAAACCAAGTCAGAGGCCTTCGGGTGGCTTGAAAACTCTCGCTCGAAAAGCTTTGCCACTTTGCTCATACGAAAAATTTACAAGAAGACTATTTGTTTATAATAAAATACTTTATAATTTTTCTTGAAAAATTAAACAGTAGTTTATTTATAATTAAAATTAATGAGTATTTTTTTCAACAAAGACTAAACTGTTTTGTTATTTAGTTATGAACAGGTGAAAACATAATATGTTTTCAGAGTATACAAAAAAATAACATTTATTTTTAGCAAGAGTGTTTTGAACTAAAACTTTTTTTAAAGTTTTTAAAGACGTAAAAAGGGCTCCAGAAAAAAAATGATGTTCTCTTTTACCCTTTTTAGAAGAGAAGTAATAAAGCCACTAAATATTTAAATACGGTTTATAAAATCAAACGTTAGCTGTTTTGTCGGGTCCCGAGGCTGGTAATACGTTATTGATATTTGTGAACAGGCCGGATAATAATATTTGTACATTACTAACCACTTTAGCTTGAGCTCCCGCGTTTTTTTGGCAGCGTTTTCCTGCATTGATTTTGTGGCGTGAATATTGATTTATTATTGCCATTGTTGGTATGTTATTTGAATGCGGTTGACTCTTAGATTTATTATTCAATATTTTGAGAATTAGAAAATCTTATTTGTATTGTGTTGTTGATTGTTAATACTAAGTCAGTGAACAGTCGTAAGTAATTATTTTTTGGAGTTTTTAATTAGTCATGTAAGTGAATACTATTTATTATGAAAGGTTTAAAATTAAACAATTTAAACTATTTAGCCAGTATTCAGCGCGGTAATGCAGCGATAGTGATTGGCACCTTTGCACCAGGGGCGAGCAGAGGCGGGTTATTTGATTAATTTTTAATATGTGACATGATATTTTTAATCCATATCATGTTTCTTTTTATTGAATTAATAACACCAAAAAACTTTAAAGTACTAACTAATAAGAAAATTAAGATTCTATGAACAGTTCAGTAATTTTTTATATTATTATGTTTGTTTAAGTCCTAAATTCACACCAATTTAGTCCACTTCGCAACAGCGAGTGTCAAACGGCTTATTTCCCCCGAGCTCAAGTTACGCTGGCCGTAGCGAGGGTTCCCACAATGGCGCGAGGTCGTCACAATGTGCCCCGCCGCGAGATTGTTTAACTAAACTAGGGTTGTACGCACTGTCTACTTTACTGTTGTTTGTAATTAGTGATGTAACGCTGTTTGTTTGTTTTACAAGCCTAGATTAAGATACTGATTTGTTTTTTTTTTAAAGATCTAAATTAATATTTTCCAGTATCTTCTAATTCTTCTCGGTCGTGTGAAAGACTGTGTTTTAAAAATAATAAACTGTGAAATAGAGACAGATATTAATAACTCAATCAAGCGTAAAAAAAACAATAGAACCATAATTTTATCAACTAAAGCCTGACAATAAACATTCATTACATTCCCAAAGCTCGAATGAAACTAAGTGGTCCGATACCGATCACAAGCCGCTCCACAATACACTTCATCCCTTATTAATTATTTTATTGTAAGCATAAAGGATGCCGTAATCGTCAGAATAATAATATCATCGCGCGTATAAAGAACCCCAAGTAGCGCCAACACAAGCGTAAAAATGACACGACGTGCCACCAATATGTTTGTGTGTAGCATTAGATTTATTGGACTGGGTCACGCATACAGATGTAAGGAACCCCGAGGGGGGTGTGGAGGCAGCATTGTACAGGGCTGCCACCACCGCCCGACAGATGCTCACGCACACAAGCACGCGCGAAAGGGAAAGCTACACTGTGTAAACAAATCGCGGGAGCAAGCGCCGTCCCTGTCGCTGCCAGCCAACGGTTATATCCCATTGATGGCTTATATAGCAGTGTCTTATAGTAGCGCTGTTCGCCTCTGCGGTCGCGGGACGGAGTGCTAGCAAAGGATAGAACTATAGCGTGTCCGTGCGGTAGAGCAGGATGGAATAAAAAGTTCAACGGGATGTCGGTGCGTTAATTTTTGCGTGTTTGGCTCTATTTCAGTATTTCCTGGTAAAATGAAATTATGATTTGTATTGCAGATAATAGATCCACATTAAAAAAATAATAATTATGTAAATATAAAAAAACACAATTTAAATGTATGTTATAAAAAATCAGATTAAATAACTAACTAGGCTAATTGAGCTTGCCTGTAGATAGAAATCCAAGCTTTCAGGCGGTTTGATTTTATTTATCTATACCTATACTACTCGTATAATAATATTATAGATAGTTAAAGTTGTTTAAGATTGTTTGTTTGTTTGACGCAAATAGACTCCAAAACTACTGAACCGATTTAAAAAATTCTTTCACCATTGGGAAGCCACATTTTTCCCGAGTAACATTGGCTATATTACTTTTTAAAAATATATGTAACACTCGCTATTATGCGAAGCCCGATGAGAATCGAGAAGAAGATCGCTTTAAGCGATAAGGCCGCCAGTTGTGGCACACTAATTTTAAGTTAATTGTCTTATACTGTGTCTTTTTTATTTATGTGTCCAATAAAGAATTTATCTATCTATCTATCTAAGCCCGGGTGGGCTGCTAGTTTAGACATAAAATAAGCGTACTGCTTACTTATTATTATTTATTTTATTTATGAATTATTATTTATTCATAACAGGTTTGCGTTTGACCACAGCTTGCCTGATGATAAGCAATACTGTGGCCTACGTTAAAGCACGATCACATAGAAACTAGATTTCGGAAGAGACGTAAAGCTATGTGCAATCAACTGCGATCTTATCGTTGGTTGCAACGCTCGTGTGAGTGTCTGTGTGCTGTGGACGCGATCCGACGTAGATTGTTCTGTGAAATTGCCAGGTAATAGGCCGAAGGGCTATAGTATTACACTTACTTATTGGTTGGTTTACTCGCTCAGCGGTCTAATCGAATTCAATATTCGTTTACTTAACTGTTACAAGTCGATTGATAGATTTGAGGTCTGTCTACGTTCTAGATAATTTACTGGAAAGGCGATGATAAGGGCTTCGTAGTTTACAGTTTTTTCACCATTAATCGTAAAAGTTAAAAAATATGGTAAAATTAGCTTAAAGACCGTCTAAAGAACCACTCTAAGAATTTTTTCACTAATTTTGGTAACGACCAGACTTATCAAAACACAGTGTAAACTCTATATAACGACACTGAAAGGACTGTGCATTTTATGGCGTTATAGAGAGTGGTCGTTAAATGGTGAGAATGTATCATTGTATACAAGCTAAACCAACTAAAGTCAATTGATTTCAACTCTTTGGAGGGTTTGTTGTTAAATCGAGTAACGTTACATGGAGTTTACACTGTATATATAGATAGTATCTTAAATTAAGCGTTATACGATTTGATATTAATGAGCTTGTAAATAATTTTTCTCAAAAATCATTATTTTTCTGTCACTTTAAGGAGCTTAAATTTGAATCTAACTAAACAATCTAATTGAAAAGACACGTATTTCATATCTTGTATCAATTAACAAAAATAATAAAAAAAAGCTAAAACGAATTAAACCCAACAAAATCACACTAATATTATATTGTATCACAGTCGTCAAACATCCCGATAAGTGTCGAGACAAGCCCGAGTATTATGACTATGGTATTGTTAATTCTGATTCACCCCAAAATTTATTATGAGACGTGCGACAAAGACAACTGCACAGCATTATGAGAAAGAAAGAGACAGTAGAACGTCTAAATGAGGGGGTGTCGTAAATAAATTTCTGTACTTACATCGACAATATCCTTAATCAGAACGATGATAGCAAGATGGAGCTTTATTTCTATCTAGAATAAAGGTCAAAATCGCTTGACAGGTTGCTGTTAGTAGAACAATGTGGTTGTCTAGATGAAGAACGGATTACGACCAAGTGTAGGAAGCTTTCACAGTATTTGCAGTAGATTAAAAAGCTTTGTCGATACATCGTGAGGAACTTAATTTGTCTACATCGTCAGCGATTACTGATTGCGTGAAACAATTAAAAAAACATTTGATGAACTTTATTTAAACTTTTCCGGTATACTATAAGTATAGTGATTTAAAGATCATTCAGTTTAGAATTACAATAATTTTAGTTCTAATTTATGAAGCCAATCTTTTTGTTATAAGCTTGTTAATAATCATTTATAAGTTGCGTTTATAATATTAGAATACTAGCATCCCGTCCCGGCTTCGCACGGGCTCTAAAATTATCTGAGTAGAAAAGAGAAACAAAATATAGCCTATGTTACTCGGAGATAATGTAGCTTCCCAACGGTGAAATTTTTTTTCAAATCAGTCCAGTAATTTCGGAGCCTATTCGCGTCAAACAAACAAACCTTTCCCTCTTTATTAATATTGGTAAAAACATAGCAAACATGTCGGGCTAATACCGACAAAATAAACGTAAGTGATAGCCGGTTATACAAACATTATTCAAATATGCCTTACGAAAGTTTTAATACAACATAGCATTTGTATAGAAAATAATAGAATAGACTCAGACTATTCTAAACTCCGAATAGTCTGAGAGAATAGATTAGAATATGAGTTGCTAGACCAGACACAGAAGTCCAATCATAATAAGACAAACCGTAAGCTAGCCAACCCCTAGCTAAAGAATAGCATTCAGACACCTCTGTCGCAGGGGTCGATTCTACAAACAGATAGACGCTAATCATAATCGAATCTAGCCCCGGATTCAAATGAGGACATCAATCAGACGACAGCGCGCGATGACAGCGCACCTTCGCCGTCGTCTTTGTTGAGGGATGGTTTAGAGGGAATTTTAAAACGGCTGATTAGTTAACCACACGTGGTTGAATAGGACCCTGTTTAATTTCAAGAAGAATGTATGACGTAAAGACGTCCTTATTTTGCCTGAATTTTTAGGGTTCCAGACGTATAAAGTAAAAACGGGACCCTATTACTAAGCCTCCGCTGTCTGTCTGCCTCCAGGCTGTCTCAGGAACCGTAATAGCTAGAAAGCTGAAACTTGATCACAAGATATGTGTTTCCCGTGCCGCTATAAATAGAAATTCTAAAAATAATAAAAATTAAAATATTAAGGGGGGTCCCGATACGATAAACGTGTTTTTTCCCATTTTTTTGCTATATATCAATAACGGTAGGTGCTAGAGACTTAAAATTTTCAGAATATACATATAAGTATATTGGCTATCAAATTAAATTATAAAATTGAAATAAAATAAATATTTACAACAATGGTACGGAACCCGTCATGCTCGAGTCCAACTCGCACTTGGCCTATTATTTATGAGTGTGTATCCTTTTATCCTATTTCTACTTATACTATTAAGATGAAAGTTTGCGTGTGTGTGTGTTTATTACTCCTGTGAAACGAAAACTGCGTCGGACAAACGCAAACTCAAACCTGTCACTTCATCAGTCCATCAGAATTGATGCCTTTGTTGACTGTAAATAAAAAGGCACACGTTGACGAGCAGTCCTATTTCGAAATTAGTTTACTACTGACTTTTTTAGAAGCGATGGCAGCTCTGTCAGGTATGCAGCCGCCTCATGTCCCAAAAGCCATGGGTTCGATCCCCGCCAATGAGATCCAGTTTTAGCTGAATGAAAATACCGTGAGGAAACCATATTATTATCATGGCAGTAGTGTAGTTTCTAGTGTACCTATGTCTGGCTAGCAACAACCCTGAAATTGAAATCTTTCGCCAGGCACCTAACTGTGTTTTCCAGTAGTCTCTTGGAGAATCAGTTATTCCGAACTAATCATGCTCTATGACTACTCTCATGGCCGGATACCGCTAGCTCGTGTGGTTAAGCATCCACATGAGTCAGAAACGCTAGCCGAAGATGAATGAAGAAAGAAAATTTAATGTTACCGTAGAATAAACTAGGGAGATGTCATTGGCTCCCATAACACAGTTTTTAAAACTACTTTGGGAGCCTTTGGATTCCTATTACGTTTATTCATATTATGTAACCTTTGCCCAAATAAACGTATTTGTTTTTTTTAGATTTAATGATTTTTCAGATATTTACTGTATTAAAACTTTCGTAAGGCATACTTGAATAATGTTTTTATAACCGGCTATCACTTACATTTATTTAGTCGGTATTAGCCCGACATGTTTCAGCACAATCAGTGTGCCATTCTCAAGGGCACACTGATGAGCCCTTGAGACTGGCACACTGATTGTGCTGAAACATGTCGGGCTAATCAGTGTGCCCTTGAGAATGGCACACTGATTGTGCTGAAACATGTCGGGCTAATACCGACAAAATAAACGTAAGTGATAGCCGGTTATACAAACATTATTGAAAGATATTTAGTCTCGAATTACTGGTTCCCAAGAAGACTGCCGACACCTTTACGAAGTTGGCGACAGATTTCAACTTGAAAGCAGCTAATCAGGTGAGCACTAGGAAATGTTCTCTCATATATGGTATCCTCACGACTTATTTCTTTCACCTCACTTGCTTCTAAATTGTATTTCATTTTCAATACCTGAGATTATAAACATGAGTGATGATGATGATGATTTCCAGGCCGGTTTCGGCCACGGCGACTGCTTGCCAGTTATCAGGTTAGTTTTTATAAACATATATACATCTTTATTAAGCAACAATATATGAATGTATGTACTCGTACATTGGGGGGGGGGGGGAAATAATAATTTGCGAATTAAACTTTTATCTGCATTATTTAGATAATATTGTTTTAACGTACACAAAGGCTTAGCTATATTTTAGTATTTAATAACTCATAGTACGTTTCACCCTGTATTTGAATTAAATAAACTATTTGAATTTGAATTCTTACGGGGTAGTGGATTTTTTACAATAACAACATAATTTATAGACAATAATTTCTAACTATTCTGATAAAGTTGTTGTGTTTAGAATTGTCTATTCATGTATTTCCCGATTGTTAATTCCATATCAGTCCAGTCGCTGAGGTTTATCTATCGATCGGCATCAGAATAAGGACGTAATCTGGCACAAAAGGGTAGATAAAGTGATTTCACCGCGCGCCACTGCCCGGTTCGAGGTGATTGGCTAGTTTATTGTTTCATTAATCGATTGCTTTTACCGATTTGCCGAGAAATTTTCTATTTTGCACACCCCGAAGATTTTTTTAGGGCGCTAATAACTGTTAGTGTAAATTCTACAATATC
Source organism: Mellilla xanthometata (assembly GCA_035578125.1). Classification (NCBI taxonomy): domain Eukaryota; kingdom Metazoa; phylum Arthropoda; class Insecta; order Lepidoptera; family Geometridae; genus Mellilla; species Mellilla xanthometata. Next base: position 861,758 of record JAPUBQ010000022.1, read on the forward strand.
AGATTCTCTAAAAAATAAATAACAAATACTTATCTGTCCGAATATATTTTTGTGCTATTATTTGTTTACTAATATTTTTTTTCTTGTATCTTGTACCTTATTGCAAAACTAATCTGAACTAAATGATATTAATACTTTAAAAAATAATATGACAAAATTATAAACGTATTTTTTTACTAGTAAAAGATATAATGAGCCCATTTTCGTTTATAAGGTTTTTTCTAAAAAAGACTAATACACCATGTATTTGTATGTTTAAATACCATTCTCGAAGCAAAAAAAGTACCATGGAAACATTTAATATTCATAATAAAATAAAAATGAAGTTTTAATTGAGAATAATGTATTTCCATTTTCATAGCAAATAAAACCAATGTAACATCATCTTAAGCCACACGTGTGTCCAGACTTAACCAAGTGAATATTGAGATCGCACTCAACACCAATCACTACTTCACCAACCTTAGGACAGTTTCTGACTAACCCATGAACTGTAATTCGATACTCTAGTATATACTCCAGGGTACATCGAGTCGGCACAGCCTTCTCCCCACGAGACAATACCAACTAAATATCCGTCAGTGACCAGAGGGCCTCCGGAATCTCCCTGGCAGGCGTCTCTGGGAGGATCAGATGCGCCGGCGCACAGCATTCCTGAGTAGATAGTGGCCATGCGGAAGTAAGTCCGCGCGCAGGCCTCTTGGTTCACGACTTGCACTTTAGCAGCTAAGAGCACTAGTGACGACGTCCCTTCGAACTGGAAACCAGAAAATGGATTATTGGAAAACTTTTATAGTAATACTTCTTCTTACATTTTCTTTTTTTTCTTCAGACATAAGAGGAAGGACTTTAAGGCGATGAAAAGGCAAAAAATTGTATTTATTGTTTTTCCGTTTTAAGTCATGTAAACAGTAAAAAAAGATTCAGAAAAACTTTAGCTGTATTTCTCAATCTTTATAGAGTTGTTTTAGCTAAAAGACCGTCTAGGTCTTTTAGCTTAAGTATTTTTCAATCTTTATAGAGTTGTTTATAACTCTAAAAATATTTATATTTATTTCGTTACTAATCAGACTTAAAATTATGAATTAGCAATAAACCTGATTCAAAAATTCTCAAATAATTTTTTTTGAACCTTTTTTTTCATAACTATAAATTTAATTGGTTCCAAAATAAGTTTAAATATTCCTATTTTATTTTATTTTAATTTATAATTACATTAGATACTATTTTGTGCTTTATTTTGTAAAAAGTAATCGAAAAATGTTAAATGTACTTGTATTTTATAATTAATATGGGTCCTAGTAGCCTGAATTAAATAAAGTTATTATATTTATCATTGATAACGAAAAAACTGTATTTTTTGCCCTTATCATTGCCTTGAGGGAAAGCAATGAGGTCTAGATAGATTAGCCTCATAAAATAGGGAGTTGAGAGATAATGAGGAATATTTTTCTCGGCAGTATAATATGATACTTTATCAACCTGCAAACTTATGAAGATAGAACTAGACGAGTTGATTGCAGAACTTCTTTTTCTTACTTTATAATAGGAGTTTTTTCGTTGATGAAGTTTTTATTGCATCATCTAAGATTTTTAGCCAAAAGTTCTACATAATATACGTACGCTTATGCATAAAGTTAATTTTATTGTATACAAACATTATGTGAAATTTTTTGTTTACATTTTTAGGTTCAGATGTAACTGCGGCTAATCTTTGCAGGTAGCACTATGATACGTATGAAGAGCTTAACAAAATAATAAAACTTACTGAAGTGGTTCCGAATCCAGAAACCAATGCTTCCGTACCGTCTGGCAGGAAGAAACCTGAAGGAGGAATCATCACGGGCCCAACACTTCTACTGTACGTCATTCTATTAGCTGTTCTTAGTAAGGCTATGTCATGTTCCAAGGTCGACGGAGAATATGACTCGTGTAGAACTATTTTGGATACGTCGTAAAAAATACCACCAGCCAGTTTTGACGTGGTGCCGACCACAACACGCAATGATGATGGTTGTTCTTCAAATCTGGAAGAGGAAATACAAGTCACAATCATTTTAAAAGCAAATATAACATGACTAGTAGATGATTAATAAGTAATATTTGTTAGCCATTTTTTTATGTATGTTTGCGTTTATGTTTGGACCACAACTCGCTTGATGTTAAGTGACATTGCGGTCAAGGATGGAGCGCGCTAGCCAAGAAGAGGTCAGTTCAGTCTCGCTTTGAAGGCAGTGAGGTGTTCAGCGGGAACTGGGATTCCGGCAAGGAGTTCCATAGTTTGGGCGTCCGTACAATAAATGTGAAAAAACATTCGCCATTTCTACTGCATATAGTATCCTATCCTACTAATATAATAAATGCGAAAGTTTGCGTGAATGTTTGTTACTTTTTCACGTTTAAACGGCAAAACCCAGGTTAGATCTTGGATTAACACCTAGGCTAATTGTTAGCCGCGGGTTATGCGACGGGGAGTAAATAGTTAAAGATAATAATGTTATTAGAATACATAAAATGACACATATAATGCATATTATAAAAAGTACACAAGGTACATACCCATCAGCACAATGAGCAGCAGTCAAAATAGCCTGAGCATTGACAATGACAGCTCCACATATATGACTCCATCCGGCAGCCCACCTTCTTCTCAGGGACGCTTGGTAAGGGACTTCAGTGATGTCTACCTCGAACCCATTCACTATTCTAGCTGATGATGGGTCTGTGGCTGTGCGGTTATACACTGGGGATGAGGAGGCGATGCTAAGGTATGCTGGAATAAAATTAGTAGCTTCTTTACATCAAGGGGTAACAAGACAAGTCATTTGCTAGTCTGGTGGTAATTGCCAAGTAAGCTTATTCAAATTGTAACTAAACCGAGATTTTTATTACAAAATTTGAGCGTCACCTGTGCAAGGAAGAAGGGCAAGAAGCCGACCGAAGAAGACGTGGATGGAGTGTGTGAATGAGGACATAAGAGTGAAAGGAGTGAGTGTAGAGACGACGGCTGATAGAGGAGAGTGGAAGAGGAAAATTTGCTGTGCCGACCCCCCTAGTGGGATAAGGCAAGGAAGAAGAAGACCTGGATTAACAACCATCAAGTATAATGCTCTGAAATGTAATAAATAGACAATATCTGTTATGCACTAATTATTTAAAATGATATTAATAAAAGGTAATAAGGTTTTTTACACAGTATACAGATATGTTTTATTTAACTAACAAGACCCGTAACTACGCAAATTAGCTACCAGAATTCTTCACTAGAAGCTTGTAGTAGACTTTTTAACTAGTCAGAGGTTGCTAGTCGCCTCTAGAAAATATTCAGACCATCGTGCAAGAAGAAGGTTCTTAAACCAAATACCTACTACTAAACTTTAATAATGGGCGTTATATGAGTTATAATGTGGTTACTTATTCCAGAGCAGATGTAAATAAAATAAAATTTAGTTTCAACGTTCCTAAAATGAACTAACACTTCAATTAAACAAAAACTACTTTAGAAATAAATAACGTTTCAAAAAGTAAAACACTCACCCAGAAAAAATTGAATAACTTTTGCGGATAACATCATTGTGCCACGATAAAATGAAAACTAACCTCTTAAGACGAAATATCGGCTTCTGAAGCGTCTTAGATAGGTTATCTTGATATTTGAGATCAAGTATTGGGATTTGATAAACTACAGGAGAATTTTTTTATCAGTTGGCAATGTTTTGCAAAAGTAATAGAGATAAATGTTAATAATTTTTATCTTGGAATTGCATTGAAAATGACAGTACGACAAAAATAAGAAAAAAATGACGGTAGTTCTTCACTGGCCGGTTAGCACATAAATAAATTATTCTTTCTTGAAACAAAATTAAAGCTTATAACATTCCATTGTTTACCACTAGAAATATTTCGAGATGTGAGATAGTAAAATTCAATAATTTGTGGCTATGTTTTGACATGGAGCTAAAATATGTATTTAAAAAATTCAATCTTCTTAAAAATAGCGTCTTCAATTAAAAACCAATAACATTCCTAAAAAACAAAAGATCAAATCGTTCTAAATACAGATAATAATAAATTCCCACTAAAATTAACCCATAAAATACACGGACGGCGTAAAACGATCGCATTAACCGTATTGGTACTATTGGGCAAGATAAGATAGCGTTCATTAAATCAATAGAAAGCGTCGTGTGCGCAGCTCCGTACTCCCACACGCTGCATTCCTTCGGGAGCCAAAGACCTCGAGGTGGGCGTACTCAGGACAGGGGGTAGGTCAAGAAAATAAAATAAATAAGTGTAATAGTGTTTGACGACCTCCTTAGCGTAAAGGTTTCCATGCTGGACTGCTAATCAGAAGGTTCCGGGTTCGATTCCCGGCCCGGTCAACATCTTTGTGCTTAAATTTGTTGGCTGTGGGTCTGGGTGTTAAATATGTATGTTTTTTTGTTTGTAATATATAATATGTATGTATGTATATGTAGTATATCAGTTGTGTTAGCAACCATAATACGAACTAGAAATGGTTCAGTGTGGGGCTAACCAGCCGTGTGTGAAATGTGTAAAAAAATAAATAATAGTGTCTTTCTAGACAAACGTGTTACATCTCAGACCACAGTAAAACTTGATATCAGGCAAGCTGCGGCCAAATGAGAGCCTATTCATCATAAAAAAAATAACAAAATATAATATAAATGGTTTAGTACGGGGCAGACCACCCGTGTCCTGATTTTTTTTTTCTAAAACTTACAATGAAATTTAAACAAATCATGTGATGGAATTTTTGTTGTTTTTATTTACTTGGTGGTGGTGGTGGAGGTTACTTAGGTTATTTACAAGTTTAAAAATATGTCGCCAAGCATCCAACGGTGTGTTCCGGCAGCATGCTTGAGATCCACAATACTAGGCAAGCTCCACCCAAAGATGAAGGAAGTGTAGCTAGACTGTGAAGTTACGCGCCCTGCTAGTGAAGTATAGCTGTAGTTTGAATATAAAATGCTAGTTAAAATTGGTCTGCTCAATTTGAAACATTTAAGTTTTTATTTCCATCACATATTTGATAGATAAAATAAATTTGTAACTTTGTACACGTACTTCACCTCAAAATTATCAATATATTTAAATATATATATATTTTTACTTAGACTCCATACTTAAATTATTTTGTATTATTGAGTAAATTAACTCTCGCTATTATCTTAACAGACCTTCTTATTGCTCATCTTTTTAAATTTAATTTAATGTAGCAAACTTGGCCCCTAGATACCGTCCTCAGTACGTCCATTCACCTCTTCTTCCTGGATCGCACAGAGTTGAAGATCTATTTTAACGATTTGGAAAACAGGATTGTTTTCTAGCTTGTTGCAGCGCTTTGGTGTTTTATTGTTCAGACTCAAGCGATTATGCGCGTTTTCCATACTTGCTTACGTATGTTGGAGATTCGATTTGTTTGGCATCATAACTACGACTATACGAATAAATAAAATTACTCTATCGTAAACTTACATAAATAATTGGATACTATTACACTACACCAATGATTTGTTTTTCAAGTTATGAGTGGATTTGCACTCACTTTACGGTGAAGGAAAACATCGTGAGGAAACCGGCATATTTGAGGACCACAACATCCGAAGTCGTGTGTCATCCGCCAACCCGCACTTGGCCAGCATGGTGGATTATGGCCTGTATCTCTCTCCTAGTGAGAGAAGGCCCTGAGTCCCAGTAGTGGGAACGTATAGTGGGCTGCTTAGTTTATGGTGTATTAGCGAAATACCTAGTAATTCCAATCATATAGAGTTACTAAGCGCACGCGCATCGCGCCTCGATCGCTCGACCGTGAAGGACGATAGATTTGACGACCGACTTTAACCGTAACAATGGTGGCTTAAGTTATAAAGGAAAGGCTCTATGACTACTGAAAAGAAACTATAATTCAATTTAGTTAAGAAAACATTAGGAAATTCGCTTTCTCTTGCAACACATAACATTTTATACGCTTTATATTAGCTTCACATGTATGTTTGTATGTTTGTTTGTTTGTAACCGACTTCCTTGGGCGCGATTTTGACCCACTTTAAACGGCCAGATAAGCGTGTTTTTTAGTTTTTTTTTTAACTATTATTATATTAGACCAGAGAGAGGACACTGACCTTTTAAGTGTTTTTTTATCTTTTTACACACTTTATTGACACGTATTATGCTTACTACTTATTGACTCAAGTTATGCGGCTTGTTAGTCAAATGTTTAACTCTATAGTAAAAAAAGTATGACAAATAAGATAGTCTTTGGATAGGTCACCACATAAAAGTCTAACTGGTATTTAAATTTATTAGACTACCATGGGTTAGATGACATTTAAAATTTTAGGTCTCTAACCCATGTCAGAATTCCTTGAGCGAAAAATCTCGACGCCCGAGTTTAGCCACTTATCTCTTGCGACGAATAAACATACAAGACTCTCTTTTTATTTGAAAATTATGTGTCTAAAACACAATCCCTCACAAAAGATTCAGTTCCAGTTTCCAAATTTCTTTATTATTCGTTGAAAAAGTAACAATAAATAGGCTCGTGTGCCAAGTCACCAATCAATTTAAACAATGTTTCACAAAATATTTATGAATCTGTTAAAGTCCAATTCTGGCACTAAAAAAAATGTGTTTGTTATTTTTTAAACGTTTTTTTTTTTATAAATAAAGCTAGGACAGATACAATGTGCGTAAACTAGAAAAACCTCCATACAAATCAACATAAAGTTTTTTTGTTACTACTATATCATCACAGCTTTAAGTTAATGACTTGGACCATACAATAACCAAGATATCGGATGTCCAACTCAGTTGGTATTATCATTATTGCGACTAGAATGACACTTAACTGACAGTTATTATGCAATTTTTGTCAGTTGCCGCTTGTATTTGTCACATTAGTTATAATAAATAATTTATTTACATAAATTGACTTCTGATCATGGAAATACAAGGGAATTAGCATAAACACAATTATAATAAAGCAAATAAATTATGAATAATTCATTAAATAAAACTACTATTTCTAATCTTATAGTAGTAATACGTTACAAAATACATTATACAAGTAATTATTATGTAGCATAAATAATTATAAATATCGATAAAACATGTCTTGCTTTCTTATTTTATTTAACCAGCTGCGCAGTTATCTTTAGAACCTAGAAGTCAATTTTCCACGTATTTTATCTTACTAAAAGTATTTATAAAAGCAACTGTGTATTGAGTAAATATGGTTCTTGTTCATGCTCAAACGGCTGTACCGTTTAGATGGAATTTAAAGACAGGTTAATTTCTGAATTAATACAATATAAGCTATTTTGTTTTCTGGATTAACGTTGATAACAATGCTGGTTGCAGCTAGTTTATAATTAAGTAAGTAAGCCATGAGATTTAAGTCCTAATTCTGACAATGACGGCATCAGTTTAATCATCCAAAACTTGGGTGTCACTGCATAGGGAAATATGATGCTAACCCTGCCACCTGGGTGAAAGAAAAAGACTGCAGAACTGCTCCTGCCTGTCGTAAATGCAAATACAAATACAAATCAGTTATTGATAACACCAAAGTTATAAGTCAAATAATATGATATCATTACAAAAGTATATGATACGTAATGTATCCATGTCAATTTTTAATTATATTCTAGTAATACTATAATATCATTACAATAGTATATGATATTAATCAAAATGACAATTTTCACTACTAATTCTAGTATCAATGGTGACTAAAAGGGGTATCAGACTCGAGGGTGTTCGGAGATGGGTCTCCAACACCCGCTTCATAAGGTCCAAGGTAGCGATGGCGGCGCGTAACTGTCGCCGTCGTTGGCGGATTGGACAATCCGGCAAAAGCCACAGAACAGTGCAAGGAGGTCTCTGGGGTGTTTCCCGGAAGAATCCTGAGTTCTCCGTTAAGCACAGACTTATGCAGGACACCGGGTAGGTATTAGTGGGCAACTGAATCGTATTATAAAAGAAAGTCAACAAACATATCAAGCGGCTGTAAGTCTCAAACACATACAAATAAAAAATACTCATACAAAATATAAACAAAGGTTAACGCCACGAAAGCGGTATATTCAATTTGCATATAAAATTACAATTTTCATGTGAAACTAAGACGTTGTGAATTATTCGAGCCACTGGAGCGACGATTTCCTATACAGGCCTCAGACAGCCTATTGTGCCTTTATTTTGTGTGGAGCTAGCGAGCGGAAACAAAATCTACGCGTTAAACAACTAAAGTAGGTAGGTACGAAGTCTTACGAGAATAGTACCCTTTTTTTTTAAAAAAGGCAGTAGTGGCTTGTGACGGGGCCACAGACCTGACCCGTCACGGGGGGCCTGGGACGTCGGACCGTGGTTGTCTGGCGTCCATTGCACTTATGGTCCCCGAGATGGTTGCGGTGCACCATGTGCACTGCAAGGGGACTCATCCCCTGAGAAGGAGCCTCGCAGGCTAGCCGAAGTGGGCGGGGTGGAGGGTTAATGCGAGAAGTGGAACCTCACCCCGCCCTTTCCGGTGAAGAGGTCAGCGTGAGGTTTTAGTCGGTAGTGATGCCTTTTTGGTATCGAGCCCGACATACCCCACCTCCCCGGGTGTGGTGGGCATGCGTAAATGCATTTCCTCAGGTAAAAAAAAAATATATATTTAACCTCGACACCTCGGTATTGGTCCAGCATGGTAACCATTATGCCATAGTTACCACGCTGGACTGCCAACTAGAATGGACTGGGTCAAAGGACTGGGTCCTATTTTCGGCACGGTCAATATCTTTGCGATGATCAAAAATTTGTTGGTTGGCGGTCTGGGTGTTAAAAAATGTATCAATATAAAGTATTAATTTTTTGTATGTAGTATAGATTTGGTTTAAGGGGATAGCCAGCCGTGTGTGAAATGTGTAATAAAAACTAACTTCGCCCTACGGTGTCCCCCACGATACTCCGAAGTTAAAAGTAGCCATGGAAAAGTATATATCTTAATATATATAAATCTCATGTCACAATGTTTATCCTCAATGGACTCCTAAACCACTTAACCGATTATAATAAAATTCGCACACTATGTGCTCGATCCAACTTGAGAGATAGGATAGTTTAAATCTCAAATTATAGTCGCAATTTTAATTTATTGCTAATTATTGTCTGTTATCATTTGACAGTCACAAATATCTGTTAACTCCAAAAGATTCTAACAGATGTCGATACCTTTCAACTGGGTTGAGTAAATAATCAATAGATAGCGCTGCTATGGTAAATCTACGAACGTGTCATATAAGCTTAACTATCTATTTTTCATACCCCTAAGTGAGGCAAAACAACGTTTGCCGGGTCAGCTAGTTTTATATATGACCAGCGCGTCTGACAGATTTTACTATAACAATCGCAAACATTTAAGTAAAAATTAATTAAGTAAAACCTAATCGATAAATTACCGCCATCTAGTTCCTCTTCCAACAAACTTCCTGCATTCAATACGAATGACAGTCCAACTTAACATATAGACCGACGCAGCACACATTTTCTATTTTTTAACCTCGCCGTTCCGCCTTTCGATACTTTCCTACTAATAAAATAGACCAGTGTAAAGTGATCTGGTACGTTGGCTTAGTAAAGGTAATGAAGTGTGTTGGAGTTAGAGGCCTTTGTTCGCTGGTGTTTAATGCCGGAAGGCGACTTCGCCCCGGACAATGGCCGACCGACAATCACTGCAGAGCGTTGCTGCCTCATTACCTATTTAATGTAAAACTTGCATCGCTTTTAGCTCTTCATTGTTTTCCTTTTAATCGGAACTGATGTGTGGAATTATTGAAAATTCATAGTTAGGGCTAAATATAATATGATTGACGTCACAACGCGGTTAGATCGTAGAATTATTAGATATAAATCGGTAGGTAAGAACAATCTAAATATAATTTAGTAGGATTAGTCGTTAGTAGGACCATTTTGAGCTCCAAGCGAACTATAACCTTCAAGGTGAGAGTGAACCGGTTTTTCCTAGGCAAGCGCGATCTATCCTAGACCGCAATATCACCCAATATTAGGTTATTTGTGGTCAAGCGCAAGCCCACAATGTATAAAAAAATTGTAAATGAAATTATGTTCTAAGATTGTTCTTAAGAAGTAATGATTTTTCTAGGACACAATTTACGCACGCCTGGTTAGCTCCATACTGAATCATATCTAGTTTGTATTATGGTTGTAACACAACTGATATACGTTTGTTATTACAGTTCCAATCACGCTTGATAATACGGATTTTTTCACTGAAAAAGTATTTACACTCAAAAAGGGTCGCCCCGAGAGCCTTACTCACGGTGTGGCTCGTCTGACTAAGGTGATCTGACATCATCGTCAACGTTAAGCAACGATCGAGACATCAGTCGTCGGATGGGTGACCAAGCAAAACACTGTCACTTAAAAAGTGGTTCCATCTTGGTACTCTTTGACAACCTCGTTAGCGTAAAGGTTACCATGCCGGACTGCTAATCAGAAGGTTCCGGGTTCGATTCCCGGCCCGGTCAACATCTTTGTGCTTAACTAAATTTGTTGGCCGTGGGTCTGGGTGTCAAATATGTATTTATAATATGTAAGTATGTATATGTAGTATATCAGTTGTGTTAGCAACCATGATACGAACTAGAAATGGTTCAGTATGGGGCTAACCAGCCGTGTGTGAAATGTATTAAAAAAAAACGTAGTTGGGATGGCTTCTTAAATTACCCCGACTATTAGTCTCAGCACAAAGCCATGGGGAAAGGATGGCTTGAAAACTCTCGACACCAAAGCTCAAATGAAGAAAATCTCCAACAAAAACATTGAAGATTACAGTCATAATAAAACGACATTGTCTTCAGAAGTTTGGCCATTGTAAAACATTTATTAGTTCAACGGTTTTCCAAAGCCAATTTTCACACACTATAAAACCAAAAGCAAACGCCGGTTCAAATTAAAAACAGCCAAAACTACAATTAAAGTTTCGTAAAACCTGTTCAGTGGGTGTGCTCCACATCCATATGTGTAAATTCGTTTACGAACTAGGAATAAAACAATTACTTTACAACATATGTGCTTCCTACACATTGAGCGGAAATTGAGACATTATTCAATCAAGGGACACTAAAATATTATGATATTTCAATTAATTATTAAAAGCCTACGCTGAAATATTTAACGCAAGACGATGTATGCTGCCCACTTGTGCGGCAATCACAGTATTTTGCAACAAAATTGTTGTAATTATAGTTAATCTGAACACATTTTCTGCTACAAGTAGTGAGTTTTAACTTACTAACATGGAAGAAATTGGGTAGGCAAAATGACTAAGAAGTTCTTAAAAAGAGACTTAAGAGATTAAACAAAAACAAATGGAAAAATATTATTTAAGCTATTACAAGTCATAACCAGGACAGTCTTAATTTTTACGCGTTTTTTTAAAGTACCATGCCTAGTTAAATTCATTTATTGATAACTTTTTGTTACGTACTTGAAAGGAGTATTTTTTAGAGTTCTCATCACACGTGCGCGAGAGTAGCTGTTTTGCCCCGTCCACCGCGGTATTTTACGCCTGGACGGTGGATCCATTTGATCAGTCAAGTTACTATTCTATTTAATATTACTATTCTAGCTCGCTGGCTACAAAGGATAAAGATAAAGTTATCAGAGCTTATAAGAATCGATGTAAAAACGTGATACCAAGGAGCCACAGTGGGCGGTGGTAGCCAACTTAATGAACTACATTGTCTTATTACTACTGTAAATGGTGGTGCCAGGTTTTTTGCTGTCTGTACTTTGGACGAATGTAAATAAGCTAAGTAGGCGGACCGCATCCACTAAACTCGTGCGTTTCTTTGGTCAAGCTCTGATTTGTTACTTTGGTTTTTGACGCTTGGTTTAAAGGTTATTTTTTTTAATGAACCCCCCATTTAACGTTTATTTTATTCTGTTTTTAGTCTTTTTTGTTATAGCAAAGACATCGATACCTATAATTTTTTTAAAACGAATGTTTCTTGTATGATGTCTTTTTTTTGTCATTAGCAAACATCGATACTTATCATTTTTGAAAAACGAATGTTTCTTTTATTATGTTTTAATCTTTTCTTGTTTTTAGCAAGGATATCGATACTTATCATTTTTGAAAAACGAATGTTTTTTTTATGTTTTTAGTCTTTTCTTGCTATATCAAAGACATCGATACCTATCAATTTTGAAAAACTCTTTAGCTACTCCTATCACGGCTTATGACAGCCTGGTGACAATCAGACAGATAGAGAGACAGGTGGATAGCGAAGAGTAAAGGGGTCCCGTTTATCCTTTGTGTACAGAACCCTAACCATTAACAAACAATAAGAGATATAATGTAACATGATTAACAGGTGCTTGCTTTCACTGTAATTATTGCTTTTAGTTTGAAAGCATCAGGGTAGAGTATTGAATATAGGGCTCTTATTAATGCATATAAGCATAAGCAGCCCAGTATATGTTTCCACTGCTGGGACTCAGGGCTTTCTCTCAAAAGGAAAGAGAGATATAGGCCACGCATAATACATCATGCTGGCCAAGTCCGGGTTGGTGGATGACACACGTCTTCGGATATTGTGGTCCTCAAACATGCCGGTTCCTTCACGATGTTTTCCTTCACAGTAAAGCGAGTGCAAATCCACACATAACTTGAAAAACCAGTCATTGGTGTTGGCCCAGGATCAAGCAATGGGCTGTCTGATTGAAAAGCAGACGTTATTACCCACCGAGCCACACTCGCTTTTTAACAGTATTGCATAAAGCTAGGATTTCAGTAGATGTCAAAATCAAGATGGTAAGACGGTAGCGCCTGTAGCTCGTCTAGCTAAAAGTGATCTGACAGATCATCAAATCTTTCTAAGCAACGGTCGATGCAAACGGTGTCTGGATGGGTGACCATGCACAAGACTTTTTCTGGACCGTTTGAAAGAACTTTTAGTGAAGATATGTGTTAAAGGTAAAAAAGTAATCGTCTGCGGAGATTTTAATATAAATAGACTAAACAACTCCAAAGCCTCTAAAGATTTTGAGGAATTACTAGCTAGTTTTAATCTTCAGCTTTCTTTAAATGAACCCACAAGGTTGCAAAGTAAAACATGCCTTGACAATTTTGCACATAATGTGAGAAAAGCAAACGCTGAAATATTTGACTTTGCCCTTTCGGACCATACATCGCAGATTCTTCACTGTCCTGTGAAAAAAACTTATGCAATAAAATACTGGTTCAAATTTATTAGAGATTATTGCGATGATAACGTCCAAAAGTTTTTAAATTGTCTCAAAAGTCTATCTTTTAAGGAAATCTATCAGACAAACAATGCAAATGAGGCATTTAACGAATTTCATTCTTTATTTAAACTTTTCTATGATCTCTGCTTTCCCGTCATAAGAATAAAAATTCCCATAACTACATCACCTAAATGGATGAGTAAGGGCATTAGAAAATGTTCTTTACGTAAAAGAAAGCTCTTGTGGAAATATAGAATCTCTAAATCGGAAATAGATAAAAATCATTTCAAAGAATATAATAAAAGATATAGACGGATCATAAAACTCACCCAGAAGGCTCAAAATAACTATTATGTACAAGCGGCCAAAAATAAAGCTAAAGCAGTCTGGCAAATCATCAACAAATATGTTACTAAACCACCTCCTGATGAAATTAATTTAATTAAACATAATGATACTCTTATTGACAATCCTTATGACATAGCTCAGATATTTAACAATTTTTTTATTGATGACATTTCTGCAAATCATGACATCCCATACGATAATTATAATAAAAATATGAAATTTAACCCTAATTCTTGTTTTTTGAAGCCAACTAGTCCTTTGGACGTTTTAAATTCGATTAAATCATTAAATAACAGCAATAGTACAGGCTACGATGGGATATGCACAAAAATAATCAAACATGCTTCAAATATTATAGCTCCCATTATTAGTCACATAATGAACTTGTGCATTGAACAGGGATGCTTCCCAAATGCTCTTAAGGTGTCTATTGTTATACCAGTCTTCAAAAAACAAGACAAACTGGACGTTCAATATTATAGGCCTATAGCTCTTATTCCAATATTCTCTAAAATATTTGAAAAAATTCTATATAACAACCTTGAAGCATTTTTTGAGAAATTTAATATATTTGTGGATAACCAATTAGGTTTCCGAAAAGGCAAATCAATCAATATGGCCATATATAAGTTTTTGCAAAATGTTATGACAGGGATGGAAAATAAGAAACAAGTCACTGCTCTGTATATGGATATGACTAAGGCATTTGACCACGTTAAGCATAGCATTTTACTAATGAAATTGGAAAAATACGGTGTTAGAGGTAAAGCTTTAGAAATTCTTAAGTCATATCTTACAGATAGGATTCAGTACACTGAAATTACGCAAATATGTCCTAAAACTACGACCGTAAAAAAATATACTTCTAAACCTAGGCTAGTAAAATATGGTGTCCCCCAAGGCAGCATTTTGGGCCCATTTTTGTTTTTGGCTTACATTAATGACCTGCCTAATGTTATACCTCACCCCATGGTTTTGTTTGCGGACGATAGCACGGCACTTTTTACTAATAATACTATAGGACATGATGATATAGTTAATAACTCCCTTATGGACATCATTGATTGGATACACTGTAACAACCTAAAGATTAATCTAGATAAAACTCTGTACATGACTTTTAAGCATAAAAATGCCAAATCTCTTTCATTAAATATACAATACAAAGGTAAAGCTATCACTAAAACTGACACAACCAAATTTCTTGGGTTGCATATAGACTCGGATCTTACCTGGCGTACGCAAATTGAACAAGTTCGTAATAAACTATACCAGTCTGCATATGCTCTATACATGCTACGAAAAGTATCAAATGTCGACACTTTACTTACTGCTTATCACGCCAATGTGGGATCTGTTTTAAGATACGGAGTTTTATTTTGGGGAAACGCAGCGGGAAAAGATATAGCCTTCAGAGCCCAAAAACGGTGCATTAGGGCTATCTGTGGTATTCGCCAGACTGATTCGTGTAGGCCTCATTTTGTTAATCTTAAACTTTTGACACTTCCCTCGATTTACATCTTGGAAGCAGCTCTTTTGGTCAGATCTGAGCTTGGTAAATATGATACGCTAAAAAGTAGTAGATATAAAGGAAAGCTATTCCCCGTGAAAGCAAGAACCCAATTATTTCATGGTAGTATTTTCTGTATGGGTGTAAAAATCTACAATAACTTGCCTCTGTCAATTAAAGAGACCAATTCTTTGTTTGCTTTTAAGATAAAATTAAAATCTTTCCTTGTACAAAAATGTTATTATAGCATAAAAGAGTTTTTAGAAGGTAAATGATGAAATGAAATATTGCTGGATTATTTTATAATTGGATTTTTAGTTAGGACTGTTTATTGTGTTTATTTACCATAATGTAATGCCTAAATTTAAATTAGAATAAGTTTTAGTAATGTATAATTTTTTTGCATGCCTTAATAGGCTAAATCATGGTGAGACTTAGACATTATTTTCCACTATTATGTATTACCCGTGTTTTGCAAAATAAATCATTTGAATTTGAATTTGAATTTGAATTTGACTGTTGTTTTTCAAGTGGCATTTTCAACTGGGCGCTACCGTGAGTTGGACTACACTAAATTGTAGGTCCCGGCTGTTAGTCTTAGTACAAGCAGTCGTTAAGCCAAGTCAGATGCCTTCGGGCGGCTTGAAAACTCTCGACACTAGAGTTTGGCCACTTAGCTCATACGAAGAAGAAGAAGAAGAAGAAGATGATGATGATAATATTTATTATGACATCTAGTTAATATCACTTCTATTTATACCGCTGAATCAGTATAACGATCAGTCAGACAATGACAAATGTAAATCTCAACCATAAATCCTTCAACAACGTATTTTTATTGATTAGTTACAGTTCTACTACACAATAGCCAATGATGTCATCGTGAGTACTAATATTATATAAGCTGATACAAGAATGACAAATATATAATTGGGTATTTGAAAAAAAAAAAAATTGTGATAAATAGAAAGATTATATAATAGTTTTATAACAAAACAATTTTTTTATTATTTTTTTTGCAATAATTCAAAAGTTATTTCAAAATAAAAATTAATTTTTGAATCCAGTACCGAAGACACGCCGACAACTCCCGAACAAACCCGAGCGCGTGTGACGTCATCATGTTAGTTTTCACTCAGACACTCTCTCTTTTCATTTTCCTATCAACTGCATTGAATCTTTCTATTTATCTCTATTTATCACAAAAAAATGTTTTTTTTCAAATACCCAATTATATTTTTTATTTATTATGGTTCACAAAACAGAAATAATCAAAACAATAACCAAATTCATGTAACCTAGAGAGTTCCAAAGCTCCTATATCTGTTCTCTGGTTACTTATACAAACGCTACAACTTTGACGACCTCGTTGGCGTAATGGTTACCATGCTGGACTACCAATTAGAAGGTTTCGGGTTCGATTCCGGGTACGGCCAACATCTTTGTGCTGAACTGAATTTGTTGGCTGTCGGTCTGGGTGTTAAATATGTATCTATATAAAATATGTATGTATATGTATGTAGTATATCAGTTGTGTTAGCAACCATAATACGAACTAGAAATTGTTCAGTATGGGGTTACAGCCGTGTGTGAAATGTGTCCTTATATTTATTATTTATTTATTAATTTAGCGGATGTTTAGTATTAGGGTCCTGTTCTTACCGAAGCCTAATAAACTCATCAAATCATAAATTAAAAGCTACATAAGCTACAAATTGTCAGTATAGTCAAAGTCAAAGTCAAAGTCAAACCATTTATTGCAATATTATGTCACTTTACAGTTACATAATTACCCATAAGGCATTGCAATTATTTACTGGAGATGAGCAACCCTGTTAATTCATTAGATTTTTTAAGTGTTCCGTCAGTTAAAAAGTCTTCTATTTTATAATAACTTTTTGTTATGAGTAAGTTTTTTAAGTTTGTTAGGAAAGTTTTAATACTATCGATACGCTTTAGGTCGTCTGGTAATTTGTTAAATATTTTAATAGCCATAGAATGTGGGCCCGAGCTCTGCATTTGTAAGTAGTCTTTATACACATTTTGCTTAACTAAACCTCTCATAACTTAACCTCTGTTGTGAAACTTGACATTAAGGCTTGGTCTAGTCACCGTCGTCTGGCGATGACTATCTTTAATTTGTGACGTACAAAGAACCGCCGCCAACTTTATTGGTCGATAAAGTTAACAGAGTTGGTATTAATATGTGGATCGGAGAATGAGACACAATTTCGCCAAACAAGGCACTGGGCCTTGATCGCCCACGTTGTCGGTATTGCTTGTTTTTACTGAGTCTTCGTTTATGTTGATAATTGTGATCTTATTAAGGCTCTTAACGATGTGGTATAGGATTACCCTTCATTGGTATATGTGTACTAGCTACGCCTGCGGTCCTTCTGCGTTAATCCGGAATAAAAATGTTAATCCAGGAAAAAAGTACCTCTTCTTCTCCTTTACCATTTCCCACTAGGTGGGGTCGGTAAAGCCTGTTTTTCGCTTCCACGCCACTCTATCAGCCGTCATCTCCACATTCACTCCCTTCTCATTCATATCCTCCTTCACACAATTCATCCACGTCTTCTTTGGTCTACCTCTCCTTCCGCTACTTCTTACAAAGGAAAAACGTAAAAAAGTACCTAAATCCCCGATATCCAAAGTCTGACCTATATTCATAGTAAATCTCATCAAAATCAGTCCAGCCGTTGGAGCGTGATGGAGAAACATAGATTTTAAAGTTATTTGCGTATCCCACGTACCTAACAATTGTTTTCGAGTCCAAAAGTAGCCTTGTGTTAATCCAAGCCTTTCGTAAAAAAAAAGGGTCTAACTTATCTTCACACCAAATTTGATCTAAATTGGTTCAGCCGTTTGAACATGTAGATGTAACAAACATAACACACACAAACACACAACCTTTCGCATATTTATTAAAGTAGTAGGATTAGGATTAATCGTTTTGGAATTGTCACCCTGTAGACTCGATTTCAGGATCTCGGTTTACTGTCATATCTATTATGAGAATCCTACGGAAATTATAAATGCAAAAGAATGTATATAAGTGTCTTCTTCTTCTTCATATGAGCTAAGTGGCCAAGGTCTGGTGTCGAGGGTTTTAAGCCTTCTATGACCTCTGACTTCATACCAAACTTAAAAATTCAAAAGTAACACTTTTCTAAAAGCATTTTATGTAGTTTTATTTACTCGAAAAATTATGGTGTTAGTGATACGTTTAATGTACTTTAGACGACAAATAGAGCCTTAAATACGATTTGTCATACTCCCACAGTTGATAGTCTAAATTAGCATTACTTTTTATAGGTGAAGTGTTGTTTGCCGACGTTTAATATGCAAGGTTCGAAGCTACAGGGGGTATCATCAGGGACCTTAAAAGGGATTGTAATTGCATGTTCTTCAGAATGTCTTACTTAACGCTTGTTAATGAACAGGTTTAATTAATTTATGGCCTATTGATTGATGTTAGTTTCATTGGTTAAACGGAGGGGTTTGTTTGTAATGGAAATTTTAATTTTAGTTAAAGTTATATGTCAACAGTGGGGTTTGACAGTTACGTTTGTTGTTTTTGAATCCTCATTTTCAAAAAAAAGATAAATATTGACTACTATTATTGATATCTTCTTCTTTTTCTTCTTCTTCTTCTTATGAGCTAAGTGGCTAAGCTCTGGTGTCGAGAGTTTTCCAGTCACCTGAAGGCCTCTGACTTGGCTTAACGTTTGCTTATATTAAGACTAACAGCCGGGACCTACAATTTAACGTGTCATCTGAGCTATTATTGATATCTAAAGACCCTCGGACAGCTTGAAAACTCTCGACGCTAAATCTAAGCCATAGCTCAAACGTAGAAAAAGAGCTTCAATTTTATCTCCCGTTTTCTAGCCGTATGCTCGAAATACATTAATATGTAACTCTGTCTCTTGAACCAGTTAAAAATATCCTTCAAAGGCAATTTAATGGGTTTGAAAAGCTTATAAGGATCGTGAGAATCTTCAAAGCGTAATTGCCACAGAATTACATTATTTAGACTCCTGTGGTAATCGCTGTAAAGTCACACATTCTTTCCATTCACTGACTATTTGATAAAATACACAACTCCTCTTCTTAGCTGTCTACTTTATTACTGAAGGTCGAGTCTAGTTCTACACTCGGTTCACTATGCTCTTTCACTTTTTCCTCTCCTCGGTCGTCTAAAAGGCATGGGTTAGGCCAATGAACGACCACGTGCTCTTTTCCCCTCAACCTGACCTACTACTACAAGCTTCTTGAAGCAGTCGATTCTATTTGACGAGATGACAGCTCAGTCTGCTATGCTGCCGCCTCGTGTCTTGAAGGTCTCCGCCAATAAGCTCGAGCTTTCGGTTAAGGAAAACATCGTGAGGAAACCAGAGCCTGGTGTTGGGGCATTTTCTACTACTTGTCTGGCTATCAACCACCCTCAAGTTGAAAAGTCTGTCACCAAACACCTAGCAGTGAGTTCCAGCAGTTCTCTTTGAGAGCCAGTTATTCCAGACAAAGCATACTATATATCAGGCAGGAGTGTCGCTAACTCGTGGGTTACACGTCCTGTACTGTTAAAATGCTTAGATATAAAGAATAATAAAAATCAGGGTTGTTATAAGCTACATATCTAAATAATAACACATTTATTGTCTATTTATTTTTAAATCTCTTTGAATCCTAAGCTCCCCCTAACACTTTAATTTTTTGGCCAGAATTATTTTATTCAATTTCTGCTTTTCTGTTAAACCCGTTGGTAATATGTATATAAATTTGTATTTGTATGTTAGAAGTGTATGGTCTATCAAGTCTATGTGATGTCACTACATTACAACACCGTCGTAAAGGTCGTTGCGCATCTAATCAGTCAGTCAAGCGTGGTTATTGCAAAAACTAAGATACAAATACCAAATAGCCAGTGGTGATAGGTTAAGAGCGCGATCTACCTGAAAAAGATATACTATTTAATTGATGCTAAGAAACGGCTGTAGCTAAGGAGATCATAAGAAACCGCAAGCGTATGTTATAAAATTAATGTTTATTAAGGGAATTCAATTGTTTTTATTTGCTACGTTCCTGATATTTCAAAACGCGAGGTTTCGTTTTCGATTCCCGTATCAAGACAAATTTTCTCATGATCAATTTGTGAGTTGTGTCATAGAAGCCCAAATACAGGATAAAACAATATGTCTATAGAGCCATGTGTTAATAAGCATTATTTGTTATGTTCTATCCTACTAATATTATAAATGCAAATGTTTGTGTATGTTTGTCTATATACGAGTATGTTGCTTCGTCACGCTCAAACGGTCGAACTGATTTCAAGGAAATTTCATATGCAGATAGATTAGATCCCGGAACACATACGCTATTGCATATCGCGAGTAACACTGCAGGGCGCAACTAGTATGTTGATAAAGTAGCTGTTTACTAATTGAAACTAAAACTTAAGTTTTCAAAAAGTTTGAACAATAGGAGTATTAATTCCGTCAAATGATAGCTTCTTTTGGTTGCTTGAAACATGAACCTTATTGTAACAAGAAGAAAGGCACAGGAGTATTAATTCCTTCCAATAACAGCTGCTTTTGATTGCTTGAACTAAGAAGCTTCTTCTACCAAGAAATTTAAGGAAACTTCACAATATCATAGCTGTTTGAGGTATGTCGTTTAGTTGAGGTGTTATAATTAGCTTTGATGGTTTAATAGTTGGTTGCAGAGCAGTGAGTGGAACATTAGTTGATGAGGTTACAAACACAATGGAGTGAGTACTAGCTGACCATGGATAAGTTTCTTTGTAGGCGTCAATAGGCGTATATGCTATACATAGTATACTAAAATGGGTAAATATATTCACTAGCCGTTACACAATTAACCTAAACTCCAGTAGAGATCCCAGAACCCTTCTTATAAAACACTAGGGATGTCAACCGAGGGGGTTTTAGTGGGTAGAAATCCCACATACCCCGGCTGTACCCCAATGCAGCAAGCTACCACTCGTAAAAAAAAAAAAAAAATTATATGCTAACCTAATCTAACGTTGCGAGAGTAACTGACGGCAGATGAAGCGAGCGTATTCTTCATTGGTACCCAGCAGAAGATCTTAGACCCCGAGGACGACCACGCAGACGATGGCGCGACGATATCGAAGAAGCAGCTGGAAGTACTTGGACTAGACTAGCTGAAGATCGGATGTCTTGACAGCGCATGGAGGAAGCCTACACCTATGTATGGGTGCCCCAAGACGATTTATAATAAAATTGAAAAAAAGAAAAAATAAAGAATTGACATGGATGAATATGTAAAAGTATAAATAAAATATTCCTTTATTAAAAAAAAAGTATTTATAGATAAAAACTAATAAAGATTTCATTAACCCATGAAATGTTATTTAAGTTTCTTATTTTAACTTAGATTCACTTTCACTTACTTATTTATTTAGTCACTTGCATACACCACTTAAGGACGTATTACTCACAGTACGAGGGACAACTCTTAGTGTGAGTGCTGTGGATCAAAAATTTAGTACAAATATATTACATTTACAAAGTAGCATACAATAATATTTTGTGCTTCGTCTTGTTTAAGCTTTGTAATTATATAAGAATAATAATTAATTATTGATTGATATCTTCAGGTCACGCAGTGGCAGGAAAAGGCACAGGACCGAGAACAGTGGCGTCTCCTAGTATCGGAGGCCAGGATCCGATTCGGATCGACGCGCCAACCCAGTTAGTTAGTAAGTTAGATTGATATCACCATCATTTTCATTTTCAGCCACCTATCGCCCACTGCTGAGTATAGGCCTCCCTTATAACAACAACCAGTCTGGTTGATCGAGTTTCCACTGTAAGTAAATTAGCTGTCCTTAAAAAGCTTTCTATGAACATTTTTACCTAACATTAACAATTGCCTATCTACCCAATCGTAAAGTCAAAGTCCGCCTAACGACAGCTTGATACAGATCCACGCGCGCTTTGCGTGTATCGCTAAATTTATGAGTAAAACCTCACGGCACGAATATGGTGTCTCCAATACCCGACAGAGACTAGGTTTCGATTGTAGATCTCTGATAATAGGGTTACGTATGAACAAGAGGCCCGTTAGGTTTTGAGACGCTACGCTCATTTATTTATTTGTCAAATTAGCACAGCACCAACGAGTTACACTAATGATAAATTTAATACAACACACCAATTATTACATTAGCATATGCAACCCACTATAAGTTCCCACTATTGGGACTCAGGACCATCTCTCACTAAGAGACAGGCTATAACCCACCACGTGCTCACACCCACTAGCCAAGTGCGGGATGGCGGATACCACACCTCTTTGGATATTGTGGTCTTTTAAAAAGCGATTCGGGTTCCTCTCGTATGTTTTCCTTCACCGTAAAGCGTGTGCAAATACACACGTTATTTATTATTTATTTACTTGTGCATTGTCTTTTTGTCACTCGGACGTTTGTGTATGATTAAAATATATAATTTAACTAGCTGACCCGGCAAACGTTGTTTTGCCTCACTTAGGCATTATGAAATATAGATAGTGTAGCTTATATGACACGTTCGTAGATTTACCATAGCAGTGCCATCTATTGATTACTTAAACTATCCTATCTCTCAAGTTGGATCGAACTGCACATGGTGTGCGAATTTTATTATAATCGGTTAAGTGGTTTAGGAGTCCATTGAGAACAAACATTGTGACACGAGATTTATATATATTAAGAAGATGTTCTTCCATTGAGTACTTCTAATAAAGGACTCTACAATTTTAGAAGTAAAAAAGTGAATGTGATAGTAGAAATAGATCTTGACATAAATTAAATGGAATAAAGTGAACTATTCCATCAATAAAACGTTAACGGTTTGGAAGATTCCTGAATCTGCTTCCTCAATTAAACTACTAAGTCACAGAATGTGAAACTACTCGAAAACTTTGGTACTAACATCAAAACACAAAGTAGGATAATCGTCGATCGAACAGTGTAGACTCGTTTACTGGCATGCCGTACTCAGGAGTAATCTGTGACTGCGGGGTCTATTCTTAGGTCACACGATATTAGTTCATACTTTTTATTATAGTATATTGCTACTTTATCTGATAATTTATCGATTGTAATTAACTTTGAAGCAAGAGTAGCAAGCAATAGATGGGTTTTAATGCAACTTAGTCAAACGCTTAGTATTACCGTATTGTTCAAACTACCTATTAATTCATCCATCATCATAAAATATTTACACATACACAAATATTTTGAAAATAATCAATAAATAGAGATAAAGTTTATTCTGTAAAAACAAAAAGGTGCACGTAAATATCGCATACTGTATCGCAGTGATATTATAATAATTTACATACGCGAGCTGCATTGCAGCGATCATAGTAGGCTTATAATACAACGCATATTTTTCAGTACAAAAAAAAACAAATAACAGTTAAAACAAAATAAATATAAAGTATTACGCATAGATAGAAAAGTCAAGATCCCTTATGTTCCTTCATAGTTTGTTTTTACTCATTTCTTGATCAGATCGCGTAACCACACTTGTTAGCGTCACTCTAGCCTAAGGAGCATTCTTAGTCTGGAACAACTGTCTCTTAAGGAGGCTGCCGGAACACGACGTTAGTGCTTGGCGACAGATTTTTTACACGCTTTATATTAGCTTCACCTGTATGTTTGTATGTTTGTTTGTAACCGAATTCTTTGGGCGCGATTTTGACCCACTTTAAACGGCCAGATTTCGTTGAAACTTTGTAGATTTATTGAGGACGGATGACAATAAACCAATTTGATAAAATTATTATATTTTTTTTGTATTTTTGTTTGTAGGTATGTTTGTTTGTAACCGACTTCTTTGGGCGCGATTTTGACCCACTTGAAACGGCCAGACAAGCGTGTTTTTTAGTTTTTTTAAACTACTATTATTAAATTGAATGTGGTAGGTTAGGAAATGCCCTGCTATTAGGTATTTATCGAGTACTACTAGAATAAGTGCCGTGGTCCGATCGTTGTTATGATCCGTGTGTGAGTTATGGTGCGCTCACGCGCGCGACGTTTTGTGTCATTACCTGGCGGCGACCCACGGGATTGTGTGACCGCCGCCGACGCGTCTTCGGTGCCTTTCACACTAGAGACGGAAAACGCTACGTGAAGCTTGTGCGTTTTCTTTGAGACATAAGAACAAGTCATACTGGCGTTATTAAAGGGTTAACAAGAGCTTGATTGTCGCTTGCATGTAAAAAATTAAGAGAGAAAGAAAAACGAGATGAAAATCCGGACACGAGTGCAAGTCATGCAGGGGTTAACAAGAGCTTGAGCGTCAATTGTTTGTAACCATTAAGAAACAAAGAAAAAAAGTAGTAAAAATCCTTAATAGAAAAAAATGGATGTCGTGAACTTCTTAGTTTTTGAATAAAATGTATCGACCTACTAACGTCACCTTTGAAATTTGACTTAACCTTGTATTGGAACATAAAATACATACTTACATAATTTATTTCAAAGATTTAGTTTGTAGAAAGATTTGTCAATTTGTAGGCTACAAGTATTTGGCTTCAAAAAACATCCTAAAATTTTGTGTTATTTTTTGTTCTAGTATTTAAAAGTCTTAGTAATAAATGAAGCTAAGAATGTACAATACAATCTGATTCTTTTTATATGAAAAACCATCACTTGGTTCAGTTTTAAAATTTTTCTTACAAAAGAAAAAAACGCTCATAATAAACGAGTTGTTTCTCTGCACAAGTGCACATGATCTGATTTTGTCTTATTGGGCAATGAGAGTGATATGCAACAAAAGGGTTCCACGAAGCACCCGTCCTGACTTGTGTCCGTCCTATTGACTCACTCCCTACGTGTCGGTTTAATAATAGCCATGCTTCCTTTTACAGTCATTTTTGGTTCGCTAAGTATTGTCATGCTTGACAACTTGCACAGCGCAATGAGTTTTTGTGCAAGTTTGTGAACTGATCTTGCTGATATGAGATTATATTTTAAAGTGTTCTGTGGTTTGTTCTGCTAATTATCTGTAGGTAGTACTTTGTTATTTCATTTATAATGTATTTATTTTTCAAAACTTTATATTTTAATCCATTAAAATACAATGTTGAAATACATTTAAATACAAATTGTATAATTGTTTTGTGACTACTCTTACGAAGAGAGAGATATGGGCTATAATCCACCACGCTGGCCAAGTGCGGGTTGGCTTATTAGTAACTTATTAGTATTATCCACCATCTCCGTTCTACTACAGAACGAGCAGAGAGTCAGTGTAGAGACACCGATACAGAGTTGAACCATCGACCTTTATTGTGAGGACTGCGAAGCTTTGGAACTCTCTACCTGAGTCTCTGTTTCCTGAGAGGTATCATCCGGGGGTCTTCAAAAGTAGAGTTAATAGGTATCTTCTAGGTAAGCGTGCCACACCGTAGACCACAGCGCAGCTTAACACCAGGTAAGCTGTAGTCAATCGTATACCTATCAAGGGTAAAAAAAAATAGAATAGGATAACTTAAATTTACCTGTTTTTACACGCTTTGGGCCGACTTCTTTGGGCGTGATGGCCAGATAAGCGTGTATTTTAGTTTTTCTAAACTACTATTTCATAGTTAGACGCTGTTAATATAGCATGCTTTCTAACTAGGTTCTTGTATGCAACCACGGAAGACGCCACGTTGCATCTTGCATGTCACAGTCTATGAGTGTTAGCCAACGACAACTTGAAGCAACTATTATTATCATTGCTTAAGCTTGGGACATACTACGTGGATACACGAATGATTAAATGTTACTTGGAGATATTTCTATAACATTTTGTTCTTAGCTTTATACAGCTAGGCATTTGACCAGTAGGTTACGTGACAGAGGGTATCCCCTGTGATTACGGCCCCGGCGCCACTCTGGTTGAAGATGGATCATGTCTAGTCTGGAATAACTGGCCCTCAAAGAAGCTGCCAGAACTTGAGGACTTTCTCAACTTGAACCATAGTTTTTTTTTTAGACACATTTCACACACGGCTGGTTAACCCCATACCATTTCTAGTACGTATTATGGTTGCTTACACAACTGATATACTACATACATACATACATATTTTATATAGATACATATATATATATAACACCCAGACCGACAGCCAACAAATTTAGTTAAGCACAAAGATGTTGGCCGTGCCGGGAATCGAACCCGGAACCTTCTGATTGGCAGTCCAGCATGGTAACCATTACGCTAACAAGATCGTCAAAGTCAAAGTGGTTGCCTGGCATGATGCAAGATTCTACCTATTTTTAAGCCGGATAAAATATTAAAAGTTTAAATGATGCTGATATTTTTACTTAACACATGTAAATCGCGTGAGTATATAAAACATTATTAAGTTTTCTATAGGTTCCAACTACTAGGACTCGGAGTTTTCTCTCACAAGGAGTAGTTTATAAAGCGATAATCAACCAAGCCGGCCTAGTTTAGGTTGGCGTATGTCACAAGTCTTCAGATTTGATGGTATTCGGAGACTTATGCTCCGAATACTTTAGCTTCCTTCGAATACTATATGTCACTATTTGAGCGACC
The DNA here is from genome assembly GCA_035578125.1 of Mellilla xanthometata. Classification (NCBI taxonomy): domain Eukaryota; kingdom Metazoa; phylum Arthropoda; class Insecta; order Lepidoptera; family Geometridae; genus Mellilla; species Mellilla xanthometata. The sequence continues at coordinate 888,485 of JAPUBQ010000022.1, forward strand.
CTAAATTCATTAAAAGTAACAGTACCTTCTTTAAAGACTATTTGGTTAACTTAATACTAGTATGTCATAATTGACACATACTTAACGTTAGGTTAGTAGCAGTGAAGCGCAATTTTTTCTGCATTAGAAAACATAAGCTTATATATCTTTGTAGACAGGTACAAGGAGGGTCCAACAGCGTAAACTCGCAACGCCAAATGTTCATTCAAAGTCGGTCAAAACCTTTACACATACATATGAATAGTAGGGGAGCCCACGACGCTAAAATTTACTTACTCGACCGCGTTTGGAGCTTAAAAATTAACTTTATTTAAGCTAGGACGTTACAATAACAATAAATAAGCTTAAGGCATTATAAAGTAGATATTAGTTTTAATCGGCAGATTTTTGGTCTCCTAATATGCTTAAATTCTCCTCTTGAAGAGAAGCCCACAAATTTTGGCGTTACTAAGCTACAAATTTTGATGGTTTGAGACCCTTTCACTCCCATGTGTTTACATAATATATTGTCAATTTTTTTAAATATATTCTCTTAATGGCGTTAATAATTTACTTGAAGTTTAATCTGTCAATTTGAAGTATGTCTGGCATACAACTTTTTTTTCAGTCGTTATTACAGTAAACCCACCAACGGGGAAAGCTTTTTTTCAGAGGAGGTACTCTAATAGGTTCAAGGTATACCCCGTATCTTAATTTGGCGCGCTCGAGAAACTTCAAAAATCTCTTCTTGGGCTCCCTTACTATATGAGTAAACAGCACTTACAGCTAGTTCCCTATATGTAACTTAATTCTCGCAATCAGAACTGGCCTCTCTGGCTCAATTCTGTGATTTGCGGACTTTGCGGCGGTAGAGGGCTCTTATGCAATTCACTTTCACCGTACGTTAGAGAGTCCCTCGGATAGCCTATTACTAGATTACCTCGCGAACTTGGGAAAATAAGAAAGTGTAAAGTAACTTTACTCGTAAAGCAAAGCGATACTAAACATTTAGAAAAGTTATGATGTGAAATATCTACAAGGTTTTTCACCTAGGTGTGACAATATTAAAAAGTACATACATATCATACATGGAATCATATACCAGAATATTAAAGTACAAATCACATATTTTTTTACCATACAAAAATTAAATATAACTTTTTCATTTGTTTCATAGACGCACGAAAACCGATTTATGGTGTGACGACGCATGCCGTGTCGAGACGTCGCCACGCAATATGACGGTATATACAGTCTATGCAGTAGTGTGTACGGTGTGGCGACGCGTCGCCATGCGCAATCGACTGTGACGAATTAAGTTGTCATAATTTGGAATTAATTCGTAAACTTTCCTCTCCAACTACGATCAAGAACGGGAGTCCCTCATCTTATCCTTTAGTCTTCGGTCAAGTTCTAAAACCAGGTTCTTCGTTTCTGGACCCTAACTGCCTAGTTGAGACAACCGCAGTTCTAGAATTTTAATTTCACGATTTAAAATGTAAACACTAATTATGGTCCGAATAAAACATTACCTATATATTTTTTGACGTGACAACGTCTTAAATTAGGTTGCGGCTGGGAGTCACTTATGAAAAAGTGTAACGCCCGGTAACGTTACGATGAGTCACCGAACGAGAGAGAGGCCCGCCGAATGCCTTGCGTCTCTCTCCCACTCAACTATGATCGGTCTGCCGCGCGCGCAGCACGCGGCAGACGTTGTCACGTAAAATCTTCGCCCGTAAAACCGACTTTACAGGCAACCATTTTTTTTAAAAGTGGTTTTTTCTTTTTCAATTTATAGTATCGTTCCGTAAGGTAGTGCGTCAAGAAAGTGTGTAATGTCTCCTTGGAGACGTACGTAGATTTCACTGGGCTTAACTAGCGCCGTGTTGAGACATTCGTGTGATTAGTTAAGAACATTGTTTACGTATAAAGTAATGTGTGGAAGGAAAGGTGCGACGCACAGATTTGAAACTACGAGTAGGTCAGTTGTAATTAATGTAAGAGCTGTCAATACAATATGGTCAGGCTTAGAGAAGCTGATTAGTAGAGATTGTTGAGAACTTGACGACCTCGTTGGCGTAATGGTCACCGTGCCGGACTGCTAATCAGAGGCTCCCGGGTTCGATTCCCAGCAAGGTCAACATCTTTCTGATGAACCAAATTTAGTTAAGCACAATGACGTTGGCTGAGCCGGGAATCGAACCCGGAACCTTCTGATTGGCAGTCCGGCATGGTAGCCATTTCAAATTCAAATTTTCAAATTCGTTTATAATGTTCAGAAAAATATCACAACCATTACGCCAACGAGGTCGTCAAACCTAAGGCACAACACACAGCTTGATAATTACAACATGCTCAATTAAAAGAATATCCATAAAACAATGGCGAGTATTTATAGCTTTTCTGACATAAGCTCCAAGACAAAAACAGTTTATTTGGGTGGCGACCTCTGATGCGCCGGCGCAAGGCTTTTCCGCCATAAGAGGAAGGAGGAAGATAGTTTGCGATTGTCGCCGTAAGGCCTTGTACTCACAATGGTCAAGATTTGCGTAGGCTTCTTTATTTTAGCTCAGGCTTTGTGTGGTGTGTTGTAACCTTTAACTAATCGATAAAACGAAGTCAAGTGATGGGGTGACCTTGAGTTTGAAAAGCTTTTTTTAAAATCTGTTCTTCTTCTTCGTATGAGCTTAGTGACCAAGCTCTTCTTCTTTGCTTTCGCCTTTTCCCACTATGTGGGTTTGGCAAAATCTGTATTTTGCTCCCACTCTCTTCTATCAGCCGTCATTCACTCCTTTCTCTTTCATATCCTTTTTCGCACAATTCATCTTAGGTCGACTTCTAATTCCACTCCCTTGTACAAGCATAGTCATACTATATATACATATATATATATTCTTCTAGTCATATGCATCTTAGTGACCAAGCTCTGGTGTCGAGAGTTTTTAAGCCGCCTGAAGGCTTCTGATTTGGCTTAACGACTGCTTGTACTAAGACTGACAACTTAATTTGATAAAAAATATATTTACCTATTGACAAATACATATCTCGTGAAAGTTTCAGTTCTCTAGCTATTATGGTTTCTGAGATTAAGCCTGGAAACAGACAGACAGCGGAGTCTTAGTAATGGGGTCCCGTTTTTACCTTTTAGGTACGGAACCTTAATAAGCTGGTAATCCAAAGGTCAGTATCCAACTTAATATAATAAGCTCGCAACTAGATAACTGTTATATCAAATCTTACAATAAACAAAAAATAAAAATTACATGTCAATGTCAATCAAGCACAGGTGTTTCACATGTGATGTATTCTATTCTATCAATGCGTGGCCAATCGACTGGTGCCAGTAATTGAAAGCAAGGAGCCTCCAAACATCACTCCTGAAGGTAACGTGACAGAACAATAACCAGTAGAGCTGTGATTGACTGACAAATTGTTTATATTGTTTTCCTGCTTGTCTCTGATGGGGAATTAATTGTTTGCATGTTACTGGTGTGAATTGTTCAACATGTTTTTTTTTTGTTTTACTAAGATCGAATTAGGTATCTATTTAAAAAATATATAATTGTGCCTTATACTATGACTAGCTGCGCTCCGTGGTCGTACCTGCGTTAATCCGGGATAAATTGTGATTCACACAAAGATTACTCTTTATCCCAGGGTCTAAAGTATCTTTATACAAAAGATCATCAATATCAGTCCATTAATTTAAGTGTGAATAAGTAACAAAGATACAGACACAATAACACAAACTTTCCCATTTATAATATTAGTATGATTCACTAAACAAAATAAAAATGTAATGTTTTAACCTAACCAAATTGTCCCAACCAGTTTTATGTTGTTTCTTTCTAATACTTTTATTTGCTCATGTTGTGTACACATAACTGGGATAGTTATTTAGTATTGGTTCTAGTAAATTATTTTTATTTCGTTATTGTTTTCTGTTTTTTTGAATAATTAATTGAAAAAAATATAACAAAGAAATAAAAATATATAAAATGAGTGGTGTACAAGGACATAAAGTCATGCCAATTGCTTAAACTTATCGAAGAGTTTAAGCGAAGTGTTGCGTGGCCAAATTGCTGGAGTATTCCTGGCTGAACGTGTAAGCATTGCCATTCAACGTGGTAATGCTGCCAGCATGTCGGGAATGCTACCCTCTAGATGTGGACTAGAGCTTTTGGACTAGCTTTAGTTATTTATCTAACCTTATTATAGTTTTTTGGTATTATTTTAATAAATTAAGTGCATTAACAATATTATATACAAATCATAACATAACATAACATAAATAAACTTCCTGCGATACTGTAAAAAAACCACTAAAATTACAGATTCAGACGGAAAGTACCATTTTAAATATACAATAAAAAAAATACGTATTATATATTCATACGTTTAAGTCGTAGTGACTTATACGTATGGATTCATTATTTATAAACATACATAACATCTCTAAGTTTAACTCGTTCATCTTCAATTAAAAGGAAGTCAAAGTAATGCAAGCTTAAACTACTCGTACTTGAGAAGTGTATGGAAATATTTTACTGTGACTAACTCTCAAGTTACCTATACCTTCCTACATTTTGTATCTCAGTTTATTTATCTATATTTAAATGCGTGAAGTGCGCTCTCCACGCTGCGTTCCTTTGTGTTAACGCATTGTCTTAATACGGCTCGCGTATTCTTCCTCATTTCGCTACTGCGGTTTTTAATTTGTTCGCTTCTTTTAGATTTTTTTTTCATCTACATCATCATCTGTAACTTTTGTTGTTTTGTTGTGATGTTACTTATAGGTTGCACTCGGTTTTATCAGTAACTAGCTGACCCGGCAAACGTAGTTTTGCCTTAATAAAAAAAAAAAAAGAAAAAACTAAATATGCAGTAGCCGATTCTCAGACCTACTGAATACGCATATAAAATTTGGAAACAATCGGTCAAGCCGTTTCGGAGGAGTACGGTAACAAACACTGTGACATGGAAATTTTATATATAAGAAGAAAGATATAATAAATGCGAAAGTTTGAGTGTGCTTGTATGTTTGTTACTTCTTCACGCTTAAACGACAGAACCGATTTTGATGAAATTTAGGTTAGACCTTGGATCAACACATAGGCTACTTTTTATCCCGGAAACAATTGTGGTTGCCATGGGATACGCAAATAACTTTCAAATCTATATTACTCCTTCACGCTCCAACGGCTGGACCGATTTTGATGAAAATTACGATGGAGATAGATTAGACCTTGGGCACACAGACTACTTTTTATCTCTTATTCTTTATCAATAAATATGCACATAATTAATACGCTCTTGGCCAATATAATAATTGGTCAAGTGCCAGTAAGGCTCGCGCATGAAGGCTTCCGTAATATAAACAAAATGGTAAAAAACACGTTTGTTATATGATGCCCTTAAATATTATTTTATAATGAAGCCCCCTAAATATTTTAATTTTTCGCTTTAAGTTTTTGTTGTCATAGCGGTAACAGAAATACACAATTTGTGGAAAATTCAGCTTTCTAGCGGTTATAATTATAAGCGGATATATATCACGGTTTATAAGATACAGCTTGGTGCCAGACAGATAGCAGATACATAGTAACAGGTTCAGGTTTTTACTTTATATAGCATACAAATCCAATTTATATAATGGCAATCGATTGCTACGTAAAATATTTGAGAGCTAGCCAACATCTTCTTGCCAATAACAACTTTCCGCAATGCCAAAATCTCTGAAACCCCATTCGTCCACAATCTTTACCGACCTAATTAACGAAAATATTTGCAAAAAATCAAAGAAAAAACTGCCGCTTCAGAAACGCGACATGCGAAGAATTATTCCGAACAATAAATGTGAGAGACACGCAACCTCACACAGTCAAAACTATAAAAATGTTTTGCATACTTCGAATAAAATAAGACGCATTGGTTGGAACGCCAATATTATGAACAGGCAAATGAACCACGCTACTTTTTCACCTCAGCTGTATTTCCTGTAGCCCTTAACACGATAGCAAAGAGTTTAATATCGCTTGCACATGTTATGATTATAATTTTTTCGGATGTGATTTTTTTATTCGTTTCTTTGCCGAGTAATGGTCACAGAGAAGGGTTTCTGGAGAACCGTCCCGTAAATTAATGAATATCGAGCTTTGCGAATTGTGCAAATGGAAGGGAGAACCGAAGGCCGAGGTCTGAGGTCTGAGGCAAGTCATCGCCGTGGCTCGCTCGTAAACTGAGGTGGCATTGATTACTTGACAAGTCTCTCGGCAAGTACAGAGTTATTTTTGTCCTGTTTTGCATAATATTGTCAGGGAAGAATTTTGTACCGAACTAACCAATGTTTGGCCTCCAATATACAGTTCTTACAACTAGTTTGGAAGCCTTTGGATTCTATTTTTGTTGATTTATATTTACTTACCATGTCAAATAAAGATTTTGTTTGTTTTTGTTTGTTTTAAACGTGCCTTTACTTATTTGCCTTAAGTTTAAGTTTTAAGTTGAGAGCTACAATCTGGCGGTTTTCAAATCAAGAGTGAACCGGTTTCTTTTGGGTAAGCGCGCTCCACCTTAGATCATAATGTCGCTTGCCATCGGGTGAATTGTGATCAAGCGCAAGCTCATTTATTGTAAAAAAAAGTTTTGCAGTCCATTCAGATATCATATCCATTGTTTTCATAAAATTAAAATAGAAGACGTAGCAATTATTATCACTGATGAAAAAGGTGACGATATGAAAATTAGGAAGGATTAAGATATTCTTATTAAAATATCGAATAAAGAGCCTAACTTCAATGCAGATTCTTTATTAGGTTTCCGTACCTAATAGGTAATTTTATGTAATTTTTTACTCGTTTTTTATTACATTTGGTAGACCCTCTAAATATTCTCAGAATATTTAATTATGTATGTGAAATAGTGTTTTTGCACTTTTTTTAGTATTACCAAATAACATAAGGAAGCTTGTACTCGTATTAAATCTAATAACAGTCGTAGCATCGTGAATAGTATCAAGGTGGTAGGTTACTTAGGCGTCTACTTGGTCACTTTACCAAATTGACCAAGTAGACGATTATAGCCTTATGAATAATAGTGTAACACAAAAACTAAACAAAAATAGAGACAAGAATTAAATAACTAGAGTGTAATTATTAAGAACTCGGTATTTTCCTGGTACGTGGTTCGCGACCGGTGATCTATGTCCGGGTCAAATACCCACCCGACTCGATTATGAATAACTTTGTTGCGATATTTTTAGAGCTTTATTGTTACTTATATTATTGTTTAATGTTCGATTTTACTGTTGTTTTTGTAAATTTTTTTAAGAAGTATGTATGTACTTAGTTCTTTTTTTGTGCCTGATACTCAGAACAGAGATCAACCTATTTTCTGTGGGCTGAACAATGGTGGCATCGAGAGTTTTTGGATTCTAAAACCTGTAATGAGGTATTATATATAGAGATATTGTATTATATATAACTCTAGCGTTAACGTCTAACTTTTTTGATTTATAACAAAAAACTGTAAATTCAAGATTGTTGCTTTATATTATTTGATAATTTGCTTTCTTTTGCTCACGCATTGGTCATGTTAATGAATGGACATGAACTTTCAAAAGTTTTATTTTCTGACTAAATTTATACAAATAATTCGTACATGATAATTCTATATTTAATTGCATATGAAATATACATATATACAAAGTATAATAGGGTTTTTTATAAAAATAAATAATTATTATCAATTAATTGATAATAATATGAATTTATTCAAAACTATTCCAATTGATTTGCAGGCATAGCTAGAGTGAAAATGCAATTATAAAACGTTATATATATAAATATTAGGAGTAACATAGATTTCGAATTTATTTGCGTATCCCACGGGAACCACATTTGTTTTGGGATAAAAAGTAGCCTATGTAGTAATCCAAGATCTAAACCATCTTCACATCAAATCTTTAATCAATTCAGCCGTTTCAGCGTGAAGATATAACAAACATTCACACTTGCACCCAAACTTGGCATTTATAATATTAGTAAGATTTTTCAAATTATAAGTCAGAAATAACAGTTAATTTATTATAAATTGTACTTTCCAAACTAATAATAATATTAAACGTTTATTCAGGCAATGGGCTAGTGTACTCAATTTATTTTACAATCTAAAGTAAAATTTAAATATATTGTAATATTAAATACACTTGAAAAAACAACGTCATCAGAAACTATGCTGCTGTGTTTTAACTTTAATGCCGTTAAGTACCTATTAAATAATTTGACTAAGATAACAGCATTTTAGTCAGGACTCGGCAGTTCACTAGCCTGGTCTCCAACTTTCTCATGTTCGTTGCCTCACTATTTACAAGCTAGCTTCGTCACCTATCCGCAGTCAGTATAAGCATAAAATCTTCCACGATTATTGCAGGCAGATATGTGTGGGTGCACAATATTATTGGCAGGACGACACGACTAATAAGGCTTACTATTCACGACGCGACAGAATTTCTTAGCATAATTGTTACTATTAAGCATGTTTTATAGATTGTTAAATGTTTCGTATCATACATATGTTTTAAACTTATTTTGGCTTGTATTTTGAATTTATTGTATAGTATTGCATTAGTATTTGTTTATTCTATTTTGTATGGGTAGTTTATAAATATAACCATTCTGTTTGTAAAATTGAGAAGGCACTGGCTTCTGTAACACAGTGCATACCAGCACAGAAGCCAGGGCTACCTTTTAAAATGTTACTGTAAATTTGTTTGCTTCAATAAATATATTTGATTGATTGATTATAATCTTAATGAAAGTAATATATTTCGTTTTTGTGATACCATTAAACCCTTTCCATGTCAATCTTCTGAAGTTCTTGCGTATTTTATCGCAGGAGGTAGACTGGTGACGTCTGTTTTGACATCGTAAAGAGTGTTATGACGTAAGAAAAGGGGTTTCTAATAACAACACATTTTATACTTAAAACGGCAGAGCAAAGTACTCATAGTACTAAAGAACGCAAATAAACGGCTGCGAAAGTCACCTTTAAATATATTATCTAACACAGGTTAGAACATGAGTAATAATTAGGAAAACGTTAAAGATTCATTTAACACCTTAATTTTTATTACAATAATAATAATTTTTATATATAAGTTCATCTTCTTCTTCGTATGTGTTAATTGACCAAACTCTGGTGTCTTGAGTTTTAAAGCCGCACACAGACTCTTGGTTTAACAACTGCTTTTACTAAAAGCCGTTTTTTTACAATATGTATCAACGTATTGTAAGAACAAAAAAAAAACCAGTGAGTATAATACATAATTAAGTTCACAACACGTAGTCATTACAATACTTTATGACATTTAATTTATCCTATTTCATAGATCTAATTCCAAAGACCTTTCAACATATTGAGACTAACTGTAATTAAGTGCAATCAAAGATGTGTGCGTTTTCTTGCAATGATAATAATGAAACAGACTATACTAAGTAAAGATTTGAACTGCATGTCGCATATATTAATCTCGATCGCATCATGCATGCACCGCCTTAACCCCTCTGGATGCAGGAAGGCTCCGCAAATAAAATATGTGACTTGAAGGCGACGGCGCGGTGCCGACGAGAAGGCTGTTCAGACTGGAGGAACAGAGAAAGAGATACAAACCCCTCAAGAAGAAGCGAGAGGCCAAATCCCTTGGCTATCTGGAGAAACGCGAGCACCTCATTTAATCGGTACGCGCTTCGTTTTGTAGGATAAAGGAAAATTTGCGACGCTTTAGATATTATCGGCGTATCTATATGCGTGGGCCAACTGTCTGGTTTATCAGAAGGCGATAGAGTTGCTAGAGCTCTCAATTATTTTATTCCATTTATAGACATAATTTCCTAGTTATACTATAGAGTATTTTGCAGTAAAATAGTCTAAAATAACCAAACAGAGATCGGATTCCTTCGAAGTGAATTCTTGGGACTTGAGGCTCTGCAAAGGAAAATAAATTTAGCAATAACTGTTTTGTTGTCTAAATCCAAGAAATTCAAAACCAAAAATCTATGTAAAGAAACACCTATCCTGTAATGGCTCATACGCATATCACGAAAAGATGTTCTTAAACTGCAGCGATAAATAAACATGTGTGTATGAGAAACAGAACAGTTAGTCTGTGTATGCACTGCGATAACTGTGCAGTTTGGAGCTGTCCAACCGAACATGTCAATTTGTCGTAACGTGTGTATCATCCATTACGGGATAGGCGTTGCAGGGTTTCATTTTATTTTCCGTGGGTTTTGTTTAGCAGTATAATTTAAATAAATAAAAAAATATTAGGACACATTTCACACACGTATGATTGGCCCCATACTAAACCATTTCTAGTTTCTATTATGGTTGCTAACAAAACTGACATACTACATATACATAGGTTCATAAATACATTATATTGATACATATTTAACACCCAGACCAAGAGTCAAAAAACTTAGTTCATCACAAAGATGTTGGCCGTGCTGCGATTCAGATGTAGAGTTAAAAGGTATCTTCTAGGTAAGCGTGCCACACCGTAGACTACTGCGCAGCTTAACACCAAGCAAGCTGTAGTCAAACGCATACCTATAAATGGAGGAAAGAAAATTCCAGTCCCTCTGGTTGGCAGTCTGGCATTGTGACCATTACGCCAACGAGGTCGTCAATATTCGGTTTCATAGTACAAGTATATATTATAGCCCAGTGAAATTAGGTAAAAAAAGGGGTCAACCTCGGAATGAAAGATAATAAGCTGGAAATTGGTAAAAACCTTTGTTTTGTTACCCTAAATATTGTCTCAAAAGTCACAAATGCTATCGTGTCCGCGTCTTAAGATATTGAAGGTCAAAGGTCATAAAAAACGATTTTTCGCGAATATCTCGGTTCTATTGCTTAAATGATATTTTCAACTTTTATAAAAGTTGTAGAGTATAAAATTCTCTACAACTTTTGTCTAAACTTTTTTTTTATACGATCAACCGTTTTCGAAGTAGAGCGCGAAGAGTGCGCAGCGTACAGTCATAGATATTCGCGAAAAATCGTTTTTGTGACCTTTGACCTTCAATATCTAAAGACGCGGACACGATAGCATTTGTGATTTTGAGACAATATTTAGGGTAACAAAACAAAGGTTTTTACCAATTTCCAGCTTATTATCTTTCATTCCGAGGTGAAACCCCTAATATGACTGGGCTAATACCTTGTTTTATATTTAGTTCCTACTTAAAGTATCCCAAGCATTCATTTGCCTACGCTCGGCATTCGGTTCTGAGGTCCGGTAGAAAACCGTTGTTTGCTCCACAACGACGCTGTATTTCTGTCTAAGCCTTAGTTTGTTTGTATTTGCTACCTGACTCAGGACTTCAGGTCTTTTGCGCTTAGACCGATTGAGCTTTTATCTTGATAGAAAACTAATACAAAGTGGTATTATCTAATCAAATTGCATTGTAATGTGAAAAGTTTAATAGATACTACAAATGGTCTCAAGCTGTTTTAATTTCTCTTTGTCAACTCTTATTTTTTTTATAATCAATATTTAGTAAGTTAATGACTAGTTCCTACTAATTATTATGGTAACATCCTAGCTTAAATAAAGCTATTTTTATGTATGTTTTATTATGATATATGATATGTTTTTTATGTTTATTTGTCCCATCTCACTAATATAATAAAGGTGGTATATTATATGCGTGTACATAGGTGTTTGTGACTTCTTTCTGCTCTTGGAACTGAACCTTGAAAATAAAATGGTTTGCTATAATACAGCTTAGGCCCTGTATAAACACAAACACGACTTTAATATCAGATTAACACCACTGGGAACCACTAGTGATTTATAAATTAAACAACTTTTAAGTTACAAATAAAATAAAATAACAAGAAACGAATGTTTGTTTTCGAATTTATATCGATACACTGATTCACAATTCTAAATCAATATACTTACTCATCAGCCAATAACTAACACCGTATCCATCCACTAACAATATTTACAAAGCCAACAAACAACCACTTTATACGAATAATAAGGTTATTGTTATAATCGCTCACAGATTACCTCCAATAGATACAGCCTACATAGACAGATGCACACAGAACGCTTTGCTTCTACTTTCATAGTGAAGACTGCTAAACTTTGGCACTCTGAAGTATAATTCTAGGCACGAATAAGTCCTGGGAACTTAATGGCAAGAATAAAGGTTCACAAACGTGTATGTATATCGTAAACCAAAGCAAAACTTTACATCAAACTAGCTGTGTTTATTGCTGCCAACAGAAAAAATATCTTCATTGAGTTCCTCTTTTCGTTAGAGTCAGATAGCTAAACTCTCATCCGTAAATTATTTTCGTTCTTTTTTTACAAAAGATAACTTAGCTACGTTTAAGGCTAGAGTTCTTCTATAGTAGTTAAGATGTAAAAATACTTCAGCTCTAACTGAGATTTAAAGGGGATATATACTTTACAGAACAGCCAACACAAAAAGGCTAATGCCAAAACATAAAAAAATACTGTACGAGGATCTTTAAAGCAATAGTGTTGAAATTTAAGGAACACGATTGTGAAAAAGAAATATTAATTATATTTAATTAATATTATAAAAGAAAATATAAAACACGCTAGCATTAGCTTAATTAACGTTTTACTGGTAATTAGAGGTTACTGCAACATCTTTAGTTAAACTCTTAATAATGAAGAATCTACACGGGTTTAATCTGCTGTAATCACCTCACGATCCGTCGAAAGGGTTAACTCGAACAAAGAGGGATCAACGCTACCTATATTTTTATTATTTATTTATTTTGGGCCACGACTGTATGCTAACGCGGGATGAGTCGCACACATTTATACGGACCCACGCACACATTCACAATGCGATTCTGCACTTTTCAAGGACATTGTAACGTATTTAAAATTAACCGTCTTAACTCTTCTTTAGTGTTTTATATTTTGTATTATATATTAATTTAGAAGATACGTCCCACTAATATTACGACTGGACGATTATGATGAAATTTGGGATGAAGAAAGCTTTGACATTGATGAACAACATAAAATATAAGCCAATTTTAGATTAACGTCGGTCAGTACCTATTGTGTACATTCCTATGTAAACAGGACAATATTTTTTTCGTTATAATAAATATATATTAAAAATATTTTTTGTAAGATGGAATAAGTAATTGATTAAATAGTTTTTGTTATTACGAGTGCCGCTAAGAGAACTAGGCCGTGATACAGAATGTGTATATTTTCGTATTGCGAAAAAATAAACATTCTAATATAATTACATTTATAAATGAAAAAAAAATTACAACTAAAAATCAATTAATACGAGCAAATATAAATAGGATCGAAACAAATAAATGAACAAAAATGTTTATTTTTTTCCCTAGGTACCTATAGAGTTTGGGAACCTGTTTCAGAGAAAGTGAAGAGTGGACGGTTAGCGTGGTACGGACATGTAATGCGTAGAGAGGAGATGCATGTGACTAGGAGAAGTATGGATGAATTGTGTGAAGGAGCATATGAATGAGAAGGGAGTGAATGTGGAGATGACGGCTGATAGAGTGGCGTGGAAGAGAAAAACAGGCTGAGGCGACCCCACCTTGTAGGAAATGGTAAGAAAGAAGAAGAAGAGTTAGTTTGGGAAAATGACAGTAATAAATAAAAATCAAACATATCAAATTTTATATTCTAGCGTATATTTTTCCACACGCCAACGTCACATCACAGTCTAAGTCGCATAGCATTTGAACCGCATCGTAAGTACATTATTAGATTTATGTGGAGTAAACATTGTAAGCAAGACATGACAAGTTTAATTAGCAATTACCTATACTATACGTTGACTTGACATTGGCCTATTCTCAGTTCATTGTAATAAACAACTAATGATATTGCATCTTAACACTTTGTTGACGTAAGTGTAGTTTAATTCGACTCAAATGCTAAGCTACCTGGGCATTGACGTCACTTGATGTGTGTGGTACTAAATCTACTACTAATATAATAAATGCGAAAGTTCATGTGTGTGTGTGTGTATGTATGTTTGTTACTTCTTCACGCTCAAAGAGCTAAACCAATTTTAGATGTATAATATTCGAGTGTGTTTAGGTACGAAATTATTTGACATCACAACAAACTGGTTCCTTGCGCAACGGATCTCGCTTGCGATACAGCGCGGGAATGCTGCCAACTTTTTTTATTGTTTGTAATTAGTAGGTTGTAAATAGATAATTTTTGCTTTAAAAATTCAAAAAATATATTTATATCATTATCATAAGATACTAATTAATAATGATCTATATAATATGGCAAATAATGCTGTTTGTTGTATGGAAGGCCGTTAATTATTTTTTTTGATTGTTTTTAGCCATTTTTTATAATGGCAATAGAGATATGTATGCATCATACGAGTTCATAAGATACAGTCCGATGTCAGACTGATATACAGACAGACAAGGAAGTTTTAGTAAAAAAAAGTAATATACATAAGATAGATAGATAAACCCATTTTTAAAACTTTTATTTTTACAATAAACATTTTAAGTACTTAAAAGCTAGCGCCTTAACTGGGAAGGTTATCGCTAAAAGCGATCTATTCAAAGCAAAATATATTCCAAGAAAGTACATAAAGAAAGAACTTAGTTTCAGATTGGGGAATCTAAAAGACCTAAATATAATATATTATAGCGTAGTGCTAATGAAGTAGAAACGCAAGCCGCTTGTCATTTGCAACGGTATCGCACAATACTTTATATATGGGTATCTTCGACCTCACTGTATGTATAACATTGTGCATTGTTTACTACGCCCTTGAGCAGATTATAATAAGATTTTCCTCTTAATCTTCGCGAGCCGTGGAAACATAATCTTGTGCAGTGACAGGAAGAGGTCAATGAACCTAATTAATGGTACAATGTTCCAATAATTTGATTTGCTGACTTTAGTTCTACTGTTCGGGGAATAACTAGTTACTAGTTTAAATACATTTACAAAACAAAAAATAAAAATTATAATTACATTTTAAAACTTTCAGTAGCACCAATCGTGACAAATTCAGTGTAAAATTTCGTGTGTGGCATATGGCAAACCTTGCATCCACAATCTCAGGTAACTTTCACGTTGATATTCCATTAAACCGCATACATTGTTAAGTTTTCACAACTGGCCTGTATTAATACTGTAGTAAACCAGCAATGGATTTCGAATTATGAATTAAATTGTAGATATGAGTAGAAAGATTGAGCATAGCTTCAACCTTGCAGTAACTTCTTTTTTTCTTGTTTTTTGAGGACATGCATTGCCATTTAAACACATCAAAGGTCCGTTGGTGTCATTTTTTGTTGTTTTAACATTCGTTAAGGATTTAGATGGGATGGCTATGACATTTTTATGCACCGGAAAATACCCTGTTTCTTAAAAATTCTATAATGGTGAATTTTTGAATAATTTTGTACGTTAAGTCAATGAGTAGTTTTTTTTAATATTCATATACGGGATGATAAATAATATTAGCTTTAAATCGACTTCAATTTAGGCGAAATTTTTCAATTCGTACGTAAATTTTACCTCAGTAATCAAATAAAAAAATACTTCTGCTTTTAGAGAGAATTGGTTCAGTTTTTAATTTTATATTTTTATTTAATTGTTTACTTCTTGTACATGACAATCTAATTCTACACCTAAACACATTTTTTTGCGTCAATTCAATTCATAATTTTTTTTTACATAGGAATATAATACTCGTATAACTAAAGTTACATGATACTTGTAAAAAGTCAACATCCAAATTACATGAGAAAAAATATGTCTATGAATTACATCAAAAGGATATTATTATATATTATAGGTTTTTTTCAATAATTTTTTTTTAGTATTATTTTCGGTTGTGAGTATTTGTCACTTGATAATCAAGCAATTTTATCATCATCAACAATGCAGTTTTAAGTTATTTTTCTAAATGTTTGACATATATCTATACAAGTATATAATATATCGAATGATATTTATTAGTCTATGATATTAGTAAATGTAAAACTTATATCTCTGTCATTAATTTTCATGTTTTTTTTTTAATGTTAATGGTAAAAGGAAACCTTGTCACCAAATCAATTAACCGGCTACCAACCCCGGCAGGACACATAAACAATGTGAAATACAAGTTTTTAAAATGTAAATGCGCTCCAAGCGCAGTATAATATTCCTGACAATGCCTATCGAAGACAATAAATACCTCAGTCGGCGCCACTTCTAATTCACTATGCTCGAAGCACAGGCTCTGGCGAGGGTACTACTCTAGAATATAACGGTTGGTAAGGCTTTAAAAAAAACAGTTGTTTTCTCCCTTATTCTTCTTCTTATGAGTCAAATGGCCAAGCTCTGGTGTCGAGAGTTTTCAAGCCGCCCGAAGACCTCTGACATGGCTTAAGGACTGCTTGTACCAAGACCAAGAAGATATTGTTGCCGGGACCTACAATTTAACGTGTCATCCGACCCACGGTAGCGCCCAGATGAAATGCCACTTGAAAATTGTCAGTCTTGTGCATGGTCACCCATCCAAACACCGTCCGCATCGACCGTTGCTTAGCTTCGATTTATTGGTTGAAGACCAATCAAGTTCCTATCTCGATATAATATGTAAGTGAAATCTTTCAGCCTATATAGATCCAGTGTTGGACCCCTCTCATAAGTCACACCTCTTTTTTTTTACTAGAGTTTATTTCGGTCTTCAAACGTGTCGGTTTCCTCACGATGTTTTCCTTCACCGTAAAGCGAGTGCAAATCCACACATAACTTGAAAAACAAGTCATTGGTGCAGGGCCGGGATCGAACCAGGGGCCGTCTGATTGAAAAGCAGACGTTATTACCACGGAGCCACACTCGCTTTTGAAAAAAAATGCAAATTACTTGATTATTGTATCTTTAGCAGTATTCCTGTCTTGTCGGTCCAGGGTAGCACCCTGTGGGTAGATCCTAACTCGCGATGCAGTGTTCCCGAGCCGCGCCTGGGTCACCGCGTTCCCTCAGACTCGGGAGGCAAACCAGTTTCATTTCAATATCACACTTGCATGTGTACGTGGATGGACCCAGGATAGGGGATGGGGGGAAGGGAGAATTGTTCCCTCGTTTTCTTCATACCTTTTAATAACCAACTGGGTGACTAAGATGCCACGACAAGGCGCAGCTTTGTCGTTTGTATTATTTTTAACGCTTAATAGGCTTGCAGCTGAGCACAACTCACCTGATGTTAAGTGCAGTCTAAGATGAAGCGCGCTTGCCTACATGAAACCGGTTCACTCTCGCATTGATGACATTAAGGTTGTAATTCAGTCTGAACAGAGGTCGGCATGGAGTTCCACAGTTTACGTGGAAGCAAATTGCTTAGCATCTCTGATGCCAGGTGTACTTTGAATAAATGACACGGAAATTTTCGGCCACAACCTCGTCTAGTTGCTGAGCTGTCTTTCTAAGACTGTCTTCATTATATATTTTTCTTTTTTCTAAGACTATCTTCATATTTGTGCATATTGAACAAAGAATTAAGAATGAGTTTTGAATTCAAATAACCCCCTCACTTCAACCCTAGATACGTCCACGTATTTACAGCGCATTGGACTCCGCTGTCCTCGAATATTGTTTTTGATTTTGTTTGTCCAAGCTTTGCTTCAGATTAATATCGATCGTTCTTATGTGTGGAGAAAACGATGCAACAGAATTAAATGGTTGTGTTTTATACATGTATATGAAGAAATGGTGGGAAGAAACAGGTATTGGGTATTTTTAAACACCGCATTCTGTGCCGATGAGGCGTCTTTAAATGAAAGATCAGAAAATCCAAATAAATAATTGAAGACTCGCTAAATGAAATTACTTTGATACTTAACAAAAGTAAACCTAAAAGTAAATTACTGGCCATTAATAAATCGGTTGTTAGTTTGAATAATTAATCTATTTCAAAGAATTACCCTCTTAATACACCGAAATATGATATCATTTACATCAGATTTCCGTATAAATGTTATGCCGAAATTTTATTGGTATTTTAGTGGAATAAAGATTATAAATTGACTATCGGTCTGTGACGTCACTAATCTAAATACATTATATTATTAAAAGTACGTTGGACCCTCATAAGATTTGAACTTCATCTTAAATTTTCACAAATTTATATTTATATTCATATTATCATACTTTTTGTGGAGAAGGTTAGTAGCTTAGTAACCACCAAATGGTAATTTTCTCAATGCTGGCAGCATTACTACGCTGGATGACTATGCAGATATGTCAGAATTATAGTTTCTTTGACATTGACACATATTTTAGCTACGATCAATTTATTTTTGTCAGTATCGCTTATTCTCACAAACAATATTAAATTATAATAAGCGTGTGTTTTGTATATGGATAGAACTAATTTACTAACATTTGTGCCGTCTTGTATACGTCATGTGTTTGTTTCAGCTTTATGTGGAAAAAAAAAATACTAACAAATTATCTCAGAATTCAAAATTTTGCCACTGGCCATCTGCTCAGTGCCTGTTTTAGTTATTCTATCACTGTCCAACCCAATCAGCGTTTGTCTGCAACACACCACGCGACATTGGCTAAATTGTGGCCATACCGACCGCAGAGAGCCATACTCAAAAGAAGAAGAAGAACAAGCTTATTCTCGCATGTAGCTTTTCTATTAACTAGTTAAAGTTGATACTTGCATGCGAGCAAGATGCAAAATGCACTTTATTAGGATCAGAAATGATATCTAGTGCGCACTCCATCTGTAGAGGCTTTCGAATCACATCGGTTATATCTGCACCCGAGGTGGGTGATTAATACCTAATGCACTGGTGTTGGTTGATATGGTTAAGGGCTGTCCTGTGAAAAAAAAAATGTGATAACATAAAAAAAATCTTGAAAAAACCTAATCCGTTTAATAGTTTGTTAGACTAGGTATTTTTTCTTAAGCTTGGTTTTAGTACTTTAGTTTAACTACGTCATTAAATGAAAGATCAGTAAATCCAAATAAATAATTGAAGACACTCGCTAAATGAAATTACTTTGATACTTAACAAAAGTAAACCTAAAAGTACATTATGTAGATATAATTATATAGTAGTAGTACATATATAATTAGAGTAATTGTAGGATATCAAGAAGTAACAAACATACATACATATACACAAACATTTCGCATTTATAATACGAGTATGAGTAGGATATCAATTAAAATCCAAAACGAAATTTTAATACGTACACATTTAGACATGTCAGACGTAGTATTCGGTTGATATTAATAATAATAATAAAGACAAGATTCTTACAAGACGACACTAACTCAGAGCCGACTTCAGAACTCGACACTCACTTGGTCTAGGCCCGTGATGTGTCGTAAACTACCGGAATTCTTCTAATTCCGAGAAATAAAAAGGTACGAATAATAATAATAATAATTTATTATAGCACATAACGGCACGAATAAAATACACTTCACAGTATTCGGTTGATATTTTCCTAACTTTGCCAGCCCTATTCCCTACGGTCTAACCCACCACAGCTCTCTCCACGGCCTCAGTGATAGTATAGTTAAAGGAATGCCGGAGTTATTAAACGCCAAGCTATTTGATCAACTTTACAACCAGTTCCCATTGATATTTCGAACGCTCACTTACCTCTTTAATAGCTGTGTTTAAACACTCAAACTCATCTTTCGTCACTCGGTTTTAAACTTCGAACTTCGAAAACTGTACCGAAAGTCTGACGCAAGCTTATTGCAGGTGTTTCGTATAAAAGAGTTTTATTATTGGATGGGATAGTTTATTAATTTTATGTCGTTTTACCGTTCTTTAAACACGAATTGAAACGATTTATCCAATACATTCAGAGATGCTTTCTAATTACGTTCTTATCTACTTATTATGCATATATGTAACTTCTGTAGCTTGATTGATCTGCCACACTCATCGATGTTAAGCAACGATCGATACGGACAATCTTTAGGAGGGTGACCATAGCCAAGAAAGTCTTTTAAAAAGTGACATTTTCATCTTGGCGCTGCCGTGGGTCAGATGACACGTTAAGTTGCCAGTCTAGGGTGTTAGTTTAAGTACTTTTTTTTACGCTTAATAGGCTTGCGCTTGACCACAACTCACCTGATGTTAAGTGATATTGCAGTCTAAGATGAAACGCGCTTGCAATCGTTAAACCAAATCAGAATCTTGGCCACTTAGCTCATACGAAGAAGAAGAAGATTTAGAAATTATAACGAATTGAAATTGAGAATTGAATTTATTTCAATCTCTGAATAAACCAATGGTCTGTTTTAATAAACTATATCACGTGAACTATGAATACAAAAAGTGGTGAACAAAAAATAGTTTTCAACTTGGGCAATGACCCATCCGAGTTAGCTAGTGGTAGACGCAAAAACTAATGTTTTATACAGTTTATACAGAAAAAGTTGTAAGTAAAGCAAATTATGGGATCGTCTGTCATTGTTTCCATTAGCTTATAGCACAAAAAGTTTAAATTACTTCTATGAACTATACATTTTCCAACAAAATTAGCCAAGTAGTTATCCTGTAGCTGTGTTGTCAATCGTTTTAATGAGCATTCCGTGAAATTTTCTTAAAAGTAATGAATAGTCGGTTGTGGCTCGGCGGGGTAACGTCTGCTTTCAATCTGACGGTTTCTGGTTCAATTCCAGACCAACAAGTTATTTATTAATCAATGAAAGAATGAAAGCAAGTCATTTATGTATCAATGACTGGTTTTCCAAGTTAGGTTTGCGTGCATTTGCACCCGCTTTACGATGAAGGAAACATGTTTGAAGACCACAAAATCCGAAGATATGATATCCGCTAGCCCGCACTTGGCCAGCGTGGTGGATTATAGCCTGCATCTCTCTCCTCGTGAAAGAAGGGCCTGAGTCTCAGCAGTGGGAATGTATAGTGAGCTGCTTATGATTTATGCTTATGCTCCATTTATGTAAGTTAACCAAAACCTAAAAGTACTTTTTCATTTTTTATGTGTTACTTAACTATAGTAATAGTTTATTTTATCTAAAACACATGTACATTCACAATTAGTTTTACAAAAATCCGTCGTTATGGTATCTTATTAATTTACGCTATAACATTTTTCTTGTGGCTTCTGCACTAGGAGAACCCTAACTAACTAAGAGTAACATTGCTCCATACCAAATTTAAACAATATCATCACAGAAAATAGAGCAGCCAGTAACAGTTTCGCCTTTATAATATAATATAAGAGAGTTTTACATATATTTGCAACAGGAAGAAGATAATATAAAATATCAAACGGTAATTGATCTCGCCGATTTCCTTCTAACACAAAAAATATGACTCTGAGTAACATCCTAACGTCGTAACGGTAAGTTAATCGATGGCACGGCCTGAAAAGACTTACCGACTATAAACTGTACGTACTTCACGATTACAATACCGCAGTTACAAAATTTGATTAGCGGAATCGTCACGTTGGAATTCGACTGCTCGACTATTGAGGAGACTACCGTTCTAATGGATGTGGCATTCTCTTCATTATATTTACTAAAAAGGACTCCAGAAATCAGTTCCAAAGCCATGGCAAGTCTTTTCGGTATTTAAGGTGATAAGTACTCCTAAGTGATACTACATAAGTCTAGAATAGTTAACTATTTTAGTAACAGAATTAGAAAACGTATTCCTTCGACCTTTGTGAGAACTGCGAAGCTTTGGAACTCTCTTCCAGAGTGAGTCATGAGTCTTATTATGGTTGGCCACTTGCTTTTCTTTTCTTGTTCTAAGACTAATCATGACTGGTAAAGGATTACTGGTAACTGACATAAAATCTTTTAAAAATGGCTTTTGTGTGCCTCAACAAATAACTCTTGGCTGAAGAAAATTCACTTCACATAAAATTAGTCATTCGATTTCCTAGTATAGAAATAAATATGAAAAGTTTTGCGAAAAATTTCCTTTTGCCTATTTATTTATTTAATCAAACGAGATGTCAATTTGTTTGAAATATTTTTGTAATTACTGCAAATACAACATGTATTACTGTTTTTTTTAATAAGGCTCATGACTCATTCAGAAAGAGAGTTCCAAAGCTTCGCAGTTCTCACAATGAAGGAAAATATGACTCCAACTTATTTTCGTTAAAGTAAATTGAGCTCTTCAATAAACTTACCGCATCCAAAATAAACTGTGCTCACTTGTTTTGGAGTTCCTCGTGTCTAGTTTAGTCGCGTCCAGGGGCGAGCAGAACGGTACCGCGGTCGACGACCCGAGATCTCGCCGATAACTCATCGCGCTGTTTATTCACTATTATCGAACTATGGTACATGCGCCGCATCCATGGAGCTTACAAACCTTTAAGCCTTCCCACTCGTCTTAGAACGTAAGAAACAGACCAACCGGGTCATCTCACTACTTTTTTTCTACGACAGCTTGTTTAAAAAATAAATGGTACGCAAATTTTACTTCTGATATTTAACTTTGACGACCTGATGATAAATTTTTAATTCAAGATGGTTGCAACCAAAACTATTGTCAGGAGAAACAACAATAATTGTTTATTCTTGCTTGCATCTTCACAGCTATTACATACAATAAATACACTTAATACATAGAATTACACTACACAAAACAAAAGCCCGTCCCCAATCCAATTGACAACCTCTAATTGTTACCATGCTGAATTGTTAACCAGAATGTCCCGGATTCGATATCCGGTACGGCCAACATTTTTGTAATGAACTAAAATTGTTGGCTGTCGGTTTGGGTGTTAGATAAGTATAAATGTAAAGTATTTATCAGTTCTGTTAGCAACCACAATAAAAACTAGATATCGCACATTCATTTCCTTAACGTCACTAAACAAAAATGATTAATTTTGAGATAAGTAACTCCATGTATAATACGGACTTTACTCTACGGACTTTGTTCTCAAAAACACTCAAAAAACAAACTAATTTTGTTTAGTGACATTAAGGGAATTATAGTGCGATATGGTTGTAGAAAGGGGCTGACAACAATTTTTATTGATCAACCACCTCTGTATTTATTCTACAGATATTATTAGCTCCATGATACACATCCATTGTGCCTCCTCACATTTGTCATTGCCTGGAATGTTTGTTTAATTTGTTTTTTTTTTATGTTTAAGAATCATGGATACTTGCGTGAGAGCCGTTCCAACCTGTTATATAATTATTTATATATCTACCTATGTGTTATAAGAAAAATGGGCCTTAAAACCTGATTTTATTTCTATACTTTACATTAAGATTTATAGTGTAAATTACAATATTATTAACTCGCAAGTAGAATTACTTCTTCATACAGTTTGTTGCGGAACTTCAACCTTTTTAAATAGAGCGGTTGTTTTTTCTTTATATGAATTCAGTAATTTATTGTTTACTCAGTTCTTCTTTCAGAATTAAGTTCACTTTGGACAAAAAATTTTGATCTTATTGTCTAAATCTAGATAATATGCTGAAAACGCTCAAAAAATTATGTTTTACCAATCACCCTTAAAGAAGATTATAAACGAGTGTGGCTCGGTGGTTGGTGTAAACGTCTGCTTTCCAATCAGACGGCCCCTAGTTCGAATCCTGACATTTACTGCCAATGACTTGTTTTTCAAATAATTGGTGTAGGGCAGGAAAAAAAAAGTTATGTGTAGATTTGCACTCGCTTTACGGTGAAGGAAAACATCGTGAGGAAACCGAGAGGACGTTGAGAGGACTGCAATATCCGAAGACGTGTGTCATTCACCAACCCGCACTTGGCCAGCGTGGTGGATTATAGCCCGCATCTCTTTCCTTGTGAGAGAAGGCCCCGAGTCCCAGCAGTGGAAACGTATAGTGGGCTGCTTATGCTTATCTAAACAGCTCTAAGATTATCTAAACAGCGTGCTATTGATTGTAATTAAACAGTAAAATACGATAGCTGGCCATGTACGGTGGAATGATGACATTCGATCAAGAAATAGATTCCATAAGCGAACGTTCATGTCAACACTTCTATATACACTTTTGTCCACTCTCTAAGGAAGTGTTATCACTCGAGAGATGCGCGAATGAAGTTCAGATACGTATTAGATTTAAAGTGTACGTATTTACTCTTACTCGTGTTTACTTCATTGTGCACAGTGCAGAAAAAAATATATCGAAATGAAGTTAGTTTTTCTTACAGAATACAGCTAGACTCTTGACTAGCACCGCAGTGTGGTTTGGGAGGCACCGCAGCCGAAGGTGTGGACAAGCGTAAATGCATTTCCTCACGTAAAAAAAGGCTCTTGACCAGCAGGGAAGCGTCACGTCACAATTTTGGAATATTATGTCCAAAGGTTAAATATGCGTAGTCTGGAGATACTGGCGATATAGAAGGTGTGTTTACACTTTTAGGTGCTTGAGTTGTTTCATAAGCTGATCGAAGCAACTATGAGATACTAAAACACGTATGAAGAGAGATCTTAGAGACGTAGGTAATTCATAAAATGAATATGAATTAAGTTACTTGAACTATACATTTTTCGTTTTTTAATATGAGTAAAGCTACTTAATTCCTCTCGATTATGTACACTTAAACAATTTTACGCACATATGTATTTGCTTGTAAATAACAAAACAAAATTTTTTACGTATAAACATACCTAATTCTGCCAGCTAAATCACATTTTCTGAATTCGACAAAAAATTTAATCCATTTACATCATGTACCTATCGCTTAGCGGATGTAGTGGGTTTGTACCCGTAAACAGTCGAGTGACGGTGTATCGACACTACCTTAGATTACGTCGATTGTAAGCTCTTTAAGGCAGGTGTAATGTGGTCAGTGAAGCCTTATGATATTTTAAGGCTAATCGATGCTATTTTATATGTTAATAATATAAATAGCCACTGCCAGACTTGACTTCTAATACATAACACTGGTCTACAGTGGTTTTGTTGTCTTTGATATGATGATGATTTTGGGTCCGTTTATACACACAATTCGTGAAAATATCAATAATTTTGTAAGATTTGCTCGGATTTTTTTCAACAAATGACTGAAAAATTTAATTGTGACGATAAATCGTTCAAAATTCAATTTGTAAAAATGAGCATATTTAGTACTTTTACGAATATATTCGTAATCTGGGCACTTAAAAACGTAACAATTTGCGATGATAAACAGGGCAAAAAATTATTTTTTGTAGAGCTGTGTAATACATACATCAATCATGTACCAACTTATACATCATTGGACTCTTATATATTTTTTTTTAATTTATGAAATTGTGGTATTTTATTCACTGCATTGAGAATAATTATAACAGTCCTACTAATATTAGAAATGCGAAAGTTTGTGTGTCAGTGTGTATGTTTGTTACTCCTTCACGCTCCAACGGCTGAACTGATTTTGATGACATTTACTATGATGATAAGTTAGATCTTGAATTGTCACATAAGCTACATTTTATCTCGGATTAACACAGGTTAATCCGAGATAAAATGTAGCTTACACAACACCGCGGGATACAGCTAGTATATTATATAATCTTCTTTATAATTTACGAAAACTATAATTAATACAATATCATTTTGTCTACATTATTCTAATTGTTAAACAAATACATACTAACTAAAAAATATATAGATTACTGTTTGTGTTTTTTTACTAATATAATAATATTAAATAACTTATTAATAATTAACAGAAAAAGTTTACACAATAAATTTAACGCCATTTAAATATCAAAATAAAAACATTAGACACGATTATATTAAACAAACCAATCAAAAACAGTGAAGAATAAGAATAAAATAAATTTGACAATATTAATTTATATTATAAAACACATTAAACCTTACGAACCAGTGTCTAAATTTACAAGACCTTCTTTAATTTTAATGTATTTTTTTTTTAAATAAATTAAATTTTATATTCAATCTATTTAACACTCTTACATATAAAGTCTATATAACAAAATAATGTCTTTCTCTAATTGTCAAGTCAAGTCTCCTCATAACGAACAACCTCCGAAAATTCTCATAAGCGCACGGATCATACGCAAGCATAATATTTCAGTGGCTACAAAAACTACCGACAAATATTCTCAAAACAGTGCAATAAACCAGCGGAGCGATCTATCAATAGAATTTGCTTTTTTCACGTGATCGCAAGCAGGTTGTAATTTAACGGTTGCCCAATCAGAGGAGAGCGCGGGCGCAGCGCAAGAGCTCACAATGCTTAGGGTTGTCACTCTCTTTGTTGTTATTAAATAAATAAATATTAGGACACATTTCACACACGTCTGGGTACCCCCATACTGTACCATTTCTAGTTAGTATTATGGTTGCTAACACAACTGATTTAACTACATATACATACATACAAATTTTATATAGATACATATTTAACACCCAGACCAACAACCAACAACACGAGTCTTACACATCCCAACGAATTAACAATCGCTCAGCTTCCATTAAAAGTCGTCATTCATTGTCCTAAGTAGAAAATTGAATTGAAAAATATCATCTTAACCGAGCCAATTTTAAAGGCGGGTAGGCATTAGAATATATTAGACATTACTTTTTAATATTATTGTCTAACTGTAAATCATAATAAGAATAAAATTAATTAGTAAATTTATTGACATTTTGCACACCGTACTCGTACGAGTTGCGGTATAGCCTACAAGGACACTTCTGAATATTTCCCATGTTATAATTTTTATGTCATATTTATAGATATTTATACAAAAATATATTTTTAATTTCATTTCAAAAAACGATATGCTTGTGAAGGCGGCAACATTTTTTCCGGTTCAAATAGAGTGGCAACCCTAGCATTGCGGAAATCAATTGAAGTCCGCATTTATCTGTAGATCGCGGACCCTGGGCGTCACGTTTGGTAACTTATACCATGTTACTGATACTGTTTTGGTGCTTATTAGCGGTTAGCTAGAACGCTGTTTTCTAGTCCAGATGATTCGAGGTAGAAATCTACTATTTACGAGTAAGAAGATTATATCAGGGCAAATAATAATGGTTAGGCAAGTATGTTTAAAAGCGATGCTTTTTAACTTTGTTAAATTGATTCATGTTTTTGTATAAATAAATAAATGATTTGTTTGGGTATATGACTTACATTCTAGACATAATAAATGTTATGACCCGGCACAAGGTACCCCATAGGTCCTAACTGGCACGGCTACAGAGAATACATTTATTTATATAACCTATGTTTATTAAAAAAAAAAAATAACATTGGTATAATAATAACATATAAGTTAATAAAAACCATAAGTGCTATTTGTGAATTGATTTATTTTCTTATTAAAGGTAGACATCTGACCAACGATTCGAGTAACCACACGGATTAATGGCACACTAACCTATTATTATTATTATCTAAACCTATAAATTTTCAAACAACTTTGATAAAATAAAAATATGATGTATTATGTCATATTAAGTATATATGACATAATATGGATTATTCAAGTACAAACAAACTTCCCGTTAAATTCACCTCAAAACAGCTAATAGACCATTCACAAAATACAACAGACAAAATTAGCTTATCGCACCTTTAGCAATGAACTCAGGGGTCAATCAATGCGCCATACGATATTAAAATAATAGTAAATATAGTAAGTAGAAATCTCAAAGTCCATTAAAATATTTACTTTAACTCTACAGAAAGCTAATTGATAAAAATGTAACTTTTCACATGAAGTCTCGAAAGAAACCTAAAAAAAAACAAATCATACATATTAATATCAGATTTCCAAGTATACATACACAATATTTGTTTAACAATGGTTTCACAGGTGAATAAGAATTGAAGCATTTATAGATAGATTAATCACCCTTAAAAGTATACGTTTAATTCAATTTAAAAAACGGCAATTTCGGTGACGGCTGTTTTTCGCGCATATTTAGTATTAAGCTATTTGTGCCATATTCCTATTACATATGCATATTTCAAGTCACCTATAAATATGTAGCGTTTCGTTTTGTAACTCCTTTACTGACAAAATAAAACATTTAAAGCCACTCAAACACCTATGCAACTCAGAGAAATTTAGGCAAATCTATCGACAGCTCAAATAAATATACCTTATATTTTTTAGAAACAGACATTTTCGATACACGAAAAAAACACTAAAAATAAGAATTAAAAGTAGCTAGTTATAACTTTAGCAAAAACCTTAAAAGCAAATGTAGAAATAGATGAAAACACAAATAAGAATTAAATGGCACGCGACATGTAGTCGCAGGACGTAAGAATAGGTCCCCGGAGACGCGGCGACACGCCGGCGCGCGCGCACCTCGCGGGTCATTGACCTGCCGTTAAGAGTTACATAAGCACGTAGCTTACGGCTACGCGCGTAGCACGACCCATGCAACTATTATTGGGCCGCCTGAAGTTTGCGCAGGTGTTTACGGGAACTGTTTTCCGCATTGATGGTTTTTATGTTTTTATTCGCTGTTTTGTTTTGTTTGTTTTTGTTTGTACAACTTAAACTAGCTCTGGTTCAATTGATACTGCTTTTGTGTAGTGTTAAACGCAATTCCTTTTTTTTATATTCATACATGTTTACCAAGTTATGTATCTATGTAAAGTATGTACCTATGAATGTATATGTATTGTATCAGTTGTGTTAGCAACCCTAATAAAAACTAAAAATGGTTTAGCATGGGGCTAACGAGCTGTGTGTGAAATTTGACAAAAAAAATACTTTTATGAATTATGACTTCTTGTAATTGTGAATTACAACAACTTTAAATATTTTATTTCACTTTCTCATTACAAGGCAGAGTCCCTGTATTTTTTGTTTTAACTATACCTGCCCTATAATTAGCTAGCGTGATTATTCTACACTCAATGTCTGTACTTGTACTTGTACTTGTCTGTACTTAAATAAAATACAAATTACTGAGATACTACCACAATCTAGGCATAAAAAAAATGCAGCACCATTGCCATCCAACGTGACAATTCTGCTAGTATTTTGGGCACATTTTCCTCTACCACTGGTCTTTTTTAGGTTAAATTCTAATGTTTTTAATAAAAAATAAACCATTTTACCAAAAAAATATGCCTATTTCGCTAGTTAGTACTTTACATCTTCCTACTTACCTAATTAAACATGATATACTGTGTAAATTTTATATTATAATGTAATTTAACAGCCAAAAACGGCTAACGCATACTTAATATTACAAACAAAAACTTAAAATCTCATTTAAAATAGTATATTAACAATCGCTTTGAATTTTTAGTACCAAATTAACATGTATTAAGTAAAAAATAAACAAAATTAGCCTCGCTTAAGTCTAACCATTTAACACAATATACTTGTACAATGTGAATTTATAAAATTCACACACAACCTCGTCAGATTAACAAGTTGATACATTAATAAGAATTATTATTTTAATTATACGGCTGCAATAATTCTTCATGTTACTAAGTTAATTAAAACGGCTTAATTTTGTGATACGCATCAAATTAATTCAGCTTT
The DNA here is from genome assembly GCA_035578125.1 of Mellilla xanthometata. Classification (NCBI taxonomy): domain Eukaryota; kingdom Metazoa; phylum Arthropoda; class Insecta; order Lepidoptera; family Geometridae; genus Mellilla; species Mellilla xanthometata. The sequence goes on from JAPUBQ010000022.1 coordinate 918,018, forward strand.
TGTCTACATTGAGGTAAGTGTTTTGTTAAATGTGTTGATTTCATCAGTTTATTCTGTTTGGTTGTAACACGATTATGAATTAGATAGATGTCAATCAATGCTTTAAAGCGTGTAATTTTAAACTGTTAATTATACATCTAATTACTTAATTAATTATTGTAAGTACGTATCATATTATAACTACTACAATATTAAATTTGCATTACATGCGATTTATATTTCATTGCAATTTGACTAAAATATACAATAGTACAAATTTATTTTAATAAAAGATGATTATCTTATATATGTGTTATGATTATTTTATGTTCTGGGAATAAAATATGTCATTCGCCAAACTGTAGTGCCTTATTAGCTCGGCTAACTAAGGAGATCTGACGCGATCATCGAGGTTGAGCATATCTACGTTGACAGTCTATGGATGACCATCAAGACTTTCTTGGACATTTTCAACTGGACGTTGCCGTGGATCTGATGACACGTTCAATTGTAGGTCCTAGCTGTAACTCTTAGTACAAGTAGTCGTTAAGTCAAGTCAGAGGCCTTCAGGTGTCGTCAAAAAGAACAGCAGACGTTTACGACCTCGTTAGCGTTACTGTTACCAAGCTGGACTGTCAAGCAGAGGGCCCGGGTTCGATTCCTGGAACAGCCAACATCTTTGTGATGAAGTAAATTTGTTGCCTGGGTGCTAAATATGTATAAAGTATTTATGCTTGTATCTACTATATTAGTTGTGTTAGCAGCCATAATACAAACTAGAAATGGTTTAGTATGGGGCTAACAAGCCGAATGTGAAATGTGTCCTAGTATTTATTTTACTTTTCCCACTGAGCCACAATCAGTACATTTCATACCTAAACATGTACAAAACAGATCTCGCGTACTATCATCGTTTTGAATTTATGAAGTGGTTAATTTCGAGCATAAAACACGGACCCTACACCAAACGCGCATAAATCGTGTGAGGGTATGAACATTCATCATCCTATCCCCTTTATTAAGACACCCTGGACCATCGACTCAAACTATTACGAGGATCAATAGCGGATACAATAGGATTGTAAAAGGGGGCTCATTTTTATATTCACAAAAAAAACAACTCTTCCACGAGCCTCTGAACAGATCATTCTCAACTTTATTACTTAGAAAATAAGAGACATAATTCTGCAACAGGATGTTTGTTGTTGAAAATGTCATGAGAAAAATCTGAATATTTTCCGCGAGGGAAATTGGGTTTTATTCTGTGGGTAGTAAGGTTTAGTTTTGCATGAGCTAGGGAGAAGAAAGCTTTTACATCATCTAGTAACGTGTATTGATTGAAGAGAGTCCTGTTAGGTTATACATAATATCTGCGTATCGTTGAGGGTGGGTATACATGGGTGGTTAGATACACCTATATTTGCGACGCCGTGTCGCTTTATGGGTCTTTTGAACCCCAGTTCGCTGAAACAAAGAAAATATGAACTCATTTTTGTCTGTAGTAAGACAAACTATGATTGGCTAATTCAGGAGAATAAACGAATAAATTTAACAAAGATTTTCATATATTGGTGGTATTTTATTAGCATTAAAGTTCATTCATTCAATATTTAAGAGCTGGGCTCTTGTCTGTGGAGTTTTTTCCAGGTAGTTCTGTCTTCGGCTAAATCCTTGACCTCCCTATACGACATGACTTTCGCCTTCTCCTTAATTTGGTCTAAATATGAGATGATCATATTAGTTAGGATCTCCTTAATTTGGTCTAAATTTAGTCTAAATATGAGCATTAAAGTGGCTGATATTAAATTTAAATGCAATTAGTCATTTGCCGCCAAACTGCTATCGAATACAGTACATTGAATATTGGTATTTTCTGTGAATCTATTTTTTAATCCTACTAATATTATAAATGCGAAAGTTTTTGTGTAAGTACGTATGTTTGTAACTTCTTCACGCTTAAACGGCTGAACCGATTTTGATGATATTTTTGTTGTGAAGATACGTTAGACCTTGGATCCTCCTATGTCTTATAACACGTAGGATACTTTTTATCCCGGAACTACTTTTTGTCCCGGATTAACGTAGGTAGCTCTGGTGTCGAGAGTTTTCAAGCCGCCCGAAGGCATCTGAGTTGGATTTACGACAATTGAATATCAAGCTGCCAATAGAAATTAGCTCAAAAAACATATTTATTTTCCAAGGAAATTAACATTACTGAGACCATGTGAGAGATCTATCGATCAAATTTCGTACTTTTTGTTATTTTTCAATATTTTATTTTTAATTTACAGATTCAAGTATCTAGTGAAAATATAAAGTCTGCAGGTCTAAATAAAATTTACATCTTTGTGCCATTTCAACCCTTAAACCGTCTGCATCGATAATCGTGCTCTCAACCAATCTGGATTTAAAATATTTTCTAGATGTGGCCTAAAAATTATCAATTATTAATGCAAAAAAAAAAACACAAAAAATATATTTTTAAATCGACTGTAAATATATGATACTAAAATAAATTAAATTACTAATTGATAAAATATTTTTATATAAACTTTTCCATGCCCTCATTAGAGCCTGGAGCATTGCGTTCATCGAGAAACAGCATACTTGTCGCCAACTGTAAAAATGTATCTTTAATAAGTAAAAAACTGATTTAGTTCCGTGTTATTAACTTATACAATAAAAAAAAAACAAAGTATAAAAAAGGTAAAAAGCAAATTGAAAAAAAAGAGTAAACTTGTTTTTTGTTCTTCTCTGGGGATTTTAATGTTGATTGCATAAATTTGGAAATTAGTATAATTGGTAAAGTAATAAAAAAAAATTATGAGGTAATTTTCGATAGAAACGATGTTCTAAGAAATGTTCGCATGATGCATGCATGTTGCATTAATTTTGGTATGTGTTGAAAAACACACTTTTAAAAAATAGGTTTTATGCCTGAAATAAACAAATTTGACTTTGAGAAAGCCAGTTCTAGAGTGTATATGAGAAAGCCAGTTCTAAAGTGCATATTAAGGGCCGAGAAAATAAAAATTTCCTCCGTGACGTTGATTATAGGTCCGTGAGAGGGCGTTGCGATCGTCTGTTCGTATTTTTTACTGCCCCTTTATTTATTAGAGTGGAGATTGAAAGGGGACGATGTGGACGAGATGTGAGGACATAGTGGTCCCCCTAGTGATGTCTATGAGACGCCAAATATGCAGTTATTGCACGCAAATGATATGCTAGACATTTTTATTCCACTCCTTACAGCTAGGGATTAGACCAGTAGGGAACATAACACGAGTCAGAGACTCTGTGGAGCGTGCTTAGTTTGGAATATCTGATTCTAAAATATTACATAAGTTGAACCAAAGACATCCCGGTGTGCCGGATTCTTCTGGTGGTTTTTTTTATTTACATAATTATTATGTTTCTGATTGCCACATAACTTATAAGTTAGGTTTGCTTTTTTGAACTGCTGAACTGATATTGATGATTCACTTAAAATGTACCGCTGGCTACACCTGATGTAGACCTGTAAGACTCAAGGTCACTCAGTGGCAGCAGTGCGTCTCCTGCAGGCTCGGAGAAAGTGGTGTCCTTCGGTACCGGAGCCCTAGGCCGAGTTTGAGGTCTTTGCGCCAACAAAGTCAGATTTTCTTTTCAAGACATTTTTTTTAATAATTATGTATTATCATGTTTGTATGTATTTTTTTATGATATTTTATTTTTGTCTGGAAGCGATCGCTTTTAGCGATAAGGTAAGATATGTGGCACGATGTAAACTATTAAGTGTTGTTATTTTTTTATATCGATTTGTACCTATAATCTGCCCAATAATGAGTTAATCTAATCTTTCTCATCTGTCTTTCTAGAAAATACATCTGACACAATCGAATGAAGCTAGTTTTAAACAAAATATTTTCAAAAACAGACTTCTTACATATTTACACCCAATATGTATTCTTTTTAACAATTCCATCTCCTGTGCAGAATTTCCCTCTATTTGGAAGGATGCGCATATTATTCCATTACCTAAAAAATCTAATCCAAAATCCTTTTCTGAGTACCGTCCTATTTCTATTTTACCATTCCTTTCTAAAGCTCTAGAGCGCCTTGTTCATAAGCAACTAAACCTTTTTCTTACACGACATGATCTTTTGAATCCTCTCCAATCTGGTTTCCGTCCTGGGCACAGCACTGTTACTGCTCTTGTAAAAATCACTGACGATATGCGGCAAGGTATGGATGACGGCAAGCTTACTATTCTAACTCTGTTAGATTTTAGTAATGCTTTTAATTCCGTCAATCTGGATATTATGTTGCGAATACTTAGCTCACTCAACATATCTCCATCGGTGGTAGAGTGGTTTCATAGTTACCTGTTTGGGCGCCGGCAGCGGGTTCATCTTGGAGACTTGTTTTCTTCATGGTGTAACACGAACGCTGGTGTTCCGCAGGGCAGCGTCTTATCTCCTCTTCTTTTTGCTGTCTTTATCAATTCCATATCTCTTTGTCTCTCTTCTTCCTACCACCTGTATGCTGATGACCTTCAAATCTACTGTCAAGCTCATATCAGTGAACTTAGCTCTGCTATAGCTGCTACCAATGCTGATCTGTGTCAAATCTTGAAGTGGAGTAAATCATTTGGCTTAAAAGTTAATCCATCAAAGACACAGGTCATCATTGTTGGTAGCTCGCGTATGATTTCGAGAATCGATTGGGCTTCAATTCCTCCAGTTGTATTTGATGGGATCATAATACCGTATTGCGAGTCGGTAAAAAATCTTGGCGTGACGATAGATCGGTGTCTAAGCTGGGATACTCACTTAGAGTTGATTAGCAGCAGAATGTTTGCCTCAGGGGCTTCATTAAGACGTCTCCGCAACTTCTTACCCACTGCCACTAAAATTGCGCTTGCTCAGTCTCTTCTTCTTCCCATCTTGGATTATGCAGACGCCTGCTATTTAGATCTCCGTGAGGATCAGCTAGATAAGCTTGAGCGGCTTCAAAATTATTGCATTAGGTTCATATTTGGATTACGCAAATATGACCATGTGTCTCAGTTTCGTATGAAGCTCAAGTGGCTGCCTATTCGCCTTCGCCGGAATGCTCATATCCTGTCTCTTGTGTACAGTTTATTATTTAATCCCTCAACACCACGCTATTTGAAATGCTGTCTAAATTTTGTACACACTTCTCACGCCCGTGATCTTCGGTCATCGGATAATCTAATGCTCAAGTACCCTAGGCACAGTTCTACTTTTTTTAGTAATTCTTTTACTATTCAGGCTATCCGACTATGGAATGCCTTACCTGTGGACATAAAGCTAGCTAAGTCTCTTGATTCATTTAAAAATAAAGTCAAAAACTGGTATCTGTCTTCTTTAGAATAAAGTTACTATTATATTATGTATGTCTTTGTCAAATATATATTTTTATATAGAATATATTATATGTATTAGTGTATCGTAGTATATTGTTAATTATTCTTATATATTTATGTATGTATATGTATTAGTATTTTATGTAGGTCTTATTATGTATTGGTTATTTGTAGGTATTTTTAGTTATTATTTAATCTCTTTGTTGAACACCCCGTATCATATTTATTGTGATTTCCTCTCCATGCTTTGGTTGCCTGGAAGAGATCGCTGTAAGTGATAAGGCCGCCACTTGTAACACTACTTATAAGTTGTTTATTTATTTTTCTCTTTGTTTGTATTCCCTTTTTGTGTTGCAATAAAGAGTATATCTATCTATCTATCTATCTATCTATCAATCAATTTGAGGCAAATCATATAAAAAACATTGGACTGATTTGTTAATCCCCGGTTTGTAAAATCAATACGCTGTATCGTCCCGCGTACGAGTATCCAAAGAGAGCTCCGCAAAATGTATGTGTCGAGGGTGGTACCCCATAAAGATCACATGTGCTGTGCGAGCCAGCCACATACGAACGGTTTTGTCATCGTGGAAAATGTACCACAGTATCCAAGCTACAATAATAACATCTTTCATTCGTCATTGCTTAGCTGTAAATTATAGTGGAGTGCAATTAACTTATAAATTACCTAACTAATTAATTGACCTTATGCACACCGCATATGCGGTAGCCTACATTTTATATTATTTTCCATGTTTTTATATTACCTGTGGCTACGCAAATAAAATTATTTCATTTCATTTCATTTCATCAAGTCTTCGCATGAGTACTTGTTTCGGTATTTTCAATAAACTGTTTATTTCTATAAGAACTACTTAACTGATTGAAAGTAATTATATTTAATATGTGTGATTTCATAATTTTTAGAGTTTCGTACCTAAAAGGTAAAAACGGGACCCTATTACTAAGACTCCGCTGTCTGTCTGTATGTCTGTCTGTCTCCAGGCTGTATCTCAGAAACCGTAATAGCTAGAAAACTGAAACGTTCACAATATTTGTATTTCACGTGCCTCTGTAACAGCAAATACTAAAAATAAAATAAATGTAAATATACAGGGTTTAAAATATGAACGTATAAGCACTATATACGTGTTGATGTTTTCCTTCACTGTAAAGCGAATGCAAATCCACACATAACTAGAAAAAAAACAAGCAATTGGTATAGGGCCGGAATTCGAACCAGGGCCCGTCTGATTGAAAACCAGACGTTTATTTTTTCGGTCCGTGTAACACTCGCCCCTGAAGATGGTGCTCGGAAAGCCTCGAAACTGTTGGACTCATTCCAACTTTTAATAATAAGTAAGTGTGACCGTTTTCTACGCGAAAATATTAAGATGCCTTACGTGAACAGTTTACAATGTTTAGCAGACGTTTATACCACGTCCTTTTAAGTATTTAAGTAAAGATTGTAGTTTGACTTGCCTTTAACATATTTTAACAATTAAGTTTTGTGCTTCTGTATTGGATTCTTCTACCGATACAACTTGTATGAATCTTAGCTACTGACAGGCCAGTATGTTGCAATATAGTCATACGGGGTGAAATACTGATACCAGCTATACTTAAAAGCGAGTGTGGCTCGGTAGGAAAATGTCTGTTTTTCAATCAGACGGCCCAGATCAGAAGTCATTGGTGAAGCGCCAGGATTGAACCATGGACCGTCAAATTGAAAAGCAGACATTTTCCGACCGGATTACACTCGCTCCAATAATATAACACTAACAATGTTATTGAACTAAAAAATGTATTTTTTTAGGAATCCAGTCACACTCATTCATATGCTCTACTCATACAAACCTTTCTTTATATCTATAATATAAAAATAAGTGGGGTTTTCCTTCCTGACGTTATAACTCCAGAACGCACGAACGGATTTCCACGGTTTTGCATACGTTGGAAAGGTCTCAAGCTCCGTGAGGTTTGTAGTAAACAAAAATAAAGTAAAATTTCAAAAAAAAAGGGAGGAAAACAGGGTAAATAATTTTTCACACACAGCGCCATCTCTGATACATAGCATGTACTACAAACCAATATGGTTTTGCATGATTTTGGAGCAGAAGCGAAAAGTGGCCTACACGCGGGCGGAGCCGCGGGCAACTGCTAGATTCCAATATTATTTACATAATAGAACACAAGTACCATAAGTATAAGTAGTATAGTAAGCATCTGGTCCAGTTTCAAGTCCTACTCACTCTAAACCAGTTACAAGTCTAGCCTGGTTCTACTTCAAAGATTACTCATACGTTTTAGTCGGAGACTTAGAAATACTAATATTAGAAAGTTGAATGTTTGTGTGTATGTACGTAAATACTTCACAATTAAAAGAGGGACTCGATTTTGATGAAATTTGGTTACGGAATATATTAGGACTAAAATACAGGGTTAAAGCGGATACCTGTTATGCCAAAAGAGAGTTAATGTTAGCAATAAGGCGATCACATTTACCGGTTTTCTTCAAACATAGCTAAGAAAACTACCTAACCAACATATCTAATAAACAAGAAAAAAAAACACAATATTACGATGTCACACAAAGACGATACCCACACACACTCAACTTATAATATACCACATCATTTTGCGTAGGGAGTTAAAAAGTCCATTGATTCAGAAAAATAAATGTATAGGTTTTTTTTTCGACATTTCAGAGTTGATTCTACAGCAAAAAATTGCAAACTTACGCAATATTATTTTAAGGGTATACGCAATGTTATCCTATAATAAAACTATAATCTAGCCTACTAAGCTAATGATAATAGATTGTACTACTTTAACATAAACTATTAATTACGTAAAGTCTCAAAGAACTAATAAAGTAAATTAATAACATTTTAAAACAAAACTTATGTTTGTGTTATAAACAAAAATAAGCCCGTATAAGGTACTTTTAATGTTAGTTAAACGCGGGTAAAGCCACGAATCAAAACAAGTATCGAGTAACGGTATAGCTATCGCAATTTGTACCAGCTTGCGGTACACCACTATTACTAGAGCATTTATTTGTTTACTTGGACTATTTTACTGCTTCATAATGACCGAGTTAGATCTCCAATTTACAGTATAGTACGACTATAAACTGACTAGTTAAAGTGTTAGGAATAAATAGGATGCTTTGATGAAGTTCTTGCTTTATTGGGTGCGAAAAATGATTCTGAGCTATGTTTGTAGAAAACCGTTAAATTTGATCGCTATTTATTGCTTACACTTTCTTTTGGCTTAACAGGAATCCGCTTTAATCCTGTAAGTTAAGTCTAAAATATTCAAATACCAAATTTCATGAAAATCAAGTAACTCTTTTAATCGTACAAAACTTTTTGCGTCGACCTTTGTTGTGAGGACTGCGAAGCTTTGGAACTTACTACCTGAGTCTCTTTTTCTTGCGGTATCATCCGGGGGTCTTCAAAAGTAGAGTTAATAGGTATGTTCTAGGTAAGCGTGTCACACCGTAGACTGCAGCGCAGCTTAACATCAGGCTAGCTGTAGTCAAACGCAAATTTATCGAGGATAAAAAAAAATCGTGAAGAAATTACGTACATACACACAAACATACAACTTTCTGATATTAGTGGTTCTAAGATGCCGACTAAAACGTACTGTTAGTAATAATAACGTTGGCTAATGTTACGTTAGTAATTATATCTAGCACTTATCCATTCGAAAGATTGTGCCGTACTTGTGACTCATACCAGAAACCAACAGTATGTACCAAGTAGAAGTTTAGAATAAGCCTAATGTCATTGACATTATAGCAGAGATATCGGCACGTTTAAACCAAATGTTCTGTAACACCTACGTACATGTACACACAGCTTTACACAGAAGCTCCAATACAGTTTCAAAATGCCAATAGTCTGCCCGGATGAAATATAGAAGCGATGAGTGCAAAGACTATGTGTGCAGAAGGCCTATGTGCATACTAGCTCAGAAGTCAGGGCTACCATTTAAAGTATTGCTGTAAATTTATTTACATCAATGGTATTGAGAATGCTGACTTTTAGTTCGGTCAGAAACTAAGCGTTGCCATCCAACGTGGCAATGCTGCCAGCATTTTGGGCACCTTTTCCTCTACCCCTGGACTTTTGTAGGTTAAGTTTTAGTTTAGTATTTTATATCATTGTTATGTTGGTTATAGATAAATAAGTGGTTAATTTACATCAATATTTATATATTTATTTGATTTGATTTATTTCTATTTTGATGGATGGATATTCTTGCAGTCATATTTTAATGAATGAATGAATGAATGAATGAATGAATGAATGAATGAATGAATGAATGAATGAATGAATGAATGAACGAATGAATGAACGAATGAATGAACGAATGAATGAACGAATGAATGAACGAATGAATGAATGAATGAATGAATGAATGAATGAATGAATGAATGAATGAATGAACGAATGAATGAACGAATGAATGAATGAATGAATGAATGAATGAATGAATGAATGTATGACTGACTGACTGAATGAATGAATGAATGAATGAATGAATGAATGAATGAATGAATGAATGAATGAATGAATGAATGAATGAATGAATGAATGAATGAATGAATGAATGAATGAATGAATGAATGAATGAATGAATGAATGAATGAATGAATGAATGAATGAATGAATGAATGAATGAATGAATGAATGAATGAATGAATGAATGAATGAATGAATGAATGAACGAATGAATGGACGAATTAATGAATGAATGAATGACTGAATGAATGAATGAATGAATGAATGAATGAATGAATGAATGAATGAATGAATGAATGAAAGAATGAATGAATGAATGAATGAATGAATGAATGAATGAATGAATGAATGAATGAATGAATGAATGAAAGAAAGAAAGAAAGAAAGAAAGAAAGAAAGAAAGAAAGAAAGAATGAATGAACGAATGAATGAACGAATGAATGATTGAATGAATGAATGAATGAATGAATGAATGAATGAATGAATGAATGAATGAACGAATGAATGAATGAACGAATGAATGATTGAATGGATGAGCGAATGAATGATTGAATGGATGAGCGAATGAATGAATGAATGACTGAATGAATGAATGAATGAATACTCACTACAGTTAGACGTTTGGCTTATGGTGGAGCTTGCCAGGTTTGGGATAACTGGCTTTCAGCTGCCAGAACACAGTGTAAGGTGATTGGCGACAGATTGAATAATTTGTCTTGAAGGCTCACCCTTAAGCAGCCACTAGCCCTTACCCTTAGGTAAGGAAGTGTGGTTTCTAGGCGAGCACTAGAAACGTTTGTGCATGGTTTTTTCCTTCACTGAAAGTTCGAACTCATTGGTGGGGATCCAACCCACAACATTAGGCATGTAAAGTGGTCACTCGCCTGACTAAGCTGTAATCGCTTTAAAAATATATACATACAGCAACATAACAGCCATTTTCTAGATAAGAATAGATCAGTATTATTTTTGCGACGTGTGGAAGTTAACATTCTTGTTACAGCCGAAAGTATTTCTTGTCCGTTGTTTTCTGTTGGTATAATTTAACCATAAAGAATTCTTCTGAACGAATACACACTCGTCCTATTGAGTTGTCATCGGTTCTATATCTATAACATAAAATTCCTATTTTTTCAAATAATTATTTTGAGCGACATGCGGAAGTTTATTGTCTTTCTGGTCAGAGGAAGTAAAGACGGAAAAAACAAAAAAAAAGTTTACTGTCTTGTTACACCTGAAAGTGTTTCCCATTTCTTGTCTGTTATTTTCTGTTGGCATAATATAACCTTCATGAATTAGCTAACTAGATAGATAGAAAATTCTTTATTGGACACATTAATTATTACATACAAAAAAGAAAAAGAAAGAGCTTATAAATACGTGTGCCACAATTGGCGGCCTTATCGCTTAAAGCGATCTCTTCCAGGCAACCTTTGGATGGAGAGGAGTTTATAAACAACTGAACAAGGACGTAGTGTACAATATAGGAGATATAGCTAGGTACATATTCTAAAACTCTCTTCTACACTATTTACTTACTCTTTGCCCCTTATAACTGGATTAGCGGCGGGCAGTCCGCGTATCGACGCAATATATCTTTTGGATGAGCTTTTGGTGTATCATTCGCGAAATGATTCCGGGTTGCAAAGTGCACGGTACCCTAACTGTGGGGTAACGGGATGTTTGAGGATTTGCACTGGTTCTGTCCTCTCCATATTTTATATGCAAGGTAGGGATTTTATGGGATGCTACAGAACAGTAAAAGAAGAGCTGTGCCGACTTCACTTAGTGGAAATAAGATATAACATACTAGTAATTAGTATTACCAACTTTCAGTATATAATTTTAGGAGAATAACACATAATTGATTTTTTTTTTTTTTTTTTCTGCACCGAAACGTTGGACTCATTCCAACTTTTAATAATAAGTAAGTGTGACCGTTTTCTACGCGAAAATATTAAGATGCCTTACGTGAACAGTTTACAATGTTCATAATTGAAATGTAAAAAGCTAGTTCTAAATATAGTATTAAGTAATTAATTTTAAGTAGTCTTAGCCATGCCTTATTAACTAAGTACAGGATGCTCATTTCTTGTACTAACGATATTTGTCTTGTTAATAAGACATTTTGAATGCTTTTAAATAAGGCAAGGAAGAAGAAGAAGGTAGGGATTGTTTATTTTCTATTTACTACTATTATCATTTTTGTAACATTCTATCTCATTAAATTCATTGTTATAAGGTCTCAAAAATGATTACCCTGCAGCCTGGGTGAACGAATAAGGCCGCGTAACTGCTAACTGCCCCTGCCTGTTGTAAGAGGCGACTTAAAGAGGTTTCAGACTCGACGGTGTACGAGATGGGGTTCCGACACCCACTTTATCGAGTCTGGTGTGATCGTCACCGTCGTTGGCGAATTGGTCAGCAATCCAGGAAGGACCACAGCGCTGTGTAAAGAGGTTTCCAGGGTGTTTTCCGGGAGAACCCGGAGTTCTCCGTTAAGCACAGAGACAGGTCACTGGGGGAGTTGTAGTGGGTAAAAATCCCACATAACCTGACTGCGCCTATGGTAGCCAGGTATATTGTTGAAGATTCCCCCCCGACAATAAAAAAGAAGCGTCTTAATGATCTTACATGACTACGTATATAACATACTATATACATGAGTATAAGGTACTTTAAAAAGTCCTTCTTTAAATGGATGCATTTTCAAACGCTGACTCGGGGAAATATGAAATGTTACTTTAAAACGAGATATTAATCTTCAGTTTTTTTTAATAGTCGGCAGCAAAGATTGTACATTGGCGGTCGCAAAACCACACGGCAACACTGCCGCAACTGCTTGGTAAAAGTTTGCAAGTTGAGGATGGTAGTTAACCAAAAAAGCTCTAGAAAATTCTGTACCATGCCAATTTGTATATTGCCATGCCACCGTTACCGTTGAAGTTACTTCCACACAAGAGAAGAATGAACGAAAAAGCGCATGAGTGTCCTCGAATTGAATAAGGCAGAAAAGCTGAAAACCGCAAACAACAGCTTTGTTCTGCTCTCAGATACAAAGACACGTCGATTTAAAGCGAACAGTCCGTCAATAAGTCTCGCCTCGGTCAGGGTTGGTAATTGACGGGGGTGGGGGATGGAGCCAACTAGGGGTGTCACATGCGCTTGACATTACAATTTTTTATTCTTTGCAGTTAGGCATTTGACCAACAGAGCGCGTAGACAAACGAGCTAGTGACACTCTGGCCTAAGGTATAGCAAGTCTAATCTGGAATAACTGGCACTAAATGAGGCTACCGGAACACACTTATAGGTGCTTGGTGATAGTTTTTTTTTTGTAAGGAGTGGTTGCTAATCAGGTAATAACAATATAATTAAATTCACACTATCATTTTAACCAAATTGTATTGTAGTTTGGTCGTCCACCCTTTCCAGTAAGTTTAGTTTTCGGCTTTAATGACATCTTTTCTTTTGATTACCTACTAAGTATTAACAACCCCCAAGTGACGTGTGTGTTAAATGTGTATGTTTGTAACTTCTGTACGCTTTAATAAGCTACGGGCCTGATTTGGACTAAATTTGGTTCTTAGCAAATTTCAACTACACCTCCTTCGGGATGTAGCTTTAATTTTAGATAAACACATACACTTTTTATCCTGGATTAACGAAGGTAAAGTCGCGACGCACAGTCGGTAGGTATAAAATAATAATGATACAGAGGTTTTTGTATATAATTATGTAAGTTTATATATTGTTATGCTTGTACATATGTGAGAAACATATATGTATACATATATGTTTTGTCTCACAATAATGAATTATAATTTTACTTTTTTCCTACAACAATTATATCAATTTTCCTATTAAATATATTCATATACTCGTACCTACCTTCGAGTGACAACCCTGTCACCGGGGCAGTTACGCAGCGCTTTCCCCTAAAACATTGTCATCTGAATTTGTGCCCGAAGTAAATAAGAATCCCGGGGAGTCCGGAGTCCCGGGGTCCTTACTTTCATCACAGTGGAGGGACTTGCAGTGTCTTAGCTTTCCATTAAACAAGTGAATTTCACAATTATGACTTATAGCTAGGGAACAGAATATAAAAGAGGATTGCTGATTCCCATACAATAAAGCGTGGCGCAAAAGTTTGCCATAATTACTGATGAAACCTGGATGGCGCTGCAAATCGAGTGTGCTGCCAAATTCCGCAACGCGCTGCAGTCGCATAGTGTTATAACGATAGTAGATTGCGTGACCCGTGAGAAGTCGTTTTAAGAAAAAACTATCAGTTATTTATCATTCGATACAAGTAGCGCCAATTAATCGTATTTTTTTGTTGAAATCGTACTAAGTGTATCGAGTGATACACGTATTACGATTTGTACGATGGTCTGGTAGTCAAATTCTAATTCTAATTTGAAGTGGGGGTGATGAGACCTGCACTGACATCCCGCTAGGGGCGTATTGTGCATTCCCCCTTACCAGCCTACCCAAGCCAACCGAGCTCCTTGAAGAAACGGAGCACAGCCCTGGGTCGCTGGCATACCTGTTCCACCCCTGTTGCGTCAGATGGTCTGTTTGTCTGAAGATTAGCAATGGAAGGCGAACTTTCGTCTGGTTTGGTTGGTAGTCTATTGCTACGATAATTTATTACTCTATTTTATTTAAAGATTCTGCCAAGATGTGTCACTGCCTTCCACTATCCACTAAGGTCTAATGGCGGCAGATTTATAGATTTTCTCTGGATGCCCCACGGAGTCCGGATTAAATTACGCCGTCAGTATTGGCCTGGCGTAATATTAACGCCCCCATCCGTTTTCTTACTTCGGTTTCAACTGATTTCAATTGGTCACTTTGACTAAAAGACTTGGCGAGGAGTGCGAAAGAGTTTTAGTTAATTAAATGCTGGAGCCAGGCTGAAAATGCTTCGGTAACATTTTTTTTAGACTTAACTGCTAGGCATTTGACCAGAAGGGTGCGCGTGACCACGAGTCAGTAATACTCCGACCGGAGGTGGAGCATGCCTAGTCTATAACTGGCTCTTAAGGAGGCTGCCGAAACAGACTGTTGGGTTAGTTTGGCAACAGATTATAAATTTATAAATTTCATAGATTCGATTGGAATTTTTTGAATTAATTTAGTAACTGAAATGAAAATAGCTAGTTTTTTTAAAAGTCAGTTTGCACTTGAGAAAAAAAAAAGATCGTTTTAACAGTTTTAAAAGATGATAGACTTGCGCTTGACCACAACTCACTATTCGGGCTTGGCTCATAACTCACTGAAACGGCCACGACCCCCCATTATTTGGTAACTCTGCTTACGCAATATTAATCATCTTGCAATTACCTACGTTTTATTACAAACACTAGATTAAATAAAACAAAACAGCAATAAACAGTTAACCTTCAAATAAAACCAAATTAACAAACGTTTTCATAACTAAACCCTATCTCGTTAAAGACCCAGACACCTCACAACGCGAGATATCTAATTTTCAAATACGAAAAGTTCATGAGTAATCTCTTGTATTTTAATAACAATATTCGCCCCTCGTGAGAACGCACCCTTAGAGGGGGTTGGGGGTTCACCCTCTCCTGATTTTTAAAACCCAGACGGGTTAAAGTCGCGGGAACGTAGAGAAGGATACACCTACGCGGCAACGACTGCGATGTAGATATAAGAAGAGAACAAGTGAATTTACACCTACGTCTACAAACTATTGTAAACATTAATACAATATTTTACATATAGGGTAGTCTTTCATGGGCTAGCGTTGAAATTTATAAATATTTTTAAATAAATTTTGCTGTGGGTTTACTTTTTGTGTTAGTTAGATTAAAATTTATTGGAATGTTCTGATATTTTGGATAAGGTATTAGAATAATAAGATTTTTTTGTTTGGAATAAATATAAATTCTTGTGTATGTTTGTTACTTCTGCACGCTTTAACGACTTAACCGATTTCGATTAAATTTGAAATAGGTTACTTTGAATTAACACATAGGCTACTTTTTATCCCGAAAACTTTACTGGTTCCCGCGGGATACGCAAATAACTTCAAAATCTATGTTACTCCTTCACGCTCAAGTTCCTGGACTGATTATGATGAAATTTAATATGACGAAAGGTTTAGATGTTGGATTAACAAATATGACACTTTTATCCCGGAACAACGCGGGTAAGACCGCGGGGCGTAGCTAGCTATAATCCAGCGCCGCTGGTTGCCTGCAGCCAGCACATGCTGAGTTGAGGCCGTCTTGTGATTGGAAATGTTTCATGTGTATTGTTATTTGTGTTCCTATATCGCTAATTTGGTGCAACAATGGCGTAACTTCCCAAAAAGAGTAACTTGCCTTTTTTAACTGGCCGTCCGGACGTTGTAGCGTCAGAAATGGCGCCATCTAGCGGCATATCATTAAAATAACAATTCGATCGATGTTTCTCCGGGTGGAAATAGACTTTTCGAACATTATGACATAAAAAAACTTATTCGACAAAAAATGTAATTCCGACGTTGTTGCACCAAATGAGCGATATGTTTTTCCTGTCGAAAAAATAAATGATTTGATTTTTATTTGTTAGTTCCAATAACTCTACTGCAGCAGCTTCATGCGTGTTGGTATATCTGTTAAGTTTAAGCCACCACTCAGGCACTGTAACCAGCCTGTCGGTAGATATGTTTTTAGAAATTGGCGGGGAATTTTAATGTTCTCCATTTTGTGATTCAGTGTATCATTCAGAAAAGCTTTTAGCTTGGTAATAAAATTTAAAACAACCTTATAACTTACGTGGGTTTTGTTTTAAAATTAAATGGCTGGCTACTGTGAAGGTTGTTGGTCATTTTGAGCGTTAACGTGACTAAAATAAATAAAAAAATGTGTTGTTTGTCGGTATGTTTTTAATTTGTTTTGACGTTTTTTTTTTAATTTACGTTGTGGCTAATATACGTCAGGCAATTTGTCAATCACTGACCTATCGAAGGTAAATAAAGAAAAACACTTGTGTTTTTTCCTGGATAAGCAGTTTATTCAGGAAAAACAGAAGTGTTTTTCTTAACGTAAAGTTACGCTGTAGTCTATGTGGCACGCTTACCTAGATGATATCTATTTACTCTACTTTTGAAAACCCCCTGATGATATCTCTCAGGAAGCGGTAGTATGATATGATTTTGTGCAGATAAAGGAGTTAACTAGGACTCGGGGCCTTCTCTCACGAGGAGATACATATGGGCTGTGGTCTATGATCTGTCTGGAGGATTATGATCTAACATTCTGTTCCATTACGGGTTGGCGGATGACCAGATATTGTGGTCCTCAAACATGACTGTATTCTCCCTTTTTTTACTCCGAATAGGTCAGCGCTTGACCACAATTCACCTGACGGTAAGTGATATTGAGGTCTACGGTGGATCACGCTTACCCTTCTTCACCGCAAAGTGAGGGAAAATCCACACATACATCTTGAAAAAACAAGTCATTGGTGAAAAGCCGGAACCAAACAAGGGTCGTTATTTAAAAAGCAGACGTATTCCCACAGAGCCACTCTTGTGTTTTTTCTTTAAGCTCAATACTCTGTTAAATCCTCAAATAAGTTGTTATTAAGGGCCCCTTGTACCGCAAATGCTGTTTTTAAAATCAATATGAATCAGTCAAAAATTTACGTAAAATTCTGAAAAAAATATATGTTATAGTTGAGGATCTTACAGAGTACAATTCGCTTACAGTTACTTAACCAGACGAACTTCGTTCGATAGAAAAAAAATCCAAAGTTGCCTCTTTTTAAAAAACATTTTCAATACTGTGCCTAAAATAATAAACTTACTGATTTTATTTTTATACCAATCTTTAGATAAATCTTTTTTCTAGTACAAATCGCTGTGGTGAATGTTGTAGTGTTATTTTCCAATTTATGATGACTAAATACCTACAAACCCGCGAGCGGCGCGTCGCCGCCGGCTTCGTCAGTCGCGCGGTGGCGCTTGCCGACGACGGACCTGTGCTGTGCTCTTCCGACCCAACACGTGACTTGTGAATATTCCTTGCCACAGTATAGTTAAAGCAGCAGAAATATGAAATTTAAACTAATAACTTTTGAATTTAGATACTTTGCCCTAATAACAATGGGACACAGTCTACCAAAATCAGTATAACTACTTATATTTATTTTTATAACACTTTTTTCCTCCATGAATATGCACATATTTTCTATAAAATTTCACAACAAACTGCAGGAACACGTTCACGATAGTTTTGAAAACATAGCAGCCGAATCCATGAAAGCTGCTGCTGAAGAAGTGAAGCACAAATGTTACAAGAATTTTGATGGTTCATCATGTTCTATGGAAGGCGAAATAATAACTAAAGGGTTTCTACAATCAGTTCTATCAGTTCAAAGTATGGCGTTATTTATAAAAGAACGATAAATGAAAATGAGCGTGGACCTAGCACTAGAACTCTAAATCATAATGAATTTTAATTAAAATAAGCATTTTGTACCTCATATTAAAAATCTATCTCATATAAATAAATCAACATGTATGTATTATAAATGAGTAAATATTGTACATAACGATTATATTTGTTTTCATTTATTGCATGCACTTTTTAGGTAAACTCTACTATAATCATCATTATCACCTCAATAATAAAAAAGTTTAGTAAGA
Source organism: Mellilla xanthometata (assembly GCA_035578125.1). Classification (NCBI taxonomy): domain Eukaryota; kingdom Metazoa; phylum Arthropoda; class Insecta; order Lepidoptera; family Geometridae; genus Mellilla; species Mellilla xanthometata. The sequence continues at coordinate 936,565 of JAPUBQ010000022.1, forward strand.
GATATTATGTTAACAGTCAATACCTATATAAGTCAAATATACTTTTATTTCAATAAACTAAAGGAATATAGTCAATAAAATAATCGATATACTAAAAGAATACAGTCAATAAAAAAATAAACTTACCTACTGCATTATTGTTATACTATGGCGTTCTCGCCCGCCACCAAGTGCCACCGGAGTTCATATCAAGTCGGCTCCCGCGTAACACGGATGCAACTCGAATAAGTGAGTAAAATGCCTAAATCTTTGAAACAAGGTGGCCTTAAGTAAGGTGTTGAAGTAAACATTTGCTATCATTAACTTCTTTTGTCAATAAAATAACGATAAAATTAACACGTTAGTCGTAACGAATTTTATTGTACACGGGTGGAATCACATTGCATTTGATTTTTTCTGTCCACTTATATGAGCAAAGTATTAATTTAACTGCTCATTATAATTATGTTTACGATATTCGCCGCACGCTTTGGCATAAAATTCAAACTTTTATTGTTAACCGTACAGTATAGAAAGTAAGTCAACTTCAGAGGAAGCGACTTTTTATTGCCATCTATAGAACTTCGATACAAAAATGACGGGGTGCAATAGTTTGACTTGTTTCGTGTGTCAGTCTTTATCATCGTGTGACCCGAACTATCATTTTGCTATTATTTTAACTTTAGTTTTTAAAGTGTTTTAATCGCTACCGAAACTTAACTACCTACAAATATTTTTCCATTTTTTGGAAATATTCAAATATTTTATACGGAGTTGATTTACTGTAAGTATGTTTCCTGTTGACTTTACAGTGTTTCTCTTCAGTTGTCTTTACGATGCAGCTCTGCGTTACAAACTGTTTAAAAAAAACTTAGTTAACAACCAGTAAGTTGTTAACATAAGTGAACTTGTAGTTAAGTAGATAATAGATAATTTGGTATGAATAGGAATATGATTATGATTTTAAATTCCTATTTTCAGACTGGAAAGCAAGATTGAGGATAATTAAAATGTACTATAGTCTTGAACCTATGGCCGCTATGGGAGACGAGTTTTAGACTATGGGACTTCCTACAACAAGGTGGAGCGATGATCTGAGGAAGGTAGAGGAAAGTGGATGGCGAAGAGAAGCACTACATAGGTTCAAGTGGAGTACCATGAGGAGATGGAAAGGCCATGTCCAGCAGTTGACGAGCATAGGCTGATGATGATGATGGTCTTAAAAACCAAGTCTTCTTCATTTTCGTATAACCTAAGTGGGGTAACTCTGGTGTCAAGAGTTTCCAAGCCGCCCGAAGGCCTCTCTGACTTGGCTTAACGACTGCTTGTTCTTAGACTAACAGCCGGGATCTTCAATTTAACGCACCTTCCGACTCACGGTAACGCCCAGATGAAAATGTCACTTTGAAAACGACAGACTTGTCCATGGTCACCCATCCAAATACCGTCCGCATCGAACGTTGCTTAGCTTCGATGATCGCGTCAGATCACTGGCTAGCTAGCCAAGCTACAGGCGCTACAAGACAACCATGTCAAGTTTACAGTTTACGAGTGCAAAGACAACATTATCGGCCTATCATCATCCAATACTGAGCATAGGCCTTCTTACATGAAAGCCATTTACTTATCCCGGTCTTAGAACACGTTTTAAATGCTTTGCGATCGCGCCGCGTCTCTAGTGATATATGATACAATTTGCAACAAATGCGTAATAAATATAAAAAACATACCTATTAATAATACATGTTCATTTATCTGCTAAGAACAATACATTTTTGTACACATTTCACTCATAGCCGAAAAGATACATTCACAGACTGAAAAACAAATGTTTAAGTAGAGGTACTTAAACATTTTTAGTCTTTTGTATTCATTTATAAGGTTATTTATATTATTTTATCAATCGTTACTAGTGACTTCACGGTTCCATAAAAAAATATACAACTTAATAATAATATGATTGTAACACAGTGACAAATAATATACAAAAGCAATAACATAATAAGAAATCATTTGTTCCTGAGTCTCTTTTTCCCGAAGAAGTACAATTTGGGGGTCTTCAAATCTAGAGTAGAAAGGTTCCTTCTAGGCAAGCGTGTTACATCTTAGACCACAGTTAAGCTTAACATTAGGCAAGCTGCGGTCAAACGTAAGCCTATTCACCAATATAAGAAATAAAACTGTTACGGACATCATCAAAATATCGCATTCAAAATTACATTTCATATAACTCGTCCTAATATTAATCTGTCTCCAATATATCACTAATAGATCGATACCATACGAAACCGTTGACTAAACTTGACCTTGCTAGCGCGGTACAAGTCCTAGTTTTGCCCTAATACATAAGTGATAAGAGTCTACTACCTATTCATCGATTTTTCCATAATGACATACTGTGACCGTGTAAATCACCTAACTGGTAGAAAATGTTATGTAAACATAACTTTTGAAAGTGGGCTAATGTGTCAGTATACTAGAATCAATAATGTATGATGGTATTTTGGAACTACGAGTATTAAAATCAGTTTTTGTACTTTGTTAACTGTTATTGTAAGGCATGTTATATTAAGTATATTTGCAGGAAACAAACGGGTTTCGACGCATTACGAGCGTCATCAACGGGGACGAGCTTCACGAGCACTTCGACGGTAATGCGTCGAAACCCGTTGGACGTATATCCAACGTTTTTTAAGTGTGACCGTTTGTTTCGTGCAAATAGGATATGATTTTGTTTTTGTGTTTTTTGTGTCAATGATTTTGATTAAACGATATCTTTGTATTTCTTTTTTGGTATCTTCGTACGGTTTTGTACTTTTTTCTTTTTGGCCCATTGCTGGAACTTAGGGACTCCTCTCACAAGAAGAATATTTTTTTGTATCTAGATAAATGAGTGTTTCTTTTTTGGCCAAACGTTCACACATATAGTTTGCTATTCGTTCTCATTGCTGGGACTTGGGGCCTTCCCACACAAGATAATTTGTTTTTGAATCTATGTGAATATGTGTCTCTTTTTTGTTCAAACGTTACGAAACACGCAGATTACCATACATACCCACAGCTGACACTTAGGGATTTTTCTCACAAGGAAAATGATTTTTTTAGCCAATCCACTTTGGCCAAGTGCGGGTTGGCACAAGTCTTTGGATTTGTGATCTTTGGAGCATGTGGGTTTCGTGAAATGTATGAGCGAGCAAATTTTACGTTTAACTTTAAAAAGTCATTGGTGCAGAGCTGGATTCGATCCAGGGTGTCGCGAACTACATTGCAACGTTCTCCAGACGAATCACACTCGCTTTAAGATACTTTAGTATTCCTGTCAAACTACTTTTTAAAATATATCATTTTGACAACTATAATAAAAGTAGCAATTATATTGCAAATATTTTGTAAAACCTAAAAAAACTGAACAAATCCTATAAATCGTTTTGAAAATAGAATTTTCTGTTAGAAGCGCATAAAAAACCCTTACCTAACGTCTACTCATAAATCAAGGCAAAAACATCATACTCTAAATCTAAAATAACTACTACTTCAACCTTCAGACACATTAATCATTTACAATTACGTTAAACGGCCTAAAGATCCAAGAGAGCAGACTACCACCGCATTGTGAATAGGTACTCAACTGACAGTGGACAAATAACTAAACTGGGTTAATCTTTTACCTCCCGCTTGGAGGAGCCTGAGCATCACCCCTCGTGACCTCTCTTTCACCCCTCACTGAAACTGAAAAGGACAACCACTTTCTACATACTTCCAAAACGGCCTAACGCAACTCGCCTTTGGCCTCACTTAAACTTAAGCTACAAACAAATTAGGTCCCAAATGAGTCGCGCCCTGAATTTTTTACCTTCGGAATTCAAAAAAAGATTTATCCGATCAAAACAATCTGTACTCTGTTAAGCGTACAATTGAGTCGGTTTTTGTGTATTTTGTGATAAATTCTAGATTTTTAGTATTATATTCATGTGTTTGTTCCATCACGTCTGTGCCGAGATGAAAATGCTATGAAAATTGCGTCTCTTTCAGGCTTTGGTGGTTGGAAAGGGAGGGAAAGGTATTACATTAAGTCACTGCGGAGTGTACGTATTGCTACCATTTACTTTGTTTGCTGTGGAGGGTCTTAGCACTGGAATTTTCGTATAAATCTAACTGAATTTTTGTTCACCTTCAGAAGTCCAGACGATCGTTATTTCAATTGTAACGACTTTCAAAGTAAGTTCAATATATCACACTTGATTGCTATTTTCACAATAAAATCTGATATCTTGATGTGGGATCTGACTTAATTAAATATTTTTGATTGGTTTTTAAAATAGATTGTACGTGCACATTTGTAAAATGTTATTCCAGACATATAATAATATCATAAAAATCGAGTTGTTAAATATTATTAAGACAAGTCAAGTAAAGTCAAAAAAAAAGTACTTTAAATATTTTTAAGACGTTTAAAGCTTAAGATTAAAGAAAAGCAACGGGCACAAAAAAAAATTTTGGAATTTATGTCGGTCTGTCTGTATGTTTGTGAGAATGTGTAATATGTTTGAGCGGCTGAACAGATTTCGATGAAATTTGGCTCGGAGTAACTCAGGTGACACCGCGAGGCGTAGTCAGCAATATAAATAAAGTAAGTGTGGCTCGTCCATCGTCGTCGCCGCTCGTCGAACGTCTGTTTTGACGTCTCCTGGTTCAATCCCGGCCCTACTCCAATGACTTGTTTTCAAGTTATGTGTGGATTTGCACTCGCTTTACGGTGAAAGAAAACATTGTGAGGAAACCGACATGTTTGAGGATCACAATATCCGAAATCGTTTGTCATCCGCCAACTCACTCCTCAATAGTGATGAATTATGAGCATAATATTATCTCAAAGACACAGACAAGAGTCCCAGGATTGGGAACGTAGATTGAGCTGCTAATTCTAAACAATATGAAAAGGATTTGTACTAAGCATAATATCATATGTCAAAAATAGAACAAATAGGATTTAATAAAAGTTTAATTTAGTTGCAAAGATAGAAAATTATTTATTGTATACAAGATTAAGTAGGTAGAGGATACAACACAAAATGTCATAAAATGGCATTTTTTAACTGAGCGTGGCACAATAGACGGCTTCGGGGTTCCGTACGAAGATAAAACATGAAAAAAAAAAGATTTTTAGCTATAAACTTTCGTGCTATCAATAAGCAACCAGTTCACACGAAACGCTTTAATATTAAGGTCAGATTTAAAGAATAACAAAAACTTAACCATTCGCTAACCCGTCTGGATCCTTCAAATCACGCACTAAAATCAAACAATAAAAAACCCAAAATTCCAGAAACGATATCGGTAGGTAGACGCATTGAAATATTATAAAATACTTCTGAACCTATAATTTGATTAAATTCGAGTAAGAAAAAGAAAAGGAGCCATTCGAGCAGTCATTAGGAAGGGACGGTAATGATCAGACAAAGTTTTGTTTGTTATGTTAGTGTTCAGAATGTTTAAGTTTATAAAAGCAATCCGTTCCCCATGGCACTACCAGATTGTTTAGGTGTGTCAAAGTAAAATATCTATCTGATCAATGGAACTACCAAAATTGTAATGTAACATTCTATTTGCTGATATTGGTCAAACGTTTGTTCAGGTCCTATATATTATTACCTTTAGAAACCAATATTATTGAAGCCAAGAAATAAAATTGTCAATGCTTTTCTCTCTAAAAAGACTTTTTATTAATAGTGGTACTAATCAAATGAGTTGACAATCAATGTTTAGCATTCCAAAAAAAAAAAAAAAACTTTAAAGTTACAATTTGTATAGCATTCATTAATTAAACGAGAAAGTTCTAACAATCAACACTAGATGTCTGATTCCTATGCAAGCTAATATAAAAAATATTGACTTGACACTTATATGTAGCTCCTTAAATCTCTAAAACAGATAATTATAATCTTACTAATGATATAAAAGCGAAAGTTTGTGTGTGAGTGTGTATATTGGTTACTTCTTCACGCTCAAATGGCTTAACCGATTTTGATGAAATTTGGTATGGAAATAGGATAAACACAAAGGCTTATTTTTATCTCGAACTAACGCGGGTAAGATTGCGGGACACAGCTAGTTAATATTGAATTAAAATATATATTTTTTTAATTTTATTATATGGTAGTGCATTGAGTACAATACCCCATGACACTACCATAAAAAACTCCCGATTAAATGGCTGTAGTAAATCGTCATCGGCAGACTCCGAAATTCTCCGATCTCTTGCTTTATTTATATCAACTTAAATGTAGGCCTCGTAACTTTCGCAGAGTCAATGTCAGACTGATCTTGAGGGTTATTGTGAATGCACTGCGGATCGATACCTAAGCGGGTTAGGGAATTTTGAGAGACTTGTTTTAGCAATTGCTTTTTTTGTACTCCTTATATTATCTAGGCATTTGACCATCAGAGCGCGTATACAAATGAGTTAGCGCCGCACTGGCCTAAGGTGGAGGATGCCTAGTCTAGAGTAACTGGCTCTCAAATATTATATTTTTAATATTTATTGTAAATACATTTATTTTATAGGAACTAGAATACTATTAGAAGTAACTAGAATACTGCTAGTAGAATTATAACTAGAATACCTACTACATACTATAGTAGAAAAAATACTCTTTGTATACTATTGCTAGTTATATTAGTATGTTAATATTATATTAGCCGGTAGCGAAAGAGTACATTTTTCGTTACACTGGAGTGCCTCGGAACTCAGGTAATTTACATAGTATAATAGTTATCAAAATTTATACAGTTTTTTTGTATTATATGCAAGACCTCTTTGGAATTTCTCTGTGGCTCACTCAACTCATATAAAAACAAATATTTATATATAAATCAAAAAATTATAAGGAAAAAATAATAGAAAACCAAAACAATACAAACATAAAATATAGTTATGTAATAATATGTACATATATACGCAGGACATAAGACATATGTTAATAGAATAAATTTAGATCGTTAAGAATCGCTGAAACAAAAGAAGAAGAAGAAGAATTTAACCAAAGTTTACACGGTGGGTAACTCTAGCTTAAAGATTTTTCGTGTTTAACTAATTCTAATATTATTATTTTTTGTTTTAATCCTTATCTTAAGCAAAGAGGAGCCACTCTTCTTAAAAAGAAATTACATTTTAACAGTATTAGTTCTATAAGTACAGCTTTCGTGCTTTCGTGAAAGGGGTACCTCCCCCCATTGGCAACTAGCCAACCGAAATAAGCTCATACACTTTATATGCTAACTTTACATTTCTATGTAATTTTTAACTTGGTAAGTTAAGTGCTTACGTATTACTATCATAAGTAGATTAATTACTTTATGAGTCAAGTTGTACACATTTATTCGTTTTTGACAGTTATTTGATTAAATAAATACAAATTCGACAGATATGTTACAGAAATAATTTATATTTTAAAAGAGGTTTTTTATGGTATAACAGAAACCTATTTGATAGTACTAATATGTACGAGTATATGAACTATGTTTTCTATTATAACATTAAGAAGAATAAGGTACATTATAATGTACCTTTTTCTATATTACTTTTGACTGCAAAAAATAAAGTTTTATGTTCAACTGTATTTTTTTTATGTATGTTCACCGATTTCTCAAAATGTCTTTGTTTTTATTTTTCTTTCCACACTTTTTTATTTTTTCTACCACCATATTTTCATGTTTTTTTTTTTACATTAGTTATATTAAGATAATTTAGGATACATAGGAATCAAATCCTTATATTGACAGTTTTAGCGTAATCAGTTTGAATCAGTTCAAGTAGTTAAATAACGTTTCTACTATTTTATACCAATTTCTCTATAAAACAGAAATAAAAAAAATACAATCAATTCAATGGGAATCTACGAACTAACTGCAATGATTATAAATAAAATTTAAAAAAAAATACATTTGGTATTTATAAATTAAGTTTCAAGATTAGTTTTTTCCGTTACCCGAAACCTAGTCTTAAAGATAAATAATTTATTGGCCTTACAACTTCTCGTCGCATTTGGCAAGTCATTCATTACATTCAGATTTATATTGGATACCTAGATCTAGATTGGATACCTAGTCTTTGTGTATGTACGTAAGTACTGTATTTTAGATAGTAAGTTTCAGTGATACAAGAAGAAGATATCTCGTGTACAGCCATGATAAAGACAATTCTACCACTCTGGCATCCGGCCAAAGAATAAGCTTTCAGAGAGTCTTCTAAGCTAGAATACATGATGTTGAAGGGGCCTGTCTTCTAATTTCACTGTAAATACGAAGTGTAAATACAAAATAACACAAAAAATATAAATGTTAAGACACATATCACACAAGGCTAGTAAGCCACATACTAAACTATGTCTAGTCTGTATTATGGTTGCTAACACAACTGATATACTACATATACATACATAATACTTTATATAGATACATATTTAACACCCAGACCTACCGCCAAAAAAAATAGTTTAGCACAAAGATGTGAGCCGTACCGGGAATCGAACCCGGGACCTTCTGATTAGGTAGTCTGGCATGGTAACCGTTACGGCAACGAGGTCGTTTGAGCGTGAAGAAGTAATAAACATGTGTATGTTTATTACTGAAACTCAAACTTTCGCATTTATAGTATTAGTAGAATTATGTTAATATATCTTAGAAGTTTTTAGGTAGTAGTAACTCTTTCTAATATAACGTATCTAGCTAATGTACATACATATGTACGGAGAGCAAAGAGATATTATTGGCAAGAGGCCAGGCGAGCTCCGGCCGACTATTCTACCTATACAGTGCTACTTGACATAAGATACTTGTTTACCAAATAACAAATTACTCCTTGTCGGAATCCCTATTCCCACTCAACTACAACCTTACTGTCTTCAAGGCGAGAGTGAACCGGTTTCTTCTAGGCAAGCACGCTTCATCTTAGACTGCAATATCGCTTAACATCAGGTGAGTTGTGGTCAAGCGCAAGGCTATTATTTAGTGGACTTGTTAACTACATTACATATATTTAGTGAACTTGTTTACTAAACGACTATCGTTCAGCGGCGCTATTTGAGTGAAATGCCTGACATTCTGCAGCGGAGTTTTCACGAAATGAATTCAAAAAAGACTAACAGCCGGTACCTTTTAACGTGGTACCTTGTAACCCACGGTAGCGTCTAGATGAAATTGCCAATTTAAGACAGTTTTGTGCATGGTGGTCAACCATCCAAAGAATGTCTGCATCAACCTTTGTTAACCTCCACGATCTTGTCAAATCATCTTAGTTTGCCGACCTTCTGCAGATATCATGAACACTAAAGATAAAGATAAGTTAAAGTGGTTCGCGTACTTATGGCATGTTTTTATATTATACTATATATTTATATATAAGGTAACCCTGTATATTTCTACGCTGAATATTAATCATAAACAAACAACTTAAAATAAACTGTTTCGTGTACCTTTGCAAGGACAACTAGCATAATTAGTTTATTGTATTTTTTTTAAACAATTAGTCAATCGGTTAACTAACCAAGGATTCAATATTGACCAATCAGAGGACTTGTAGAATAACAATACGAAACACATTTCACACACGGCTGGTTAGCCCCATACTGAACCATACAGTTTGTACTATATGGTTGCTAACACAACTGATATACTACATACGTACTCGTACATATGTATACATACATGAATACGAGTACTTTGTACTCGTACTTTATACATATAAAATATACGTATAATATACCCATACCGACAGCCAACAAATTTAATTCTTCCCAGAAATGTTGGCCGTACTGGGAATCAAACCTGGGACCCTCTGTCTGGGCTTGTAATGCTTTATTGCCTTGGTGTATATTGCCTCACTCATGGCTAGTTTTATGCAGGCCATCCACTTCTCCTCGGTTCGAATCCTGACCTGCACCTATGACTTGTTAAAATGAACTCGCATTTTATACCCATAACGGGCGATACCGGGGGTCGGATGACACGTTAAATACAGGTCCCGTTTGTTAGTCAATGCAGCTTTCGGGTGACTTGAAAACTTTTGAAACCAGAGCTTAACCACTCAGCTTATACGAAAAAGAAGAAGAAGAAGAGTAAATTTTGAAACTTTTTATAGGATAGCGGGACTATAGACTAGAATGCGAAACGAGCCCTACACTCATGCGTGATGGAGCTTAGCTAGTTTGCGTGTTTGTTACAAATTTAGCTCCCGAAGAAGCCAAAGGCAAGCATATTGATCAATTTTCATATTATAATATGAAATTTTTAACTAAATCACGCAAATACTTATAAAATTCAAATGATTCAAAAAAGTGTGAGAAACAATGTTTGTTATTTCATGAATTTTGTTTAATGTTTTACCCAACTACATGCAGGTAAATTATATTTTAATACCTATTAGAATTGACATTACATTTAATTATCCGTGAAATTAGATGTATTCTTTATTCATTTTTACCTTTTTTATTTGTTTAATAATACTGCCATATATTATAACAACGAATAAGAGAGCTGAAAAATAAAATTAGTGTTTATTTTTTTTACTCATTTTTGCTGGGCATTTAACGAGTAGGGCGCTTAACTTCACGATGCTTTGGCTTAAGATGGGTGCATGTATATTCTGGAATTTTTATTTTTATTACATTCTAGTCACTAGCAAGACACAATCTGGGTCGCTGTGTCAGACGAGTAAGTAAATTATTTGCGGTTTTAACAAATTAGACCATTCTTTATGTTTTCTGAAATTCATAAATTATTGATAAAAAATTTAAAAAATCTTAAAGGGTTAATCATGGATAAGTGTCCACACATAGAAAGATAGATAGATTTAGTGAAACAAGAATAACAACATAGTAAGTAGCGATTACTTACTGTTAGCGCGTAAACAAGTAAAAAAATAACATATATTACATATTATGGGTATATTAAGTGTACCAACATTCGTGCCTTATAATCCTTACATATTACCTTAACCAATGTTAAAAAAAATAAAGATAGATATATGAATGTAACGGTGTTGGTTAATCTTTCACGGTTTAACGACCGAACCGTTTGGGATGAGATTTGGTATCTAGATAGCTTAGACTCTGGATTAACACATAACGTTACATTACAGTTCACAGCTTGTTAAAATATAATCGCATGTTTATAGATACATATCTCAAACAAAACAACCTATTTTCTGAACGTATCTTCACCTACCAGACAATATTGAATTGAAACATTTTCTATCTAGACAGGCAATGCACGGATGATTCCCCTTCAATTTATCTTATTGGTTTTTTTAGAAGACGCCAATTAAGTGATACGTTACGAGGAATACAGTCATAACGTAAATAATATGAGGGGCTGGAAAAATATAATATAAAGTTCTTGAAATAAGCTCTGTGGCTCTGGTCTTTTTGTTAAAAAATATTTAACACACTAACTTCCAGCATCGCGTACATTGTGAATATTTAAAATTACAGTAGAAACGCCACAACTTTGCTTACCATCAGGTGAGTTGGTGGTCAAGCGTTATTTTTTTATTATACTTATAAGAAATTATATATTGTATATTGTATTGTATTGTATATAATATATTGATTTATTTAATTCTAAAGAAAAACTTCGTTTACATGAGAGCTACGTTACGTTGATAAGTTGTTTTTTTTTTATTCTTGTCGCTGTTTCGTAAGCGACTTTGACTTTGTTTTTATAAAAAAAACCCATGATTTTTGTATGATTTTTGTATGTAATTAAGAACTTTATGTATGTGCAAAGTAAACTATTTCTTTCTTTCTTTCATTCTATCTTTTTAAAGTTTAACAAAATATGAACTTGTTTATATTTTACTAATTTGCGTTCTACCACAACTTGCTATGGTGTCAAGCTACGCGATATTCTACAACGTCACACTTTTACCTAGGAGAAGCCTATATCTAGATTTGAATGCCCTAGAGGTACTTCTCAGGAAGAGCGTTCCTAAGTGATAGTGGTGGCGATTCAGCGGCACACACGACTAAACCAAATTTAAAGCCCCGTCTCTTTTCATCTCAGGTGGCCAGAAAGAGACAGCACGTTCCGAACCACAGACAAAACAACTAAAATCACGTCAAATATGGAATGTGCAGGCAGTATAAGAGGTGATACAAGTGAGTGCCGTCTAAAGTCGCCTATATTTTCTACATTTGACGTGATTTTAGTTGTTTTGACTATGGTGCAGAAAGTGCCGTCTCTTTCTGGCCACCTAAGATGAAAAGAGACGGGGCTTCTTTAAATTTAGTTTAGTCGTGTGTGCCGTTGAATCGCCACCATTGCAGTAATGTAGTAGTAATACAATATTCACTATCACATTATTAGTATTAACTCGTATTAATCTAATGTAGTGGCGGAGATAAAGCCCCCTATTGTTAGCTATGACGTCACTTCTACACGTGCAAGTCTCCGAATCAATTCACTAACTATCGTATTTAGCCGATAAACGTTCCCCCGATCATTCGATACACCATCGATACTCGCTTTTATAACTCGATATAAACACCGAATACATCGATTGAAACCGTTCCGGTACTTTACGACTTTATTTCTGGCGAGAATGTTTTCTTTGACTGCGTCAGCTACCCGTGGCTTGCGACGTGTATCGGATAAATATTAATAAAGCGGGTCGGCCTCGTTTCTGGGAAGTTGGGAGGATCTTATTATAACCGCAATAGCACCTATAATTAGCAGCATTCGAATTACGCGCGTCGTGTTGCCAGATCGATGCTACGTGCCACTACTCTGTTTCTGTTTCGATTGACGATTCATCGATTCGCTTCGGAATCCCTATCATTATCTTGAACTCGATCATTTTGTAAACTACACGAGTTTCAAATCTTTTGTTTGCGTGATGCAGTTTTGCATGATCTTCGCTTTTATTATTCGCTATTGGTTGCTTTTGATTGCAACATTTATCTGCTTGTTGTTCGGATACAAATCCCAAATATTCTCAATTTGAATACCTCGTTGGCCAGCTAAAGGGTTCCGGGTTCAATTCCCGGCATGGCCAACATCTTTGTCATAAACTAAATTTGTTGGCTGTAGGTCTGGGTATTAAATATGTAGCGATATAAAGTATTTATGTATGCATACATAAGTAGTTATACATACATATGTAGTTTATCTGTGCTGTTAGCAACGATAATACAAACTAAAAATGGTTAGTATGTATGGGGCTAACCAGCCGTGAGTGAAATGTATCGTAATATTTACCTATTTAATCAAAATGCTACACGATGAGATTAAAACTGTAATTTATGAAGTTTTCACGAACATTTCAAGACTGATAAAGACAAGGTGACCATAATACTTGCAGATAAGAGATCGTCTGGACAATAGGTCTCGTTAAACTAATAAACTTTCCAGTTTATCCTCAACTAATTCGATGCGTGGAGTAAGTAAAAACAAAAGAATGAGTCAGTAGAGCGAAGGCAACGACCCGACTGTCTCGGGGTGATCTTTCGAAATTCCCGAATAATTGTCGACGAGTGGTGACCGAAATAAACGGAGACGAGCACTACCCACGCTTTATGAGGATTAGTTTTACTTTATTGATTAATTGACTTATTTGTTCCAAGACAAAAACTATTATTTATGCCACCTGCATACGAGAACTAACGTCGGCTACTCGACCTTATGTATAATTCCAAGAATTTCGGCTAAAAATCAGTCAGTCGTTCGAGCGATTAGTTAACCGCCCGATGATACCTACAGACAAAATGTTTTGATAATTCAGGTCGTTGATACCGCATTATTGTTATTTGAATCGGTCGAGCGCGCTTAGGTATACATCGAGGCGTTTTAGTAATAAATATGAAAGTGTAATGTGGACGGGCATGAAACCGCTTTGAATGCTGAACCCGTACTGGACTACAAACACAGAGCTACTCGGGAGTGTGTGAGTGTGGGGGAAGGGGGGAGGGCGGCGTGGAAACACACACTCAACCCACCGTGGGAAAGCCTGCTCCTACTGTGTGAACAAACCAACATCAAGCCTTCATTTGTTATTTTGATGCGAATTCTTTCGCACTTTTGTCTGACCGATACCCGTCCTTTGTTTCCTCTATCGCCTCGATAAACAAGAAACAACAATATTTTGTTTATTAAACTCTACACATAATTGATGTTCGTTCAACAACCAAGTGAACAATCATATCAATCTGTCTGATCTCCAAATGACATTAGAGCTCCCAGAGTTATTGAAACAAAACCAAACCAACGGCACGGTGTTGACCGCTGCTCTCGAGATGGAGGTGGATTCATTTGGATAATGATATTCTGCGAATTACTCCGTGTTTATAACCATAATGCCTCGGTCGGTAGTGTGTCCGAATCGAGGTTGCACACAGGCGCAAAACAACGTTATACCTTCACGTGGCAACAACGTACTGTAACCGGACCAAGCGCATTTGACCTTTGGGATACCATCTGTTTCCACCGTTTTAGTGTCGGGTGGGTGATCTCGCACGGGGGGCGGGGGGCCAGCCTAAGCTGGTCAAGCGTCGCTCGGCAGACGTCACCCGCACACACCGCCAGCCACGCACACAGACGCGCGTGACCGTGGCATTCCATCGGCATCCACACACACATGCGCGCATCGCACCTTATTAAAACGAGACGCGAATCGACGACTTATCGGGCAATTAGTCGTGGCTTTCGTCAGATATTCCTGCGATGGGAAATCGTAGACCACGTACATTGATTTCATTTAGCACTAACAAGAAAAAATCCACAGCGCATTTACTAAAACAACAAACAATTGTTAACAAAAGTTCACGAAAAACATCTCACTTCTGAAACGGTTTTCAAAACACGTCTTTTCGAAATTAGAAAATCTCAACCATGTTGTTAGTAGTAACAGAATTAAAGATTGATAAACAAAAAAATGTTACGGTCAAAGGTAACAGAGATATAGTCAATGAAAAACCAAAAGCGGCAATGTAAGCCACGCTAAAGTTTGACGTCTGCATCGAGAAAGCAGTCGTGTTGCGTGGTACGGGGAGATTCGAGGTGGCACAGTGTGCTATTAGTACTTACTTGTTTATATTCTGTACCGGCACGCGCGAACTGCGCAAGTGTATGACACTGCTAAATAATCTGTGGCCCTGATAACAGCTCAAGTCGCGAATTATTCACGAGCTGTCAACTTATGAATTATTATTCTGTTAACAACACTGCGTTTATGTTAACCGTATTATCGTACGTTAATTGGACTGAGCTAAGCCTTACGAGAATTAATTTAGAGTGATTTGTTTAGGTATTCATGTGAGAGATTATGGAATAATTTAAATAATATAATAAGAGCATAATTTAGATATTATTAATATTTATGCACTAATAGCCAATTAAAAGTAATAAATGATAGGTGTTTTGTTTCGTACATTCAATTATTGTAGAACGTTATATTTTTTTATTTCAAATCAGTCACGTCATTATTTTAATCAACCAAGACTTTTATGATGTTGCTAATTTATACAACTCAATATGTTATATATTATTTGTATTTTATTTATTTGATGCCTTAGTGATATGATATTTTTATATTACTAGCGCAAGTAATAAATTTTAATCTATTAAAAAAAAATTACATTATTAATGTAAAAGAACATGTAATCTAGAATTAATTAATTTAATATTATATCTAATCTAAAAACCAGTGAGTGTCAGTGGGAAGAGTATTGAAATTGACGAATAGGTACATGATTTCAAAATAGCTCCGGAATATTCTTTAGAATGCCTTACAAAAAGAAAAACAGCAAACATTTAGCGCCTCAAAAAAAAAGTTTTACATATATCTCACATAAATGTCTAATAAAACCTACTCATAGCGTCTAATGTTAATAAACGGTTAGATACTAATAGAATCATCGGATTATGTATAGATTTTAGATCCCACTCACAGAACTACAAGATAAAGACATTACTATAAATTACAAAAACCTGCAACTAACCTACTACGATGACAATCTAAGTTGATCTATGGCGTTTTAATAACACACTATGCATAATGCAACAAGTTTGCAGTGGTTCTCGCGTCCATACAAAAATAAAATAAATAAATAAAGAAATCATCATTTAATTTATGAAAAGTTCATAGTATCTGATCGCTTACATTAACTTCTTCTTTTGCTTCTTCGTATGAGCTAAGTGGCTCAGTTCTGGTGTCGAGAGTTTTCAAGCCGCCAATTTTTAAAGTCTCTGACTTAGCTTATCGACTGTTTGTACTAAGACTAAACAGCGGAACACCGGATTTTGTATGAATTTTGTTTTTATTGATCTCAAATTTTTGTTAAGTCTATTAAGTATTATTATTTTTTTTTGTTTATCCTGCAGTTTTTTCCTAATACTCATCCCAAATTAGTGTGCTAAGCACTTAGTTGTAAGATTGTAAAGTAAGAAGAATCTTGGTATTTTCTAATAATAGGTATAATGCTTAATAAGACTTTGTACTGCACAAACAAAATATTTTTTCAAGGCGTTTAAAATATTGCTACAAAACAACTAAGATCAAGGAAGGTATAAATATAAACAATTAAAAAGTGTGTTAACAAGCAATCAATATTTTATTCATATTGTTGCAAATCACTTAGTTATTTATTGCTACGTTAACTGGAATTGATCTTAATACACCTCTTTCCGATTTAAATGCCAATAAAATTATCATAAACAAATAAATATTGTGACAAAGCATAAATAAAACAGACACCTTACGTTTAACAAATTATCTTGAAATACAAGGATATAATAATATTTAGTGTCTCATATTTTATCTTTATGTTCTGGTGAAAGTATTTACATCAAAAACTTAAATTTGTGCAAGTTTAAGCGACTCGATACTACTAGCGCCATCTCTTGAGCTTGTTTGGAAGTTAGACATGTTTACATACAAATTCATTGATATGCAGTTTGTAGTTTTTCAGGGTCAAAGATGTTATGTTAATAACTTATCAGTCATATAGTATTCAAATGTATATTAATATCTATGTAGAAACAAAATAACAACAAATAGTTTAAACAATTACTAATAAAAATAATGATTGTTTTGTAAATTACTTTAATTCCGCATGAGAGAGAAACATTTTATGATAGCGGAACTCACGGTTTTATATAAGTACAAAACAGTGCATTTACTATCTTCTCTAAAGGCAGTGAAATGCTACTTACAAACAGTAACACAACTTCCTAGTAAGTCAAGTTCATAGAGAATATACTCGTAATATTAAAATTCATGACTGTATTTCTCTTTTTGTTTCATGATACCTCAAAAATTTGAAAACATATATTTTAGTGACACCTAATCTTTCCTTAATTTTTATTTCGGCTAAACAAACTTAGCATGAGTTTGTTTGAGAGTTTAGTTCACAAACTTTTCAGTGTCAAGTTGAAAATTAGTTAGGCAAATACTAATACAAAAGACAAAACAATTTATTTGAAAACATAATAAAACAATGAAACGCTACTAATTATAATTTTAAAAACAATTTAGGTAGTTATATTACTATTGTTAGTTGTGTAAATGTTGTGCGTAGCTAATTTAGTCATCTTCTATTTGTATGAGGTAAGTGGCCAAGCTCTGGTGTCGAGAGATTTCGAGCCGCCAGTAGGTAACTAAATAACATCCGAACCAAGGTAGTGCACAGATGAAAATAGCACTTACTACTGCAGTAGGATACCTTGTGTTGACATGTATGCTTAAGTAAGTTGTGTATTACGAGTACCTTTATATTTATGAGTAGATAAATTAGTATGGGAAGAACATGTGAATAGAAGACAAATTAAATATTTAGTACAAAGTACAAGTTATTATTCTGTGGTATAATGACGAATCGAAAGTACTTTCGATTCGTCGTTCGAAGAGTCAACATCTCCTGATGATGCCTTGTGGAAAGGCAAAACACGTGTTGAGTAAGAGTTTCCGAATTTTGATATTATTATTATTAAAAGCCTGATCGATCCCACTGCTGGGCAAAGGCCTCCCTTTCCTATTTCCATTTGTCCCTATCTAGCGCTTTTGTGGACCAATCCTCCTGGTGTATGTCAAGCTCGTGAATTTTGATAGGCAACGTTAATATTATAATTATATGTTTCAGGTTGTTCCGGTGTGTGAGGAGACTAGCCACGCGGAGTGAAACTTCGTTGTGCTAGGAGGGTAGATTAGGGATTAGTTTACTGGTGTGAGTTGTAGTGGAGGTGTGGTGGTCGGTCGGAGGAACACACCAACATTTTTTTAAATATTTTAATTTTTCCTTTGCTTATCTTAATTTGGGTTTCAGATCACAGCGGATGTACACAAAATATTTAATTTGTCTTCTATTTATTATTGATTTCCGCAAAGTAACGCCTGAGTTAATAGGTTAGGAACGTGTGAATTGTGATGAAAGCCTGCATTATTTTATGATAATAAATAAATATAAATAAAATAAATATTAGGACACATTCACGCACGGCTGGTTAGCCCCATACTGAACCATTTCTAGCTCGTATTATGATTGCTAACACAGCTGATATACTACATATACATACATACATATTATATATAACACCCAGACCCACAGCAAACAAATTTGGTTAAGCACAAAGATGTTGACCGGGCCGGGAATCGAACCCGGAACCTTCTGATTAGCAGTCCGGCATGGTAACCTTTACGCCAACGAGGTCGTCAGCTATAAACTTGACCTATTAGTTATTTAGTTCCATTCGCGCCCACTATATGTAAAGCAGATGTCGCTACTAGCAAATCCATTGTCCTTACTGCCGTAACGGATTCCCTACAAACTAGCCGGGAATAACGTTTTGAATCTAGAATCTTCGCCGGCCACGATACAACATTGGTCGTAAACTGTAGAGTAGGGACACCAACACAAATGACTTGGACCGAACTTGGAGCCTCGCAGTGCGCCCGTTAAGTTACTTTGTACTCTGCACTCATTAATGCTGTTCCAAGTTTGAATTTTAACAAAACTACGCGATTATAATCGTTGATTACGCATAAGTAAGTACATGTGTTTTGAATAAATTAATTATTTTATTTTAAAAAAGTTCCTGGCTGCGGGAAATTCATTAAAATACAGTAAAATGTAGTAGCATCAAAACAAGTCAGTGGGTTTAGGGCGGCTTGAAAACTCTCGCCGGCTTGGCCACTTAGCTTATAAGAAGAAGAAGCGTCAGATGAGTACAAATTATAAACGGAAAAAATATCAAAAAAACAGCTTAAAGAACGTCTGAAGAACAATTCTAAGAATATGCATACTAATTTTGGTACCAATCAGACCTATGAATTAGGAATAAAACTCGCTTAAAAAAAACTAAAACATTTTTTTATTAATCGAGTTTTTTTTCATATTGAAAAGTTTAGGTACCAAAATAAGTAAAATATTTTTAGACTTGTTCTTAAGACGGTCTTTAAGCCAAATTTGTTAATTAATAGTACAAAAGAGTCAGAATATCCATATATAATGAAACCTTTCTTAGATCTATGAAGGTCCAGGCTGGTCACCCGGCCGATGGCCGCTACACCGTACCTACTATATCTTTGAATATAGTACATACAGGGCTACTTGTAAAGGAAGTATGCCTTTATAATTTGGCCTTGAAAATACGGATCAATCCATCGTTGTTGACGTATTCTCATTATTGAGGTTCGTGACTCCAGAATGATGTCGGTTACCTCATCTTCTTCTTCACCTTATCCCATTTAGGTGGGGTCGGCACAGCAAATCTTCTTCCACTCTCCTCTGTCATCTCCACACTCAATCCTTTCTCTCTCATCTCTTCATTCACACACTCCATCCATGTCTTTTTTAGGCGGCCTCTTGCTCTTCTTCCTTGCACTATCATTTCCATACATCTTCTAGTGACATGCTTCTCCTCTCTACGCATCACATGTCCATACCACGCTAACCTTCTACTCCTTATTTTCTCCCTCACTGGGGCTACTTCCACACTTCCTCTGATGTACTCATTCCGGTCGATGTCGGTTACCTCATATCAAATCAAAATTCATGAATATCGCGTAGTAGTAAACATGTTTTTATATTATTTCTCTATTTCATGGCAACTAAGATTATTTATAGTAAACCAGAAGAACCTTTATCAAAATCAGTCTAACAACGTGAGTAAGAAAAGGCACAATATATGAGTTCTATTATAAGTAGCCCAATATACGGGCATTTTCTCGTGAGGAGATAGATATAGCCACCATGCTGGTCAAGTGCGGGTTTGCGGATGATACACAACTTCGGATATTGTGGTCCTTAAACGTGTCAGTTTCCTCAAGACATTTTTCTTCACCGTAAAGCGAATGCAAATTCACAGAGTGCTTAAAAGTCATTGGTGGGTCGTGAGGCCGGGATCAAATCAGAGGCCCATTGAGCCACAGTCGCATTTTTCACTAACTCGAGTCAATAAAAAACATTTGACAGTTAATGTACTCACTTGCATTAACAAACGAGTGTGAACAAAAGCAAGCTAACTTTCAATTGTTTTCTTTAATAAAAGCGAATTATACATTAATTAAGTAATTAGAAAAAATGGTTACGTATTAATTATAATAATATTATGGTGTATGTACATTTATAAACGTTTTTAGGATATAAATATAATCTTATCTTTCTATCTTAACTACATATTACTTTATTAAAATGTTAAATGAGCTGTTGTAATAAAAAAAGATATCCGCTTCACGCAAACAGTTTAATAAATATTGTTTTTTTGTTGTTACATGGAGCTGGTTATATTCGTTTTACGGATTTATTCACATGGATAGATATAGTTTTAGTTATGCAAATGTCTTTTTAGGGTTCCGTACCTAACAGTTAAAAACGGGGTCCCGTTTTATTACTAAGACTCCGCTGTCTGTCTGTCTGTCTGTCTCCAGGCTGTATCTCAGAAACTGTAATAGCTAGAAAGCTGAAACCTTCACAAGATATGTATTTCCCGTACCGCTATAATAACAAATAGTTAAAATAAAAAATAATAATATTAAGGGGGTCCCATACAACAAACGTTTTTTTTTCGTATTATTTTGCTATATATCAATAACGGTAGCTGCTAGACACATAAACATTTCACAAAATATATAAATGTATATTATTTATCAAATGAAATTATAAAATTTAAATAAAATTAATATTTAAGGGGGGCTCCCATACAAAAATAATACGGAACCCTTCATGCACGAGCCCACCTGGCCAATTATTTATATATTTATTTGAAGTCATAAATACTTTAGATGGCAGAAGACGACGAGTTTGCCCCCCAACTCGATGGCGCTAGGAGTTGATGGTCTTCCGCACCAACCGGAAGAAGCTGGCCAATAGCCTGGAAGGGCAAAAAATGCTTTTGAAATTCCTTGCTGAATTCCCTATTCTTAGGTCTTCAAGGTGAGAGTGAACCAGTTCCTTCTAGTTAAGCGCGCTCCACCGTAGACATCAATTAATCATTTACCATCAGATGATGTGGTCAAGAGCTGACAATTCAGAGTAAAAAAACTGGTAGTAATAATGAGAACTTTGTAACTGGTAGTCCTATATAACAAGTACGTTAAGGGATACTTTGGTCTATACGTAATGCGAAGTAGAACCCGAGGGCCGGTTTCGCGGTAGTCTAAGGATAATCTCTGATAAATAGGTTTAGAGGAAAGAAAGTGTATCTATCTGTGCGGGACTTAGTGCGCGATGTTAGGTTTGTGATTAGAAGAGGTTTATATTGATTTATTTGTATGTGTGTGCTTATAAAAAAAATGCCAATATAGGTAATTTATTTGGTGGTTTCGCTGGAATTATACGTAGTTTTTCGCAACACATAATTGAGGTACAGTTTGGTGAAATATTCATTTAACTGATAATTAAAATAAATGTCATAGACAAACTCAATAACGAAACATAAAAAAACTATCTCACGAATTTATAGATTACAGTATATACGACGACTAATTAGAAAAAACATACAGTTAACAGCTAGGAATAGACCAGTGGGTTGCGAAATCACACAAGTCAGCTTCTTGTGGAGTATTGAGCTAGTACTTTCTTGCTTACTCAAGCTAGTCTAGACTGAAAAACTCATAAAGATTTATCTTTATAAAGAGATAAATAGAACTTTCTTTACTGGTTACAATATTTTAAATAAGGATACAAACAACAAAAAAAAACAATAAAATAAATTTACTTAAAATCAGTGTGCCACAATTGGCTACCTTATCGCTTAAAGCGATCTAAAGATGCCTCTGGAAAGTGACGTAGCATAATCATAAGCAGCCCACTATACGTTCCCACTGCTGGGACACGGGGCCTTCTGTCACGAGGAGAGAGATATAGGTCATAATCCACCACGCTGGCCAAGTGCGGGTTGGCGGATGCCACACATCTTCGTATATTGTGGTCCGCGAACATGCCTGTTTCCTCACGATGTTTCCCTTCACCGTAAAGCGAGTGCAAATCCACACAACTTGAAAAACAAGTCATTGGTGTAGGGCCGGGATCGAACCAGGGCCCGTCTTGATGGAAAAACAGACGTTATTACCACCGAGCCACGACGAAAAGAGACGTATTTTTTTCAATTCATGTCCAAACAGAAATGATAATATTATCTCCTATTCTAAAATATCTCTCTCTCTTTCTCTCTTTCTGTCTCTCTTGCTCGTGTACTAAACAGTTGCTTCCCAGCTCATTATTACGAAAGTGTCATCATTGTGTCCAACTGACAAACAATAGAGCTAGCAGCGCCCAGTGCAGTCGTACGAGTATATATGACGCCCACAAAGTCCGAGATAAATTTCCTCTTGTTTCTACATCTCCTTTTTACATTGAAGCACTTTATACGTAGTAGGCTCTCGGTTGGGTTAGGTGTGGTACATGTGATAAGATCTAGCGATTTGAGTTACTTAACTTTCCACTCACCTAGAGTTGCTTACTTAGGATTTTTGACATCTATTATCGGAGATTCCACACACATACATACACACAGGAAAAAAGCTATTATGAAATGGCGGTGGGAAAACGATTCTTTTTAATCTGACGAGCCCTGGTTTGATTAATTATTGGTGGCGATAAACCATTGGTGATTCATTATAATGTTTGTTTAAAAAGCGAGTGTGGCTCGGTGCTAATAACGTCTGCTTTTCAATCACACGGCCCCCGGTTCAATCTAGGCCCTACACCAATGACTTGTTTTTCAAATTATGTATTGATTTGCACTCGCTTTACGATGAAGGAAAACATCGTGAGGAATCCGACATGTTTGAGGACCACAATATCCTAAGTCGTGTGTCATCCGCCAACCCGCACTTGGCCAGAGTGGTGGATTACGGCCTATATATCTCTCCTCGTAAGAGAAAGTCCCGAGTCCCAGCAGTACTACTAATACTACTCACCAAGTGCTGCTTACTTAGGATTTTTGACATCTACGGGGATTCCACACATAATATACACACAGGTAAAAAGCTATTGTGGCCCGGTTGGAAAGCAATTATTTTTTAAGCTGACGGCCCTTGGTTTGATTAGTTACTGGTGGCGATTCTGGCGTTTACATCACAAAACTTAATTTGACGACCAGAAGAGACGGAACGATCTGAGCCACATACAGAACAACTAAAATCAATCAAATACTTTTGGAGCTGATACAAATGGGTGCGTTCAAAAATCGCCTACATTTTCTGTATTGCACGTAATTTTAATTATTTTATCTTTGATTTAGATTGTCCCATCTTTTTTTAGTGACTAATGATGGAAAGAAATACGGCTACTAAGATTTAGTTCAGTCGTGTGTAGGCCATAATCGCCACCATTGTCGTCATGTCTTTTACCGCTTATCGCTTCCACCTTGTGCCAGGCCCTGTTCTAGACGTGCGTATGTCTATGCAGCGCAGTCAATGAACCGGCAGAGGTCAGGTGAAATTATCTCGTGCTAGCTTCGCGCCGCGGGTTCACCTGCTGTTTAGTATTGTTATAAAATATATGCCAAGGTTAAAGACGGCATTGCCAGGGTTGGAGAAGAAGAGGGCGTTTGAATAGAAAGTGATCAAGGATTTGATAACGATGTTTGTATTTTAAGAAAATCGAATTTTAGTTAATCGGTTTTTTGTGGAGGAAGTTAAGAGAAGCCTTTGCTAAAAAGTGGAACAGCGTAGATCAACATATATGTTTTGAAGTAAATAAATGGTATGTATATAGATAGAAAAAAAAATACTTTTTACTGGGAAATATAAAAAGGCAAATTATTATTATCCACGTGTTATAAAAAGAATCATACAATTATCCAAACATAAAAAACAGGTCAAAAATAAAGTTCAATTCAAAACAAATAACCATCAAATTAACAAAATCAAATCAAACAATTCTTCTTAATAGGTTAACATCATGCCATTCACATCATCAACTTTAAATCTGAAAGCGATCTATTCCAGGATATGGCGCGTATTTAATTTTTGCTTCAGATAACGTTATTTTTGCAATGATACGCAATGTTATCCCATCATCAGTTACTGGTTCAAAGACAAACACACTTACGAACCATCTTTCCTACTAGATGTTGTATTAGTGTAGGTAGGTAGAGGAGAGCGCCTTACGCGACATCTGACTCACAATGACCGGATACGCGGTTATCTCCAACTCTGATGCTCAGTTATTTTTAAGGTAGTGAAAGGTACGTCGTGAGATTTCGGGTGTTGACGGAAACTTAGTTGACATTGTCACTCTAGTTTAAATATTTGTTTATTTTCTTAAATGACATACTCGTAACATTGATCGTAACATAATAATATTTAAACAGAGACACTTGACATAAAGACCCTAGACATAGACTTGGTCATATAAATCTATTCAGTTTTTTCTTCTTCTTCTTCATATAATATCAGTTTAGTGACCAAGCTCTGGTGCGAGAGCTTTAATTCGACGGTAGGCGAGGGTGGTGATGAGGAATAAAATACTGAGTCTTGGTGTCGATTTCAAGTATCACTATATTATCTGTATAATATGTCTAACTAATTAAAACTAGGTATTTTTTTATACTCAGAACACCCTCCGTTGCAGTGCAGGCCTTCACTCAGTGCTCTCTTCTAAGCTGCTGAGCCGTCGCACCAAAATACGAATATACAAGACAGTAGTCAGGCCGATCTTACTGTATGGGTGCGAGGCCTGGACTTTGACGCAGAAAGAAGAGACCAAACTCCTTGTCACGGAGAGAAAAGTGCTGCGGAAAATGTTTGGTCCGGAGAGACGATGGTAGCTGGCGCGTCCGTAAAAACAGGGAGCTACAAGAGTTGTTTGGCGAACCAAACATCGTGGGAGAGTTTAAGGCTCAAAGACTCCGATGGCTTGGACACCTGGAAAGGATGGGGGAGGATCGGGCCGCTAAGAGAGCCTACCTAGGGAAGCCGGAGGGACGCTGTCCAGTTGGCCGCCCTCGGTACCGCTGGAGTGTCGCCGTCGAAAGGGACCTTGGCGAGCTTCAAGTGGCTGACTGGAGAGGAATGGCGCAACACCGTGACGAGTGGCGCCGTCTGTTGTCGGAGGCCTAGACCCACTTTGGGGTTTTCGTGCCGGAGTAGTAAGTAAGTATTTTTTTTATACAAATAATAGGCTTGCGCTTGACCAAAACTCACCTGATGTTAAGTGATAGGTATTGCAGTCTAAGATGAAGCGCGCTTGCCTAGAAGAATCCGGTTCACTCTCGCCTTGAAAACAGTATGGTTGTAGTTCAGTGGGAACAGGGATTCCGGCAAGGAGTTCCACAGTTTGGCCGTCCGTACTATAAACGTGGAAGCGAATCGCTTAGAACGCATTTTCACTGCACAACTGGTAATAGTTTAATATATATAAATCTCGTGTCACAATGTTTGTCGTCAATGGACTCCTAAACCACTTAACCGATTATAATAAAATTCGCACACCATGTGCAGTTCGATCCAATTTGAGAGATAGGATAGTTTAAATCTCAAATTATAGTCGAAATTTTAATTTATTGCTAATTATTGTCTGTTATTATTTGACAGTCACAATTATCTGTTAACTCCAAATGATTCTAACAGATGTCGATTCCTTTCGACTAGGTTGAGTAAGTAATAAATAGATGGCGCTGTACCCATAAGTGAGGCAAAAAAACGTTTGCCGGGTCAGCTAGTAGTTTATATACCAATTGACACGTGATGTACGTGATGCTAATTAAGTAGTAACTTACCTAAAATATGCAAAGGGCTTTTGTAACACCCGCCAATTACCTCGAGCTTTCAAATCTTCTAATTCAAATTATGCGTTATTAGGGGGGTTTCGAGCAGTAGCTCAAACTATTTCTTATGAAGCTAGATTAGCTTTAATTTTTGTATCTAGAATTATTTTAACTATGGATTTTAATTTGATTATATTTAATGAATATCAAATTTTGATTTGATTTGTGTTTATTATAATTCCTTAAGGTTTGCGTTGGCTATATTCTAGAATGGCTGAGACTAATCGAACACCTTTTGATTTTGCCGAGCTTTCGTTGAATGAGAAAACCATAGCATGGTGGTAGGGCATTTTCAAATGCTCAATTCAAATCTACCATCTTCCAGTTGCCATATTTGTCGCCAAGGTACTGTCACAATGGTAGGTACCGTTGTGTTTCCGTAGCTTTCTTGAGAACCAATTATCCCAGACTAGGCATGCTCCATATTATGCCAGAGTATCGCTAGCTCCTGTGATTACGCGCCCTGCTAGTCAAATGCCTAGCTGTAACGAGTAAAAAATATATATACATATAATATGTAACTGTTGCTATTAGTCTACTACCGGTCGTAGACCTTTCATAGTATCTTTATCACGCCTATAAGCTCGTCTTTACTCCACAAGTCGTCCATTTCTCTGAGGCCAAGTCTATTATTAAATCATTATTTTTAACAGCACTACTTTAATATTAATGACTGGACATTGGTCACACTCGTCTAGCGGTATTAGCAGTTTTTTGCTAACTAGTAATAATGTACAGGGTTATATTACAAGCCTAATGAAACAATTTCATCATCATCATCAGTACAGAGTATTTTTTGTGAAGTGCATGTGCGTGATATAACGTAGGCCAAAGTGCTGATAAACATCAGGCAAGCTGTGGTCAAACGTAAACCTTTTACATATAAAAAAAAAGATTTTAGGTGCTTTATTCAAAAATAAAGCTTGAGCTTGGTTTAAACGCATCAAACCAAAATTATATAAACGGTCATGTGTATGAACGACTCGCGCTTGAGAGATTCCGTAACAAACTATTTATAAAAACAAAAATACTAGTTTTGTACACGGGCTATTAAGGAGGCCTTTTTCTTTTCTTTTAAATGTCATTATTTTTTAAGTAAAAAGTTGTTTAGTTCAATATTTCAAGTGTCTCCCTGTTCTCGCTTTTTTTTTATTATCAAGTCTGTTGTATAGGAAACTTAATACAATTTCTATTCTGTTTTTTTATTCTTAATAAATAAATACTAGGACACATTTCACACAGGGCTGGTTAGCCTCATACTAAACCATTTTAAGTTTGTATTATGGTTGCACAACTGATATACTACATATACATAAATGAATACTTTATATCGATTCATATTTAAAACCCAGACCAACAGTCAACAAATTTTGTTCATTACAAAGATGTTGGCTGTGTGTGTGAGAATCGGCAAGGTACGCAAACGAGATCTGCATATGAGATGCACCTAGATCCAACAGACAGACGCAAAACGAAATCTTAGAAAAAGCGTCCTGTTCAAAAAAAACAAAAAATAAATAATAGGGTTCCATTGGTACCCTCTGGGTAAAGAACCCTACAAATCAAGGGCATCTGCTTTTTGGTTCAGTTTAGGCCAAAAATAACACTGGGTCGTATCCACAAGTGCGTTGACCTCTATATTACCTCAGTTTGCTGGTCACATATAACCTTGTAATGACAAAGGTATAAATAGGACTCAACAAGTGTCAAAACACCTGCTTTCCAAAAGGCATCTGCGATCATTTGTCAGTGCTTGTTTACGAAGTTAAGAAACTTGCTCCATGATTTCTAATTTTGTATTTAATTGGATTAATCTTTGACGAAATTATTATCCATCTTTAATTAAAATATTGTATAATTTGATCCGTTTTAAAGAAAAATATGAAATACAAATACAAATCATTTATTGATAACACCAAAGTTACATGTCAAAGTCTCACGAAGTATCATTAGAAAAAATGGATATAGTATAGTAGTATAAGCAGCCAGTAGTATACATTCCCACTGCTGGAACTCAGGGTCTTTTGTCACTAGGGGAGAGATATAGACAATAATCCACCACTATGGCCAAGTGCGGGTTGCCGGATGAACCACATCTTCGAACATTGCAGTCCTCAAACGTGTCGATTTTCTCACGCTGTTTTTCTTCACCGTAAAGATGGATAAAATACGTAAGGAAAATATATGGACAATAGTTTGATTTTACTGAAATACATCAATCATAACGATGTGTCACGCAAATTTAGACGTTTAGATCTCGTGCATAAAGATCTGTCAATGTGTATGTCTTTTCACAGGCCATCTAGTTTTGAACAATAGAACTAGCTCGTTAAATAAATGCTACGCAAATTTTGACTTGATAACTTGAACGTTTTGTAATTAAAGACTTTCCGAATGCAAAACATTTATTGTGACGATGATACGATTGGGTAAATCGGCTTCTAAAAAAAATAGTAATGACTACTCGGTTTAAAAAAAATCTTTCTTGTTTTTGTTCCATTTCATCTAAGAAGCATCGGCTTAGCATTGTCAGATATCTAGTGCAAAGGATTTCTTTCTTTGCCTCGAAACATTTCTGTTTTATTTTTCATTAAATTCTTTTCTAGTTTTATCTTGAACGAGGTCATATAACAACTGAAATTAATTTAAAATTCCAATTTCACACCGTAGACGATAAAATTAAACTGAAAACTAGACTGGCAAGTTGTAATTATTTATACGCTAAAGAAACAATGCCACATTTTTTATCGCTTTAATCTGTGGGACGGAGTGACTCTGAGACGTAGGGGTGCCCTTACATTAACATTGTGTTTTGCATTTTAGATTGCTTCTAAGTAACGCGCGGACTCAGGACGCTAAGAGGGCCAATATTATTATTTAATTTTTAAGACATAAAAAATATAAATTAATACATCATTCATACTACTGCACTGTGAGGCCACCAAACAAACCAGAAGGAGTTACGGCCTGATGATAGCAGCTCAAGATGAAAGTTCGCCTTTCATTGCTAATCTTCAGACAAACAGACCATCTGACGCAACAGGGGTGGAACAGGTATGCCTTCGACCCAGACTGTGCTCCGTTATTTCAAGGACCTCGGTTGGCTTGGGTAGGCTGGTAAGGGGAGAATGCACAATACGCCTCTAGCGGGATTTCAGTGCAGGTCTCATCACCCCCACTTCAAATTAGAATTAGCATCATTCATTCACTAAAAACATGGTCACATGAATCACAAACACAAAATTAGTAAAAAAATTGCTCGTCATATCGCACCAGACTTAAACAACCCGCCCTAAATAAACTCAAATGGTTTACTATGGAGCTAGCCAGCCGCGTGTCAAATGTGTCCTAACATTCATATTTATTCAATATTCATTCATTCATTTTCATAAAATGTTAAGTTTAAAGGAAACATTGCGCTTAACACTAAGTAACATTACAGACAACGATGGAGTGCAGTTATCTAGAAGACATTCGCTGACTCTCATTGAAAATCGCTAGACCTATCAAAGAGATACGCCATACAATGCCAGCTACATTACTTAACCTTTTGTGAATAACATGTTGAATGACATTAGCCCATTTTGTATTATCGGTTATACCGGGAGCCGGTATGGTCAACGGAGAGCCCATTTTTGAGAAAGACTTTTACTGTAACTGGATTTTCTCCGTATCTAGTAGTAATCAAGCTAAAAATCTTATTGTAAATTGAATAATCTTTATTCACTTTCAACCATTTCTATATAAATACCCAATTATAGCTAACGTAGAACTTTCAACATAGGGTACTATGATGTTGAGATAAGTCACGGTTATAATTTTAATTCGGCAATATTTGGCCAATACAATTTTAACCATTACAATTGCAAATTAATTACTATTGCCATCCTAAGATATTCAAAAAGAACGAATATTTGTGTGTTATAAGACGCCCATTTATCGGTGAGGTCCTTGGTCCGTCCTTGTTCAGTGGTCTACGCTAGAAGACAGTCAATGACACGGCCAGTAGTAACTGCTGTGTATTCTGCGGCGCAAGGGCTGAGGTTGCGATGCACTCGACATCTTGCTATCTGACTCAGATCTGTCCACTGCCTTTGTATGTTTATGGAGCAGTTTGTTGACAGTTATTTTTTTTATCAAAGTCTTCGAAATGGTTCCTATCGTGTTTATTGTTAACACATTATGGGAAAGTGTTTCTAGAAGATTTTCTAAAACACATTCATTTATACAAATTTTTATAAGCTTAGTTTAAAAAAATATAAACTAACCGATAAAGTAGGTAAAAGAAAAACATATTTCAATCCATGCTCGAAGTGGCATGACAAAGTAGACGTTGTGTAAAAATAAACTAAAAAGTTGTATATTTGTACTGAAAATTCTGGTAATACAATATTTGGTTTCTTTTGACTGAGAGATTTGAATCGAATTTTTTAGCATCCGCGTATGATAAATGAATCAATGTTTCAATAAAAATATTAAATATTTATTTATGGACTGAAAGTTATACAGGTAGTTTTTTTAAGAAATATATGAATTGTCTCATTGACACTCCTGTAAATATTACAGACTAATTATTCTGGAAAATTCTTGAGAATGCTTTTTCAAAAAAAACAACAACGTCGGTTTCACCATCTCCAAAGTTATACCACTTAATCGCAGCATCCGAAGACGCGCGGTTGCTTCGATAACGCACCGGTTTAACTTGGTTCGTTCTTACGTCGCGAACACGTAAACTAAACGAAACATACTCAGTAAGCTCTCAACATATTCTAGAATTAATAAATACTGGTTTTCGTACACATTTCTATAGTGCGTCCAAACGTTTATTTTCTTATTGACAGCACCAATAGAACTTAACTGCGTTATGTTTTGCATGAGAAAAATGAATCGATATCGTGTCCTCTATAGTCACTTGGTCACAACACTATAACTGTCAAACTAGATCTGTCAAAATGAAAATAAACGGTAAGATCTATTACAAATAAATGTAGTTAAGATTATTCAAGCTTCATGATGATTTGTCTTATAAAATTTAATTTATAGACAACCCAGCTTCGCACGGGCCATGAAATAATCTAAGTTGCAAAGAAAAACAAAATATAACGTATGTTGCTCAAGGATAACGTAGCTTTCCAACGGTAAAAGATTTTTTCAAATCGGTCTAGTAGTTTCGGAGCCTATTCGCGTCAAACAAACAAAAAATCAAACTTTTCCTCTTTATATATTGGTATAGATATAGAAAATGCACACGAATGAAATTAATTTCATGACACAGAACGATTGGAGGTACACAGCAAACAATTTAGGGTCTTTTGTACGGCTTGTCAGGCTTGAGGATCTTCATTGACCTGAGTCAGTACAGAATAACTTTGAAAGTTCATGTCCTCTCTCTTGAATGAGTGTGAGCTAGAAGCATGGAAGTTACAAGTGATTTATTTATTCACACGAGTCATATACTAGTACATTTGAGTAAAGAAAAATGAATGAATGAATGACTGAATGGCTGAATGAATGATTAATGAAATTAATAAATGATGAATGATGAAACATGTATTTTTATTATATTTATTGACAATAAATGTTAAAATATAATAAATAAAATTAAAAAAGAATGATGAATGAAATGAAAGAATGTATGAATGATTTATTGTCTATAAAACTAGGTACATACATAGGTGGTATTATAAAATGTCATAAAAAGTTAAAACTACTTACAACTAAAACACAGTATGTAGTGATTCCTCAAGTTTTTACCCATAGGGCTTACAGACATGAGTTCAAGTATGAAGTTAATATGAGTAAGTATGTAAGAAGTTACATAAGATATTTTTTTTCGAATATAAATTATGAACACAGCTTTGAAAAATATGAATAGGTACTTGAATTCAAAGGAATGATTAGAAGTTGAAAAGTAAACGGACTTTTTTCGTAACTTAGTTTCAGGATTCCAGTAAATGGCCGATTTCTTAGAATGTATTCTCTTGACTTTAGTCCTCAATTAATTTTTTTACTTTATTGAGCATTTAATGTTTGCTTTCCACAAACGAATCGGTGGTGGGTTAATGCGAGGAGCGGAACCTCATCCCGCCCTTTCCGGTGAGAAGGTCATCGTGAGGTTTTAGTCGTTAGTGATGCCCTTTTGGCATCGAGCCCCACATACCCCACCCAACTCCCCGGGTGTGGTGGGCATGCGTAAATGCATTTCCTCACGTAAAAAAAAGAGGCAAGTATGGTATAATTGGTATACAATACTAGGGTACAGGTAGGCTACTAAGGTAATACTATGGTATAATTTCCTCACGATGTTTTCCTTCACCTAAAGCTTGGGCACAATGGCAGGGAGCAAACCAACGACCAACGAGATGTAAGACAGCTAAACGCCCGACATAGCTGTCATCGCTATGGAGCTCGCAGCTAGTTACTCAATAAAAGATTTACTAAATAGTGAAGTAAAAAGGTTTTAACCAAAAACCCGTCAATCTACTTAAACGTAACCCAATGACCTCGACCGACCAGTAAAAGCAGAATTTACATTACGAAACCCAAAGGTACGAGAATCGACGGAAATGGTATGACAAAGCCACGGGGCTACAGTTACTTTAAACTACGCATAATAGATTTTAATATAACAAGTTTACATTAAAAATTTAGAAAACAAACAGCTGCTTTTTTGGTGGCAGCCATCTTGAATTTAAAATAAATACATATTAGGACACATTTCACACACGGCTGGTTAGCCCCATACTAATAACCCTGCAGCCTGGGTGAAAGAATAAGGCTGCGGAATTGCCCCTGCCTGTCGTAAGAGGCGACTAAAAGGGGCATCAGACTCGAAGGTGTTCGGAGATGGGGTTCCGACACCTGCTCCATCGAGTCCGGGTTGAACAACAACAATCCGGGAAGGGCCACAGCGCAGTGCAAAGAGGTCTCCGGAGTGTTTCTGGGAAGAACCCGGAGACCTCCGTTAAGCACAGAGGCAGGTTGCCGGGGGGGTTTTAGTGGGTACAAATTTCCACATAACCTGGCTGCGCCCCATCGTAGCCAGATATCTTGTCGAAGATTTCCCCCTCGTCAACAAAAAAAAAAGCCCCATACTTAACAATTTCTAGTTTGAATTATGAATGCTAACAACTGATACATACATATATGTACTACATATACATACACAAATACTTTATATTGACATTAACACCCAGACCGACAGATAACAAATTTAGTTCATCACAAAGATGTTGGCCGTGCCAGAAGTCGACACCGGGACCGTCTGGTTGGCAGTACGACATGGTCACCATTATGCCAACGAGGTCGTCAAACAATGTTTTCATTTGATACCCATATTGAGGCAGTAGTGAAAAAAACGTCATCCGCCATTTTAGGCATCCACCATCTTAGATCAATCTTCTTCAAACATAGCTAAGAACACTCTTGACTAACACTTTTCAAACAAAAAACAAAATTAAAATTTGTTCAGCGAATCAAGAGACACAATGCCATTCACACACACACACACACATACACACCTGGTTGGCGTAATGGTTACCATGCCAGACTGCCAAACAGAAGGTTCCGGGTTCGAATCCCGGCACGGCCAACATCTTTGTGCTGAATTAAATTTTTTGGACTGTCGGTCTGGGTGTTAAATATGTATCTATATAAAATATGTATGTATGTATACGAGTATGTAGTCAAGTATATCAGTTGTGTTAGCAACCATAATACGGACTAGAAATGGTTCAGTATGGGGTTAACCAGCCGTGTGTGAAAATGTGTCCTAATATTTATTTATTTACTAGCTGACCCGGCAAACGTTGTTTTGCCTCTATTAGGGGTATGAAAAATAGATAGTGTAGCTTATAATAATATGACACGTTCGTAGATTCACCATAGCAGCGCCATCTATTGATTACTTACTCAACCCAGTCGAAAGGTTGACATCTGCTAGAATCATTTGGAGTTAACAGATAATTGTGACTGTCAAATAATAACAGACAATAATTAGCAATAAATTAAAACTGCGACTATAATTTGAGATTTAAACTATTATATCTCTCAAGTTGGATCGAACTGTACATGGCGTGCGAATTTTATTATAATCGGTGGTTTAGGAGTCCGTTGAGGACAAACGTTGTGACACGAGATTTATATATATATTAAGATTTTTATTCACTTACACACACACACACACACACACAGGTACATCTAAACTTATAACACACCCCGTCGTTTTTGCTTCAGTAGTTAAAAAGGAGCTTTCTCCTTACATAATGAATGTTAGCTTCTTGGTTTGACGAAACCAGTGCACTGGCGGCTCGTACGCATGTTTTAGGTTATGCAACGGTTTGCCAACACGTATGGAAAGGCTCGTCACATCGGTGACTGAGTAGACCTACTTTATCTACTCTGACTCAATAATTGAATGTGTCAACTCAATGCATGGTACAAATCCAGTGTTGATTGAATAAAAATCAGTAATACAGAATACAGAGATTTATTGGTAAATAAATTATTTCAAGTAAAAACAAAAAATAAATTAATTAACAATTTTTACCTTATGTGGTAGGATTATCAACATGGTATTCTGTTAAGCAATAATATGCTTTTCTAATTAGAATCTTTAATTTTGCTTTAAATATGCCGTAGGAAGCTGCCTTTTTTTTGTTCGAGGGTAAGTTATTGTATATTTAATAATGTATATATTTAATAATATGTATTAGAGTACTTCTGCTATGCCAAAAATAAGAAATGACAATGACATTTCCTTGTGAAATAACTGCAGTGTTCAACGTTCCGCAGAGGTTTCGCTACCGCAATAATTTTGCCAAGACTCGTTGCCGCATGCGAAAGCGTAGGTGTACTAAAGGCGTACATCTTAAAAGTAATTTGTTAGGTTTTTCTTATTTTCAGAATTTTCTTCCACTTTCTATAATCTTTATTTTATGATCTTCTTAAGACCTTACAAAAGAAATAAAACCAAGAATATAAAAGAAATGTCGTATGGATATCCGTATTAATTTATGTATCGAGCTTTCATGTTTTTTACAATAAATAATATACAAAATAAAATACAAAAATATTATAAAAAACTTAAAAGATAGCATGCCACCGGCAGCGAGGCGCGGCCTAAGCTACCGGCGGTAGGAGCTACAGGGACAGGAACCTCCGGACAATGCGCGCCGTGTCGAGTATGACTGCCTTCTGTACCCTTGATCCATCCATCTAGCGAGAGCCTCTCAAGATGTTGGTCGAAGCTCTTTGCTATGAGGCCGTTTACAGATACAACTATCGGGACAATGACAACATCCCACATGGCGGTAATATCGTGAGCCAAGTCAAGGTACTTGCTGACTTTGTGTCTGTCGTATGAAAATTACGACAGACGAAAATCTCGATTGTTATTATATCAAGAATATCGAGAATTATGATATCAATTATAATAATTTCCCCCGTTAGCCTAATTAATTATGTAAAACGAACGATGTGAAGAAAGTAAAGGATTTTACGGCAAATAAAACATTTCAATATTGAAATGGCCGTAAATAAAAGATATGCGCGAACCAAAAATGTACACAAAAACAAACGGCAAAGGTTTTACGGAGTGAAATCTACGTGGAAATATCAACGCGGCTCCTGTTCTGATGACGAGTAGATAGGGATGGGACACTTCTAATTTTTTATATCGATGAATTTGAAGTGAATAGCGAAGTCACAAAGTTTTGACGTTATATTATCAAGTAATAAAATAAGACCATGCTACTGGAAATTTCGACACCATCAGGTCTTGGCCAGCTATTTCAAACGAATAGGCTAAACATACAATGGTAATTTTATATACATTTTTGTTTTGTCGGCTAGATTAGCGATTTTACTAAATTGAACTTGCCAAATGCTAAGTGATGTTACGGTCTAGGATCAAGCGCGCTTACCCAAAAAAGTTATCCAAGACAATATTGTAAATCAATTACAACCTTACCATCTTTATTAAATGGAACATTAATATTGTATTATTTACAGTGTAAAGTTCGGATTTAATTCTTAATTTATTTAATCCAACAAGTAATACGAATGAATTAAGTAATCAATAGCACAATTATATCACAAAGAACCATTCTCCATTCGACTGAGCGTGACTCCTAAATTAGGTGACAAGCTAATTAAAATAATTAAGCAGTTTTGTGTCATTGTTTTCGCGTCAGCCATCGAATGTCATGTCTTGATTCCACCAGACTCGTGCAAGATTCTACGTGAGGAGGTTCAATAAGCAGCCGTTTTTTTAATTCAACCTTCGAACAAAGTTCATTTTTGTTTTAATTATGGTAGGTACGCGTCAAGGTTGTAGGCACAGGATGTCGAGATTTGGTTCGTCATTGATTTTATTTGTTACGTTTGCATTCGAATATTTAATACTCTCTACTTTGGTAGATAGATAAATTAATTCTTTATTTTCACACACTTACTCGTATCACAGTAAATTATTTACATAAAAAACTTAAAACAACTTTGTAAACTGTTCACGTTAGGAATCTTAATATTTATTTTTTCCGACTTTTAATAATAATATAAGTCTGGCCGCTTTCTACGTGGCAATCTTAAAACTATTGCCAAAAATGGCGGTCTTATCACTAAAAGCGATCTCTTCCAGGAAACCACAGGAAGGATAGTGGTAATTAAACAAGAGAGGGGTACGAGTATAAAAATATACTACTACTACTTATGCTATGCTTAAGTAAAGATGACTTTAAGGCAAACACCGAAAATAAGAAATGACAATGAATATGACTTGATAATAAATATAGGTAGGAGTAAGGGCTTATAACCAGACGTAGAATAGAATTAGCTGTGGTTGATGATAATATTTTCATGTAAAGTACAACGACCAGAATTGACAAAATATTCTCTGTAGTAAGTTTTTGTTAATATCAATCTAGCCTGTACTAGTTAAAACAGAGTTTAAACTAGCGCTTAAAAATCTAAGTGAACATATTGTAGTACAATATAGTGAAGCGTATCATTTGTTTCTCATGTTACAATATCAACGAAACCAGAACTTAAAAGATTCAAAGCATTGAATAACACTTTCTTTAACGTAAACGCTAAACGAAATAGTTTCTATCCCAAACAGGGAAGCAACATAGTAGATTTCCCCACAAATAGACAGCGTCCCGGAATATAAGATCGATTTAAACCTGATTTCCCCACACTAGAGACGGTTGAGTTCTCCGTTGTTGCTTTTTTCCCATTTACGAGTTTCACGGCGACCGTTGCCTGAAACTTACACGTACCCAGAATATAAATGCTCAATATCCCTGTCTCTTTCTAGCTCAGGCAAACAGATTCAAGCTATCTCTATCTACCCACAAATAAAAATGTGTAGCCACCTCAATGTTCAAATAGAAATTGCAATATCCATTTCGAGGTTTCATTCGAATCTCAACCTCTTTTGGATCAGTATAAAGTTCTTTTTCGGAAATTGTGGAATAAAAATGTAAGGCAGTTTAAGTGTAAGGAAGGAAAATTTTGTCTTTTTCGAACCAGTTGCAGTTAAAATCCTCTGTCTCTGTTGGATGGCCGCTGCGGCCCGGTTTATCTAAAATCATCTGGACCAAGTAAAACGATTACTTTGGCTGCGAGTTTATGAAAATGCGCAAACTTATTAATTTTGTCATTTAGATGGCAAATTTGTTACGTCTCGGTATTAAAGTTGTTCACGATGGAGGCGTCGATGAAGTAAATAATGTTTATATTTATAAAATGTCATATGAGAACATAATAAATTGATCATGCCTGAGGTAACCTACATAAAAATCCGAGTGATAAAACGTCTGTTTTACAATAAGACGGCCCTGGTTCGATCCCAACTAATGACTTGTTTTTCAAGCTATGT
This sequence comes from Mellilla xanthometata, assembly GCA_035578125.1. Taxonomy (NCBI): domain Eukaryota; kingdom Metazoa; phylum Arthropoda; class Insecta; order Lepidoptera; family Geometridae; genus Mellilla; species Mellilla xanthometata. The sequence goes on from JAPUBQ010000022.1 coordinate 974,687, forward strand.
GTGAATTTGCACTTTCTTTACGGTGAAGGAAAACATCGTGAGGAACCCGACATGTTTCAGGACCACAATATCCGAAGACGTGTGTCATCCGCCAACACGCACTTTGCCAGCGTGGTAGATTACGGTCTATATATCTCTCCTCGTGAGAGAAGGCCACGAGCTCCAGCTGTGGGAACGTATATTGGGTTGCTTATGATGAACCTACATATATTGCGCGTGATTGTTAACCTAGTTAGTCTGGTTTCGATAAAGATGAGTGTCCAATACGTTTAGTCCCTGGTTTATAATAAATTGCCATATGAAAAACATTCATAAACGTTTTTCACTTCCTGCACTTATAAACGAGATGTACCTATTCATGAATTTTGGTTTGAAGTGGTTCGAAAAGTAACAGGGGCGACTCTAAAGTAGCTACGCGTTCATTATCATCATCATCAGCCTTAAAATGTTGACTCTTTTAGACCATTGCTTACACCAAACCTGGGGTCGCGTCGGTTCCAGCGGAAGACCAGCGCTGATTGCTTGCAATCAGCATACGCTGAGCTGGATCCAGTTTTGTGTCACGTAAATATTTTATTTTATGTTACCTGTGTATTATTTTTTCTTTGTTGTTCGTGTCACAAAATAAGTGTTTCTTTTTTTCTTTCTGTCTAAGGGCGTTTTTTCGTGAACGCCATCAGTAATCCTATATAAAATTAGCAGCTCTCTAACAGAGGTGAATTATAAATTGCAACCAAAATTCCGATGTGAAATAGCGCAATCGGCTGCGTGTACGCATCCTGGAATGTCGGGACATCGTCCTGGACCGGTTCCCTTTATAGTATACGAGCCTCTGCTCATTGTTATCACTATGAAGCGACGACGGTCTGCCTACATCTATCTGTCTAGCGAAGGGATATCCCCCCGGACAGATGTTGTGTCCGGAGACGGCTGTCCTACGGACATGCATTGTAGCTAGGCCCAGTTATTTGGTTAGTTGGTTTTCTGAGCAATAAATAAATAATTTTACAAATTCTTTCTATATAATAGAACCCCCTTCATAGAACTAAATAAAATTGTTTTAAAAAACAAACAACCGACTTCAAAAACACAACTAAAAAGGGAAAAATAATTTTAAGCCTAAATCAAATCAAGAATATATAAATAGAATAGGAGAGTTTATTTCATGTACTTATAAAAAACTATTTGCAATTTTTACTAATCCTGTATTCTTGGAGTCGGTGCCAGCAAAGAAAGACAATCGAAAACAGTTTTTTTTAACAAACATTAATTTGTTCTTATTAGATGGCACCGACTTCAAGAATACAGGATTACTAAAAATTGCAAATAGTTTTTTATAAGTACATGAAATAAACTCTCCTATTCTATTTATATATTCTTGATTTGATTTAGGCTTAAAATTATTTTTCCCTTTTTAGTTGTGTTTTTGAAGTCGGTTGTTTGTTTTTTAAAACAATTTTATTTTTACATTTTTAGTGGTTGGTAATGATATTTTGTTTAAGTTTTAGCTATGGAGAGCCAAATAAACTTCACGATGAAAAAATTTGGCGTGTGCCAGGCAGGCAACCAATTGGGAGCAAATCGAGCTGGATGCGAGCGAAGCGAGCTATACGCGAGCGAAGCGAGCGCGAAAATGTTCACCGTATTTGTTCCAACCGTTTGAGCATAAAGAAGTCCAAAGCAGCACAAATTACATAATGTTTGTTGTGTCAAAACGTACTAGAACCAATCGCGAGCGAAGCGAGCGCGAAAATTTTCACCGTATTTGTTCGAACCGTTTGAGCATAAAGAAGTCCAAAGCAGCACAAATTACATAATGTTTGTTGTGTCAAAACGTACTAGAACCAATCGCGAGCGAAGCGAGCTGGATGCGAGCGAAGCGAGCTATGCGCGAGCGAAAATTTTCACCGTATTTGTTCGAACCGTTTGAGCATAAAGAAGTCCAAAGCAGCACAAATTACATAATGTTTGTTGTGTCAAAACGTACTAGAACCAATCGCGAGCGCAGCGAGCTGGATGCGAGCGAAGCGAGTTATGCGCGAGCGAAGCGAGCGCGAAAATTTTCACCGTATTTGTTCGAACCGTTTGAGCATAAAGAAGTCCAAAGCAGCACAAATTACATAATGTTTGTTGTGTCAAAACGTACTAGAACCAATCGCGAGCGAAGCGAGCTGGATGCGAGCGAAGCGAGCTATGCGCGAGCGAAGCGAGCGCGAAAATTTTCACCGTATTTGTTCGAACCGTTTGAGCATAAAGAAGTCCAAAGCAGCACAAATTACATAATGTTTGTTGTGTCAAAACGTACTAGAACCAATCGCGAGCGAAGCGAGCTGGATGCGAGCGAAGCGAGCTATGCGCGAGCGAAGCGAGCGCGAAAATTTTCACCGTATTTGTTCGAACCGTTTGAAGTCCAAAGCAGCACAAATTATATAATATTTGGAGTGTCATAAGCCCAGGACATCCTGGGGGAAATTCCAACAAAGCGGGATAACTCCTAGCGAAGCGAGCGCGTAAATATTTTCCTTATCCGTTCGAGGGTCTTGTCTATTAATATATCAAATTTTACAGTTCCTTCTTCCACTAAGTATGACCCAAGTGGCCAAGCTCTGGCGTCGAGAGTTTTTCAAGCCCCTGATTTAGTTTGACCACTGCTTGTACTAAGAGTAGTGGTCCAGGCCCAACAAATTAACGTGTTATCCGAAGCACAGTAACGCCCAGATGAAAATATCACATTTTTTTATGGAAGACTTGTGCATGGTTACCCATCCAAAGACTGGCCGCATGGGCCGTTGCTTAGCGTCGATGTTCGCGTCAGATTACTTTTGTTAGCCAGGCTGCTAATTTTATGAGCGAAATCTGTATTGCCGTATGAGCGCGAAGAAGTAAAATAGGTTATAGAGTTATTTGGGCTTCCCACGGGAATAGCAATGACTTTTAAGATAAAAAGTAACCTTCGTGTTATACAAGGTCTAGTCTACCCCCTATATCAAATTTTAGCGAAATCAGTGTGTCATGTGTTATTTGGTGCATCCCACGGGAACAGTAATTATTTTCGGGATAAAAAGTAGTCTATGTGTAAACACATAGTTTATCCTATCTTCATTACAAATTTCATCAATGTCAGTACAGCCGTTCGAGCGTGAAGAAGTTAAAAAGATTTATATGTTATTTGGTGCATCCCACGGGAATAGTATTTATTTTCGGGATAAAAAGTAGCGTATGTCTTAACACATAGTCTTACCTATTTTCTTCTCAAATTTCATGAATATCAGTACAGCCAAACGAGCGTGAATCTCTCTTCATGCGTAAAAATAACCTAACTTTTTAGGTTTTTCTTCGATTTCCCTAGGAGTCCATCATCAGAACCAGTTTTGGTGACAATGGGACCAATTCAGAACCATACTCTTTCAATTAAAAAAAGAATTTTGAGAATCTATCCACAAATGGCTGAGAAATCGGTGAACATACATAAAAAAAAAAAAAAATACATACCTCCTCCTTTTTGAAGTCGGTTAAAAACAAAAAAAAAACATGATTTAGTTCTATGAGGGGATATTATAAAGAAAAAAATATATTTAGTTATATCAAATTACAAAAACATTATGTTACTAGATTAACATTATCAGAGCTTTCTCATTGCCAGAACTGAGAAATGCGAACAGAATTTGAGGATTACATATATATTTTTAATGCATAATAGGCTTGCACTTGACCAAAACACACCTGATGTTATATGTTATTGCGGTCAAAGATGGTACGCGCTTTTTCCTAGAAGAAACATAACTGTATCAAGTTACTGTTCAATTGTCTGTTTTTTGTTGTGTTATTCAGCCGTAACTAAAACATTCCCTGGCTCTGCAACTAAACATGTATGCAGTATTCCACTGGCTGCTTACCGCCGGTTACCGCTCGTAACAACGACCATTAATATGCTGTAATTGATTTTAAGTACATCGGTAATTGAAAAGAATGTTGTCGTTATAATCGTTTTGAGGAATAATCAATCATAACTGTTTTCGGGTAATTTTTGCCGAGTTCTGGCAATTTTTTTAAAATGTGTGGTAGATTTCGAGTTTGCAGCTCTTTTGGCGGCGTTTTTGGATGGGTAATGCGTAAATAATTATGTTTCTGTGGCTATGTCCTAATTTTTGGTGACTGCTGTTTGTAGAAAGCGGTCGTGGCTTACATTTTGTTCTCATGGGACCTTTTTTCTTAATGAATTCTTTGTAGTATAAAAGAACTCTAGAAAATGAGGGCGCTACTGTGGTTCGAAATTAAATTGTAAAGGCTATAAGTCTTAGTACAGTCAATTTCATCAGAATCAGTTCAGCGGGTTGAAGTATCTTGAAGTAACAAACAAACACACACACACCCACACACAGTTATTCGCATTTTTTATATTAGTAGGATAGTACTTTGTTAATAAGCAAGTATGTAGCGTCTGTAGCTCGGCAAGCGAAGGTGATCTGACGCGATCATAAGCTAAGCAACGATCGATGCGGACATTGTTTGGATGGGTGACCATGCACAAGACTATCGTTTTTCATGTGATATTTTCATCTAGGCGCTACCGTGGGTCGAGTGACTCGTTACATTGTAGGTCCCGGCTGTTAGTTTTAGTGCAAGCAGTCGTTAAGCCAAGTCAGAGGCCTTCGGGCGGCTTGAAAACTCTCTACACCAGAGCTTGGCCACTTAGCTCATACGAAGAAGAAGAAGAATAAGCATGTAATTCATTTATATTTAGTTGGCATACGTATGACAAGAGAGGCCTATACCCAGTAGTGGTATAGAATCGGCTGTGGATGATGATGATGATTTAGTTAAATGGATCAGTTAGCTGTACGAGTAACGTTTTAACAAAAGTAGGCCGTGCATTGGCTACATGCTTAGCGTTTTAGCCACCCGCTGTTTCGGGCCGGTCTCTCACGCCCTCTCGTTCACTGTTTTACGGATTTTATTACTTCATTCCAAAAGTTAGCTTTTTATTACTGACAGGGTTTTTATTTGCCGACCTCGTTAGCGTAAAGGTTACCATGCCGGACTGCTAATCAGAAGGTTCCGGGTTTGATTCCCGGCCCGGTCACCATCTTTGTGATTAACTAAATTTGTTGGCTGTGGGTCTGGGTGTTAAATATGTATTTATATATAACTTAGTAATTTTCTTCATAAAAACACGCTCGTAGAATCACGTCATTGCATTGGTTTCGAAAAATACTTTTATTCTCTTATTATTATTTTTTACGTTTTTCTAACTCTTACTTCTCTTACTCTGTTAAACCAAAGTTTCATAACGCTATCTCAATTTTGAGCAGTATTCGTTCATTCACATCATTAATTAAATCACCGCTACCCCTTGTATCACAAGGGGTCCTCCACTGGCATCCCTAAACATACAGGTGCTAATCTCAAACACAATTCGCCTCTCTCATAATAATTAACTGTTGCTAGGAGCCTAGTTTATGACTGCATCAATTATGCCCAAGCATATCCTAATTATTGTAATGGCATGAGTAGAGCAGAGGCGGGAGGGGTGCAGGGTTGGTGCTTTTGTATCTTGAAAAATGAGAGGGTAGTAATAGTAGTAGTTTATGCAACTGTCATATAATGAAAGGACGAGCGCAGCGAGTTTCATAATAGTAACGAGTGTTTTAATACCCGTGTTATATGCAGTTGCATACACTACTTTATCTTCACTAATGCAATTAATCAAACAACAAGAGTAAAACCTGACAAACTTTAAATTCACGCGTATTGTCACAGTGAACTTGACTTGCCGCCATTAAAATCTAACCAATGAGAGCGCAGCTGCGCGCGCAGGGCCAATCAGGAGCGAGCGCGCACTGTTCTTATTGATGTTATAATGAGATTTTACGATATTGATGTTTTGTTGTCTGCGCTATAACAGTAGTAATTATAAGCCAAGTATTGGAAACATAAGTAGAATGTTACAACATAAGTGTAGACAAAACAACTTCACAAAATCACACGTATATTATAGATGCGAAAGTTTATGAGCATGATTTTTTTTGTGAATGAAAATATTATTAGGAAACCATAGCATGGTGAATAATGGTGATAGGGCAGTTTTAAGAGCTCATCGAGTTTGTAACCACCATCAAGATGAAAAATTAGTAGCCAAGCACATAACTGTATGTTCCCCATGACCCCATACTGAACCATTTCTAGTGGCGTAATGGTTACCATGCCGGACTGCCAATTAGAAAGTTCCGGGTTCGATTCTTGGCACGGCCAACATCTTTGTGCTGAACTTAATTTGTTGGCTGTCGATCTGGGTGTTAAATATGTATGTATATGTAGTATATCAGTTGTGTTAGCAACCATAATACGAAATAGAAATTGTTCAGTATTGGGGTTAACCAGCCGTGTGTGAAATGTGTCCTAATATTTATTATTATTATTATTAAATATTCTAAGGCACATTAACTCAACACATCCGTCTACTGGTCAACTCCTGCCAACCCTGGAGATAGGTCAAGGGGGAAGTTACTCACGTGCCGTAGAACGTGTGTGTGTGTGCGTGTGTGTATGTGTGGGTAAGCAACGTATGTGTGCCACTGAGCGATTTACCATTGTGATAATTAAAGCTGATTGCGTTCATGAGATGGTACATAACAATACATTATGTACTTATTATGTGCTGTGCTAGTGGACTGTATTGGAATGATGGACTTGACCTGAATGCATTTGTTATTAGATTTCTGAGGAAATAAAATATTTATCCTTTTCTTTTACATAATGCACCATGTCAGAGGTACAAATGTAGCGCCTGTAGCTCGGCTATCTAAGGCGATCTGACACGATCATCGAAGCTAAGCTAAATTATCTAAACGGACGGTGTTTGGATGGGTTACCCGCGTTAATCCGGGACGAAAATAAGTTAATCCGGGATCAAAGTAGCCTATGTGTTAGGCTGTGTAAGTGTGAAGAGGTAACTTACATAGATTTTGAAGAAATGTGTGTATCCTATGGAAAACACAATTGTTTTCGGGATAAAAAGTAACCTATGTGTTAATCCAAGGTCTAACCTATCTTCATGCCAAATTTCTTCAAAATCCGTTCAGCTGTTTGAGCGTAAATTAACAAATATACCTACTAACTTTCACATTTATATTATTAGTAGGATAGTAGGATTAAGTCTAGTTTTCCCACTAGCCTTGTTCTTCATGTGGCGTGGATAATAATAATAGTTTTCTAAACAAAGAAATAGAAACACCACATAATATACTGGATACTATAAAAAACAAATAATCTTATTTATAAAATTGCCGTGTCCGTACTCCTCCGAAACGGCTTGACCGATTTTTACCAAATTTTATACGCGTATTCAGTAGATCTGAGGATCGGCTGCTATCTATTTTTTAAGGCAAAACGACGTTTGCCGGGTCAGCTAGTATAAACTAAATATTATTCCTACGAGTTCATGAAACAATCCACTCAATGCTAGTTTCCTCATTATTCTCTTACTGGAAATAGAACAATTTTTACCGGAGCGGAATGAAAATATGTACTCGCAAATGAATCATTTGCAAGACTTTTATAGCCGAGATTGTTAAAATGGAATATCCACAATTAGCCAATGAAAGCTCGCAGAGTAATGCCTCTCATAAACCTTCAGGGTTGAAACGCAACGAGACAAGAGCGGAAGATATTGTGCAGGTGTGCGACAAATTTTTCATTTAACTCAAGTCAATTTCGAAATCATTTAAAAGTTCGCATCCTTTTTTTCTCATTCATTTGTTTTTTTTCGTGGACGTGAGATATTAGTTGAAGCATTTTTCATAAAGCCTAAACAGCACAATACGGTTCCTACTGCTGAGACTCGGAGTTTTCAATTCAATATAGAATCTTGGCTACGAAGTACTAGTTTTTATTCTGTGTCTTGGCCTTTTACACAATTGAATAAAAATAACAAGTGTAGATTTAAAACTAAGACGTTAAAATATCATTAATCAAAAAAGTTTTTTTTAATAAATGCAAAAGTGTGTGTGTTCAAGCTCAAACGGCTGAACCGATTTTAATGAAATTCAGTGTGAAGATAGGTAAGACCTTGAATTAGCACATATACCACTTTTTATCTCGGATTAACGCGGGTCATATCGCGGGACGCAGCTAGTATGTTCATAAATAACCTTGTCGCGTCGCGTCTGCATTCATTCACTCTTGGTGCATTTCGATCTTCAATAAATTTGGGTCAACTACGATATGTCACTGATGGACTGATCAGCAGACATTATTCTTTTATGCGAGCTCTAGGTTTTATTATGATTAATTTGGAATGTCCAGGGAATTTTTCCTGGAAACCTCGGTGATTTAGTACTCATTTACGTACTTCCTTGCATGTTTATGAAATTGAATAAACTAATTGTTTTGCTAAGTAGCTATTTGTAACATTTCAATTGTAAATCAATTTTTCAGTAACTTTCTGATAAATAAAACAACTAGCTGACCCGGCAAACGTTGTTTTGCCTCACTTAGGGGTATGAAAAATAGATAGTGTAGCTTATATGACACGTTCGTAGATTTACCATAGCAGCACCATCTATTGATTACTTACTCAACCCAGTCGAAAGGTATCGACATCTGTTAGAATCATTTGGAGTTAACAGATAATTGTGACTGTCAAATGATAACAGACAATAATTAACAATATATTAAAATTGCGACTATAATTTGAGATTTAAACTATTCTATCTCTCAAGTTGGATCGAACTGCACATGGTGTGTGAATTTTATTATAATCGGTTAAGTGGTTGCCATTGAGGGACAAACATTGTGACACGAGATTTATGTATATTAAGACGAGATTTATATATATTAAGATTGTGTAAATTACTAACTGCCGAGAAAAAATAATAATTATGTGTAATCCACGTGTGAAAATCGCGATGGAATACGTTGTGTAGTTTTGAAGTTATTACACAAACAGACAGAAAGACAGGCAGACAGACAAACAAAAGCTCCAATAATTGTTTTTTTAGTTTATGCTACTCTTCTTTAATGTACAGACACTCCAATTTTACTGTCTTATTATATGTATTCATAATTAAAATATATATATATATTCTTTGTTCGTGTCCTGAACCGAAGCTAATCAATTATCATTCAAATTTGTTTACACAGTAAGACCGGATCAATTTAAATTTGAATTCACCTGAAATAAAAAAAATATATTTAAAAAAATATTAGGACACATTCACACACGGCTGGTTAGCCCCATACTAAACCATTTCTAGCTCGTATTATGGTTGCTAACACAGCTGATATACTACATATACATACATACATATTATATATAAATACATATTTAACACCCAGACCCACAGCCAACAAATTTAGTTAAGCACAAAGATGTTGACCGGGCCGGGAATCGAACCCGGAACCTTCTGATTAGCAGACCGGCATGGTAACCTTTACGCGAACGACGTCATCGTCTCGAATGTCAAAGCTATAGAGAAAATGCATTAGAACTTAATGAATTAGAAGATAGAAGATCATGCTTGAAATAATTACTAACGCGAACGAGGTCATCAGAAATGTCAAAGCAGCAGAGAAAATGCTGTAGTTTTAAACAGGCTTAATGATTTAGAAGATAGAAGATCATGCTTGAAATAATTACTACTAACACTTTCACTAAATCCTTGCCAAAGCCCTTCAAACTGACTTCTAAGTTGGTACCCCAACCAATGTACATGGTAAAATCTTGTATACCGTCTTGTAATTAAGCAAAGAAGGCGTCAGAAGACGCACGGTACCACGCAAAATGTTCGCGGATCTCATTTCCATGCAAATGAGGAAGGCTACATAGACTGTAGCAGTACTTCAAGTCTTGGAAAGTTTGGAATAAAAGATTTACCCGTACATACAAGCCGTACTGATGCGGCTAGGGGCTAATCGGCTTTAAATATTATTCTGATTATACAAATACAAATACATTTTTTTTATTTCAGCAAACAACATATTTACAACAAGGAGTAATAATGTATATATGTCGCGGATTCAATAAGATTAGAATCAGCGTGGTCGTCGTCGTTGTCTGCCATTATGGGTTTTAATATTGTCAGTGCGCACAAATGGCGCAGGCGCTGTTTCGTGGCAGACTGAAGCACATTCAAGTCAAACCGCGAGTGAACGCACTACTGACAAATAGGAAACAACTTCATTCGTTCATTCACAATCGTTCCTTCAATCAGCACGGATAACAAACTCTTGCGTTCACAGTGCTGCCATTCGATAGGATGAAACTACTAATCGAATAAATTAAAATAAAACATTTCTCTAACATATATATAAGTAAAAGTAGGTAAAGTGAACATACAAATAGGTTCTATTTAATGCCGTAAGGAGGTCATGCAATGAAGAGTCGCTGCGCTTTAGCACTAGATACCAGAAGGTCCTGTTATGCAGAGCGACAGTGGATCCCAACCGCTTTTCCCCATGACTTCAAGCGACAACAGATTATTTTATAAGTCTTTTATTCTTAAACTAACTACGCCCTGCGGTGTTACCCGACGACTATCACACAATCAATCAATCAGTGGGCAATAGAATAGGAGTGCCGTTCTGATATGCGGCTAGAAACAAATCGGTTTTAAATGTTATTCTGATTACTTTTATAAGTCTTTTGTTCTTAAACCAGCTGCGTCCCGCGGTTTTTCCTATCAGATAATCAGTCTTCTGTCTAATCAGTTTTTCTAAGCAAGAGCACTCCACCTCAGATCACAATATCGCTAACCATCAGGAGAATTATGATCAAGCGTAAGCCCATTAAAAGTAAAAAAAAAGCTTAGGTTGTGAGAAATACTTCAACATAACAGCTTATGAAGTTATATTGAACGATTTCCAACGAATCACAAATTGTTGACAGAAAATAGGCTTATCAATATTAAAAATTAAATTTATTCCACCTCTTTTTAGGGTCCCGTACCTTAAAGGTAAAAGCGGAATACTATTACTAAACCTCTGATATCTGTCTATCTATCTCTGTGTCCATATGTCTGCTTGTCTGTCTGTCTGTTTGTCACCTGTCTATACATATATCGGAAACCGTATGATAGCTTGACGACCTCGTTGGCGTAAAGGTTACCACGCCGGACTGCTAATCAGAAGGTTCCAGGTTCGATTCCCGGCCCGGTCAACATCTTTGTGCTTAACTAAATGTGTTGGCTATGGGTGTTAAATATGTATTTATATATTACTAGCTAACCCGGCAAACGTTGTTTTGCCTTAATAATAAAAAAAAAAAAAAAAAAAACTAAATATACAGTAGCCGATTCTCAGACCTACTGAATACGCATGTAAAATTTGGAAAAAATCGGTCAAGCCGTTTCGGAGGAGTACGGTAACAAACACTGTGACACGGAAATTTTATATATAAGAAGATAATATGTATGTATGTATATGTAGTATATCAGCTGTGTTAGCAACCATAATACGAGCTAGAAATGGTTAAAGCTAACCAGCCGTGTGTGAATGTGTCTAATATTTATTTAAAAAAATATTTTAAGCTAGAAAGCTGAAATGTTCGATTATCCGAGATTATCCGAATGCCTAACAACAGCAATTAGTCGCAGTAATCGAGTTTACTGTACTTAAATTAACGAATCTCCGTGCCTGTTCTACAGTACTGAGTACACGGCAGCTGTAGGTACATATATACATACATAGGTGTGATAGCGGGAGCTCTGTCAGGATGCTCTAAGCTCGTTGGTTATAGGAGCTGCTTGATCAATAAGTAATATGGAATGTTAATGAGTAAGATTTGCTGGTACGAGCGCAGATTTCTAGCGTGGTATCATTTACCTACTATGCGTGCCAACTAAGAATAGGACTGTCAAACCGCCATCTTGCTCAATAATACGCGCTAACGTCATTACTTAAGTGTATGGTGTGCAACAAAAATCGTAAACAAATTATATTCAGTTTAATGTACGCTATTTTGCTATTTCTTATACATTTTACGGCAAATTAATTACAAATGAGTAGGATTTGAAAGTAAAAGCATAATATTAATAAAAATATAGATTTTTTTTTCATAGTTGGTTCTTTTTGTACCAAATAAAAAGAGTTTTTTATACTGCTTACAGCACTTAGTCGAAACTATCCAAAACCAATGTCTCGTCACGTGATTTTTTATAGGATTCGTTAATTTGCCTTATGTACTTCTTAGCTGTAGAATTAATTAATTCAAAATTATCCAGTAATCAAATTCAATAATAGTTTTTATATGAATACTAGCTGACCCGTCAAACGTTGTTTTGCCTTAATAATTATTTCTAAATATACAGTAGCCGATTCTCAGACCTACTGAATACGCATATAAAATTTGGAAAAAATCGGTCAAGCCGTTTCGGAGGAGTACGGTAACAAACACTGTGATACGGAAATTTTATATATAAGATAATAATTATACAATTATATCTATGAACCAAAAAAGTTTTGACGTGACAACGTCTTAAATTAGGTTGCGGCTGGGAGTCACTTATGAAAAAGTGTAACGCCCGGTAACGTTACGATGAGTCACCGAACGAGAGAGAGGCCCGCCGAATGCCTTGCGTCTCTCTCCCACTCAACTATGATCGGTCTGCCGCGCGCGCAGCACGCGGCAGACGTTGTCACGTAAAATCTTCGCCCGTAAAACCGACTTTACAGGCAACCATTTTTTTTTTATGCTTTCTTTGCTATCAGTACTATCTTGACAGTTATCGTGTGAAGTTAAAGCAAGCGCGATCCTATTCTTAGTTGGCACGCATCGTATATCACGGATAACACCTTGCATGGTGGTAGAGCATTTACTATTAGTCGTCTGGCTAGCAACCACCCTCAAGTTCAAAATCTGCCCAATCACCTAACGATAGGTCCGGTTCCATCAAAGACCTACTTTCAAGACATACTCCATCTTGCACCAAAGAGCTGATTCGTGTGCTTACGCGCCGTGTTGGCTAAATGACTATCCAAATGGTGTAAAAAAACTTTAGACTAATAAATATAATAGACACTTAACTTCATATTGAAAATCGTACTACGTGTATAATTCGATACACGTAGCGCCATCTATTCGTATTTTTTTGAAACGACTTCACTCGGGTCACGCGATCTACTATCGTTATATCACTATGCGACTGCAGCGTGTTGCGGAACTTGGCGGCCACTAGACTGCACGCTCGATTTGCAGCGCCATCTAGGTTTCAGCGGTAATTAGCAAACTTCCGCGCCACGCTTTATTGTATGATATCAGCAATCGTCTCTGGTATTCTGATCCCTGAAAAAAACTTACTCTTACAAATTTTGCCGGCGTTATTTGACCTAAACATTATGTTATTAAGTATAAAGCGTGTTCACATCGTACAATTAATTACAAAAAGAATTAAAATTATTGTTAAACATCTGTTTACGTGAGTCGTGGCATAACCAGGCAATTAGCGAGGCAGGCCTGATAGTCACGCTTGCAACGATAAGAGGGCTCCGTTTTATTCACAGCGACGCAAAAACGACAGGTTGTTATAAGTTTGACAAGTCTGTGTGTGTGTGTATGTGTGTGTGTGTGTGTGTGTATGTGTGTGTGTGTGTGTGAAGCACTGTAGGTAGTCTAGCTCCGAAACGGATTTTTGATTTCTTCTTATTCTTCGTATAAGCTAAGTGGCTCAGTGCACGCGCAGATCTCGTCGGCGACGGTCCGTGTAACACTCGCCCCTGAAGATGGTGCTCGGAAAGCACCGAAACTGTTGGACTAATTTCAACTTTTAATAATAAGTTAGTGTGACCGTTTTCTACGCGAAAATATTAAGTGGCTAAGCTCTGGTGTCGAGAGTTGAAAGAGCCTCCGTCTGGGTTTGACGTATGCTAGTAATAAGACTAACAGCCGGAACCTACAATTTAACGCGCCATCCGGCCCTCGGTAGCGCCCTGATTAAAATGCCTCTTTAAAATATAGTCTTGTGCATGGTCACCCTTTCGAGGAATGTCCGCATCATGTTGTTAGTTTGCCGAGCTACAAACGCTACGGGAAACTGACATCGCTTTAGTTTATTTTTGTTAAAAAAGTATGTACGTGATCATAGCTTAGTCTTTGACGAAAATTGTTCCAATATGGCGGCCGCAACACAATGGTGGATTAAATATTTTTAATTTCTCATTAAAAGAGTTTGACTAGTAGAATTCAAACATTGCGCTAAATTTGTTATTCAAGATGGCCACTAAGCAATATATTGTCGGGATTTTTATCAATTTTTAATTTACGCTTGTTCTGTATCAAATAGCATGTTAATTTAATATAACAATTAATATTAAACGGTTAGTACTTCGCACTTATTACATTAAACAAACTTGGCATGTGGTTTCATTAGAGTAGCTTAAATTTGTGACATTTGATGATAAATAACGCAATTATAAATATTTACAGTACAATGTAAACTCCATGTAACGTCACTCGATTTATCGACAAACTCTCTAAAGCATAGAAATCAATTGGCTTTAGTTGGTTTAGTTGGTTTTCCATACATTACATTCATTCTCTCTATATAACGACCACTCTCTAACGCCATAAAATGCAGAGCCCCTTCAGTGTCGTTATATAGAGTTTAAACTGTATATATGAATCGGAAGTAAATCTTAAACGTAAATTAGAAGTACGAGTATACTTCTTAAGATTTTATTAGCGTAGCGCCTGTAGTATTATACGTCGGCTAACTAAGGTGATCCGACGCGATCATTGAGGTTAAGGAACGGTCGATGCGGGCTGTGCAGTGCATTTTGGGTTCCAGAGTTATGATGTATTTCCATTCGCAAGACTGTCTTTTTCATCTGACCGCTACCATGGGTCAGATATCTACTTGCAAACGACGACACGGCTTACGACTCCGTTGTCAGAGACCGTGATAGCTAGAAAGCTGAAATTTTCACTAGTTATGAATTTCCCGTGCCGCTATAACAACACGTACAAAAAATAAAAATATTAAGGGGGTACCCATACAACAAACGTAATTTTTAAGCATTTTTACTCCATCTTTATCACGAAATTTAATATACCCTCTATACATACATTCACAGAACATTTAATTATGTATTAACTTTAAAATAAAAATATTTTTTAGGGGGCTCCCATACACCAATGGTACGGAAACCTTTATGGCCAATGTTTCCATCCACACAGTCCGGTCATACGTCCTTACGTATGCATGTCTGTGTAATGATATGATTACCAAATTTCACCCACACATGCGAGCAATGATCGAGCTCGCATCCCGGCGGCGGCGGCGGGTGTCGGCTGGAGGCGACATCTGCGCACGCGCACGCGCTCGCGAACACCTTTTGTCTACATCAGGCGCACCTTTTTACCGACATTCTATTTTTAAATGACACAGTTCTATATTTAACACTAGCTGTTGCCCGCGGCTCCGCCCGCGTGTAGGTCGATTTTATAGCGAATCAAATTTTCCCTGAATTTGCAAGTAGATATTCTCTTTATTGTCATCAAAAACACACACACACACAAAAACCTTACAAATAGTAAATTAAATCTAAGTCAGTGTCCGCGGGTAAGGTGCCTAAAATGCTGACGGCATTACCTCGCTGGATCGCCAAGCTCATACGTTAGCCAGCTCTTGGGTCATTTGTTCTGTACACCAGCCGTTGAATTTTGTTGGTCTCACCTAAACCTCACGGAGCCCGAGACCTTTCCGAAGAATGCAAAACCGTGAAAATCGGTTCGTGGCGTCTGGAGTTACAGCGTTAGGAAGGTAAAGTCGACTTATTTTAATATATGAATACATATAGTTTTGCTCAGAGAATGCTTGGATGTACTCGTAAGTTTCACGACCTCATTGGCGTAATGGTTACCATGTCAACCAGAAGGTTTTGGGTTCAATTCCTGGCACAGCCAACATCTTTGTGCTGAACTAAATTTGTTGGCTGTCGGTCTAGGTGTTAAATATGTATCTACATAAAGTATTTACGTATGTATATGTATTATATCAGTTGTGTTAGCAACCATAATACAAACTAGAAATGGTTAAAAATGTGGCTAACCAGCCAGTGTGTAAATTGTGTCCTAATATCAAAAAAAAGTAATTGCTTCTTTCACGAGAGTGACGATGTGCAAGCAAATAAAATAGAAAATTTCATTACATCATCATCGTCCACAGCTGATTCTATCCCACTGCTGGGTACAGGCCTCGTTCCTGTCGTGATATCTGCCACGTTATTCTTCCAATCTAGTCCAGAATGTCTTATCGTCTTGAGGGAACCAAAGCATTAGCTGTAGAGTATTTTTATTGCCTGGTTCTTCTTCTTCTTGTGAACTGTAATGTGGCCAAGCTTTGGCTTTCGAGCCACCTGAATTCTTCTGACTTGGCTTAGCGACTGTATTTCAAGCCGGGATCTCATACATCTATCACAATCTTGTGCCATCCAAATACTGTATGCATCGACCGTAGCTTAACCTTGATGATCGCGTCAGATCTTAGTAAGCGTAGATACAGGCGCTACTGGTTACCTACCACCCACAAGTTGCAAATCTGTCTCCAAGTCAACCTAACAGTGTGATCCAACAGTCTCTTTGAAAGCCAGTAATTTGAGAAACTAGGTATGCTCCACCTTCAGCTTATGTCACTCGTGTGATGAAACGTGGGATTAATCAAATCAAATCAAATAATTTATTTCAGACTTTCTTCATATGTCCATATTATTACAAAAATTTGAAGTGACCGTACTATTTACAAAACAAAAAAAGTCTGAAAATGTTGATGCTCAAAATAAATATCATCCACATTAAAAATAATATAAATATAATACAATTAAAAAACAATACAGTCCACATCTATTTGTTAATTTTGACACGACTTAAATAATTATCTGCATTTTCTTTTGGCTAGACAAATTGCAACCACTTTTTCCTTTAGTCTGACAAATATAGCTAGGTACAATTTTAGTGTCTAAAATGTCAATTTATAATTATGCTTAACGAGTGACTTTACGTGTCTTAAGACGTTAAGGTGTCACAACTGTCTTTCTCTTTTCAGAACAATGTGTTCTTATCTCATCAAATTCGTGGTAAGTAGGTGTCTCTAGGAGACGTTTATGGCATTCCGCACACACCATTCCACACTGTTAGTCTAAAAACGTCAAGTCATTAATAATTTGTTATAATACATATCGCTGGTAAGTGTGTAAGTGATAATGAACGGCGTCAAGCGAGCATATTCATATATATGTTATGAAAACGCAACTCTGTCTGTCTGTTTGTCACTTTATCACGGCTAAACAGAAGACGAAAACTAAGGCTAAAAACTAACTTTCGGATACTCATAAGCTATGTATAAAAATAAAATGATTTTTTCACGGGGCCTTTTCTAATGTACAGAGAGATATAGGCCATAATCCACCACGCTGGTCAAGTGCGGGTTGGCGAATGACACACGTCTTTGGATATTGTGGTCTTCAAACATGTCGGTTTCCTTACGATGTTTTCTTTCACCGTAAAGCGAGTGCAAATCCAGACCTAACTTGAAAAATAAGTCTTTTGTGTGATGGGATCAACCCAATGATAATATCCCCATACATTATTTTTAACCGACTTCATAATATTGTAAAATTAACTTGCCCAGTACGGCGCGATGCCGTAAGGTTAATAAATAGTTTGATTTACTTGATTTGATTTTTGTAAGCAATGTTAGAACGACATTTCGAACCATTTAAACAAACTCAAAACTACAACTACGCTACACATTTTGCACAGGCAATGTTTGTTGCAAATTCTATATTGCTTGCATTAACAAACTTATAATCCGAGCGAAGCCGCGGGTAACAACTAGTAGAGTATAAAAAGCGAATAGCAAATAAGAAGTCACGAACGGCACGTATGAAGAGGCAGGTGATTATAGGACAGGTGTTTTATAAATTATAACTGGCATTGTAGATGGCAAATATGCAGTTCTTATATGTGGGTATATAGGTGAGACGCTTTGCGCAGGAAAGTGGAGCAAATGTGCAGAGTATATACTCGTATATATATCTGATAAGTGACAACGTAACTTTTAAGAATAAATTACGTTAAAATAGATGACAAAATTAAATATTTAGTGTACTTCCGCTGTGATCCGAAATCCAAATTAAGATAAGTAAAGGAAAAATCAACTAAGATCAATTAACCAAGCTTAATTAAGATTAACGTTACCTATCACAATTCGGAAGTTCTTAACTCTACATGTGTTTCGCCTAACCACAAGGCATCATCAGGAGATGCTGACTCTTCGAACGCCAAGTCGAGAGTTACTAAATATTTAATTTTGTCATCTATTTACAATGGATTTCCGCAAAGTAACGCCTGAGTCAATAAGTTATTTACTTTAACGTTCAAAAGAAGAGGTCTAGATATGTAAGTAATAGTATGATCTAAAGTTGTGTGTGTGTCTTTCTGTAGCATTGTAGTTCGTTAACGGATGAATCAATTTGGATTACGTTTATTTTTATTTGTGTTTTCTTAGCTAGGAATGTGTGAGATTGCTCAAAAACTGCCACCACAAAATTACGGTCCCAATTTTTATTTTATTTTACAAATCTACTCTTAATTGAGAGAATTGTTAGGACTACCATTCGTCGAATTGAGAGGAGCCTCCTCCATGTATTGAAATCGGGTAAAAACCCATTAAAACATGATAGCCTTCCGTCAACGCAATCCCTCTTAATACAAAACCTATATTAAAGACATAATCGGTTTAAACAATGCAGACATATGTTCAACACCTTTCATAAACCGGTCGGACGAAGGACATCCGCTTTTTGGTGGATAAAAAAATCGAGTTCGACATTCTCACAGGAACCACCTCGTATCCGGTGCGCGGGCGCAGAATAAAAACGATCATTTGTTAACGTCCAACGATCGCGCCGAGTTGCCGCCAGGTACAGCCACGATTTTGTGCACTTTTGAATCCGTCAATGTCGTCTCCGATCTCGTTTCTGCTTATTCAGATTGTGCTTTCTAATTTTGAAGATTTAGCGATAGTTACTTCCTTTTCCTTGTTAACAGTAGTTTGCGTTAGTAGCTTGGAATGTATGTGCTACTGTACTATCATTATATGTTTATAATGGTCGAATAGTTTACTGTGGAATTAGATTATTAATTTAATTCCACAGTACAGTTAAGTTTTTACCAGCTTTTTTTATTTGACCAGCAACCCTGAAGCCTGGGTGAATGAATAAGGCTGCGGAACAGCCCCTGCCTGTCGTAAGAGGTGGGGGCATCAGACTCAAGGGTGTTCGGAGATGGAGCTCCGACACCCGCTTCATCGAACCCGGGGTGGACGACGGCGGTGTCTGACCATCGCCGTCATTGGCGGATTAGTCAGTTATCCGGGAAGGGCCACACACAGCGCAGTGCTCTTCAACTCTTGTTCTCCGAGGTGTTTTACGAAAGAACCCGGAGCCCTCCGTTAAGTACATAGGCAGGTCACTGGGGGGATTTAGTGGGTATAAATCTCACATAACCTGGCGGCGCCGCATTGTGGTCAGGCATCTTGTTTAAGATTTCCTCCTCGTTAACAAAAAAAGGTATTTGGCCAGCAGGGCACGTAAATACACGAGTCAGCAACACTGTGGCCTAAGGTAGAGCATGCCTAGTATTATAATAACTGACCCTCAAGGAGGCTGCTGGAACACAATGTTAGGGGCTTGGTGATATTTTTTTAAATAGAAAAATGCATGAAATATAAATAAAATAACATTAAAAGCATAAATACATATTTTATATTTAAACAAATCTCAGCTCTTATTTTGCAATCGTCGTCTAAATATTCGTAAGTAGCAAACACCAAGCCGACTAAAACCAAGTGACCTAATGACCGTAACTTTGATTTCTAATCACGGCCAACAATCCACAACGATCGTGCTTTCTCTCAGCTCGTAGAAAACTGGTGTAACCATATTCATGTGTCAACCACCTATAGAAAATAATGCAAGAACGCTCTGTAGAACGGTATGACGACCTCCAATCTACATACAAGTACATACAAATGACTTCCACGCATGGACAACAACAATAATTCCAATGCTTTACAAAATTAAAAAAGCAGGCCACTAAAACAATCACTGAACCTTAACTTCTTGCAGTAAAGACGATAATGGAATAGACGAAAAGAGGCTTAGAGCGAATAGTGAAGGTGGTAAACAGTTTGGTAATAGTTAAGTGAAAGGCCGCATACGTGAGAAAAGCAACGCCTATTCTAACAATGCCATATTTTGCCGTCATCAGAGCAGTGATCGATCTGAGTAAATATTTTATACCAAAGCCTTGCGTGCAGTGGAACTGTAAAGCGAGTGAACTCAGGTAGCTGATGAACCTTATAACTTTATAATAAAGACTATTTTTGTTTACGCACCTACGTGAGTAAATTCGTTGTATTATTGTAGATTACCGCGATACTATTCAGTTTAGTTTCTTATTTGTGTCAGATGTTAGTAACCGCGGTGCTACATCGGTAATAATGAGGTTTCTAATTGCAACCGTAAATGATAGACTTCTGATTTTACATTATTGATACAAAGATAAAGGTTAAATCTGTGAATAAATAGTTGCACTGAGCGGTAATTACAATAAAATACAATACAAAATAAATATAATAAAAACAATAGATAAAAATATGTAAGTTCTAAAACTGAAATCTGGCTTTTTCAAAACACGCTCCAATTTGCTTTCACGTCTATTGTACCTAAGTTGAACAAAAATATTACTTTGAATATGAATTAAACACTTTCTTACAAATATTTTTGTACTGATAATGATATCTATTTTATTATATTAAGCGGAGAAGGGTGAAATAGATATATTACTAGCCCGTGGTCTAACAGCTAAGTCCAACAGCTCCAATATATGACGACTTTGTTAGTGCTATGGTTTGGTAACCATAGCACTAACAATTTCGTACTGCCAACCAAGGGGTACCGGGTTCGATTCCTGGCATGGCCAGCATCTTTGTAACGAACTAAAATACTTTGTAGGCTATTGATCTGAGTGCTAAATATGTATCGATCGATAGGTAGATAGTAGTAGATAGTAGATATCGATAGATCGGGAAGTAGGGAATCGATACAAAACAAGGGTGAAACATGCTGTAACACGATTTACAGATGTGTTTTAACAGAACCAACAGACTTAAAAAAAAAGTTTTTTGGTAATAATTGAGATATGTTTCTTTTACAATAAATCGGCTTGCGTTTGATCACAATTCACCTGAGGCAAGTGACAATATGATCTAAGGTGGAGCGCGCTTAACCAGAAAAAAACCGGTTCACTCTTGCTTTGACCAGATTTGGAGCTCTCAGGGAACAGGGATCAAGGAGGAGGTTGCGGTAAAATATATTTTTGCAGTATCCAGTAGATCCTGCAAAAATATTTTTAGCAGAACACCTAGTTAGTATGTGTGTATATTACCACCCGACAGAAAAAAAATTTTTCGCTTTTATTCACAGTGGTCTTGTAAAAATCAGTTAACGCTGTCAGAAGTTGAAAAGAAACGTAGCACGTAAAATATTTGTCAAATGGTAAACTCACGGCTAGAACCTGTATGGCGGAAGCAAAGTTTGCATTTTGACGTCATTGGCTTTAGACATGCGATCCTATATTTAACATTTCACTCAGTGACGTATTTTACGATTTGACGCCCTTTAGTTTGTTAATTTGCCGCCCACGAGATTTTTTTGAGATTGACTTCTTCTTCTTTTTGACATAATATTCTGAAAGCAGGATTAGAATATAGATTTTAATTTGTATTGTTGCCTGATTTATGTTGAATCAACAGCTTTATTATTCTTTGTTAAGATTAGTATAGAAAAAATTAGATTATTACAAGATAATTTTGGTAGAACCGAAATTAAAGTATCACAAAAATATTGCCGCCCTAAAAATAGATGGAAGTTGATCTACGAGTATATACAAGTACGTCTCTGGTTTTATTGTGACCTAACTTGACCTTTTAGTGTTGTAGAGGACCGTCTGTTATTTTGAAGCTTTATTTTTCAAGGACCGTTGTGACGCTTTCAGTTTCAGTGTTATCACGGACTGATTATGTAAAATAGTTTAAAAACGCGATCTAACTACAGTAGTAATATCATGATAAGTTTGTAATAATATATATAAAGAATATACGAATATTTTTGGGTATAGCTTATAGGTAAATCAAACGCTTCGGGATGAACATTTTTCTCACTAATATTATGATTGCGAAAGTTTGTAGGTGTGTATGCTTGTAACTCCATCACATCAAAAAAATAAATGTATTTATTATTTAATAATTTTTAGTATTTATTGTTATTGCGGCACGGGAAAAACATACTCAATGAAAGTTTCAGATTTCTTGCTATCACGGCTTACGAGATACAGCCTGGAGACAAACATTCATACAGTGGAGACTTAGTAATAGGGTCCCGTTTTCACCTAAAGGTATCTACAACAGGACCCTAAAAATAGAGTAGAAGCGAAGGTGCCCAAAATGCTTACAGCATCGCCGCTTTGGATTAATGTTACTTTCGTTAAAAGCTGTACAGCTTGCATTAATTCTAGGTTTAATAAATGCAATATTCAGATGTCCTGGCGGTCGTCATATCCGATCTAGACCGGAAATGGATATTGGTTGGTAAACGCAGCCAGTATTGTGCACACGTTACTGCGACTCACCGGAACAAAGAGTCTATTTCCTCATTCACATCCGACAAAGAATATCGTGTTACAGATGGTATGAATTTAACTTTCAAGAAATAAAAAAAAATTAGGACACATTTCGACGACCTCGTTGGCGTAAAGGTTACCATGCCGGACTTCCAATCAGAAGGTTCCGGGTTCGATTCCCGGCCCGGCTAACATCTTTGTGATGAACTAAATTTGTGAGCTGTCGGTCTGGGTGTTAAATATCAAGGATGTGACTAGAATATGTAAATATGGCAATAAAAGTAATGCGAAGAACAGGTCGATCTACAGTTAAAACTTCGTGTATAAAATTGTATATACATATATGAAACGTGTAGACTTGAATAAAGACACATACTTGATAGAAATGGAAACGGCAAACGTGCAGAATCTACTTTCTGGAAAAAAAGTGCAGAAAATGTTGCCTTAACAATGACTTATCTGTACAAACTGTGATTGTTTATTCTTTGCCCCATACCCGACGCACCTAAGCTTTGGCACGTACTCGTATGTCCGTGGAGGGCGGGAAGGCGAATCGAAAATAAAAACCTCCCTGAGGGTGGCCTCATCCCCAAACATATTACGGGAACGCTGCAAGGTTGAGGTTCGGGCCCGACTCTTTTTGCGATAATCAAACGCCGCGCTACGCTATCGCCTTTTCCAATTGCTGTTATCGTATAAAGTGATTTTTTTCCTAACGCTTGTTGCCAGTTTGGAATATAAGGGCATTTTAAAAAAAATATGTTGAAATATCATTCCTTTCTTGAAGTTAACACAAGTACAACAAGTACTTATTTGTCTTTTAATATAGTATGTGTCTGAAAAAAAGCGAGTGTGGCTCGGTGGTAATAACGTCTGCTTTTCAATCAGACGGCCCCTGGTTCGATCCCGGCTCTACACCAATGACTTGTTTTTCAAGTTATGTGTGGATTTGCACTCGCATTTCGGTGAAGGAAAACATCGTGAGGAAACCGGTATGTTTAAGGACCACAATCCGAAGTCGTGTGTCATCCGCCAACCGGCACTTGGCCAGCGTGGTGGATTACGGCCTATATCTCTCTCCTAGTGAGAGAAAGCCGCGAGTCCCAGCCGTGGGAACGTAAAGTGGGCTGCTTATGCTTATAGTATGTGTCTGGTGTTTTGCAGTAATTTCGCTTGAAAGTAACGATTAATTTCCTAAAAGTACGTTAATTTTGTTATAATAGTCGTCTAGTTTGTCAGAGGCATTTGTTGTCTATAAAAAGGGTTAAAGCTACTAGAAATGTTGACAAATACGAGTACATCAATTTAATAATTTTAAAATTCATATCAGTTCTTCTAAGTTCAATTTCATAAAACTAACTAAAATGCCGTTATCTTAGTCGAATTGTTACTCAACGGTATTATGGTTAAATACTTTTGATTGGTTTGCCAAGATGCTTTTAAGCTAATATCATAACTAAAACACTCGTAATTCTCAATGAAGCTTGTAATAACGCGACCGAAATCACAATATTCGTTCCAGTATAACCGCAGATGCCTGCGATCGTAAAATACTGTTTTCCCTGGTTACATAAAATTGGGAGCTTAATAAAAATCTCAGATCCGCCTCGTAAAGATCCCTACAATAACTCGGTGTTTTAACTCCACTCAGGTAAATAAAATGAAGATAGCCGTGAGCCGTGAAAGCGAATGCGAAACGTATCAGCAGCTTTGCTCGCGGTAGCCGACGAAATGGCTTTTCTATTCAATTTTCGATAGATATTTTTTTCCTACCCGCAGTTTTGCGTACGGCGGAACCAATAAATCTCTTCTCGAGGTAAGGGGCGAATTAATCACTCGACTTGTTCACCGACCGGTCTGTCGACACATCACTTCCGTCGACCTAATGTGGACCGCAACCTGGCCTTCCATAGGTCGAGATTCCAGCGCTCCAGACGCCGCGCCGATCACGAGGTGAAAATAAGAAGTGAGAATAAATCGCAGGGCCGACGATACACTTTCAGGAGATTAAAGTGTTCAGGATCTCGGGTCGGCAGTATAAATTAGGCGAACGACCGCGATCCTGATTTCCCAATACGCCGGCGTAGCCAGACCGCCGAGCAACAAAACCGAAAATCCTCCCCAATAAATAAATAATAAAGCTAATTTTCACAAGCCATAAAGCAAAAAACACTTGATTAAATTTTAGGAAAGCCCCAAATTTAAAAGCTGTGTTGTTTCCCGCCCATTAGGGTTAGGGCGGGCGGCGGGTCGCCGGGCGGGCGGGCCGCGGGCACGAATTAATAAACAAGCCGGCCAAGGGCGCGGGCGCGTGACCCACGGACCATCCTGCGCTGTTGCCTAGCGAAGCGACCTGATTCCACCTCGGAGGACTCAAAGGAAAAATGTTAGAGCCAAAAAAACCAAAGTACGCAACAACGTATGTAACAAGATCGTTATAGCAAAGCCTCAATTCTCCATAAAACGTCTTAGAAGAGCGGGTGTTCCCGCGACGAAGCGTTGTCATTCAAAATCAGACCACGTGTACAATATTTCATCATCAGGGAGAATGGAGGCGGCCCTCTGCGCTCTCCCTGCGGCACCCCCTCGCTGCCGACGACGACCCAAAAAGCCCAACAGACACGGGAACAGTTGCTGGACTTTGTTCAAGCGTTTTTCCTTGTGGTGATTCCAAAAATCCGTACGCAACGATTTGGATCCACAATCCATCGTGCGAATGGAATGGAATGGATAGCCTCCTATCGGGTTTCCTGAGCAATGTAACTTGGGCTTTTTCAAGGCGAGAGTAAACAGATTTCTTCTAGATCAACGTGCTACATCTCCGGGCTTACCTTCGATTACCATCAGGCGAGTTGGGGGTCAAGCGTACATCTATCTAATTAAAAAAACGCACACATCCTCAGTTCGGTAAGTTTTAAACCAAATGAGGTATATACTCGTAAACTACGAGTACGTTTATTGTTTCATTACAATGTTAGAAAGTTGTTATTTTATTTTGCACCATATTACAATATCATGTATAATTAATAAGTAAAATTACATATTACGGTCATTTAGGTAAAACATTTAGGAAACTCACATGCTCCAAGAACCACAAAATCCTAAGACATGAGTCATCTGTCAATTTACACAAAGCCAGTGTAGTGGATTAAGGGCTATCCTTTTAAGAGAAGACCCCGAGTCCCAACAGTTGGAACGTAAAGTGCGCCGCTTATGCCCATGCTTAATTTGAAATAATTATTAACGAAATCGAGCTCGAATTGCAACTTTGGTATGGAATTTCTGATGATTTTTACTATATTTTTTTTTTACACATTCACACACGGCTGGTTAGCCCCATACTGAACCATTTCTAGCTCGTATTATGGTTGCTAACGCAACTGATATACTACATATACATACATATATATTATATAAATACATATTAAACACCCAAACCCACAGCCAACTAATTTAGTTATTCACTAACGACTAAAATCTTAGCAATGTTTTTATTTCGGCAAACCCGTGGTACTGTATGTAAAGTATATTGCAAAAGTCTATCTGCACTTGACACAGGAGGAAACGGGACAGATTAACCGTAGTGAAGGGAACAAAGCTAAATATGTTTCAAGTTGATACTTACCCGACCACAGTATATGGAAAATCTACACAAAAATCTTTTTTTTTACCAAAAAGGGCCGTATGAGGTTTCTATGTGAAGACTTATACGATGTACATAATTATGTGACTGTCTAAAAAAATAAGCTATTAAATATAATAATATATTTTATATTATTATTTTTATGGCCTACTCTTAAATTAAATCATAAAATATTTAAAAAAACTAAATTTTACAAATTATTATTCTCACCAGCAAAACATACTGGTGTATCTCAGATTTTCACATATATTGAGGCTCTTGGCGTAAAAGTTACACAACGCTGAAAAAGGATAGAGCAATGAAATGATGGAACCATTTTCAGTCCACAGTCACGCACACTGCTACTTTCCTCACGCACACAAACACACACACGCACACAAGCATGGTATTCGGTGTGAAAAGTTGAGCAGTAATTTATATGACGGTTTAAATAATTACTTCGCGTTTTCAGCTCAATTTGTAGATGAGCGCGGACTCATCGGTGTTGGCGACATTTTTAGGTGGAAAGATAGTGGAAGATTTTTTTATACTACTCGTAGTTGTTATTTTTAGGTGGGAAGATTGTGGAAGATTTCTTTCTATATTGGTCGTAGAAAGTTATTTTTAGGTGGGAAGATAGTGGAAGATTTCTTTTTTATACTGGTCGTAGATAGTTATTTTTAGGTGGGAAGATAGTGGAAGATTTCTTTCTATATTGGTCGTAGAAAATTATTTTTAGGTGGGAAGATAGTGGAGGATTTCTTTTTATACTGGTCGTAGATAGTTATTTTTAGGTGGGAAGATAGTGGAATATTTTTATACTACTCGTAGATAGTTATTTTCAGGTGGGAAGATAGTGGAAGATTTTTTTTTATACTAGAAAAACAGTTATCTAGCGCATAACTACGCTTGATTACTGTTTAAGGTGGAACGCGCTTATGTAGAAGAAACCTGTTCACTCGTGCCTCAAAAACTGCTAGATTTTATATTTCAGGGAATAGGATATTTGGAAAGGAGTTATATATTATGTTAAATGTAATCAAATTTTGCAGAGTGCTCTTAAACTATTTTCATGGTACCCGTTATATTTTCAGGATAAAGTTAGATGATGGGAGTATATTCACACTTTTTATGTGCTGGAGCAATATAAACTTCAAATTTGGTTGTTTTTGATATTTTTTTATGGTTATTTGGTAAATTAAATTGTCTAAATATCAATAAAATACCCTGGCGGTTTCAAGTGTTATGGTTAAATATTATTATTAAAAAAACATTTGTATTAGATTCTTTAAAAAAATATATATATATTCTTTGTCAGGCACAGCGAAGAGACACCGATTCACTAGCGAAGTTCCGAAGATAAGCACAAAGTGTTTTGCTTCAACCTTCATTGTGAGAACAGATAAGTCAAGCTATTCGTGACGTGAGTCTTTTCATCATTAAAAAAAACGTGCAATAAATAAGAACTTAGTTTTACCTACGGGACCTATTTAACTTGTTAACCGGCCCACAATAGCGTCAGTCTACAGTCGACAGTCTTGTGCATAGTCACCCATCCAAACACCGTCCGCATCGACCGTTGCTTAGCTCCGATGATAGTATTAGATCACCTTAGCTAGCCGAGCTAAAGAGGTTACTAAAGCGAATAATTAAGGAGGAGCGACAGTTTTTAAAACAAAAGCGCATCGGGTAGTCAACGTACCGCTTCCGCATAGAAGATTATTCCACTGCCATCTGCTTGGAAAATAGATTGCTTGTCAATAAAAATGTAAATTCGACGCTTCGGCTTGGCTAATTCATCTCCCAATGGAAAATCCGGGAGCGAGTCCCGTAGATCGATCAGCCGTTCATTCCGGGTTCTTTTTGCTTTTTCACAATCACATATTGACCATTTGAATAGGGATGGGGTGATGACAAATGTTGCATATATCGATATCGATATCGAAAGCTATGTGATCTGAAAAGTGGTTTGCAGTAGCGACAGTATACGAGTAATGACCTAGTACACAACTTGAAATTAAAAAATATAGCATTAATAACAATTTATCAAAACAAAAAAATTAAATGGCAAATTACTTCTACAATATAGTTTATAATTAATCAAACACCTAAGTTTGCGAACTTACATGAAACATTCAATAATATAACATTTTATGTTTACAATGTTGTTTTTTATTCCAACAGATTTTTATTATTAAACTGGATGTTGCTTGTATTAAATAAATAAATAAAGAATTTATTGACCATAAGCTTAAAAGTACTTACTTACTTATTAAGTAACTGTATACAGTTAGTCGGAGAGTAACTGTATACAGTTACTCTCCGACTATTTTATTTGCTTTCTGTTCACATTGTACCACTAGATCCCCAACTATAGGAGGAGGCACTTTTGTACAGAGTTCAGATATTAGCGTCTCTCCCAATGATTTATAGAGGTCTCTCTACCCATGAAAGAGATGAAGGGGCTCCCGAGAAACCCGATATGAATTCTAATACGGATTTGCGATAAAAACTATTGTACACACATATTTTCTGGATGCTTCTGAGAAAAAATTGCGCGCGACTGTCCACCGACAAATTGAAACAGTTTTTTTTATGACGGATAGGCAAGCCCTTGATCTCAACTCACCTGATGTTAAGAGATGTTACAATCTAGGGTAAAGCGCGCTTGCCTAGAAGAAACCGATTCACTCTCGCCTTGAAAACAATGAGGTTATAGTTAAAAGGAAACAGGCATTCCGGCAAAGAGTTCCGCAGTTTAATGGTCAGCACAATATAGGTTTAATCCGCACAATGTAAGTTTGCTGAAGAAAGTTTAAAAAAAATAGGCCATACCTTACCAATCATCGTTGTCAAAGGGTAAGATTATCAAATCAATTTTCGAAGCCTAAATTTATTTTATTACACCATACACTTTTCTAACAGGGTGCGTAACTACACGAGTCGTTTTGGATTAAGGTGAAGCATATTATCATCGTAACGCGATACGCAGCTTCGTATCTATGTATGAGTATATGGATTTATTGGAATATATATACATACATGTAGGTACGCGATGATCTCGCCTATGCACGTATTACGAAGATACATTTCTACGATACGCTTACGACAGTACGCCTTGTGCGAAGGCACTTATTTTTGCAAAAACAAAAATATTACACACAAATAACCAAAAAAACAAACCATTACCCCCAATCAGACATTTATTCACAGGGAAACAAATGAAACAAATACAAAATAATATCCCGGAACCAACCTGCTTATCAGATAACATTTTGCCCGCTAAATAGAGGCAACCGCAAAAAAATAATCGAAACACGCAATTTGATCCAAAACCTCGAGCTACGCTCACACTCCCGCGGTGATACGTCTGACACCCTAATCAAATAAGTACCTTTTACCGTAACCGAGAAACCTTCACTCTAAAACCAACCTTAACTCACAAAGAATAAGGTAGGTTTTCGTTCACGAGTTGTTCCGCCTGGCTTCCGCATAAAACGTATTTGTAGGAAGGACGACCCAGAAAATGGGTATAATATACTCACACTACGCCGCCTTATTCTCCCGCCGCGTCCCACCGGAGCCAAGAGAAATTTATATAACAAGCTATCTCCCCGGCCTCGGTTATTGTCGGCACAGCCTCAGACATTATTTTTAATTAAACAAAAGTACCTACTGGCCGGTAACGCCATCGATCCCATTGCTATTCCCTAAGCGGAAGGTTTTTCATTTCAGAATTGTGGTCGCTGTTGTGAATAAAAATTGCTTGTAGAACTCTCTGGGATGGTTTAAATACATAATGTTACTTCCTATCCTATCCTACTATCTACAAATAAATGCAAAAGTTTGTGTGAGTAAGTTTGTGCGCTCTGTTATATAATTATGTCTGGTACTTCACGCTCAAACTTCTAGTTCGATGTAGATTAAATTTGGCATGGTAATAACCTAGGCCTTGTATTAAAACATAGTTTTTTTTTAATCCCGGATAAACGTGGGCAATGTCTCAACTTGTATTTTCTATTTAATTTTTGTTTCATTTTTTACCCTTGATAGTTTTGCGTTTGACTAGAGCTTGCCTGATGTAAAGCTACGCTGTAGTCAACGGTGTGACAAGTTGTTCTTCAATATTCGTTCGTGTAAACTATATGGCTAGGCTTCAGTATCGACTTATTTCAGGCCGCCCGGTGACCTCCGATATGATCAAAGACTAACAGCCGGGACCTGCAATTAAACGTAAGTATTAGTATAAAAAAAATGTGTCATCTAACTCCCATAAGATTTTCATACTGTGAAATACATAACTGCTTAAATAATTATCTTATACTAGTCAAACTTCAAGACCAAAAAGAACGATAAAAAACTTGTAACAAAATTAATAAAATCAATCTACTTTGCTCTTCGAACCTAATTAATTTGAGATTAAAAGCGGTTCCAGTCTCGTTGTTACCAGTACTATTAAAACGCCTTTAAAATCTTTTAAACAATTTCTCTTTCAATCAAGTAAAGCGAGGGTAAAGGGGGGCTACCCCACTCCCTCCCAACCGATATTCATCATGAGTACCTACCCTTAGTAAAGCTGTATTACAAGATTCTTCTTAAACTGCTAACTCAGTGGTCTTTCAGTATCCTAATTTAAAAGTTAAGGATTTATAAAGGGTAGACGTTGTTTTAAATTTACAAACACACAAAAGTGTACACTTAGGAAAAATATCAATGTATTACAGACGTCGATTAATCTAATTAATAAAATACATATATTTTATTGCAATAAATTACACGAATTACTTGAATGTTAACTATTTTAGTAAGTATACAGCTCCAAACCTCTTTTTAACACATTTCACACACGGCTGGTTAACCCCATACTGAACCATTTCTAGTTTGTGTTATGGTAGCTAGCACAACTGATATACATCCATACATATTTCACATAAAATACATGTTTAACACCTAGACCGACAGCCAACCAATTTAGTTAAGCACAAAGATGTTGGCAGTCCCAGGAATCGAATCCGGAACCTTCTCATTGGCAGTCTGGCATGGTAACCGTTACAACCGTTACGCCAATGAGGTCTGTATGTATTTATCTACATATTTATAACAACAAATTATTTTATTTAACTAAATTAATAATTTCTCTCTAAGAAATCAATGTAAATTATATCGATCTTATTAGAATCGTACAGAAACATTTTCCAATACTATTCTCTGATAAAATAATTAAAAATCGTAACATTTAACACGGCATTTCTTAATAATAATTTATAAACCTCAGCAACAAGGACGATGTTTGTTGAGTCCACGAATCATATTAATTGTGAGAAGTCGCCCTTTAAAAGTCCCAAATTCAATTACTTATTATTCGGATAATAATAATTTTTGCCCTTTAGCGCTTTGACCTTCTGAGAAAAGTTTCGGATTTCAGGTAAGCAGAAGGTCGACACAAAATCTCTAGAAATCCATCTTTGAAAAACGTTTACACCCACGATCTGAATTATGGTTATGTTTGGAACCTTTAGAGCTTTTCGTAATATCCGATCCGATATCAATGTATGTCTTCTTCTTCTTCTTCGTATGAGCTAAGTGGCCAAGCTCTGGTGTTGAGAGTTTTCAAGCCGCCCGAAGGCCTCTGACTTGACTTAACGACGACAGGTAGAAATTATATCGATGACAATATTCGCCTGGCATCTATTGGATCCTAGTTTTCGAAATTAGTTTTTAAATGACAGAGTCTTAAGATGCCACACAAACAAAAAAATTGAGAAAATTGTATCATTTAACCCCCCGACTGAACTTTCAGTGTTTGCGGCCGATTAAAGATACATTCTATTGTTCATATTTGTCGAATCCGTTTCTCTATCAGGACCCTATTATCTCGTACATTTCGGGCAGTATGTTTAAATTTCGAATGAAATTTTATTTCAAATTGCTTTGAATGTTTCACGGCGTCATTGAGCATAGCTATTCCTGAATTGGAATGCCTCTTTGGGCCAGAGTATTGCTGACTCGTGTGGTTATGCGACCAGCTGGTCAGTTTGCCTAGCTGTAGTTGCAAGCATTGACTTTAAATAACATAGACCAAGACACATACAAAATTGTATCGGTCCGACCAATCGACAGAGTCGAAAGGTATAAAAAGGTAAAATACCCTGTCATAGAGTATTTTCACAATATTACTTTTAATTTGGATACTTTTAACGCCAGCTTTTTCCAGTTTCCCAGAAAAATGTCGCAAATAAAGACTTAAACTCATTTATGATGTAATAAAGAAATGTTTGATTATTATTTAAATTTATTTTGCATACAAATGAATCTAATATATATTCAGTATATTATATGATAGTTTTATTTTAGTTTTGTCGTAGGTTTTGAATTAAACTGTAACAATACTAAAATTCCTTAGCAACCATAGAAAAGCCAGAATTTATTCGTAAGTTTCTATATCAGCTCCTAAATTGTAACGAAAAAGTCCATAATCTTAAGCTTTCAAAATTAATTGCTTTCGTCTTGGAATGGTAACAGATTTTTTCATTGCTGCCAATAAGCTATGCCCTTAAACGACCTGCAGACGTTCTCAGAACCGAATGTCATACGGATTATCGACTCGCTGTGACCTGAGTCGTGTGGAAAATTTAAATTATATCTTGCACTGACTATTAATTGTATACCACCTTTCAAAATAAATAATAAAAAATTAAATTAGGACCACATAAATAGTTTAGAAGACCAGACAGAACCTGACGGAAAGGTATATAACGCTCGTGGCATTACCGCGTTGTATATCGATGCCTTTGCTTCAAGTACAGATATCCGGAGCAGAATTCACCAGACCTCTCTCTTGCTAGTAAATAATATAAATTGAAAATTTTAAAAACGGCTATGAAAAATTTTGGAAAACCCAATAGAATTTTTATCGGTGGCGGTCTACTTGGGTTTAAAAAAAACATATTGCACGTACTCTCTAGTCAAGATCTTTCATTTGATACCCATATATGGTTATCAAAATACCAAGTAAATAACATAACAGACATACTTGAAATTATTTACTTATTATGTGCTATTAAACATGTCTACTAAAAGTATATTAAATCAAAAGCCAAGTATAATGAAAGCTTTCCTTTTTATTAGGGAACTAAAACAGTAAACCATTATTTTGTAGAGGTATGTAGAAGATGGGTTTGGCTTGTATATAGATTAGCCTTATTTTGTGCGTGGTATTAAAGCTTTCAAATAAATTAAGTTGTATTTGGGTGTGTCCGTTCAGAATTATTCAATTTTTTTATGCTGTCGGTGAAATGTTATAACAATGACCTTCTTGTTTGTTTACTCTAGATTTGCAGATAAAATAATAAAATCAGGTTCGATCCCCACAGCAAAAAAATGTATGCTGGTGAATTTGAAGTTAAAAAAAGTTAGTCAAAATTTTTTGAGTTCGTGCGTTTTGTGTGATCCCCGATACTAGAAAATATTTTTTTAGTGTAGTACTAAAATTTTCAAACTATTTGTTTTTTTCTAAGTAAGCTATTGCTAAGTTTTGGCCTGTATTTTCAAGTTTGGATCGCTAAAATCTAAGTTGGCTTCATGAATCTAAATTCCTGTCGTATCATTTAACAGCTAGCTACGTTTAAAAAGTCAAACAAGAACTGTAAACAAACAAAGTATTTTAGTATATCACCAGACCTTATCACTGAATGAACTTTGAGCTTTGCGATATCGCGAGCTCATGGAGTTAATATGGCAAAAACAGTGTTTACAGCTAAACTACATAATTAAAAGTAGACACCTAAAACAAAAATCGCAGTAGCAAGTACGTAAAGCGACTTGTCGTACAAAGGAAGGTAGAAGGCACCTGACCGCGCGGAAGGTCACCCAGAAGGTGGACTGACCAAATCAAGGCAGCAGTTGGAGGCTCCTTGAATGACTGTAGCCGGATAACTTCTAACAGGCACAGATTGCAAGATGTCGTGAGGCATATTATATCTGTCCTCTCCAGTGACCCACCAAGACGATCACGACCACTCGGTCAAGAGTGTACGGATAAGAAGATGAAAACAAACATAACAGTCAGTAGCAATCTGTCTTTCAATTGATTACAATGATTTCAGAAACCTTCTGGCTTCGTACATGTATAACGATTTGAGTTAAATACCTATCGCCTAACACCTAACAGTGTGTTCCGGCAGCCTTCTTGAGAGCCAGTTATTACAGACAAGGCATGCTTCACCTTAGGCCGAAATGTCGTTAGCTCGTATTACGTGCCCTATTGGTCCAATGCCGAGTAAAGAGAAAAAAAAAACATAATTCAATGAATTGACAATAATTTGACCATACTTTCTGGAAGAAAATTGATTATATGGTATACTCTGTTTTTTATTAAAGGTTTTTTTATTAAATTGGTTTTTAAGGTAAGAGTGAACCGGTTTCTTCTGGGCAAGCGCGCTCCACCTCAAATATCGCTTACCATCAGGTGAATTGCAATCAAGCACAAGCCTAAAAATAAAAAAAAACATTTGTAATTTAAGCTATACATAATACGTATATATCAAATATAATTATTAATGAATCAGTAAACCACATATGTAGGAGTACATATTAAGTCAGTAGAAGACTCTAGCCTCGATAACACAGGCGCAAATGCGTCCAGTTTGAGGGTTAGTGAATAAATTTAATTAATGTATAAATGATAAAAACAAAAATTGATAGTTAGATCCGGTATTAAAATTATTTAGCGTTTCTTTTGAACTTCGTAATTTGCAAATCGGCTTCTTTGATCATCGATTAACTGAATTCTGTTGCACAAAAACCAAATAACCGTATAGGTATTTGATGGCGTTTTTCCGACAAAAGTCAAGGCTATACGATTGCAGATCACGTACTTATTTGGTGCGGGGTGCAATTCCATGGATTATTTGGGGGTAAGTGTCATTAGGCACTTAGCTAGTTTGCGGCTTTTATGTTGACTTAACATAATATGTATTTACACCGTTATCAACATATTATGTACAAACTCTAAGAAAATAAGATAAAATAAAAATAAATACCGTATTATTATAATAGATTATTTTTTGCAAACGCTTATCTATATAAAATCATAACTTTATAGATGAGATTCACGTGCACGTGAGTTATAAAAAAAGTATTTATATAAAATATACACGTCTTTGATTAACGTGCTTAGAAATGTATTATGTTTAAATGAAATTACATGCCAGTAATACATAATTGACCCTAGAACCCTGAATAATTGATACTAGAGGTAAGTGAAAAATATTTACCAATGATATTTATATTATGAGTATGGTATTTATATCAGTTGTGTTAGCAACCATAATACGAGCTAGATATGGTTCAGTATGGGGCTAACCAGCCGTGTGTGAATGTGTCCTAATATAATACTCACTAACTGCAGTCTATGTTACCCGCGTTTTTTTACTCTAAGCTATTAACATACTAAATTACTCGTACATCCAAATCGGTTTAGAGCATGAGAAATCACAAATATACACACACCCACAAAATTTTGCATTAACAATTTAAGAGGATAGGATTAAATTTATTACGTGCAACAGTCAATCTGTAACAGGGGCAAAAAGAACAAGCCTGATTGGGTCCTCCCGCGTGCTGTACTTAACTCATAATTACTTGCAATAATTAGTCGTGGAGATGGATTCGATCGATTTTTTTCTTGTTTCCTTTACTTTGGAGAAACGTTACAATGTATAAGTATACTACATTGTGACGTAATTTAGGTTGAATTCCTTTCTTCCTATTTGGCCTAATTAGTTCAATTAATTCATTACAAGAAATTAAAGAAAAGTGGAAATGATAAAATAATAAAAAAAATACTAAAACAAAACAAACTATTGTTATTTTTAGCGACACTAATAACGGATTTCGAAGAAGACCACTCCGAACAGAACCTGATGGAAAATGTTCGTACGAGTATAACAACCATGGCATTGCCGCGTTGTAAGGCGATATATTTCTCTTTATATTATACAAATAATGCGTTTTTTAATTACAACAATCCTTGATTTTAATGTTAGTGTTATATATGTTATTCTAAAAAAAAAAGATTTTGAGATTCATCCCCGCGGTATCAACCGCGTTTATCCGGTATATAAAGCGTTAATCCAAAGTACAAGCTATACCAAATCTCATCTGAATCGGTTCAGTCCAATCCAAAAGAGGTAACAAACATACACACATGCACAAACTTTCGCCTTTATAATATTAATGAGATGAGAAAGATGGTCGTCCAACGGCAAGATGGGTCGACGACATTACAGCGGGTCCTGGAATAGATTGGCACAGGACCAAGGCAGATGAGGTGGGTCCGCTCGGACTGCGGACAGCGGCCTGGGTGGGGAGAGCAGCGGCAATGCGCGAAGCGGTCCTGCTTCCCTGCCCCCGCCGTGAGATGGGACACCGTGAGGTTTTAGTCGGTAGTGACGGCCCTTCTGGCCGTCGAGTCCGACATACCCAGCTCGCCTCCCCCAGGCTTGTAGCGGGAGATGCGTAAATGCATTTCCTCACGAAAAAAAAGCAGATGGCATGACAGGAGAGTCCTACAGCCAGCATTGGGATAGGATTGGCTGTAGATGATGTCATATAATAATTACAGAGACTTGGATAAAAATTTAAAAGTATAAAGAGCGTTTAATTAGCTAATCGATGTATTAATAACCCATAAACATTTAGTGGTACAAACAACATAAGTACAACAACCCTGAGTTCACTATCCAATCACCATTAGAAAGCCATTCGCTCGATTAACTTATGGAACATGGAACAATAAAAACAGTGAGGCCAAAGGTTAAACGTCATCTACCAACTACCGAGTTACTTATTCTGGCGGTATACGATAAATTATATCATTGCTTCTAAATTCTTCTTTTTCTTCGTATTATCTAAGTAGCCAAGATTTGTTGTTGAAAGTTCGAAACTCGTACTTGTACCTTTACCCCGATTTAACAACTAATTGTATTAAGATTAAAAGCGTAGCTGGACCCACATTTTATCGTAATTTACTAGGAGATTCGAATCATAAAACTAGTAAAAATCAAATGTTTTGCATGGCCAAGCTCTAAAAATATAGTTATTTATATAAAAGATATTCAAACAGCAAGAAATATGATCATATAATATGTATGTTTGTACTATCTTAAGTGTAAGTTAAACTGAAACAAATATGTCTAACGAAAGCCAAAATTGATCCTCCTAAATCTAGTACTGTAGAACTAGAGATTTTTTTTGTTCCGTATAAATCTTGGATATGTTTACTAGTCCATAAGTAAATAATTACTATTTAAACCACGATATAAGAATTTATCACATGATATAAATACTTGCGATAATTTTCGTTCGATGCTGGAATAGGGTTCCAGCTATGACCTAAATAAGTCAACTGGCGTACCAATTCAATTAATGCATACCTCTGTGGAAAAATATGTATACACAGTTTAATAGAATACTCAGGTTTCTACTAACGTAAAATTGTATAAACTATAATTTTGATATTTAGTGAAGTTACTAACTATTTACTAATTTACGCCTTAGACGTACTGGTTTGCGTGTTTTGTTAGCTTGTTGTACAGTGTCTATGACGTTGATTATTTTATTAATTAATTAGTAGTTTTGTGTGTCAATAAAAGCTGACTTTTATTTCGACCATAAATTTAGTATTGCCATCTAACTTGAATAAACACACAATGCTGCCCGAATATTGGGCGCATTTAACTCAACTTCTGTTTTTTTTTTACTTTAAGTTTTCAGGGTACGGTACCCAAAGGGTACCAACGGGACCCTGTTAGTAAGATTTTGCTGTCCGTCTTTCTGCCTGTCTGTCAGTTAAAATGTCCAAACACAACCAACGTGATTTTTTGCATTTTTTTTCTTGATCAATATAACGACACTTGAATTTTTATGTAGACATTTTTTTTTTAAACTTGATCGCTAGAAATAGACTGTCTTTGAAAAAAATCAATTGTAAATGTAAGTACAAATAAATGGCTATGAATAAATGGCTTTTTACTATCTACTTAACGCAAGTAATAATACCAAAGAGTGCAACTTGTACGATATACGAGTATATACTATAAACATATTATAACTAGTAATATTCCACATGAAACTTAAATCCCTATTTAGTAGTATGTTCAATAATACAAATATCTTTAAAGGTCAGAATTACATTTGATTTGATCCGACCTCGGTCCCAGGCGCATAGTACTAATATCGATCTAAGTATGAATATTTGAAACCACCCCGTCCTTGCAGCTTTTAGATAGGTATTTGAACTAATAGAGCTGGCTTTGAGATTTATTCATATAATATGTCACTGAATAGTTGTAAAAATATTTGAACCTTTTCCGTTTTGACCAATTAAGTTTCTACGTGGTCATTGGCAAAAAAAATGTGGAGATAAATGTTATAAGAATGACAGTTTACATCATTCTTAAACATTTTATATAATAATAATAATAACAACAAATATCCTTTATTGACAAAAGTAAGAAAATCACTCTTAAAATGAAACCATTGGTGTTGATTTAGTCATTGACTGTGTTTCAAAACCAATGGCCTCTCCCACAGAGTTATTACAAGTCTTGGTGATATATAAACAATCAAATGGTGTTATTATTAATAACAGTTACAAAAAATATTTATATAAAAATAAAATTGGAATAGAATATCAAAGGGTTATCATAGTAATTTATTTCGTTTGCATGGTGGTAAAGTGTAATCAAAATCTGTCGCCAGATTTAAGCAATATGTTCCGGCAGCCTCTTCAAGAGCCAGTTTATCCAGACTGGACATGCTCCATCTTAAACTTAGTGTCGCTTACTAGCGTGGTTACGCACCGAGCCGATCAAATTTCTGTCAACTTTGAACAACTGTCATACAATAATCGTGTGGCTAATTACAACTTTTGAATATGAGTTTGTATTTGAAGTCAATACGTTGTCTCAAAGCATTAGAATTGAAAATTGACATTGATACATATCGTATACTTTTGTAATGATATCATATTATTTGACTTATAACTTTGGTGTTATCAATAAATGATTTGTATTTGTATTGTAGGCATATTGCCATTTTAGAGGCACTCTAAAATGACTAATACAAATTTAAGAAGAAAAAGCCATATGTGAATGCTATTTGTATTCGGATTCTGATAAACTCTAGACCATTTAAAGAGAAACATTTTGTATCAAGAAAACGGTTTACGTCTAAAAGCGTCTAACTCTGTCGTAGTTGGAAGTTCGATGCATTACTAACGGAGGAAGTAAGACTTAGACCTTACCTGGGAAATGCTATTCACTGCCAATATACTATATCAAGGTCTCAGAGTCTATCTGTCAAGGCATGTCAAAGGTCAGGTGAAGGATAACAAAAGAATGCAGTTTTCAATCTATTTCTGTGGAAAACATGTAGATAAGCCATGTTCGAACGTAATTCCGTTATCTAGTATGTTGGTATGCGCATCTTCAAAATTCATTAATTCAATAAAATAGTTATAAAATTCCAGAATACGCGATTTTTTTTAAGTTCTTGTTTGTGATCTAACTACTTTTACTTCGTGAATGAGTAGAACTTAGAATATATAAAATACATTATTTTAATTTTTTACTACTAAATTTAAAAAAATATAATTATAATTAAAACATTGAGTACCTTATAACCTCGAATGGCATCTATTCAAATACAAGTAATTTATTGATGACACCCAAGTTTTGGTGTCATTTGGCTTATAAAAATAATCTTATAGAAATTATTACAACACACATAAATTATGTATTTTTATCTAAGTAAGAACACAGTGCTGGAAGAATTACTGACAAATATTATCAAATTCATTTTCCGGAGCAAAATAATCTGTCAGAAGTGGGATTCGAACCCACGCCCACAGAAGTGGACTGCGACCTGAACGCAGCGCCTTAGACCGCTCGGCCATCCTGACTGGTGACGTGGAATTCTAAATTAAACTTCTTGTGATCTTCGGCCATAAAGCACAACTTCTAATTCTTTTTGCTGGTAAATATTTTAAACGTAAAACTATATTGAGATCAATCATTATTGTAACTATTCTGATTTCAGGAATTAATATTATCATTATTATGGTACGAGTATAATTATGTTATCATTGCGTTTCGCGTAATAGTGTTCATGTTTGTTTTTTTTCTAGGAGGACGGACACATTATTTTAAGTCTATTAAAGCTTAATATTAATATAAAACATACAGTGGGATGAAAATTTAAATTGCAGTTGACCATCCACTTTCTCAAAAATATATCCAATCCATATTAACTTTCGCATTTTATAACGAACTATACGACGAAATTTAGTAACGTTGTTACTCCCACACGCTTTAAAAGCTGTCCCAGTTTTGATAAAATTTAAAATAGATATAATTTTAACCCCAAAACAAGGGTTAAAACAATATCTAACTATGTACACATAAGCCCATCTCAAATTAAAGCGAGCATCGCAGAGCGTAGGAAGTAAAAAAAATAGATAAATAAACAAGTGAACCACGACAATCATCAGCATCATCATCTAGTGCTAGAACAAGCCTAGTTGGAACAGCAACAAGATACTGCGCTAATAACATCAGTAGAACATTAAGCAAGTAAGGTAAGCTTCTCGGTTGCAGTAGGCTGGCGCTCGCTCCCAGAATTAATAACTTTTCCCCCACTTCCCCCTCCCGGATAGATCCCCACTTTACCCCTTCCTCCCTCCTCACTCCAGTTGAACGGTACTTATGGTTAACTTCTCGATTAAGTGCCGGTTATCATTTTGTTAAAGTGATGGTTTTTAGACGATTAAGGCAGACAAATTAAGTTTTAGTTGCTCTATGAGAGGAATTATGAGCAAAACTAGTTTGATTATTTATATTTTGAACTAACCTAATGATACTATATATTTTTAATCTTGTTAATTCAAACGCCTCTATTATTTCGATGCATAAACCTCGATATTTTAACTCCATGTTAAAAACTTAACACTTTAGTCTAACCCTTCGTGCATTTACATTAGTTCTAGTTCAGTATTTTATAACTAACCTATATTATCCCACTGTTGAGTAAAGTTATTCCCTAATGTTCTCCGCGCCTTTTTAGTTTAGCTAGCTAGTTTGGCCAATATAAAAAAAAAAAACATAGACAGCCAAATAATTTTACCAAATAATGAGAAAAAAAAAATAGAATTATACAGGTCAGTATTTGTTTATGCACAATAGGCGTAAATACAACATGATGCTTGGAGTACGTACCAAGTTGGTACCAGATAAAATTATACAGCATATTATAGTTATACAGTATATTTTAGCAAATTATACAGCATAATAAATTGGTACCAGCATATTTCAGTTTTTTTACCCTTGACAAGTTTGCGTTTGACTACAGCTTGCCTGATGTAAAGCTACGCTGTGTTTTACAATGTGGCACGCTTACCTAAAAGATATCTTGAAGACGATGACACCTCTCAGTTATTTTTTTTACCCATAATAGGCTTTTTTTTGACCACAACAAAGATGTTAAGTGACATTGCAGTCTAAGATGAAGCGCGCTTGCCTAGAAGAAACAGGTTCATTCTCGCCTTGTAGACCGTAAGGTTGTAGTTCAGTGGGAACAGGGATTCCGGCAAGGAGTTCCACAGTTTGGCCGTCCGTACTATAAACGTGGAAGCGAATCGCTTAGTACGCATTTTCGGCATTTCCACTGGTTTCCAGTGGTATCCCCCATAACGTGGCATCTCTGTCTGATTGGTGGCGGCACTCGGAAGTTTCAGGAGTTGGGTTCGCGTCTCTGTTTTGGTGTGTAATGATTTTGCGACGGTGTAATTTGGTGAAAAAATGACGCCTTAAATTGGGGTGGCTTTCTTCGATGGTTATTACTTATTTATTATACGGTTTGTTATGTGACATTATGAAATTATTAGCTTTATCTTTTTTATGAATAATGTGATTCAAATCGTGTCCTTATACATACACGGACACAATTTCTGGATGTTTACATTACCTTTTACTAAGAAATATGAACTACTAATTGAATTTTTGTACATTTTCTTCAAATAATGGATAGTATCAAGAGGATTATAATTTACTCATAGAGGAAAACAGGGAGTAGTATATAATTTTAGTGCTTATTTTTAACTGGCTGAATTATAACCATCATAGTTAAAATATCAGAATAAGTCGAAACTATAGAAAAACTACTCAAGCCCCAAATCAGAAAAAGTCAAGTCTATAAATTGACTACCCAAAAACCTATAATTTTTTTGTTTACTACATTTTGCCTGATGTTAAGCTACGCTGTGGCACGGTTACCTAGAAGATACCTTTTAACTCTACTTTTTAAGACCCCCGGATGATACCGCAGGAAACAGAGACTCAGGTAGAGAGTTTCAAAACTTCGCTATCAATGTCTAAAGTATTTGCAAGAAAAAACAAACACTTTCTCGAAAAAGAACTTCTCCTATGATAAAACGACAATTC
The DNA here is from genome assembly GCA_035578125.1 of Mellilla xanthometata. Classification (NCBI taxonomy): domain Eukaryota; kingdom Metazoa; phylum Arthropoda; class Insecta; order Lepidoptera; family Geometridae; genus Mellilla; species Mellilla xanthometata. The sequence goes on from JAPUBQ010000022.1 coordinate 1,017,483, forward strand.
CAACACAGGAAAATCCCACGTCTAGGTATTATTAGATAAACTTCGCAAAGTATAGATTTAGGGAAAAGGGGGAAATGATGGAAATAAAGGGAACAAATATGAGGAAAAGCAACGGAAAAGTTACGACGTTCAGGTGACAAACCAAAAGGTATGAAACAAAAGAACAATAAGTTACGTATTTAGTAGCCGAAAGTAGAGCTATCGGTCCAGTTGTATTGTTAGTATAAAAAATTCTTGAAGAGAGAGAGAGAGAGAGAGAGAGAGAGAGAGAGAGAGAGAGAGAGAGAGAGAGAGAGAGAGAGAGAGAGAGAGCGAGAGAGAGAGAGATCTAGAGATCTTTTTAAATGGCTTTTTAATAGAAATTAGCGTGATGAAAATGATGATTTAGTAAAATATAATATGCCGATACTTAAATTGTCATAGGTCTAAGCCGTTTTTAATCTGCTATATGTGTGTGTATTGATTAATACATAAATTATTACTGATACATAAAACTATTTTTAATTTATTTTAAGATAACTAATGAAAAGAAAGCGGGTCAGTTCCAAATATACAATTATAGTAGAAGCTTAACTTGTTGCAATTAATTTCATAAGTTTTAGTCTGAATCAAGAATAATATGTGTTAGTAAGTAAATAAATAATAATCATTTGTGTTAGGTCCTTAAATCCCTTTATATGTATATTATTTTGTCTGTCTACGTCCGATCATTTTAATTTAATATACCTTTTGTTTTTAATCGTTACCGCATTAAAACTCAATGAATACTTTCTTTTGAAACCAAATGGCTACGAAAATTAAAAATAGAACTCTGACTTGAGAAAAATAAACAAATTGCACACTCGAGTGCATTGTTCCTTTCGGAAGTTGAAAAGCGCATAAGGAAGGGAAGTTTTCCCTTTTGCGCGGAACTTCTTCAGGCTCTTGGAAGGGGGCTTACGGAACTCTCAACCTTTTATTTTATCGACTTGAGGTAACTAAAAAGAAACTAGAATATATTATTTTTACTCAGACAACATACAAATTATACAATTGTAAAAAATGAAACAACATAAGACATAACCAAATAAATCTAACGATTTCTATTGTTATGTGTGTTATGGTTTGTTAATTCTGCAATCGAAAAGGGGAACTTGAAATACATAGGTGTATTTTGCCGTCTATTTTTTCCATTGCCGCTTTATATGCTTTTAACTAATAATTATATTTAATTAGCTGCGCCGCACAGTTCTGCGTTATCGTCAAACTTACCAGAATATAATGTTGTCTGTGCATGAGCTACTTCAAGACAAAGATTCATCCAAATCGGTTCAGATATTAAAGCGTAAAGAAGTTACAAAAAAACACGTATACACATGTTCGTATTAATTAATGGTGCGATACAAGAGAGAGACAAAAAATACTCTCTGTAGCTAGGTATTTGACCAGCAGGGCGAATAACGAACGAGTCAGCAATATTCCGGACTAAGGAGCTTGCCTAGTCTTGGACTAAGTTGTAAAGACTAAGGCCCCAAAACTCTAAATATCAAAACGAATCATCATCATCATTGTCAGCCCGTAGACGCCCACTGCTGAGCATAGGCCTCTCTTCTTGTACGCCAGTCATCTCGGTTTTGCGCTGCTCTCGCCATCAAAACGAAGCACCCCGTCAATCGCATCTCAGCAACCTCAGTACCATAAACAATAATCCTTGCTAATAATGAAACAAGACGCCCATTTTCCGTAACATCAGCCAAACTTCCTTCCAGTAACGTTTGCCGACCGGCGCGGCGACACCCACGCCGATATACTTCAGTATAGACTTTGAAACAGTTGTTAAACTTCTGGAAATGTTCCTCTATACCATTGTTATAATGAGGAACACAGCGAACTAGAATAAACGGAGGAGTAACTCCATACAATTGCCGCTTAGAATTTGTATCCATCTACGCACACAATTATACCAATATCCAACATATGCTATCCCAACGAAACACACAAACACAAAGCTCGCACGCGATTGGTCGCATCAAGGTCACGCCACCGACCATGTGACGCGGGCGCGCGGATAGCTGTTTTGCCTCGCCCACCGCGGTATTTTACACGCGTAAAATACCGCGGTAGGGTGGAACCAGTTTATTGGCCGAGTTACTTTTCCATTTATTCTATCTAGTTAACTAGGAAAAGTTTGTTTATATGACGCGAATAGGCTCCGAAACAACTGGACCGATTTGAACAATTCTTCCACCGTTGGGAAGCTACATTATCCCCGAGTAACATAGGTTTTTTTTTTATTTATTTTTACAAGTTTGATTATTTTATAGCTCGTACGAAACCGGGACTGGCTGCTAGTATATTATAAAGGGCCACTGAGATCTGATCCCCAGACTAGCTACATTTGCTTTATTCGGTATCGTCAAAAGAAGTGAAATGTATAGGAGTAACATAGACTGTGGACAGGGCTTCTCAATTGCTTACTCCAGTCCCATACAACACTTAAAGCAAATTCCGTTTGTCTTAAAGAGTTGAACTACCACCACGATAAAATTGGGAATAAGGGCTGATAGATATCTTCACAATTTTTTTAAAATCGTTATAGGTAGGAAAGTAGAAGCAAAGAAAGAAAAAAGTACTCCAAAAAGAGCGTTTACAACTCAAATTACAGGAAAGTGAACGTACTAGTAAAAGGAGATAAATGGAGGCAGAAAAAGGTGGTTAATATGCTACACTGACAGGATCATAGCTCTTGAATAAAAATGAGACGTTGATTATCTGTCCAAGAACGATATTGTCGCACAAGCGAAACTTAAGAAACTGACTCCAAAATACCGTGAGCCAATGTACCTTCTCCCTAATAAATCTAAGGAGGCTTCCCGCCCCTCCATATTTGGGAACTCCGGATCAATGCCGTAAACATTGTTGTTTTTGGGTTAGATTGTTACCTTCGCTTGGGGTTATTTCAGTAAATATACCAGATTTGGTAGATTAAGTGATTTAGGTTAGTACGTAGTGTTTGTAAGTATTTTGATATGTCCTTGAGTTTTGCTTAACCTACAGAGTGTGTATGTTTGGAAAGCTGTGAAGGATTCTATAAATAGTTCTAGTCTATGAATTAACTAAATATAGCTAAACAAATAAAAGCGATAAAGGATTTAAAGCGATGACAGCTCGGGTGTGCGGAAGCCTTACGTGTCGAAGGACATGAGTTCGATCCCCGCCACTAAGCATCAAGCATTCGGTGAAAGAAAGCATCGTGAGGGAACCATAGCATAGTGGTAAACATTTTCTATTGCTCGCCTTGCTAGCAACCAGCTAGGCGTTTGATTACCAGCCGTACCCATTCGAGCCAGTGACACTCTGGCAAGGAGGAGCATGTCTAGTCTAGAATAACTGACTCTCTAGGAGGCTAAGACACACCGTTAAACTCTTGGCGACAGATTCAATAAAAAAAATATCTCAAAATATTATATATAGGTACGTATTTAATCTTGAGGTTACAGGAATAAACCGAAAATTCAAAAGTTTTCATTGTTAATATTCTCATACCTCATAATGTGAGTATAGGTTAGCAAACAATATTACCTCTTATCTCCGTTACACAAGTCTAGGCTTGAACACAGATTAAAATAATGGAGATGGCGAAGTTACAATACGCGAGTGGAAACTAAATTAGAAAACCCCCTTCCCAACAAATTGTAGTGGCCATCTTGTATTTTAAATATGTTATTATTTATACTTACTATCGCCAGTTTTTTTAATGGACAACACAAAAAGAGAGATGTGTCTAACCAACGGATAACCATAATCGAAGGCTCACTTAATTAATTTACCTATTCGCATCACAAAATCCGAAAAATAAGAAAGGAAATCAAATCAAATACATAACAGTTCAATTGATTTATACTATTTTCATGTAGAAAACGGTCACACTTACATAATTACTAACTAGGTGACCCGGCAAACGTTGTTTTGCTTTACATTATTTTTATTCATTAAAAAATAAAAGGGGTATGGTAAATAAATAGTAGCCGATTCTTAAAACTACTAGACACGCATATAAAATTTTCTGAAAATCAGTCAAGCTGTTTCGGGGGAGTACGGTAACTAACATTGTGACATGGAAATTTTATATTATAAGAAGATTTAAAGTTAGAATGAGTCCAATTTATAGTCGGTGCTTTCCGAGCACCATCATCAGAGGCTAGTGTCACACGGACCGTCGCCGACGAGATCAACGCACTCGTTGTAGATGGTGCTGTGCAGAAACTTTTGGACTCATTCCAACTTTCAATAATAAGCTGACCCGGAAAACGCTGTTTTGCCTCACTTAGGGGTACAGCGCCATCTATTGATTACTTACTCAACCCAGTCAAAAGGTATCGACATCTGTAAGAATCATTTGGAGTTAACAGATAATTGTGACTGTCAAATAATAACAGACAATAATTAGCAATATATTAAAATTGCGACTATAATTTGAGATTTAAAATATCCTATCTCTCAAGTTGGATCGAACTGCACATGGTGTGTGAATTTTATTATAATCGGTTAAGTGGTTTAAGAGTCCATTGAGGACAAGCATTGTGACACGAGATTTATATACATTAAGATGTAAGTGTGACCGTTTTCTACGCGAAAATATTAAGATGCCTTACGTGAACAGTTTACAAAGTTTAGTTGGTTAACTGTTTATCTTAGTTTTCCATCTGCTTTTCTCATCTGCGGTTAAAGCGTACTTCGCCGGAATTGGTGTTAATAAGTAATGTGGAAGGTGGGTGGGGGGGTCAGGGTGTGTTTGTTCAACCCCGGCAACTATCGCGGGTTAGCTTACATTCGTGATATGAGGCTTAGGTAACGTATACGATGTGCCCAATTGGTGTAAGTATTAACCCTTAAAACTCTTCTTCTTCTTCCTTGCCTTATCCCACTAAGTGGGGTCGGCACAGCAAATTTTCTTCTTCCACTCTCCATTATCAGCCGTTGTCTCTACACTCACTCCTTTCTTACTCATGTCCTCATTCACACACTCAATCCATATCTTCTTCGGTCGGACTCGTGCCCTTCTTCCTTGCACTACCATTTCCATACATCTTCTAGTAACATGCGCCTCCTTTCTACGCATCACATGTCCATACCACGCCAACCTTCCACTCTTTATTTTCTCACTCACTGGAGCTTACTTTCACACTATTCCTCAAATGTATGTGAGTACAGTAGTTAATTGAAAATTTAGACAGTTAAAAAAATGTTATTACATGAATTGGAAAAAACGTTTATCGCCTTATTACAAAAGCACAAATTGGTGCAAATAATATGCAATAATATTGAATTTCAAATAACATACTAATTTTTAGCTCCTATCATGTAAAAAACTTCCTACTTGTTAAAACTCTTTTGCTGCGTAGTTCATTGGATTGTGCTACGCGCTACCAAAGGCTTCGCGACGTAGCAAACCAACCCTCCATAAAAAATATGATGCATGCATACACTCAGAATATTTAACTGAAATTTCTTTTAAAAAAAATATTTTCCTAAAAATATCAACTTTTTCAAATATGCCTTAAGCCTACTTATAGAAAAAAACCTTCCAAGAAATATTAAGTACGAATAATAACTAAATTAATTCAACCTTCACTAAACAAAAACATTTCCAAGAAAATCTTGTTATTTCAATTTTTATTTACGTATTTTTTAATAGGCTGGACGAAAACAAAGCTACCAGCAAAATTCTATTCTCATCTTAATTCTATAGGTATAATCTGAAGGGCAAATAAAGAAGAAAAGGCACTACATTGGATCTCTGTAGCAATATCATCTCAATACTCAGCCAGACTACTTTATTTTCCTCCTACTTCAGTTCAAAATTATTCTTTATACTATTGCAATAAGATTGAGAATCAGTTGTAGTTTTGTGAACTTTACGTCGTTTTATTCAGTAGCGTCGTAACAGTATTAGTGTGGGTGAATTAAAGGGTGTTTTTCTATTCGAAGGAAAAATGTATCAGGTAATAATATAGCGCGGTAAGATGAGCATTTCAAGGGAGGAACAGATTTATGCTTACATTTCTTCGTGGGTACGTTGGTATGATTTGCTAATGCATCTTTTTTGTTTGAAAACAAGCGGGTTTTCTCTTTGACAATTTTGGTAGGGTAAGTATAGAGACGGTTACTTTTTTATTTGCCATTCATTTCTTTTTCACTTCCTTACAATTTTAGTTCTTGTACTAGAACTAGAACCATATTAAATACAATAGACAACAGAATAGGTAAGATGGTAGGCCACCTTACACGACATGACAATTTCATTAAAAATATCGTAGAAGGAAAGATAGAAGCCAGGAGAGGAAGAGGAAGACCTAGAAGATCATATTTAGACCAAATTAAGAAGGCGAAAGTCATGTCGTAAAGGGAGGTCAAGAATTTGGCTGAAGATAGAACTACCTGGAAAAACTCCACAGAAAAGAGCCCAGCTCTTAAATATTGAATGAATGACAATTTTGGTGCTTAATTTGTATGTGATTGAGGAGTTTAATCCTCCGTTGGCTGTCTGTGTATCTCCAACCTGTATCTCAGAAACCGAGATAGTTAGAAAGCTGAAATTTTTACAAGTTATTTTCCGTGCCACTATAACAAATACTAAAAGTAAAAATATATTAAGGGCATATACCCATATACCCATACAGTAAAAATTTTATTTCGTTTTTTTTTTGCTTCTTGTTAATTAATGGTAGCTGATAGACACTTAACATTTTCAGAGAATTTTATATAAATGTATATTACATTTCAAATTCAATAGTGAAATTAAAATGAAAAAGCGGGGCTCCTGAGCTCCTTAGATTAGACCTAACCTAAGATTAGAGCCTCCCAAGATTAGACCTAACCTAATATTAGATTATAACATATTTTTTTACTCTTAATGGGCTTGCGCTTGATCACAATCCACCTGATGGTAAGCGATATTGCAATCGAAGGTGGAGCGCGCTTGCCCAGAAGAAACCGGTTCACTCTTGCCTTGAAAACCGCTAGATTATAGTTATCGGGGAACAAGGAATTTGGCAAAGAACTCCACACCATGGCGGCACGCACAATGAAGGTGGAGGCAGACCGCTTAGTAATATAAATATTCATATATTTATTTTTCCTTCCTTACTAATAAAATTTTTGAATAGTTAGTTTTATAATGACTGTTTTGTTTGAACGCCTCGACTCCCGCCTAACACAGAAATTAAGAATGAAATGTCAAAGGTAAACATCCTCAGGTTCGAGTGTAGGTGTAGGAATCATTTATTTTACGTTCATCATTAAAAAAATTACCAGTCTCTGCCTACTCACAATTAGATCGATAGAGTAGGTTTCTTTAATAATTGGCTAAGAGCCAAGTTGGGCTTGCGCATGACGGGTTCCGTACCATTATTGTATGGAAGCCTTTAAAAAAATATTAATTTTACATATTATTTTAAATGTAATTCTTAAATAAATAATCAGTAAATTTTAGAGAGTCTACCAAATATCGTTATTAAGATTGAGTAAAAAAATGATTGAAAATTACGTCTGTTGTATTGGAGCCCCCTTAAATATTTATTTCACATGTATTTTATGATTATTTATTTCGAAAGTTAATATAATGTTTGTATATATTCTATGAAAATTTTAAGTGTCTATCTGCTACCGTTATTGATATAGAATAGCAAAAAATACGGAAAAAACACTTTTATTATGTTGGAACCCCATTAATATTTTCATTTAATACTTCTTGTTATAGCGGCACGGGAAATGTATAACTGTGTTAGGCAGCCTTCACTAGAGCCAGTTATTCCAGACTAGGCATGCTCCACCTCAGGCCAGAGTGTCGCTAACTCGTGTGGTTACGGGCTCGGCTGGTCAAATGCCTACCTGTAAGGAGTAAAAAAGTATCATCGGAACACAACATTAAGACATTTTACTCATAGTTCTTTCATACTTTTTCATGGCATGATAAAACTCTAAATCAATGTGTTCAACCGCTCATGAGCTAAGATTCCACAGATATACACTCACTTACACAAACACACACACACACACAGACAGGTCAAACTTATAACTCCCGCTTGTTATTTCGCCGGGATTTTAAAAATAATTAATATTTTCGATTTTTGATAAAATTGTATTTATTGTATTATTTTTTTACCAAATTGTATTGTTAAATAGAATTTTATACTAACTACATTCCGGGTGCTATTACTAGTAAAATAGGCATAGCTAACAGCCTAATCTCTCTTCCATCCAAAACCACTCTGCATCGAAAAATAATGCAAAACCAAGTAAGAAATTACAAAAAATAAGTTTCAAGTATTTATCCGTAATGGCAAAGACAAAGCCACGCGGGGAAGGGGGAAGGGGGACGCATATGCACCACACACATGCACACACACAGATATGCACTACACATCCAATTAGATATGTACCACACATACAAAGATATGCATCACTGCGGCCATGGAGCTGCATTCCTGTTACTGGCAAACGGTGGATAACTATGGATACGCCCTAGTGACAAACTTCTTATCCTTTAATTGGACAATGTTGTATTTAAACAACATACTAAAAATCACACATAAAATCGACCTTCAATAAATTTTCTTTAAATTTTGCGCAATGTAGTGTATAAACAACACTCACATTATAGCAAAAATAGTATAGTAAATTAATGTCTAGATTTTTTTACAATTTTTTCCTACACAGTAATACATGCACATACTATTACACAAATATATTTTTTTTTAAACGTGAAATAAAAATCGACCATATCAGGGTTATTTTGTCCTCAAAGACGAAAAACCTAGTTTAGCAAAGTTACAGTCAATTTTAGATTTAAGTAACAGTCTAAATAACATATTTGTAAAAAGAACTACAATCTCTATCACCAATATGTCAATTCTATCATTTAGATACATAAAAAAAAAGTTGCACTCTGGGATTGTAGCCGCCTTAATCCGGAAATAATTATAACTCATTTGTAGCAAGATCTAACGTCACACGACTAAACTAAATTTAAAGAAGTCCCGTCTCTTTTCATCTTAGGTGGCCAGAAAGAGATGGCACGTTCTCAACCACAGATAAAACAACTAAAATCACGTCAAATATGGAATGTGCAGGCAGTTTTAGAGGTTATACAAGTGAGTGCGTTCTAAAGTCGCCTATATTTTCGCCTATATTAAATCATTTGACGTGATTTTAGTTGTTTTGACTATGGTGAAGAACGTGCCGTCTCTTTCTGGCCACCTAAGATGAAAAGAGACGGGGCTTCTTTAAATTTAGTTTAGTCGTGTGCGCCGCTGAATCACTACCACTTTCTGTGGAAAGCAAGTAGTTATAAAAAACCCGGCGTATCCATAAGTTACTATCCTCAGTAGCGTCAGTTAGTTATAGTCCAGTCGGTCTCTAATTTACTCGCGCCGCTTGGACCCGACGCCGCTTGCACACTTACGTGGGCTTTTAGCCTTATTCTAAGATTAATTTTGAAAAACACGTGATACCTACCTAAGTAACATACGTACGAAACAAATACTAAAAAAACATGTAGGTAATAGAAAGTTATTTTAAATTCATTTTTGTGAGACTAATCATAAAAAATCTGGCTAATTGGTTTTGAAACCAATTAAATTGAAGGAAAAAAAAACAATACAATTATTTGTTTAAAAAAAACGATGTCAATTATTATTATTAGACTAGTCCCACAGGGTTACGCGCGTTAATCCGGAATAAAAAAATAGCCATTGTGATAATCCAAAGTCTAAGCTATTTCCATACCAAATTTCATCAACATCGGTCGTGTCGTTTGAGCGTGAAGAAGGAACAAACATACACAAGTAATTGTTCAACCCAAACTACATCCTTGACTAAGAGTTAAGGGAGTAGTATTGGAAAAAAAACATACACACACACACACTTACATACAAACTTTCGCATTAGTAGTATATATAGGTCGGAATATATTTATTAAAATAAAAATATAATTTACATGCACCTGTCCTTGCCACAAGTACATCAATGTTTTATTAAGCATAGGATACATGATTAATGTTAGTTATCTTCAAGATTAAGATATGTATACATGTAGATGGTAAACAGTGCATTCCATAGGCGCATCACATTTGCACGCCTATCACGCGTCGAAATTAATTAGTCCATTAGACAAGTCAATTATCGTACATATATTATATATACGTTTCTATTGATGGATGTACACTAATAACATAATAATGATTAGGTATACAGGCTAATATCTGTCGCCAAACTTTTTAGTGCGACTTAAGAAAGTTGGTACCTACCTACTTTAGTGTAGCGCCTGTAGCTCGGCTAGCTAAGTTGATCTGACGCGATCATCGAAGCAAGCAACGGTCAATACGGACGGTGTTCGGATGGGTGACCATGCACAAGATCGTCATTTTTAAAGTGGCATTTTCATCTGGGCGCTACCGTGGGTCAGATGACCCTTTAAAATGTCTTGTTTCAAACTAAATAAGCTTATTAAATCAAATAAAGATAAAAAAAATGGTTGCCTGTAAAGTCGGTTTTACGGGCGAAGATTTTACGTGACGACGTCTGCCGCGTGCTGCGCGCGCGGCAGACTGATCATAGTTGAATGGGAGAGAGACGCAAGGCATTCGGCGGGCCTCTCTCTCGTTCGGTGACTCATCGTAACGTTACCGGGCGTTACACTTTTTCATAAGTGACTCCCAGCCGCAACCTAATTTAAGACGTTGTCACGTCAATAAATTAAAAGCTACAAATTAGGTAGGTATGATTAAAACATCAGTCCAGACACAAAAACTATTTGGTTTTTCCAAAGTCGCCAGTTAGAAAGCCATATCACTACCCACTCCAAATTGTGATTAAACCAACCACACACAAACAGGTCACGCGCTTACCGACACCCGTATTTTTACACACCAATAACATCCTTTAATCAGTCAAGCAATAATGAACCCTAAGATTCAAACATAATGTGTGTTTTTCTCTAGCAATTGTCAAGGAGCATCAGCTACGCTTGTGTGCCGTGAAAGCTACACATTTCATTTATAATAGTAGGTACAATGTGCGACGTCATTTTGTGTATAACACATCTACTACTGTACTCTTACGTGGTTCGTATGTGAGTGTTTACTCGTATCAATATTTTGTTTCTACGCGTTCCGAATTTGAACCTTAAGCTTGAAAAGTTAAGATTGAAATTCGCTTGCAAATATAATGGTAATATTTATGAATGTGTGTACCGCAACCGCTGAAGCGGTGTATCGAAGAATGCGAGCGTGAATTACCATGTTTAGGGACTTGTCACTTTGACAATTTGCTCTTATAAGGTGGCGCGGCGGTTGCGCGGATTATTTGAAGATTAGGAATTAGTATGCGTACTTAATAATTACCAAAATTATGTTTATGTGAGATTTTTTGCAACTAATTAACTAAGAAGTTATTTAATTTACATTATGTTATTAAAAATCATGAAAATATCAGCATAAATAATCATAAATACTACCTAGTAGCTTATTTTTATTATTATCTATTTAATTAATTAATTACAATAATCACACCATGCATTGAACACAAAGCTTTGTGTCCATTGTATAATATTTTATCATACTCCATAATCCTATCACCAACAAAGTTAATAAAAAATTCCCATGAGTAAAAAGTCAAGTGACAAACGTATCAATTACTAAATTGAATTAAACGGTATAAACCGCGCTCGCTGTGCCACAATAGCGATCAGAGCATCGCATTAGCTACTGACAGCTACGTGTATTGTATACCACGCTCGTTACGTCTACGTCACGCACACAAACAAACCACCCACCTCACCACACGCAAACTTCGCCGCTATCACAACCGAATAAGGCTCACATTGAAGCCAGCAAGTAATTTAGCCATTTATAACCACCTCACCGGGCGGTGAAGTCCGGCAACGTCGCACCCAAATTGTGACATTTGCGAGTTTAGTGACAAACGCGACGCCCAGCGGCATCTAGCGCCCGTCGCGGAACTAACCGCTCGGCTCTCAGAGAGAGACGGAAACACTTGACAATATCACTTTCACGGTCTCGCACTTAAAGCTAAGCGGTTTGCTGTACTGTTTGTTTGTGTCTGTAAACAGCGGCCCGCCGAGGTACACCGCGCATGAATGAAATGGATGACCGTGCGAGCGGGACGGGCAGAGGTACATTATTGATGTGGGAGCAGGAGGGTTCGGAAGCGCGAAGCGTGCAGAATACATCGTTTTATCAGATTACATGCGAAGTATCGCGAGCGTGGCGATGTTTTGACACGCGATAATCACGAGATAATGCGGGCGATCTCGCCGCGTTTAGGTTTATATTGGCTTTTTATAGCGGCAACTTCAATGTGGTGGAGTGTATTTTTGTAGACGGTGTATTTGCAGTGTCGAAATATGACGCATGGAGCCACCAGGTGACTAGCAGGCGCTAGACTGGCGCGGCTAGTCGAGTTTCTAGCATAGCTTGCTCTGGCATCACATCTGTTAATTATTCGTTGTCACTTGCAGTCCATAAGCTTCTGTAGCAACAGCTGATGTCACCTTACTGCTAATTGATATCTGTATTTACAATATACATATTACGAGTATATACTATATTTATTTTACTTATTTTTACAAATGTTTATTAGTTTATTTATTACATATTACAGGAAATTTTTAACACACGAGTAAATATCGAAACTTTATTAAGTAAAATTTAAATCAGGGGCTTTTCACTAAATCAATTCACATTATATTAATTTACTAAGATTTCAAATTTATTAGGTATACAGATAAAAATATATAAATAAAAAATAATGTTACCTATTTAATTTTGTACAGGTAAATAAATAAATTATTTATTTGATTAATTTATGCCTGTCTCTGTCTTTAAATATGTATTAAAATACCGTCTAAACTGCAACATCATTCACTTTCAGACGTGACAAAAACTGATTTCCTTCCGCTAGCTAAAACTCAATTAGGTTGCCCAAAGTGTAGCTTGCAGCTCGGCGTAAAATCCGTGCTCGTCGCCCGCTGGGGGCAACTTGCCAAGCAAATGTAACTTGCTAACAACTTACACTTACAACCGGAAAATAAAACGCCCGAGTGACATGGGTAAGAGTTTGAACTAAAAGGCGGAGTTGACCAAACGTACCTAAACAGACGATTACCAAATCGGTAGCGCCTGCAGCTCGGCTAGCTAAGGTGATCTGACGCGATCATCCAGGTTAAGCATCGGTCGATGTGGCATTTTCAACTATAAGCTACCGTGAGTCGGATGACAATTTAAATTGCTGGTCCCGGCTGTTAGACTACCAGCACTCGTTAAGCTAGGTCAGAGGCCTACGGGCGACTTGAAAACTCTCGACACCAGAGCTCAATCACTTAGACCATACGAAGAAGATCTCTAGTTTAGTTAGAAATGTATGTATCTACTATTCAGGTTACGATACCAGCGGATTACCAAGCAGTCATACATAGCTCACTTCAGATTGACTAGGTAATAAAATTAAAATAATCCAGTTAATTTTCGATATATTAAATGTAACGATACGTAAAGTTTTTTTACTAGTAACATTTTGAAAAAAGTTTTTAATTGTAGAGCTATTAGTGCAGTAAAAACTTATAAGGTTTGTTTTTTGTTTAACTTGTTTACAACCAAATAAATCTTTACCTAACTTTTCGTAAAGGTTAAATGTCTTTAAACCTCTTTGACTAAAACACAGTCGTTATGAAGCATCTTAAATACATTTTAATATTTTTAGTCAACTTATAGAATTATATAAGTATTATAAAAGAAAGAATAGGTTCTGGTAGAAATAAAATACGATAGTTACGTAAACTGCTGAACGTAACGTTGGCCAGTTACATAGCTTTGTTCATTTTGTGACTACTAGCGCCATCTAGTAATGAGTAGCTAAACTAAGCTAAACAAAAAGCATATTTTATTTGAGAGTTTCATTGTCATGCAAGTATACATTTGTAAACAAAATCTGTCTGACTGTCTACTCGCTAAAATCCCAATAAAATCTTTTGAAACCTTATGCTTATATTCGAAGCGTTTTATCTACATGGATATCGAAGTAAATAAAATGCTCATAATTTAATTAATATTTTTTTATATTCATTCATTCGTTTCTTAGTTACAGTGAAAAATAATAAGCTATGAATATGGTAGGTGCAATCTATAAATTCTATCCAAAGTTACCACAGTTACAGTAGCAGTTTCTACATCTATCTATTTGCGTCTTAACTGTTTTTCTTGAAACAAGCGTTTGTGTGTTTTTGAGAGTAGTTTTTGCTTTTTTTTTTCAAAGTAACTTTATATTAATGACTAAATCGGCTAATTGCCATTTGCTATTTTACTTAAACGAATCCCATTAATCTCTTTTAAAATGTGTTTTTAATTCACTAGTTTAGTGTTTTATTTAAACAAAATTAGTTAAAACTAGTTATTTTGGCAAGAATTAAGTCGATATAGAATTACAAATGGACTTTTTCGATTACAAAATAATGAAAATTCGTACATGTGGCGCCATCTCTGATTTTCTGAGGGAAACCAAAGACTATGCTCTAAGGATAAAAAATGCGAAGATGTCTGTCATTTGCCAACCCGCACTAGGTCAGCGTGGTGGATTACGGCTCAAATCTCTCCCTGTGAAAGAAGGCTTCGAGTTCCAGCAGTGAGAACGTTTGGGGTGCTTGTTTATAATTATTATGCCTACCATTGAGAAACACACATTTTCTGGCAGCCAAGTCACATCTTTAACACCCTTTTTTTACCTCGGTGGTTAAAAAAGAAAGCTCAAATGGTTACGTTAAGTTTATTCCTCTGTGGCCTACATACATCGACACTTCTCTGGTATTCCACTTGATTTATTAGTGGTATAAAATTTGGTATTAAACGCGCTATCTGATCATACAGGGTAATAGAAACCTTTTTCTTATATATTTGACCAGGGCGTAACCAAAAGATTTAGCGAGACTCTGGCCTCAGGTGAGGCATGTCCAGTCTGGAATAACTGTTACTCAAGCACACACTGTTAGGTGCTTGGCAAAAGATCTATCGGCTTGAGGTAAATGGCATGCCAACAAACTATATCATTAACTAGCCAAGTGTGAGTGGGACTCTTGAGTGAAGGGTCCCGTACCAACATTGTATGGGTACCCCTTCCACCTTAAATATTAATTTTATTTTAATATTATAATTTATTTTTAAACCTATTACAAAAAACAATATTCTGTGAATGTAGAGAGGGTCTACCAAATGTCATCAAACATCAAGTAAAAAAATGCTTAACAATTACGTTTGTTGTATGAGCTCTTAAATTTTTATTTTAATAAAATTTAATAATTTAATTTCACAGCTAATATACATTTAAAAAACTTTATAATAATACAATCTTTTAGTTTTTTTTTTTTTTAATGATGAATAGGCTCACGTTTCACCGCAGCTTGCCTGATGTTAAGCTCTACTGTGGTCTAAGATGTATTGCATAGAAGAAACCCGTTTACTCTAGATTTGAAGATCCTCAAATTGTACTTCTCAGGAAAAATAGGCTTATATAGCTTTTCTCAATAGTTTTTTTTACACATTTCACTCACGGCTGGTAAACCCCACACTGCACCATTTCTTGTTAGTATTATGGTTGCTAACACAACTGATATACTACATATACATACATACATATTTTATACAGATACATATTTAACAAACACCCCGACCGACAGCCAACAAATTTAGTTCAGCACAAAGATGTTGGCCATGCCGAGAATCGAACCCGAAACCTTGTGATGGGCAGTCCGGCATGGTAACCATTACGCCAACGAGGTCGTCAAAAAAGTTTCCTAATAACTCTGTACAGAATCGGCATCTGGTCGATTGAGAACTGCGCGTAAGATGATGTTGTGTGGTCTACGTGTAACTATGCAACATTGTTTACCTCCGAGTATAATATACTCGTACTTCAAGGAAAGCGTTCTTTTTATTGCGAAAAACATAAAAACATGTGTCTCTCGGTTTTGGAGCAAGGTGATACGTTTACTGTTTATTATGTTTAGTAGTTTCATAACCGTAAGTTTGTCGTAATCTTAGTGTAAGTTTCAGTTGTTTTAATTCTAAAGATCAATTAATAAATTATATAGTTACAGCGCACAGGGGAAGCCGAAGGACTTCTAGTTAGAGTTAGAGTTAGAGTCTAGTTAGAAAGGAGCCTGCACATCAAGCAAGTATATAGTTACAATTATTTTACTATAATATTTAAAATACCTAAGCATAGCTTATATTATTTTTATAAAATACGTTGACAATTTTTTTTATCGGCATTGGTTTGGTCTTTTATTTACAGCAAATCACAATTCTATTCAATTATTTGATTTGCTATGAAAGCACGAGTAAAACAGACTACTTACATTCCAGTTGAAATAATTGACCAAGCTATTCGAACTTGCACATAAAGGCTTCCGTACTAATATAAAAGACGCAAAAATACATATAGTTATGCAATACGTTTGTTTTAAAGAATCCCCACTGAAGTTTTTTTTGTTGTTGATTAATTGTTGCTATAGCGGCAACTGAAATTCATTATCTGTGGAAATTTCAAATGAAATCAAATTATTTACTGGCCTTACGGCATCACGCCGTACTGGGCAAGTCCATTTCATAATTCATTTTATAAATGTATAAGCCTAGTACCTGGTTGACCGAATAAAGCTCGTTTTTTTTAATATGACATTTTTTTAAAATGATTCCTTGGTGGATCGATTTATCGCTCCCGAAACCCTCTATATACTAAATTTCATGAAAATCGTTGGAGCCGATTCCGAGATTCTTGTATATATATATTTATATATATATATACAAGAATTGCTCATTTAAAGATATAAGATAAGATAATACACTCTTATTTCATCAAGCCATCATTATTGTATTGCCATGAATAAACGTAATTTCTTTCTTTCTTTCAAATATTTCGTCTCTCTCAAGAGTAAACTCACGTTTGGCCAATCAAGTTGATTGATCGATAATAAAGGTGACCTGTTAGAATATTTATTTAGGCACACATTCGTGTGAGCGGCGGCAAAATCCTTGACTCGTCTAGGCCTTGAAACCGAAGCACATATTTACACGAAACGACTCAAATATTCAGCATCGGTTCGTCATAATTCTGTGACCTCGTTTTGGGTACGTTTTATCATTTTGTTGTTAGTCTTTTCTACTATAATTGACATACAATCCTACTTCCTACTGTGAAATCTATATAACGACTCTGAAGGGACTGTGCATTTTGACTTTATAGAGAGTTGCCGTTAAATAGAGATAAGACGAGTTTTACTGAAAGTGATTTTCATGCAATTTTTAATAATGCTTAAACATCACTAGCCCCAACTCAGTTTATAACTAAAGAATCGATTTCTTAGAAAAAATCATAATATAGCGATTGTCGAGTTTACTACAAAAGCTACTAAAGAACTTACAAATTTCACTATTCTTCTTAAGTTGGTATCTTAAAAAGTGATTTTTTGAGATGATACACTCAAGGGGTATAGTTATAGAGATACTAGGTAAGAGGACTAGATGTCAAAACTACCCTACAATTTACTTCATATAGAAAAAAATGCGTCTGCAAACCATGTCAATTTATAATTATTGCCAGCCAGAGTTCTCTGAAATACCGGACAAGCAATTATGTATTCACACGAAATGGTAGATAACGGGGGCGGGAATTGAAAAATTGTAAAACACACCTCAGGCATTGTGGTCGTGAATAAATAATATGCGCGCACCAGTTCACATCGCCCAGCCTACCTCGACACTCGCACCCCCGCTTTTCCTACCGAAATCGCGTACGAGTGGGGAAAATCGTACAATCACGATGGCTCTAGTTAGACTGGTCTTGGAGCGACCCACTTAAGCTTGGTCTCGATATTGTTGTACCAGATCTGAGCTAGGTTAGCGGAACTCTAGTTGTAGGATTAATAAACTCGTTGCTAATGGAAAGGCAAGGAAATGGAGGTGTAGTATTTGTTTCATGATTTACTGTCTGTTCCATACACATTTATACAGTAACTATACTACTTTTTACTTATATTATAATGGCGAAAATTTGTATATGTTTGTTAAGACATAATTATCAATTGACCTAATCGTTTCAAGGAATTTGCTAGGTAAAGACATTGATGGGACTCTGAATTGACATTTTATCACAAAAATGAATGGACACAACTTCTCGGTTAATGCTTAATCTTTTATTGTGTTTAACGTGAAGGTAAACTTAGTATGTGTGGTTGTTGAGGATGCCCTCAAAAATACACAAATATGTTATCTGCAGATGATTATGTCAGTCTTGAAAATAGTTACAAAAGCATACATTAAAAAGTTTCCTTTATTTTTGTTATCAGTCCCTATGAAGAGATATAAAATAAAAATGAAACAAATGAATGAACAAGAGAATAACTAAAACAAAAAATAATCATTATAAATTCGCCCAACCGATTATTTTCTGTTTGATAAAAATTAAAACCTCTTAACTCAAATTAAAACCTCGCATTTGAAAGTGAACTTTTGCGTACCATGACGCAGTTAAGTTTTACTGGTGCTGTCAAAAATAAAATAATCGGTTGGACGGGCTATAGTAATGCAATAATAAAAATAATAAATAACTAAATGACAACTTACCAAAATAATAAATACCTAAATAAACGAGTTTAAATTCTATAACAGTCAGTTAAATTGCGTTATGTACATAGTTCAAGTTAATTTATATGTATTATGACCGGAAGTTTACAGTTCAAGTTACTACTAACACCATAACGCGACATTAAAGTTTCAGGACGTTTCGCCCGGCCACCAATGTGACAGCGAGAATTGAGTCCCATGCAAAGAATACCTCCAGTGGATTCAGCAAGATTGTATGATAAGCTACTAGAAACTAAGGCATCCATAATTGTTGGTTTTATGCCCTCTTCTAGTCGTGTTTCTTATTACTGAGGGTCGTAAATCCTGCGCATAATTTATTTTTCGAAAGTTTTTTTGTAGGCCTTAGCTCGGAAGATACAAGTCCACAGATTTCTTCTAGACTTCAAACACTTTATTATATTATTAGTATATATCTATCAAGAATAAAGAAAGTTTCTGGAAAAGAAAATAATCTCGATGTTCTAAGGTAAAATATTGCTTATAAATTTGAGTTTGGTATTAACGTCTTCATTTGCTTTTAAGTTACTTGAGATGATACAAAAATATTTACATAATTAACCTAGTTAACCCAAATTGAATTACATTATTGAGTTTTTCCAAGGCCTATTCTAAATGTAAACATACCTACAAATATATTTATGATAAAAGTAGCTTTATTTAGAACAAACATTTTTACCCCCTTTTACGCCCGTAGGGATGGAATTAAAAATTCGTTCTTAGTACACGTACTAAAACAAATACACCCTCCAATTTTTATAAACTTAAGACCAACCGTTTGGGCTCTGCGTTGTCTATAGATGAGGCAGTACATAGATACTTATGGTCTAGTAGAAGTAGATAGACAAAAATGTTTCATATCCATACCAATATTATAAAGAGGAAAAGTTGATTGTTTGTCTATTTGTCGCGAAAAGTCTACAAAACTGAATTATTACAAAAACAAAAATTATTTCACCGTTGGGAAGCTACGAGTACTTTATCTTAAAAAAAACATAGGCTATATTTTGTTTCTCTTTTCTACTCATATTATTTTAGAGCCCGTACGAAGCCAGGACGGGATGCTAGTGTCTTATGTATTGAATTATTGATCAATTCATCCATGTACAATATCTATATGGGATAATCCATGCACAGAAATTACTCAAGGAGTCAGAATTATGGTGTTTTCAACATCTTAACTGATGCGAGGGCATCAGGGAAGGTCCCAAGAGAGATATGGAGAAAGCTTGGGGTCTTCTAGTGGGGATCAAATCTCATAGCATCATGGTATTTGGTCGCATTTTGTCCAATATGAATGTTAGGGTATTGCGTTATGATCCAACGTACTGACCATATACATGTTTTATTTATTCTTATATCACGTTTATTATATTATTCTTAATCTTGTATTCAAGTTGTATATTCGTGTTTTTATTTTATGTTGTACTCTGTTATATCTATATGTTACCTGTTGTCTGTCTACTTCTATGTTTCCTTTTATTAACTGGTTTTATTTGTTTATATATATATATATATATAAATGCGTGTACTTATTATTTGTGTATTGTGCATGACGTCACAGCCAGCCTCAACGGAAGACCAGCGTTGGTTGCTCTCCAGCAACCAGCATTATGCTGAGTTTAGGCTATGTTGTGACTAATTAAAGTTTACTTACTTTATTTATATGTATATTAATTATGTATTGTATTACTTTTTATTTTATGTGTTACTTTTTGTCACAATAAATTATTTTCTTTTCTTCAACGTAAGTTTCTTTTTTAATTTATTTATTATATCTTATTAAAGTTAGTTAGTTCAAACTTCTGAAATTTTTTAATGAGAGTTTAAACTTTGAACTGACACGTGTAAATAAAATGCGTAGCATGGTTTTGGAGCTTCCGCCACTCACCGCTAGATGGCGGTAAATCAGTGGCGCTAGAAGGCTGAAATGCTACCATTCTTGCTAATATTGAAGGACAATCTTGATAATCAGATTTAAATGCTAAGTGACCTGAGTTGTGTCGACACTATTAACGTTTCATACGATTTCCAAAAACGCCTAAAAATGTTGTATTTTATAAATTGCTAGCAAACCCGGCGAAGTCCGTTTCGCCACAATGATAAAAAAATTCCTGATTTTGTTCTGAGCTCGAGACATATCCAACGAATGCCAAATCGTGGAAATCAGTTTTTGCGTTCTGGAGTTATAGCGAAGGAAAGAAAACCCGACTTATTTTTATATTTTAGATTTTACTTACTATCTTTACAGTTTGATACAAAAACTTGTTTTATAATTCAGCGCATAATTGTACCACACGTTGCTAGAGACGTAGCCGCCCAAGTCGCATAACATTTAAACGGCGCTGTAGCTAAGGAGAATCCAGTTTCTATTATTTGCATTAGTGGAACGCGTCTGGAAATGTACAGAGCGATGTTTATTACGTATTATCTATTTACAGCCGGGATTCTAGGACGTGGTCCGAGGAGTGAGATCACTTCCATAATGTAAACGTACAATGTTGGAGATGACGTACGATTTGAGGTGTACACGTGCTGCTAAAATCCAAAGCTGTTTAGCTGACTTACATATTATTATTATTATTTAGGCGAAAGTGTAAACAAGTGCCCTAAGAGTACCTATTTCTGTCTATATTTCTGACTTTAATTACATATAATTTTGACATATTAACTATATATTGTGACATGAATAAATTACATACACATTGTGACATGAAAATTTTAGGCCGGTTTTATCGGTAAAGGTATAAAAAAATGATTTTAAATATATTATTCCGATTTAGGACTTGAAAAAAAACTTGTACAAAATATCTATAATTCCAAATTAATATCGAACAAAGTAAACCATGTTTTTTTTAATTCTGAGTTTGTATTATGGTTGGTAACAAAACTGATATACCAACTGCATACTCGTATACCCAAATATATAAATACTAGCTGATCCGGCAAACGTTGTTTTGCCTCACTTAGGGGTATGAAAAATAGATAGTGTAGCTTATGACACGTTCGTAGATTCAACATAGCAGCGCCATCTATTGATTACTTACTCAACCCAGACGAAAGGTATCGACATCTGTTAGAATCATTTGGAGTTAACAGATAATTGTGACTGTCAAATAATAACAGACAATAATTAGCAATAAATTAAAATTGCAACTATAATTTGAGATTTAAACTATCCTATCTCTCAAGTTGCATTGAACTGCACATGGTGTGCGAATTTTATTATAATCGGTTAAGTGGTTTAGGAGTCCATTGAGGACAAACATTGTGACACGAGATTTATATTTATTAAGATTTATATCGATACATATAATGATAAAACTGTAAACTCAAGACTTTACTCATGTTATAGCCTTATAATTAACTATAAGTTTTAAAAAAATAAAACAAAATTTTTTTTAGGCAAGAAGAGCAAATCTTTTCTAATCTAGTAAGTAAACAAAGCAAGACAGACCATTAAACCTTCGTTCACTAACGGTGCTACAATTTGTTCGCTAAACAGGCGACACCCCCGCTTGCGTATAACAATTAAAATATGCAAATGAAAGATATTACCCACTACTTTCCATTTCGGTTCGATGGAGCTTGAACCGGCGGGGTCGCATACGGCACCCTAGCGATGACATAGTCAGAAATATAGACAGAAATGCTATTAGGGCACTTGTTTACATTTTGAATTTTATTGAATTTTCAACTTTATTTTTGTTTAATTTTTGTATACGTGTAATTTTTTTTTTCACACGGCTGGTTAGCCCCATACTGAACCATTTCTAGCTCGTATTATGGTAGATTGATAATTGATTGATTATTAATTGATTATTATTATTATTTATTAATCGATTGTATGACTAGAAAAAGTACTTTGGCATTAACTTTATGTGTTGTGCAAAAAGCTCACTAATTAGCACTTACTTCTTTTGTCATACCTTTTAATAAATAATAAATTAACTGTATTTTTTTTTACCCTGCGGTGTTTCCCGCGTTATAGTAAAGATTCCATTCTGCATAGAACTCGTATATTTTTGTTTTATAGAACTCGTATATTTACCAACTTTTTGTATGGCATGGTTGAACACTTAAAAACACTCGACTAACACACTAAAAAAAAAACATAATTGAATCATCCGTGAACTGAATTGCAACATTAAAATCGTCATTGGACGGACCCTGAAGTACAAGATTAGAAAAGGAAAGATATGGGTTAATACCCTTAGGTATAATAGGTATTAACCCATACCTAAGGGTTTAAGTCTCTTTACTTAACTTCATCACCTCTCGGTACAAATCACCGTTTCATCAACCACCAGATCGATTTCCCTAGACCTCGGGTGAAACAGGCAAATTACACAGATTGTAAACGGTCGGGTGTCGGGCCAATGTTGCCATGTAAATTAATAATATGTAAATTTCCCGCTTTCCCCACCACCCGCCGCGGGAGCTAAATCCGAGTTACACGGCACTCGTGTTTCATGTGATACTGTGAATTTTGTCTAACAATCATGTAAGCGTAATTCTAACACCAATGAGCGAAATGAAATCTTTTTGGGGAAATATGTTTGCTTAGGTACCTACTTTATGGAACCAATACAATATCTGACGGAACGGGCAAGTCTGTTATTTAAGGCACTGTGTGACTCTGGACAAACACTGAGAAGAGTCCAATATACATAGTATATCCATATAATAGTCAAAGATGGGTTGACCTCACTGACTACGTTGGCTCCGCTACTTGGAGAGAATGGAAAAGGATCTTGAATGATGTCTTGAAGACAGCTTAGCGGTCGACGACCACTCGTTCATTCCAGGTTCTGCTGGAATTACCAGGTGGAAGAGGTTCTGCGCAAGCTTCAGGCCACACAAAGGCAGGAGACGGCACAGGACCGAGAACAGTTGGGTCTTTTGGTATCGGAGTTTTTTTTTTTTACACCTACCTCCGATGTTTGTTTTATTCGGAGCCTATTCTTTACTGTTCTACCTTATACCTTTCATACCAGTTCTCACTTTTGCTACTTCTCGTACTTTCATTCTTCATTCCATCTATTCCTATGCTATCTATGGTTTGTTTATTTATTTCTATTTGGTATCGGAGGTTAAGATCCAATTCGGGTCGAAGTGCAAACCAAGTAAGCAAGTAAAGATGTCTTAGAGATATGTTTAAGATATGAGAACTACTGTTCTCTTTTTGAATTTTCAACCAATTACAAGAACAGAACAGAATAGAGGGAAGAAGCGCGTACGGTTCAGAGACGCAGGCGCAGCAGCGCAATGCACTGCCTGCCAGTTATCGCGCGGATCTCGTCGGTGACAGTCCGTGTGATGACGCTCTAAATGCGTCAAAACCCTATGGACTTTTATTCAACGTTGAGTAACCGGTTTTTCGTGCAAATATTTAAACAAATTGTCACAATCAACTCAAACATTATCTTCAAGATATCTTTAACAATATCAACCAATACTGTTGTTAGTTCAGTGGCTGAATAAGAAACTTGCCTCTCTAATGCTGATATCAATAGATCTACATTGTTGAATTTGACCGTAAAGCTTGTTCTGGCAACTAATTATAATTCTTTCACGCTTGTAAAATATTTGCCGCTCAATTTGAAGCACCCCCACTATTTTACGGGCTCATAAAAAATAATGAGACCCTACAAAAATGTTGGAGTTTAAATAAATATAGGCTACGTATTATGAAGTCAAAATTTTAAGATTTTTAATTGTTTGTTAGATAGTTACGTACGTCTCTTGTTTTTGCCATTGGGTCTCTGTAGATTTGGAGCAAAAGTAACTACAGCCTGATGCAAATACGACCTGGGTTGTGACGTTATTATACTCATTTCCACCCAGCCACCTAGCGGTGGTTTATTTACTCATTAAAGGTAGACATTTGACCAGCAGGATGAATAACCACACGTGTAAGCGACACTCTAGGCTAAGGTAGAGCATCCCCAGTCTGTATTAACTAGCTCTCAAGAAGCTTCCAAAATAGATAGATAGTTAAATTCTTTATTGGGCAAATTAAATGTATAAGTCAAAATAAAAAGTAACAACACAAAAGTATGCCACAAACGGCGGCCTTATCGCTAACAGCGATCTCTTCCAGGCAACCTTTGATTGAAAGGAGATGAAAAGGACGAGAAAAAGAAGGGTTGCAGGATATTGATATAAAGTTACACAGCGGCAGATTTACTAACATAAGGGTTTTCAAGCCAGGTGAGCGCTCGAGAATGTTCTATCACCATGCAAAATTATATCTAATTCACTTTTAGACTTCTAAATTTATACTTATGTACTGAATGGGTTGTCTAAACTTTAAAATCCTCTCTCACCTCATCTGATTTTTAAAACAAACAGCGCCAACTCCCAAAATATTTGCCATTCTAACTAGAACCGATCATGTAGGTGGCTACATACTGGATGTCACAGAAGCGAGGCCCCGAGGCGATCAATTACTGCAAATCGACTATGAATCAACTTTCATCTGCCACCCTCCAATGTCAAATATTGCGCACTTCGATGCACAGAACCCTAGTTCAAACTAAAACCTTCTCTAAATCCAAACCATTAAGGTTTAAAATGAAATCGTTCTCGTGAAAGCTTTATAGTAGAGTTGTAAATGCTCGGTGCAGACTAGATTAACACGTTGGATGAATTAAAGCTACAATGAATATGTAAACGGATATATTTTATAATATTTTAGACTTTTGTACTTGGTAAACTGTTATCGTAAGGCATATTATATATTTTCACGAAACAAACGGTCACACTTACTTGAAAAGTAACTTTTTAAGTAAGTGTGACCGTTTGTTTCGTGCAAATATATTTTAGACTACATTTTTATTCAATATTTTGAACTATATTTCTAAGCAACATTTGTATCTACTAAGCTTGTATACATTTGGGAATTGGGTTAGGGTATATTAAACATAAAATTTAAATTTTAAGTCATTAGTTTATTGTCTATGAACTGAAAAGAGATATTTCGACTCATTTGTTCTTTATCTATGAACTGACATTAATCTAAGGAACATGATGTTTAACTCGATACAGTTATGCAAGCGCAAGTAGATGCACTTTTCAAAGTTTTCTTTATTGATACGAGTTATATTTTTTTTTACGCTTAATAGGCTTGCGCTTGATCACAACTCACCTGATGTTAAGTGATATTGCAGTCTAAGATGAAGCGCGTTTGCCTTGAAGAAACCGGTTCACTCTCGCCTTGAAGACAATCAGGTTATATTATTATTAATATTTTTGTATCCAGAAACAGATAACATGTAATTGAAATATTTTACCAAAAAAAAAAACATTATCCAAGTTGTTCTCACTATGTCACGTTACAAATAAAGACGCGTATGTATACTTTTGCGCATTGGAATTATTGTTCTGTATTGATTATTCGAGATCATTCCTAAGACTGAGTAACTTTATCGCAGATTTTCCAGGAAATTTGTAAAATAAGGAGTTGTGAGAATCATTCTGGTTCAGCTACAGGGTTAAGCGCGAGGGTTAGACGAACAAAGAGAAGCAAAGTAGGTCACGGACACAGGAAATAATGATTTTGCAGAAGCTTCTGAAAAAGGTGCTTATGTAAATATTTTGTTTGACTTCGGTGGATTTTTTAGTCTGGAGATTTTACTGGGAAATGGAGGTTTGTTAGATTTCTTTGCGAAGTATCACGGAATAAAGTTATTTTTTAATCCGTTAATTCAATAAATGACTACAGAATTTTTCTCATTTTTTGCTGCTAGGTAATAAAAAACATAACATTGAAAATTATTTACTAATCCAATATAACTAATAGTAAACATGTGTTTTTGGTTTGAGCTTTGACAATGATTATTTGTTCTTATTATTATTATCATATATAAGTAAAGTAAAAAACCCTTTATTATATGGCATTACTTTATTGTATATAAAAAATGTACATTTTATTGCAAGAGTTGCCACTTGGGTCTAGGCCTTCCCTGTTTATATTATTATCACAAATGTATGTAAGTATTAATCATAAATGACTGTTATACAATTTTTGTTCTAACTAGATCAAAAATCTTGGTCATGGTCCTTAAAATTAAGATCTTTGTCATTAATGGCAACATTTAAACGGAAAGAAACCGATTATTTCAACCAGTGCTGCCCGCCCCAAATTTGGCAGGAGACAACGCTTAATTACCTCTCCGCTGGAAACGACAGGAAGGGTTAGATGTTATTATAAATAATTTACTAAACGATACGCTGAGACGGTTGCTCTATAGGGACTTGGTGGAGAAGACCCTTTCCTACACCAGGTAAGTACATCTGTGTTAAAGTCAGTCCCTTATTAAGGTTTTAGGTTTTAAGGTTAACATATCCCATGCATAATCCACTTGCCTAAGCAATAGTTAATTACACAAGTTAGTAATGTAGCGCTTGTAGCTCGGTTAACTTAGGTGATCGGACGCGATCATCGAGGATAAGCAACGGTTGACGAGGACAGCTTTTGGATGGGTGATCATGTACAAGACTGTCTTTTAAAAGTTTCATCTGGGCGCTACCGTGGCTCAGATGACACGTTAAATCTCTTGCTAACCTGTGATCAGTGCACTAGTGAACTTTAAACATTGACATTGAACAGTGGACATTATGTGAACTATAAAATAAATAATTTCAACTCAGTGTGATAAAGGCACATCAGCATAATGCTGCTCGCCTATAAATCAAATGAATAAATAAATCGTAGGTCCCTTTTTAGTCACGTTTTTTCTTTTTACTAAGTATACAAAGTTTTCTACCATACTCAACGGAAGACCAGCGTTGGTTGCTCTTCAGCATTACGCTGAGTCGAGGCTGTGTTGAGACAAATTAAAGTTTATTCAGTTTATTTGCATTATTTGTAATTTTGTCAATACATATTGCTTTATTTTTTACAATAAAAAATTTTTCTTCTTTCTATAAAGCGTGTGTGGCTTGGTGGGAAAACGTCTGACTTCTGAATCTGAATCAGACGTCCCCTGGTTCGATCTTAGCCCTACACCAATAACTTGTTATTTAAGTAATGTGTGTATTTGCACTCGCTTTACGGTGAAGGAAATCATCGTGAGGAAACCGACAAGTTTGAAGACCACAAAATCCGAAGACGTGTGTCTTCTGACAATCAGCGTGGTGGATTATGGCCTATAGCTCTCTTCTCATGAGCATAGGTCCCAAGTCGTCGTAGTAAGAACGTATAGTGGGTTACTTACACTTATGCTATAAAAGAGTAGTTTTTCACCTCTATACGGTGTAAATTTTACCAAAATCGTGTTTAGAGAGGAGCATAAATTGATCCGCAATAGCGTCGCAGGTCGGTCACTGAGGGTGGACGCAATATGTCTGGAGGGTGCGACTTGGAGGGTCATAATCCGGTGAAAAAACACAATGTGTCGTGCGCCTAACTTAATTGAAAAAAATAAGTTGGATTCGGAGGAAATGGGGATGTGAGTACCGACTTTGGTGTGAAGAAGGAACGTCGCTCGATGTTTGCAGAACAAACAGATGTTCGAAGGATTTATTTGATATTGTGAAATTTACTCTAATAAAATCTATAATAAATAATATCTACAGAATCTGTTCTCCTTTTAACAATGTAAAATAATCATAAATAAAAGTCTTATTAGTTTAGGGTACCTAAAACGTATAAACGGGAACCTATAACTAGTCCTCCGCTGTAGGTCTGCTTGTCACCTAAATGATGTGATAGCCAGAGAACCGAAATTTTCCCATATTACGTAGTTATTCAAATAGTATCAATAAAAAAATATATTAAAAAGGGCTCCCTTACAGCAAACGTCATTCTATTACACATTTTTCTTGATCTTTTTTAGTTAGTAGACGAATAGTCACAGAATATTAAGTTATATGACAGTTTTAGAAATAAATATTAAAATTGAAATCCTATGCACCAAACTACATTTCTTGTTATAATTTATAGATGAAGGTACGAAACCCTTCAAGCGCGAACCCGACTCGCATTTGGCCATTTTTTTTATATCGTCATTGGGTAAAAAACCATAAGACTTACACATCATTGAGTAACAACATCAATTATATAATTGGTGTTCTTACACAACTTTAAGGTTCTACCAAAATATGGTGTTCTCTTATTTTATTTTCTTCTTTTCTTGAGTAGCGACTATGGTAATTAGAATGGCGAAAATGGTGATTTAAACTCAATAAAACACAATGAAAAACTTCGTTGAAACTGAGGCCGTAGCAAATACTTTTTCAACAAAACACTTAGACGACGTACATAAATGTTTCAGAAAGTTCAGTTTTTTCCAGAACCCTTTGCAGTGCTTAGCACATCTCTGAACAACGTGATATTTACATAAGCGTTTTCATTTGAATACAATAAATATAGAGTAAATATATACCTCTCTATATAATTACCTATACATACATATGAAATAGGAATACTAACCATTGTCTACTCTAATACTACTAGATCGATGTAGGCATTCCAAGCGATAAGAAATTCGTGGGATAAAATCGGAAAGGCTGCATGTATAAGAGTGGTTGTGATGTATAAGTGGTTGCTTGACTTCAAGAACCAAAGTTTCATAAACGGCAACTACTTTTATTTATTAAAATAATATAATTATTAGATACGTAAATAAATAAAATATTAAGCATAAAGCAGTAATAAACCAAGCGAACGAAACGAGCAAAGTCCCTTTATTGACTGACCAATTTTGATATTGTCTGTATTTATGTATGTATGTTAGCGTAGAGGACTTAATTTTGAATAAATTTTGACAAAACTTAGTACACAGGTACTATAGGTAACATGACGTTTAGGGTACGTAAGAAATTCTTGATAGGGGGAGGCAGGCCCACCTAAATGGGATAAGGTGAAGAAGAAGAAGAAGGAAGGCCCCTGCCTTCCCTCTTAAGGTTTCTTAGGTTCCCATTAAAAATTAGAAACATTGCTGCATCGCTACTTAGTGCTCAAATATTATCAAATACTTTATTTAGCAAAACGATTAATTTGATATAAATAAATAAGATTTTGACAACATTCATAAAATTGCTCAAGTAATTGTTGAAATACGAAAGTCGTCAAAATATGTTCGGGGGGCCTACTGATCGGAGAACGATTAAATAACTTATTTATTAAACGAGAAGTAATAAATCTGCAGTCGTCAGTTTCATATATATTTTATTAGACACAGTGATTGTAACAAATATATTAAAAAATCCAAAGGCTTCCAAACTTGTTCATAACTGTATTTTGGAAGCCGACGTTTTCTTCCAATCATAAGTAATAAATTACATTATGTCAGTAAGCTTTCAAAAACGGAAAGAAAATAGTTTTAAAAATTAAAAAAATGTGAGTATGATATTATTACAATATAAATAGAGCATGGTAAAAGCACATAAATATTTTGGACATAAAATTAATGGATTTGTATGCTATTATAAATCAATTTATATGACTGCAAAAATATATAATTATCCCATATTTTAATAAAACCAAGAAGTATGGTCACCCCAATCCCAATGCAGATTCCGCTAATATTGTTAGCGGATTAAGCTCGTGCCCATAGCCTGTAGCTATAGCTGTATGGCTAAATAGCTACACCCAGATGTATCCATTCAAACGCCAGCTCTGCCTGAATTACAGACATCAATATGAGTAATTAATGCTTGCAAATCGAAATTCGCCGTAGTTTCGTGAATTTATTAAAGATGTCATGAATACATACTGTGATGAATATTATATTCTTGACACAATAGTCTGTTATTGTACATGTAATTTACAGGGTTAGTAATAAATGCGGACTCAGCGTTAAGCGGGAAAACTCAAACTTAAGGCGAGCTTAGTTTGAAACTTTAGGCAAATAGCGCTCAATACGAACAAAGTCGCTACGCACACAAGCGCGCGCGGCGAACTCGCGATCTAAGACTGGGTGGTTGTCCCGGCGACCAGTCGTTCCGGCGCCACAGTGTAAAAAATAAGTTGACAGAGTGAGCAAACTTATTATTTTATATTTTTATCTTTTTACAGATTCATTCTAGACATTGTAAATGCAGTTACTAAGGTAACTAAGGCTAGCACAACGTTAGTTTTCTTTATTCATCATTTGTATAATTTCTCTAAAATTGTATGATACTGTAACAACTTGTGAAATATTAGGTACAAATGAAATCATATTTTGAAGTGAAAAATTCTTTAGCATCGTTGTGATTTGAAAGTCGATGAAACGAAAAAGCGACTGTATTGTGCGCGCATGCGTAGTACAAAGTTTTAGAAAAGGCATCACAACAACAACAATGGTGTTTTGTATACGTGAACGTATTATACGTTTATTTGTAGAGCTTTTTCATCGTATTTTTGAAGGTTTCACTTCTACCAGGTGTGAATAACACACATGATTTTTTTTATCTTGTTGGATTACCTATTTATTTAATTATTTGTATAAACAATACCTTTTTATCTACACTAATATTATAAAGAGGAAAACTTTGTTTGTTTGGTTGTTACGAATAGGCTCAAAAACTACTGGACCGATTTTATAAATTCTTTCACCATACAAAAGCTACATTATCCACGAGTAACATAAGCTATATTTTATTTTGGAATAAAATAGGGTTCCGTAAGATATTTGGATTTTTCGGACACAAACTGAAAAAAATCAACCCAAGAAGTTACTTATTTTGCGTACGCTGCCTAAACTACAAAAGATAGAACCATAAAATGTTGTAATTAATTGTAGATCTTACAAATATCTACAAAAAAGTGCGCGACACAATATACCTATCTATGTCGAGTGAGGCACAACAACCACATTTTTATTGAAAAATCTTGAATTTTTTTTCATCCTGTATTCTTGGAGTCGGTGCCATATAAGAAGAACAAATAAATGTTTGTTAAATAAAACACTATAACATTATCTTTCTTTGCTGGCACTGATTTTGTCTAGAAACTAGAATAAAAATAATTATTAGGCAAAACAACGTTTGCCGGGTCAGCTAGTTTTGCATAAAGGGGCGTTTTGATTTTATAAGATGATGACTTAAATTTCAAATTTCAATCACAATTATCATATTCAAAGTCACATAAACAACAAAGTTAAGTTATAAATTATAAATTTAAAAGAACTATTAGATTGTTTATGTCATGAAACCTCTAGTGCAGTGGACAGGGTTGAATAAAACAATAGAGGAAAACCTTTACTTCTAACCTCCTTATCTCCCCTAAATTGCAAAAGTAAATTAAGTAGTTTTATTCTTACATTTTTGTTGTAAACAGTAAAGACTTATCTATATATCACAACCGAATTTTGTTACCTATGTGCTGTTAAATTAATATGATGATTGATGTTTGACATCGATGTCAAACGGATATAAGCACTGCCACAAATTATTATCATAATTTATATTTCCGAACTTAACGCTTTGACATCAAAAATAATTAAATCACGCACCAATTAGTTCGTGAGTATTGTCTCGAAATTCTAAGATTATTTAGTTAACTTTTACGTAAACAAATATTGGAAATTTCAATATGGTTTCACATACATATTCTGCGAACGAACGAAACGATTGCGCGAATTAAAGCGTCGCCTTGCCATCTAGTTAATTTTCACATAAAAAAAACCCTGCAATTACAATATAATTTCGTATACATATTCTGCGAAAGAAACAATTGTGCGAGTTAAGGCGTCATCAGCGCCATCTAGTTAATTTTCACGTAAAGATCAATCTCCTTCCAGCTATGGGTCGAAAATCATCGCTTTCACTGACTTTTTCAACAGTAATTTCTGGCAATTCTGTTTCAACACTGAAACAGAAAATTACGTCATATTTAAACACAAACAATCAGTAAGAGTTTAAATTTCGTTTATTTTAAATAGGAATATATAAAAATACTTTATATAATGTAATAATAATACTCACTCGACGCTCGAAACAGATCCAATTTCGACGTTGGATTTTTGTTTCCGCTTTGTCATTGCAGCACTGCAACAAGAACATTATAAATCTTAGGTACATGTAAAATTAACTCAATTCATAAAATATTTTGCGAGCCACTTCTACGTCTTTTAAATTTTGTGTGACGTCATATATATCCTATAGCGTAAAAGCGGGGAGCGTAAAGACGCGTCTGTTGATAGGTACCTCGATTGCCAAATTATGATTACTACTTAGTTGAGGAGATATGGTGGCACAGATGAACATACACTACGTACAAACGTACATATGCTGTTAAAATCATAACCCTCCTTTTGTCTTAGTCGGTTAAAAAGATAGGTACAAGTATCCTAATAAGATATTTTATAAATAAACCTGTGTTCAAAAAAGATAAACCTTGATACCTAATTCTGATTTAATTTTTTCATTCTGTTTATTTTTGACTGTGGCATGATTGTTTTCATACGAAGTGGTCTACAATCTACAACAAGGAAAAAGGTGGAAGGTACTTACCATTTTCCGATATGCCTTTGGAGTCATTATCTTTTATTTTTTCTGTCCATATTTAGGATGAAAATCACCGCGACAAAAATTCGGAATTTCTGACAATTAGGAACAACGAGCGATACGTCCACTCTCTGAGACGCCTCGGCGGGTACTGGCCGGCGAGCGCGAGCGCGTGTATGGCGTGAATCGGTTTCATTTATTAGGGTTTTATTTTTTCCTGGTTAATTTTTGTATGGCAAGATATAAAAGTATCTCTACAGAATCCTTGTTAATTTTGTGCTTTGTCTGTTGATATTTTTTTGACCTCATTTTAGTGATAGGATCTCTCACCAATCCAAAAATATATAAAGGATAATACCCAATTTATGGTAAATTAGAGCTTTTTTCAAAACAAAATTCTATCGAGCGAATTGTTACTAATCGTGTTTCTGTTTCTTGTGATCACTAGATATTATGTTAAATTTTGATATGAGACTAGTTTTATATTTTTTAGTTTATCAAGGAAGTAAATAAACGTAACTTAAAACAGCAAAAAGTTGAATAAGACCGCCTTAAAAACAGTTATTTTGACCTCCTTTCACCTTAACTTAACACCATACCAAACTAAACTTATACTAAAACTGAACTAGATGAAAATGTAGCCTAACCTGATTGTCACCAACCAGTTTTATGTTAGTTCTTTCTAATACTTTTATTTGCTTATGTTGTGCACACGTACACTGCCGGTCAAAAGTTTGAGACCACTACAAAAAAAATAATTAGTGGTAGTAATTAGGCAAGCTGTGTCCAAACAGAAACCTTTAACATGTAAAAAAGTCGTAGACAAGGATTGTCTCAAAGAACAGACCAACATTACAAATTTTTATTAGACCACGGATTAACACAAAGGTTACTTTTATCCCGGATAAACTTCTTTTAGTCCTGGATTAACACGGGTACCATCGCGGGACGTAGCAAGTTACAGAATAAAAATATTTTTTTTTTTTATATATATTCGAATTTATAGTAAAATCAAATAATTTCCACATAATTATTGATGTTTATAAGATCTTATTATTTTCAGTCTTACCCAGTTACACGATATTAGATATAAGAAGCTACTAAATAAATACTGGTAACCTAAAATATATAATCATTACCATCAATTTGGTCAGTTTCAACTTCCGCTAATTTCGAGATTGGATATGGATAATATATTATCTACACAGTTACCAGTACTACTAATCTAGATGAAATTTGGAACAAGGATATAGAGATTCACTAGAAACGCTTAATTTCTTAACTTGAAAAATTGGTTTACCACTCTGGTAAAAAGTTAGCTTTTGCGATAAAAAATATTACATTTCAAATTGACGCATAAGGTTTTCTTGTCGTTTTCCAATCGATCATAAAGTAAAAATATAAATTACTAAATCTGATCAGATGATATATGTACTCATAGTCACTGTGATAAATCTGTCGCCAAGTACCTAACTATAACGTGTTTCTGTAACATCCTTGATAGCCATTTATAGACAAGGCATGCTCCACATACTTTATAGTGACTCTGAATGCGACTGCAAGTCTCTTCCAGCATTTACCAAGCACGTATCTACTGGTCGAACAGACGGGCTCCAATCGAATTACGTTCCCATTATTATTTGGGGACGTTAGCGCATCATAACAGGGGTGATGTGTAGTCAAATCTGAAAGCAGACCGGGAATTAATTGCTTTTAAAACCAATTAGCAGGCGAACACCGATTTGTCAACCCTATGGATTCTATTTATCCTTATAAAATATACTTAGTTATGAGTATGTTATGAGAAAATCTTTGAACGTGTTTCTATTTTTTTTTTCGATGGAAAAATCATTTTTATAAGTGTTATTTGTCTTTCATTCAATTTACCTTTGATACTTTTACGATATTATTAATAATCAAGACAATTAGGCAAACAAATCTCGGTTTCTAAGATCTTCTTTCAGGAGCTCTTGACTCGTCGAGCGCTGGAACAAGAATGGGCAAACTTCCGCTAACAACCGCCTTCCGCCTTGTTTAGTAAATTTGCTCTATCTAGTATACTCGTATACTGTATAAAGATGCTGACGTGATTCACCAAAATAATTTGTAAAAGGTAAAGTGGGTAAGTCGTATAATAAACTATTGAGTCCTTAAATTATTGCGTAAATATTTATGTACTTGTTTGTAACTTTCTCTCTTTTCTCTTTTACATATAAAGGTATTTTTAAAATAAAATAATATATTAATTGAAATTTAAAGTCTACAAAGTTTCATAAGTTTGACCTAAAAATCTGAGGCAACAAAGCGAAGAAATAAATTGAGAAGTTTATTTCAAAGTTGTTTTAGGCGCCAAGCCTAAATCTTTATCACAAGAATGTGTGACCATTACTATTCTTGAATCACAGAAAATTACAGCGGTAAAAGAATCAGGTCCATTCCACGATAAACTAATCCCCAGTAAGCGGTACGTAACCTAAATACTGTCGGTACGCAACTATTGACTATGTAGGCCGCCCTCAATTAGATTAGTCAATTGAGCGACTCACAGTGGAGCGACATAATGAAGAAGTAGCCATCGCGTGCTTACAGCCTGGATATCGACAGTAAAAGCAAATATATCACAAAACTACGCACCCACCACCCTCAACACCCCCCATCTCCCCTCCCACGAAATACCACCACGTATCACCAACAACCTAAATAGGTTATATAATTACATATCACGCTTCATTGTCGTGATAAATACTTTCTCACAGTTATCATTTACCAAATCTACGCCACTGTCCATTTTAGATAATGGTGCGAGGGGGATGCAAGATGCAGAGATGCGACTAGGGGGAAGAGAAAGGGTATAAAATAACATATATTACTATAGTGTCCACAAGCCAAGCGGATATTGATTATCTGCCACAGTTGAGAGCCACCTAGTCCCCTGCCACCCCCAGATTTGCTCGACTCAAAGAGTCGTATGTCACAAAAGTGCTTGCGTGATTTTCCACTTTATCCCGTTACGTAAGGGTTCATTTTTCAACACTTTCTTTGGACGTTTTCAGGCTCTTTTGAGTGTTCTAAGTTATTCAATATTTGATCTCTGTCTAACCGGCTGAGCAGCTTGTGACTGCAGTAGCGCTATCTCGTTCAAACCCATTTCATAATCATTTTCGATGCATTCGCGCGCTATGATTTTCCCGCGGCGCTCGCAATGCGATTTTCCCATTTCGCTCCCTGTATAGGGGTAAAAGGGGTAAAAAAGTTGCATTTTTAACGTATCGATGCTGTTGGTTATTTGTTTTGTGTAAGCATCGTGAATAAATAACGTACCACTGAAATATTTGGCTTTAAATTAAGTATGAACTTCGTAGAATAAAAAATAAATATGTGAACTTTTCAATAAATAAAATACTCCCTTTACTCATTACCCTTTTACTCTTTATTACCAGATTACTCTTTATTATAATTAATCTAATATTGTAGCGAACAAGCAAATATAAACAACTTACTGAACGATTTTCCCACGTAAAATAAGGGTGTGTTCACACTTGCTAGAAAAAGTTTCAACAAAATTTTACTCTTCTTAAAGCAATGGACAAGGATAAATCTTGAATTAACAGTTATTTATTGTAGTGGTAAAAAATATTGAAAAATTAGCTTGTGTAAAGAACCAGACTAAGAATATTTATGCTTATTTTGGTACCCAGACTTGTGAAGTAGAAAAAAAACTGGTTCAAAATATCTAAAATTAAGTTTTCAGAACCGGTATTTTTGTTATTTTAATCAATCTGATTGGTACCAAAATTTGTATAAATATTTTTAGAATGGTTCTTTAAACTAACTTTAAGCTGTTTAATCAATATTTTTTACTAATTACTATTTATAACAAAAAATTGCAAAATCAAGTATTTGCCCATAGCCTTAATATATAAATAAATGCCCATCGACATAGGACATAGGCTTTTCGCGATTCACACCACGCATTTACTTCCTAGACATCTGAAATAAAATAAAAAATAAACCATTCACCGCTTAAACTAAATCTAACCCAATTTACATGTATTCAAAACCATTAAAAATAAACTCATTGACGTCAAGTTCATGAAACAAATCTCGCAGGATTCACCTCTAACACAAAGCATGACATGTCTAGACGCGACCAGCGAACAAATTCTCTACTAAGTACAAACTTTTCTTGGGGCAAGGGACCTCACTACATACAAACGTGTGTTTGTGTGCGTGAATCTGGTGCTGAAAAATTGCTTTTTCCGATGTGTGCGTACACTCCCTATAACGTTGATACGCGGGGACGCGCTACAACGCGTCTGTGTGTGTGTGAGCGTAAGTGTGAGTGGTTGTGTGGGGGGAGGCAAAGCCGTTTCGTGAACTAAATAGCTTAGTGTTAACACATATTGACATCAAATTCACCGCGATGTTATCATTTATTCAGGTACCTGTACATTGTTTACGAGTTTTTTTTTAATCACATTTTTTTACGCTTAATTCAGCAATGGGCGGTTACAGAGATAGCGTGTCGACCATTCATTATTTTCACCTCTTTGTTTAAATTACGGTGACTTTGCTTTCGAGTTATAGCGAATTTTAATTGCCCACCGGGGATTCTGACATTTTTGACGATGCCGTTTTTTATTTCAATTTTATAAATGGGTGGACGAAAGGTTGGTTATTTATGATTCTGATTTATGTACCTAAATAGGTCGAGCTTGGGCATTTCGTCAAACAATGTTTAGTTATTGGCTCTAGGTTTCTTTTCATATATAATAAATAAATTTATTTAATTCAGGTTTCAAGGACCCATATTATACAGCCGTGTGTGAAATGTGTCCTAATATATTAATTCTAAATTACATTGTATTATACACTTTATGATTCAATTAAATTTTACACAACAAAAACACAAACAAGTAATAAAAGTTACATATAAAAATTAGAATTTTTTAATTTTATTTATTGTATTAAGATTTTTTTGCTTGCCCAAAATTTCATGTAAAGTAACTTAGTTACAAGTAAAAGTATGCTTATTATGATAACGTTAATATAAGTTTCAATGTAGCATTCAAGAATAAACACAAAAATAATGTATGAATAATTGTTTTAAAATCATTTTATTTTACTCCTACATGACGTTATCAACAATCTAAGCTAAAGAAAAAAAATAAGTTTTAAACTTAACCATAAAGTTAGTCTTAATATACCAACGTTCTCAACCAACTTTGATCTTTTTATTTTCAGTGATACCTACTATCACTTTCCACTACAATTTGTGATCGTAGTTTGCTGCTGTTTTATTTGCAACGGAATTTAGTCTTTATGTTAAAAGTCTCAAGTTACATTTTAGTTTGCAAGTTTTATAGCTCAGGGACATAAATATTCCTAACTCGACAGTGCCAGACTGTACTAGGAAGCGACCGAGGAAAGTATTCTATTAAAGTGGCAAAAGTTACTTAGAAAATATTGATAAAATAGTGTTAGAAACTGTTTGTTTTATCACATTATAACTCGTGAGTTTCTTTGATATTCGTCTAGGAAAAAAAAAGAAAATCTGAGACAATTTAATTTTTAACAATTAGTTTTGTGTTACTGGTTACATAATTAGAAGATTACGTATACGTAAAACAACAATAGACTAAGTGTAGTACAAGTCTGAAAGATAAAGCGATAATGTATTTTTTTTTAATCTGTAATGCTTATAAAAATTGAATTTGAAGTTAAATTTCAACTAATGATGAATAAGGGCTAATAATTTCAACGATAGTTCTCAGATTCAGTGTGACGTTATGTATTTTAATCTTAATGCCAACAATTCTGTCTTTTATTAAGCAACATTTCTGTAATACGTTTTCAACATATCAAATATCACACAATTCTCTTAATATGAATATCATTTTTATCACCAAAAAAAGATACCAATAATGAACCCAGTCATAGTAACTATTTAGTAATCTATGACCCAGTTTATACGAATATCTACATATTATTATTATCTTCCGTACGAGCGCACAGAACAACAAAACTGTAGAGAAGCAATAAACTAAACAAGAGTAGATCACCGCAATAGGCGTCATAATGAAGTAGTAATAAAATTATTGGCCACACACAGGGCGGCCTACGCCCCGGTGGCGACGAGTTAACCTGACCAGTGATGTACCAACCACATCTAAAACATCGATAAATCTATCGACAAGTGACATTACAAACCGTATCGATATCAAACATTAATGTCCTATAGCGTCACATTAAACACATGAAATATTAAGTTAAAATAAGAACCTACTCGTAAATTATTTTTTAACCGATGAAAAAAAGGTGAAGGGAAAAGTAAGCAAGGTAAACACACATTGTAGCCGATCGACATGAAAAACGTCCTTCAACTAGAAAAGAGCAACATAACGTTTAACCATAAACCATTAAACCTCTATCCAATCGCGTAGCGGCACAGCTACTGGAAAAATAACAACACCATTACACGGTTTTTATCGACATCGATAAAACGTTAGCAGCATCTACTGGTAGAGAGGAGGTACAATAAAATGTACCGAGCTAGCTACAAGCCTGAGCAGTTACTTCACTCACCCCCTCCCCACTCCACTCACCATATGCGCAGTTCACGCACACTAGCGCACTTCACGCACACATACACAC
Source organism: Mellilla xanthometata (assembly GCA_035578125.1). NCBI lineage: Eukaryota > Metazoa > Arthropoda > Insecta > Lepidoptera > Geometridae > Mellilla > Mellilla xanthometata. The sequence goes on from JAPUBQ010000022.1 coordinate 1,057,268, forward strand.
CGGCACCTGCGGATCTGCGACCACACATTTGTGTTTGTATGGATGAAGTAAACCATAGACAGTTAAATGACTATTTTTATTGAAATATCAAATCAATTTGAGAGAAGAGGGAATTATTTTATATTGGCTAAACAAAAGAGACCAAAAGTCACATAATATTGAAATTAAATTTAAATCAAAACATAAACAATTTGAAAAATATACGCTGAAATGTAAATTTTGACATGGGCAAAAGCTTGAATTTACAGTTACATCGCTAAAATTATGAACGGCGAAAATATTGAAAATATAGCTTATAGATCGTTTGAAGAACGACCTAAAAATATTCAGATTATATTTATAGCAATCAGATTTATTTATCTATAAGTAAATATAATAAAAATTATACATGTCAAAAAAAAACTTAAAACATAAACATACCTGCAAATATGATACTTATTAATAAAAAAAAGTATTAAATTCAATTGTGGATATATTTTGATTGCAATCAAGTAAAAATTGAGAAGATATATAAGAAAATGCATCTTGATAGTAAAACATAAATACGCGATGTATTTACGGCAACTCTATTACTTTATATGCTCTATGGCATTGCAGTGACGTATGTATGCATCAGCCAATCTAACCCTACATGGTTCACTAATAGCAAAGCTAGCTTTGATTACTAATTGATCCGAACAATGAATGCGGCTCGAGTATCATAATTAGGTATCGATAGTTACATAACTTCGCAGGCCATAAATATACTATTAGCTGACATTGTTCCGATGTAATTAATTGCTATTGTATACCAATGTCAGGTAGGAGAAGTTTCGGTCGGCCATTTACTTGTTGGGTCGATGACATAAGAAATATCGTGGATAGGACTTGGATGAGGGCATCACTAGATCGAGTCGAAAAGAGACCTATGCTCAGCAGTGGCTACCTAAGTCTCTGTTTTCTGAGAGGTATCATCCGGGGACCTTCAAAAGTAGAGTTAATAGGTTTTTTTCTAGGTAAGCGTGCCACACCGTAGACTGCAGCGCAGCTTAACATCAGGCTGTAGTCAAACGCTAACCTATCAAGGATAAAAAAGGGCGGAAAACGATGATGATGATAGTGATGTACCTGTGGATTCGAAATTATTAAGAATAGAAATTGTTAAGATATTAGAATTATTATTTTCAGAAGTCCTGCGCTTGACTCGAGTACAATGACTTACAGATAGCAAGATGAATCACGTTTCTTTAGTTTTAAAAGGTGTAATTTTTTCCAACTTCTATCATCATAATTATCTTTATATCTATGATAACAAAAGCTTTGATTCTGAAAATGGCTTAATGCGAGTCTGTGTAGTGCTGGATCGCGCATGAAGGGTTCCGTACCATTATCATCAAGACACGTTAAAAACGCAACAAACTGACAGCAAAGTTTCACTAATAGAGTACCTTTTTTTGTTTCTTAGAAATGTAACCTTTAAAACTTTGCCATAAATTAAAAACGATTACTACACTCCATTGCAACAAACAAACTAATCTAACTTTAGCAAAATGAAACGATCCTCTTTCCAGAGTAATAATATCAAAAAGTTTTCTAGATAATTCTTAGCCTGTCTGACCTGTGTGAACTTAGGTACAGACGTGGTGCAGACGCATAAATAGCCCAAGGTTGTTAGACCAATAAAGAGTTGTATGACATTTTTGCCGAACCCTCGACAAAATGGTTGAGAAGATTGAAGAGCACAGAATGGTTGAGAAAAATCGGCTTGAATATTTCGATGAGCCAATTTGCTATTTTTGGTAAACATTATTTATCTTTATAATACCAGGGCTAATACAGACAAAATAATCGTAAGTGGTTGCCGGTTATACAAGCATAAACAAAGCAGATCACACTATACGTTCCCACTACTGTACAAATGTTCTCTTTTTTGTATATATTATTCTTTTTTTCCCTTTAATGTATATCTTTGTACCGAATTTACTGATGTCCCAGTAAACAATTTGATTTCATATGATTTGCATTAAAAATGAATGTTATATATGTTGTTCACTACTGGGACTCAGAAAGTCTCACGAGGAAATAGATATAGGCTATAATCCACCACGCTGACCAAGTGCGGGTTAGTGGATAACACACGTCTTCAGATATTGTGGTCTTCAAACATGTCTGTTTCCTCACGACGTTTTCCTTCACCGTAAAGCGAGTGCAAATCCGCACGTAACTTGAAAAACATGCAATTGGTGTAGGGCTGGGATCGAACTGGGCCGTCTGATTGAAAAGCAGACATCTTTCCCACCGAGCCACACTGGCTTTTTCGCACTCGTTTACATTTTTTTTGACGTGACAACGTCTTAAATTAGGTTGCGGCTGGGAGTCACTTATGAAAAAGTGTAACGCCCGGTAACGTTACGATGAGTCACCGAACGAGAGAGAGGCCCGCCGAATGCCTTGCGTCTCTCTCCCACTCAACTATGATCGGTCTGCCGCGCGCGCAGCACGCGGCAGACGTTGTCACGTAAAATCTTCGCCCGTAAAACCGACTTTACAGGCAACCATTTTTTTTAATATAGCTTACGACAGTTTTAATACAGTGATATCTTAAACATTATACAAGGTGTGCATCTGCCGTGCATTAACTATAAGACGTCAAGTACTAAACAATTGGACTAAGATAACGGCATTTTAGTAAGGACACACCAAATTTATCAATTAAACTTATAGTATGGGAATAGATAGACATAGATGTACAAAATTTTGCCGTGGATATTTTTAGGGTTCCATACGAAAGAGCCCACGTAACCCTATAACTAAAACTTTGTTTTCTGTTCATCTAATGCCACTTACCATCAGGTGAATTGACAAAGTCAAAGTCAAACAATTTATTGCAATATTATGTCACTTTACAGTTACATAATTACCCATAAGGCATTGCAATTATTTACTGGAGATGAGCGACCCTCTTAATTTATTTGTTACAAATTAATTCATTTAATACATTTTAGTCAAGTGTAGTCTAGTCTATTCTGAGTAAAATAATAGTACTTAGTTTAAAAACGCTTATCTGGCAGTTTTAAATGGGCCAAAATCGCGACTGAAGAAGTCGGTTGCAAACAAACATACAAACAAAAATACAAAAAAATTAATAATTTTACCAAATTAATGTGTATTGTCATCGGTCCTCAATAAATCTACAAAGTTTCAACGAAATCTGGCCGTTTTAAGTGGGTCAAAATCGCGCCCATAGAAGTCGGTTACAAACAAACAAACATACAAACATACAGGTGAAGCTAATATAATACGTGTCAAAATGGGTAAAGACGCGATTGATGTCATAGCGACATCAATAGGAGTCGTGACGTAATGGTTCTGCGAAAACGACGGAGCTTATGATTATTAAATATTACTACGAGTATTGCGTCATTGGGATATGACAGCAAATTTGAATACCACCAGTGTCCACTTTGGTTCTAAAAATAACGCTTCGGTACTTCTACAACTTATATTGAGATTCTTTATCAAAAGCAAGTATAGTATCAACTTTCAAGTATAGTTTCTTTTAGAATTCTGTACCTAAAAGGTAAGAACGGGATCATTCCTAAGCCTCCGTTGTCTGTCTGTCTCTCACCAGGCTGTTTCTCAGGCTCTCTCAGACACCGTTATAATTTTAAAACTAAATTATAAAATTAAATGAATAAGGGGAGTCCTCATACAACAGTTGTGTTCTTAAAACAATGGTACGGAACCCTTCTTGCGCGAGCCCAACTCGCGCTTGGCCGTTTAAAACTTTAAATAAATACGAGTATTACTGTCCGTTAATTTTACGTTTGATTTTCAAGAAAGTTTACATACCTTGACCAAGCTAAGTTTGCACCTATTGTCGATTATTTCACACTATCGGTGAGGTACAATTTCCAAAAAGAATTGGCTATGATTAAAAAAATAACCATAATGTTATTTTATTTTACTGAATTTACTCTTTCTAACATTATATTAAACAGCGCAAGACACTGTCGGTGCTACGAGCTAATATTTTTAGGTATCATTGTTTCCAGATCTAATAAATAATAAGAAAATAAATAAAAAAAGAGAATAATTTTATTAATAAAAATTTGAGTTGAATTTTAAACATAAGCACAATAAATATTTACATTCGCGAGGTAAAACGTAGCTTGGTGAAGTTGTAATTACTCGTATGTACATAGTGACACAACTTTTAAACTAATTTTATAACAATTAGAAAAAAATTGATCTGCAAAAACTTTCCATACAATTTAAACAGAGCATCTAACTGCACAAATCTGTAAGTATACAAAGTTGTCACACCCCGAAATCGTGTCGTCTCCCTTCCCCCCCGCGCCTGATACAAAAACTCGAGCAAAAATACCTCCAAACTGGGCCGTCGGGAGGGGGCCGCTGTTTGAAAATATACGATAACCAATTCGTATACTGCGCGCTGCGATTTATTACAAGCGATTATTTTGTTACTAGCTTCGCTCGCGGTTCTACGCGCGATTGACCAGGATAAAAAGTATCATAATAATGGGAATGCCAAAGCAATGACCCCATATTAACCCTGAATGATTTTACCCATATGAGTAATTAAATAAGAATAATAATGGATATGATGCATACCGAAATTTCCCCCGTGCATACGAGTAAGTAACTAAAGTTTCGCTGACTTCGACTTTTAAGTTAACAAAATTATTTTGATACTACTTTATTGTACATCAAATACAAAAAACAATTTATAATACATTATATGAAAAAAAAACAGAGGAGCACATTAGGCGGTCTTATCGCCTAAGGCGATTTCTGCCAGGCAACGTTTGGATGGATTTTAGTTACGTATAAGCAGAGGGTGGTGTACAAACTTTAGAAAAGCTCACTTTTAAAAGGATCCTCTTATTTCTTTACACACAGATAATTTTAATTCACGATCTATATAATATTCTCTCTACAAGATGTCACCGCGTTTTACTGATTCTTAACGTCACGACCAATTTTAAAAGCAGCGTGTTTCCTAACAATACCCTCCCGTATTTCCCCGTCCTTAATGATCAAAACGCCTCAATATTGCGAAGCCTTATCGTTATAATTTATTCAGAGAAGAGAGGCGCCTTCCGTTCCTGGGCGTGGAAAGTTAATTTGTTTTCTTCACGGTAATAGAGAAATGTACCGTCCCTTTGTTTTCTTTTGTGGAAAAATGACATCTTTGTCCGATTAAATCCAGTTAACTTACGCTTAAACAATCTGTGTAGCAGTTATGGAAATAGCTGGAGCTAATAATATATTTAGTTTTTGTACTGCTAAATTTTTAATAAGACGTCAAATAGGGCGGGCTATTTCAAAACCAAATTTGTTTAAGAACCTTCCTGAAACTACAATAATTTTAAATAAATGTATTCTGAAGTATCCTTAAAAAATAGTGACTTTTGTGTTTTGTTCATACCTTACCAGCACGTAGCGCCTGTAGCTCAGCTAGCTAAAGTGATCTGACACGATCATCAAAACTGAGCAACGGTTGATGCGGACGATGTTTGGATGGGTGACCATGCACAAGACTGTTGTTTTAAAAGTGACTTTTCTGGGTGCTACCGTGGGTCGGGTGACACTTAAATTGTAGGTCCAAGCTGTTAATCTTAGTACAAGTAGTCGTTAAGCCAAGTCAGAGGCCCTTAGGCGGCTCGAAAACGTTTGACACCAGAGCTTGGCCACTTAACTCATACGAAGAAGAACCAGCACGAGGAATTAGGAATAAAAGATATCGAGAGCTAATAATAAAATGCAGAGAACGGACAAACATCGGTAAATCAACGTCAATAAATCAGTGGAATGAACCACACACGCCCATGGGGTGGTCTCCTAATAAAGGATCACTCTGTATACGTATAGAGAGGTTTAGCCCACCCTGTATAGAGGTCGCTTTGTCTACACTGCCTCATCGGTCGAAACTTTACTTTCCGCAGTCAAACTTAGATCAAGCCAAGAATCTGGGAATATATCACTAGAGTTGGTTCAGATGTGACAAATATAATTTTAATGTGACAATTTGTTTTAATTTCAATTTTTTTATTTATTCTTACAACGTAAATACGAGTATATTATTTATACAAATTAAAATTCTATTTGACTACTAGTTTAAAAAAATACTTATTGTTTAAGGTTGTTGTATGCTTATTTGAAATATAATAAATAATTTCCTATTATGTATAAATTTGAAGCTACATCAAGGAAAGAATTTTCAATAACAATGTTTATATATGTTCTTAAAGGACACATAAAATTAATTGTTATCTGAGAACAACAACTGACCGATCTAGAAATGTTACCTTTGCAATCAAATATTTTTTTTCAATTTAGTTTTTCAGTATACGTACTCGTACTATCTTGATATTTTGATTCCAAAGCACAGACTATCACACGTGCTAAGCAATCACATCATCACTACAACCCCCACATAATCTCTCCCGAACAAAATCTAAATTACACTGAATTATTCCAAGTTCATAAACAATGCACGGTAACTGAGCAGCGAAGCGTCTTAATTAAACTTGCTCTATATACTTACGTACTCAATCTCACTTGTGGAAGTTAAGGAAAGGTTAAGGCGCGGGGGGTGTTCTCACCCCATTATACTTCCACCCCCTGTTCGACATTCTCGAATTTTCCCAGAGTATCCCTTAATGCAGGTTTATTATCTTCAATCGTTTGCGTTAATTAATTCTTTTTTTCCATGTTTTTTAATTAGGTTTGTTAGGTACATATTTTTTTACATAGCATTGTGTAATTCATATTTGTTTGTTTGTTTTTGTGTTAAGGAATCATTTTTTTTTTTCGAAATACACGTTATAAATGTCGTGAATGAAATGAAATTGCCAGATTTGTGTTTCTTTTAAGATTCATCTTTCAAACACGTTTTATAGCTTTAATTTTTTTGCATGGCTACATAACTGCTGCTAAAATAAAATGATATAATTGGCCAAGTGTGAGTCAGGCTAACGCATAAAGGGCTCCGTACCATTATTATATATAAATCATGGCAAAAAAATTGTTGGTTGTATGAGAGACCTCTTAAATATTTATTTTACTCGTACTTTCATCTAAACATATATTTTAGATGTAATATACTACCGAATGACTTCCACGAGATAGTAAGCGACTTATACCAGCGCTGGAGTACCTTGCACTGTCAACATTATGCTGAACCTTTTGTTTCCGAAAAAATATTGATTATATTATGTTGGTATTTTATTCTTTTAGTGGAAAATAAAACTTTTGTCTTTCTTTCTTTCTGTAGACATACTAATAGTCCGATGGATCAATGACATCCGGTCCATTGTAGGCATGCATTCTTCACCATCACAATCAGCCTATTTCTACCTACCTATATCTATCTACCCACTGCTGGGTATAGGCCTCCTCTCTGTTATGCCGGTATGAGTGATCTTCTGCTCCACTACCTATTATCCTTCGATCAATAATGTACTAGATTTAAGGGGATATCTCTAAAAACGAAAAGGAAAAAAGACCACAAGTAAGAGTGTGGTCTTATTTGAGTTTGAGGAATTTAAGCGTTATTAGTATAGTAATACAGTTGAATTTTCTAACGCTCACTGCGTACGGTCATAAAATTTTAAAGCTGTTATCGCGGAGTACGATAGCTTATGTTTATCACGGCACTAGTTGAAACTCAACCTTAAGATACAGTGGTAAGGTTGGCTTGAATTTTTTTTTGTGGCGTAGTATATTGTAATAGATATAATAGTTAACCTCATGTCATTATTTGTGCTGTGTTTTTATGCAACACTGAATCTGGTATATACTTGTAATTGATCGAAGCTTTTATCTATCTCCTACATTTTTTTTCTTTTTTTTATAAATATTAAGACAAATTTCACACACGGCTGGTTAACCCCATACTGAACCATTTCTAGTTCGTGTTATGGTTGCCAACACAACTGATATACTACATATACATACATACATATTTTTACTACATATACATACATACATACATATATAGATACATATTTAACACCCAGACCCACAGCCAACAAATTTAGTTAAGCACAAAGATTGTTGACCGGGCCGGGAATCGAACCCGGAACCTTCTGATTGGCAGTCCGGCATGATAACCTTTACGCCAACGAGGTCGTCAAATTCACATTTATAACATTAACAAGATTCACGAAGTGGAAAATTACAAAGATCAACGGTACAATGATTTTTCGTCCATCCATCTATCCCACGCATAGTATGACGTATTTGTACGCTGCCTCCGAGATCACAATACGTTACTACGTCGCCTACGCTTTCAGCGGCTACGGCGTAGCTCCCCCTACTTACTCCCACGACCGCCTACGAGTTTGTTTCTAAATGAATTCAAGTCTTACTCGTATGTAGGAGGCACCTTTATTACTGTGACGTGTTTGAGAATCATTTGGCTTGTGTGCGTGTGTGGATCTGAAACATTCAAATTCATTCATTGTCGCTAAAACATACTTACACTACACTTATTATATCATAAATGTATTAGTACATCCTTATTATATCATAAATGCAAAACTTTGTGTGTAAGTGTCTATGTTTCTTACTTCTTCACACAATGGCTGAACCAATTTTTTGGTGTGAAAATTGGTTAAACCTTGGATCAACGCATAAAATCTATGTTACTTCTTCATGCTCCAACGGCTTACCAATTTTTGACGATATTTACTATGAAGATGGGTAAGACTTTGAATTAACACATAATATGCTACATTTTATCGCGGATAACAGGAGAAAAAAAATAAAGCGGTCACGTCGCATCCGCATATTCGTTTAGGAGTTTCAAAATTCTTCACAAAAAGTATATAATATCTATTTTTTTTGTAAATATCTAATGAAAAATTCAACAAAATAAAATTAACAGTTGCGTCGAGAGTTAACAATCCGCCTGAAGGCCTCTGACAACTTAATACTACTGAATAAATACTAATATTACAATACATATTATTACTGTGACTTTGGTTTATAATATAATTTGACATAATATGTATTGTAAATTGACTGAATAAATGAAATAGATAAAACACATATTTCTATTTATAACTCTAAATTAATGTTTATACCCTTTTTTACAATCGACCCTTGTTATCTTCAGTTATCGATTTGAATTACAAAACGACATCTATCGGTGTCTGCGGTCTTACCGATTAGTGTTTAGTCTGACCCGAATAGTAATCTTATCTTTGGTATGTACTCGTATTTCACCTCTAAAACTTTGAGGTGACCGTGATAGGTTAAGATTAACACATAAATCTAGAATTTTTGACAACGCGAAGGGCTACGTTTGATTTGTTTCTAACTATATAACCGGTTTAACTTTTGTATTGTAGTACTGTATAATAATTATAATTATATAAGAAGCAATAAAATTTAAAGTTAATATAGAATTTAGCTTACCTGGGACGAGCGAGCGGTCGTCGACCGGTCGGACGACCCAGGTATCGCTGGATAGACCAAGTGGAGGAGGACCTGCGCAATCTTCAGGTCACGCAGTGGCAGGAGAAGGCACAGGACCGAGAACAGTGGCGTCTCCTAGTATCGGAAGCCAGGATCCGATTCGGGTCAACGCGCCAACCCAGTTAGTTAGTTAGTTAGAATTTAGTTAATGGAATAATATATGAAATTTAATAATGAAAAATATTTTTTTATTTTCCTTTCAAACAAATGTAATAGTATAATTTCTATTTATAGGACAGAATGCAAAAGGGTATGTTTGTTAAATCTTTACTCTAAAATACGAATAAGTAGTTGTACTGATTTTGTGACACGCCGTTTTCCTAACCTTTCAATATTATAGGTTAGCTTAGATTAACCTATAGCTATTTTTATGCTGGATTAAAGCGAGTAATAATACTAAATGAAATGCATAGCTACTCGTATAATCTGTTCAACCGTTTTTTTACTATAACTCTTCTACACCAATAATATAAAGAGAAAAAGTTTGTTTGTTCGTTTGACGCGAATAGGCTTCGAAAACACTGGACCGATTTGAAAAATTATTTATTTTGTTTCTCTTTACAACTTGGATTATTTCATAGCCCATGCGAAGCGGAGACTGGGTGCTAGTGTGATATATTCCTATGTGAATAAAGAATTGAAATGTCAAAAAGAAATAAACGGTTAGACTAACTAACTAACTAACTATGATGACTCGCTAACCCCAAAACGTAACGTAACCGTAAAATTAAATAAGAGTGGTGATAGAGCGCCTCCTTGCGTAAGCCCAGTGATAACGTCAAAATCATCCGTGTCTTCCGCCCCGACTCTAACTACCACTTTGCTTTCGCGCGTAGCTACCTCAATCATCCTAGTCAACTTGGAAAAATAAACGGCTAGACAGATTTATTAGAGTAATTAATAAATATTTTAATATTACACCATAATTTACTTACCTACTTACTAAATGTTAATTCACAGACTAATAAAGAGTAGACCGAGTACATGTTCTGGGGGTGTTGGCACCGGCGCGTCGTCTCCCTTCTCCCCCCCCCCCCTGCGCGGGGCAAACTCGACTTACAGCCTAGGTCACCGTCTGCATTCATATTCTTAAGTCTGCGGTAAATTATAATGTTATTTAGGGATCATGACATTTATTATTCTAAAGATCGAATTAATAAGAATTAGACATTTTTATTATCCGAAAACATGTGTCATGCGCCAACCCGCACTTGGCCAGCGTGGTGGATTATGGCCTATATCTCTCTCTTAGTGAGAGAAGGCCCCAAGTTTCAGCAGTGGGAACGTTTGGTGGACTGCTTGTGCTAGATATCATTATACTTATTGCAAAATTTAATAACTTTTACTTGATTATTGATAATTGATACCATTAAAATTACCCGAGTGAATATGTATAATTGATGCAGATAAAAATGACGACGAATACGCAAACATTTTACCATCAAATACAGCTATCGTCACAAATAAACACGCAGTATCATTTTTGCCGTATTCGTCAAATAAGAGAATAAAACTAATTAAGAACATTATCAAATAAACTGCCTACCATAACTGTTCGCCAAATATACCAAATACGCGAATACGAAAACTAATAATATTCTGCAGCCATTAGAGTATCGAATACAAGCCAACACCAATCGAATTAAGTAAAGGTGCGTACTAATAACCATTTGTTTAACCCAAACACAAATAATCGAATTAATCGCAAGGCGGGCGGTATCAACATTATTAATGCAAGACTCGAACCTACGCCCGCCCACTGACCCTCACTCACCGCCCGCCCTAACTTACCTCCTCTCACTTACCCCCCTTACTCCGTGCCTTCTTCGTAGAAAAAGGACGATTCGGATAAACGAGCAACTCCAACTTTAGTGCGAGTCCTTAAAATATTCTTAAGGTTCCTATGCGTCAATAGCCTATCCTACTTATATTGTACATGCGAAAATTTATGTGTGTATGTGTGTTTGACTTCCCACTGAAACAGGTAAGCATTTGGATGAACATATAGCGTAGATCCTCGATTAACAGATATACTATTCGTGCCAACTAAGAATAGGATCGCGCTTGCTTCAACTTCACTCGATAACTGTCAAAAAAGTACTGCCAGCAAAGAAAACGTAAAAGTTTTTTTTTGGTTCATAGATATAAATTTAACTATTGTATTATTATTATTTTCATATAAAATACTATTTTTGAATTTTATTACAGGATAATTTTGGATTAATTAATTCTACAGGTAAGAAATACCCAAGTCAAATTAACAACACCTAAAAAAATCACGTGACGAGACATTGGTTTTGTATAGTTTCTGTGCTGTAAGCAGTATAATAAACTCTTTTTATTTGGTACAAAAAGAAGTGCCAACAATGAAAAAAAAATGTATTTTTATAAATATGCAAAAGAGCGTACATTAAACATATGAACTGAATATAATTTGTTTACAACTTTTGCACATCATACACTTTGCTAATGACGTTAGCGCGTATTATTGAGCAAGATGGCGGTTTGACAGTCCTAATCTTAGTTGCGACGCATAGTACTAGACGGGACGGCAGGGCGTTCTTCCTCGTCATCCATGATAACACTACCAGGCGTAGCGTGGTTCAGGTGTGGAGAAAAAACGTGGTACTTGAATTGATTGATAGTATATTACTATCGAATAACAAACCACAATCGTAGGTAGGTAGTCCGATAATTAACATCATTCCCTGTTCCCCAATGACCATAATCTAGCGCTTGTCAAGGCGAGAGTGAACCGGTTCCTTCTAGGTAAGCGCGCTTCACCGTAGACCTTAATGTCACTTACCATTAGGTGAATTGTGGTCAAGCGCTGACCTATTTAGAGTAAAAAATGAAATAAAAGTCCTTAGTCCGACACTCCAGCCAACACGTAGCGCTTTCGCACAATGCAGGCTGATCGCTGTCTAAAGTTGTACTGCCGCTTTGCGCTAGCGCAGCTTTGGCTGTTGCGTAAGAGTAGGCCTCCGACGTTAGTCACAATTCAATGACAGATGTCATTACACTGACACTGATACCATTATGACAGCTGACACTGAGATTGTCACTAACTTGCCCACTCCTCAAATCAAACGCGCCGTCATACTACTTTTTATCCCGGATTAACGCCGGTACACGGGCGCAGCTAGTTTAATTATTCTCATATATTTTACATTTAATAATATATTTATTTTAATTTTTATTCTCATATATTTTACATTTAATAATATATTTATTTTAATTTGCACTAATTATAAGCTAATTATTCAAAAAGTAAAATTTGTGTAAAAAATAAATAAAATATAAATAAACATCCAGTTCAATGATATGAATATCATTGGTAAGCATAGATTATTTATAGATCTTAATGCATAGATTATTTTCAATTAAGTTTATTACTTTTGACATCACTGGTACTGTTGGGATGATTAAAATATGGCAGATTTTAGGTTCAAAATACGTTAGTAAGAAAATACTCATACCCACCATAACCGGTGGGATTGCTTGGTATTATTTGGTTAATGAAAAGAAAATTACAAAAACTTATGCAACATTATATACAATATCATATATGTACATTAAATTTAACAGGTGTAAAAAAAAACGAATTTCACTGTCAGGTTTTAGATTTTGTACTTGTTTAAAATATATTTGTAAATGTTCTAAAAAGTAGTGTAAAAAACTAATTTGCCCCAAAAATATGGATGTTAAAAACCAAATGTTACTTGTATCTCAACTTTCTCAAAACCATTATCAGTGCATTTCGATAACGCTACTCTCTAACACCAAATTAACTAAAAGTTATCACACAACAGAATGAACAAACCAGACAGAAGTTTACTCCTGTTGCGTACCGCCATCCATTGTATTCATTGCTACACCACTTAAAATAGTCTTTATTCCAACAACATAAAGTTCAAAAAGTGTTGTGAATGAATGCGTAAGCTGAAAATCGGTTTGGGGCGCTACCAGATTTATTTTCAGTCGATCTTTTTTGCATCACCCGTATTGTTTCGTAATTAAGGTTTAGGGTTGTATGTTTTTCATATTTTTGACTGTTTTTAGTGTTTGTGGGGTCAAAGCCACCCTGCCTCAACCCAGTGTGTTATTTACGTGTGAACCGCGTAGGGTTCAATTTATGTGACCTACTGGACCTCTTGCTAATATAACGCTGTTTCGGGACTAAAACCCTTCAGGAGGTCAGGTTTTTCGTGAATGTAATTTTAGATAGTTTACTTATTTTTAGGTTTATAATTGTAATGTAAAGAAAACAGGGCTGTCTTTCAATGGATAAAAATGTAACTAGAAAAGGATTAAGTACATTAGTAAGTATAATTTATTGTAATTTTTATTTACTTTCTATAAAATATGCTTTTGCTAACATTTTTTCTTGCGCTATACTAAGCCTCTCTCAAACTGAGAATGTCACGTCTTGATTATGACTACATTATTTTATACCTCTTAAATGAATCCCACGCATGTGCCAGTAACTTAATACGTTAACAAGTATTATAAAACTTTGACTTGACCTACCCCAAGCCCGCTCCGGTTGGCGTCTCGTGCGAAACTGGGTATCGGACGCATAATAAAAAATCCATTATTACGTGACAAAGGAATAATCCGTCTACGAAATATCGAGTCGACAATCGAAAGTGAAGGGGAGCCTGTACAAGTCCAAGTGGCAACAGATTCGGCCATCTTAGGGGACGCTCCCCCGTATGATGGACTGGAAATATTCCATAATATCAGAAGCGTCGTTACAATGCCTTAGCAGAATATTTTTCTTGGGCAGAAAGCCGATATTCCCCCAAGAGTTACGACATTTCAATTTGCCAAGGCGGGCGGAAAATGGAATTACGATTGAAGCGAGAACGGCTGAGTGGTGACGTGCGTCTCGCTCGCGCCGAGCGGAGCCGAGCGCGCCCGACCGCGGCCGAGCGCTGGTGCGCGTCGCACCACCCGCGTATTGATCAGATGCGGCCCGCCCGATGTCATATAAATGAGGCCGCAAAAAACAGAATTTATTCCAGAAATCATTTTGAACAAAAACATGTAATTAAGTTTATTTTTGTATTGGCAAGTTTTACATGTGTAAGCTTATTCTCAATTTTTTTTTATTTTATTTTTATTCGCATCCCGCTTTGTTTTGCAATGCAATTATTGACCTACAATATTTTTTTAGGTCAATCTTTGAAACTCTCGTAACAATTTTGGTTCTAAGTGAGTTAGTATTTTTTTAGTTTTATGGCATTATAAGTCATCATTTTCTTAAGGTATAAATACCTACATACCTAAAAAGCTTTACCTACTCATATACTTTGAAACTTTTGTTTTTACTTATTAATTTAATTTATTTATGTCTGCTAATATCTCTCTAATTGTTGTCGGTAAATAAAATAAAAAAGGAGACTCCTTCAGTCGGTCAGGTGAAATTATGTCGAGGAATAAATAAATAAATAATCATTACATTATTAACGAATGTTGGCCTCGTTTTTCGCTCTTTGTTCGCTCCACGATTTTCCGTGAGAATTAATTGAAAATAAGTTTTCCTCATTGCGGTTTCAAGGTTCAAAATAATTTGTTGAGGGGAACCATTTCGTTTACGTTGATAGGGTTCGGCGGCTACGACAATGAGCTTTATTTTTAAGTTATTAAGGTAAATAATTGTTTGTGTTTCAGTGATGGCACGTTTCATGATTTGTGAGTTTATAGCAAAGCTGAAGTGTCGGTGCTTAATGGCGGCGGCTTTTGGCGGCCATATTGAAAAAAGTTTTGCCGCGAAAAATGGCGATTGTTAATCAAATGATGCGTAATGCACGCTGTTATATAGAAAATAAGGTAAGTCGATTAGTTGTTACTTTATTAATAAGTATAATGATAAAATAAATAATTAATTAGCCATGCAATATCTTGTCGCATTTGGCAAGTCATTCATTACATTCAGATCTACATAGAATGTTAATTAGAACACTACATTATTACATATACTAAAATTTAATTAAATGATACTTATTATAATCTATTAAGTCATTTAAATAAAGATTCCACTAGGTGAATAGTCATGAATTCCTTAATTATAATGACAATAAAGTATAATAAGCAGAATTGATTAATTTTTAACTTTTGAAGAGTTTTCTGATTGATTAATCCAGCTAAGTATCTGCATTAACTAGCTATTTTTGCTTTCGTCTGTCTGTATGCAAGTTCTGCTAATACTGGATATGAAGTAGCCATGGTCTTAACTACCGCCACACCAAATTTTATCAAAATCGTTTCAGCCGTTTGAGCGTGGAGAAGTAATAAACATACTCGAACATTCATAACTTAAACGGTTCACTTTTTATTTACACTGTAACAATATCATTAGTAGGATTTGTTTCTTATATGTTTATCCTTAATTTCTCCTCTAATGTTTTACAATCCACACACTTAAAAATATTACTATACGTATTATTTTTCTAACTCGCCTTGAAATCCTTAGTCCCAACGTTTCAGATAGAAACCTTCCCCCAGTGACCCAAAGGAAAACCCTTCTTTCTTGAGGAACTACCCAGAAACAAAATACACGTGTACGTAAACAAACAAACACTATGCGAATTCCGACCTTGTTAGGCTAAATATTAGGTTCAGTTTGTAACAAAACTTCATGTTTCATATGACGTTTTGCAAGGTCACTTTATTAGCACCTTTTCAGGTACTTAGAAGAGGATCGTCTCGTAGGGTTCGCAGATTCAAGTAAAATACTGATTTGAAATTAAATCGTTAACTTTCAAACCACTTTTTAAATATATGTCTTAAAATGCATTAAATTTACATATATTTATGATTCAAATCTATAATTTGACTATGGTATCACTAATAATCATGTATTTCTAACAAGTAAGGTCAATAAACACCTAAGGCCGCAGCCACAATAAGCCACGACGCGACGCGACGTGCATAAGCAACAAGATCTCATTCAAAGAATAAATAATATTTATTTCTTGATAAGAGTGAAGACGCGTCGCATCACGACTAATGTAGCTACAGCTTTATAATTGGCCAAGTGCAAATTGAACTCACGAAAAGTTTCACGCTTTATGGAAAAAAAAAACAAAACAACTTTATTGCTCCCCATTCCAATTATTTATTTAAACAAAATATTATCTATTTGTAAAGGAAATAAATGAATTACCTAAATATTCAGCGAATATATCATGATCGAGGATTCAAGATTTAATTTGGTATTAGTTTTATTTCATCTGTTATCACTGTTTACGAGATATAGCATGGTATCAGATGATGATTGACTGATAAACAAACAGACAGACTGATGCTCAGTGAAGCCTTAATAACAGTTTCATCTTTGGTTACGGAACCTACAAACTATTAATTAAACCTATACTAAGCTACCAAAGACAACAAACTATTTAACCCTAAAAATTTGCTGAAATAACCCATGCTGCAATAGGAATAACCCAACAACTATTTCCAGCAGCGAGGCGGGTCGACGACATCACCAAAGTCGCAGGTCCTACCTGGACGAGGACTGCACAAGATCGACGCAGGTGGCACATGCAGAGGGAGGCCTGTACCCAGCAGTGGGATAAAAAGGGCTGTGGATGATGATGATGATGAACAACTATTTTATATAGGTCAGTTTTTACAAAATACTTACATATGTATAATTTAACTGTATGTAAGATACACATGTAATACAAATACCTACCTCCTCGTACCTACGATTATCCACTCGAGGTCTGTCTGTCGCCGGGCGGGTGGCAAAATACCTATACATACCTACTTCAAGCAATATGATACTGGGTTACCGGTTACTCGGTTAACTAGACTCTGGAATACAGCTTCATCCTGTATAGAGGATCAAGCAAGATGGCCGCAGAAGTAATAATTTATCCCTATAAAATGAAAAAAAAACTACACAATAATTAAAAATTAAAAAATCCTAAATTACAAATAGAAAATTATACCTAAGTAAGTGACCGCTGGTAACGTGCCTGATATTTGTCTCATCTAATCAATTCACCTTTCTTATTTTTATGGCACATAGATAAAATTATTTTAGTGATTGATAGAAAATTGTTTAGATATTTATTTATTTTTTTATCGTGTAAACAGATGAATATTTTATTTACAATTCAACTAAGGATGCTAATTGTAGACTTTTTTTGCTAAGCTAACTGTTGTATACAATTTGAGCGCTTGCAGACAGTTGTGAAAGCACCCTCGCTTCGCTCTTTCGTTTACTATGAAGTATTACGCAACTTGTTCGACGATTTTTCGGTTAGAAATAAGAAGTTAAAAAATACTGTATTAAAACTTGTGTAAGAAAAAAAAGCGATAGCCGTTTATACAAACTTTGTTGAAAAAAATTAACTACGACAACGTGACACGTCACGTCTCATAGGCAATAGAGCGTAGCGAGTGCTAAAAATTGTTGCATACATTACTAGGTTAGGTAACAAAAAAATGTCATTAGCAGCCTTAGTTGAATTATACATAAATGATTTATCTGTTTACTTGCTAGATAGATTTTTTTATTCAAATTATTTTCTATCAATAGCAATATAACTTTACCTATGAGCCAAAAAAATAGACGAGACAACGTGATTTGTCCTTACAGTGACAAATAGTATGGTTTCAGAAAGACTAAATACAATATCCTTAAAAGATAATTTTAAGTATGATTATAACCATTTAATTAATTGTTAAGGCATGACTGTAATAAAGTTTCTGTAAAACGATGTCTAAAATTATTGTTTCCGAGGTCTACTGTTGTCATTTTAAACTTGTCAGAGCTCGCAGAGCGTAGAGCGTAGAGTTTAAAACGTGAGAAAGTATTAAAGTGTTTAAGCCCTACAATGTGCCCTGTACAAGCAGGTAGGTCCGTGGGTTCACTCCACGATGTTCCTTCGCAAAAACCTTGTGTGTATGTCGGATCGTTATAAAAATGCGGGATCCCGGGAAAAGATCATCCTTCGCCGTTTAGAGTGACCACCACTTGAGAGTTTTATGGAACTATATATTGTCATTGAATATACATTATTAGTAAGAAGTAGGATTCACTATCCTTCTATACTTACTAACACTATACATGTGTATCTTTACTCTTACTAATACTAAGCGAAAATTTGCGTGTATGCATGTGTGTGTTTCTCTGTTAGTGTATGAGTATGTATGGTTATTAGTTCTTCGAGCTTAAACGACGATAAAATTTGGTATGGAGATAGCTTAGACCCCGGATAGGCTTCATTGTATGGTAACTCCGCGGAACGCAGCTAGTGATTCAATATTATGAAAATTTAAAAACCTTCGCCATCACATGTTGTAGTGGCGGCCATCTTGCATTTGAAATATTATATAGTGTATTGTGTTTTAAAACCCTTATTAAGGAAAAAATTCAGCGATTGCCATTTTAGATCACAAATAAAAAAGCTGCCGATAAACGCAACATTACGCAAAATAATATTATAATATATTGTTACTGGCAACTAATTACAGTAAATTAACTAAGTACAGTATGCAACGGCTAAAGCCCATTAAAAAAATAAACAAAATGTATTCCATGTGTGGGGAAGTAACTTTAACGAATATTTTAAAGTTTTGTGACAATAATTATGTACCTATTTAGTTTAAATCTCTCTAGTAGAGAGAAATGGCGTGTCATCGTGAAACGCGTACTATCAGCCCCCTCCACCACTTCTACGTGACGACCCCAATCGCGATGTCAATTACCTTCTAACTTAGAAGTAACAGAAGTTCAAATGCAAACAAAACCGTTTCCAAAAATTTTATACCTGGATACCTATTAAGGTTTATAAAATAAAACGCACCAAAACAAGGACGCAAACTCGCAATTCCCACCATATAAACACAACACTATTCCCACCAACCCGCGAGGTCGGCTTAGTCCCACATTACTCAACAAACATGGTTACCCTTGCGAGTGGGGCTAAGGGGGGCTTGTACCCCTGTGATTTATACGTACGCAAGTATACGGTAAACTCGCTTTTTTGTCATTAAATGATTTTTTTATTCCATTCCCGTCACGTTTTTTTTCTTTTCCTCGTGTAGATACGATACATGATAATTTTTGTATTGATTTTGTGTGACATTGTATACTACCTATGTATGTGTTTTAGGAATAATTATGTAAGTATTTATTTTAGAGTCCTACTCCATTTACCAATATAGCTTTTTATTCTACAGAAGTAGTCTAATCAAACATTTGATAAATTAGCAAAAGTATACTACGCAGTGAAGTTATTTCGCGCCAAAATCAAATTTTAGGTTCAATACATAATTTACGAGTTTAAAATTGGAAGATATTTTTATTTTATTCTGTAAACATTAAATAATATGTAAGTAACTAAAATATAAATAAGTGACGAAACTTTAAACTAAAAAATAAGTTTTGCAAAAGTTCAAAACAAATCTTATTACTTTTGACATAGCTTGCGACATCTATTGTTGATTTAAGAAACTAATTTTAAACGTTAAACGAAATTAACAGTAAATAAATCTACATGAAAAAATTAAACAAAATCTTATATGCCTTCTTCCTGTCTTAAAATAAAATTTATTTCTAGATATTATTCTTGTTGTGATAAATCAGTTCTATATTTATTATATTTAATTTTTTTTAAGTATTGTACGATAATTCGGTCTTGCATTGCCATCTAGTGGCGAGTAGCACAACTACGTAAAGCTAGTATAACGCTAAATACAAAGATGGCGCTAGAGACCGAATGAAAGCAGGATATAATAATACTTGCATTATATCACTTCATTTACTGACACAACAGCGTGATAATAGTGTTTTGTAAACTCTCCACACCATAATTTATTGGCCACTCTATTCAGATATGCACAATTATTTCATCTGTTTATAAGTAAAAAGTCTATTTGTGGCACCGAGTTGCGGAACAGATGAACAAATTGAGATTTTTTTCGTTTGAAAGTTAGTTAAATGAATTGGAGGAAGAGATATTAAACTTATGAAAATAAATGTCAAATACCAGGTGATCCAAAATGGTCACCTGGTATTTGATTGTTTGTTTGTTTGTTTTCAAAATTCTTTATTAACCATACACATATTAACAAATTAAAAGGTGGACACTGTCCGCACTTAAATGTATCTTAATTAATATTGCTACTTACAGACTATTTATCTTTCTAAGCTCTTAAAAACAAAGTTTGAAAAATTAAATGTAAATACGCTAAACACTAATCACTAACCTACAACGGTGGGGTCGACGAAAGTTGATTTTGCTTACCTATTGTGCCAGGTTCACATTTTAAGCCATTATTATTTACACTTATGCCACTAATCACTAGACTACTTAGAAAAAATTAACACTTAACATTAATACTAAAACAGAATATTGAAGATCTAAACTATTGCATTATAACATTCGCGAGAATATTTTATTTAACTACCCACATTAAATGCCGTGGAGCTATGACCGAGCATTTTGCTGTTGCGATGTGTCATCGTCGTCACAAAGGACGTAGTGATGCGGTAAGCGATATCTACCGTAAGTATCGAGATATGGGAGTTGTCGTAAGCGTGTTTGCCCGATTGTTGATATTAGCTTATTTGAATGATTAATTACTGAGACTTTATAGAATTTAATTGTTTGCGTTAAAATAAATGTTTGCAGTGTTGGAAAGTTAATTTTGCGATGTAACTTTAATAAATTAGACTTAAATTTGGTTTTAAAAGCTATTTTAAATGCTTTGTTTTGTAAAACTTGTAAATTTTGATAGTTAGTGAGACAAGTGCTACTCCATACAGGTGCAGCATATGTTATACATGGTCTTATAAGAGAAGTGTAAATTTTAAGCTTCGTTTTCCAACTTATGTTGCTTCGCCTGTTCATTACAGGACTGAGCGCACCGAAAGCCTTAGTTCCCTTCATTCTTATTTGATTGACGTGAGTGGTCCAGTTTAATTTGCAATCTAGATATACACCTAGATATTTTACTGACTTTGACCATGGAATTCTGTGGCCATTAATGATCAGAGTCCGACAAGGTGGTTTACGTTTTCTTGAAAACATAATTGCTTCGGTTTTGGATTCATTTAGCTTAAGCTTCCACGATTTGAAGTAATCCGCAAGCAGTTCAATTGATAATTGAAGTCTGCTTATAATCAAATCTTCGTCCTTGGATGACGTGTATGAGGATGTGTCATCGGCGAAGCAAGCAAGGCTAGTGCGAGGCTGTTTAGGAATATCGTTAAGATAAACAAGAAATAAAAGGGGACCCAACACAGAACCCTGAGGTACACCGGCAGGTATAGGAAAAGGTTCGGAAGTGATGCTACCAATGTGAACGCTAAACTTCCGAGCCGATAGATATGCCTGTATGAGTTTAATTAAATTTATAGGTACCTGACAAAGGAGAAGCTTATGAAATAAGCCATCGTGCCACACGCTGTCAAAGGCTTTCTCAATGTCTAACAGAATCATTCCAGTAGATTGTTTCATATTTAAATTGTGCGAAATGTGTTCAGCAACACGCGCCAGCTGTTGAATCGTTGAATGTGCCTGTCTAAAACCAAATTGTTCGTTTAGAAACTGACAATCCAGACCTTGTAGTAACCGATCGTAGATGATACGTTCTAGTACTTTTGCCAGTGTAGGTAAAAGGCTGATGGGACGATAGTTCACTGCTTTTTTATGGTCTTTTCCAGGTTTAGGGAGTGCAATAACTTTGGCATGCTTCCAGGACATAGGGAAATATCGAAGCGTAAGGCAAGCATTGTATATTTTTGTTAAGAATATGACACATTTTTTAGGTAGGTTTTTTAAAAGAATGTTTTCTATGGTATCGTCTCCGGGAGCTTTCTTAACTTTAAGATTATTTATGTGTTTTATTAGCTCTCGCGGTCGAACTAGCTGTATAGCGTCACTAAGGATGGATGTGTTTATGGTGTCTATAGAAGATTTTACGAGCGCTTCTACTTTCTCATCACGCCAGTTGCTGGTAAGCATCATGTTTTTACCAAATGCAGAAGCTAGCTCATTACACTGTGAAGAGACAGAAGTTGTAGGAGTACCGTCATCTTTTATGAGAAGCGGTATAGTAATTCCTTGTTTTTTCAAGGTTTTAGCAACACGCCATAATTCAGTATGTGATTTATCTACTCTGGCTATTTTTTCATTCCAAATACTATCATTATAAGCTTGTACTGATATTTTTATACGTAGTTGAAGTACGTTTATTTCTGATCTTAATTGTTTTTTGATATTAAGGTCAATGTTACGAATTTCGCGGTATTTGAGGTTATTCTTTAATTTTATTAGTTTTTTTATGAATTTAGGTAAGGGTTTAGGTTTATGTTGAGTATTAATTTTAGGTACTGAAAGATCTCTAGCTGTGGTAATAATGTGGTATTTGATTAAAATCGGTCTAAAATGGCTGCCGCCACAAAATGGCGGATTTTAGACTAAATAACTTAGCATTGCTTTTCAAATACCTAACTATCGATAAGATACGAAACAAGAAGAAGAAAAAAAATAAGGCCATTTTTGAAAATATGTAGGTAGTTTATTTTAGGTAAGACTTTAGGGGAAATATTATAAGCACATAGGTATATTTTTAACTGGCTCAACATGTATACAGGTAACTGTTGACAGTGAGTACTTACCCTCTTGACTACTTATGTATAGAATAACTTGAAAACAGAAAGGAAAAATATCGTAGAACATTGAACGCGGAAACACTAACTGTAGGTTTTTTTAATTGACATGACAGTTTTGACAATGACAGTACAAAAGAAGTTTAGTTTTATTACTTTTAAACTTGGTATTCGCGACAGTAACTCACGCAACCACAACTAATTTGGTCAGCTAATCTTCTTAATATATAAAAATCTCGTGTCACAATGTTTGTCCTCAATGGACTCCTAAACCACTTAACTGATTATAATAAAATTCACACACCATGTGCAGTTCGATCCAATTTGAGAGATAGGATAGTTTAAATCTCAAATTATAGTCAATTATAGGCAATCTTAATTTATTGCTAATTATTGTCTGTTATTCTTTGTCAGTCACAATTATCTGTTAACTCCAGATGATTCTAACAGATATCGATACCTTTCGACTGGGTCGAGTAAGTAATCAATAGATGGCGCTGCTATGGTAAATCTACGAACGTGTCATATAAGCTACACTATCAATTTTTCATACCCCTAAGTGAGGCAAAACAACGTTTGCTGGGTCAGCTAGTAAATATATAAAACTTCGTACGCTTCTCTCACTCGGGCAATAATGCATAGAGTTCGTTCGCTTCGCTCGCTCGGTCAAGCATCGGTAGTGCATGGTTTAGCAATCTCTAGGTAACATGGCAACTGTACTTGTAGAGAATCTGGGTCTAGATCGGGACATTCACTATTCGTAGGCCAAGAGGCCGCTGCGTGTTTAAAGAAGGTATACATTTTAGTATTTTTTAACAATAATAACGTTTTAAATGTACTCGTTTATTATTTTTATGTTCATTAAAAAATTAAATTAGAAGAAGATATAAATTACATATTCTTTATATAAGCAAATAAAGAACAAAATGGAATCTTCTTGATAAAATCGCGATAATAAATAGATTTGAGCACATTACTTACTATTATTAAATCATTTACCATTTTATATGTTGGCTCAACAAGAAAACAGTTTTTTTTTAAATTTTTACTGTAGTTCATCATAGTTTTCTTGTTCCACACTTTGAAAGGTTTCATGGATTATTGGCCTGGTTGCCTTTGATTCGGGTGAACAGAAATTTGTTGCCCAAAAGTAACTTATGCTGGCGCATGAAAAAGTTAAATCATTGCAATACAAATATAAAATCTAATCAGGGTCAAGTCTAAAGAGTCAAAGTCAAAACATGTTTCTTGCAGAAAATAGGCTAACATAGTTGCTAATTGGTGACTATATAAAAAACAAAATGCTATTTTTCACCCTCAGGGCAAAGATTAAAAAAAAGGTTAATATTGATTGATTAAAAATTCATTTTGTCAAATATGGCCAAAATACAGCTAATAATTACAGAATACAAACATGTAATTCAAAATCAAACTAAATTTATTTGACATACTCGAAGGTTATATGTTTGACATCATCATCACTGATAAAACTTATATGATGGCGGGAATAAGACCGGGTCCCGTCACACGTAGTTACGTAGTAGCTTCCAATAAATCAGTTTAATAGGAATTTAAAGACTTTCAAAATATTTTAGAGAAACTGTGTTATGGGAACCATTGGCCCTAACGTATCCAACTAACTTTCCCCGTCAACTCTCTGCCTACCTCCTACCTAACAGCGCACTGGCTTCAACGTCCGGTCCCATCAAGCAGAAACTAAAGTCTTTGCTGCGCGCTGGACTAGTACGCACGCTAGCTTACTTACCTTTTATAATATGTAAAGCCCTTGCTTGAGAATTTTTACCTTATTGTTAAAGAAATAAGGGTCATTGTTGTGTGTGTTTTTATTTGATAGCAGGGATTGTCAACTATTTGTAGAAGAGGAGTGTTTGGTAAGTTATGTCTTTGGGATACAATATTTATCGTACATACTAGGCGTAATCGTAAAAATGATAAATTATAAGATAATTAAACAATATTAAAATTATTTTTTAAACATGTTATAAATAATTCATAGACCAGCAGTGAAAAAAATGTTTATGTATTATTGATTTCATTAACGAATTACTAAACAATTTTATAATGTACTTGCCTAATAATTTTAATTAAACAAAACTGTTTTTTGTTTTTTTATTCTATTTTATTTTATAAATGATTTATAGACAGGTAGTGGAAAACAATTATGTATATAAAAAAAATGATTTCATGACCGAATGTCTAAACAATTTTTATGATGTAAGTACTTGTCTATTTACGAAAAATAGTTGCTTATTTTAAACGGTGATAGCTACTCTTCTGCAATTTTAATTCTATACATTTTATTATATATTTTCTTAGTAGATACATAAAAGATATGTTTTAAGCATTGTGAGGAAACCATAGCAACAAGTAGCCATAGCCTTTACTAGAGCTCGCCTGCCTAACAATCACCCTCAAGTCAAAAAATCTGTCTAGCCTAACCTTTTTTTTTTGTTGACGAGGGGGAAATTTTCAACAAGATTCCAGGCTACGATGGGGCGCAGCCAGGTTATGTGGGATTTGTACCCACCAAGCCCCCCCCGGTGACCTGCCTCTGTGCTTAAAGGAGGTCTCCGGGTCTAACCTAACCTTACAGAGTGTTCCGGAAGTCTCATTGAATGTCAGTTATTCCAGACTAAGCATGCTCCACCTTAGACCGGAGTGTCAATAGATTGTATGGTTACGTGACCTGCTGGTTTAATGCCCATCTGTGACACGTTAAAAACGTTAAAGGCAGGCAACAAATATAACCTATTAGTACTTTGATGAATAGAGTAATACAAACTAACTTTGTATTCCCAATTTTCAAAATTTTATTGTCTAATTTCCGAACAACTTGTAAATTGATTAATTATATTTTAGTTTTTAAATCTGACATATGTATATGGATAGATTAATTTTTTTTTTTGGGAGAAGACATTGGCTTCCACTATACAGTTTTTACAACTAGTTTGGAAGCCTTTGGATTCCATAAAATTTTGTTGATTTTTATTTACTATGTCAAATAAAGATATTTTGTATTTGTAGTTAAAATTAGACTTTTAAATTAGTCAAAGTAACTTTAACAAATTATTAAATTAGACAACACTGACTTTAACAAATTATTGAATTAGACAAACTAACTTTAACAAATTATTAAATAAGACAAACTAACTTTAACAAATTAATTATTAAATTATTTAACAAATTTTAAAAACATACATAATTGTTAGTAGAAAATAAAAGAGAAATAGTGGGACTCTAGATGGCTGTTATTACAATAATAATATGAGCTGCAAGGCAGATTTACTCGTTCTACTGAATGCAGATAGTTAAGAGTAACCAGCCTTTCTATTTTCTCTTCAGTTTCTAAGTACATCTTTAGCAGAGTATCAGATACTTAGTGAAAATAAGTAGCACTATTATTAACGTAATTAACATAAACGTAGTGATTTTTTCACTGGTGGCGATTCAGCGGCACACACGACTAAACTAAATTTAAAGTAGCCCCGTCTCTTTTCATCTAAGGTGGACAAAAAGAGACGGCACGTTCTGCACCATAGTCAAAACAACTAAAATCACGTCAAATTTAGAAAATATAGGAGACTTTAGATGGCACTCACTTGTATCACCTCTAAAACTGCCTGCACATACCATACTTGACGTGATTTTAGCTGTTTTGTCTGTGGTTCAGAACGTGCCGTCTCTTTCTGTCCACCTAAGATGAAAAGAGACAGGGCTCCTTTAAATTTAGTTTAGTCGTTTGTGCCGCTGAATCGCCACCATTGTTTCAATGCCTAACTATAGACATTAAACAGAACAGCTAAACCCAAATTAAGATAAGCAAAGAAAAAATTAAAATATTTGATAAAAATAATAATCTAATCTAGGTATGTAAATATTTTAATTTTCCTATGACGTTACGGCCTTAGTTGCATAGCATTTAAATAGCGTGATACACACAATACGATGCATTTTGCACGTCTTTTGTTGTGCAAGCGTGAAAGCCTGAGTGTGAAATTAGCTTTATCTCACAACTGGTGTGAAAGCGTTTCTTTTCATTAAATTGTCCAGAAACCTCAAATGATTGCAAGTGTTTTGAAGTGATGAGTGTTCAGTCGGGCGTGCGGTCGCCTTACGTCTTACTGAGCGTGAGTTTGATACCTGCCAATGAGCTTGAGTTTTATTGTAAAAAAAAACATGTCATGGTGGTAAAACATTTTCTAGTGTATGTCTTGCTGTCTATACCACCTTCAAACTAAAAATCTTTTGCAAACCACGTAAATGTAGGTCCCGACTGCCTCTTTGTGAGCCATTCCAAACTAGGCATGTTCCTCCTTTGATCAGAGCGTCGCTGATACGTAAGTCAAGCTCTCCGCTAGCGATATGTTTATATACATAGTACGAGTAATGAAAAAAAAAGTCTTACTTACAAGTAGGTTCTTCTTCTTCGTTTAAGCTAAGTTTTTTTTTGTACCACCGCTTTTTTTCTATCTGTACTGTTCCTCTCCATTCCTGGTTGCCTGGTAGAGATCACCGTAGGTGATAAGGCCGCCTTTGTACTCTATGTCTAAATATTTTATTTCCTTAATTTAAGCTGTTCTTTATGTGGTTGTAAAATAAAGTAATATTCTATTCTGTTCTAAGTGGCCAAGTTTTCAAGCCGCCCGAAGGCCTCTAACTTGGCTTAACGACTGCTTGTACTAAGACTAGCAGTCGGGACCTACAATTTAACGTGTCATTCGACCCACGGTAGCGCCCAGATAGGTACAAGCAGGTAATCCGTTAAGTCTATTGCAAAATTAATTCTTCTGGGAAAGTCCGTATTAGATAACTAAGTGCTCGTACGTAGTAAAATGACCAAACGTTAATCTCGTTCAAGATCAAAATGAACAAAACGTAGAAAGTTACACTAAACGTTTAACAAATCGTATCGTCATTGTGCTTGTGCTTCCGTCGATTTCACTTACGGTTGCGATCGCATTAATTCATTGAAAACTCGCGCAATCCGGCGCAGGCGCAGCCAGGGTAAACGATACTGAGGATGTTAGCAAATTCACGGGTAATAGGAAAATGATTGGTCAAGTGCGAATCGAGCTCGTCACGCATGAAGGGTTCCGTGCCATTATCTTAAAAATGTCTGTTGTATTATACGCTCCAAACAATAATTTTATAATTTTTTATTTATATGTTTACAAATATTCTGTGAAAGTTTGGAAGATTTACCAGATGTCGTTTTAAAGATAGAATGAAAAATTGTTTAAAAATTACTTTTTTTGTTTGGGAGCTCCCCTTAAATGTTTATTCAATTTTCAATGAATATTTAATTTTGTTACGTAATATATATAGCAAAAAAACACGACAGAACCCGTTTATTGTATCCTTTAATTAATTATTTATTTTACGTATTTGTTGTTATAACGGCAACGGAAATACCTATGCAACCTGTACCTAATACATCCTGGTGACAGACAGACGGAGGTTTAGTAATAGGGTCCCGTTTTTACCTTTAGGCACGGAACCCTAAAAAGGTTATTTCATGAAACAAGTAGCGCCGCGCGGCCTTTCTTGAGTTAGCGCAGGATTGTGAACTAGTCTAGGAGTTAATCCAATTAATTAAGCTTGTATTCCGGTCAATTAAGACCAAAAAATTAAATTGAAGTTACATATAGTCCCAACAAGTATCATTATACCTGACACTAACTTACTTTTAATAAGCACTAACTTGATGTTAATTGAAGTTAAATAACTTGAAAGGGTTAATAACATGCGCATACGCAAAACAACGGTGGCCTAAATTTCATGAATATATATTCAAGTTAGATTATTCCATATAGAGAACATATTTATAGCAAAATTATAATGGTTCCTGTTAGAAGCGAGGCATTTACTTACTCATTTAAATTAGTATGCAAATACTTAATTATATGTTTTATTTTGTTTTATGATGCAACCTTTACTACATATAGAATAAGATGTAATCCTAAAAATAAAGTTTTAATGTAATAAATGAAAGAGCCCTTTTCGTTTTTAAATGTTTTCTTTACCATAGTCAATTATCGAACTACTACTAGCGTTATTAAAATTATAGTTATTAATTTAACTGATCGTAATATAAACCTTTAAAATTATACATTAGACACAAATAGAAATCTTATATCAACAAAACACTCTCAAGTTGATATTGATAGTCTTTTTTTTGTCACATTTCACACACGGCTGGATAACACCATACTGGAACCATTTCTAGTTCGTATTATGGTTGCTAACACAACTGATATACTACATATACATACATACTATATAAAAATACATATTTAACACCCAGACCCACAGCCAACAAATTTAGTTAAGCACAAAGATGTTGACCGGGCCGGGAATCGAACCCGGAACCTTCTGATTGGCAGTCGGGCATGTTAACCATTACGCCAACGAGGTCGCCTATTGAACTTGAGGCAACAAAAGAATATTGTTGTACACTTCATTTTATTTACTAACCATGCTATGACTCGCAGTTGTAGGTAGAATTTTAATTAGATACCTCCAAGAGTCAAGTTTGTGCTTGACCCCGTAGGCATTTTTACTTGAGACTTGTCAAACATTTGTCTGAATTCAAGAAACGCTGTCAATATTTACTTTAGCATGATGGCTACGCAATGAAATAAGAGTAGTTTACATACTCTATGCCAGCCATAACATGGCAGTGTCGTGCATAGGTATGTACTCAGCGAAGTTTTTAATAAAATATTCTTCATAATCCGGTATAAGTATGTTTATTTCACCAGACAACATACGGACAGGTTCGTTTATTACTTACATCCTTTGAGGGGGAGGATTTTAACATTAAGGTGAATTAGAATTTTCACTTTTTTCGCTATAAATCGTACTCGTAAACAGTAAAAAATATCGCAAAATAGCTTTAAGGCCGTCAAAAGAAACACTATAAGTGCCTATACTGTATACTTATTTTATGGTACCAATCAGAAAAAACAAAATTTATTTAATTTAAAAATCTTAGAGGAAATGGTTGCCAGTCTGAGAAGCATTTAGTATGGGGCTCGGAAAGCCTTAATTTAGCATTACAGAGACATAGTCTCTAGAGCGCTACATTTTTTACAGACTTATGAATTAGAAATAAACTGGTTAAAAAGAACATAATAGGTAGTAGATTATACTGCTTACGATTTATAGCAAAAAAATGTGAATTAAAGATTTTGCCCTTAACTTCACCTTAACGCTCATTATATTATAATTTATTTATTTTATTACTACATCTTGCGTCTAAGATTCACAGTGCAATTGAGCTGTCATAATGTTACAAACGACCAAAGAGTATACAAAACAAGTCTTTGCTTTCGTCATTATTATTTATGGTAGTAGATCAAAATTTTGACTTATAACTTATAATATACATATCTCGAAAGAAAACTAGTCCACGTTTTTAAACCCACTTAAACTTTTGGCATCTCTGTCGCACTTCATCGCCCGCTACCAATCAAAGCGCTTGTTCTGAATCGCGCAAACGGTATTTACAACGCGCGTACGACTGGTCCAAGCTACAATGCATGACCGTCGGACAGCCGTATCCGGACACAACACCTGTCTGGGGGGATATTCCTTCACCATAAACTGTTCATTTTACATATTATGCACTAATCGAATTTAAAGATAAAAGACAAAGTTGGTTCGTTCAAAAAAAAATGGTTGCCTGTAAAGTCGGTTTTACGGGCGAAGATTTTACGTCTGCCGCGTGCTGCGCGCGCGGCAGACCGATCATAGTTGAGTGGGAGAGAGACGCAAGGCATTCGGCGGGCCTCTCTCTCGTTCAGTGACTCATCGTAACGTTACCAGGCGTTACACTTTTTCATAAGTGACTCCCAGCCGCAACCTAATTTAAGACGTTGTCACGTCAAAAGTTTTGCTACAGCGCCCCCTGGTAAGTTGCCTGGCACTTGACACATCTAAATCAACATAAACTCGAGGAAGTTTAGTATGTAAGAGGATCTCATGTATCTATGGTTTCTTTTTAACAAAAAGCGCTAGCGTTTGGAACAATTTTGTTCTAGTTGTGATGTCATTTAACACAACAATCAAGAGTAAATTGTTCCAAAACGTGGAACTGGCTTGTTTTCCTTCACTAAAAGTGCGATCTCATGAGCGAGGTTCAAACCCACTAACTTCGTGTTGTGCGGCGGCCGGTACAACCGACTCAGCAGTCGTCGCTTCAAAATTTAATAAAGCTTTTATCTCTGCAAGCCTTAACTTCTCATACACCTTTATTATTTTGTGTCAGCCTTTTGATTTTGTTGGTTTTTCCCGACAACCCCATGTTATGCGTATGTACTCGTACTTACCGTGCGTATTTATCAAGTTAAGTGTATGTATGTATATATAAGGTTTAGTATCTGCCGTGTGTCGAGAATGCTGGCATGTTGCAAGTGACCAACTTGCAGTGTGCAGTTGCCACATAAGGCCCTAATGCTAACTAGCTTTACGCTGTGCTATCCTTCATCGCTCGATGTCCTTTCCAATTGTCACCTTTGAAAGAAAGAAAGAAAGAAACATTTATTTTGTGACACAAAGAAAAACAATACATAAAAAATCAATAAAAAACATTTACGTGCCAGAAAACCGGCACCTTTGTGTTTAAGCAGGTATACCTTGTTGGGATACGTTTTAAGGTCAGGTTTATATCTAACTAGCTGCACCCTTCAGAGTAAACCGCGTTAATCCGGGACAAAAAAGTTAACCCGAGATAAGAAGTAGCCTATGTGTTAATCCAAGGTCTAAACTATCTTCATAACAAATCTCATCACAATCAGTCCAGTGGTTGGAGCGTGAAGGAGGAACATAGATTTTGAAGTAATTTGCGTATCCCACTTGTTTTCGGGATAAAAAGTCCTATGTCCTATGAATCACAATTGTTTTCGGGATAAAAAGTCCTATGAGCTAATCCAAGGTCTTAACTACCTTCACACCAAATTTCATTAACATTGGTTCAGCCGTTAGAAAGTGAAGAAGTTACAAACCCACACATAACACACTAACTTTCGCATTTACGAGATTATACTTACTTACTTACCTACCTAAACAAGATAATCTTAAATACTTGTATTGTTATCAGACATCATCAAGACAAGATTACGTTTTTTTACGAAATCGAGGTGAATGGCTTTGTTTATTTACTCTGTGACAATGACACAATGAAATTACTAAACACTATGTAGCTAAAGAACAAGTGTGAAATAAAAAGTAGAAAAAAAACATTACTACAGTTTGAAGGCGGCCATATTGAATAAAATATTACTCAAAATGTATGTCTGTATTAGGGTTTCTCATTTCTCGACCTTTTTTATTTCCCGGAGCACGAGAATTCTCGACCACTTTTTCCCGGGAATTCCCGGGTTGCCGAGAAATACATTTTTTTTTTAATATGTGTGATTTAGCAATAAACCTACGTTTTTTATGTTATAATCAACAAATTTTTTTTTTATTTTCACGTCGTGTGACTTGAAAATTTTAAATAAGCGAAATAAACTCTAGCGAGATCTTTTAATCAATATTTCTACAAACAATTAGGATTAGTCTTTTTCTTTGGAAAATTAAATAAAATATCTTCTAAAAACAAAATCTTCATATGACCACAATAAAACTTAGTACCTTACACACTAAGTAAATTATATAGTGTGTAAACCTTACACTTAGTTTATCTTTACAATTATGCAACATAAAACGACAGTATTTAAATTGTATATAAAAAATAACAATCAGACTAGCTTAATAATTACGAGTAAAGTAGGTACTTTAGTTTAGTCTTTGTATCTACTATTCAATATTTGTTATAAATGGACAGTATTTTTCGTTACGTAAGTAAACATAGGAACCTTATAAGTAATTATACTCTTAAACTAATTACAATCACAACTTAAAGTAGAAACTGCTTAAAAGCTTGCCCACTATGTCTTCTTATGAAGGAAATAAGCCTTTGAAAATACGAGGGCATTTATAGCACCGTCTGACAATCGGTTTCGTATTTTTGTCACAAAGTTTCCAGACAAGGAGAAAACCCGTTCATTTTCTGTCGATGTAGGCTTTGCTGACATAACAGCTTTATACAAGTTTTCCAGATTTGGTGTTCTTTTACCAGTCGATTCATATAACTGAAACTCTTTTCTAATCAAACTTCTTGTTAAAACAGTCTCAATTTTCAAAATGGAGACTGGCGTGCACGAACGAAACGGGAAGGGGGCGGGGGGCACTGTCGGTCACTCGCACACCACGTGATAGAGCCAGGCGCGAGCGCAGGTGCGTTATTATGTTTTTGAAATTTTTGACTGAATTTCTCGATTTCTCGACCACTTTTTTCTCGTCTCGAGTAAAGCAAAATTTCCCGGGAATTCTCGGTTCGAGAACTCTCGTAGAGAAACTCTAGTCTGTATTTTTCTAATCAGTTTTTAACTGCATGTTTGTAGGAGATCTATGGAAATGGTAGTACAAGAAAGAATGGCAAGAGGCCGACCGAAGAAGATATGGATGAGTTTGTCAGGTCAGCTAGTCTTTAATAAATATAATAAACTAGCTGACCCGGCAAACGATGTTTTGCCTCACTTAGGGGTACAGCGCCATCTATTGATTACTTACTCAACCCAGTCAAAAGGTATCGACATCTGTTAGAATCATTTGGAGTTAACAGATAATTGTGACTGTCAAATAATAACAGACAATAATTAGCAATAAATTAAAATTGCGACTATAATTTGAGATTTAAACTATCCTATCTCTCAAGTTGGATCGAACTGCACATGGTGTGCGAATTTTATTATAATCGGTTAAGTGGTTTAGGAGTCCACTGAGGATAAACATTGTGACACGAATATATTAAGATTGAAACCGCCTGTTATAAACACGGTTATCTAATCTACCGTGAGAATCAACAACAAATAAAAAACAATATAAAGTTAATTAGAGGTCAAATTCTCTTAGAAAAATATACACATGTACATCTATAGGTATCTTTGGCTATAGTTTAAATACTTAATACCAGTTTTTGTGTGTAGTCATGTTTATTACTTATTCTATTTATTAAAGACTAGCTGATCTGACAAACGTTGTCTTGTCTTCGATGATTATTTAATTCTAATCTTATCTTAATATATATAAATCTCGTGTCACAATGTCTGTCTTCAATGGACTCCTTAACCACTTAACCGATTTAAACAGCCACAATTCTCCAAATGATTCTAACAGATGTCGATACCTTTCGACTGGGTTGAGTAAGTAATCATTGCTACACTATCTATTTTTCATACCCCTAAGTGAGGCAAAACAACGTTTGCGGGTCAACTAGTTTTATTATAATATGTTATAGTCATATTACGTTAAACTAAATAAATTGTTAAAGAAAAAATATATTGAGGAAGCCGATATGTTAGAGGACCATAATGTCCGAAATCACGTGTCATCCCCCAACGCGTACTAGTCCACCCTGGTGGATTATGACCTTTAACTCTCTCATCGTGAGAAAAGTCCCAGAAGTGGAAAGATTCAGTGGGTTTACACTTATGCTAAGTAAATAGCAACCGGGCGTATAATAGGTAAAAAAAATATTACGATATTTTTTGTTTAACCACAAAAAGTCGTTAACGATTTTTAAAATCAAATTAAGCTGTTATATACTACATATGTAATAACTATAATGATTTTGGTGGTTAAAAAAATATTTTATTGCCCTTATGCACTTACAGCGAAAGGTTTATGCTCTATAACATGTTAAAGAAAATACTTTAAACCATTAAAATCATGGCAATTATGATAGTTTACTTTCCTATTTGGATTTAATTTAACTTATGTCTTACGAAAATTGTACGAGAGGGTAAGCATACTCTATAAACCAACATTTGAGCCTTTTATTTTAGACTACAAAAACAAATCATTTATTGTTTACACCAAAGTTACAAGTGAAATAATATGATATCATTACAAAAGTATATGATATTAATCAAATGTCAATTTTCAATTCTAGATAATCATCATTAATATTATAAAAAGTTTTACGACTATCTAATAGCCAAACCTTGAGTCTAGTCTTAAAGCTGGCGGTGGAAGGTACATCTCTGACAGTCGCAGGTACGCGGTTGTAGATCGCGGGCCCCAACACGTAAACGGAAAAGACTAGGCAAGCTCCTCCTTTTGGACAGAGTATTCCTGAGTCTGATGGTCTAAGAAAAAACTTGCATAAAATATTATTATAACAATAGTAAAAGATATTATTTTAACATTAGTCGCGCGACAATTAAATAATGTAAAATTATTATTAATAGTTAGCTATTAATTATTTATTAAGAGTTCGGTGAACGAGTTGCTTGTACAAGAGTTAGTTTTTTTCTTCTCCGTATGAGCTAAGTGGCCAAGCTCTGATGTCGAAAGTTTTTAATCCGCCCGGAGGTGTCTGACTTGGTACATAAGGTCAGTACTGGTTAGTGTATAACACAATATAATAATATATTATGTTTTCTGTATCAAAATCACTTAAAATATAAATGTTCTCGTACTTTATACACTACTTATTACATAACAGTAGGTATACATTAAAATTAAATAATTGATATACATTATAATATCCAAATTACTACCTAGAATAAAAACCTTGTTAGCCAGGCAGGAATTCAAAATCACCCTTTTCACACATATGAATGGAATAATAACTTATTGACTCAGGCGTAAATAACTTATTGACTCAGGCGTTACATTGCGGAAATCTATTGTAAATAGAAGACAAAATTAAATATTTAGTGTACTTCCGCTGTGATCCGAAATCCAAATTAAGACAAGTAAAGGAAAAATTTACTAAGATTAATTAACTAAGATTAATTAAGATTAACGTTACCTATCACAATTCCGAAATTCTTAACTCTACACGTGTTTCGCCTAACCACAAGGCATCATCAGGAGATGCTGACTCTTCGAACGACAAGTCGAGAGAATGGAATAATGAAAAAAAAATGCAATGGACTAGAAACAAATATGCTGATAAGTATAATAATATATTTAAATACTTCCGTTGACCTTAGCGTGTTAACCAAATACCTTTAGTTTCTAGACCTATTTAATAACTAGTAGTTCGCCGAACCGTAGACCTCGAAAAACAAATCTTCGTTTGTACTCGTAATTACTGAAACTTTAGGATCTCTTATAAAGATAAAGATAAATTTATTTGTGGAGCTATCTTATAGGTGGTACGTATGTACATGTTTACTAACCTTAATTAGCTTGCCTGATGTTAAGCTTGACTGTGGTCTAAGAATAGCACTGCAACGAATTTTTTACTTTACTTTGGGAACCGTTCTCCAATCAAAAATCGCCAACGATAAAATAATCATTAATACTGTTGGTGTCGCCACCATACAATTTTGACATATCAATGTTTAGTATGACGCATTCATTATTTTTATTGACTACCCTCTCCTATCCAATCCTGAAAAAGATACCGCAGTCCGTCGTCGATTCTAGTTAATTTCAGGCTAGACGCTGCGCTGGCTAAATTGGATCAAGACAAATCACCAGAATCACACGCGCGCACGCTAAATGAGTGAACCTGAATTTATCTGGAATCAAGGACTTGTTTGGAGTTATCGCTCACCCTTAAACAGTGAAAAGTGCATGGTATTCCCAGAGTCCTTTATATCGGGAGCCAGTGGTTGTGCGGAAGGTGTAATGATTAGTGTGTCTTCCCGGAGTTATCGAGAGACAAGGACCTGGTCGGAACTATCGGTAGTCCACAGAGCGTACCGGGGTTGATATACAGTGCGTGAGTGAAAAATATCATCGCCACGCCTCGTCTGCGAGTCGCGGAAGAAACAACGAATACCTACTTCTGTTCTCAAAGTGTTTGGGGCTGATAAGCCCATATTCTCATATAGTGCCGTCGCTGAATGAGAGGAGCCTCCGTCTGTGACTGGACCAGAACAGACCTAGGCTTGTTAAAGGTTGTTAACCCCCTTCCTGCCTAAGTTCTTTACTTTACCATCCCCTTTCTTCATCCTATACAGTCCACTAAGTTAACTTAGGCGTAGTTTGCCCATCGATTACATTTTGGCGGCGCCAGTTGATTTAAAATCTAAATTATGGCCATTATTCGAAAACCATCATACAAAAGGACCAAAGCATAATTGGCCAGTTAATGCGCTCGCCTCGCTCGCTCGATCAACAATGCGTGTCAGATTTTATAATTACTTTTAACAAGTGTCTGCAAAGCATCATTAAAGCATTTATTACACTGTCTGTCACATTATGAACTCTTACGCGTCATTATATATATGTACGTGTACTTTTGTACTAGCGGTGTCCCGCGGTACCAACTACGTTAATTCCAATCTAAACTATATCCGAACAAATTTCATCGAAATAATTAGATAAAGAATTAGAAGACCTTGTGGCAGAACCTAACATCATGGGCGAAAGTAAAGCACATCGGCTCCGTTGGTTCGGCCACGTGGAAAGGATGGGAGAGGATCGGGCTGTGAGGCGAGCATACTTGGGACGACCAATTGGCCAACGTCCGGTTGGTCGTCCCAAGTATCGCTGGGAAGACCAAGTGCAGCAAGACCTGAGCGCACTTCATGCCACAGACTGGCAGGAGACAGCACAGGATAGAGAAAAGTGGCGTCTCTTGGTGCCGGAGGCCAGGATGCATTTTGGGGTCAGCGAGCCATCATAGTAGTAGTAATTACATCCGTTTGAGTGTAAAGAAGTAATAAACACACACACACCCACACAAAAACTTTTGCATTTACATAAAATATTAGTTTAAATTTATTCTTACACTAGCTGTGCCCCGTGGTGTAGTTTACGTTAATCCGGGATAAACATTTCATCAAAATCAGCCCGTTGATCTTGAAGAAGTAACAAACATACACACACACACTTTCGAATTTAATATATTAGGAGGATACGTTTTTTAAACCGCATTCAACTTTGTTTCAAAGTTTTGAAGCAGTGCTAAAAGTAAATTTTTAACTATTTTTTCCCTAAACCTATTACGCTCCTTACTATATGTAAACTAACAGTGAACCGCGTTCAAATCCGTTAATAGTTTCGAAGTTTTATAACGTACCAGACAAACAAACAACAGACAAAAAATTCAACAATGTTTTTTGGTTTCTGTTACACTACATATACACTACTTCTTTGAACACTTAATTTTTAGTGTCTTATTGTATGTAATGATGACATTAAATTTTTAACCAGAATTTGTGGAACATGGAATGTGCAATTAGCCTTAAGATTTCTTATTTAAACCGAACAGCGTAAATTCATATTATAAAAAGTTCCTTAACATTTTTACGGTAAGGAGATGACATGCCATTTTCACCTAGCTGCTATAGAGGTTCGGATGACATGTTAAATTGTAGGTCCCGGCTGTTGGTTTTGGTTAAAGCAGTCGTTAAGCCAAGCCAGAGGCGTTCGGTCGGCTTGAAAAACTCTCGACACCAGAGCTTGGCCACTTAGCTCATACGAAGAAGAAGAAGAAGAATGGGAAAATCTTAAATTTACAGTTTTATCGTTATCTTACTTACTATCCTATCCTACTAATATTATAAATGCAAAAGTTTGTGTGTGTTTGTGTGTATGTATGTTATTTCTTCTCGCTCAAACGACTGAACCATTTCCGTTTAATTTAGGCATAGAGATGCTTATATTTTGGATTTACACATTTTTGACACCACGGGTCAAAGCTATATACTACATATAGACACATAAATACGTTATATCGATACATATTTAACACCCAGACCGACTGCCAACGAATTTAGTTCTTATAAAAAAAATTTGGCCGTGCCGGGAATTGAACCCGTGAACATTTGGTCAGCAGTC
Source organism: Mellilla xanthometata (assembly GCA_035578125.1). NCBI lineage: Eukaryota > Metazoa > Arthropoda > Insecta > Lepidoptera > Geometridae > Mellilla > Mellilla xanthometata. The sequence continues at coordinate 1,096,263 of JAPUBQ010000022.1, forward strand.
CGGTAACCATTATGTCAACGAGGTCGTCAAACACAAGATCACTTTGGAATTTAATAAGCAGGCATACCTTAGCTTCCGTGCGCAATAATTTAATTTATTGATATCACAATCCGGTTTTATAGTAAAGTAATAAGACTGCGATTATGATTTATGGTTTATTTCTTAATTGCTTGGTGATTATAAATCAAGCAAAGTCAAGGTCTTGGTGAAGCAAAATATAAATATAATCCTCATATTTCCTTATATTTCCCATTTAAAATCCTTGTAATCATAAATTAGATTTAAAATTTGTTATGTTATTACTATTGATACGTCATTTAGCAAAAAATAAACTTTATTTATATTTTACCTCTTTGGAAATATTATCATTTTTAATTTTTATAATAAAGAGAAGCTCATAAATTTCACGAAAAGCCACTAAAAGTGGATAGAAATTAGAATCGCGATCAAAACATGCATACAAATAGAATAAACGAAACAATTTGCATCATTAATATATACGTAAAAAAACTAACTAGTTTTACAGCATAAATTTTACGAATAAATTAAATAAAACTGTCCAAGTGCATTTATTTAAATTTAGTTATGTTAAACGTGACTACACATTTGTCACCAGTCGAACGCACGTACAAATAAAAAGCGGACGATGCCGCGCCGATTATATGTGGAAACGGTCTTAAGATTTAAATGTACATGATAAATAAAATCTCGCACGTGAAGGGTTTCGTACCATTATCTATAAACAAATTCAAACATTTGGTTCCTCTTACAACAAAGAGGCTGCCTTGATAATTTTCTTTTAAATAAAGTTAATATGCAATGAAATATTCAGAGAATAGTACAAGCATTTAATTTTTTATTAAAATGATTAAGAAAAATCCAAAAAAAAAACACGTCTGTTGTATGGAAGCCTTATTTTGTCTTAAGTATTTATTATTATAGCGGCAACAGAATTACATCACCTGCGAACATTTCGTCTGTCTAGTTGTCACGGTTCTTGAAATGGAGCTTGGTGACAGCGAATGGACGGACAGCATAGTCTTAGCCATAGGGTCCTGTTGGTCCCTTTGGGAACGGAACCCTAGAATAATAGAAAAAAAAATTCAACTTCTAGCCATTGTGCGGCCTGGATTTATGCGGAAACGTCAAAAAATTGTGCAATGAATATGTTGATAAGGTCATTATTTAGATTACTGCATATTCGTATCGCGCTGCATCCGATACATAGTGTGATATTGACATTTTGTAATATAAGGTTACAAAACTCGAAAGATATTATTATATCCTCGCGGAGCGCATTTGTCTTATCTAAAATACCTAAACTAGTCAACTGTGTTATCATCACGTAAGTATATTTCTAATTATAATAAGATAAACTGCGCAACTAAACTGGCAGATTGAATTGTGTGTTCTTTGTCCAGTCTTACTTTGGAATGGACGAATGATAGGTCTATTGATAGGTCATATAAAATATATGTATTATCAGATTGACAGACAAATAAATAGAAGAAGAAGAAGACAAATGCTGAGTGACCTAAGTCATGATGTCACTAGTTGATATTTGAATAAATATAACTTGTTTCCTACTCAAATGTAATGTTAATAATGATAATATATCTATTATTCAAAATATATTTTACTAGCTGCGCCCTGCTGTGTTACCCGTGTTAATCCGGGATAAAAAGTAGCATATTTGTTAATCCCAGGTCTGGCCTATCTTCATAGTACATCTCATCGGCTCAGCCGTTCGAGCGTGAAGGAGAAACATAGATTTCCAAGTTAAAGGCGTATCCCACGGGAACCACAATTGTTTTACCTATTTTCACATCAAATTTCAATAAAATCAGTTCAGCCGTTTAATCGTGAAGAAGCAACATACATACACACTTACACCCAAACTTTGGTATTTAGAATATGTTAGCGTATTTTTTGCAAATTCTAACAAATGCCACCAGAGATGTCACGACCCAAGTCTCTTTCTGTCTGTGATTTAGCATTTGAATCGAACGTACCCTAGTAAGTATATGTTCTGATGTAGGTACAATACGTACGATCTACATCATACGGCACAGCAACACATTTACTTACCTAGTAAGAATATGATAAGTCCTATTAATACCAACTGCGTGTGTTTCTGTTTAAAATTCATATTATTATGTTACTTATCAAAGATGTACTTATACTATAACTACTTAATAGATAACCTACAAAATAGATACGCATAAATTAATAACAGTCTTCTTCACTCCAACCGCTTTCATTTCACTCCATCGGTGCCTACCTAGATCTTTCTCCAGAGAAAGTCTATTGTAAGTGGTCCACTAATCAGTCGAGTCTTGACCTTCGCTCGCGTACGTTCTTTGTTCAACTGTCAGTATTAGATCACTTGTCACGATGTTAAGAACAATTGTGCTCAAGCTATTCGGTATGTTATCAGTCAGTTCCGTACAGAAGTTTAATTCGTGTCTACGTATAAAATGTTAGGTCGCGCAATCGACTTTGTTAGTACGTTTTTTAATGCAGCAACGAATGCTTATACTAGAATAGTTTTGATAGTGCTAAGTGCGTGTGTGTACCAATCGTTTGTGATCGCTGAAGTGTTTTTGAATAGTTATTATTTGTTATACCCGCCCGTGTTGGAAAAGCCGGTGGAGAGAATACGGAGCACCGTTTCAAGAATTACGAAGAATGTTGTGAAAGTATTTGCTAAAAAGGTACAGACATTTTTGTGCATGGTTAAATTACTTACTTTAAATTACTAATTACATACTTAAAAGATTATTTAATAAGAATTTGACATGTAAATTGGTTTTACAAAAATAAATGATTATGATTTTGATTACTTACATGCATACTTATTTATTAGGAAAAGAACATTTTCATAATTGAATTAGGGTAGGTACCATTTAGTTATTATTAATCTCTTTGTTGAACACCCCATCGTATTTATTGTAATTTCCTCTTCATGCTTTGGTTGCCTGGAAGTGATTGCTTTCAGTGATAAGACCGCTAAATAGAAAATACTATACACAAATAGTGAATAGTAATTTATATTTATTTTTTGTTTCAAGATTTGTAGTATATAATAATTAGTCACGTATATTTGGCATAAAATGAGCAGTAATAATACGGTTATTATACGCAAATTTCCAAAAGTTATGAAACAAAAACCTCTCTTCCAAGGTTTTGTGTTTATACTCAGTAACTCTATAATATATTACTATTAATTCCAGACGTGCACGATGAACGGCTTCATGCGGAGGTTCCTCCGCTTCCTGGTCTCCCTGCTGGCCATCCCGCTGATCCCACTCACATATCTGCTCAGCATACGCCGGAACCGGAAATGTCCCCCGCCCTCCAATCCGATACTCTTCAAGTCTGCTACTAGTCTCGCTAAGATGATTAGAAATAAACAGGTAAGCGTAAGCGTAAACAGCTCACTATAACGTGCCCTCTCGAGCGTTACCCTCACGAGAACAAAGGTATTGGACATAATCCACCACGCTGGCCATGTGCAGGTTGACGAAACAGGTAAAAAAAAATAATGAATTCAGATAATTACAAGCTCGTAGCCGTATGTTCCGGTCGCCTTACGTAAGAATGTCGTTTGTTTGAAACCCGCCAATGATCTTCAGCTTTCCCTTAAGGAAACCATAGCATGGTGATAGAACATTTTCTTTTGCTCGCCTAGCTAGCAATCACCCTCAAGTCAAAAATTATGTCACCAAACCCCTAATAGTGTATTCTGACAGACTCCTTAAGATCTAGTATTTGCAGACTAGGTATGTTCCACTTTAGGCTAGAATGTCATTAACCATTGAAGCTCCACGACGTGCTGGTCAAATAAAAGCTGGATATGAAAAAAAAACGTGAATCCATTAATAATGACCTATTTTCTCTAATTTCAGATCACATCAGAAGAACTAGTATCAGCCTACATCGAACGCTGTAAAGAAGTCAATCCCTACGTGAACGCTATAGTAGAACCGCGATACGATACCGCTTTGAAAGAAGCAAGGATTATAGATAAGATGATAGCCTCCTGTAACAGACCTGAAGAGTTAGAGAGAGATTATCCACTGCTTGGATTGCCGATGACGGTCAAAGAAAGCATAGCTGTTGAGGGTAAAATTTGTTTTTATTTTCAACATTTTCTTCCACAAATACGCCCCAATGTTGCCGCAATACCCTTTTGAGTCAATTGCTTTTAAGACCATTGGATGTTAGGGTTCTGAGGCCAAAAGTTTTCAAGCTGAAATCACAAATACAAAATTATTTATTTGTCAAGTAAAAGATAAGGAATATAAAAAATAAGTCTAAAGGCTAAAATGCTTGTAAACTAGTTCTTCTCAGAACTGTAACTCGAAAGCCAATGACTTCTCTTGTGGTAAAACATTTAACAAAGTAAGAGTAATATCGGATGACTTCCGCTCTGGATCATACCTAACGTTAAGGTATGATCCAGATCCTTACATCGTAATGTCTTTTGCCAGGAGTAGTCTTCAAAATTTGTTTTGTTTTTCATTTAATAATAAAATACATACTTTTATTCTCATTTCGCTAATCCGCGATGGCGAAATATAAGTAACCTACTTATAAATTTAAATCACATAATAAATATAAAATTATAGTTACTGCTTCTACTATCTACATCCTGGGTCCACTTCTTTATCAATTCGCGTTCTAACATCGGTTAAAGCGTAACATTTGTCAAATCAAATGGAGCGTGATAATAGTATCATTGTGCATATTATTATTCTAATAAAACACAGAACTCTTACTCGAATATAATTTAAGAACGGGACATGTTGGACATGACAATAATTAACCTTTCATACAAATCTCTTAGCACTAATTTATTAAGCATACTAAGCAACATAACATGTACACAAGTTATCAAACTCATAGTAATATGAAGTATATATACTATGACTATACTAATATAAGAAATATAGTCGAATATATAATAAACCTAACATCTATAACTACTAAGTGGATTGTAATGGTTTATGGAAAAATGTAAAATTAATAATTCAAAAGTATTTAAAAAATTTGATACCGTTGAACAATGAATGGTATTGAACTTATACTCGACAAATTCCAGGAATGAGCAACGACTGCGGCACTGTGTACCCTTACCGCAATCCAGCTAAGAAGGACGCCGAGATCATCCGGCTGGCTCGAGCTGCGGGAGCGATACCGATAGCCGTGACCAGCACTCCGCAGCTCTGCATGAACTGGGAGACTTACAATAATGTTACCGGACTCACCACTAACCCGTATGACCAGAGACGGACGACTGGCGGATCTTCAGGTGGCGAGGTATGTGTCGTCTATCTATCTAAGCCTATAAATCAGCCATCTGCAGGGCAAAGGCCTCCCTACCGTCCCTCCACTTTTGTCTGTCCTGGGCAACGGTCTTCCAGTCTGGGTTGTGTGTGTCGAGGTCGTGCCGCCATCTCATCTTGGGGTGGCCGGGACGCCGTCTATTTGGTGGGCTCCATTCGTTGGTGGTTTTTGCCCAAAATGTATCCAGCATGCGGGCGTCATTGAATGACACACGAGGATGGATAATTTTCATTAAGAGGTGGATCGTCATTTATATATATTAGTCTATGGTAATAAGTATTTAAATTATAATTTTCAGTCGGCGCTGATCTCCTCAGCTGCCTCCCTGATGGGCGTCGGATCGGACATCGCGGGGTCACTGCGTCTCCCGCCCATGTTCACCGGCATATTTGGACACAAACCTACGCCACGGCTGCTTTCAGTCGAAGGTACACTCACAACATTTGAGCGATGACAGCTCAATCGGGTGAAGGGCCACCTGGCGTCCCGAAGGGCCACCTTTGGGGTCGATCTTCGCCAATGAGCTCGAGTTTTTGGTAGGGACCGGTGTGGTAGGGCATTTTCCAGTGCTTGCCTGGTTAGCAACCACCCTTAAGTTGAATAGTTCGTCGCAAAACACCTAACAGTGTGTTCCGGCAGCTTCCTTGAAAGTAAGTTATTCCAGACTAGGCATGCTCCTTCTTACGCTGCAGTGTCTCTCTCTAATTCATGTGATTTCTCGCCCTGCTGGTTAAATGTCTGGCTGTAAAAATAAAAAATCTTATACTTATGCTGTGATAGTAACAGACAGTTGTCTCTTTTACTCAACTACAAGCGATATGTTAACTATCTTAACTCTAAACTCTCTTAATACTCTTTCTAAATAAACTCTTTTTGTTGGTCAACACTAGCTTTAATCATACCCAAGTACCACCTAAATCCATAGCCGACCAATAAACGATGTTTAATAAAATGTTTTCAGGACACGTTCCTGACTGTCTCGACCCTACCTTCGAAGAATATTTCGCTCTGGGACCTATCACCAGATACGCAGAAGACATAGCGCTGTTGCTGAAAGTTTTGAAGCAACCTGGCAGCCCTGAAATCCCCTTCGACAAACCGGTTAGTACTTATGGTCTACAAAAGTACGAGTAAACACCTGAAGTTTGTTAAATTCTTCGCTTGATCTTAGTTATTATCCAAAAAGATGAGATATACTGTTTGAATGGCTACTAGTTTTAAAGTACCTTATCTTTCTATTTCCAGGTGGATATATCAAAACTGAAATTTTACTACATGGAAGGTGATGGTGGAAACGTCTCTGACCCCATCGGGTCCGATGTCAAACGAGCGATGGAACATGCAAGAGCTTATATCGAGAAAACGTATAATATTGAAGTTAAACCGGTAAGTCGAAGCAACGACGTATCGTATTCCTGAGCACTGAGAGTCGTTGTCTTGGGTCAGTATATCGTGGTGGGCAGGTCCTTCTACGAACGAATTCCGCGGATTTTGTGGCCATCAAACATGTTTCCTTACGATGTTTTACTTCACCGTAAGTCGAGAGCAAATACATACTTGAAACACTAATAGGTGTAGCACCGGGGTCGTTTTCCCGACCAAGCCATTCATTTCGCAAGTCGAAGCATTTGGTTTCTGGATTGCTCCAGTACTTAAGTTTTTTTATCCAAAGTAATCAATTTGGCAGAATTGATTCCTATGCATAAACCCTATATTTTGTCTCCAGGCGCTATTTATGCACCTATTTTTTAACCTGGCTGGTAGTGATGTTTGAAAATTCCTACTAGTAATTAAATTTACTTGAACTGTTCCTAAAGGTTCCATTTTTCTATTTCAGCTAAAAATCAAGAACATAGAGCACATGTGGGAGATCAGCGTACGTCTTCTAATGAATATCAGACAAGTTCAGAATATCTATACTGACCCTAAAAAACGAGACAAATGGGTTTCAGTATGGCCTATAGTCCTCAAGAAGATATTCGGCTTCTCAAACCATAACTTCCTATGCGTGTGCTACGGACCCCTGCAGAAGTTCTTCGATGCTTTACCAAAGAGTTACTATGAGAAATTAATGGCGAAGTTTGATGAGATCAAAAATGAATTTGATGTAAGTACCTTACTTGTGTTCTTGAATTGACTCTAACTAACCTAAGAAGGTTAAAAGGATCATCGTAACATACACAAGTAAGGGCTTGAGTTGTGCTGTTCCTTCTAGTGTCAATAAAAGAGGAAAGTGAGTGATTCACTCCCTTCACAGGCTAGCTTAATTTAGCTAGCTAGAAGTTAAGCAGTTTCTCAACTCTAATGTAATTTCTTTGCCATGGCCAGCCATGGCTTCACATAAGGACGTCAAAATTCAAAATCCACTTAGCTGAGTAAAGAGAAGAAGCTTTTTAAACCTGATTCCTTGCATTGGATTTTGCTCTAAGTCTATTCTTGTATCCAGAATTATACTTACAAGTTTTTTATTTATTGATGAATAGCCTTACGTTTGACCGCAGCTAGCCTGACGTTAAGCTTGACTGTGGTCTAAGATGTAACACGCTTACCTGGAAAGAACCTATTTACTCTAGATTTGAAGACCCCCAAATTGTAAACAAGTCTTTAGAAACGTCTTCAAATTCTTCATTGAGTCATTATTTTCTGTCCGTGTTCCAGACTGTCCTGGCAGATGACGCAGTGCTACTGCACCCGACCTACCCCAAACCAGCGCACATTCACTACAGGGTCTACTACAAATTCCTAAACTGCGGCTACCTTACCATTTTCAACGCGTTAGGGTTGCCAGTCACTGCCTGTCCCATAGGGATGACCAGAAAAGGATTGCCTGTTGGTATCCAGATTGCAGCAAATAAATGCAACGACCATTTGACGATAGCTGTGGCCAAGGAGTTTGAGAAGGCGTTTGGAGGATGGGTTCCGCCTCATAAGGACCTGGACTGTGTCAAGACTGCTTAGATTTAAGAACTAGATAGGATAGTTATATCTATAGTAGATCTAACCGTATACTTTCTTTGTGACAGTACCAACAGCAAGTAACTGCGTCATGTAACGCAAACTTTTATTTTTAAATGCGAGGTTTCAATTTGATTTGAGGGGTTTTATTTTTTACTTTAGCTAGATTTATAGGTTATCTGACAATGCCAATGATACTTTCAGCCAGAGTAATACTGACTCGTGTGTTAATGATCCCTGCTGGTCAGGTTGGCCTGGCTGTAGGTATAGTGTAAAAAAAATACTTACTACTCGTATATAGGAATTGGGTTATGACTGTTAAATACAAGTAAGCAGACTAAGGAAAAACAATGATTATTTATGGGTCACATTATCAGCCTGAGAAATTTATTAGAAATATTTTCAGAATTTTATAAACCTGTTAGTTTTATTCTGAGAAATTTATTAGAAATATTTTCAGAATGTTATTTATATACCTACGTTTTTTTCTCTGCCTACCCTAATGGGAAAGAGGCGTGATTAGAAGTATTTAATTATTATTTGAGTAGGTCGGATACTGATGGATTTAGTAGGACACGGTGGAAGAAAACCAGTCAAGTGGACAATTGCCTTAAAAGTAGGGGATAGGGATATTTACAAGTGAAGTAAAATTATAGTACCAATGAATTTTAGCATCTAGGATAATAATATTTATATTGTATATTGAACGCTGCATTATTTTAGTTAATAAAATATTATTTTACACATACATGTTGTTTCAAGTCCTGCTATGGAAGCATTTAAGAATTATGTAAGTAAATATTGAGATTCCACGTGCCCCTTTGGTAAAGATGTAAAAACCTAACCATCAAATGACCGTTATACCTAAAAGTCACAATAAAGGTGGACGTACGAGTACATTACGCACAGGAACAGTAGTTTGGTTAACTACGGTGATCATCGAGGTTGACCAAAAGTCGATGCGGACAGACTTAGGATGGGTGACCATGCACAAGACTATCATTTGAAAAGTGTTATTTTCATATGGGCGCTATCGAAAGTCGAGCTATTCACGTTACGTTCAATTGTAGGTCCCGGCTGTTAGCCTAAGAACAAGCAGTCGTTAAACTAAATCAGAGGCCTAAGGGTGGCTTCGCCACTTGTTTAAAGAAAATAAAAAAGAAATTTATTAAAATAACTATAACCGAAGCCGTCTTTAGGACTGACATCCAGATAGAAAGATGCAGTCAGACTTTGGATGGGTGACCATAATTAGGATTTACTTCTTAGCGCCTTTAGATAAGTAAGGCCACACTAATAGACACAACAGTAAAACAGTTGTTGAATAATATACTATATCAATATGGATTTTATTCACAAATTTACAATAGTTTACAATTAAGAACTTAAGTTAATAAAAAAATATCTAAATAATAGTCGCATTAAAATTAAAAGAAAATTAGAAGCCCAAACTTTAGCTAGCTTATAAGCAATAAGAATAAAGCTAGCTAATAATAAAGATAGTTTATTATTTGCTATAATACGAACTAAGTACTACAAGAAATAAGCAAATTGGATTAACTTTAGATAAATAGGTAACTAATTTGGGCACACAGTACAGTGAGCCCAACATACTGGCAGCATTACCACGCTAACATGTCTTTAAAATAATAATAGTAGATTAATAAAAACTAAAAAACACGCTAATCTGGCCGTTTTAAGTGGGTCAAAATCACGCCCAAAGAAGTCGTCAAAATCGCGCCCAAAGAAGTCGGTTACAAACAAACATACAAACAAAAAAATGTAATAATTTTATCAAAATAGTGTATTGTCATCGGTCCTCAATAAATCTACAAAGTTTGAACGAAATCTGGCCGTTTAAAGTGGGTCAAAATCGCGCGCAAAGAAGTCGGTTACAAACAAACATACAAACATACAGGTGAAGCTAATATACAGCGTGTAAAAACGACAGGGACGGCCTCGACAATGCTAGCCTGTCCTACAAACATGGAGTAAGTAACATTGCAGACGTGTACTAACCAAGGTTAATCTGTGTCTAGGACAAGCCTTACATAACAAGGTATAGCATACGGTAGGTACCTACACACAAGGCTTCCCTCATTTATTTCGTAAAATACTATTGCCAACCTCAGGGTATATCATATCTTAGGAAAATTTAGCAAATGTGTAAATAGGTAACTACGCCTACGCTTCCATAGTCGAAACTCGGAAAAATGTAGACATCTGATATCTCTGCTATGCTTTTTACCATAATCATGAACTACATAATCATGAACTGTAGTTCATGATTATGGTAAAAAGCATAGCAGAGATATCAGATGTCTACATTTTTATACTTTAGTATAAATTATTGGGGTAGTAATAAAATAACATAAAAATCTTACGCGGTGTATTGATTCTAGTTTGTAGTAATTAAACGGCAAAGAAAAAAACGTTAGATAAACGTTATTACATTGACTAGATCGGTAGATTTACCAACAAAAAACTCAACATTTCAATTAAATGTAAATTAACTTTTGTATATTTCGCGCCAAATTTTGTGAAGGTTATATCTACAGAGGTCGTTTCGGTCCCATTGATAACGATTCCTCCATTCACGAATGAATGAACAAAATAATGTACCAAAATTACGTTCCATATTACGTATTTTACTATTTGGGATTGACCACCATAGACATTTTTGTTTTTATTTGAAAATGGTAAATAAAATTACATTTATTAAGCAATATTAAGATTTTGCTTGATAACTTTTTCTAAAATTATTCCAAATAAATGCCCCAGGGCCTAAATACCGCAGAAATTTTAAAAATTGTTGCTATTTTAACTAAATAACTAAAGATAATAAATTAAAAAAAACGTATTAACTCAGCTGCACTTCTATATTTTTCCCTGCGCTTGCATAAATGACATTAGATTTGACAGTTAAATGCACAGCTTCTGTCAATTTATTGATGAGTATGGAAATTAGGTCCATTTTTATTTTCGATTAAATAAAATAAAATTCAAATTTTCAATAAATGTTAGCATAAACTCACTAAAGACAAAAATTATTACAGTCTATATTTTTTTATTTTCTTGAACTCAACAACGCACGCGCACTACAACCATCGCCCAAAATCTCTCAGCGCCATATTGAGAGAAGGCGGACGTTGTATGACTTGAAGTGATTATTCGTGGTTAGTGCACTAATTTGAAGTGGATTATTTGATCGTACCCTATGGATATACTTTCGGGTACGTAAAAAGTGCAAAAGTGAGTTCCCGGTGCGTCTATTCTTGCGTCGTGCGGCCTTACAAATCCAATCGTAACCTAGACATAGGCCGTTCTAGTTATCAGTAGATTACCTAGGTATCATCAATCCGCTGTTTGCTCACAGTTCTAATCTTATTAATACACACGTGTGGGGAATAGCCATAGGTTTCTTGAATCTAGTTACATTAACAAGATTATAGGATCGGCTCGCAAGGTTTTACGTTCGTATATAAGCGGATTTCAAAGTGTTTATGTCGGCAGTTGACAGAAGCGTTTATGTATATGACCGATCTTAAGTCACCACACCCAGTGACCGGATTGTCGGTTTTAGTATTTGCTAGTGTCTAGTTCGGATGGTTACTCGTGTGTCGTCGCGTCGGTACGTGCTCGCGTTAATTCGCGGAGTAGTGTCGTGATTCAGTGAGTGTAATGTATAATGTAATTTCTAGGAGTGGTGTGCCTCGGTTGAAAGGCCTGCCGAAAGGACAGGGCTCCGCGCGCGAGGACGGTCTGCGGGCCTCCGCCTCGAGGAACCATGGAGTGCTGCATGTCAGAAGAGGCCAAAGAACAGAAAAGAATCAATCAGGAAATAGAGAGACAGCTTCGAAAGGACAAACGAGATGCCAGGAGAGAACTCAAGCTGCTCCTGCTTGGTGAGTACTCTGCCTCTCTATGGCTTTTAATGGGAAATAACAATTTCACATTTTTCCTACCATTTATTGCAGATGTCATATCAAATTACAAACCATTGATAAGATTGCATCTAATCTGAATCTCTGGCATAATGTACTTCAGTTTGAATATTTAGTAGACAACTAAATTCTTATACATTTAAATTAATCATACTTTATGTGGTGTACTTCAATAAACGTCATTTTTAAGGTTTATTTTTCTCCAGAGGCTTATTTATGTTTTAACTGAATATGACATACAGTATTATTTTTGACTGCTCAAGATTTTAGCCCTATCCTTATGCTTATATTTAAAAACGTCATATAATTTCTGTAGCCATTCTTTTCTAACCTCACAGCTCTTTAAACTAGTATGAAATGCAGCTGAAGCCATTTTTATGCATGAAGAATGTTTCATAGAATTTTGCTCGGACATTCTCATATGTGCTGTGTTATAATACTGTTCATCCATCAATCAAACTGATAACATTTCACTCTCTGAAGACCTTTGCCTACTCTGTTGTTGTATAGTGATAGCCAAAGACATAGGGCTTGTGCATTGTCCCGGTATATCTTCGATGTATGACAAAAATCTTGCGTATATGCAATCAGGTGTAGTTACAGTATGTGAAGAGAATGAACTGTTGGAATTAGAGATTTTAATTTTGTTACCATTAAAGTTGTTAAAATGTAAGTGCAGTGTCTTTTAAAATTTATTCAACAAATTGTTGCGACGGCCTGGTTGACAAGTGCATAATTGTCATTAGTATTATACATAAAAAAATAAATATAAATATTTATTTGAGTAAGTTACTTACATGCTTTAAATAAATACATAGAAAATTCTTTATTGGACACAGACATTAGTATCTAATTTATAAAAAATAAAGACTTAATAATAAGTGTGCCACAATTGGCGGCCTATAAGTGATCTCTTAAAAAATAAAATATCAACTAGACCTACACAAGGTAATATAGGTCCTGATTGGCACAGCAACAGATATTAAAAGTATAGTTATTAGAGGTCCTTGGAGTGATCGGGCTGGTTTCCTCTGACAGTTCCTCTTCAGAGCTCCCTTTCGGCGTTCCTTGGAATGTTTCTATTAAATTACTCTTGCACTGTACTGTTCTAGAAGGTCAAAGCACTGGATGCCTTACCCTAGTCTCATCAGTTCTGTCATTGTTTTATCTTTTTGATTGATACACACCTACACATGTGATACTGGAATACTTTGCCATTGTGTTAAGGGAAAATGTTGTATTTAATATAGAATTTATTTACTAAACTTACAAATGCTATTATATTCTGTGGGGTATTTGTACAGTCATTATATATTGTTCATTTTGTTTATTTGATATTAGTTCTGATGTGTACTTTTAATGAATATATTTTGTATAATTCTTTCCATTTATTACAAGGCAATATTGTAACCAAATTCGGTGCTCTACAATATCCACTTATATCCATTTATGCAGATAAATGGCATTTTCCATTTATATTGAGCAATTCTTTATTCATTTCTCATTACTGTGGTCACAGGATCAGACGGGTACTGTGGCTATGACTCCCCCGCTTAATTATTTCATCAGGGAAGTTATCTTGAGCTAGTATATTGTGGTTGGCTCCTAGCTCTTTCCATTAAAGATTTATGTCCATGGGTTGTGATTCTCAAACTTGTTGGTTTCTTCACAATGTTTTCCCACACCATAAAGCAAGTGCAAATAAACTCATTACCTGAACAACATGTATTTGGTGTGGCTGGGATCAAACCAGGAGTCATCAGAATGATAATCAGATTCTTCCTGACTGAGTGATACTCGCTTCTATGCCGAGCAATATTTAGGAATAAATAGTACATCAGAAATATTTAGTAGTGTCCTTTAGTTTCCTCTATCAATTATTGCTTATCATGAACATTATTAGTCACTACAATATAAATGACTTAATAATAAAAATCTCTGACTGTGTCATGATTTATAATTATACTCTAGTGTCATCTAATTATGGTGGTACTTCTGCAAGGAAATAATTGTTTTAATTACATTGACCTTATAGGACCTTAATTTTCAATTAAAAAAAATAAATAAAAAAAAATTAAAATAATATGCTGAACCAGGGTTGATGTTTTTAATTGACTTTATTCATAGTTAATGTCTGCATTAGATTGATTTGCCAAAATCTCAAGAAGTCTATCTAAGCCTATAAATCAGCCAACTGCTGGGCAGAGGCCTCCCTACCATCCTTCCCTTTTGTCTGCCCTGGGCAACAGTCGTCCAGTGTGGGTTGTGTGTGTTGAGGCCTCCTCTCAAGTAATGTTAAGGTTTTATTTGTGTATTAATTCCTCAAGTTTCATTTTCAATCAACTTCAATGATTTACTTTTGACTGGAATTAAAATAAACTTATATCAATATCATTAGTAAAAGTTCCCTTGTTCTGCATTTTTTTGATTTCTGAAAAAATAACTTTATGTGGTTTTATATGTGACAAATATATTTTTTTACAATTGATAAGATTGTTTTTGACCACATCTTGCCAAGTATTAAGCCATGCTTTGAACTATGATTAATGAAAAAGAAAAGAAATCTTTTTCTTAACCTTATCTCACTCAGGTGGGGTCGGCAAAGCAAATTTTCTTCCACTCTCCTCTATCAGACGTCATCTCCACACTCAATCCTTTCTCTCTCATATCGTCATTTACACACTCCATCCATGTCTTTTTCGGGCGGCCTCTTGCTCTTCTTCCTTGCACTACCATTTCCATACATCTCCTAGTGACATGCGTCTCCTCTCTCCGCATCACATGTCCGTACCATGCTAACCATCCACACTTTATTTTCTCCCTCACTGGGTTTACTTTCACACTTCCTCTAACTACACTTTCCTTAATTTGTCCATTCTTGTCACTCCACACATCCATCTCTTCCGCATGCATCTCTTCTTTCATATCCTACCTTGGTTGCCCAACACTCTGATCCATACAGTACATAAGTTGTCATATTCATTTAGTTAAATTTAATATGATTTATAGTAACATTCCCACCAGGTGCAAAAGATATTTAATTTCATGATAATTCATCCCAAGTTCAAAGTCTTATTATCTCCACTGATAAGTGATATTTTGGTTATCTATTTAAATTATTAACTTTGTGTCTTTTTCTTTGGGTGATTAATTATTAATTAAATAACAACATTGCTTAAAATAAATGTGGCGTTTTTGAAAATGTCCAATCATTTTTTTTTTTTTTTTTTTTTTTATTTATTTGAGGCTTTGTCGCTGAGCGACCATATTGCCTTGTAAATAAATCATCGAAGTTACAAAAATCACACAACAAAAAAATAACAAATAACGTGATTAATATCCAATCATTATTATGTGTTTTGGACGTCTACAAGGAACCCTTTTACTTCAATTACAGTTATCCGTCTGTCTAACTGTATGCTCACTGTATAATTTCTACAATTATGAATACATAGATAAAAAGCGAGTGTGGCTCGGTGGTAATAATGTCTGTTTTTCAATCAGAGGGTCCCTGGTTCGATCCCAGCCCTATACCAATGACTGGTTTTTCAATTTATGTGTGGATTTGCACTCGCTTTACGATGAAGGAAAACATTGGGAGGAAACCGGCATGTTTGAGGACCCCAATATCCGAAGACGTGTGTCATCCGCCAACCGGCACTTGTCCAGTGTGGAGGATTATGTCCTGTATCTCTCTTCTTGTGAGGGAATGCCCCGAGTTTCAGCAGTGGGAACGTATAGTGGGCTGCTTATGCTTATGAATACATAGGAATACATGTACTTAATTTAGTTAATTTTATGTGTAGTTACACTAGTTGAATTGAGATAAAATTATAGACAGGTAATTAATTTTACCATTTTACCAATTTTCAGTGCGAACTTCCTGAATTTGTAGCTAAACATGTAAACATTCATCCGATTAAGGGTTTTTGATTCTAAAGTAGTTTTAGATTGGTAAAATTTTTCAAAAAATAGCCTCATCATCTAAATTTGTATCCCCACTAAGTTACGCCTAAATAAGTAGATGATTTCGAATTAATTATCATCATGCATACGCATATTAGATATTTCATAACATAATTACATCATTTTATGTTATTCATGTTTCTTTACCTTGTTATTATTCTCACTAGTGTTATAACTAACAGAAACATATTTTTTTTCCTGTAGAAATTAATTTTGAATGATATCTTGAATATATTCCTATATTTTAATTAGTAGCAAGTTATTGTAGCTACCAATTTAATATAGTACAAGCTATGTCTTTGATGAATTTTCTAATGTGGTGGTTGATTTAGAGTTCCCATTGCTAAAAAGCTTCAAAGGATAATTTTATGGCATAGATAACTTAACTCATTTGCTGACCATTTTTATCAATGGCATTTGGACTTTGTTAACTGACCACATATTTTGATAGCTGATATTAATGTTGTACAAATTAAAATTAAAATTCGACAAGTGTGAGTGTGAGGCTTGCATACCATTGTGTTGTATGGTACGAACCCCCCACCCCCCTTAAATAATTATTTTATTTAAATACGTTTATTTTTAGTATAATTGCTATAGTGGCACGGGAAATACTTGAGAAAATTAAGTTTTTGAGATATCACGG
Source organism: Mellilla xanthometata (assembly GCA_035578125.1). Lineage (NCBI taxonomy): Eukaryota > Metazoa > Arthropoda > Insecta > Lepidoptera > Geometridae > Mellilla > Mellilla xanthometata. The sequence continues at coordinate 1,113,123 of JAPUBQ010000022.1, forward strand.
TTTTGAGATACAATCTGGTGACAAATAGCCAGTGAAGGCTTAGTAATAGGGTCCCATTACCTTTTAGGTACGGAACCTTAAAAGTATCTCAAAGTATAATGTTACGCTCCGGAAGAATGTTCCTAAAGTTGTAAAATAGTTATTTAGTTAGATAAACACACACAAGAATAAAAAGAACAGTATCACATAAATAACTTAAAAGTCTTAACTTTAACCGGATTATCACTGTAAGCGATCTTTTCCGAGCAACCGACTTTATGAATGTACACTATGATAAAAGGTACCTATGTATGAGCATGTCTACCTGATAAATGTCACGTCAAGCAACTAACCACCTAAATGTTGATTTCCTAAAACCTCAAACCTTTCATATGACCACAAATACCATCATTACCTATCAGGCGTAATTTAATTAGTCTGAATAGTTTGTCTTTTGTTTGTCATTTTGTACTTTCTATAAATCGGTCACAAAAATAACAAAATCTGTACGGGATGCAATGGACCTACAGGCAACACATGTTTCGCAAATCTATGTATCTCGACGAATTGAATCAACCACTATGTCAACGAGCTTGCAAAGACAGTAACTGCCGGTCGTGGCTAGTTGCCGGCAGGCCAAACGCCTTACGAAAGGCAAAACAATTGCTTTCATCTGTTGCTTTGTCCAAGTCGTTTGGTACTTACCGTTTATAAAACTAATAGATTTTAATCTAAATATATCTACGCTTGGCCACTAACTTCACTGATGGTAAGCGAAGTTGTGACCGAAGATGAAGCACGTTGATTTTTAAAGTGATATTTTTCTTCGTGCGTTGAATAAGCGATTTGTTGCTTAATTCATATTTATGTACAAAAACAGAAAGGACAAGTATTTTCTTAGGATTACCAATTTACTAATGAAGTTTCAAACCAAAGCAATGGTATCGCTTTCCGTTAAACAGTCGGATCGCGAAATGAGTATTTTTTTTATGTATCCGATTCGAACTTATAGCAGTGTCAATGACCTCAAACTTAGTCTGAAAGTAGTTGATAGCTAACCGAGGTGTGATGAATGGATGTGCTCAGCGATAGAAATCTGTACCGCCATTGCTGCCGCTGATATTTTTACGATTTCCCATAGCCTAATAATGAGCGGCTCCCATATTCAACGATTCCGCTTTGCATGCCCATTACAGATAACCTGGTTATTTCGCGTAGCCGATCCTAGCCGCGGGGCTAAGTTCAATTACCTATTGACACCTTTTACACCTACGTTAGTATTATTAGTCGAGTTTTTAGTCTGACTAGGGACGTACCATCTCCGCATTTGAGCGTTTGAATTTACGCTCTCAGACATAGGTATTATGTGTGAACTCTATATCTCGGTAATAAAGTTCAAAATCGCGCTTCAAGCACTGAACCGATTTAAAAAGCTTATAGTAGAGACCCAGACGGTAATTAGGCACAGTTGTTTTCCCACATACAAGCGGATTCTCCTGACAGTTCCACTTTCATTGTTATTATTTTCTCACCGATGATTTGTTATATCTACTGTACCTAGACTCATAGTAATAAATATGCATGTACTAGTTTAATTAGAACTAGATGAATCTGACTTGTGTCTAAAATGCTAAAACCGCACAAAGATCTATAAATTTTAGAAAATAATACAGAAAAAATTGATGAAATTACCGTCTTAGATTAAAAAGTAACTTTATTGCAAACTATTTTAGGGAAAAATAATGGCCATTTGAAATGAACACAAATTCGATGAGTTTGTCTCTTTTAGTTCTTATGGCCGTCTTCTGCCTCCCTCAGCATTATAGCACTGTTGGACCATAGTATTGTATTGTCACCGTAAATGTATAGGTTTTTTTTTTAATCTAACAAGCAATGGTGGCGATTCAGCGGCACACACGACTAAACTAAATTTAAAGAAGCCCCGTTTCTTTTTATCTTAGGTGGCCAGAAAGACGAACGTCACGTTCCACACCATAGTCAAAACAACTAAAATCACGTCAAATGTAGAAAATATAGGCGACGTTAGACCGCACTCACTTGTATCACCTTTAAAACTGCCTGCACATTTCATATTTTACATGATTTTAGTTGTTTTGTCTGTGGTTCAGAACGTGCCGTCTCGTTCTGGCCACCTAAGATGAAATGAGACGGGGCTTCTTTAATTTTAGTTTAGTCGTGTGTGCCGCTGTATCGCCACCATTGCCTTGCAAAATAAATGTATCAAAATATGCACTTAGAGAATATATCCTTAACTGCTAACCTGTCTTATATATATCTTGTAGAAAATAACTACGAAACACTTTCGATTGCTATAGCGCGGTAGATGGAGCCTATGCTTAGTATTTTCCTTCCCATATTTCCGAAACAATATTATCAAGTACAATGTTATAAATCTGTTTTATTTTATCATAGTTATTTTTATAAGTGTCATAAATGGTAACTGCACCTTGAGTTGTGGTGGGAAAATGAAAGTGACGTCATAATTTTCGTACTCCTGAGCGTTTGTAGGAAAATGCAACACTAGAATGGCTCGAATACAAAAGTTCATACTGAATGAACGTTGCCCTAACGCCCCCTTATCAGTCTGAGAATCTGCTACCGGGAAAATCCGTATCCATTCTGTTTGGTAGTACTTGTAGTTCACGTACATACTCTAGTTCTATGCATACCTTTAGGAAACGACTCCTGTAAATAGTAAATGTTTATACACTGTAAACTCCATGTAACGTCACTCGATTTAACGACAAACTCTCTATAGCGTCGAAATCAATTGGCTTTAGTTGGTTTAGCTTGTATTCCATACAATGATTTCTCTTCATTTGACGACCACTCTCTATAACGCCATAAAACGATCTGTCCCTTCAGTGTCGTTATATAGAGTTTACGTTTTAATATAGTAAATGTACGTACATACTCTAGTTCTATGCATAACTTTGGAAAACGACTACTGTAAACAGCAGATGTTTATATTTTGTTCCGTCCACTGTTTTGCGTTTTTGCAGCCCAGAATTGCTAATACCTGTATTTAATTAATCTGGTGCTTTTCGTGTAAAACCTTTAGTATTTCTTCGAATAGTATTTGCCCTCTTGTACGCGATTTTATAAAATATTGTTTGTACCGAAACTATCGATCTTCATATATTAAGTAACAGTTACTTGACCAATTTTATCTAATATTCACAAAATCTACAGTATTTATTCGGTCTCTGCCAAATACAATTCAAATCTACTAGTAAATAATAATAGTAATAGCGCCGTAGTAAATTCCCCTAATTCTTATAAAAAAACATAGTAGTTTACAATAGTAATAAGTAGGAACCTTACTAAATATCTATATAATTATATTACATTATAGGCACATTCATTCACCTTACCTTCAGTCAAAATATCGTTGACGATTAATAAATTCGATTTAGTATTACATAGTTTCGTCAATTAAATTTGAAATTACGGCCTTTACGCCAGAACATATACAAATCTCAGCTTGCTAGCCAGGCGAGCACTAGACAATGCCATATTTTTATACGGCTTTTCTGCAAGTAGTACCTTTAAGTAAGCAAAGTTGAATTTTGTTCCAGTGCCCTACCATCCAAATACATCATGCACTTTTTTTATTTAACTTATATTGTCCCACTGTTGGGCAAAGGTCTCCCCCAATGATTTCCACGCTTAACCAGCCAAATCAAATTTCTGTCCTGTGCCAGTTTCTTCCAGTTGTTGTGGAAGTCCACCAACTCCTTGCGCCATCGAGTTGGCGGCCTGCCTCGTCGTCTTCTGCCATTACTTTTTATAGGGTTTTTCTATTTATTTATTTATTATGGTTCACAAAACAGAAAATAATCAAAACTATAACTAAAAAAGATCAATTAACCAAGATCAAAACTAGATTATTTTCCTAACTATGTGTACACAACATGAACAAATATAAATTAGAAAGAAACAAAGAATCAAAACAAAACTACATAACTAGTTGCTGACAAATAGGTTAAGCAACAATTTAATTTAATTTAATATAAGTTTAAGTTTAGTCTTATTCTAATTTCAATAAATCAAAAATATTTTTCTTAAATTTGACTATGCTACTATTAAATATATCAATGGCGAGGTGATGGTGGATAAGAATATCATTGTATTGGCGACACATTCTAATTACAGGATTATATAAAGACGTATTATTTTTGTAAATATTAATTGAGAAAGTTTTTATAAAAGGTTTGCGAGAGGTAACTTAGACGCACTTACTAAATATCCATATATATTTTATTATAGGCACATTCATTCACCTTACCTTTCTCCGAGTGGTAATCTCTGTGTAAGCAACGTGGACGTTTGTTCCAGGCACGGGCGAGTCAGGCAAGTCGACGTTCATCAAGCAGATGAGGATCATCCACGGGTCGGGTTACAGCGACGATGACAAGCGTGGTTTCATCAAACTCGTGTACCAGAACATCTTCATGGCGATGCAGAGTATGATACGCGCCATGGAACTTCTCACTATACAATACGGGATTCCGTCCAATGCAGTAAGTCATTTTGTAGATAATATAATAATAATACCTCTGATTGACGACCTCGTTGGCGCAACGGTTACCATGCCGGACTGCTAACCAGAAGGTTCCGGATTCGATTCCCGGCCCGGCCGACATCGTTGTGCTTAACTAAATTTGTTGGTTGTGGGTCTGGGTGTTAAATATGTATCTATATAAAATATATGTTTGTATATGTAGTTTATCAGTTGTGTTAGCTACCATAACACGAACTAAAAATGGTTCAGTATGGGGTTAACCAGCCGTGTGTGAGATGAGTCCTAATATTTATCATATTTATCATAATAATACATTTATTTCCACAGAGATTTAAGAATAGGTTACATCGAGTTACATCAAAATTATACATCTTAAACTATTACTAATCTATCTATCTATCTGATATAATATCTTTAAATGAGCAATTCTTGTATATATATAATTGGAATCTCTGAATCGGCTCCAACGATTTTCATGAAATCGGGGGCGATAAATCGATCTAGCTAGGAATCATATTAAGAAAATGTCATAAAAATAAAAATCTGAGCTAAGTTCGGTTATCCAGGTACTTGATACTTAAGTGGTAACTTGGGGAACACTGTCTAGGGTCGACCTGGGTCATGGAGTTAAGGCTATTTCTTCCATACAAAGTTATGGACTTCAATATATAAAATGTAAACATAAAACATAAAACGATCAAAAAACAGCACTACTTACTTTTAAATTATTCATTTAGACCAATTTTTATCGAATATAGCTAAGATAAATTCACTCGGCTAAACACACCTATAAAACAAAAACAAAACTGAATCAAAATTGGTTTATCCATTCCGTATGCTACGATGCCACAGACAGACATACGACACACTTACAACAGCCCATCTACTTTGCATCGGAGGTTTAATACGTCTAGATTAGAAAAGAAAATACCGTGTAAACTCTATATAACGACATTGTGCATTTTATGGCGTTATAGAGAGCGGTCGAATGGAGAGAATGGAATTAAATGGAGAGAATGTATCATTATATGGAATACAGACTAAACCAATTAAAGCCACTTTAGAGAGTTTGTCGTTAAATCGAGTGACGTTACATGGAGCTTAAACTGTACATGCAAAGGTTTTTTTGTATCAACGTAACAACCGTAGAAAGTAACAGACAAGTTCGTTATTTCAAATTACTTCTTGACAAAAGAAAACAACCACGATGAGTAGCATCGATAAGACGTATCAGCTGTATCTAAGCGCAAGAGCACATGAGGGGAATTCGGATCGCCCTTTCGACACAAATATGCTCTTTATACCGTAAACCAGTGGTTCACAACTTGTGGGTAGCGATTACTGTTGGTTAGGGACACCGAGACATATTTAATGCGCAGGTAATTTTTTTACATCGTTTAACTTGTCATTTAACCAGTAGGGCGCGTAACTAGTTAGTGACAGTCTGGCCTAAGATGGAGCATGCCTAGTCTGGAATAACTGGCTCTGAAGAAGGCTGCCAGAAATCACTGTTAGGTGCTTGAAGAGTATATTTCTTAGATTTGTTCGAGTTCGAGTTCTTAGATTTGTTCTCTAAACTTGTCGACTTCCTTTGCGTAATGGTTTGTATACCGGACTGCCAACCAGAGATTCGGGTTCGATTCCCGGCACGGTCATCATCTTTGTGATGAACTTAATTTGTAGGCTGTTGGTTTGAGTGTTAAATATGTAACGATATAATGTATTTATGTTTGTATATGCAGTATGTCAGTTGAGTTAGCAACCATAATACAAACAATAAATGGCTAACCAGCCGTGTGTGTAAGGCAGTTAAAAAAAAAACCGAATGTTTTTATATGCATGTTCATATATGTATTCATTCCGTGTATGTATTGACTAAAAAACCGATGTCATAAGTAAATTAAAAAGCAACTAACTATCACAACAATCCAAATCCAACTCGTAAAAGAACGAGTGTGCCGATATGCGAAATATTATTTCACAATTAGGGGGTAGCGTCGTGAAAAAGGTTGGTAAGCACTGCCGTAGACTAAACAAGAACGGTGAACCTACGGTGGTATCAATTAGGAATCTCGTAAGCAAGGTGAAATATCAAATCGGCGTGTGATGACGATCTTATGAAAGTTTTTTTTTCGAAACGACAGCTCGGTTTGCCGTGTGAGTTCTCGGAGAAGCATTTTCTAACGCTCGCCTGGTTAGCGACCATCCTCAAGTTGAAAAATCTGCCCCAAGCACCTAAGAGCCAGTTATTCCAGACTATGCATGCTGCACCTTAGGCCTGAGTGTCGCTTACTATTGTAGTTACACGTCCTGCTAGTTAACTATATGCCAAGTTGTACGATGTACAAAAAAAACCGCCTTAAGAGGTGATAGATTATGGCCTATATATCTCTCCTCGTGAGAGAAGGCCCCGAGTCCCAGCAGTGGAAACGTATAGGTCACTGGGCTGCTTATGCTAATATATACCATCTATACCAATATTATAAATAGGAAAAGTTTGATTGTTTGTTAGTTTGTCGCGAATAGGCTCCGAAACTACTGGACTGATTTGAAAAAATATTTCACCGTTGGCAAGCTACTCGTACATTATCTCCGAGTAACATAGGCTATATTTTGTTTCTCTTTGCTACTCAGATTATTTTAGAGCCCGTGCGAAGTCGGGACGGGATGCTAGTGCGTTTATAAGACAAGCGAGTCGTTTCCCTGATGTTAAGTTACGCTTGTCCATTCCAGTAGAGTTAAATTGTCGTGGTAGTTAAGTAGTCACGGCCATCGGGCGAGCCCCCTCGTCTTGTAACTCGGTGATATAATGCTATCACAAATGACATCATCAATTTAAAACAGGGGGCGTGACAGTACCGGCTATCCGTTTAAGAAAAATTACGTGATAAACTGAGCTGAGAAAAATTACGTGATAATCATATCTAGTTGTTACAATAGCGCCTGTAACTCGGCTGACTAAAGTGATCTGACGCGATCACCGGGGTTAAGCAACGGATGAACACGGATGAGCACGCACAAGACTGTTAAAAAGTGTCATTTTCATCTAGACATCAATACCGTGGGTCGGATGACACGTTAAATTGTAGGTCCTATTCAGACAGTCTTTGGACGGGGGACTGTGCTAATTACTCTAGTTTAATAAGTGTCATTTTCATCTAGGCGCTACCGTGGCTCGGATGACAGGTTAAATTGTAGGTTCAGATTGTTAGTCTTAGTACAAGCAGTCGTTAAGCCAAGTCAGAGGCCTTCGTGCGGCTTGAAAACTCTCGACACCAATGCTTGGCCACTTCTTTGTATACGAAGAAGAAAAAGAAGAACAGACCTAATTATAAATTTCATTGTAGTAAGTAATAGTTATATTTGTATTAATGAATGTGAAACAGTTTCTATTCTCACGGCCGGTGAAAGTCATCTGTAACTTGATTGTGCTGCGACCGATGTAAATACATGTTAAAGAGCGGGGAATCGACGGATATGAAACTTTGTCATTTCTAGTATAGTCTTAGTAAATAACAATTATGGGGTACAGCTTCGAAAACCAATCTAAGTATTCTACAACGATTCCAATCCAAAGTCTTGAGGATGATCACCGATGCTCCATGGTATGTCACAAACGATGCTCTGCACCATGACCTAGAGATACCAACGGTACAAGAGCAAAAATACTGCCCAAAAATACCTAAAAAGAATCCTGCAACATCCAAATGAAGAGGTACTGTACTAGAGAACTGACCAGATATCGAAGAGCAAAAATACTTATTAAAATATTTTTATTTATTTTTAGGACATTTTTACACACGGCTCTGGTTAGCCCCATAATAAACTATTTCTAGTTTCTATTATGATTGCTAACACAACTGATATATAATATATACATGCATAAATACATTTTTTTTTTACACCCAGACCAAAACAACTTATCATAAAGGTGAAAAATCTTTGCACTCGAGTGCAACACAAAACTTTTCTTCCCACCTCAGCGAGTGACTAAATGCAAAATAAAACATTTACAATTACTATACGACGTCAAATATAATGGCGCGCGCAAAGCAAATTAAAAATAAAATAAAACAAGTAGGTACCAAATCTGAGTTTTTAACAAATTAATAAAAAAAGTTGTATTATAAACACTGCACGATGAAAATGGAAGTAAATGGGTTTAATGATGTTTTGAAATCACATACCTGGTGCACGCGATGTTCTAAATTCAAATTTACTATAACCTAAAAGGGGTAAAAACAGCTTATGCACTATAGAGATAAAGGATATTCCATTTCCGAGATGGGGGGGATAAAAAATAAGTTATTTAGCCCCCATACCGCCTAAACAATGCACTCTTGATCAAATGCTCGCTTGTGTATTACAGGAAAAGGCGGAGTTAATATCGGCGATCGACTTTGAGAGCGTGACGACGTTTGAGAGCCCCTACGTGGAGGCGATCAAGTCTCTGTGGTCGGATGCCGGCATCCAGGAGTGCTACGACCGCCGGCGGGAGTACCAGCTCACCGACTCTGCCAAATAGTGAGTACTTCACTTTTTTTTAAACTTACAGCTAGGCGTTTGACCTGCAGGGCGCGTAAACCACACGTTCTAGCGACACTGGTTGCGATTCAGCGGCACACACGACTAAACTAAATTTAAAGAAGCCCCATCTCTTTTCATCTTAGGTGGCCAGCAAGAAACGGCACGTTCTGAACCACAGACAAAACAACTAAAATCACGTTAAATATGAAATGTGCAGGCAGTTTTAGAGGTGATACAAGTGAGTGCGGACTAAAGTCGCCTATATTTTCTACATTTGACGTGATTTTTGTTGGTTTGACTATGGTGCGGAACATGTCGTCTCTTTCTGGCCGCCTAAGATAAAAAGGGACGGCTTCTTTAAATTTAGTTTAGTCGTGTGTGCCGCTGAATCGCCACCAATATGTCCTAAGGTAGAACATGCCTAGACTGGATATCTGGCTCTGAAGGTGGCTGCCAGAATATCTCAGAACAAGGTCGCCAAGCTCCATTTTATAAGTTGAGGGTGGTAGCTAGCTAGGCGAGATATAAAAAATGGCCCCATCACAATACAGTCGATGAGCAACAAATAAATTGCTGTCAATGACCTTTCCAATTCCGCTATAAGATGCTTAGGGCGGATTGACAGCGTTGAGCGTGAAAAAGGAAAAATAAATTGTAAACAGCTTTTTTACGCAAACTCTTTATCAAATACACAATGTTACATTGTTTTGCGAATAAGGTATTAGAGATTAACTATAAAAGCTTCAAACTGACCATTTTTCTTTAATTTATTTTCGTTACGTTTAATTAAATTTGTAACTTACAGCTTACCCCTTTACTTGTACCCTTTACATAGAATTAGGTACGAGCAACTTAAGTAACACTAATATCATTATTTTGATAATGGTACATATGTATTATCTCATAACTCTTTGTAATTTTCAGTTAAATTTTCCCACTTAATGCTCGTATCAATGCACCTTAACGTGTCATGTTCTAAGACTTCTAAGTACATTTAGAACAAAGGTGAGTAATGCATATATAATCCTGTGTTTACACTATCCGCGGCGATTGGCGATGAAGTAAGAAGCCATTGTGTGCCAACTTAAATTTTTATACAGGGGTACTAAATACTACTACTACCTTTTTAGGGCGGCTTTGGTATGTCTAGATGTCTTTGGTATGGATTTTTAGAATTTTACAAAAAAGTTAGGTATCAAATAAAGCTAGCTGTAAAATTTTTATTATCAAGTGCTGGTAAAATTTTAATTATCAAGTACAACAAGCAACTGGTAAAAAGTAATCTTTTAAAAGTGACAAACTAATGCTTTTTGAAAATTCTGTCTCAATACTACAAGCTGTCTGGTGTGTTAATCTGAGGAAATAAGAGAGAAAATGAGATACTAAATAAGATAATATATTTAAAACACTAGACGAACATAGTTAGAGATATCTTTATAGTTACGGCTGACATTTTGTTCAAAAAGATGCCAGTAGTTGCCATAAACTGGTCTTAAGATATATTTAACCATGTCAACCACAGTCATTGTTTGTCCAATGTCTGAAATTAAAAACTTGCGCACTTGAACATTTTGTCTGTAATAAACTTTTGCAAAGATTAATTTAAAATTTTTGTTAAACAATATTATTCTGATCGTGTTAAATATGGGATTATCATTTGTAATGTCGCAACTACGGGTACATCCTTCGGGTTATCTCCTAAAACCTCAGAGCAGGAAATTCATTAGCCGCAGCGACCATTGCCGATGAGGTCATGTTTGTATTAAAATCGATACACATACTGTATACTTTTGTTACTAATATCATAATGGAATGGGCAGAATCTTTTCAGTCCCAGTGCTGTCGTTAAGTTTTGCAATCAATTTGTATGTGGACTTAGGGCCTTTGGACACGGATCGTAGGTTATGCCGTATTGTGTGAACACAACACTGCACGTACACTACGTATGTTACTAGACTTGTTTGCCTCGTTACGATCTCGGCTTACGCAAGTATTGCTTACGATTCGACTTCGTGTGCAAGAACTTTGGTTCCAGATTGAGGGTTGAGGGAATTTCTACGACTCTGCAATACAGGCTCCTAGTAGTTCTACAGCATAGCGTAGTGCATACTTCAACGCCGGTACGTTAGTTAAACGTAGATATAAGAACCCTATGTACGGGCGCTTTTGTTTTAACCACAATAAATTTATCTTATCCTAGGTATGGAGTAGAACAATTTTGTATACCATAAGATTGTGATTGGTAAAGAGTCTTGTTAATAAAAGTGATCTTTCAAGTTACTATTAACGATGATATTGATTTGTATGAACTAAGTGGTGAAGATCTGGTTTTGATGATTGAAGTTTTCACACTAATAGTTTCTATAAATAATTGTGCAAATTTAGCTTACTACTTGTTTGTGTTCAAAACCCAAAAATTGGTATATTCAATGTTTTTTTAAATAATGTGTATTAAAATGTGAATTTCTTCCCTAATTTTAGCTACTTGCAAGAGATCGATCGCGTCGCGGCAACAAATTACTTACCGACCGAGCAAGACATCCTACGCGTGAGAGTTCCGACAACGGGTATCATAGAGTACCCTTTCGATTTGGAGGAGATTCGATTTCGGTAAAAAAAAAAACAAAAAAATATTGTCTATGAACGTGCATGCTTTGCTTCGTGGTGCATGTCTGTGTTTTTCTTTCTCTGGGTCTCTTTGTTTTTGTCTTGCGTTCTAGGCTTTGGTCAAAATTAAAGGAATCGTCTACTTATATGGAGGATCTTCAACTTCGCATTTCGCCTCATCAATTTTTACCTAAAATTATGTCCACGTGTTAAAAAAACATTTGCCCAAACGGATAAATGGAAATGTACATTAATTTAACAGCAACGGGATATAATATAAACGTTGCGTGACCAATGCGACAAAAATTGCTGAGTCATAAGGGAGACTGGATATATGTCATATAAACAATTTTATGTATAGCGATTGTTAGATGCAATTGTTTCTATTCCATTATGGAAATACTTGCAATGTAACAACACTGCTTTGGTTAAGACACTTTCTGTCTTTTGAGTTTAGAAACGTATATATTACTAAAAAAAAACGCTTTGAAAACTAGTCTTGATATTGATAACACAGTATCTCTTAAGACCTCCGCCGTTCCTTTCCTTTCATTCTGACCAAAGCTACAGCTTCTAGTGCATGATTTTCAGCTATCTAAGCGACTTGGCGCGGATCGAGAAAGACGATTACCTACCGACAGAGCAGGACATTCTGCGTGCCCGACAACCGACCACGGGCATTCTCGAATACCCTTTCGATCTTGACGGGATCATATTTAGGTATGTGAGGAACCCCCAGAGTGTGGTGCCGAGTCCCCTTGAGTACAACACAAAAAAAGCTAAGTAGTTCGAGCTAATCCTAGCACTGTCCCAGCTTTAGATCTCTTAAACGTTTGCGTCATTCGTAAAGAATACCAGTGTGTATAAAAAGGCTAGTGTATTTTATTTCAGACACTTTCAAAATTTGCAACACAGATAACAGAATATATTTTTTATTTATTAGGCACTCAGGCAGATTACAAACATTCATGATAACATTACATCTACAAAGAACAAAAACAAGTCTGCAATCCAAAACAGAGTACACAGCATGTTAGTTTAAACTTAATAAAAAGGTAGGTTCATCGCTGATGTACATATAAAAAAAAGTAACCAATTTAACCTATAACTTATAAATTATATTTCTAAATTGACTGAGACTGTTACTAAATATATCCAGTTCAGTAATGTGAGTCTTACATTGGTTGTTATCTGAGGCGTCACAACATTTGAGTACCAGCTCGTTATATGAGCGACACATGCGCTGTATAGGACTATTACTGGAAACGTTGTTTTTATACAGTTTATTAGTAAAAAAAAAGGACATGGTTAGTCAGGCAAAAACATCGTCTATGTATGTGCCTGAACTGAAATACAATTACAAATAATATATTCTGTGTTGTAAAAAATTTGACTTTTATGTCTCAGGAATAAAGATCTATCAATGTGTATGTCTAATTTAGTTTTGAAAATTAAAAGCTTGATAAATGAATGCTACTCAAATTTGAACTTTAAAGTTTCGCAATTAAATACTTTTCCGAGTGCAATACATTAGATTGCAACATTGACGTACAATTAGGCTACATCGGCTTCTACCAAAAAGTACACCACCCAGTTTGTTTGTCATAAATAAGCCTAAAATGTTCCTAAACGTATGGTAGAGTGTGTAACATAATATCTGTATATTGACCCTTTATCCAAGAATCACCTATAAAATTTACATAAATACCCCACACTGCTGATCAGGTAAATATTTTTGCTTCTTACTAATGTATTGCTTATGCTTTTGGCTTTTGTAATTGTAACCTAACTTATTATGTCTATAGGCATTATGTTTAAGACCCGTACCGGCAATTCTTAAAGCTTTATTTTGGAAGAAGAGTAGGTATAAATAATAAGTACCAGTATAATCTTATAATTAAACCTTGAATATGTAAATCGCGTCAATAAAGAATACATTTGAAAGTTCGCTTCGTCTTGCTCGCACTTATTCAGTTATGTAAGGAAGAGGTCATGTTTTAGACTCATTTTATACCAACAGTGTAAACTCCATGTAAATGTCACTCGATTTAACGTCAAACTCTCTTAAGCGCTAAAATCAATTAGCTTGTATTCCATACAATGATACATTCTCTGCATTTAACGACCACACTCTATAACGCCATAAAATGCACAGTCCCTTCAGTGTCGTTATATAGAGTTTACGCTGAATTTTAACGTGACATTTTCCTTTGCCTTCCGTTTAAATTTAGCTATAAAAGTTGTCGGTACTAGTGAAATTTGTCATGTCTTTGTATATACATGTATGTGATGCTTGTATATGAATTTATCCTCAACATATCTATGTGTCATATTCACGTCGCGTTTCCTTTAATATTAGCTATAGGAGTTTATTACAGTTATTAGCTATAATCGGTTTTATAGTAAGGGGAAACAAATTATGCAACAAATTTTTGTTTGTTCAGTTGAAAACTTACAAAATCATACTGCGCTTAAATGCATTCATATTCTTGCAAAACAGAATACTTATAAGATAAAGACTCATGACTTTGTGAATATAAATCAAATTGTCAAGTAATTGTTGATATGTGAGAGATCATACAATTTCAGTACAACGATGTTTCAAGGAATCGTGTCTACTGTTACGTGAACATTTCTAGTCCATTTAGCCTTTTTTTAAAATAAATAATAAATAAGCCTAAAACAGAATTAGCGCAGTACCTGCGATAATACTGCTCGTTGAAATTTATTTAATTTGTAAGGTGATATTGTCAATTTGTATTTAAATCATGCTCATTTAAATTTATTTAATTTGTAAGGTGAATGAGTCAATTTGTATTTTTATAGAAAGTAAAATAAATAAAAACTAAGTAAAAGTTAAATGGGATAGATAGATCGCATCTTTTGCATTTTTCTAGAGAGGAGACGTTCGAAGTAACGACAGAACACACTACAGTTTTGGGTTGCATTCCGAGAAAACAAGTGTGGTTTGAATGGAGACCGATGGTGTATTCCGAACCCTTGATGTTTCGGTCAGATTTTTCCATATTTTTTTGTTGTATGTCGAGCACATTCATACTTATCCGTTGTCGATAAGAACTGATAAGTGTGTGTTCAAATTAGGGTGACCTCTCTAGTATTTTTTTTGTTTAAAACATTTTAAATAAAAACGTATGGCATATGTTTTTATTTATTTCGAGGCACCCGTAAAGATTTTTTATCTTTAGCTTTTCTGTATATAACTAAAATATGCAATATGTGTATATAGCTTTTAAACGTTATTTAAAACTTTTAGTTATATGCTAGGAAGTCTCTGTAAGTTTTCTCTCAGAAATTTACTTAATTTTTTATGTATGCCTTATAAACTATGCAAGGCATGTAAATAAACTAAAATCAGTGATATAAATAATCAAAGATTAGGATGCGATTTACGTCGTTGTTATTATTATAACTAAATATCCAAGATAGCTACTTGGTAAATCAGACGTGATTTGCTAAGACTGTCATTCAGATATTTTAATTAAAATAAGTATGATATATGAATACTAAGTGGCAATAACATTTTATAATGTAGTACAATGTTTATTCAATCGAATAGATATTGCGTTGTAATGTACTTATCAAGACAATAAATTTTTAAGATTAAGACCTTTACGGCAATCGAGAAATATTATTTATGGAAAAATATGAATATAATATAATATTATCAATATTACAATTAATTACATTAATTATTGTAATTACATTATGTAATATTGATAATATTATATTATATTCATATTTTTCCATAAATATCAACTTTAGGCGATGTGTAGTGTGAAGTAATAAGTATTACAAGAAATAAATTCAAGAATGTTTCTATACTTTAACGATTCAAAATGAATTCTATCCAAAAAAGTAAGGATTGTTTCAAATCCTTTATAACTTTCAAAAGTACATAATTTTTAATAAGACTATTTTTTTTTCCTAAACATAAAACTATCGACAGAAATTTGCGAAATCGTGTTCTAGAAGTTTCTTATCTCTAAAAGAAAAAAAAAACAATATATTCTATTATATAAAAAGATAAAAAAAACCGAATAAAAATAAAACTGTTGTTCTGTTTTACACAGGATTTTAAAGGATTTTGATAAAATATCCTATTTTGCTCCCATACCATATCACATGCCCATAGTATTGAAATTATTAGCATTAATTAATATCCGTATACTAAAGTTGTTTGTATTGATAAGTATTTTTACTTTATATCAACTAAACAATTCGAACTTGATAATATTTTCTACATAATATCGAATGCATTTATTATCCAGGCCATTGTATTAAATTATTCGATGTATTGGCATAAATTAATTTAGGAGTATATAAAAAAACTAAATTATAATGACATGTAAAGCTTACTCTCCGTATATAACCCACCTCTAATCGTTTCGACTGGCGGCATTGCCAAACTGAATTGCGGTCATCCTCTGCGCTAGAAACGATCCAAACCGAGAGTAACCACTTTTCATGAGCTGGTCGCTTTTAATTATACACAATAATGTAATGTAATATTAATATATTGTCATATCCCACAGAATGGTGGACGTCGGGGGCCAAAGATCCGAGAGAAGGAAGTGGATTCACTGTTTCGAAAACGTCACATCTATCATATTCTTAGTAGCTCTTAGTGAATATGATCAAATTTTATTCGAATCGGAAAATGAGGTGAGTGTTTGAAACTATACAGATATCCTAATAATCATTTATTTAGCATAACATCTTGAAGTATATACAGTAACAGTATCGTATCTTTGATAATAATAATAATTCAGAATTATGTAAGTGCCCCAGCTCAAATGCTGAGAGTTTTCAAGCCACCCGAAGGCATCTGACTTGGCTTATCGACATCTTGTACTAAGACTAACAGCGGAGACTTCTATACATTTTTGTGGTAGGACATTTTCTTGTTATCGCCTGGCCCATTCGAGTCGAAATTATTTTTGCCAAGCACCGGCATCCTCCTAATTCCAGTTATTTCAGACTAGACATCCATTTTAACCCAGAGTCGCTAATCCGAGTTACTCGCACAGCTGATCAAATATCTAGCTGTAATGGCACGGCCAACATTTTTCTGCTTAACTAAATTTGTTGGCTGTCGGTCTGGATGTTAAATATGTATCTATATAAAAGTATGTATATTTGTAAATTTAGCATATCAGTTGTGTTAGCAACCATAATACAAGCTATAAATGGTTTAGTATGGGGCAAGTGCAACCCGTAAAATGTGTCCTTATATTTCTAAAAAAAAAAATTGCTTTATGTCACCCGGTCTACTGTAGCCCAGATAAAAATGCCATTTTTTAAAAGACAGTCTTGCATGTTCATCTCGATGATTACGTCAGATCACTTAAGTTACCCGAGCTACGGGCACTACAGGTGAATTATTTTTTCAATTTAATGTATTTTTTTTTTACTAAAAATGAATCGTAACACCAACACATTGCATTTTCCAGAACCGGATGGAGGAGTCGAAGGCGCTATTCAAGACTATCATCACGTACCCGTGGTTCCAGCACTCCTCCGTCATCCTCTTCCTCAACAAGAAGGACTTGCTCGAGGAGAAGATTATGTACTCGCACCTTGTTGACTACTTCCCCGAGTATGATGGTATGTACGCAAGGAGATAAACATAATCGGCAAAGTGCGACACGGACCGCGCAGGGAGGGTTTCGGACCTATATATTTTTATTTTCAAATACAATGTCTTAACGTGCAAAAAAAACGTGGTTTTTCCAGGGAGGCCCGCCTGTATGTAAATCATATAACAAGTAAATCATTTATTTATTCCCATAAATATATGTATTAAAGTTACATGGTAGCAATCTGCCCCAAACTTGTATCTTATGGTCCCGTGAACTTCCTAAGTATACTTAATTTAATTGTTGTTATAGCGGCAACATACATCATTTGAAAAAAAAAATCAGTTTAATGTCATCCGGCCTACTGTAGCAAGCACCCTGATTAAAAATATCAATTGTCACGCTATTGTGTGTTCACCAGACACAGCCTGGTGACAGACAAACTGACGGACGTAGTCTTAGTTATACGTCATAGGGTTGTAAGCTATAGGCATGAAAACCTAAAAAAAAATTACTATTATACTTGTTACTCTTATCTATAATTTAATTTTATGAGTAAAATGGGATAAGAGGTTATTGATGACAAGCCTTTTGACCAGAAATATTTTCACTCTTTGACTTCATAGGGAGTGATTGGGTACGGAACCCCAAAAAAGTAAAACTATAATAACTGATGCTCCCATCTATAATCAAACTTTTTCAGTAAAATGGGACAAAAGGTACTTTGATTTAATATAGACAAGCCTATTGACCAAAAGAACTGTTTCACTGTTTGGCTTCACAATACAAATAATTTATTTATCATTGACGTTAGCGCGGATTTGTGTCACGTGCACCGCTGGTTAATCCTTGGTCGTGCTCTTGACACGTATTGTCAGTAATCTCATTTTCCTTATCCAATTAACTGGAATAGTGACCTTCAAATACTCATTTGTAGTACTTCTTAAGTATTATACTATATATACTATGGGTGTATAATGTTTATTAACCGCGATGGAGCCAAAATTGGTGTATGTTATTAGAAAAAAAAGTAGTTTGTTGTATGGGAGTTCCCCATAAATACATATATGTAATATTTGTTTTATTATCTTACTAGCAGATCGTCCCGTTTTCGCACGGCACGCTATAAAATAATCTAAGTTGCAGAGAGAAACCAAAAATACCAGAAAACCAGTCCACAGCAGAGAGAAACCAATCTATGTTACTTAGGGATAAAGTAGCTACCCAATGGTGAAAGCATTTTTCAAATCGGTCCAGTCCCAAAGTTTCAGTCTATTTGCGTCAAACAAACAAAAAATCAAACTTTTCTTCCTTATAATATTGGTATAGATTATAGTATACGAGTAGT
This sequence comes from Mellilla xanthometata, assembly GCA_035578125.1. Lineage (NCBI taxonomy): Eukaryota > Metazoa > Arthropoda > Insecta > Lepidoptera > Geometridae > Mellilla > Mellilla xanthometata. The sequence goes on from JAPUBQ010000022.1 coordinate 1,131,727, forward strand.
TGCAAAAGAAATACATTATCAGTGGAAATTTCACCTCTCCACCTATCACGGCTCATGAGAAACAGCCTCAGTAATAAGGTCCTGTTGGGTAGGGAAACCTAGAATGTGGTGGCGATTCAGCGGCACACACGACTAAACTAAATTTAAAGAAGCCCCATCTCTTTTCATCTTAGGTGACCAGAAAGAGATGACACGTTCTGAACCACAGACAAAACAACTAAAATCACGTCAAATATGGAATGTGCAGGCAGTTTTAGAGGTGATACAAGTGAGTGCGCTTGAAAGTCGCCTATATTTTCTACATTTGACGTGATTTTAGTTGTTTTGATTATGGTGCAGAACGTACCGTCTCTTTCTAGCCACCTAAGATGAAAATAGACGGGATTTCTTTAAATTTAGTTTAGTGGTGTGTGCCGCTGAATCACCAGTAATGATTGATATTTTGATATAGAATTGGCAGTTTTTTACCAAATGTAGGTCCGAAACAGTCTGCGCCCCCGGCACTCGACTATATCCTCCAGAAGTATCTCAAAGAGAACCCTGACCCGGAGAGAGCCTGTTATTCTCACTTCACCACCGCCACAGGTTGAATTGAATACTCAATCCAGGCTGGGAAAAAACTTTGTTTTTGTAGGCTAAGCGTTATTTGGTAGACGTTGATTTTAATATTTCCGAGCAAAAAAAAATAGATTTTGTAAGCTATAGGTATTTTTGCTAGACATTGAGTTTTAAATAAAAAAGACCTGTGTATTTTTCGTAAGTTAAGGTTTGTTTAAATTAGTTTGATTATTTTAACAGACAAGTAGAATGGGTATGGTTAGAGACAGATCTTTCTGATTTAGAACTGTCTCTTTTAAGCTCACGTTTGCAACGCTAATTTGCAAAAATTATCAAGCTAATTTAGACGATATTTATATTATAAGTTACAGTTTTGGTAGCCAACTCCAGTTATTACTAAATAATAAAATCATTTTTTTTTCTTTGAACATAGAATTTAATCAGTATTTTCCGCAATATTTTTTAGCAAAGTGGTGTTGGCTGCTGAACTAATTAGGCTGGATACATTCTAACCCGTGCCAATTTAGTACTAAAACTTAAAATCATATATATAAATATTAACTATACTCAGATTAAATTCACTGAACAATACGAATCCATATGTCGGCTTCGGCATGAATATATTATGTGAATCCAGCCAAATTAACTTATGAGTTACTGGAAACCAATGCAAAACCTTTAAGGATTGCTTTAATATGTTTAAACAAATGATAACATCCACGATTTTTTTTAATATAGAACATTTCAATTTTTATTCATGAATTTCTGAAAGCCGGGGAATAAATGTTTAGATATACTAAAGCTTTCTATAGAAGTGTTGCGATATTTACCTGTATATATGTTGACTATTGAGTGAAGCTAGCAAGTATATGAGCTAGTGAGTATATAAACTAGTGAGTATATAAGCTAGTGAGTATGTAAGCTAGCGAGTATAAAAGCTAGCAATTATATGAGCTAGCGAGTATATAAGCTAGTAGTGTGAGTGTGCGCGTGCGCAGGTCCCCAGCGCGACGCGAACACGGCGCGCGAGTTCATTCTGCGGATGTTCGTCGACCTCAACCCGGACGCTGAAAAGATTATCTACTCGCATTTCACGTGCGCCACCGGTGAGTCATATATACTTTATTATATTCTGTACTAGTTGCGCCCCGGGGTGTTACCCGCGTTAATCCGGGATAAAAGTAGCCTATCAGTTAATCCAAGGAAACTTAACTTCATAATCTCAACAAAATCGGTCCAGCCGTTGGACCGTGAAAGAGAAAGAGAAACATATATTTTTTAAATTATTTGCGTATCCCACGGGAACGACAATTGTTTTCGGGATAAAAATAGCCCTTGTGTTAATCTATAAACAGATAAACAAATTAATCTATAATAATAGCCAAGGTCTAACCTATACACCAAATTACATAAAAATTGGTTCAGCCATTAGACCGTGAGGGAATAACATATATTTTAATATTATTTTAAAGAAGAAAGAAACATATATTTTGTAACATGAATAACAAAAAGAAATCAATAAACAAGAAACATAAAATAAAATATTTACGTGCCACTTAACTAAATTTGCTTATCCCATGGAAACCACAGTTGTTTTCGCTATAAAAAGTAGTCTATGTGTTAATCCAAGGTCTAACCTATACACCAAATTACATAAAAATCGGTACTGCCTGTTGAGTGTGAAGAAGTAACAAACATTCACACTTACACACAAACTTTAGCATTCATAATATTAGTAGGATTAGCTGCGCCCCGTGATGCTACCGCGTTGGTCCAATATGAAAATTAGTCTATTGGTTAATCCAGGTTTCTAATGTAAGGTCATTTCTATGCAAATTTTATGGATTACTTATCTGAAATAGGTTTAAATAAATAAATAAAATAAATAAATATTAGGACACATTCCACACATGGCTGGTTAACCCCATACTGAACCATTTCTAGTTCGTGTTATGGTAGCTAACACAACTGATATACTACATATACATATATACATACATACATACATATTTTATATAGATACATATTTAACACCCAGACCCACAGCCAACAAATTTAGTTAAGCACAAAGATGTTGGCCGGGCCGGGAATCGAACCCGGAACCTTCTGATTGACAGGGCGGCATGGTAACCTTTACGCCAACGAGGTCGTCGTTTAGGACAATTGAGGCTCAAAATTACTGCAAACACCAGACAGGCGTTTTTCTCTATGGTTAACATTTCAGTTTCCACACTAATCTAATTATGCAAGTCACGCTTTTGCATGGAGTTTAAGGTAAAGTGTATGTCATGTTATGGGGCGAAGTTGTGAACTTTTCTCATTTTAACCCTTTTTAAGGCAGAATCGATATATTTACCACCAATAAAAATGTTGATTAGCTTGCTATTTGAGTAAACAAAGGAATTTAATTTGTTCCTCTTTATGATATTTTTTTTTGTTCTGAATCTTCTGCCCTTTAAAGGGTTAAGACGTACATACAAAAGCAGATACAGTACCAATCAAACTTAACAGTTTGGAAATGAAATTAACAGATCAAATATTTATGCTTGAATTTTTTATTCGTTATTACGAGTATATGATTTCTCACAACTTTATCAGTTTGTTATATAACACTAATACAGTGTAAACTCTATATAACGTTACTGGAGGGACTGTGCATTTTATGGCGTTATAGAGATTGATTTTTAAATGGAGAGAATGTATCATTGTATGGAATACAAGCTAAACCAACTAAAGCCAATTGATTTCGACGCTTTAGAGACTTTGTCGTTAAACCGAGTGACGTTACATGGAGTTTACTCTGCACTTAAAAAATAACAAGTTTTGCCGTTACATACGCATCTTAGGAGTGAGTAATCAGAAGTGTAAAAGTTCATAACTTCCCTGAAAATATGTATTTTTATTTGTGGTGTGTGTTTGTTTTTTGCTTATCGTATTTATTTATTGCTTGGGTTTATTTTTGCTTGTGTATGCTTTGTGTTTTATATATAGAGTACTGAAAAATTCAATGTATTTAATCCAAAAACTAACATATTATTTATGGAATTTGAAGTGCTTTTCTAACGATTTTTAGATACGACATTTAATACGACGCTACCCTTAATTTATAAAGGAATTTTGGAAAACCGAAATTTAGCTGAATATTTTATCCCACATAGTTTGAAAATCGAAACTTTTATACTTTAGTTTCGCTATAGAAACTAAACAAAATCTGTGCTATTATTTTTCCTGTATTTCCAAATGAAGTCGAATTATTCAAATACATGAAATTAATGTATACATTAGACATTATGATAGTGTCTAGTGTCTGGCTTCTTCTAAGCTAGTTTTCGTTAGATTGGCACTGAAATTTAACCAATACTTTTATTTATTTTTCTACTTCTCGCATGCTGCTTTGGATATTTTTAAAGATACGGAAAACATTAAACTCGTATTCTGTGCTGTGAAAGATACAATTATGCAATCTGCCCTGAAAGAGTTCAACTTGGCGTAAATGGTTTTTGTTTTTATTATACAGTGTAAACTCTATATAACGACACTAAAGGGACTGTGCGTTTCATGGCGTTATAGAGAGTGGGAGTTAAATGTGGAGAATGTATCACTGAATGGAATACAAGCTAAAACAATTAAAGCCAATTGATTTGGAAGCTTTACAGAGTTTGTCGTTAAATCGAGTGACGTTACGTGCAGTTTACACTGTAATTTTATTTTGCCACAATAAAAATTAACAATAACATTTTTAAGGTGGAATAAAGATCATATTTTTATATTTATGTGCATGTTTTATTTATTGTTAATCCCTTGGTTTAGGTTTTATATTTTTTGTGTATGCCTTTTCATCATTACAATAAATGTTTAATATTTATATTACTTTAAAATTTGTTTACAAACATATTTTTTTACATAATAACATATTTTCTTTTAATTTCTCACTGTTAACTGCTTTTTATTCTCGCTTTCTATAATATAATCACTTTCATACAGTGTTTTACATCAGTGCATGATGTCTTACAAATATATGCAGTCTGGTCAAAATCGGTTATGTGTTAAAACCAAAGTGTTGTTAATTTTAATTCCATTAATAAAAAAATATTTGGCTTGGTTACGTAATGCCCAACGTTTTTAAAGTATTAATATCAAAGTAGATATTTTGAATGTTACTAAACTAACTCTAAACTAAAACTAACTCTAACTTTAGTGTTTTGTTATAGCTTAACAAACCTATCGATTCGATTCAGAAATCACGACGCAAATTTGTAAAAACTGGATCGTTTATTTAGGTCTCGATAACAGTTTACAAGTGCAGTAATTTTGAATGCCGAAAATAAAATTGGTCCGTGTGGAATGAGAACGCGATATCCGCCCAGATATTGTGAGTTATTTTTACAAGATTGTGTGGACCCACAGAGTTCAGAATAGTCTGTAGTTGAGTTAACCTGTATAGACACTGATTCGTCATTAAGCATAAGCAGCCCACTATACGTTCCCACTGCTAGGACTCGGGGCCTTCTCTCACGAGGAGAGATATATAGGCCATAATCCACCACGCTTGCCAAGTGTGGGTTGGCGGATGACTCACGTCTTCGGATATTGTGGCCCTCAAACTTGCCGGTTTCCTCACGATGTTCTCCTTCAACGTAAAGAGATTGCAAATCCATAAGTCGAAAAACAAGACATTGGTGAAGGGCCGGGATCGAACCAGGGGCCGTCTAATTGAAAAGCAGACGTTATTACCACCGAGCCACAATCGCTTTTTTATTATCATTATTATCTGCCGACCTGCACTTGGGCGTTGTGGATTATGGCTTACATCTCTTTCTTCGTGTGAGAAGGCCCCGAATCCCAGCGAGTATAGTGAGCTGCTTATGCTATGACTGAGTTTTTAGACCAATTTACACCAACAACGGTTGGTATTTTAGTCTAAATGTAAACAAAAAAATATTTGTTTAAGTTTTCCTTTTGTATGAGTTATAAACAAGTAGTACAAAAGGAGAATTCCAATCTCGTTGGTATTCCTATATGTACATATCTATATAAAGTAGTTATATATGTATATGTAGTATATCAGTTGTATTAGCAACCATAATACGAACTAGAAATGGTTCAGTATGGGGCAAACCAGACGTGTGTGAAATGTGTCCTAATATTTATTTATATACTATGAGGATTACTTGTATATTTACTCTTAGGTATGAATATTTCTATAAGGCCATGACTGTCCAATGTATACATTATTTTTTTAATGAGCCAAACTGAACTTTGTGGATAGAATCACCATCTATATGAACAATTTTACAAATACAGGCACCAATAATAATAATAAAAAACTGACTTCCCCCATACATATCGTCTCTGTATGGGTAGTTCAAAATGTGGCCCTATAGAAAATGTCAATGTTGCCTCTCATACAATAAAGAACATATGTATATGTATCGAGGCAGTTTAACCCTTAAATGGACAATGTTGTTTAAGAACATACTAAAAATCACACATAAAATAGACCAACATTTAATTTTTTTTTTAATTTTGCGCAATGTAGTTTATAAACAACACTCACATTATTGCAATAAAAGTATAGTAAATTAATGTCTAGATTTTTTTACAAATTTTTCCTAGACATTAATACATGTCTATTACACAAATATATTTTTTTTAAAACCGCAACACAGTGTCTATACAGTAGCTAGTTGTATATATGTATATTTGCTAGTATTATGTGTGACGTATATCTAATAGTATAATATATGTGTTCCAGACACCGAGAACATCCGGTTCGTATTCGCGGCGGTGAAGGACACCATTCTACAGTCGAACCTGAAGGAGTACAACCTGGTCTAAGCGACACCCGGGGCCCTGACACAAATCTGTGATTGTGTGTTAAACACATAATTTTTAAAACATCATTACTTCGCAACAGAATGTGTATGTAAATTCACGAACTGAGATCAGGTGAACGAACTTATTTCAACTTAATACATTAATTGAAATGTAAGGCTAGATTGTAAGTCATTTAATCCAAATACGAGTACTAGAAGGGGCGCGGCCGGTCCCCCGCGGAATGCGGCCGGTCAACCGCAGATAGCGGCTGTTCCTCGTGGACTGCGGTTGTTCCTCGTGGACTGCGGTTGTTCCTCGTGGACTGCGGTTGTTCCTCGTGGACTGCGATTGGTCCCCCGTGGACTGCGGTTGTTCTTCGTGGACTGCGATTGGTCCCCCGTGGACTGCGGTTGGTCCCCCGTGGACTGCGGTTGGTCCCCCGCGGACTGGGCAGGTTTCTTGCAGACTGCGGCCGGATCCCCGCGGGAGCGCGAGCCCCGCTGCCCGCAGGTTCCCCGCTGCCTGCAACCAAACCGCCGCGGTGACCGGTCCTCCGCGGACCGCAGCCGACCGCCACACGTTTTTGACATGATTTTTTTATGATGAAGTTATTCACGATTTATGTATGTGTCTGTATCGGTGAATATTAAATTGTGCATTTTAAAAGTAACGGTGAGTCGTGGCCTCACCCCAGCTGCTTTTAGTCATTGTTTTAGGATTTTGTAAAGTTTGTTGCCATAATATCGTTTGTACGTTAGTATACGTTGCTTGGGCGACACTAGTCCGGGGCCCGACCATATATACCATTACCGTTCTGTTAGCTTCCAACATTATATTCTATTTCAATTTATATTTCGTTACTTTTGACAATTGGATTTTTTATTAAATGAATATATGTTATTATTTAAGCTGTTTATAATTATCTAAATATTAGGGTGTTTCCGTACACTCGATTGACTCTACGCAGAACGTTTTACGTTAATGTAGGCTTTGTGTATCTGGTATGTTTGGTTTCTTCCTAATATAATCCATGTATGATGATCCCATATATGGCTAGATCGAATAGTAACTACGTTAGTTGTTTAAGAACATTTTTGATGCATTTGATATAAACTTTTTTTACTAGAAACCCGTAAAATAATGCGAAATGTGAATTGTAAAAACCGAACCGATGTTTTATGCACAAAGCTTGTAACCACGTGAATGTAATATATTGTACATTGGGTCTAAATGTGCTGGGTGAGTTGAGCGGACAGTGCAGTGCCAAGTTTTGCTATTGGCAACATTTATTTTACGTAAACCACACATTTTTTGTATACATATTGTTTTCCATATTTTAGAGTATTTTATTATACCTATGCTTAATTTAGAGTGTTGCTTCGTGTTATTATTTTAGTTTAATGTATAGTGAGAAACAAAGTTTCTGTTTTTTGAAGATATATAACTTATTGTATTAACTTATTTGTTGTCGTGTCTCTATTCTCGATGCGAGTGGACGTGAGGAGTTCGTTGGTTAAGCACAAACACGTATCTGTCAATAGCAAAACTCTATGCTTTAATTAAGATACAGCTGTCTGAAATGCTCAAAATAATGTGAAATATTGAAACTTAGCGCACAATATTGGAATGGATATCTATTGATGTAACCCACTCAGTGCAGTCTGTGTGTGCCCGACTTTACCTGTACGGCCGTTTAGTTCAGGGCTTGTGGCGGCACTACACTTCCGATTTATTGTCGCGCTCCTGACATCGCACGAATCTATTTTATTTAATCATATTAGAGGCGAAGTACCGGTCGGTGTTGAGTGTTCTCAAAGATTTGTAATCTACTATTTTTATCTTTAACGACATATATCCTTCTCAATCATTCTTATATCTACATCGTAAGAAGGTAAAGCTAAGAATTTTAAAGTTGATTAACTAAACGTCTCAATGTGTCAAGTATATGTTCTATACATACTTACCTCTATATATCTACCTTTACAGATATGTCTACAAAGGGGCTAACTAACAGAAAAAGAATTAACAGAGTTCTGAATCCTTTTGATACCTAGGCTGTTAAAAATTACATTTACACAAGTGTCAGTGCTCCGCCGCCCAAATTCTATATATTTATTAATTCTTCTCAACGTCGCTGAAATATGTTTTATTTAAACAGTCTGAATACATTTTGGAATTGATGTAGTTATAAACACAAGTGAACAAAGCACAATCTCCCGTTGTATTGGCACGTAGGTTCCTCAGATCGTGCTATGTCAGTGATTGCGTGACCAGTCCGCCGCCGATTCGTTGCTTCCTTACGAATTGACTGAATTCGTGTACTGGTGTGGTTCTTATTTGTTTTTTACAGTTGGGCAATGAATTACACAAAATATTGCTTAACTATATTATAGTCTAAAGTTGCTTTACCTTTTGCGTGAGATTGTGAGAGTTTTAGCTTAAGTTCCGACTGAAGATGGATGCCTGTATGAAATATTGTAAATTATAATTTCTCATAAAATATAATTTTTTTCAGCTAACGCGAGTAGTTTTCTTTAAGCCCACCCTGTAGGTAGCGATAGCGAACAATGGCTATGTAAATGCTGTGAGCCATTAGTGAAATTAGAGTAATAAAGCTCCGTGATTTTAAACGCTCAGTTAACCGAATGCTATATTGATGAGTATTTTTTATTTCACGTCATAGCGTGATAGAAACACTTAGTGACGATTACATTTGTGTATGCATTCCGTCCATTTCAATTCCATCATGGCTTCTGTCGAACAATCTATCGACATAACTGCATTATCGTCGTTAAATAATAATTATTTACAAAGAAAACATGTTTATGAGCTTAGTGTAACGGCTGCGAACATCGCTTTAAAGAGTTTCGACTGGCGTTTCATGACATTAGTATATTTTAATTCTTCTCTATTTTTCGGCGTGGAAATGTTTCTGAAGTTGTACGGGAAATCAGTTGTTGTCGGAAATGGATCGCATTACCCGAAGATTGTCAGTAAATGTAGCCAGTACGTCTTGTTTGGAAGCGACATAAGTAACATCGTACATTCTTTGGAGTGGATGCAACGGCACGAGTTTGACAATACTGGAAAATACATAATAGTTTGTCAATCTGTCGACATGTATTGTGATGAACACGAAGCTATTCAGACGTTATGGCAGTACAAGATCACCAACGTAATATTTCTCAAAACGGATCTAAATGAAAGTGTTAGCTTCACATATTTTCCGTTAAACAATTCCTCCTGTGTCTTCGATGATCCTGTAAGATTGACCAATCTCACAGCTTGTCTGAGCGCCATTGATTCTGAAGATAAATGTAATCTTTATCCGATAAAACTGGTTAATTTTAATACATGCCAGCTGATCGTGTCAACTTTTCTGCAAGTGCCTTATATGTTCATTGACGACGACGTTCCTAGTGGAACCGATGGAGACTTGCTACGTCTGATCTCTGAGAAACTAAATGCTAGTTTAACTGTGATGACGCCAAAGATAGGAAACGGTTGGGGAAAGGTTAAGAAGGACGGTTCCTGGTCCGGATCTCTGGCAGATGTGTACTACGATTACGCTAATTTCTCCATGACTTCGGCAGCTTTAACCCTGTCTCGGTTCTCAAACTTTCAACTGTCTACGGTATATAACACTGCGTATGTAGTATGGATCACGCACTCTCCAAAAAAAATTCCGTCGTCCTTAAAACTATCGTATCCCTTCCAGGAAAGTGCTAGGATCGCTTTAGGCGCCAGCTTCGCTGTCGTCGTAATATGCTCTCTCATTTTTCAAAGCAAATTTTACATGAGGCTAAGTCGTAAACTCGATCTGGGAAGACCATATAGTGTAATCTTTTATTCTTGGACGATATGTATGGGACTAGGAGTTCCCCAGACACGCCTTCCGAAGAAAGCTGCGCTTCTCAACATCGTACTTCTCTGGATGTGGTACGGCATTTTGGTGCGAACCTTTTATCAAGTGTATCTTGTATCTGCAATGAAAACGACTTATTATTACGACGTATTCCAAAGCATAGACGATGCTGTGGAGGATGAGTATGCTTTAGGTGGCGGAGCCGCGCTTAGAGATTATTACATCGACTACCCTGCTGTTTACAATAACTGGCGGGAAGTGGAAACTGTGGACATCATACCTACTCTGAGAAATGTCTCCGAAGGGATGGAGTTTGTGCTGGCCATGAGTTTTTTGACAGCTAAAACGGTCATCTGGAGAGAGAAGATACAGGTTCACATATTGCCTGAGAAAGTTGTGACAAGTCCAAGCGTAGTGTTTTTTAAAAAATATTCCCCTCTTGCAGGGGCCGTCAATATTGTGCTGAATAGGTTACACGAAGCTGGGTTTCCCGTCAAGTCTTTTAAAGATTACGCACCAGAAGTTTTGCACAAGGGTGATGACTCCCTGGAGTCGATCAGAATGGAACATTACACCGGATGTTACGCCTTATTAATCACCGGTTGGGTTGCCTCTTTGCTAATATTTGTGGTGGAATACTTTTATGAAAGACTTTTCAGACTGAAGCACATTATTACCGACTATAAAAATTAAGTGACTTCCAAAAACAAACATAACCATACCTGATTGTGTACAACTTGTTTGAGCAATCTTGCTATAAAACCCGCTGCCTTGTTTGTATTGTGACTTATTCTATAGTTATACTACTCTGTAGGTATGCCGCCTGATTTATAGTTATAGTTGCTTTAGTATAATATTAAAGAATCGCGTCGGACAACAGCAAGTTAGTAAACAGCAATTATTGTACATTATACCTATCGCTTCTTTACCAATACTCTTCTTGACCAACAAAGTCCTAAAACAGAGTTATAGTTTGGTGTCTATGCATTGACTACGTCCGTTACTATCTAACTAAAATGAATAACCAGAAAACCTTAGATTCATATAATAATATGACCGCTATTGAGGATAATGTATTGAATATAAAGATGTTAAGCAAAATGGTGGTAAAAATGGCGAAATACAATTTTGAATGGCAATATTTTACACTACTCATAATCGCTTCGACAATAAATACAGCGGCAATCGTAGACTTTCTGAGGAATTACTCTAAAGGGATTGCTATTACTACGTTAAACAACATGGAGGACTACCCTCAACACGTTTATCAGTTCATCATTTTCGGTCATAACACTCAAGACGTCTCAAGTGCCTTGGAGAAGTTGGTAATATTTGAGTATAACACTGGTGGTAAATATATCATTGTTTGCTCAGGCGTGCATTGCGACGAGAAGATCATATTTGTTGAACTTTACAAATATTCCATAGTCAACGTCATATATCTCAAATTAGACCATAATCCTGCTGCGTTCGATTATGACCCAATCATTTTTGGGAACTGCAACAATGACAAGCCACGCAGACTGGAGCGAATTTACGAAGGTTGCAAGAAAGATCACTGTTTTATAAACTTATTCCGAGCACAGATTCGTAACATGCGGCGATGTCCATATATAGTGTCCACGTTCGATATACCACCGTTAATGATACTCAATGTGACGGATGAACCTTCTGGAGTAGACGGCGAAATCATCAAAGTAGTAGCGAGCAAACTGAACGCCACACTTACTGTTAAGTTGCCAACTCCACTAATAAGTGGAAACTTCGTGGAAGGTACGAAACATAATTGGACTGGAGCTCTAGGTGATGTTCAAAGTGGCATTGCGCATTCGACAGCGTTAGGGTTGTCTATGGCATCGCCAAGTGATGATTTTCATCCATCCTATCCCTTCGATGCTAGAAATTTAGTTTGGGCAACCTCCGTAGAAGAAAATCCTCGTCGCTGGGAACTGCTTTTGTATCCTTTACAAAGCGCATTATGGCTGTTAATTTTAGTTATGTTTGGCTTCATTATACTCGTAGACGGTTTTCTAATAAAAACAGGCATATGGAGTAATATTCGGAGATTTTTTATATCTGGCCCAATGGCAATTGCAAAATCGGAGATCAATCTAGCATTTAACTCGTTCGTTATATTTCTTGGACTACCAATTAGAGAGCCAGCTATGAAAATGAGTTTAAGGGTAATCGTTTGCATTTGGATCTGGGCAACTTTTATACTGAGATGCTGCTACTGTTCCGCTCTCATATATTTCTTGAAGTTGAGAATTTATGATGATCGTATCGACACTATTCACGACGCTTACAAGTACGGCGTTAAGTTTGGCGGACACTTTGGTCTCAGATACCTGTATCTTGATGACCCTGATATTTTCGACAACTGGGTCAGTTTTGACAATGACGGTTACTATAATATGCTTAACGAAATCTTAAACGGTACGTCTAAATTTGTTATAACGACCAACAAAGATTCCTTTCTCGACATTTTAGGTAAGTGGCCTCATAATAAACCACAATTAAAGTTCTTGAAAGACATTTTGTTCTCGAGTCCAACAGTATTATTTACAAAGAAATTTTCCCCTCTGTCTGATTCAATAGATAAGATTTTGGCAAGAATGGTTGAGTCTGGTTTTATTGAATACTTTAAAAGACGCTTTTACGGACTAAGTTACGAGAAATGGTTGAAAGACATGCGTGATTATCAAAATGCAGTTGTGAATCCGCTAGCGATACAGCACTTTGCCGGTGTGTACTTTATATATGGTATCGGTGTAGTCATTTCTGTATTCTTGTTTGTCGTAGAAGTCGTATTTGAGAAATTCAGACGACGATATTAATATGAGTGTGCTACTTCATTACATCTTTTTATTGATTACCTACCTTGGTATTAGGCATTTAATGTACGTCTGTAACCTATGCAGTCAAGATGTAGGTATTGTATTGCCTATAGTGCACAAAGAAAATTTGATTGTTTATTTTATGTTTTTGTGCTTGTGCTTTTTTGTGCATAATAAAACGTTCTTCTTTTCTTTAGATGTTGGTTGCCATATATGTTTAAATAAAGTTTTTTTTTAATTCTTCGATAAGTTAATACACAGACTGTAATTACGAATGTATTGTTGTTTTATTCGATTCTACCAACTACATGGTGCATATGAAATCCCGACGCCCATTTAGTAGATTAAAAAATGGTCAAATACGAAACAGACTCGCGCATGAAGAGTTCTGTACCATTATCTTAAAAAATGCTTTTATAATGTTTATGGAAACTCCTTTATTGTAACAGCCTTAATATTTCCCTCTTATAATTATTTTGTATTGACGTTAATTATAATACTAAACACCCACATAATTAATTATAATATGAAGTACGTAAAAATCACTGACCTTGTCATTGTCGATGTCAACCAATGTTCACGTCAATTTTGGAATAATTAATGAGTGCTAAATCGGGTTTGTCAGGGTTTGCAAACGTGATTAGGGCAAGTCAATCAAGCATTAATGACATTTGAATAATTAAACGATTTATTATGTTAAGCACTTTATTTTTAGAAACCATAATTTTAAGATAATTAAGGTATGAAAGCTAGGATAGCTGATATGTGAAAGGACAAGAACCCTTACATTTAATTGGGACATGTCTGTAGGATGGAAAATTGGAAATGGACGAAACGTGTGACGTAGTGGGTTCCTCTAGATTGCAAGAAAAACCCTGAAAGATAGAGGAAAAGATGGAGGGAACCATTTCTAAAGATATCTATACGGACCAACATGGATGAGACAGGCGAGGGAGAGATATTTGGAGACTAACGGGGGACAGGCCTATAAAATACATATAAATGCGTATACATATAAAATGTATTTTTTCTTAAATGTATTGCAAAAGAATAAAGGTTTTTTTACCTACTTCATAGATACGGAAAAATATGTGCCTGAACATGCAACCATTGAAACTTTTTACTGTCTTTCGAATTTATTTCTAAACGAATTGCCCGCCTCAGTTTTACCGTGTTAGTTCGGCATGAAAAGTAGCTTAGGTATTCATCCAACGCTTACGCTATCTTCATATCAAATTCTATCCAAATCCGTATAGCTGTTTGAACGTGAAGAAGTAACAAACACACACACACACACACTAAACTTTGTTATGTACATTTTTTAAAATAATATTGTTAATCTGATAATCTGATGTGTTAAAATTTGTTTAACTTAGTTCATACCTAATTAATATGTTCTTTTTATTTTTGTCATTACCTACTTGAATGATTAAGTTGATAATGATATAAAAACAAAGTCATTTGAAATTAATTTTAGTAATAGCATAGGTTTATAATTAAGTTAGCTTGTAACTTTTAATTGTAAAGGTTAGGTTTAATTCACTATTTGTTGTAAGGTTTTTTAATTTTTAATTATTCAACATATTTTATTAGTAATTATATAGCAACACCCTAATTTCACAAACATGTTACTATGGTACATGTTAATACGTTAAATTACATCGATAACTTGTCTACATGCTCAGTTACGGGAAAAATTAATTAAATATTAGCCTCTACAATATTAAAGGGATTATGAAGATGAGCCATGGAAAGTAGTAAAAGAAAAGGTTTAGACACCTAGTCAACATTTATGATCCCTAATATTTAGATTTATTTTATTGGTTCATTAGACAACCTATAATCTATTTTTACAAGTTTGTAGGAGAACATAAGAGACGAGCTTAAATCGCTCACAAAAAGTTTTGACGTTAATATCAAGTAACTCTGAATACATTCTGGGCTTGTGCAACCATTGTCAAGAGTTATTAAACTAAGTACCAAAGTAAATTACATACCTACTTTGAGAGTATAGAGAGCTGAATCCAATTAATTCTCAAGAGATCTCCATTCAAGATTCAGCCAATAAGAACTTTTATACAGCGAAGGATTGAATCCTATAAATTGAATTATTTGGCATTTTATAATAATTGGCCAAGTGCGAGTTGGACTCGCGCATGAAAGGTTCCGTACCATCGTTGTATGGTAGCCCCCCCTCAAATATGTGTTTTATTTAAATTTTATAATTTAATTAGATAGTTAATATACATTTATATATATTGTTAAAAATTTAAGTGTCTAGCAGCTACCGTTATTTATTGATATATATTTAAAAAAAAACACGGAAAAAAAAAACAAGTTCATTGTATAGGGACGCCCCCTTCATATTTTAATTTTTCTTATTTTTAGTATTTGTTGTTATAGCGGCACGAAAAATACATATCTTGTGAAAGTTTCAACTTTCTAGCTATTAGGTACGGTTTCTGAGATACAGCCTGGCGACAGACAGACAGCGGAGTCTTAGTAATAGGGTCTCGTTTTTACCTTTTAGGTACGGAACCGTAACTCGATTCAACAAAGAAAATATTTTAAAATTTCGCTCTCTCTTGCTCATACTTATTTTCTATGCAAGTGACCGAAACGGCTTTACTGATTTTTACCAAATTTTATATGCGTATTCAGTAGGTATGAGAATCGGCTACTATCTATTTTCCATACCTACCCCTAAGTGATAAGAGTCGTTCACCCTTAATTTTTTTTTAATTAATATAAATAATTTATAAGGCAAAGCAACGTTGCCGGGTCAGCTAGTTATTAATAAAAATAACACAAAACATATTTCTACAGCTGCCCTATTCATAGAAAAGAAGACATGTGAAATTGGCGCCTGCGCGAATTTCCGATCTCGCAATTCGAGTTTTTGGCTCAAGTCAGTCAAACGCGCGAAGTCGGATAGGCACAACCTTGGCTCTGTTTCTTCGCCGGATCACGATAAACTTTTTCGAAACGATTTCAAAATTTCAAACGATGAAAACTTAATTATCCTTAAGGTGCTGTTTGTAATAATGATCTTCAAAATGAACGCCATTTATTTTACTATGGCATTTCTACTTCGTTTGGTGAACGCTAAAGGTAAGACTAATTATGGTAATTTCTTTAGGCTCTATATTAATTGGAAGTACTTATGAACGGGACTTGAATTAAGCGGTGTTTTAATGTGGATTGTATGAGTAGTTTATATATTGCCATTGGATTGAGAACGTCGATTTTCGAGGACGAATAAATATTTTGTTTTTTGAGTAAGCTGTACTGATAGCATTTTCGGCCAATTTCTTCAAATATTTCAAGAGGGCTTATTATTTTAACGTACACAAGGAATATAGGTATTTTATATAAATGTAAGTTTCCTTAGAACATTAATGTATTTAAAATATAAGGAATTAAATGTATATTAAATTCCTTATATTAAATCCTAAATCTAACAAATCATTTTTGAACCAGGATACATAAATATCTTGGTCCTAAAAATAAATCTGCCTCCATGAATCACGTCCTATTTTTATAGACTAAGCATTTCCTTTGTACCGTAATTATGATGACGCGGTAAAATTAAAAGACTACGTCATCAGGCTTCGTTCCACAAAGGGTTGTCGCTTGGAACGAAATAGCTCCACTTCTTACTTTTGCAAGTCAGTTGCGGAATAATTGGAACGTCAAGCGTAGCGTTTCTTGCTACGAACGCTACGAACGTAGTACGTTGCTACGCCGATGTGCTACGAGCACTGAGAAAGAAACTTGCAGATATTACAACAAAACGTGCTTCAGTTCTGTCACAAGGGTGACATTTTATTAAAACCCTGTATAAAATTAAATAAATGATTTAAAAAAAAAAAACATGCTTCAGACAAGTTTTGATGGACTGCAGGCTATTTAAAATTAGTACTGTTTCTACAGGAAATTAAATGTTAAATATATTTTTAAAGTATGATAGCCTTGCGGTTGACTGCGACTCACCTGATGGTAGGTGATGTTACGGTCTAGAATACGCGCTTATATGGAAGAAGTCGGTTCACTCTTGCCTTGAAGACAATAAGGTTGTATTGAGTTGAGGAATTACGGCAAGGATATTTAATATTCATTCAACGGTTCAGGCCCATATTTACTATTACAGGCTGTAATAGTAAAAATGTAGTGTATAATATCTGAGGCATCGATGTTTCTTCCAAAAGCCATCTCCTAAAGTTACTTGGTCTTAGGTTACGAGTAAACTGCTACGGTCGCTGTAAAATTTTATACGACACTTATGAAATTCATATTCACATTCTTTTCATGAGAACTTTGAATTTAGTTTTACTCTCCTATTTGTTTTTGCAGTTTTGAAATTCTACAAACTGAATTTTTGACTCGTTTGCTGACAGAGGCAAAACAAATGTAATAGAGATGAGGACACCTCGTTCGTTTAAATATTTTTAGTCAAACGTAGCGTCTGTAGCTCGGCTCGCTAAGGTGATCTAATGCGATCGTCGAGGTTTAGCAACGGTTTATGTGGCCAGTTTTTAGATAGTTCAGTTAATCGTTATTTTTAAGTTCCGAAACAAAAATGATGGGGTGTTATAATTTAACGTGTGTGTGTGTCTGTCATCGCTGCTCACGAACGGATGAGTTAATTTGAATTTAGTGTTATTTTTTTGTTTGTAAAGTCTGTTTGTCATGAGTGTTCTTAGCTAAGAACACTGGTTAAACATGGCCGCCACTACAAAATGGCGGATGATGGATGATGTTTTTTTACAACTCACTCAATATAGGTATCTGTAAAAAGGCTTGACTAGTACTCGCTATTGAAAGCTGCCTCTTGCCTCTGAAAATTTCTATGTGTTTACTGCTTAGTTTTAACTGCTGTACTAGTTATTAAACGTGCCATTTATACTTTTAACTAACCAAACCTGCTATTGAAAACTGCCTCTTTCAATCAGTGTCTTTTTAGGGTTCCGTACCTAAAAGGTAAAAACGGGACCCTATTACTAAGCCTGCGCTGTCTGTCTATCTGTCTCCCGGCTGTATCTCATGTAAAATAATTTATTTATGGGGAGCGTAAGTGAAACAACTGAGCACCATGCATAGACTGATTATATTTTCCTACCTTCATTTACAATAATATTTGACACATCCTACTCAGACACCCACAACCCCCTTTTTAAGTAAAATTAAATTAAACGGTAAAACGAGAAATAAACTACAATATATTGAAATAGTTAGCTAACTTATATATTTTGTATTAAAACAAAGTAACAATATAAGAATATTGTTTTAACTTAAAAGTTAAAACAAAACATACAACATACAGAAATTATTTACTTGATTTGAATTACATTGATTACATTATTTCATAATTATTTTCATTTATACACTACTATCCCCCTTTGAACAAAAGACAATAATAATTACATAATGATATGTTTTTTATTTATTATATATTCATAATTATATTGATAAAAACAATTAAATTATAGAAAAATACTTTAATTACAGACACTAATACATTGATTTAGTAGGTACCTTTTGTTATTTTTACTATTACTATGAGTATTCACTTATGTATACAGGTTAGGTTTAGTTTGTATCTACATTACAATTATTTCAGAATGAAAAATCGACATCGAAAAAAGAAAAGCTTCCTATACATATGAATTATTAAAATTGAAATGTAACATGTAAAACGTTTAATCTTATACTAAATACATAATTTATTTGCTGCCTCCACATAGGCCACTTGTAACATGACTTTAATACTACTTTATTACAACTGTTTTAACAACTAAACACTTATCTTATTAATTCTCACGACAATATGTGATTTACGGAGCGGAAACCAGCCTCAGGAGAAACCCCACCGATCAGGAGCTGTCACCGTCCTGCCGAAACGAGTAACATACGGAGCATTAGTACTTTGTTGCGGCGGCGCCGGCTGTGGTACACTGGAGCTGCGCGCGCCGAGCTCGCCGGCCGGCTCGCAGCCGCCTGTGACGTCATCGAAATCATACGCACACATCCTATCGCATTGATCTGGACGCAAATTACTGTCAAGCATTATTTGCTTTCTATTTCGACGCATTATTGTCCCTGTACACATTTTCAGCATATATGACCTGTCACCTTTTATACCTACTATTTTGGCATTTACCCAGTTTCCGCCAATACGAACTTTAATTTTGTCACCTATTAATAAAGGCTTTAGATTTTTACTACCTCTGTCAAAATATTTCTTTTGTACAACCTGCCTCTGGCGTAATTTATCATGTACCTCTTTTGTGTCACATAATTTTGGCTGCAGTAAATTTGGTAAACATGGTAAAATGCTTCGAAGTTTTCTGCTGTTCAATAATTCGGTTGGTGACGGTATCTGGTCACTTATACCGTCACCAACCGTTGAGAGGACTGAGTTCACTAGTCTGAACTCAGTCCTCTCATATGTCGTCTTCCGCAACATCGCTATCACAGTTTGTATCGCTCTTTCTACCTGACCATTCGACTGCGGATATCGCGGCGAAGAAGTTTTGTGTTCAAATTTCCAATCCTTACTGAAAGTTCAAAACAATCTAGACGAAAATTCTGGTCCATTATCTGTCATGCAAATTTCTGGAATTCCCTGTCGACTGAAAATATTTTTCATTTTATTTATGACACACTCAGAAGTGGCATTTCGCAACTGTTCAACTTCAATAAATTTACTGAAATAATCCACTACTAGCAAATAATGTTTTCCATTAAAATGAAAAATATCAGCAGCGATCTTTGCCCACGCTCTAGCAGGAATCTCATGCGGGATTAGAGGCTGCTTGCTGTTCTCTTTTCTATAAGTTAGACAAGCTTGACAATGGGAAATCATGTCTTGTATCTGAGAGTTCATATTAGGCCAAAACATTACCTCACGTGCCCTCAATTTGGTTTTCGCGGCTCCTAAATGTCCTATGTGCATTTTTTCAGCATGTCCTTTCTCAAACTTTTGGGAATTATAATTTTGGATCCTTTCCATAGAAGATCATAGGCTATTGTAAGTTCATCCCTACAATCCCAATAGGGTTTTAATATATCACCTACACTATTCTTGTGTATCGGCCATCCACTCAAAATTACCTTTTTTAGCTCCTGCATCTCCTGATCGCATTCCGTGTGTTTCTGTAGCTCCATCAAATGTGTATCTGTTAATGAGTTGCTAAGCGCTATCGCACATACCTGCGCCCTCTCGTCAAGGTCGTCGCGCGGCTCCTCCCGCACGTCGCCGTCCGGCGCCGGCGCCACGGCGCGAGATAACGTGTCCGCTACGTACAAGTACTTACCAGGCTTATATACTAACTCGAATGTATACGGCTGTAACCGTAACAACATTCTTTGCAGTCTGGCCGGCGCTCCGGCTATCTAGTCCATTGAAAAGTTACATTTGGGGTTGCGTTTTTTAGAGGACGCAATTTTATTTTTTTGATGTGTAGGGGGGGTCAGTGTAAAGCTAAAACCAAGTTTGTGGGGTCACCACCCTTGTCCCACGGCCGCCATCTTGAAAATAGGGGTTGAAACGGTTTTTGTGATATATCTCTTAAACTATTTATTAGATAAAAAAAATTGTTAAAATTTTTTGTTGCAAATTAAATTCTCTACAACTTTGGTCCCGTAACTTTTTATCGTAAAACTATAATTAAAAAAGTTATAAGCGAAAATCTTCAGAAATTCGAGAAAAAAAAATATATTTTTCGATATAACTTTTTTTAAAATCATTTTACGAAAAAATAATATCAGACCTTTTTTGTAGATCGTTTTTTGGGGAACAACTTTTACTTACATCATTTTTTCATTAAGTTAATAGCTAAGGTTTTACAGCGCTCCGAAGTGAGTACTATTGTTTAGTACTCTTAACTATACCTATATTATATGTGTATACTAATAATTTGTCATCAGTTATTTTTTTTTATTTTTTATTTTGTAATTATAACTTTTTTAAATACAAATTTAGCAATATTATTAATAATTAATTATTGACTCTTTCTCACTCCATAACAGGATTTAACAATTATTGATTTTTAAAATAATTTTAAATCTGATGGCCGTTACAGGGAATACTGTTCAGGTAATTGCTAAATTTGTAATTAAAAAAGTTATAATAACAAAATAAAAAAAATAAAAATAAAAAAATTAACTGATGATATATTATTAGTATACACATATAATACGAGGGTAAATCAAAAAATTCTTGGAATCAATATTAAAAAATGCTAAGATTTAAATAATAATATTTTATTTTTCTACATTATCTCCCTCCAATGCAATGCATTTAGATACGCGTTTCTTACTTCCTTATTCCTTGTGAAAAAAAAATATTTTCTTGACTCTCGAAAAAGTCCTCTACGGCAGCTATAACCGCGTCATTATCGTAAAATTTTGTTCCACGAATTTCCTCTTTTAATTTTGGAAATAAGTGAAAATCACTTGGGGCTAAATCCGGAGAATATGGTGAGTGGTCAACGAGATTGAAGCCAGCACAGCGGATTGTGTTGAGCGCAACTTCCGATGGATGAGCGTTATCTTGGAGGAACAACACGCCCAACGACAGCTTTCCACGACGTTTTTCTTTAATCGCTTCACGCACTTTCGGGATTCAATTTGCATAATAGGGTCAGTAATAGTAGTCGTAGTTCTTTTTTGAACCCCAGTGAATCAATTAAAATGGATTGAACGCTACCAAAAGATATCTTTAGGATCTCAGCTATATGTCTTATAGTCATTCTTCTGTCTTCCAAAACCAGATTCTCAACCTTTTTGACATTTTCTTCTGTAACGGAGGTTGAAGGCCGCCTAGAACGCGGGTCATCTTTACAGCTTGATCTACTTCTTTTAAATTCAGCCACCCAGTACGCAACCGTAGAATAGGGTACAGCATCACCCCCTAATGTCTGCTGAATGTCCAAAAAAATTTCCTTCGTAGACATTTTTTTCAAACTGAGATACTTTATCACCGCACGTAACTCACTTTTATCCATAATTTTAACTTTTTAGCAACTCGTTGCACAAAAAAAATTATTACATGCGAACGAACTGACAAAAACAAGTGACAGTCTGCATAAATATAGTGTGATAGACACTCTTTAATTTTAATATCGAACTTGATCCAAAAAAGTTTCATATATATGCACTTCTAAGAACTTTTTGATTCACCCTCGTATAGGTATAGTTAAGAGTACTAAACAATAGTACTCACTTCGGAGCGCTGTAAAACCTTAGCTATTAACTTAATGAAAAAATGATGCATATAAAAGTTGTTCCCCAAAAAACAATCTACAAAAAAGGTCTGATATTATTTTTTCGTAAAATGATTAAAAAAAAAGTTATATCGAAAAATATAATTTTTTTCCTCGAATTTCTGAAGATTTTCGCTTATAACTTTTTTATTTATAGTTTTACGATAAAAAGTTACGGGACTAAAGTTGTAGAGAACTTAATTTGCAACAAAAAACGTTAACAATTTTTTTTTATCAAATAAATAGTTTAAGAGATATATCACAAAAACCGTTTCAACCCCTATTTTCAAGATGGCGGCCGTGGGACAAGGGTGGTGACCCCACAAACTTGGTTTTAGCTTTACACTGACCCCCCCTACACATCAAAAAAATAAAATTGCGTCCTCTAAAAAACGCAAGGTTAGGCCTAAAAAATGTAACATTTCAATGGACTAATCGGCTTTTTTATTATATTTACCAGTGCTCGGTGGTCCGTCTCAATTGTTACTCGTGAATTACCGTATATAAAACAATAAAACTTCTCGCAAGCAAACACACATGCATACAGTTCCTTTTCAATTTGTGCATAATTTTGCTCTGATTTGGTTAGCGATCGAGACGCATAACAAACCGGTTTCCCGTCTTGCAATAAACAAGCGCCCAGCCCATTTTTACTCGCATCTACAGATATAGTAACGGGCTTATTTACGTCATAAAATTGTAACACGGGTGCGCTTGTTATGCATTGTTTCAGATCCTGAAAGCTCTTATCATGTTCGTCATTCCACTGCCATTCATTATCTTTTTTGAGTAATTTCCTCAATGACTGCGTTCTTTCTGATAAGTGCGGTACAAAACTTCCTACATGTGTAACTAAACCTAAGAATCGCTCTAAATCCTTAACGTTTTCCGGCTTCGGCATGTTTATTATTGGCAAAATATGTGAGTCGTCGGGCCGTATCCCATCTTTAGATATGATATGACCTAAATATTTTATTTCTGTAAGGCCTATTTTACATTTCTCACGATTAAGTTTAACATTTATTTCCCGACACCTATTTAACACCTGTTTAAGACGTTCATCATGCAGAGACCTATTTGGGGCATGAATTAAGAGATCATCAACAAACAGAGTGACGCCCTCAATATCATCAAAATATTCAAATAATCGCCTATGGAAAACTTCAGATGCTGATGATATCCCAAACGGCATACGCAAAAATTTAAACCTTCCAAAAACTGTGTTAAAAGTACAAAGATCAGTAGACTCCTCATTTAATTTCAGTTGAAAAAAACCTTGCTTACAGTCCAGAGTACTGAAAAATTTAGATCCTGATAGCTCAGACGTTATTTCATCTAAGGTGGGCAACTTAAAATGCTCCCGCATTATAAACCTATTTAAATCTTTTGGATCGAGACAAATGCGTATATCACCATTCGGTTTTTGCACTACAGTCATACTGTTCACCCATTCAGTCGGCTCTTGCACCCGAGTAATTATTCCCTGCTCAATCATATCACACAACTTCCGCTTCACAACATCTCTCATAGCGATCGGCAACTTACGCGGCGCATGCACGACGGGACGCGCGTCCTTCCACAACCTTATCCTGTATTCACACGGCAAACAACCAATCCCTTCAAACACGTCCGGATAGTCATCAAGTATCTGCTCAGATATAGATTTGTTCGCACTAACAGTCGATATACGCTTCACTAAATACATTTCCTCGCACGAAGCCCTTCCAAGAAGTGGCGATGACGTCACATCGGCTACATTGTAATTTACTATATACCATTTGCCTTTGCACTCTGTTTTTAAATTACACTGGCCTACCACTTTAATCTGTCCTCCCGAATAATCAATTAAATCTACGTCTGCTGATAAAAGATCACTTTCATTTAATTTAAGTTTCGACAAATATCTGCGCGGCAATACATTTACATCAGCTCCAGTGTCCAACTTGAAACGTATTTTGTTTTTGTTTATCTCTAATTCTGTAAACCACGGTTCGCTACTTTTACGATAACTGGTTCCACATACCTGATCTATGGAGTTCTCCTGTACTGAATAAACGGCAAACTCGCGCATAGTGATTCATACGATTACAACGCACACATCTTTGCCCAAACGCTGGACACTTCACTTTGTTTTTATCATGCACTAAACCACAATAATCACACATCGGCCGATCGGATTGCCGCGCTTGCCCTCGCGACGTAATCGCGGGCGGGCGCTGCTGCAGCGCCACTGTCGCACGTAGCTGACTGCCGGAACCCTCTCCCCGGCCGCGCTCGTTCTGCCAGCGTGCGCGCACGCTGCGCACGGTGCGCACGGCGGTTCCGGCAGCCCGCCGGAACCGCCGGCTGGCGCGGGCGCGCCTCGTGCCCCGGCTCTGCTGCCCGATGCGAGCGTCCTCGATCGCCCGCCGCTAGATATCTCTTGTCTCTGCACCCAATGCACGGCTAACTCGCTGTCTCGCTCCCTCACCTCGTCGAGCTGTCTTGCATCCTGCTCTAATGTCATATTTGTGGCTTGAATTCGGGACATTTCTGCAACGCTGCAAACATCTAGTGCTTTTTTCAAATTTAAATCATATTCTCGCAGCAAACGTTCTCTCAGTGATTCTTCTCTCAAGCCACATATTAGTCTATCTTTTACGAGCTCTTCTTTCAAATCTTTAAATTCGCAGGATGCCGCTAACTTATTCAGATCGAACACATATTGCTCCACAGTTTCATGTTGTTGCTGGCTCCGAGTGAAAAATCTGTGTCGCTCCACAGTTAGATTCTTCTTTGGTGTGAAAAATCTGTCGAATTTCTTCAGTAAATTATCCACCGAAATATTAGGTTCTGGTTCAAATTGCTCGTACACGTCACGACACTGCTCGCCGATAATGTGCAACAAAATATGTACTTGTACACTTTTGTCCTTAGAATTGAGTTGACATGCTTCAAAATAAATAAGCCTACGCCCAATTTCAGATATAAAAAGTTTGGCCTCAGTTCCCCAACAACCCATTGTTTCAAAAGCAACGGGCACAAAGAGATACTGAGGCAACATCGTGGCGTACTTTTGGCGCTTCAGATTGGCTGCGTCCTCTGCTGCAGCCGCCGGTGAGTGGACGGTGCGACCGAGGTGACTGGCGGCAACTGTGCTGACGCAAGTGGCGTCCCAAACTAAGCACTTACCTTTCTTCCATGGCACCAAGGTCATCCCGTCCGGCCTCTTTCCGTCTGTTCTGGACAAACCCGGCGGCTCAAGAATACTAGGGACGTTAGCCGAAACTAAAGCCCTCCGTACGATGTCATTTAAGGCGTGGTGGCGCGGAAATCTGCCTGCACTGCGGCGACAACTCAACGCGTGATGACCGTTGCTCTCAACTATTGAGCCGCAAATGCAAATATGTGGTTCACAAACTTTGCAGCCAAGGCGGAGAGCAACCGCCACACGCATAGAGTCGTCGTCGAATAAAGTGCCCAGGTGAGGCGAAGGTAAGGCGTGTAGCCAAGCACCTGATTCTGGTTGGGACACCGCACGGAGTCTAGCCAAATCCACCCCAAGTGCGCCTTCAAACAAGCAATTTTGAAGACGTTTTGCCCCAATATCGTCCCATGCCCGCTGGATTTGAGGATCTTTAGGACGATCTTCACCTGGATTTAAATTCGTCCAAGCTGATATTGCTTCTGCCATGAAAGGTATGCTCGCCTTGCCACCATCTAAGTGAAGAATATTAGTGACAAGGTCTGCAACTCCATGAGCAGAAGCAACAAAAGCTGGCAAGCATAAATCAGCAGATCGACGAACACCTAAGCCACCGTATCGAATAGGCAGAGCAGCTTGGGTCCACTGGACATCGTCGAGGCTCACATTGAGTATAGACTCCACTGCCGATTTCAAGGTGTCGTCAAAATCTGCTAATTCACGCCGACAAAGCCAAGTAGGTGAAGTTCGCAGTAGGTAGGTAATTTTTGGTACGGCAAAACACGAACGCAGTAAAACTAACGCGACATGTGCGGAAAGATTTTTAAGACGGTCAAGTGCGGACAAAAGTAGTTTTTTGCGTGCAGAAATGGCATCAGGGACAGCTTCTGTGAAAATAGGGGAGCCTAAAAGATAAAAAGTATTTGATGCCAGTTGTTTTAGACCCGGCAAGAGGGAAGAAAAACGAGGGAGATACGAAATATCCGCATCCGTACATGAAAATATTTCGCATTTAGACGTATTTATCTCTAAACCAAGTTTTTTGAAGCAAGGAAGGAGTGCTTCCAAATCTTGGAGGACTTCATCAGGAGAGCCACCAATGGTCCCGTCATCTAGGTACCATAAGTTCAGAGGAGATTTTATTTCAGAGATGGCTTTATGGATACCTAGGCTGAAAATGAGAGGGCCAAGGGGGTCGCCTTGCTGCGCACCGACTTGGGATGATATATGATTATTTCCGTAATATAAATTTGTTGGGGAGGAATACATTTGGTGTAAGAAAGGATAGATGCTTGGAATTTTTTCTCGGGCTTCAGTCAATATATTGTCTCTCTCTAGACTATTAAATGCGTTTCGCACATCAATTTTCAGGACGATACATTTTGAATTTTTAGGATCTAAAATAAAGGAGCGCGTCGCATGAATAGCAGCTTCGCAACCGTTTGCGTACCAAAACCTAGTTGAATTGGCTGTAAATAAGCAGCCATTTCATCTTTTACAGCTCTGCAAGCAAGTTTAGCAGTTAACCTTCGGAAAACACTGCCTATTGCTATCGGCCTTACTCCCCCATCATTTTTACTCAGCGCACATAATGAAGCCCCATATAAAAAGGGACAAACCTCCACATTAAGCTGACCACTGAGTAAAAAATTTGTGAGTTTAGTGAGGTGTTCTAAAAGTCGTGGACCATTTTCACCGGCAGACGAAGCAGTCAACTCTTTCAGGTGACCTGGGCGAATGCCATCAATGCCACTGGCAGAGCCAGGATAAAAAGAACCTAGAGCAGCTGTGACGTCTGCTACTGACACTGACAGTGGAGAAAAAAGCAAGTCTGGTGCAGGAGGGAAGTGGAGACCACGTGATGGATCAGGGTGTTTTTGTCTGAGCGCTTCCAATGTGCTATCATTATTCAGAGCAAAAGAATCATCCGAGGTCAGCAGACGAACAGCTCCACGAAGGTCTCCCTCAAAGACCTTAGACTCGATTATTTTCTCCACTGCACGGGATCTATACGTACCATTACCGGAGAACTCGTCAAAAATGTCAACAGAACCGAATGACTGTATATTTTTCTTTACTTTGGATGTTATATTCCCCGGAGCATCTTTTGTAGGAACTCTAAAAGCAATGAAAGCAAAGGACATGAGTGAGTACCAGTCATTGACGTTATTTAGGGATACACATTTGTCGATTATTTCGCATAGTTTTCCAGCGGCTTGATTCCGCGCGCCTTTGGGAATATGACGGAGTACTGGTGTACTTGCTTTTAAACTTTGAATTTTATCCATGGGGCACGATTGGGAGGGCTGAGGCAACTGACTAGCTGAATTGGGCGAGATTGAGGTCGGAGGAGCAATATTTTTATGTATACGTGATATATGGATTTGTAATCCACGATGGGTTTTAAAATTACGATTCGAGCAAATATTGCAAGTAAACACTTCTGGTTCTTGGTTCTTCGTAGGCAGCCTGGATGTGGTCGCAGAATTTTCTTCATCACTGCAGTCTGGAGTGTGGAAAGAGTCCGGCGAAGGTGAACGTGGCATTTTTAGTAAATCAGTCCGCCAGTATCAACATTCATGTTCTTCAGCATTTGATGACATTGGGCGTAGGTTAAAAGAAAAATCAGGCGAATACCGCTCCGGATCGTACCTAGCGCAAAGGCTATCCATAGCCATACAACGCGGCAATGCCACGAGCGTTATGGGTACCTTTCCGTCAGGTTCTATCCGGAGCGGCCTATTAAATTAATTTTATGAGTGTTTTTTTTTTTTAATTTTTATTAGTTTTTAATCTTTTAAACTGTTTGGTAAATAAATATAATAAACTATATTATATTCATAAGTACATTAAGTATCTAAATAAATAATAAATGACTTTTTCCACCGAAGCCACTGGTTACTTAAATTTCCTGATGTAATATTCACCAAGTCTTTCTCGAAACAAAACGGCGGCGGCGGTTGCAAAACTGATTCCATTTTGTTCAATAATCGTCTGTCACACCGAAACTTCACTTCAAAACGATAGTTTAACCGACTCAGAATCCACAAATTATCAAAAATCTATAAATAGTTACGGCTGCGCCATGTAAAATAATTTATTTATGGGGAGCGTAAGTGAAACAACTGAGCACCATGCATAGACTGATTATATTTTCCTACCTTCATTTACAATAATATTTGACACATCTTACTCAGACACCCACATCTCAGAAACCGCAATAGCTAGAAAGCTGAAACTTTAACAAATTATGTATTTCCCGAGCCGCTACACAATTAGATTATTATACGTGTTTTTTTCGATTTTTTTACTATAAATCAATAACGGTAGCTGCTAGACACTTAAAATTTTCACAAAATATGTAAATGTATATTAACTATCAAATTAAATATCCCATACAATAACGGTATGGAACCCTCCATGCGCGAGCCCAACTTGCACTTGGGCAATTTAGAAATTTACCAATTTATATGTATTCCTGTATTTTAAAATGGCACTGATTGGATGAGGCAGCTTTCAATAGCGGGTGTGTTTAGTTAAAAATATGAATGGCACGTTTAATAACTAGTACAGCAGTTAAAACTAAGCAGTAAAGTAAAAATATAGTAATAAAAATAATGAAATGGATCAGTGAATAAAATTGAGCAGTAAAATAATTAAATGGGCGGTAAAAACTATTTATTGAATGAGCGGTTACGTGTGGGTAAATAACCTTGATATACTGTTCAATTATTTTTAGAATTGACATCTCTATAATATAAAAAACTCAGGTTTTCCTTTCTGACGCTATAACTCCAGAACGCACGAACCGATTTCCACGGCTTTGCATTCGTTGGAAAGGTCTCGGGCTCCGTGAGGTTTGCAGCAAACAAAATTCAGGGAAATTTCAACTTTTGGCAAAACGGAATTCGCCGGGTTAGTTAGTTATTTTATAACACAACTAGCAATTATAAAATAACCGACTAATTGATTTTTTATTACTGTCCACGTTTTACTGTCGCAATAAATAATCAAGCGCCGTTAAATTGAATAATGTATTATTATTATTTATTTATTAACTGCTCGGTATGTTTTTCGACTAATAACATTTTTTTTATTTTTTTTTATTCTTAAGCGGTTCCGTCCCACTGCTGGGCAAAGGCCTCTCTATCTTATTTCTAATAGACTAATAATCCTCTTTCTAATACTTTCTAATAGACTATCTTTCTATAAGACTAATCATAATAGCCCTCAAATTTAAATAAATAATTGTTCAATTTTTTTTCTAATTTCAAATCCAAGATTGTCGTGTCAAAATGGTGTCAGGGGTAACCAAAATTTTTAATTTCTAGATAACACGGTCTCTACGTAACTCAATTAGATTTGATCGAAATGACTCGCTACATCATACGATGTTGGTTGCCGTAAATTTACATTCTACGTCTTGATTAAAGAGCAATTATGATCAAAAAGCTTTAATTAAGTCTCGAAATTGGAGAATAGATCAATTTAATTAGTGCATTTGTTTGGATTACAAGGACACGGCGGAATTGGGGCTGGTGATGTAAGAGGGAAGTTTAGCGTTAATATCTACCGGCTGCTTTTTGTGTTTTACTAGGTATTTGACTTATGGCTTTTGACTTACGGGAGCAAAATAGCTTATTTTGAAAATCTATTAAAATTCTGTGTAAATGGTAGAACTACGGTTTTTTTACACGCTTTCTAATTAGCTTCACCTGTATGTTTGTTTGTAACCGACTGCTTTGGGCGCGATTTTGACCCACTTTAAACGTCCAGATTTCGTTCAAACTTTGTAGATTTATTAAAAATTAGACTTATTAAAAATTCAAACTTTGTACGTTGAATTCGTTCAATAGTTCCAAGAAATTTCCGTCTTTTACAAGCACACATACACACAAACACACACACCCACACAAACACACTGACACACTGACGACCTCGTTGACGTAATGGTTACCATGCCGGACTGCCAATCAGAAGGTTCCGGATTCAATTCCCGGCATAGCCAACATCTTTTGGCTGCGGGTCTGGGTGTTTAATATGTATCGATATACAATATGTATATATATATATATATATATGTAGTATATCAGTTGTGTTAGCTACTATAACACAATCGATAAATGGTTCAGTATGGGTAGCCCCATACTGAACCAGTCGTATGTGAAATGTGTCCTAATATTCATTTATTTATTCAAACTTATAAGCCCCGTCGTTTTTGCGTTTAAACATAATGAACAGTGTCTGAAGTCTTACATCATTTTAATAGTCATATGAAATTGCCACGAGCACTTGAGCTGGCCTACATTTTGTTCTGGCGAGATGCATTTAAATAAATGCGAGAAAGGCTCTCATTCACATAAGAAGGTCAAAGCATTGGCTTAAGATCTAGAACGCGCTGACTGTTAAGTGAGATGGCCTTTTAAACGTGAATGGGTCTATTTTATTGTAGGTGCTGATTTGATGTTGTATTTTCTTATTGAAAGTAGTTCTATATCTAGTTTCTGCGATGATCAGCTAGTTGCTTGCTTTCGGGTGTATTTATTTCCAACTCAAACACGTCGTGTTGACGTCGTTGTGTGTGGTTTGTGGTATCATAGTTGTTACCGGATGGCCCGATGTTGATAGTTTTCTTTTGTTTGAAAGGTGTCTTCAGACTTTTTCACAACTGCCTCAATATGGTTATAAACTGAAACGGATTGATAAGTAACACATGCATTCATAAATTAAAAATTCAAGATGACCGCCACCATACAATTTTGAGTCGGATTCCTGTTTTTTTTTCAATAATAATTTCTTGATGATTTAATGATTCAATGATGATTCTCTTGATCACATTTTTTTAAAGATTTGTTTTATTTATTTCAGAACATGGTGACAAATGACTTTCATTTTACTTATATCTTTTGACTAGACATAAAATTATCGTTTCATCGTAACTGAGTTTGAGGTCAATTTTATTGGAAAAAGACTGTTAGGGTGCGCCACGATTCTGCTTTTGGTCTGCTCTGTAGAAAAATTCTGGATTCTTTTTTATAAATTTACATAATTCTAAAATATATATGCTGGTCCCTGTCAGTATTTAGAATTTTTGAAAATATGATGTATGAATCTATGATCTTCTTCTTTTACACCCTTAGGTATAAAGCACAAACTAAAATACGTACGCATCAACATATCAAAGGTACGTCTAACATCGGTACAAAAACATTGTTTAAAATTCGGCTCGTGTAACCTGTGCCCTAGAAACTATCAGTCAGATCCCAACAAGGATAAATTATTCATAATCCAAACTCTCAAATTCTTCAATCAGGGTGTTTCATTACAATCCGGGAGACCTTTTCATGCAAATCAACCGGAACTAAGCCAGAGGGAGCAGGTGCGCTTGTTCTGATTGTGTATGACCGTCAAAGGTTAAGCTGTGGTCTGCTCCAATAACACAATTTATGGCCCACAGTTAGAGTTAATTAAAAATAGAATAGCATTTTTGGTGTTTATAGTTTTATAGTTTAGTAGCATCCGGTCCGGGCTTCGCACGGGCTCTAAATATTCTGAGTAGCAAACAAAATAAAGCCTATGTTACTTGAAGATAATGAAGCTTCCCAAGGGTGAAAGAAATTTTCAAATCAGTCCAATAGTTTCGGAGCCTGTTTACGTCAATCAAACAAACAAAAAATCTAACTTATTTCTTCTTTAAGTATTGGTATAGAAAAGCATCCCGTCCCGGCTATGCTGGCGCTCTAAAATAAACTGAGTAGCAAAGAGAAACAAAATATAGCTTATGTTACTCGGATAATGAACTCGTAGCTTCCCAACGGTGAAATATTTTTTCAAATCGGTCCTGTAGTTTCGGTGCCTTTTCGCGTCAAACAAACAATCAAACTTTTCCTCTTTATAATATTGGTATTATTAAGCTAAGCTTGCAACACATGTATGACATAAAGCTATGTTACATGTGCCTTTTTGTAATAGGGCTGATACGCCGTGGCACTGGCTAGCTTTGCACCGAGGCTAGGCAATGTCTTCACATTATTAGTGATGCGCATCTTTGCACCAGGGGGAAACAGGGGCGGGTTATTTGTTTATTTTTTTTAATATGTGACATGTTATTATTTTTCATTGATTTTATAGAATATCAACATTTACAAATGATTTGTATGTATAATTTCGTTTCTCTAATGTCAACTTAAATTTTATAATTCAAATTAAGATATGATAACTAGAGTAAAAACACTTTGTTAAAATCATATTTGATTAAATTTCACTTAATCTTTAAACTCTAATACTAAGTCTCAGACTATGGGAATGCTCATCTAATATTGATAAGCTGGTGGTTTCGTTACACCACTAAACTATAATCAGACTGTCTAGGGTTCAATTAAGGTGACTGAACTGACTATTACATCTTCAAATACAATTTCTTGGGACATTATTAGTGGGTGTCGAAATAGTAACAATAGTAGACTGTTATTACTATTTAATTTATATTACTAGTAATAATAGTAGACTATTATTACTATTCCGACACCCCGTTAAGAACGACCTTTTTTATCAAGCTGGTTAATTGATCAAACATATTTTTTATGTAATCTAATATATCAAAAATTATATAGCATATGGGTTGTCGAGCGAATCCAGTCAAAGATATATATATTTTCTTAAATATTATATCGGTTTGGTTAATGGATATATTCTCCACCAGTAGAAAGTATGCCGCCTTGGGATGCTTGAAAACTCTCGACACCAGAGTTCGGCCAGTAGCTCATACGAAGTTATTATTATTAATAGGTTTTTTTACATGGTAGTTAGTGTATTTTTTCAAGGTAAAAAATATTGAGAGACAGTTATTCCATACTAGACGCGCATTGTTGATCAAATGATGATGTGAATAAAAAAAATACTATCGAAATTGTTGCTTAATATCTGCAATAAATATTCAAAAACAGTTTCCAATAGTATTTCGACAAGAAATTGAATAGGTTTCGGTAAAAAAGCTTTGATTTCGTCTGGGAATTTCAATATCCCGTTAAAATCGGTTAGAAAAATACAACCAAATACTTGGGTTTTTTATGTCAAAGTAAAAATTTCAGACATTAAAGTATCGTGAATTTTTATATACCAAATTGATAGCTTTTCCAAGTGTGCTTAATATAAACTAAGTTTTAAGCATAGTTTTATATACTTACCTAACAATCCTTGAAATTGAACCGCCTGTGTTTGTTATGTCATAAAGTTTCTTGCCGATGAATTTTATGGCATTATATTTTACTGGACTTGCTGGATATGGCGAAGCCATACGTTTATGGCTTCACTGTTGTGAAGGAAAACGTCGTGAGGAAACCGGCACGTTTGAGGACCACAATATCCAAGTCATCCGCCAATACGCACTTGGCCAGCGTGGTGGATTATGGCCTATATCTCTCTCCTCGTGAGAAAAGACACTAAGTCCCAGCAGTGAGAACGTATGCTGCTGCGTATGCGGCTGCTTATGCTATGCTAGTTATGGCAATTCGGAAATCACAGGAAATATATATATATATTTTATAAATTATTATTTACACTGACAACATAACATAAGAAATGTTCTGTCTGTATTGCTTTGTATAGTATCTAAGTATGAAGTTATAACAGTTTATTTTTTATATTTTCTACTTCTTAAGAGTTTAGAGGCCAATGAGGTGAGTTTACAAACCACTTGGCTTGCAATAATAAGATATAAGTATGTAAAGTAAATAAATTAATATTTTCCTTAGAAATTATACTTTAAATTTACATATACAATATCAAAAGAAGCAAAGTTATATCAAAATATTTTTAAATATACTAACTAACTACTAAATAATTAACTTACAATAAAACCAGTGTTTTTTTAACAACATGCCTACAACTCAGTCTTTCCGGTAAATATGTTATAAACTGTCATTTCATTCAGTCTGTTTTACCAGCTCAAAAGCAAGTCGTGATACAATTCCTAAAAAATACTATATCAAAGAAAACTCCCTTGTTTTTATGCCTGCCTTATTATCATCAACTTTGTACAGCTATACCTATTCTGAAAGCCCAATACCTACAAGAAGATAACATAAAAGCAAAATAAGAAACGATTCGTTCCAAAAACCAGCGTGAAATGAAAAGATGTGCTTTGCCATAATCCCGCCTCAATACGCTAATACTTGTGATGCCACCTAAAAGCTTCTTTCAAATCCAATATGAGGGAAACCAATTTGTCTGTCGTGATATCATTTTGTTTTATGCGCATATCAAAGGTATAAAGGTATGGAGGAACACATTTTAACGTGGAAAACATAATAAAATCGATTCCCCAGAGATTTGGACACATTATTTCGGGTATAGCTGAATTTATTTGTTGTTTTTACAATGTGAATGACTTAAATGTAAACGTGCTATAAAAATATGGAATTGGTTTGAAAATCTAAAAATCCCCGTTCATAATACATACATTTATTTATGTTATAAAACGGAAGATTTTTTTTTAGTAAGTATTTAGGTTTTTAGTCAAGATATACATACCTATATATTAAAAAAAATGTTATTTTAATAATGTTTGTAGTGACACGTAATTGTTTAATATTATTATTATTTTATTATGTAATTATTTAGACATCATGACATATTGACATATATTACAAATGAGTGTATTACATATTGATATTTTGTAATTTTTGACGTATAATTGAATAATTATCAATAAATAAATGGTTTATTTCGTTTATATATTTTTCTTTATACAGCTAGGTATTTGACCCAGGAACACACACATGAAAAAAAATGTTATTTGAACCAGTTATTTTAGCCTAAGATCCCGCTGCAGATTGGTGTGCTCATCGACTATTTGTTTAAAACCAAATTTTTATGTTTATTTATAGTTAGGAGAATATATATTTACTAGGGTGCCTATCAAAATTTGGCCGCTATTATTTTTTTTTAAATTATTTTTAATTTATTTTTGGTAAAAAATTTCGTTTATTTATTTTTTAAATAAAATAACGTCTACATCACGGCAATTAATATGAAGATTCTAAAAAATCACGGTTGCCGTTTCTCACCTGGCCGCACTTCTTTGCAGCCTGGTGTAAACAGGTATGATTTCGATAAATTTATACGTTCATAGCCTACTTTTATGAATTATATGTCAAATTAAAGCTAATTTTTTTCTATTAATTATCATATAAAGTTGCTTAATTAAATCTGGCCGCAAATAAGGGTTGCTGGCTGTTAAAGATAATAAATATTTAAGGTAGAGTGAAAGAGAGTTAGCGCGTAACATCATTTGTCAGACGAGGACAGCGATTGCCGACTGTGCGACGCTTTTAAGCCATTGCGCATTCGTCGAATGCTCAGAATACAGAAAGAACCAGAAACCGTGAACGCGCCTAATATTAAAGCTACTAAAACTACTCTTAAATAGAGTAGTTTGACGCGCGACCGATCCGATCCGATGGGATCACATTTGAGGTGTAGGTAAGTATCGTATTTAGGTATCAACTTTTTTAATTAATGAATAAATTTCTCAGTTTTCAATTGTCATAGATAATGAGGCATCCATCTTGTTAGTGTTGCCAGTATAAGAGTTTTGATTTACCCTACTTTTTATTACCTCTTGAGGGCTTTTATTCATTGTAGAATATTAATAATTAATTTAATAAAAATTAACCGACTTGAAAAAAGAAAGTATAACACATCAGTGCAGCCCGTGTATACATAACCAATAGTCCTATTAAATAGTATGTTTATCTATGAAAAATACCTAGACAT
The DNA here is from genome assembly GCA_035578125.1 of Mellilla xanthometata. NCBI lineage: Eukaryota > Metazoa > Arthropoda > Insecta > Lepidoptera > Geometridae > Mellilla > Mellilla xanthometata. Next base: position 1,168,030 of record JAPUBQ010000022.1, read on the forward strand.
AATATTTCATCATTTATCTAAATTTAAATTTTTGTTAATAAGTTCAAATTCTAAGAGACAATATTATATAAAGCTTACTCAGCAAAAAGGAAATGAAATGTATTTTTTTCTAAAGCGTCTTTTATTCAATAAATCTATCAATTTATTGAGACAATTAGGTAGGTACATAATTATAATATAGATTAGGACAATTATTCTATTATTATCTCACCTCCTGGACTCCCAAATTTTACGCTAAAAACGGACACATAATGCCTGAGCTAGCAACATTACGCGGGTGGGAAATGACGCGGGCGGGGGGCAGTGTTTTGTTTTACGCGGCTTCTGGTTCTTCGAGTTCGTAATAAACAATGTTTTATATTTACATTGTTATTTTATTTGTGCATCTAAAAATTATTATATTAATTAACGTAAAATAGAATTGATAAAGATGAAGTCGTGTTTTTTGTGTAACGAAAAAAGCAATGTACTTGACTTTAATAATATATCATTCCAAAAGTGCTTGCTAATGTTATTGTTTCGTCGTAAAAAAAAATTTAAATATCATGACCTTTTATTTACAATTGACTCTACTAATGATTTTGGATATCATTCAGAGTGTCTAAAAAAAAGATTCATCATTCCACCGTGCTGGAAATCTTTGAAACAAAAATTGTTGCGGACAATCTTTGTTAATTCGATGTGGTTAAATGCCACTGAACCAGACTGCATCAAATTCAGCCCAGAAAATAATGGCTGGTTGGTACTAGATGGTTTTTTAAAACCAACATGGTTCCTGGGAGACTCAACTCCAACGCAAGTTAATAGTGTGCTATGTGAATCCATGAACAAAGCTTCCGATAACGACGATTCTGATATTTGTAGCGATGAAAGTGATAGCTCCGATGACAGTACAACTGAAAGCTCCGATGATTCCGATTTTTAAATAAGAGTTACAGAAATATAAGAATTATAAGATAAGTTTATTATTATTATGCTTAAATGTAAACATTTAAGCAAATTAAAAAATTAATAAATAATTCTTATGAATAAATAATTCTTATGAGTCTCCCAGGAACCATGTTGGTTTTAATTAATGAATTGATTAATATATAACACACAATTAAATACTTGAATAAAATCTAATAAATTTTTTGAATAATAATTTCGCAATCAAATTTTCTTTTACTTAAGTCACCTTGGTTTTATTTTTTATTTTTAAATTAATATTAAATATCGACGTTTCTAATTAGCAAATTATCTAAGTCCTTTTTAGAGAATCTTTTATTTGTACGAAAAAAACAATTACTTCTATATTTATTATTTAAAAAAACCATTTGAAATTATTTATATCTAATAGTGATATCATATTTAAGTTTGAATCATTCAAATAATTTGTGATTGGATTATTGCTTCATCAAAATGTTAAATAAACACCCTCTAAAAAATAAGGCGTTAGACAAATTCCTAACTAGACCGTCGATATATCAAATCAATATTATTTTTTTGTTACAATTTATAAATTTATCATTTTGAAAAAAAATTACATATTTTTTGGAGTATTTATTATAAGTCGTCTCTATTTTTCCCCGGTGGTTGAGAACACTAACGTTCGACGCATGCGCAATGGCTTAAAAGCGTCGCACAGTCGGCAATCGCTGTTCTCGTCTGACAAATGATGTTACGCGCTAACTCTCTTTCACTCTACCTTAAATATTTATTATCTTAAACAGCCAGCAACCCTTATTTGCGGCCAGATTTAATTAAGCAACTTTATATGATAATTAATAGAAAAAAATTAGCTTTAATTTGACATATAATTCATAAAAATAGGTTATGAACGTATAAATTTATCGAAATCATACCTGTTTACACCAGGCTGCAAAGAAGTGCGGCCAGGGGAGAAACGGCAACCGTGATTTTTTAGAATCTTCATATTAATTGCCGTGATGTAGACGTTATTTTATTTAAAAAATAAATAAACGAAATTTTTTACCAAAAATAAATTAAAAATAATTTTAAAAAAAAATAATAGCGGCCAAATTTTGATAGGCACCCTAGTAAATATATATTCTCCTAACTATAAATAAACATAAAAATTTGGTTTTAAACAAATAGTCGATGAGCACACCAATCTGCAGCGGGATCTCGTACTATTTCAAATTCATAAGTATGATTGGTACCAAAATAAGTATTAATATTTTTTGGGTGGTTCTTTAGACAGTCTTCAGCTATTTTTCAATAGTTTCACTGTTTTTGATTTACGATAAAAAAATGTAAACCCAAGATTTTGTGTTAAATAAATGGTTCTAGTCTATATCCCCTACAACAATAAGTAGGTCATGTTATTAGGATATTAATAATCTAGGTTAACATTAGTTAAGTACTGCCTCCGTAATTCTTGCAAATTGGGTTAAGTGTTACTTACTTCCAACTTTAATTAACTAATAACTAATGCTGCTGCGAAATTAGGACTCTCCGACATTCCTGTATCTAGTTTTGGGGAATTTCAGATAATATCTTGAACAAACACACTATAAAAGGCTAGGTTTACATAGGAACAACTTTGTCGGTTGTACATTCTAGACTAAACATTTTCCAGTTTACTGAAGAAAACTGAAAAATAATATTTACTTAACATTTTCAAGTTTACTTCAGTAAACTTGAAATGTTTAACTGAAGTTCTACCCATATTCAAAAGATGTTTTATATGTCACAGATAGGCATTTAGTACCCCCTGTGGGGCCCCGCATTGTCGAGGCGGGAGGGCTCAGTAACCGTGGCCTGGTCACCTACGGTGAAGCGAAGAGCGTCCCTGAGGCGGGCCACTCCCTAGACTTGTACTCCCATGCAAGCTCTAGATGGAGTGTGAGTCAGCAATACTCTGGCCTAAGGTGGTGGAGCATGCCTTCTCAGGAATAGCTGGCTCACATGGACTCTACTGGAATGCACCGTTGAGTGTTTGGTAATTTTTTCAACGTGATTGTTGGTTAGCTGTGGTAGCCTCAGAAAATAGCCAGCGATACTCTGGCCTAAAATGGAGCATGCCTAGTCTGAAATATCTGGCTCTTATGAAGGCTACCGGAATGTACCGTTAGGTGTTAAGTATTTTTTTCAACGTCAGTGTGGTAGAAAAAAACGCCACAGTATCAGAAAATACTCTACCACCGCGCATAACAAATATATATCGAGTATTATTGGATCAAAACGCTCGTTTACTGTTCTAATGAGATTATAAAATATTGCATACTCAAATAAAGAGAAAATTAATTTATTTCGAGTTACAAGACCTATCACACATGCTATGTATATTTTGTGACAATTTAAATATGATAAAGACAAAGATAATTTTATTGTCGTTTATACAAAAGTGCTCTTACACAGGGTTCTTATATTAACTAGTTAAACTAATTTACAAAATACTTGTATTAAAACGATATTTTATGCATTTAGATATGAATAGAAGAAAACAATATATATATGAGTATAAGTAGAAAAATAAATCGTTATGTTTAGCATGGTGATAAAGCATTGTGCAGTGCTCGCCTGGCTAGCAACCATCTTAAACTTGAAAAATCTGGCGCCAAGCACTTAACGGTGTTTTCCTTGAAAACCAGTTATTCCGTACTAGGCACGCTCCATGTTTAGAACAGGATGTTGCTGACTATTGTGTCCTCAAGTTGTTTTGTTTCACTGAAAGATCGAGCTCATTGGCGGGGATCAAACCGACGATCTGCGGAAGGCGCTCTACTAAGCTGTAATCTTTTCCAAAATTAGTTTCTTTTTACAGAGTTATATTTCAGTATGAAATTGCAAATCGTAGTGTACCTAACATAAATATAATCGAACTAGTAATTATAACAAAGCCCTGGAGGCAATAGGCCTGTCCGGTGATTTATGAGACGTTCTATTGGAATTGCCTGTTTATTACCTGGATTACGCTAAAATCGTATGTTCTGCGAAATCCATGCGTGAGCTAATAAATTGCTCTCAGATCGTAGATAAGACACATTTTTTGAGTTATGTGTACACTTGTATGTTTTGGAATTGGGAAAAATTCGGTTATTTCTGAGATTTTTGTGTTAATTTTTTTTTCATCCTTTTATTTATTTTATATAAATCCCAATAGAAATACAATAAGTAACGATAACGGAATAATTTATTTACTTTTAATTGCTTTTTGTAGTTAAATAAATAGATAAATGCATTTTTTCTTTATTTCAATACTACTTACTATCTTTTAATAATCTTATCCTTTTTTATTATTTCAACACGACGATTGGAGTAAGATGTGTTATTACTTAAGACTAGTACTTATTATAGTGGCCTTATAGCAAGAAACAATTTCTCTCAGGCAATTAGTATTATGAGCTTAGAAAAAAAAATATTATTTCATTATCTATGTTAATGGCATTATACCAATACATTATCTCAACCGCTATTCGAGTCCTGTTCATTGTGATCGTATATCAAAAAGTAGTTATTGTCAAATTTGCTATTTATATAATAAGTAATTTATTTGGTAATATATATAATAAGCTTAATTTATTTTTCAGAAAGTCAATATCCGACATTTGTCGGGTCAGAAACTAACGTGACTGTTGTGATTGGTCGAGACGCAACTCTCACATGTACGGTGGACCATTTGCAGAACTATAAGGTGAGTATACCTACCTTCAAACACATATATACCAGATTCAGTATTGCATACAAACACAGCATAAAAAAATGGCATGAGTTTACTATACTATTGTGTCTATTACAATAAAAAACAGAAATACAAAATATGACCACGTCACAAAAAATATTTCAACTCAAGTCAACCTTACCACTGTATCTTAAGGTTGAGTTTCGACTAGTGCCGTAATAAACATAATCTATCTTGCTCCGCGATAACAGCTAGTAGTGCTCGAAAATTTTATGACAGTACGCAGTGAGCGTTAGAAAATTCAACTGTATTGCTATACTAATAACGCTTAAATTCCTCAAAATCCAATAAGACTACACTCTTACTTGTGGTCTTATTTTCCTTGCCGTTTTTAGAGACATCACCTTATATCTAGTACATTTTTGATCGAAGAAGTCATGGGAGGAAGAAAAACCAGGCCATCTTAAGTTTAATCATAAACGGTAAAAAATAATGTAAAAACAGTTTAAGGGCCGTCTAAAGAACGACTCTAAGAATGGTTTTACTTATTTTGGTACTAATCAGTTTTAGGAATCCTATTAATATAATAAATACGAAAAATGTGGGTGCGTTTGTGTGTATTTGTTACTTCTTCAGGATCAAACGGTAGAACCGAATTTCATGAAATTTGGTGTGAAGATAGCTTAGACCCTGGATTAACATATAGGCATGTTTTATCTCGGATTAACGCGAGCAAGACCGCGGGGCGCAGCTAGTTAGAAATAAAACAGTTTCAAAAAAACTAAAATACCTTTTATTATTTCCATATATTTTACCGTTAATGATTGACGACCTCGTTGGCGCAAAGTTTACCATGCCAGACTGCTAACCAGAAGGTTCCGGGTTTGATTCCCGGCCTAGCCGACATCTTTGTGCTTAACTAAATTTGTTGGTTGTGGGTCTGGGTGTTAAATATGTATCTCTACATAAAATATAAAATATATATGTATGTATATGTAGTATATATTTTATATAGATACATGTTTAGTATATCAGTTGTGTTAGCAACCATAACACGAACTAGAAATGGTTCAGTATGGTGTTGACCAGCCGTGTGTGAAATGAGTCCTAATATTTATTTATTTATTTATTTATTTATAACGAAAAACTGTATATTCAAGATGTTACACACCGCCTTAAGACCACTGATCGCTATTTCCATACCAATGAAGTTTCGCGTTCTAGCACGTTACCTAATCTCATCAGAGCATTAACACTCTGGCCTATTACGTGAATCTTAGACTGCTTTAAGGCTTCTACAAGAGTAGACTGTAAATTACAGACCCAACCGATAAAATACGAAAGTGTTTGTGTCTGTTTGTATTTTTCATCTCTTAACGCTCTAAGGGCTGAACCGATTTCAATGAAATTTGATATGCAGCTTATACATTGGATTAACAAATACCTAAGCTACTATATATCTCGTATTAAAACGGGTAAACATCGACTAACACATAACTATTTTTGCATAATAAATTGACGTATTTGCTTCTGACAAATAAGTGTGTCTTCTTGATTTTTATTTTATTTTGTAACACTATTGTTGTACTTTATTCAATACTAGCTGACCCGGCAAACGTTGTTTTGCCTTAAAAATATATAGTAGAAGATTCTCAGACCTACTGAATACGCATATGAAATTTGGTAAATATCGGTCAAGCCATTTCGGAGGAGTACGGTTACTAACATTGTGTCATGGAAATTTTATAATTCTTTATTGGACACATAAATAAAAAAAGCACAGTAAATGACAATTCACTTAAAATTAGTGTACCACAATTGGCGGCTTTATCGCTTAAAGCGATCTCTTCCAGGCAACCTTTGGATGGAAAGGAATTTATAAACGACTAAAGAAGGACGTAGTGTACAATAAAGAATAATAAAAAACATACATATAATATTAATAATCTTATCTTAATTTATATAAATCTCGTGTCACAATGTTTGTCCTCAAAGAACTCCTAAACCACTTAACCGATTATAATAAAATTAGCACACCATGTGCAGTTCGATCCAACTTGAGAGATAGGATAGTTTAAATTTCAAATTATAGTCGCAATTTTAATTTATTGCTAATATAATTTGTTATAATTAACTGTAAGTAACCTATCTATATAGTAATTGAATTATCAATGAAGTAATTCGTAAAAATGAAGTATCTTTTTGTACGTGTAACTAACTCCTAACCAAAAAGAAACCTGGCAATAACTAACCTTAGGCCTATATTACTTAAAGTAGGCGACCATACGTTTTTATCAAATCGCTAGAATTCGCAATACGGACACAACCGTCAACGCCGTCTGCCCTCACGCGTCTGCCCGCGTTCGGGTCGCGCACTCAGCGATGAGCCACTTCTTCCCCACCGCACCTACCCCGCTCCCCCCACGCCCCGTTCGCCTGGCGCCGCTGCCGGTATTTATCACCGAAACGGTATTTATCGCCGAAATTGCTATGACTCTGCATTTTAAATCTGTGATATCTTCGAAAATATTTATTTAATTTACATGCTGTAAAAAGCCATATTGATCTTTATTAAATGCACAATGTATTTAAGATACTTAATTGGTAAAAGGATTAATACTGTATTGCTTAAAATCGCTTCGTAAATAAGCCATTATTTCTCGTACAAAGTAAAGGATAAAAAATGGTTATTGTGGGTTATTCCTAAGAGATAAACATATACCGTCACGGACTTTTTTGTAGACCTTTTTAAGTTGTACAATACTGTAGTAAATTGTTTTGATCTATCTTGTAGGATTCAGTCAGCGTTTGCAATGTAAGCGCAAAAAATGTGTTTTTTTTTACGACCTCACATTAAAAACCTCAAAAATTGTAGTCTATGTGTTATTCTGATGTATAAGCTATAGCCTATGTGTTATTCTGATGTATAAGCTATATTGTGGTAAAGTTTCATTCAAATCCATTCAGTAGTTTTTACGTGAAAGAGTAACAAACATACATCCATACATCCATACATACAAACTTTCGCCTTTATAATAGTAGTAGGATAATTTAATTGTTCAATATTCAATTTCGTAATGTAATAATGTGATGTAATTTTCAAAACCATTTTAATTTATGCTCAAGCCAATCATATATAAAAAAGAGTCTTAGAAACCCGAAAAAAATGAATTGTATGTTTTTTTATTTGTATTACTAAAAGGTGGGCTCAATATTTTAACATTGCTTCCCTCTGTTTAACTGCTCTAATTTTCTAATGCTCAGCAATCATAACTAAACTGATATCATAGCTATTCGCGCGTACTCCCTTTGATATTAGCACACATACCGCTAGTAATATCTAGATCTATTAACATATTATACTATGTATTTAGAGTTACTGAGTATATAATTACTCTAGCGGATCGTCCCGGCTTCGCACAGGCGATAAAATAATCTAAGTTACAAAGAGAAACAAAATATAGCCTATGTTACTCAGGGATAATGTAGCTTCTTAAAGGTAAAAGAGTTTTTCAAATCTGTGCAGTATTTTTGGAGCCTATTATCGTCAAACAAACAAAAAATCAAACTTTTCCTCTTTATACTATTAGTATTCATTAATTCAATATTTAAGAGCTGGGCTCTTGTCTGTGGAGTTTTTTCCAGGTAGTTCTGTCTTCGGCCAAATCCTTGACCTCCCTATACGACATGACTTTCGCTTTCTCCTAAATTTAGTCTAAATACGATCTTCTAGGTCTTCCTCTTCCTCTCCTGGCTTCTATCTTTCCTTCTACGATATTTTTAATGAAATTGTCATGTCGTATAAGGTGGCCAACCATCTTTCCTCTTCTGTTGTCTATTGTATTTATTATGGTTCTTGGTTCTTGTACTAGGCAGAGTACCTCTTCATTAGTTTTCTTTTCTTTCCAACTTATTCTTTGCATTCTTCTCCAACACCACATTTATTAGTATAGAAAACCGTTATCATAAACGGATATAGCGCCTGTAAATCGACTAACTAAGGTGATCAGACGCGATTATCGAGGCTAAGCAACGGTCGATGCGGTCAGTTTCTGGATGGGTGACCATGCTTTAAAAGTGACATTTTCCGGACGCCTTCTTGAATCCTTCTTTAGTTTTTTCAGATCTCGATTGCAGTTCTAGATAAAACTTTTCCTACTTTTGCAATGTCTTTAGACCTTCTTAGAACAGGTCGACTGCTTTTTTAGGGTTTCGTTACTAAAAGGCGAAAACGAGGCCCTATTACTAAGCCTCCGCTGTCTGCGTCTGTCTATCTATCTGTCACCAGACTGTATCTCAGAAACCCTTTAGCTAGAGGGCTGAAATTTCACAAGTCTTGTATTTGCCGTGCCGTTATAACAACTACAAATACTTTATAAATAATATTAAGGGGGTTCCCATTCATTATACGTATTTTTTGCTATAACGGTAACAGGTAGACTCAAGTTTTTCACAGCATAAAAAGATTTCTTTTAACTTTCGAAAAAAATAAAAAATAATTTCAGGGGAATCCCTCTAACCATACAACAAAGGTAATTTTTAACCAATATTTTGCTCGATCTTTATTACGCCATTTAGTAGCCCCGCCCCATTAAATATTCACAGAATTTTCAATTATGTACTAACTAAAAAAAATATACAAAACAAACATAACAATTAAGAACATATAACAAACATGTTTTATAGTTATTTTTTAAATATAATGTAATACGCATCAGTAAGTTGAAGTGGCAATGGGCTGGTCACGTCTGCCGCAGAACCGATAACCGCTGGGGTAGACGAGTTCTGGAGTAAAGATCGCGCACCGGCATACGTAGTGTAGGACGTCCTGCAACGAGGTGGAGCGATGATTTACGCAAAAAAGCGGGCAGTGGATGGAGACGATTTGCTCAGGATAGAGTCGCATGGCTTGCCTTGGGAGAGGCCTATGTCCAGCAGTGGACGCAGACGGGCTGATGATGATGATGATGAAATATAATGTACGGGACACTTCTCGCGTAAGCCTGACTCGCTCCTAGCCAATTATTGCTCTTTTACGAGGACCAAACTAATGTGATGGGAATTTCCCTATGTGTATTAATATGTGGCATCCCTTATCACTCCACCTTTACACACTCGAGTTTCACATCCCCATTAGTTAGGCTAATAGTTGCCATTAGTCATTTGCTGAAGTAATGCCTTTCCATTCATATTGTGGCTCGGAGGAGTGGCTCCTTACACGCGCCACAGATTGATGCGTAGCTTTTCACTTTACAGTGAGACCACGATAAGATCAAACACTATTTTAGTAAAAAAAGTTTTTTTTCCCTTCATCTTCTTCATATAAGCAGGGTGGCCAAGCTCTGGTGTCGAGAGTTTTTAAAGCCGCGCCAAGGCCTAGGACTTGGCTTAACGTCTGTTTGTACTAAGACTAACAACCGGGATCTCGGAATTTAACGTGTCATCCGACCTACAGTGGCGCCCAGATTAAAATGTCATTTTTTAAACGACATCTTTGTGCGTAGTCACCCATCCAAAGAAAGAATGTTCCCACCGACCGTTGCTTAACCTCAGTGATCGCGTCGTATCACCGTAGTTAGCCGAGCTACAGGCGATGCTTTTGTTTTCTTTAATAACAAATAAAGATGATTTAGTCTTTTGGAGAAAGTACTTAAAAAAATAACATTGACATATTTTACAGATATTAACTTCATTCACACACTGTTGTAAGAAAAAAACCACAGCTTTTGATTAATGTGCTATTTTCCTATGTTGAACTTAACAACATTACAACTTCCAAACTCAGTAGAAGTAAAATTATGAGAATAACTTTTCGCGCTAAGCCCACGTTTACCACCACTTTCAACCTATCGTCCTTTGTAAATAGTGATATCAAAATACTTCTATGAAAATACTTCTATAATGATAACAAACAGTTGTTTAACAAATTATTTTATATATATGCGTAGCATGTATAAAGGTAAAAAGCAGTTGTTTACCAAATGTATTTTTTTTTTATCTAATTACTGAATTCGTGGTCACGCTATATCCTCAGCAGAGGCCGAAATCGTAAATATGAAGGTAGAAGCCACGAACGCGTTTGTCCTTCCCAACAGCAATTATGAAGGCAAAGTTACACCATTCGGCACAACAGGCCGCCTTGAAATATGCCGCTGCTCTGGCCCTTGTTACGTATGAATAAGCTTTTGGGACGCACATTTTTCACGTCTAACTAGCGGATAAGTCAAAAAGCCCGAGTTGCTATTAGAGCGAAGTGTAAGATTAAGAGCTAGTGGATCTCACTGTTCTTTCGCTTCTTAGCAAAAACATTATAATAAGAGATATTAGACGCTAAAAGCCTATGGTTCGCTTGAATGCACACGGTTTAGTTAGGCCTTAGTGACACATACACGAGTATATTCTGAGAATGTTCTTTTTGAAGTCTTTTAATGAGAAAATAGTGTAATTTTGTTTTTTTTTTACACTGTTTGGCCAGGTGTTTGACCAGCAGGGCAGAAATTCAAAAATATTTATTCGTTTAAAATTGTACTTTTCAACTTATTCACTAACCCTCAAACTGGACGCATTCGCGCCCGTGCATTGGAGGCTAGTGCCTTCCAGTGGCTTAAATAGTTTATGTAGATTAATTTTCAATGATATACTCGTAATAAAACGTATTTTAAGAAAAAATTGGCTCTCAAGGATGCTACCGGTATATACCTTTTACTACAATAAATAGGCTTGCGCTTGATCATAATTCACTTGATAACAAGCGACATTATGATCTAAGGTGGGGCGCGCTTACCCAGAAAAAGCCGGTTCACTCTTGCCTAGACAACCGCCAGATTGTAGCTCTCAGGGAACAGGGAGCTTAGCAAAGAATTCCTTATCTTTCACATACCGTTAGATTCTTAGCGACAACATTTTGCAACTTGAAGGTTGGCTACTACGGAACTAGCAAGGTGAGTTTATACCGTGATTCAATATTTAGGTCAAATTTAAAAACAAACGATCGCTACATGACGTTTTTGTTAAGATATTTTTATACGGCATTGTTTAGGGTTTTTTTTTTCATTTTACGATACAATGTTTACAATCAAAACATCCTGCCCCAATCAGCCTTTTGTTCTTACTGTCTTTTATTACAAAAGGTTCATCACAGATACAATCTGTTACGTTTCGCGTCCGAAAAAGAACAAACAAATTTAATTCGCCCGAAGCATCAAATATGAAATTTTGTACATAAAATTCCCCGCACGTATTTGACGCAGTAATAACAAAACCTAAACATGAACCGTGTTTACCGGATGAGTTAAAACAAGTGAATGCTGAAACACTTATCGCGGCTCGGGACCGGGGCTGCCAGATGTACGAGGATTCTCGTAAGGTTACTAGATTTTTGCTTCTAACAAACATCAAAATCGTACGTGCACGAGATTAATGATTATCTAGAATTAAAAATTGACATTTGATTCATATCATATACCATTGTAATGATATAATTTTATTAGAATTAGAATTGAAAATTTACATTGATACATACCATATACTTTTGTAATGATATCATATTATTGACTTGTAACTTTGGTGTTATCAATAAATGATTTGTGTTTGTATTTGATTTTCGGAATGTCATCCGTCCCAGTAAAAAAACATATTTTTGGCCTGTATGATTGATTTTTGCATCATCCTATTTATTATTAAAATAATAAGACGAATGAACGACTATGAGCTACAATAGTAGGTAAGAATATATTGTAAGGGAAACTACTTTTTTAATACTAAAATTCTGTACGTAAGAGGTTTTTTTAATGATAAATAGGTTTACATTTGACCGCAGCTTGCTTGACTGTGGTGTGTTGTTAAGCTTGACTGTGGTCTAAGATGTATCGTGCTTGCCTAGAAGGAACCTATTTACTCTAGATTTGAAGATCCCCAAATTGTCTCGGTCAAAAGAGACTCAGGAAGAGAGTCCAAAGCTTCGCAGTTCTCACAATGAAGATCGAAGCATAAGGCAAATTTTTCAAAAATACGTGAAAATACGTGTTTTTGAGCGACCCTGTACGAGAAAATAAGACTTGGTATCTGGCAATCCTGCGCGGGACGCTCTCGAGCGCTCGGGTCCCAGACTCTGCAAAATATGAATTGCTCAACAGTGGAGTCATAAAACATGCTTCTGCTCAACGCAAAGGAAGCAATTTTCGCGAAACAAGCCCCTTTGTTGTCGGAATACTTGATTCCGATCCCGCCCATTGTGCGGGCTTGCAATGACGCTAATACTAATTGTTTGCTTCGAATGGAATAAGAGAAGAGAGTAAATCACTAAATCAATGCTTTGTGACTGATTTTGTGGTTCTATCACCTCGATCTTATTTAGCAGTTGAACTTTAATGTGAATTGAAGTTATATGATTTCTTAAATTATATATTATTGGATTTGAATGCTTGTTATTGTTATATTTGTATTTATTCTGTAGGTACTATTACTGTAGCTTAGCCTGTTGAACTATTGTAATAGTACAATGCAAAAACGATCAGAGGCTACTTTGCTTAATACAGATTCTGAACATTATAAATTCAATACTTTTGATATGTTTTGAATATGTGTTTTATTTAGATCACCAGCCGGTCCATTGAGGGAAACGCTTTGGGTTCGTGGAGCACAAGATCGAAATTACTGGCATAAGAGAGAGGAGGCCTCCACCCAGCAGTGGGTCGAAATAGGCTGATGATGATGATTTACGTATAGCAATAATAAACAATTGTAAAACTTGGATAAAATAGGGAAAAATTTAAGATTTCTAAGATTTAAAGACGTTTTTGCATCCAAGTATTCTTAAAACAACAAGTTAAAAACTTGTTGTTTGCAAGTCAATAATGCAAGTCAATAAAAACACTATAAATTAGTACACCTAACGATACGTTTATATAAGTTTGATTTGACGACCTCGTTGGCGTAATGATTACCATGCCGGAATGACATTCAGAGGGCCCCAGGTTTGATTCCCGCCACGGCCAACATCTTAGTATCAGTATCAGCAGCCCACTATACGTTCCCACTGCTGGGACTCGGGGCCTTCTCTCACTAGGAGAGAGATATAGGCCATAATCCACCACGCTGGCCAAGTGCGGGTTGGCGGATAAAATCTTTTTGATGAACTAAGTTTGTTGACTGTCGGTCTGGGTGTTAACTATGAATCGATATAAAGTATTATGAATGTATATGTAGTATATCAGTTGTGTTAGCAACCATAATACAGACTAGACATAGTTTAGTATGGGGCTAACTAATCGTGTGTTAAAAATGTCTTGAAAAAATGTTTTTTGTTTTTTGATAAAATGTAGTGGAAAATGCCCTAAAACACTGTTTTTGTTGCTAAACTTAATTTCTAAGGGTTCGTTAGTTTTACGAGCCACTTCTGGAAATCGAACACAAATTAGATTTTTCCTGCGACTGCGAGACGTTCACTTTTTTATTTTACGAGTAGCTTTCATCCGTACGTTTTGTCTCGGGTCAACGAACTGTCATACAGTTCACAGATCACGGACATATTTTCGTGAATTTCCATTAAATCGTAGATCAAAAGTCGTTTTTGTTGTTAGAGGTACACATTATACTAGAGGCATTTTTTCACAAAGACTTCATGAAGCAGCCTTTTTACAAAAATCTTTATCAAAAGGTTTTCTTTTGATGACTAAATGCTGTGTACGTTTTTTTTTCCGCTTCTGAGAAAAAGGGTTATGTTATTCGAGTTTTTTTTATTGTCACAATTAGTTGTGTCGTTCTAAATATATACAGCCTAAGTGGATGCATTAATTGAGACTTTTGAGGTGTCATATAAAACTCTGCATTCTAATAGTAGGTAGCATAGATTCAAAGAAAAAAATCAAATTAAAAAATATATTCAAAATTCATTTAATGTATGTATATCTTATCTTAGAGTTCGCAGATAAATCGCTGTGCTCTGAGCTAGGTATAAGGGTGTATTCACAGTGGAGTAAAAGTACAAACATTTTTTTAAACATTTAATTAATTTTAATGGACAACGATGACTCATTATTTTCTTAACGCGAACGAACTTTACGTTGCACTATAATGCAAGGATGTTATTGTTTACCGACAGTGGCCCTGCCACGCCAATTGATATGCCATAGACTGTAGACTATCGTGTATAGATTATCATACCTAAGCCACAGACTATACATACGAGTACATAAACTGTACGCTACAAGTACTATGTTTTTTTTTTAAATTAGGTGCTTGTTTATGTTACTTCGATGTTGAACTTTATTTTTGTATCCAGGTGGCATGGCTACGCGTGGACACCCAGACCATCCTGACCATAGGTCCGCATGTGATCACCAAGAACCACCGGGTGGCCGTCGCCCGAGCCGATCAGACCTGGTCACTGACCCTGAGAGATGTACGGGTCTCGGACGGTGGCAGATACATGTGTCAGATCAACACAGAACCCATGATTACGCAGACGCATCATTTGCATGTTTTTGGTAAGGATTCGTCACCCTTATGAAGACCTCGATGGCGTAACCGCGTTAATCCGGCACAAAAGAAGTTAATCCGGGATAAAAAGTAGCCTGTAAATTAATACAAGGTGTAACATATCTTCATAGTAAATCTCGTCAAAATCGGCCCAGCCGTTAGAGCGTGAAGAAGTAACAAAGATTTTGATGTTATTTACGTAACCCTTGGGAACCTCAATTGTTTTCGGAATAAAAATAGCTTGTGTGTTAATCCAAGGGCGAACCTATCTCCATACCAAATTCTAATTTGAGCGATAGTCGTATATTTATATATTATAGACAATTCACGCACCATCCTTAAAAACTATAGGTTATGTGTTTTTAATCTCATGAAAAAAATATTCGGTAGTTTTTGCATGAAAGAGTAGCAAACATACTTATGAACTTCCGCGTTCATATGAGTAGGTTAGAATAGTAATATTAATAGGATATCTAAAGATATTAAAATATATCCTAATTTTGCATAATACCCTGATTAGTTTCGTTTTCCAAACGAATAAATATGAACTCTTGAATTTATTCACGATGATCTTGCTGCGACAACAAAATTCGTGTTCGTCCTTTCTTAGGCAGCATTTTTTTATCTCCAGACAACACGTATGCAAAATACCCGTGTCTCATACGTTTGCATTATTTATTGAATTTGTTGGGTTTAAAAATACCGATTCATGATAAAGCAATTATGTAATTTGTTATAAAAAGATTAAAGAGGAGATGCATGCAGGTGCCAACTGAGAACTATAAATATCAAAGCTAAAAACTCTCTCAACTTACACAACTTTGATAGAACAATAAAACAATTGGCCAAGTGAGTTGGACGGAATCCTTCGTGCGCGAGTCTAACTCGCGCACGTAGGGTTCCGTACCATTGTTGTATGGGAGCCCCCCTCAAATATGTATAATTTTATAATTTAATTTGTTTATTTTTATTTATTTAATAAGGTACACAAAACAGAATACAACCTTATATGACTAAACATTTATACATTGTTTCTAGGTTATATCCTTATCAAATGTGTACACACCATGATCTAAGTAAATATTTACATAAAATACAATTTGATAGCTAATATACATTTATGTGTATATTTTGTGAAATTTTTAAGTGTCTACCGCTATACCGTTTACAGCGCCGATTGAAAAACTCTAGACCTGACTTGTTGTACTCCTATTTGTATTTGTATAAATGATGCCTGCATATTATAGTATCTCTTTCCAGTAACTACTCACGTCTGTATTTGCCGAGTCACAAAATAGCTCAGTGCATCGATGCTTATTTATCAAGTGACAATACACTTGAAACTATAATAAATCATCCTGTCGATACAGCTACTTGGGATATTTGAACTGGAAAACTGAATTAGAATTCCAGACTTGAGAAATAGAATTGTCAAGTTACGCCGTACCGGGCGAGTGATACTTGAGTGTGGTCTTTTATTTCCAAATGAAAAATGGTTAAGGGGAGTCGAGCGCGGTTCGAAAATTCGTTAAAGACAAAGTTTTTAATCTTTACTTTTAAGAGTAATAAATAATATTAACTAAAATGTAAATAACTAGTTCTAAATAAATGTTATATTAACTAAGTAATTTGAAGTAGACATGCTCTATTAACTTAGTACAGGCTGCACATTTTTTGTATTACAATATTAGTGTTGCTAATACAGACATTTTAAATTTTTATTTATGAAAAAAGTTTTAGTAGCTTTTGTTGTTAAACTTCTTATTTTTATGATCTCATAAAGGACATTTACCAAAATTACTATTTACTAATATCTACCTATAATAATTTAATAACTACTAGAATACGAATACGAATGACTAATATAAATTTAATCTTATATATAAAATTTCCGTGTCACAGTGTTTGTTACCGTACTCCTCCGAAACGGCTTGACCGATTTTTTCCAAATTTTATATGCGTATTCAGAAGGTCTGAGAATCGGCTACTGTATATTTTGATTTTTTTTTATTAAGGTAAAACAACGTTTGCCGGGTCAGCTAGTTGATTTATAAGAAATAGATTACGAGTACGGCCGAAAGTTTTACAAAAATATACTTTAACTATATTTTAATAATAAAGTCAAAAAATTATATTTTTCTCTTTCATCTTGATGGAATGACCTTTCTTATTATATATTTTTAATGTTTTGATTGTACTGTGTGTGTGTGTATATGTATAATATATTTTGTATTAATTATTATATATTTAATTTGTTAAAATATATTATTTATGTATTTGAATTCCCATATACACTTATGTTATTACACCTCGTCATTATGTTTTTCTTTGTGTTCTTTCTTGAAATTGGTTACCTGGAAGAGATCGCTATTAGCGATAAGGTCGCCAGTTAAGGCATGCTTTTATGTATTTTATGTGTTTTCTGTAATTTGTTCCATTTTTTTTGTGAGTGTTTTAATAAAGTGTTTATCTATTATATTATACTATATTATATTATAAGATAGATAGATATCTATCTTATAATAAAACATTTGTATGGTGGTATAGTACTTTCTAGTGCTCGCCTGTCTAACTACTAATAAACTCATATTGAAAATCTGTCGTCAACAGAAAAAAAACTTTAGTTTCGGACAAGTGCGCTTTAACCCTCTACAGAGTTATGAGGAAAAAGTAAGAGCTTGGAATTACAAAACTTTATCAAGTCACGAATAACTTTTTATTTTGACATGCTTTTTCTGAAATCACGTGTTTCATAATTATAATTTGTCACGTTGTCAAGTACGTGATATACAAGTTGAGCGTTGGACACACGTCCGTTTTTCCGTTTGGGTTACGTACGGCTTCTTTGATTTCAGTTTCTGAATCCAAATTACAAATCGTACGGAAAGCCTGCTTCCGAAACGTGTTTGAGGGTTCTGAAATAGGGTGTGTCTAACGCCTAATTCAGCTCTAGTAGTTACCAAAAACCCTTTATAATGACTTTCGATATAGTAATCGTTTTCGTTTCGAACCGTCATTTTAGTTATTTGGCACCGCCTAACGTATGGACGTCGATTTAGTTTTAAGTGAATTTAAATCAGCAAACTAACACAACTAAATAAATGGCTGCGATAACAACACAAAAGAAAGTGATTGCAATCACTTTTGCTTTCGAGTAGCTCCATAATAAATTTTTAAATGTTAAGATGAACGCCCACTAGCCGGAACCAAAGGCGCTGAATGAATTGAAGTCAAGAAAGCAGATGGCAGATTTGTACATTTTGATACACGCTAATAAACTGTCATAAGATTTATGCTAATGGTAGAGCATTGTCTAGTGCTCGTCTGGCTAGCAATCACCCTCAAGTAAAAAATATCACCAAGCACCTATGTGTTCTGCATGGACTAATAAATATAATAGACACTCAACCTCTTGTTGAAAATCGTACTACGTGCATCATTCGATACACGTAGCGCCATCTATTCGTATTTTCTTGTATATGACTTCACTGAGGTCATAAAATACTATCGTTATATAACTATAAGACTGCAGCGCATTTGCAGATTTTGGCGGCAGCCAGGCTGCACGCTCGATTTGCAGCGCCATCTAGGTTTCATCGGTAATTATAGCGAATTTCCGCACCACGCTTTATTGTATGTGTTTAGCAATCCTCTTTAGTATTCTGATCTCTGGTTTTCCGACAGCCTCTTTGAGAGTCAAGTACCTATTCTAGTTGTGTCATGTTCTACTTTAGGCCAGTGAGTCACTGATATTACGCGGCCTACCTCTGGTATTTTGTAGGTTAAGTTTTAGTTTAGTGTTTTATATCATTGTTATGTTATAAATAAAATGAATTTGTCGGTCTACTGGCTAAATGCCTAGCTGTGTAAAAGATGTGATATGAAAATTGTTTCATATCACATCTTCTGTTTGCCTCCAGCTAATAAGCGGTCTCTCTTATTCCGGTTATTTCCCGCAGTACCACCAGACATCGTGGACTCGGACAGTAGTGGCGAGGTGATAGTCCGGGAGGGGGACAATGTGAGTCTCCACTGTGCCGCCTCCGGGACTCCCGAGCCTGGCATCGCTTGGCGCCGAGAGGACCTCACGCTCATGCTCGTTAATGGGAAAACTGGTAAGATTAATGGAAAAACTGGTAAGATTAATGGGAAAACTGGTAAGATTAATGGGAAAACTGGTAAGATTAATGGGAAAACTGGTAAGATTAAAGGGAAAACTGGTAAGATTAATAGGATTACTGGTAAGATGGGATTACTAAGTTCTTCATCTACTTCTTCTTCGTATGAGCTTAGTGGCTAGGCTCTGGTGTTGAGAGTTTTCAAGCCGTTGTACCTCGCCAGGGCTGCCTAATCACTTTTCTAATACATTAAATGAAATTCCTAGAACTAATGACTATTTATCCAGTTATAGGAATAAGTCCATTAACATAGGAGATATAGTTTTGGCAGTGTAACGTCTAGCAGAAGAATGGACCTCGTCATGTATGTAAAACTCAAGCTCTTTAAAGGTTCTAGACAATACAGACTCTAAACTGATCTAGCAAGAGAACAACAGAACTAAATAACCTAACATAGGGTAATCCTAAAAGGGCATATAAACAAACTTGTAATTTAACTATTTACATTTATTTTCCATATTCATTACAATACATTCATAAATAACATAATGAAGATAAGGTAGCACTGAACAACCGAAGCAGATCGCAGAACATGTGTAGCATCTTCTTGCTAGTAAATCAAAGGAAAGTTAAACCCTATTTAACAAATACTAAGTTTCATAGTGCTTGATTCCTGACTATCAATATTTTGTTGATAATCGGGAAGAACGGAGCCCCACTCACGCTCCAGTTCCGTGAAAGTCATCCAGGGTGGTTATTCCCCCGTCAAGCACTATTTGCTCACCTTTTGTTGGAGGGCATAATTACGCACTTTTATGCCATCACCATTCAAGTCGAGTCATCGAAACGACAGATCATCTTACAATACAAATTGTCTAATATTATAAATCTGGCAAGCACCTTGTATACCAACTTAAAGATTCAAGTCTGTTATTCCACCTTGTATACAAATTTAGTTTTAAGCCTAATACTCCTCCATACACTCACCCTAAGCAAATTAACTCGTTGGTTAATATTAATTAATCTAAGCAAAGGGACAAGAGGGCATCCTATATTCTGTCAGTTTGTTCAGTTTCCTATAGTATAGTCCATTACCTACTAGATCAATCACCTGCTTACAAACTGATACTTTCTTTCAATTCTCTTTCTTTTATTTGATATAATCCAAGTAGTCCAGTCAGATCCAGTCAGATCCAGTTGTGACTCAGTACAGGAGAATTACGCTCAGAAACCAGGAACCTGGATCCCGGAACCGCTGCACATTGGTACTTTATTTCCACACTATTTGAACATCACGTTTCCTTCTACTAAAACAGAAAGATACAATTTATAAAATATTTTTCACAATTTTCCATCTTTTCACTTCAAAATCCTAAACGTCAATCCCCAATATTCGAATGACAATCTCCCTTTTTCCCGAATTCAAATATTTTCCGTTTCTTTTTAATTCCTCAGAATAATGTATGAAACTTCAAATGAGTTTGCATTCGCGCGAAAGGAGATTTATATGTATTATTTCTAGTTCCAGATAATAATATTGATTTAGTAACTGTAAGCCATTTCTGGCCAGTTACAGCCGACCCCTGGTAAAATTCTGAAGGTTTATTCCTTTAGACTGAAAGAATTTTAGCACAAATTAAAATATGAAATTTCAAAACAGTTACAATCGCGCGAGAGCAGATTCCTCCAGATATTATTAATGAATAGATAACTGTAAGCCATTCCTGGCCAGTTACAGCCTGGTTCTCCAACTTAGCTTAACTACTGTTTGCATTAGGCTATTGTGTTGAGAGTTTTCCAGCCTA
Source organism: Mellilla xanthometata (assembly GCA_035578125.1). Classification (NCBI taxonomy): domain Eukaryota; kingdom Metazoa; phylum Arthropoda; class Insecta; order Lepidoptera; family Geometridae; genus Mellilla; species Mellilla xanthometata. The sequence goes on from JAPUBQ010000022.1 coordinate 1,189,059, forward strand.
AAAACTGGGTTCTGGGCCTCTGACTTGTCTTAACGACGGCTTGTATTAATACCTAAATGTAAATATGCCACTTATTTAATTCTTACTTCTGTTTTAAGTCTTGTATCTTATGTATGTGTGTTATGTTATGTATCGTATCTGGCGTCTTATCTAAAGACTGCCCGCATCGACTGTTGCTTTAACTTCGATGATCCGGTAATACCACTTCAGCTTGCCTAGCTACAGCTTACAGTAATTAGTTAAGAGTGTAATTAGTGTTCATCAACTAATTTAAGCACTCGCTTTATTCTTATAACAACAAATTATAATCAGAGTTAAGTATTTTAGTAAACATTTAATTAAATATCTATGTTTACGTAAACATTGCTAACACTGCAAGCAATCTGTTGTGTTGTTACTGCACTCTTGCACACGGTTCATGGAACACATGTTTGTCTAGTCTGGCTCGAATCTTGCTCTAATTACTTGTAAACGTAATTAAGACTTGTAAACTTCGCTCGTCTTAATGTTGGTACTAGATTTCTAGCACAAATAAATTGCTTACAAAGGAATGTATTATTAAAATTTTTACATTTAAAAATTACATTTAATCATAATTAAATAAATGCCAATACGCAATTTTTAGCAATTGTCATGTGTAAAAGTTAAATATAAATATATTTGGTCGCTTAGCCTTCTCTGCTAGCCTCTTTTGCAAACTTTTCCAAGTTTATACTTGCCCGCTCCGGTGGCTCGGCATAAATATGAATCTTCTTTAGGCCAATTAGATTTGCTCACCACGCAGTAAGTTTTTGATTGGAGGCAATATAGACGTTTCTAAGTACCCAGCTTTCCGACCGCATTTTGTAAAATGTTTCTAATTAAGTTTTAGCAAAAAGGTTATCAAACTTTTCTTTGCTTATTTCAACTTGAGTCCCTAGCGTGGACTAAACGCTGACGTCTTTTATTGTCAAAAAGTTAGCGAGGTAAAGCAATTTAAAACTAAGTTAACTTTGTAGTTTTTGTTTTCTTAATGAGAATATGGATTGTCTCTGTCGCACTTCATCGCCCGCCACCAATCAGAGCGGTTGTTCTGAATCGCGCAAACGGTATTTTCAACGCGCGTACGACTGGTCCAAACTACAATGGATGACCGTCGGACGGCCGTCTCCGGACACAACATCTGTCCGGGGTGATATCCCTTTGCTAGATGGAGGCAGAGCGTCGTCGATCCATAAGTGTTTATTAATAGTATTTAACGTAGTTAATAATGATATTTTACGTCCTGATGTATCTAGTTAAATTCGAAATTTAAATGTAGAATATAATCATTTTCTTTTTTTTACACGTCATGTCATACACGGCTAGTTAGGTGTAGTAATCTACACCATTTCTAGTAGTATAAGATCCCAGGGCCCCCAGACGTTACTTATTTTTGAAGTAACGAATTTTACGGTGTAGACACTCTTCTATGTGTTTAAGAGTGTGTGTGTACTAACTAGTTTGACTAGGCGGCCCGTTCACAGGTAGCAGGTAACAAAGGTAGACAAAAACATAACTTACTTTTGTTAAATTCGAAGTGCTGATTTTTATATATGTCACATAGAATATTATTAAAAATAATTATATCATATTGACAGACCGTTTCTGTGGGCGGTAATTTCTCCCAGACGCTTGAAACCTCATAAAAAAATTACCGAACTTTTGTTATATTCGAAGTCTTCTGCTTTATATATGTTGTTTGGGGGGTTATTTTAATACCTTTTGTGTACAGCCAGACCAATCCGAAGGGCCAAACATTCTCCCAGACACAATCAAAGTTCCGCTGTAAGTGCGAGTGTAGGGGCATTATGCAAGCGCTTGAGCGTGAGCGAGAGCAATATATTAAGTTTTCAGAACTACTCTAGTAGTTATGAGGTGTGCGCCATGCGTAGCCAGACATGCGTAGTTCACGAATGAATCCTTCAAATGAAGTACTTCAGTGATTTGAATCTTTCACTCTCTAGTTCAATAACATTTCAATTAGTTCTTAGTTCACTAGTTCTTTCATCCGTTTAAGAACAACTCGAGACTCGAATGAAAACATCGGGAGTATTCGGGACTATCTATGCTTGTCCCGCTCTGTTGTACGTATGGATAATTGATACATGATAGCCTCTTTCACTCACTCGGCGAATCTGACTGACCAGGCAAATTTAAACTCTATCCCAAGGTGACAGAGATGCGATGCCCTGAATGAAATATTGAAAGAAAACTAGTACTGAACTAAATGAACTACTGAACTAAAAGAAAGATATAGTTCACTGATATAAAAAGATATGTACATATCTTTTCATTTTAGTGGCACATTCTGCGCATGTCTAACACACACTGAACAACTAAACACCTCATAACTACTAGAGTAGTTCTGAAAACTTAATATATTGCTCTCGCTCACGCTCAAGCGCTTGCATAATGCCCCTACACTTGCACTTACAGCGGAACTTTGATTGTGTCTGGGAGAATGTTTGGCCCTTCGGATTGGTCTGGCTGTACACAAAAGGTATTAAAATAACCCCCCAAACAACATATATAAAGCAGAAGACTTCGAATATAACAAAAGTTCGGTAATTTTTTTATGAGGTTTCAAGCGTCTGGGAGAAATTACCGCCCACAGAAACGGTCTGTCAATATGATATAATTATTTTTAATAATATTCTATGTGACATATATAAAAATCAGCACTTCGAATTTAACAAAAGTAAGTTATGTTTTTGTCTACCTTTGTTACCTGCTACCTGTGAACGGGCCGCCTAGTCAAACTAGTTAGTACACACACACTCTTAAACACATAGAAGAGTGTCTACACCGTAAAATTCGTTACTTCAAAAATAAGTAACGTCTGGGGGCCCTGGGATCTTACTCTATAGTTTCAATTATGATTGCCAACACAACTAATAATACTATATTTACATAAATAAATACTTTATATCGATACATACATATGTATTTAACACCCAGACCGAGAGCCAACAAATTGAGTGCATCACTAATGATATTGGGCGTGCCGAGAATCTAACCCGGAACCATCTGGTTGGCAGTCCAATAAACATAATAATATAATATCTGCTAGAGACAGAAGTCTACAATGTACTACAAAAATAATGTATCTCTAGCTCACAGTAAATAGTATGGACTTTTATATGCATACTTAATGTAAATACACATTTCATACTTATGCATGCATTTCACCCGTGTTCACTCGGGATGAAAATAAACTAAGCTAACAAACCATATTTCACCAAAGACAGGCTTTTTAGGAAGAAACACGAAACTTACATAGATACATACATACTAAAAAAAAACCTATAACATTTTATATGCAGTTTCAAATTCCTCGTAAATATTGAAAAGCGAGTGTGGCTCGGTTGGATAAATGTCTGTTTTTTAATGTAACGAATGGTTGGATCCCGGTTCTACACCAATGACTTGCTTTTCATGTTATGTGTGGATTTGCACTCGCTTTACGGTGAAAGAAAACATCGTGAGGAAACCGGCATGTTTGAGTACCACAATATCCGAAAACATGTGTCATCCGCCAACTTGCACTTGGCCAGAGAGGTGGATTATGGCCAATATCTCTCCTCAAGTGAGAAAAGGCCCGGAGTCCCAGCAGTGGGAACGTATAGTGGGCTGCTTATGCTTATGTTATGCTACTGTAATAACACACATACCTACATATACATATGTACATACATAAGCAGCCTACCGTAACAGCGTTCCCACTGCTGGGACTCGGGGTCTTCTCTCACTAGAAGAGAGATATCGGCCATAATCCACCACACTGGTCAAATGCGGGTTGGCGGAAGACACACGTCTTCGGATATTTTGGTCCTCAAACATGTCGGTTTTACGATGTAACACTCGCTTTACGGTGAAGGAAAATATCCACACATAACTTGAAAAGCAAGTCATCATAAATTATTATTAGTTGCTGTTATTACAGGACCATCTTATCTTAATATATATAAATCTCGTGTCACAATGTTTGTCCTCAATGGACTCCTAAACCACTTAACCGATTATAATAAAATTCTCACACCATGTGCAGTTCGATCCAACTTGAGAGATAGGATAGTCTAAATCTCAAATTATAGTCGCAATTTTAATTTATTGCTAATTATTGTCTGTAATTATTTGACAGTCACAATTATCTGATAACTCCAAATAATTCTAACAGATGTCGATACCTTTCGACTGGGTTGAGTAAGTAACCAATGGATGGCGTTGCTATGGTATCAAAGAACGTGTCATATAAGCTACACTATCTATTTTTCATACCCCCAAGTGAGGCAAAACAACGTTTGCCGGGTCAGCTAGTATAATAATAAACATGTAACAGTCTAGTAACAGACATCAACCAAACTGCAACTGAGAGCACAAACATCCCAACTTCTCTACAAATTATGTGCGCTTTTCATTTTAGTGAAGTTCCACACACACAAGTTCAAGCTCACTTTATAAATGACACGACGAAAAGTTGTACAGTGTCGGCCATGATATATGGCGCGCGTGAAAAATGATGACGCTGAACGGTTTTTATGTATTTGGCGGTTTTGTTGGGAAACCGGGCTTTCAAGGTCTTTAGGATTTAGGTGAAATGAGATAGGTGTGAAAGGTATGGGGCAGTTTTTGTTTACAGTATTCTTTTTGAAAGTATTTGTTAATAATGTTTGAATTATAGTTTTTTTTGTTATTTAGATACTAGTAGGTACGCTGGTATACTAACAGCCTAGACCTAGAATTTAACGTGTCATCTGACCCGCGGTAGCACCCAGATTTAAATGCCTGTGATAAAACGACAGTCTTGTGCATGGTCTTCCATACAAACACTGTCCGCATCGACCGTTGCATAGCTTCGATGATCGCGTCAGATCACTTCAGCTAGCCGAGCTACAGGCGGTACTCTTCTGTATTACGAGTAAAACTATCTTGCTTAGAAAATGGTATTTTTATTTGGGCGCTACCGTGGGTCGTAATGACAAGTTAAATTGTAGGTCCCGGCTGTTGGTCTTAGAACAAGCAGTCGTTAAGCCAAGTCAGAGGCCTTCGGGCGGCTTGGAAACTCTCAACACCAGAGATTGGCCTCTTAGCTTATACGAAGGAGAAAAAGAATGATACTGAATAATAATGAATGTGCCAATTTCATAGTCGCAAGTAGACTCTCGAAATGATGAAAAGTTTTAGTTTAACATGGAGCATTTCGGTGTTGTGTGTTTGGGGAATTTCATTTTCCGCTTAATGGAACGTTTTTGACAATGCGAAATGGGATACTAGTTATTTCCGCTAAATAAAATATTCTGCGGAAAGTTTAATATTGGCTCAGTGGCTTAAAACTTTGAATATTAATAGTTTATAGGTATTCTTAAAACACGTAAGATCAAATCTTGATGGTACTATGTTTAATTAGGAAGATAGACAGATAGATTAAGTTCTTAATGGGCAAATTATAGGTACAAGTCAAAATAAAAAAGTAAAAATATTTACAAAGTAAAGGGAAAGTAAAAAGTTTTTGGGAAAGTAATCCCTTTTCTAATAATCGTTAATATTAGAAAAGGGATTACTTTCCCACATGCCGGACATTTGCAAAATGCAAATGCCCGGCAAACGTTGTTTTGCCTCACTTAGGGGTATAAAAAATAGATAGTAGCCGATTCTCAGACCTACTGAATACGCATAATATAAATTTTGGTAAAAATCAGTCTAGCCGTTTCGCAGGAGTACTGTATCTAACATTGTGACATGGAAATTTTTTTTATAATTTTTTATTTAATTTTCATTCCCAAAACAGATCGCTTCAAATAACAGTTACAAAAGATAGACATAAACCGTTTATGTAGTTTGAAAGACTGCCACACGGGTATCTCCCGAGCTTCCCCAGTGTAAATGTTCACAATGGAATCACATCTAAACAATGAAGCCTCGCAAAATGTCTACACATGGCCAGGAACCGTGAAATCTGTGAATAATTCTGATCCCGCCTAACAACTGTCTCGGAAGATGTATTCTTGCCTGCTCACTTGATTTCCATTGTGAAGGCGTCGTTTGTTTTAAAGTGTTGTTCCTAAATAATTAAGCAAACAGTGCGTAATTCCCAAGTTTGATACATTAGAATTTCGTCTTTTGGTAACTGTATTTTTTCGGAATGTTCACGAACAACATAAATACAGGAAAAAAGATATGAAAATAAAATAAAATTTGTTTATCAACATAAGAAGATCAAAAGAACAATACCATTCGAGTTAGTGTAGTGTTGTGTTAAATCTTAAGTGATAGCAAAAGTGTTTAGCGCTGAAAATAGAACACATGAACAAAGTGTACTCGATTTAATAGAGACATTAAGAAATGCGCTAGTGAGCATATTCTTAGAGACGTTACGTTATTAGTAGTTTATGTTAAACGAACTAGAATAAATAGAATAGTAACTTGCCTATAAAATGGTTCCACCGTCCACGCGTAAAATACCGCGGTGGGCGAGGCAAAACAGCTACCCGCGCGCTCGCGTGGCGTCAAATGGTGTGGCGGCGACCAATCGACTGAGCTTTGTGTGTGTGTGTTTCGTTGGGATAGTAGTATAACTGTGTGCATAAATGGATCCAAATTCTAAGCGGCAACTGCATGGAGTTACTTTTCCGTTTATTGTAGTTCGCTGGTCCTAATATTTATTATTATTATTTATTAAATGTCTTGTTGGCAGTGAGTAAATGGAGCGGTCCTTGGCTGAATATGTCATCTGTGAGTCGCGACATGAACGGGGCTTACTTCTGTATCGCGACCAACGGCGTGCCGCCCTCAGTCAGTAAGAGGATACTACTGCATATACTGTGTAAGTATCCTACTTTTCAAGTGATCAAGCTTCAGGGAAGAGTTGGGTATGCGACCGCCTTACGTCCCGCAGGTTGTAGGTTCGTTACCCGCCAGTGAGCTCGATCTTTCAGGTTAGAAAAAAATCGCGAGGAAACGAACGAAAGACTTGTAATAACTCTGTGGGAGAGGCCATTGGTGTTGAAACACAGTCTATGACTAAATCAACACCATTGGTTTCATTTTAATAGTGTATTTCTTACTTATGTCAATAAAGAATATTTATTATTATTATTAAAACCATAGCGTGGTGGTAGAGTAGTTTTTTGTTCTTACTATGATGGGTTTGCGCTTGACCTCAATTCACCTGAGGATAAGCGACATTGTGATCTAAGATGTAACGCGCTTACCCAGAAAAACCGGTTCCCTCGTGTCTTGAAAACTGTAAGATTATAGTTTTCGGAGAACAGCGTATAGTTCCACACCTTGGCACTACGTACCTACAATGAAGATGGAGGAAAAACGCTTAGACACATGTTTTCGGATATTCACTTCGCTTCAAACAAAACATAGAGTATATTATACATAATTAGGTACTCTATGGTTTATTTGAATAATGTTACTAGCCTTTTACTCCCTGTTAGCAGTGTACCGTAACCCCGGTACTACCTGTTTCAAAATGCTTTATCATGGCCCGCTTCCTTTGTTCATATTTAAACGCACTCACGCTTCATTGGACACATTGTTCCGGATTCTTCTGAGTCTGATTCTTTATCATTTCGCTCTCGATCAAAATAATTGCAGAATCGTATACAATTTGTTGTAATTTTATTATACTCAGTAAAGCTACAGGCATTTGACAAATGTGACGATATGACCAATTAAATAGTAACCAGGCGAATAAGAGACCCTGTAGCCTAAGGTGATGAATGCCTGGAACTTTTGACGACCACGTTGGCGTAATGGTTACCATGCCGGACTGCCAATCAGAATATTCCGGGTTTGATTCCCGGAATGGCCAACATATTTGTTACCTACCATAATACGAACTAGATATGGTTCAGTATGGGGTTTAACCAGCCGTATGTGAAATGTGTTATAATACATTTGTGCTTAACTATTAAATGGGTGTTAAATATTACTCGTATGTATCTATATAAAATATGTATGTATGTACGAGTATATGTAGTATACTAGTTGTGACAGCTACCATAAAACAAAACTAGAAATGGTTCAGTATGGGGTTTACCAGCCGTGTGTGAAAAAAAAATCTGGCTGCCAAGTATGCTACAGAAATAAAATTTAAGTGCAGTGACAGATTTTTCAACTTAGATTGATTTTCAGATTTTTAAAATAACCAAGAGAGCACTTATAAATGCTCTTTTGTAAGTTTTATAGGAGCATATAATCTTGAAAAACCGTACGCACTTCAGGTTGCAATATGTTAGAAATAAGTGACTTACACTATCATTGTTTTTGATTATTTGTATTTGGAATGGATAAAGATTAATTTATTTGAAAAAATATGTTTACATCGTAGTTGGTCACAGGCTATATTGTAATAATGAAGATATTTTAAAACTGAAACTGACTTGAAAATGCTCTGAAAATCTGCCTCCCCTAAATAACCAGTGATTCTAGACTACGCATACTCCACCTTAACCCAGAGTGGCTAGTTGGTTACGCGCTGTGTTCAAATGCTTAGCTGTATAGTGTAAATAAATGTAGAAACATTTTGGGTACGAAATACCAATAGGAATAAGCGCCAACTCTGGAAAAATAATACCACTACTTTTTTATTCCTTTTGTATATCCTTTCTTATGGAGTTAAGTATAAACATAATAATAAACATAAGACAAATAGGCTCTAGATGCAAAGTAGTACGTTCTGGCTCTCGTTTGGCAATGCACATGCTCGTAGCTGACTGCGAATCTGCGCCAAGCAATTGGCCAAAAAATTCAGGGTTATTTCTTTGTAAGTAAGTGACTTTCGCAAAAGAAGACTCGTACAAAAAAAAAGGAGTTCGTGCGAAGCGATTCGCTTCCACATTTATAGTACGGACGGACAAACTAAGGAACTCCTTACCGGAATCCCTGTTCCCACTGAACTACAACCTAACTGTCTTCAAGGCGAGAGTGAACCGGTTTCTTCTAGGCAAGCGCGCTCCATCCTAAACCGCAATGTCACTTAACATCAAATGAGTTGTGGTCAAGCGCAAGCCAATAATGCATAAAAAAAGTCAACTTTGTGATACGTTTTTTTAAAAGCTGTTGTTTAGCAATGTTCGAGAATGGCCGATATTACTTTTTTAAAACAATTGATATCAGTTCTTATTTTAAAAATGGTACCTGTTGTAATTAGTCAATATTAATGTTATTCTCATATTATCTGTAAACAATGATTTAATAGTTTCGAAGAATCGGCAACCCAACCTACCCCTTAGTGTTATCTATTTCTTTCCTTTTGTACAGTATTTGTGTAAATAATTAGCCTTAACTTTAAAGTTCAATAAAATAATATTATTTGGCTATGGTATTTAAATAAAAATCTGGTCTGAGCTTTATTTTTTTACTGAAGCATTGATGGGGCTGAACACAATTAACTATTATTAAATACTTGAATGGTGAACACGAAAGAAGGCTTAGATATTCAGCAGTGAGCAATAGCCGGCTGAGAATGATGATAGTTATTTCGTAATAAAAATATACTGAAAGCAACGCAACGAACTAATTACGTACGAAATATTAATCCTGGTCAAAATCTGCACCCGTATTAAAACACATAGTTTTATATTGATTTAAAAGTGGCTTTTGCGAAACAGGGTTCTCCTAGTGCAGAAGCCACAAGAACTCTTTAAACCATGTATTAATTAGATACCATAACATAACGAAATTTCATGTACGTACATGTATTATGGATAAATATACTATTATTACTCCCGCTCCGGGTCGTACTTGGTGTAGAGGATGGCCATAGCTATTCAGCGCGGTAATGCAGCGAGCGTGATGGGCACCTTTGCACCGGGGGCAACCAGGGGCGGGTTATTTGATTAGTATTAGTTTTAGTTTATAATATGTGACATGTATTATAAATAATATTTTTTGTTTTTGATATGTATTATTTAATATTAATTTATATAATTGTAAATCTATATTTATTATTACTAGTACTTTCGGTAATACATATTAAAAGTTAGTAAATATGCGCGTTATCAGATAACCCTGTAGGACTGGGTTCCGGCGGTTGCACTAGAAAGCCCATTACCATGCAATGTACGTGTAATTTTCATGATGGAACGTTCTGGAACTTTTGTTCTGAACAGTTTAACGAAAGTATCTAGTTATTTTCCAACAACTATGTGGATCGAGAGCGAAATTGAAGAGACATGCTCGATAATAGATTAATAGTAGCTGACCCGGCAAACGTTGTTTTGTCTTATCACTTAGGGGTATGGAAAATAGATAGTAGCCGATTCTCAGACCTATTGAATACGCATATAAAATTTGGTAAAATCGTTCAAGCCGTTTTGGAGGAGTACAAAAACTAACATTGTGACATGGAAATTTTATATATTAGAAGATATAAAATATTTACGTTAATGGTAAAAAATACGTACTATTTTGTGGAGTCAGATACTTTTTTTCATTTATCTGTTTGATTTAAATGTTGTTATGATTTAATTTAAATAATAAATTCATAATCGGACCATGAACTTTACGAATACGTGATTTCAATAACCTAAAATATTCAACTTAAATTAATAAAATCGTCGAATCATTTAATTAATAAGTTATTAAACCACTTACCAAACCACAATTATAAACAAATCATCTATATGCATACCTTCATGTCTAAAATAAGTTACATGTCAAAATTAAATTAAATTAATTTTAAATAATTAAATGTGACACCACCCGATTTAATTTTGTATCCATCACTGTAACTAGAGAATTTGGCCCCAAACGCAATATTGCGAACTCGTAAAATTACTTGATTATCTGATACATCTAATACGAAATCTACGATTAGGATCAACATAAAGTAAAGACCCCTGTTCCCTTACCATTATGCCAGAGTCTGGAGACGTGGGGTCAAGGATATTGGAAAAGATAAATTTCTTTAGTACTGGACCTCTGTTCTCTATCGCAGACCACCAGTTTGAGATACCGCATTGACGTTTTAGGACGACCTATTTTGCTAAATATTATTACATATTTTGAGAGACCCAAAGAAAAACTGTTGGCAAAGTTAATTCTAAATAATGTTTTCACGTATGTTTCTTTATATAGATTTGAAATAAAAGGTTTATTTACATAACTTTAGACTCCAAAAGACATATGGTTATTTATTTTCTTTTGTTCATGTTTCCCAAGAAGTACAATTTAAGGGGTTTTATTTATTTTTTGTAATTTGACATATTATTTAAATGTTTATCTGGATTATCTGTTTATCAAACTTTAGCATTTAATAATATTTGTTTATTCATTTAAGGGTTATTTAAGTCTTGAATAAAGCTTCAAGCTTTAAGCTTTGCCCATCAGGCAAACGGCGGTCAAACGTGAACGTATTCAACATTAATAAAAAATGTCACAAAGGCTTCAGTCTTGTTTTTTTAATACATACTCGTATATCTAAATCTCCCTTGTTACAAAATGTAGCTTAGTCCCGCGCAAGCTAAAAGGAGTAATCTCTGTCTATGTTTTATCCAGACAATATTATTCTACCTAAAGAGGCTTAGAACAAACTCACGTACAAGCTTGGCTTATGCCTGTTCTTTCTGAAATTGCTTGGGAAAAAATATTCTGACGACGAAAGTATATTAATAAAAGTTGAGTTGACAGTACCATACGTACACTTTAACGTATTATTGTACTGTCAAGAGCAGACTCATTTATTTTCTTCTAACATTCAAACTGCATGAAATCTCAGTTTTGGGGGTTGTAGAAAGAAAATTAATGTAAATCTTTATTTTTGTATATGTTTTCACAGGTAAACCAACAGTAAGCGTAACACAAAAACTGATTGGCGGCTACTTGGGTGAAACAGTAGTACTACAATGCAAGATTGAGGCGAATCCTCTCACAAGCATTTACTGGACTCACATCGATGGCGATAAACTTGAAAACGGTAAGATAGTTAGTATGTTTGTTTTCAGATATTGTATACATACATATGTGTGTGTGTGTAGGTATCTATAACTTAAATGTCAAATGGGAAAACATTTGAATGTTTGAAAAAAAACATGTCCACGCACTTGCATAGCCGAATGATTGTGAGCAAGAGGAAGAGGCAGCAAATTTTCAAATGTTTCATTTATTGAATCATGTTCTATAAACGAATATTTGATGGAGCTTGCCTTCTGAATAGCTTAAATATTTACATGAATACAGTCGTAATGTCATAATTTCTAAAACCACTCTACCATCCCAGGTTCCAAATACCAGGCAAGCATAAGATCGGAGAGCTACCGGCACACAGCCTCGTTGCAAATCAACAACGTGTCACGCGACGATATAGGCGCTTACCACTGCCATGCGGAAAATCCGCTTGGAAGTTCAAGAGATGACGTCACGTTTTACAGTATGTACTTTTTACAGTATGTTCTCAATAGTTGGGGATTACACTCTACGTATTTTTTTTCTTTTTGTATAAAATTCAATTGCATTTAATTTCTCATTGAATTCAAAGAATACTTTACATTATGTTATGCTTCATAGACTTTGTTGGGCATTTTTACTTTTTAGTGTTAATTGTTTTCTTCTAGGCATATTTTATGTGATTTATCTTCAAAAAATTAAGTGTTTCCTTACTGAATTTATTTTTTGGAAGTAAGCATAAGATTTTCTGAACAGACACCACAACTACAAAATATGTATCAGTATCAATTGAATTATTTATTTGGCTCTGCTAACAAGTTGTTCTTTCCTACGACAGTTTTCTCTGAGCACGCTTTATTAGTTTTTGTTTGGGCTCACATAATATTAGTTCTGTGAGTGAATGGTATGAGTAGTGGACTTCTATGTTCCGTTTTCCGGAAACTTTGTTTATTTGTTTGGAAGGAGCAATAAAGACAGGCAAGACGAATACCCTTCTCTCATTGTTTTAAACAAAAACAGTTTTATTCACGTTTATGTCTCTTTGTGGTTTTGTAAACAAAGTTTTGTAAGATTGCAGCGTGTATACAATTTGACTGAATATTTCATCCTGTATACAACCTATAGGTAAAAGTAAACGTTAACAGGTAATACTGAGACTCTTCGCTTGCTAGGTTAAACATCTCTTATTACTAGGCAGCACTGTATCTCGGCTAAATGAGGTGAATAATGTTTGTATAACCGGCTATCACTTACTATTATTTTTTCGGAATTAGCCCGACATGTTTCAGCACAATCAGTGTGCCATCACCAAGGGCAGGAACACAGCCAATGTATGCACGCGACGACGGCTGGGCCTGCACTGCCTACTCCACCGACAAATGGACCCCTGTGAGCCACAGCACGCGATTCACGCGCCGCGCCTCCTGAGCTCGCTGTGATGTTGCTATTGAAGCCGGCGCAGGCGTTCTGACGCGATCATCGAAGTCACGGTCGATACTTTGGGCAACCATGCACAAGACTATCGTTTAAAAAGTGTCATTTTTACCTAAGCGACCGTGGGTCGTACGACATGTAAAACTGTTGGTCCCTGCTGTGAGCTTTAGTAAAAGCATTCGTCAAACCAAGTCAGAGGCCTTCGGGTGTCTTAAAAACTCTCGACACCAGAGCTTGGCCTCCTGGCTCACACAAAGAAAAAGTTGTTGACAGGCAAATAATTTCTACATACATGCTTCCGTAATTAATGCGCCCGCAACCTAATTGATACATAATTGAAATGCACGAATAATAATTTATAAAACCTATTAATGGAATGCGTATCAAATAAACTTGGACTATTTAATTATTCACCAACAATTGCAACTGACAATTATTATTTAATGAATCGCGAGTTATTATCAGCCCACCCGGGTTCGTTAAATTAATTTATTTTTGGCATTTCTTAATAGATAATTATGAAAGTACTCGGAACGGTGGCATATAAATTTTGCTACGAAATCCTAAAATTGCGACCACCATAAATTAATTTTGGTTAAAATTAAGGTGTTGATTCTAATTAACGTTTACCGTCGGGGATTACTTTTTTAATTGTACATTTTTATGGCCCTGAGAGAAATAATTAGATTCTCAACATTATACCGTGGGGTAGCCTGCAGCTTATAGATTCTTCATTACGTGAGCCACACTCGCTATTTATAGTCATAGACTAGACAAATTGTAATTAAAATTGAAAAGATTAAAAAAATACAATTCTGTTGATGATTTCTTCAAATTACTCTTTAACTGCTGTCAAAATAACGTGAAAAAAACCTTGAAATGAAACTGCGGACAGGCCGGTTTTGTTTAACTCTATTTTATGACACTTTTTTTTAAGTTTATTTAAACGTCTTTAAAAAAGGAGGACGTATATATTCAACTGTTTATTTTTTCAACATCTTAAAGATGGTAATCCGTGCCAAAAAGTAATAAAGTCTGCAATGAGGCGTACTAAAATGTTTCTTTGTTCCAGCGTTGGTTACAACAACTTCAACTTCAACAACAATAACAACCACTGAGTTATCAACAACCGAAAGTGAAACAACTTCTTCTATTGGCTTTGTATCAAGTAAGTTTCGCAGCAATTCCTGGAAATCTGTTAGGTATAGGTACGCTTATTTAGTACTATTTGCGCGCTATGTTCTAAGCTATCTCTAAACGTAACTCAAAATTTATCTCAATTAGTTCAGCCATTAGGACGAGAGTAAAACAAACATCCAGCCAATCAAGGCAATGTTGTACCGAGCGTGCCAGAACCGCGGTAATAGGCATTTCTCGAAATAATCAATAATTAACAACATTAAAATTATAAGCTCAAACGATTCTAGATAACTATATATAACTAGATAAATTCAGTACCTACAAAAATATGATTTCTTTATGATTTTCAGAAGCACAACATTAAACAATATGAAATGGCATTTTTCTAAAAATAGAACAATCGATCGAATTCAGTGTTAAGAACAAAAAGCAAAATCGTGTTTTGTTTTTAACATTGAAATAAACTGAAGAAAAACGTGGCCACTATCATTTTAATTTAAATACAGGATTTTAAAGAATTTTTCGTAATATATTCTATTTTGATTTTAATATTATTTCCAGGTACTGAGGAAGGGGTGCGCGAAGATAAATACTCTCTCGATGACAGCTTTGTTGTAGTCCTGAGCCAACACCAAATGCAGAACCCGGGTATAACATTTTTAATAATATCATGTACCATTCAAAAAACTATTGTGTCCACTTTCATTGTCCGTACCGCCAAGGTATGGAATTCTTTGCCTAATTCCCTGTTCCCCGATAATTATATAATAATCTATCAGTTTTCAAGGCAAGAGTGAACCGGTTGCTTCTAGGCAAGCACGCTCCACGTTACATCGCAATATCGCTTACCATCAGGTGAATTACGCTCAAGCGCAAGCCCATTATGAGTATAAAATACTATATACTACTACTACAATTATATTTTCAGAAAGACTGTTTAAAAAGTTTAGATTATTGCTTGGAAAGGTCTTGAGGAACTGAAGGCTCCGTTGAAAAATCTACTGTAACTAACATTACAAATTTTTAGTTACGAATAAGTTATAAAAAGGTTTTGTTGTTAGTTCACATCACCTTTTCTTACCTTTCTTTACTTTACAATAAAAGCGTCATCTGAAATAAATAAAAATAGGATCTCTAAAACCACTCTTGTTAGTCTAGTTTTAAACCAATCTAGTTTATCATATTATTTAATGAAACATAAAGTCAATATTTTGAGTAAAAACTATTTCTGGAGAACAATTTATGCGAAAGGGAATGTTTGAAAATTACACAAATAAGAAATAAACAAACAAATAGGTTAACTTTCAGTAGACACAGAGTATTTTTATTATAATGAGTACCTATGTACGGTAGAATATTAATATTCATTTCATAATATTGTACTGACTGGTACAGAATTTTCTTCTTCTTCTTTATAAGAGCTAAGGGGCCGAGCTATGGTGTCGAGAGTTTTCAAGCCACCCGAAAGCTCTGACTTGGCTATCATAATAATCAAAAGGTTCATAGCGGTTAGTTACAAGTTACGCCTTTTCCCTGTTGTTCCAGATTTATCTCCAAGTTCATGACCAGAGGAGAGCCCAGACCACTGGGCTATCTGGTCTGCAGCCAACCCTGGACCTTATCACCATGCAATACAGACTGTTTTGCTACTAACACTCCATCTGTGTATACGAACATAGCTATTAGAATATTATATCCTAGATAGAATAATAATATCTAGTCTACGTAAAGTTTATTTTGTAAAAAAGGTCATATGAAATATAATTATATATAATGTATATAATTATGAGTCATAATTATAAGAGATTAACAATATATTATAATATTATACATGTTTACGCGAATCAAAAGTGTTAAAAGATCGAAATAATTGCTAAATAAAAAAAATAATTATCCTTTGCATCTGTGTAAATTGTCTTTTTCCTATATATAGTTATTTTTAATTAATTTCTAATTAATAATTACTGGTAAACATAATAAAATTATTGAATCTTTGCAGACAGAATATTTACATAATTGTAATGTAAATACATATACTATAATAATACATAATTTATGTTTCTATCACTAGAATTTAGTGAGTAAATGAATATAATATTTATAACGGAACCACTCGTTTGTCTTTCCCGCATTTCTACACTGATCTGCAGTTGTTTTGCTGAAAATTATTCAATCCATGCACACCATTTAAGAAACTACTGGTGGCGATTCAGCGGCACACACGACTAAACTAAATTTAAAGAAGCCCCAGTCTCTTTTCATCTTAGGTGGCCAGAAAGAGACGGCATGTTCTGAACTACACACAAAACAACTAAAATAACGTCAAATATGAAAAATGTAAGCGATTTTAGAGCGCACCCAATTGTATCAGCTCTAAATCTGACGTGTTTGACGTGACTTTAGGTGTTTTGTCTATGGTTTAGATCGTACCATCTCTTTTTGGTCATTGACGAAAAAAGACAGAGTTACTTTAAATTTAATTTAGTCGTGTGTGCCGCTGAATCGCCACCACTACCTG
Source organism: Mellilla xanthometata (assembly GCA_035578125.1). NCBI lineage: Eukaryota > Metazoa > Arthropoda > Insecta > Lepidoptera > Geometridae > Mellilla > Mellilla xanthometata. Next base: position 1,206,070 of record JAPUBQ010000022.1, read on the forward strand.
CGCCTCGCGGTGGTACCCGCATTAATCCGGGATAAAAGAAGTTAATCCGGTACATAAAGTAGCCTCTGCGTATGTATTTTCATAGTTAATCTCTTCAAAATCGGTCCTGCCGTTGAAGCGTGAAAGAGTAACATAGATTTTGAAGTTATTTGCGTATGCCACGGGAATCACGATTGTTTTTGGGATAACAAACAGCCTATGTGTTAATCCAAGGTCTAACCTATCTTCGCACCAAATTTTATCAAAATTAGTTGAGCCGTTTGAGCGTGAATCTAGGAGTATTATTTTGTAAAGACCGAAAATTAATGAATCACTAGCTGACCCGGCAAACGTTGTTTTGCCTTAAAAATATATAGTAGAAGATTCTCAGACCTACTGAATACACATATGAAATTTGGTAAAAATCGGTCAAGCCGTTTCGGAGGAGTACGGTAACTAACATTGTGTCATGGAAATTTTATAATTCTTTATTGGACACATAAATAAAAAGGCACAGTAAAAGACAATTAACTTAAAATTAGTGTACCACAATTGGCGGCCTTATCGCTTAAAGCGATCTCTTCCAGGCAACCTTTGGATGGAAAGGAATTTATAAACGACTAAAGAAGGACGTAGTGTACAATAAAGAATAATAAAAACATACATATAATATTAATAATCTTATCTTAATTTATATAAATCTCGTGTCACAATGTTTGTCCTCAATGGACTCCTAAACCACTTAACCGATTATAATAAAATTCGCACACCATGTGCAGTTCGATCCAATTTGAGAGATAGGATAGTTTAAATCTCAAATTATAGTCGCAATTTTAATTTATTGCTAATATAATTTGTTATAATTAACTGTAAGTAACCTATCTATATAGTAATTAATCAATAAGTAATTAATAAAGTAATCAATGAAGTACCTAATTCGTAAAAATGAAGTATCTTTTTGTACGTGTAACTCCTAACCAAAAAGAAACCTGGCAATAACTAACCTTAGGCCTATATTACTTAAAGTAGGCGACCATACGTTTTTATCAAATCGCTAGTGCCTTGAAAATTCGCAAAACGGACACAACCGTCAACGACGTCTGCCCTCACGCGTCTGCCCGCGTTCGGGTCACGCACTCAGCGATGAGCCACTTCTTCCCCAACGCACCTACCCCGCTCCCGCCATATTGCTATGACTCAATGAAAAATTGACAAATGAAAATATTTATTTAATTTACATGCTGTAAAAAGCCATATTGATCTTTATTAAATGCACAATGTATTTAAGATGCTTAATTGGATAAGGATTAATACTGTATTGCTTAAAATCGCTTCGTAAATAAGCCATTATTTCTCGTACAAAGTAAAGGATAAAAAATGGTTATTGTGGGTTATTCCTAAGAGATAAACATATACCATCACGGACTTTTTGTAGAACTTTTTAAGTTGTACAATACTGTAGTAAATTGTTTTGATCTATCTTGTAGGATTCAGTCAGCGTTTGCAATGTAAGCGCAAAAAATGTGTTTTTTTTAAGACCTCACATTAGAAACCTCAAAAATTGTAGCCTATGTGTTATTCTGATGTATAAGCTATATTGTGGTAAAGTTTCATTCAAATCCATTCAGTAGTTTTTACGTGAAAGAGTAACAAACATCCATACATCCATACTTACAAACTTTCGCCTTTATAATATTAGTAGGATAGTAGGATAAATATAGCACCTTTGTTTGGCTATCTAAGGTGATCTGACGCGATCATCGAAGTTAAGTAGCGGTCGATGCGGACATACTTTGTCATTTGATAGGTGATCATGTACAATTGCATAATTGGGTATTTGAAAAAAAAATGTGATAAATAGAAAGATTGTATATTATTTTTATAACAAAACTGCTTTTTTATTATTTTTTTGCAATAATTCAAAAGTTATTTCATAATAAAAATTAATTTTTGAATCCAGTACCGAAGACACGCCGAAAACTTCCGAACAAACCCGAGCGCGTGTGACGTCATCATGTTAGTTTTATTATACTTTGTATTCATTATTTTCCTATCAACTGCATTGAGTGTCTGAGTGAAAACTAACATGATGACGTCACACGCGCTCGGGTTTGTTCGGGAGTTGTCGGCGTGTCTCAAATGGTATTTTCATCTGGGCACTATCGTGGGTCTGATGACATCTTATACTGTGTATGTAGGTAAGTGTGGTAGTCGTTAAGCCAAGTCAAGAGACCTGCGGGAGGTTTGAAAACTCTAGACACCAGAGCTTGACCACTTAGCTTATAAAAGAAAGACTTCATATCTCAATGAATTAACGAATAACAATGACTAGACCAACTTTAATCATATTTATAATGTGTTATTTAATTGCTTAACCAAATATTTAAAAAAAATAACCAGTTATTTACAGCGCTTCTACACATATCCCCTCTTTACATAAAAAAAAAAACTCTATTGAGAAGTAATTATAGTAAGTAAAAAATAGGTGCCTACCTACAATATTGTGTTTTTTATAAAATGGGATATTCAAATGTTACTAACGCATAAATTATTTCCCATATGTAATTTCAAGCATATTTTTTACTGTAACCTTAGAAAAACATCGGAAACTTATTTACAGTACAAAACATAAATTCAAGGCCACTTAAAGCTAACACAAATAAAAAGCCTCTTTAAGCTAATACAAATTATCTATAATAACAAAGTAAACACCCCCTTTCTATTCCCCATCAATAACCTTCTACTGGACAAACAGACATAGAATATTGTACACAAAAATAATGATATGTAGGTAAGGAAGTACTCTCTACGCCATATCTTATATATAAAATTTCCGTGTCACAGTGTTTGTTACCGTACTCCTCCGAAACGGCTTGACAGATTTTTTCCAAATTTTATATGCGTATTCAGTAGGTCTGAGAATCGGCTACTGTATATTTAGTTTTTTTTTTTTTAAGGCAAAACAGCGTTTGCCGGGTCAGCTAGTTATCTATAATAATATTCTAGAACCAATATTATTAACTAATAAAATATTATTTTTCTTTTTTGTTCGTGCCCCAAAATAAATGTTTCTTTCCTTTAGTATTATAAAACATAAAACTTCTAGATTCTTTTAGAAAAGCATCTTTGTGAAGGCTTGAAAATTTAAGACATCAAAGCTTAGTCACTTAGCTCAAACGAAAATTAGAAGACTTTATCCGTAATAACAGAACCGAAAATGTTACTTCGATCAAAGTGTTTTTTATGAAAAAGACAGCTAGTGTTCATCACCAGCTATTAGCTAAGACTTGTACCTTATCGTTAATGATCCGCGTAAGTTATGACTAAGCCCCTAATTATATCTAATTTAGAGTTAAAGTTACGTATAAAGATAGACAAGAATGTATTAGCAACGTTAGTAAGCAACAAAGTCTTTTGACATAGTTTCCTACAATATAGTACATTAATAGTAAAACGAGTAGTGAATCAGAACAAATAGCATTAAGACAATTACTTTTGTATATAATGATAAGTATTCGATAGTTATAATTATAACATACCAGACAGACAGACAAAAATTCAAAAAAATGTTTTTTTCATTTCTGTATTCTTCTTTAATCGCTCGCTATCCGTTACTTAAATACATTTGAATTTAATTTGGAAAAATATTTAATGACAACACACATTCAATTTTTACTGTCTATTTTATAAACTAGCTGACGCGGCAAACGTTGTCTTGCCTTTTTACTAAAATAGTCATAAAAAGAGGGTAGATGATAAAAAAGTAAAAATTTGGGGTTGTATGTATTTTTAAATGCCACATTATAAAAAAAAAACCAACAAATTTCATCAAAAATAAAAAATAGGGGTGAACAACCCTTATCACTTAGGGGTATGAAAAATAGATAGTAGCCAATTCTCAGACTTGCTGAAAAAAGATATAAAATTTGGTAAAAACCGGTTTCGGAGGAGTACGGTAACAAACATTGTGACATGGATTTTTTATATAAGAAGAAGAAGATATAAGATTGAATAATTAACCAAACATTAACAAACACCCCTGACACACACCCATACACGTCAAACTTATTAATTAATAGTTTTTGCATCGGCGGTTAGTAAATAATCACTAGTTTGTCACAGTATCTAGTGGAACAATCTAAAGTCAATGTGTAAACAACGTTTGTTATTAAATCCATCATTTTCCGGAAACTGACTGAAACGGAAGTCCTATATGATCGTTGTAACTTGTGCATTTAATATTTTGGCCTATGATTAGTGATTACTCCCTTTATAATACAGTAGAACCTCTATAAGTCGAACATCAAGGGAAACGCCAAAAAATTCGAGTTCTAAAGTTTTCAACTTATGGAGGATTGCGACTTGGTTGCTCTCTTGTATTAATTGATGTATATTGCAGTAGAACCAAACTATTTCTGACAGTATTTAAGTTGAAAACAAAGGAATTACTTGCTTTGCTAAATTTCAAAGGAAATCAAATTTGAACACCTGACATTGGTGGCTGCAAGCAAACACGTGTTACGTGAATCATCAATTTATTATCTTATATTTCTAAAATGTTTTCTAAGAAACAATAGTGTACTTACATTATCGGCAAGTTCTTAAAGTCGGTAACTCATTTTTGTTCGAACATTAAATGTAAGCTGTAAAATAAAATGTTGCTATATTCGAGATGCAGAGGTCAAATTTAATTTTTCGAGTTGTAGATTGAAAATATGTACCAAAATGGCTTGGAGGGACTCGGTGATTATTTAGACTAGCAGAGGGTCAAGATTTCAAGTAATGGAGGTTTTGGTGTTTGAAAGGAAGGGAACACAACATTTTTTCGACCTCATACAGGACCTCAAACAATATACTAAACTATTTTCGCAGACTTACCTAAAAATCCAAGGTTAAAATGGCAAAAGAAAAATCTGATTTTGATTGTGAGCCGATGCCGGTGGTGTCTGGAGGCATGGTGAGGCTACTGTGGGTGTCGAGGGTCGCTGGCTTGGCTCCTCTTTGCTTTGTTAAAGCAAACGATGGATGGAGAATCTGCTTATCTTCCGGATGGACCGTCTACGGATACATAATGATAACCGCCGTCAGTGAGTATGGTTTGCCATTTTTTTAATTATTTTTTTTACAACTTACTATATAAAATATAGTTTTGCATTTGACAACGGGCCAGTGTCGATGACATGCGTGATCATGCACCCTGGTGGTCAAAAGAAATTGTACTATTCTGTTCTGTGATAATATATCATAATAAAAAGCGATTGTGGTTCGGTGGTAAGAACTTCTGCTTTTCAATCAGACCGCTCCTGATCCGATCCCGGCCCAATGACTCGTTTTTCAAGTTGTGTGTGGATTTGCACTAGCTTTACTATAAAGGAAAACATCGTGAGGAAATTGACACGTTTGAGGACTGCACTATCCGAAAATGTGTGTCATCCGCCAACCTGCACTTGGCCAGCGATTATGGCCTATAGCTCTCTCCTAGTGAGAGAAGGCTCAGAGTCCTAGCAGTAGGAACGTAAAGTGGACTGCTTATGCTATGATAATCTTAATATATATAAATCTCGTGTCACAATGTTTGTCCTCAATGGACTCCTAAACCACTTAACCGATCATAATAAAATTCGCACACCATGTGCAGTTCGATCCAACTTGAGAGATAGGATAGTTTAAATCTCAAATTATAGTCGCAATTTTAATTTATTGCTAATTATTGTCTGTTATTATTTGACAGTCACAATTATCTGTTAACTCCAAATGATTCTAACAGATGTCGATACCTTTCGACTGGGTTGAGTAAGTAATCGATAGATGATAATTGATAGATCGTAATAGATGGCGCTGCTATGGTAAATCTACGAACGTGTCATATAAGCTACACTACCTATTTTTCATACCCCTAAGAGAGGCAAAACAACGTTTGCCGGGTCAGCTAGTATATCATATGTCTTATCTTTTATATTTCTTCGTCCATGTTTTAGGCCTGCTGGCAGCCGCTTGCATTATTATCGAAATGTTTGGCGAGAAACTGTTCGCAGCTCTACATGAAGGCTCTCGGCAGCTGGTGTGGAGCACGCAGGTGGTTCTCGTGATAATCACGGCTGCAGCATCGGTGTACACCGCACCGGAACAAATGAAATCACTCCTTAAAATCCTGACACATGTAAACAAGGTAAATAGCACATTGCGAGACGGCCTACAGAGATTTTTTCGGCGTGCAAAAAAAATTGACAAAAACTAATTTTATGCTTTGTAAATATTATTTTTAAGTTATCTTTAAATTTATTTGTATAAGTACTTCTAGTTTTGTCAATAAAATATCTGAAAATAATGTGTTTTTATCGGGTAGTTAGGAATGCATATAATATCTGTCAGTGAGTTTATAACTGAAATCCTATCACGATTTATCTTAAGATAAGCTTACGTCAAAAATAAATCTTGATTGTATAGGTTTTTAACTATAAATCGTAAACAGAAAAAAAAAATCGAAAATATTGACCGGTCGCTTAAAGACCGTCTCAAGAACCACTCTAAATATATTTATAATACTTATTTTTGTACCAATCAAACTTCATAATGATCGTCAGCCTTTTTGGACTCGGTTTATTTTGGATTATGTTTGATAATTTGATAATATCCAATACCAGATAGTTCAGTGCGGTTCCAGACAGTTTCAGCCTTCTCCATTAATTTCTATGTTGGTCTATCCTTACCAACCAGACTTATGAATTAGAAATAAAACTAGTTCAAAAATAGTAAAAATATAAGTTTGTTGAACCAGTTTTGATTCATATGAATAGGTCTGATTGGTACCAAAATAAGTATAAACATTCTAAGAGTGATTCTTTAGACGGCCTTTAAGCTATCTTTTGTTTTTTTTTTTGCCGTTGACTATTTATGGCGAAAAAAACGTAAAATCAAGATTTTTTTTTACTCTGAATAGGTCAGCGCTTGACCACAATTCACCTGATGGTAAGTGACATTGAGGTCTACGGTGGATCGCGCTTACCTAGAAGGAACCGGCTCACCCTCGCCTTGAAAATCACTAGATTGTAGTCATTGGGGAACAGGGAATTCGGCAAGGATTTTTTTTATTTTGTCCTTAACTGCTTTCTACAGCCTCCTTAAGAGGCCTAAAAAAATAAATATCAATTTGCAGATAAACTACGGACTGGATATTGATAGCTCAGCCGTGTGGGGCTGTACTATGGGCTCGCTAATGTACGCACAAGTGTCGCTGTGTATAATCGTCTGCATCATCGAGATGGTGATATGGGCCATAACGCTGTTTGACCAGTCAGACATTTTGTGTAAATTTGTCTTTGTATCTTTATCAACATCAATTTACGAGTCCCGTGCCAACAGGGCACTTTTTTATTTTTTTTATATTACGCGGCTGTTTAGTATACAAATACAAAATACAAATATAAAAATGTTTATTTCACAAAAATATGCTTAAAACAAATACGCGAAGGATCTGCCCGCTACTTTAACAAGAGCTGTGTTGCAGCAGTCAATCTTCCCCAAACTAATAATTAAAGCTATGAACACTATTGAACTATTTTTTTTTTATGTTTAGCCCCATATTAAGCCATTTCTAGTTTGTATTACGGTTGCTAACACAACAGATATACAGTAATACCCCGGACTTACGCGATAGGTGGGACCGAGCGTTATCCGCGTAAGTCGAATTCGCGTAAGTCGGGATACAATTTTGCATATACATACCTATAAAGTCATACAAAGTATGTTTAATTGGCACTTGATTCTATAATTTAGGAAATATAAAACAATAATTTAGGAAATAAATTTTAATTTAATTCTAGATAATATGTACTAACTATATTAATAAAATGTATAAACACAATCTGAAGTGCGCGGCTTTCAAACAAAAAACGTTAAAATAGACGAGAAAATTAAATCGCGTAACTCCGAATTCGCGTAAGTCGAGGTAGCGTAAGTCGGGGTATTACTGTATATACATATTTAACACCCAGACCGACAGACAACAAATTTAGTTCATCACAAAGATGCTGGTTTTGCCGGGAATCGAACCCGGGACCTTCTGATTGGCAGTCCGGCATGGTAACCATTGCGTCAACAAGGTCGTCATATTCATAAGACTTCGCTGTCCGTCTGCCACCAGGCTATTTGCCAAAAACAACATATTTTTTCTGGCAAAAACAATATTTAGTGCCATAATGTCAACTCTTTAAACTCTTCTTTCCTGCCTCCACAGTCAGAAGTTTCTTCTTCCACTCTCCTCTACTAACCGTCATCTTTACACTCTCTCTTTCCTCTCTTGTGTCATCTTTCACCAACTCTCTTCTCCCTCTATCTTACGTTACCATTATAGTCGTGTGGAACCTTTTTCTGCGCTTTACGTATCCACATTCTTCTTCTACGCTCCACACTTAATTACAACTATTAAGTGAATACCCATTTACTCAATAATGGGTCTGTTGAAGCAGTTATTTTCAGTGATCATTATTTTATTAATTAATCTTGGTAATTGGTTTTGGTATTTAGTCTTTTTCATATTTTATTAAATTTTAAATTTATTTCAAGGACTTTTGATATTTTTTTCAGTGTTTATAATAGCTGCAAGTCCTTTCTACTACATTTGCTACTGGATAATGCAAATTCGCAACGTGAAATTCATAGGGACCGTATTATATGTCAAGTATAGTTTCAAAATTCTCAATGATAATCTGGAGAAACTTTTAGAGAGTAAGTGAGTTCTTATTTTATTGTTATTAAAAATTGTTTTGCAATAAATTATGTTATTGAACACATATATTCGTTAACGTAGCTGTAGGTAATACCATAGACCAATAAATATAATAGACTCTCAAGCTCTTGTTGAAAATCGTACTACGTGAATTGTATAATACACGTAGAACGATCATACACGTAGCGCCATCTATACGTATTTTCTTGAATCGACTTCACTCGGGTCCGCAATTTGCTATCGTCATAGCTCTATGCAACTGCAGCGCATTGCGGAATTTGACGGTAGCTAGGCTGCACGCTTGATTGGCAGCGCCATCTAGGTTTCATCGGCATTTATGGCAAACTTCCGCGCCACGCTTTATTGTATGGGTATCAGCAATCCTCTCTAGTATTCTGATCCTTGGTAATAGTTAACTTCTAAGGCTTTTTTTTTTTTTTTAATTTTCGCTCGCGTGCTAACCAAACTCAACATGAAAAACCTGTCGCCAATCAACTAGCGGTGTATTCTAGCATCCTCATTGAGACCCAATATTTCCAGACTAGACATGATTTTCAAGTTTACGCCATATGACATTGACCGTTATGGTTACGCGCCCTTCTGGTCAAATGCGTAATTGGGATATGTAAAAAAAAAAAACCTTTTTTTCAACATTGTTTTTCAGAGACAATGACTTTCATTGTCATCTTCTGTCTTTCAGGTCTTGATACTGAAGAAATGGACTCAAACAAATCAACAATGATAAATAACTACGTTTTGGTTAAGCCAAATCACGAAATAAAAAAATTAGCCAAAGGTATGATTAATTCAAAGTTATTAATAATTGCTATATTTTATTTGTTAATAATATTTGACTTCTTTTAGTTTTAATGTATCGTTTTGTAACAGTTTTTAGTTTTATTAAAATATAAAAATATCTCATAGATGAAATCTAAAAATAATGCGAAAATGTATTTCTTTTTATGTGAATGTTTATTGTATATTACCCCCCTTAATATTTTTTATTTTTAGTATGTTTTTGTTATAGCGGAATGAAAAATACAAGTACATCACTTGTGAAAGTTTTAGCTTTCTAGGTTTTTTTTTATTTATTTGAAATAGGTTTGCGTTTGACCACAGCTTAACCTTTTGACCAAACTGTGGTCAAGTATATATCATGGTTTCTGAAATACAGCCTGGAGACTTCGGAGGCTTAGTAATAGGGTCCCGTTTTTACCTTTTAGGCACCTAAAAATGATCTCTCTCTATTTTAAGTTAATTTATTTTATTGTGTCATTATTTTGTGTCCAGTAAAGAATAGATAGATAGATAGAAAATTCTTTATTGGACACATTAAATTTAAAAAAAAAGAAAAATAAAGCGCTTACAAATTAGTGTGCCACAATTGGCGGCCTTATCGCTTAAAGCGATCTCTTCCAGGCAACCTTTGAAGAATGTTCTATCTATCTATCTCTCTCTAGAACACGAGTCAGTAGCACCGGCGGAAGGCAAGGCTGCGCACGCGCCGGAGTCTGCGCGTGTCACCGTTCGCCGTCTCGCGCTGAGGTTCGCTTGCCTGTGCGACGTGGTCCGCGAGGTGGACCGCTGTCACGGCTTCATAGTAACTCTCATGCTGACTTCCTTCCTTCTCCACCTCATCTGTACACCCTACTTCTTAGTTGCATTGTCAAGTATGTCTAACCCATTAAAATTATATAAGAAATGCGAAAATTTGTATGTGTTTGATGAAATTTAGTGTGAAGATAGGTTAGACCTTGGATTAAGAGAAAGGCTTGTTTTGATCCCGGATCAACTTTTTTTATCCTGGATTAATGCGAGAAACACCACGGGACGCAGCTAGAGTTCTTGATAATCTACTCGTATCATACATATTTTCATCTGAACATTACTCGTACTTACAAAAAGGAGCTTATGTGTGGCTTCTTTTTATCCTGAATTAAATTCTGTTTATACCGGATCAACACGGTTGTGTGTATGTTTGTTACTTCTTCACACTCAAACAGCTGAACCGATTTCGATGAAATTTAGCGTGAAGATTTGGATTTAACCAAAGGCTATTTATTTTTATCCTGGATTAACTTCTTTTTACGCCGGATCAATGCGGGTAACACTGCGGGGTACTAATATAATAATTACGAAAGTTTGTGTGCGTGTGTGTGTGTATATATATATGTTTGTTACTTCTTAACGCTCAAACAGCTGAACCAATATTGATGAAATTTAGTGTGAAGATAGGTTAGACCTTGTATTAACTCATATACTTCTTTTTATATCGGATTAATTTCTATTTATCCCGAATTACAGCGGGTAACACCGCGTGGCGCACCTAATTCTTTATAGTCTATCATACAACTTTTTTCATAATTTTTATCGATACATTTTTTTTCAGGTGACTCCGGTAATATAGCAACTATTGTTCATAAAGTACTACTTTTTTTCTGGTGCCTCTTTCACACTTATAATTTGGTGATGACCGTCGAACCCTGCGATTTGACCCATTTGGAGGTAAATTAATATTTAAAAGTATGTTCTTGTTTCAACTATTAATATTGAAACTAGAAATGTATTTTTGATATATAAAACATCGTGGGAAGCCTTTTTAATGTGATATTTGGAAAAATCCAGCGTACATGATTTTTTTTATAAGCATAGTATTTACGTAAAATATGAGCAAAAGCGAGTATGGCTCGATGAGAAAACGCCTGGTTCTCAAGCTGACGGCACCTGGTTCGATCCCGGCCCTACACCAATACACGCTTCACGGTTGAGGAAACCAACATTTTTGACGACCACAATATCCTGGAACTTTAAGTTTCCAAATTTCTTTATTATTCATAATCGTTACATTTAATATAATTATGCTAGTGTACATAGAATATTAACCTAGCAAAATAAACAGTGACATTCGGATCATACACTTTAGGTGGCTACTGATAAGGTTAACCCCTTTAAAAAGTAATTAATTTGTAGATGTTAGTATTAAAATTCATTAGTATCATAATATCCTGGTGTTGGCCTTGTGGATAGTAGCCGTTATCCTTATGCTTATAAAAATTATCTACTACGTTATGGAAATTAAATACACCGTAATGTTTACTTCAAAGCTAAGGCAACAGGGACATGTCTTGCGTTCAAGAAGTCAGAATCTCTGACCATTGGCAGGTGGAGCGTACCCACGAGTTGGTGGGTCACCTAATGCGGTGCTCCCACTCGGCGCTGCAGAACCCCCTGGGTATGGAGTTGGAGCAGTTCTACAACTACCTGCTGCTCAACGAGGTGCGCTACCGTCCGCTCAAGCTCACCACCATGTCTCGATCGCTCGTCGTCACCGTAAGTACATTTACTTTTCCTAAGTTTCTTTCATAAGGACATGCTTTTTCCTAGGTTTTTATTTGTAAGGACATATTTTTTCCTTAGTATTTTTTTCGTAAGAACATTCTTGTTCTTTAAGTTTTTTTCATAAGGGCATTCTTTTTCATTAGTTTTTTTTCGTAAGAACATTCTTGGTCCTAAGTTTTTTCGTAAGGACATTCTTTTCCCTAAGTGTTTTTCGTAAGTACATTCTTTTTCCTAAATACTTTTCGTAAGGACATTCTTTTTCCTGAGTTTTTTTCGTAAATAATTTTTTTTTCACGGCAGTTAGCATGAGCATTTTTTTTTTTACTTCTTGGTTACTTATTAGCTTCCATATCAACGTTAAGAACCTATTTTGACTATTGACGTAATCTGTGACCAGTTTATATAGTTTTAATTCTTGGCGAAAGAATCGTGCGTGGCTAAAACAATTCGTGTCAATTCAAGAACTGGCCGGATTAGCTAATTTCTAACTATAGTCGATCCAATCGTTTATTTTCTTTTTGATAGTACCGATAGAACGTTACTGGGTCTAAGCGTCATGTTACGCAAAAGTTCAAAGTGAACTTTTGCGTAACATGACGTAGTTACGCATGATAAAAATGAATCGATATCGTGTCCACTATAGTCACTTTGTCACAACACTATAACTGTGAAACTATAAAAAAATATATGTAGATATATAACTGTGAGTGATTTGATTGACATATCAAAATAGTTTGTCCTGAAAATGTATAGACGTATCCTTGCTTTATACTCAATCTTTATCTTTGCAGATCCTTGGCAGCATAACAACGTACATAGTCATCATCCTTCGATTGTAACTTGCATTATTTGTACACCCGTCTTATGTTTTATTGTTATTTTCCCTCCTGTGGTTGTCTGGAAGAGATCGCTTTTAGCGATAAGGCCGCAATTTCCGATACTAGTCTTAAGTATGTAATGTAAATAATTTATTTTAATAATATATTGTGTGAAAATAAAGAATTTATCTATCTACCTATTTTCATAATAATTGTTACTAAAGTTTGTAAATATTTGTCGGAATTGTTCACAGCTTACATACAAGACATTTCTTACAAAAGCTTGTTGTTATTTCCCATGGAATAGAAAAAAAAATGGATTTGGTATGTAAAGTTAATGCGGAACTTTGATGATCAAGTCAGATCACCTTAGCTAGCCGAGATACAGGCGCTACCTCCTTACTCCCTCATCCAATTATTTGGTCACAAATCATTTTGATCTCAGAGAGGTATATGAATTTTGTAAGAGATTACCCAATCCATATATTTACGTCAGGCAAGTGGTGTCAGGGTTTCTCTCAGGAAATCAGACAGGATGCTGGTCCCTAAGGCTCACAAATAGGCTTTTACGCATTATTGTGTTACGTCGTAGCACTATATTTTCTAAATCGCATTTGTAGCGACTACGTGAAAATTTAAGGAAATGGAACTTAGAAGATTGATAAATAACTTCTACGAAGCCTTAAAGGGAAACAGTATTAAGAATAAGTACCTATATTTCAGTATTTTTATTTTTACTATTCATTAATACTTCGTATTAAGGTGGTAAGATGTGCCTAACCCAACTAAGAAGATGCAGTAACTTAGATATCTGTAAAAATATTTAGTATTTTATTTGTACGTAGTGTTAATCTGGCGTACCGAAATTTAGAATTAGATATTTTGAAAAAAAAAGAAATGCAAATAAAATTACAAACTATACTTACACACTATAGATAATAATGTTATTTGTTATTTTTTTTGTTATTCTTAAAAATAAAAAAATATTCTTAGCGTTTTTCTTGAAATAATCTATAAGTTATTTTGAGCAAGTTATATGTTAGTTATTTATAAAGATAAAACTGTAAATTCAAGATTTTGCCCATGTCTGCCAAGCTCATCCTTAAAGGTTAGGAATTGCCCAAATTCAAGCAACATCGCAAGTCAGAGTTGATCTTAACTTAACTTAGATATATATACACAGACTGCCTACGGAACTAGCTGCCAGATGATCAGAATTGGCAATAGACGATCGTATATGGCATCATGACGTCTCATTTGAATACGTTAAGTACTACATCTTGCCAACTATATTCTCTAGGGTGATGTGAGCGAGTGGCATTATAGCTTTAAGTGGAACATCTATTGGTAGGTATACGGATATTTATGATGGTACTGCTTTAAAAATCTTTGATCAAGCTTCTGAGCCTAGAGCACCGACGCAAGGTTGCTAGTTTGTCGGTATTTTTAACCGACTTCAAAAAGGAGGAGGTTATATATTCGACGTGTATGTATTTTTTTTTTATGTATGTTCACCGATTTCTCAGCCATTTGTGGATCGATTCTCAAAATTCTTTTTTTAATTGAAAGAGTATGGTTCTGAATTGGTCCCATTGTCACCAAAACTGGTTCTGATGATGGACTCCTAGGGAAATCGAAGAAAAACCTAAAAAGTTAGGTTATTTTTACGCATGAAGAGAGATTCACGCTCGTTTGGCTGTACTGATATTCATGAAATTTGAGAACAAAATAGGTAAGACTATGTGTTAACACATACGCTACTTTTTATCCCGAAAATAAATACTATTCCCGTGGGATGCACCAAATAACATATAAATCTTTTTAACTTCTTCACGCTCGAACGGTTGTACTGACATCGATGAAATTTGAAATGAAGATAGGTTAGACTATGTGTTAAGACATAGGCTACTTTTTATCCCGAAAATAATTATTGTTCCCGTGGGATGCACCAAATAACACATGACACACTGATTTCGCTAAAATTTGATATAGGGGGTAGACTAGACCTTGTATAACACGAAGGTTACTTTTTAACCGACTTCAAAAAAGGAGGAGGTTATATATTCGACTGTATGTATATTTTTTTTTATCTTCAAAGTCATTGCTATTCCCTTGGGAAGCCCAAATAACTCGATAACCTATTTTACTTCTTCGCGCTCATACGGCAATACAGATTTCGCTAATAAAATTAGCAGCCTGGATAACAAAAGTAATCTGACGCGAACATCGAGGCTAAGCAACGGCCCATGCAGCCAGTCTTTGGATGGCTAACCATGCACAAGACTTCCATAAAAAAATGTGATATTTTCATCTGGGCGTTACTGTGCTTCGGATAACACGTTAATTTGTTGGGCCTGGACCACTACTCTTAGTACAAGCAGGGTTCAAACTAAATCAGGGGCTTGAAAAACTCTCGACGCCAGAGCTTGGCCACTTGGGTCATACTTAGTGGAAGAAGGAACTGTAAAATTTGATATATTAATAGACAAGACCCTCGAACGGATAAGGAAAATATTTACGCGCTCGCTTCGCTAGGAGTTATCCCGCTTCGTTCGAATTTCCCCCAGGATGTTCTGGGCTTATGACACTCCAAATATTATATAATTTGTGCTGCTTTGGACTTCAAACGGTTCGAACAAATACGGTGAAAATTTTCGCGCTCGCTTCGCTCGCGCATAGCTCGCTTCGCTCGCAATTACTTCTAGTACGTTTTGACACAACAAACATTATGTAATTTGTGCTGCTTTGGACTTCTTTATGTTCAAACGGTTCGAACAAATACGGTGAAAATTTTCGCGCTCGCTTCGCTCGAACATAGCTCGCTTCGCTCGCAATTGGTTCTAGTACGTTTTGACACAACAAACATTATGTAATTTGTGCTGCTTTGGACTTGTTTATGCTCAAACGGTTGGAACAAATACGGTGAAAATTTTCGCGCTCGCTTCGCTCGCGCATAGCTCGCTTCGCTCGCATCCACCTCTTTTCGCTCGCAATTGGTTCTAGTACGTTTTGACACAACAAACATTATGTAATTTGTGCTACTTTGGACTTCTTTATGTTCAAACGGTTCGAACAAATACGGTGAAAAGTTTTCGCGCTCGCTTCGCTCGCAATTGGTACTAGTACGTTTTGACACAACAAACATTATGAAATTTGTGCTGCTTTGGACTTTTTTACAACTAAAACGGTTCGAACAAATACGGTGAAAATTTTCGCGCTAGCTTCGCTCGCGTATAGCTCGCTTCGCTCGCATCCAGCTTGATTTGCTCCCAATTGGTTGCCTGCCTGGCACACGCCAAATTTTTTCATCGTGAAGTTTATTTGGCTCTCCATATTCTTGAAGTCGGTGCCATCTAATAAGAACAAATTAATGTTTGTTAAAAAAACTATTTTCAATTGTCTTTCTTTGCAGGCACCGACTCCAAGAATACAGGATTAGTAAAAATTGCAAATAGTTTTTTATAAGTACATGAAATAAACTCTCCTATTCTATTTATATATTCTTGATTTGATTTAGGCTTAAAATTATTTTTTCCTTTTTAGTTGTGTTTTTGAAGTCGGTTGTTTGTTTTTTAAAACAATTTTATATCAGATACATTTCGGGGAGTGTGCTTTGGAGCTCTATTATTTTTTTCCACTTTCTCTGTTCTACTACATAACGAGCAGAGAGTCAGTGAAGAGACACAAGATAATTATTAAATAATCATTAATTTATTGTGAGGACAGCGAAACTTTGGAACTCTCTACCTGAGTCTCTGTTTCCTGAAAGGTATCATCCGGGGGACTTCAAAAGTAGAGTTTTGGTATCTTCTAGGTAAGCGCGTCGTAGACTATAACAGCGCAGCTTAACATCAGGCAAGCTGTAGTCAAAGGTAAGCCTATCAAGGGTAAAAAAAAAATCTAAATTAATTGACCAAACGAAGCGAGCAGTCACGTAGAGGCCGTGCTTTATAATCAATCTTGACGGGATCGTGTAGGTCAATAGATTTTTTTGTCGTCAGTGAATTTTGATCCCACAAAAATGGGAGACAACAAAAGCGTTACTTATTGGTTGTTTTAATGATATTTAGCAAAACGGTTACACCATATACTTAAAATATTTTTTTTAATACATAAAATTGGTCAAATAACGATGTTCCAAGAAACCGGGTTCCCGAATCTAATGTTTGGAGAAATAACAGTGATATCATAAGTCATTTTAATTAATAGGCACATGATTTCTATATATTTCACATGTACATATATAGATAGAGATACAAAATATAATAAACACTATATTTACTATATTTTAGTAACGTAACCTTTTATGGAATGAGTAAAAGGCGGTCTACATCAAGAGTAGTTAACATACCTCAAATGGGCCTAGCGGTCGATCAGATTTATTAGATCCCTTAAATTCACTATTTATTTCAACCACAGCAAATGAATGGGCTATCAATAGACCCTGTATTTTCAATCACAATATTTTTTATCAGAACAATAGTTATTTGTTTTTCTACTAGGCTTAGTAAACCTCTTCATTTGTTTTCTTTTCTATGCAACTAATCTTTTCCATCCTTCTACTCTTACTAATAACACATTGCTCTTTTCTCTGCTTATCTCCTTGAGTCATGGTCCATGCCTAACTTTTTTAAATCGTTCGTCACATCAATAAAACGTATTGACATCACGTTAAATTGAATATAGCACGAATGGGATTGGGAATCGAACAAGGAAAAATACCTTTTCGGCCCATTATATCCTTATCCACTCCATCTATCCCATTAGGCTTTGTTTAGAAAAAAAGGGATTTTAAAATAAGGGTAAGGTTCGTTTCATCATATTTTTTTCAAACAAACCTTTTGCGAGTTGACTAGATACCGTGTCACTCTCGTGAACTATATTAGCGGCTTATTTTTTTTTCTTTTTGTTAAAACGATTTCACTGCGTAAGCGTATAAATACTTATTTTTGCGTACACGGACAATGTCTTACACAACGTACAGAAGGAAAATATTTGATTTATCTTAATAATAATAGAGGGAGAGCGTTCTGTTTACTCAGCCATTGTAAGCACAGAAAGGCCCTTAGGAGGCATATGTTCCTACTTGTACCCACTGCCGTATAATAACTTCGTATTTCATGCTATGTTTACTTTACTAAATATATTGTACGTACTAAATGTTGTTGCTGGCCTGTGGATTGAAAGGATTTTTCGTAAGCGCATTATTGTCTCGTTAATAAGTCTTATAAATGAGGAAAGGTGGGTGATCGAATCCTTAGAAAAATGTTTCTGGTACATCTTCTATGTAATATATAAAATTGCCATGTCACAATATTAGTTACCGCACTCCTCCGAAATGGCTTGATCGATTTTCACCAAATAGGTCTGGGAATTGGTTACTATCTATTTTTCAAACCCCTAAGTGATAAGGGTTGTTTACCCTTAAAATCCCGCTCGATAACTGATCAATTTTATTGTTTTAAACTGTATTTAAGGTAAAACAACGTTTGTCGGGTCAGCTAGTCTTCTTATATATAAAATTTCCGTGTCACAGTGTTTGTTACCGAACTCCTCCGAAACGGCTTGACTGATCATTACCAAATTTCATATTCGTATTCAGTAGGTATGAGAATCGGCCAACGTGGAACGTTTTTACCCCTAAGTGATAAGGGTTGTTCACCCTTAAATATTTTTTTTTATTTTTTCGACGAATTTTTTTTATTTGAATTTTATATAAAGAAGCATTAAAAAATACATACAACCCTAAATTTTTACTTTTTTATCATCAACCCCTATTTTTATATGGCCATTTTAGTAAATTTCCGTGTTACAGTGTTTGTTACCGTACTCCTCCGAAACGGATTGACTGATCTTTACCAAATTTCAAAAGCGTATTCAGTAGGTATGAGAATCGGCTACTGTGTAACGTTTTTACCCCTAAGCGATAAGGGTTGTTTACCCTTAAATATCTTTTTTCATTTTTCGACGAATTTTTTATTTTATTTTTGTATAAAGTGGCATAAAAAATACATTCAACCCTAATTTTTTACTTTTTTACCATCAACCCCTATTTTTTATGGCGATTTTAGTATTTTATTCATTTTTCATCTCGCTTGATAACTGATCAAATATAGTGTCTTTAACTGTACTTCGGGTAAAAATCTATCTTTATTTTGAAGAAAATAACTAACAAAATTAAACCTGATATACATATGCTTAGTATTACCAATCTTAAATATTTAAAATTTGCCGCGCCTTTACTTTACTGGTGAGTGAAATGCCACACTATGCCATAGACTGAAGTCGGTCTCCTGTTTCACTCACAAAATTCTTCTTCATAGACTTCTCTCACTGTTAACACAAATTTCGACCTTCGTTATTGTTTATGTATCGTATGTAGTAGTATTGTTTACAATTATCATTTTGCTATCTCAATGTAACACTCTTATGAACTACTAGCTGTTGCCCGCAGCTCCCGCGTGTAAGTCGCTTTATTGCATAACCTCTCCTGCACATGACTGTTGTAAAAAAATGTATTTTCATCTGTGCGCTACTGTGGATCGGATTATACGTTAAATTGTAGGTCCTCTTAGTACAAATAGTCGTTAAACTATATGAACCTGATCACTTAGTTCTTACGTAGAATAAGTTATAAAATTTGATGTACTAATAAATTACACCCCGAATGTATAAGCAAAAAACTTTCAACAAATATGATGATGACACAACAAATATTATGAAATTAAATTTGTTCTGCTTTGGACTTCTTTATGCTCAAACGGCTCAAACAAATATGCTAAAAATTTTCGCGCTCGCTTCGCTCGCGCATAGCTCGCTGCGCTCGCGATTGGTCCTAGGATATTTTGGGTCATAGCTTACGACACTACAAATATTATGTAATTTGTTCTGCTTTGGACTTCTTTATGCTTTAACGGCTCGAACAAATATTATGCTAAAAATTTTCGCGCTCGCTTCGCTCGCGATTGGTCTTAGGACGTTATGGGTCATAGCTTACGACACTACAAATATTATGTAATTTGTTCTGCTTTGGACTTCTTTATGCTCAAACGGCTCAAACAAATATGCTAGAAATTTTCGCGCTCGCTTCGCTCGCGCATAGCTCGCTGCGCTCGCATCCGGCTCGCTTCGCTCGCGATTGGTCTTAGGACGTTTTGGGTCATAGCTTACGACACTACAAATATTATGTAATTTGTTCTGCTTTGGACTTCTTTATGCTCAAACGGCTCAAACAAATATGATAAAAATTTTCGCGCTCGCTTCGCTCGCGATTGGTCCTAGGACGTTTTGGGTCATAGCTTACGACACTACAAATATTATGTAATTTGTTCTGCTTTGGACTTCTTTATGCTTTAACGGCTCGAACAAATATTATGCTAAAAATTTTGGCGCTCGCTTCGCTCGCGATTGGTCTTAGGACGTTATGGGTCATAGCTTACGACACTACAAATATTATGTAATTTGTTCTGCTTTGGACTTCTTTATGCTCAAACGGCTCAAACAAATATGCTTAAAATTTTCGCGCTCGCTTCGCTCGCGTTTGGTCCTAGGAAGTTTTGGGTCATAGCTTACGACACTACAAATATTATGTAATTTGTTTGGTAACGGCTCAAACGGAATCGCTAAAAAATTTTGAATACTAAAACTTTGGAAAAATATCATTACTAACCTTAAAAATTTTACAATGAAATTGTATTATACAAATAACAGACTTCAAAATCATACCTTCATTTAAAAATTCTAACTGCTATTTTCAAGTTTTATTTATCCTGTATTCTTGGCGTCGGTGCCATCTAAGAAGAACAAATTAAAGTTTGTTAAAATAAACACTATTAAATAGATATGGTTTTGGAGTCGGTTATTTGTTTTAAAATGAATTTTATTGCGTCTAGCATTCCAATATGAGCTCAATATTGAATATAATGCTCATTTAAAAGAGACAATTGGTGCTATGGATAAGGTTCACGCTATAGCATTAAAAGATTGATGTTGTTTGTTATTGTTCCTGTCGTAATTATTAAGTGATATGCAATTTTAGGTAATAAACTATAAAAACTTGAACATAATATTTTTTGGCGTTTGTTATTTTTATATTTCCTTAACGTTTGTTCATAGCGCTCCATACCCATTTCACGCATATACCATACACACTTATAATAAGTAAGTAACATTTTAATTATACTAGAATTTGTCTAGAAACTAGAATAAAATAATTAATAAGGCAAAACAACGTTTGCCGGGTCAGCTAGTATTATATATTTTTTACTCATTAATAGGCATTGCATTCGACCGCGTAAGTGTACGAGTTAGCGACACCATACGAGGTGCAGGCCTAAGGGGGAGTATGACTTATATGGGAATACTGGCGTCAAGAAGGCTACCAGATCACCGTTAGGTGCTTGGCGACTGATTTTCATCTTAAGGATGGTTTCTAACCCAGCGAGCACTATAAAATGCCCTACCACCATGCTACGGTTTCCTCACGATGTTTTCCTTCAACGAAAGTTCGAGCTCATTGGCGGGCATCGATCTACGGGACGTAAAGCGGCGCTGATTTTCAATTCAAACCAACTTTCTGCTACATAAAAATGGAGATTAAAGCTATGTTATTATTTAACTAATGATAATACTTTAAGGTAAATGAAAGTGTAGTCCGTTTATGTTGGCATTTAATTTACATGATATATATCTAAATACTTTTGCAGCAAAATAAGAAAAGTAGGCCCCAAATACATGTTATATTGATTGTTATAATATTTCACTGGACGAGCGGTAATCAGTAATTGTAGTAATTAAGTTAGCAAAATAAGAGTATATCATCCTCGGTGCAAGACTGCATGCAGCACTGGTCTACGATGCCCTGTCTCTTGTGGCGGGGCCAGGCCGGTACAGGGCCTCCGCGACCCCACAGCCAGTCTCCATGGTTATCCTCAGAACTATCTGTAGAACAAAAGAGTAAAATTTCGATATTACGAGTATAAGTAATTTTAGTTTGAGAGAATATATGAATAAATATGTATGGATGAGTACAAAAATTTAAAAAAATTATAGGTATTGTTAATTTTACTACAGTATTTTTCAACAATAACGTCACAATAAATAATTAATATGTCAAAATTTAATTAGATTTATTATAAATTACTTAAGTCTAACTAAATTACCCGCCCCTAATAGTTCTCGGTGTAAAAGGTGCCCATTAGACTAGCAGCGTTCCCGCGCCATTATCTACAAAAACGTAAAATTTGTTGTTATATCCTTATTACTTTCAAAAGCACCACATTTTTTATTTTCAAAAAAATGAAGCTATCGAACGAATTTTCATTATCATTATCTACAAAAACGTCAAAAATATAATAACAAACTTGTTAATTCACCGATTTCTCTTGTCAGTTTTAGAGTGATGTACTTGTCGCCTCCATATATGTACAGGCTTCCCCCAGTTTACTTCTATTATCTATATTTTCCTATTTTTTGCTAATCTCGTCCATCCGGTCCCTATCATTGAGTAAATAAGTCTTCCCATCAAAGTCAAATTCCCGGCACGGCCAACGTCTTTGTGCTGAACTAAATTTGTTGGCTGTGGATCTGGGTTTTAAATATGTATCTATGTAAAAAATATATATATGTATGTACATGTAGTATATCAGATGTGTTAGCAACCATAATACGAACTAGAAATGGTTCAGTATGGGGTTAACCAGCCGTGTGTAAAATGAGTCCTAATATTTATTTATTTATATTAAAAACACATAAAAATAAAAACTGCACAAACATGAAAAACAACTAGAACAGGCTATGAGCTCCCCGCGCTGCACCGAAGCTCCCCAAGATGCTGGCGGCGTTACCCCTCTGGATGGCCAAAGAAACTCGCTGCGTCAAAAACTACCCTGACCGAGGATCCTGACCTCGCTCCCTCATTCGACGTCCGAGGTCACGGACTAGAAGCTTGGCGTCCGAGCACCATGGTTCTTTTTTTTTGTTGACGAGGGGGAAATCTTCGACAAGATCTACGATGGTGCGCAGCCAGATTATGTGGAATTTGTACCCACTAAAACCCCCCCGGTGACCTGCCTATGTGCTTAACGGAGGTCTCCGGGTTCTTCCGGGAAACACTCCGTAGAGAGCACCATGGTCCTAACGTTTCCACGGCACGAAGTTGTACGCTGGTTCCAGGCTCGCGTATTTAAGGCGTTTGACTGGTTTATTTATATTTATTTGGTCTCATTCGTCCTCTTTTGTCGGGGTTGTGTACGTACCTATATAATTGGACATAGTGTTCCTCTTATGGACGTTCTCTGCGCCGAAGCACAGCAACGCGGCTGCCTCTGCCAGCTGGCGACCGCATAGAGTGACGCGAGTGTTCTCCGCCAACGCACAGCTCAGGCACAACAGAGCCACCGCTAATATTAACTTCATGTTCACCTAACGCAAAACAAATAACACACAAATAAACTTTTAATGTTATTTGAATAATGTTTGTTTAACCGGCTATCACTTACGTTTATTTTGTCGGTATTAGCCCGATATGTTTCAGCACAATCAGTGTGCCATTCTTGTCATATCAAAAAACGTCAATAAACGTAAGTGCTAGCTGGTTATACAAACATGATTCAAATATACTTTACTTTCGCCATTCTCAAAGGCAGTAACAGTGTTCCTGCCCTTAAGAATGGCAAAAAATAAACGTAAGTGACAGCCGGTTATACAAACATTATTCAAATATGCCTTACGAAAGTTTTAATACTACATATAATGTTATTGTAAGGCTGGACTAATTATTAAAAACATAAAAAAATACTAACTAAAACTTAACCTAAAACCAGGGGTAGAGGAAAAGGTGCAAAATGCTAACAGCATTGCCACGTTGGATGGCAATGCTTAGTTACTGACTGGATCATTTTGGACACCCGAAACCTCTATCAGACGTTTAGCGTGATCTCCATTTAAATTAAACTTATAATCTTATTATAAATTTTAAGCTTTAATATAATTGTATTCTTATTAATAGATTTTATAATTTATAATAATAAAATACTGATATGTTTGTAGCTTATGCTTAGGCTCATGGTTAGCTGACATTAAAAAATATTCTAAAGATATGGAAAAATTGGTCAAGTGACTGACGGGCTCTTATTTTACATTTAATTTTACAATTACGCTTGATCGTAATTCCCCTGATGGTAAGCAATATTGTGATCTAAAGTTCAGGCTTGTGCTTAAAGGGTCCCGTAAATGATCTAAAACCATGATATGTACTCGTATATGTACATTAGCATATTTTAATCCTACGAATATTATAAATGCGAAACTTTGTGTCTAAGTGTGTATGTTTGTTACTTCTTCACGCTTAAACAGCTGAACCAATTTAGATGAAAATTAGCGTGAAGATAGGTTAGACCTTTGATTAGCTCATAGTCTACTTTTAATCTTGGATTAACTTCTTTTGTCCTGGATTAATGCGGGTAACACCGCGGGGCACAGGTAGTGTAATATAATTATCTTAGTTGGAATAAAGAATTTTGAAAATAGAATTGAATATAGGGTATTAATAATAATAGGGTAATAATAATTGAATATAGGGAATTGAATAGGGGTATATTGAAGGGTTACTTACTATTGTTCAGGCAGCTTCAGGTAAGCACGAGCGTTGATGAGATTATGTAAATGTTAAGCTACGTCTTCTTATTATATAGGAAATTTGATGGAACAAAGGCGCTGTTTTCTGTAAAGAGAAGAGCGATTAGCGATTTGTTATTACAGCATTATATTGTTATGTATTACTTTTTTCTTACTTACATCTGGATTTTGGCTTCGGAAATTACGATTTCTCACCAACGCTAAATTTGGAGGCTTTGATGGCTTAAAAACTTTCGACACTGGAAATCAGCCACTTTTATTACAAAGGATTTATTAACACCTAAATGTGATATATCATATAACATCGGTCAAGCCGTTTCGGAGGAGTACGGTTACTAACATTGTGACATGAAAATGTTATATATAAGATTATTAATATTATAAAAC
Organism: Mellilla xanthometata; assembly: GCA_035578125.1. NCBI lineage: Eukaryota > Metazoa > Arthropoda > Insecta > Lepidoptera > Geometridae > Mellilla > Mellilla xanthometata. The sequence continues at coordinate 1,230,958 of JAPUBQ010000022.1, forward strand.
AACAAATAAAATTACTAAGTCCTTACCCCATCTTGCCCTTTGAAAACATACATATGCAAAACATTTTGATTCTAATCGTTCTGTCATAATCAACCACCTGAGAGCGCCGTGTCCCCGAATAGATGGCGCCACCCTATTTTACACATCAGTGGGTAATAATAAACATGTCACCTTAATTTAGGCGGAAAACAACGCAATTATAAATTAAAAGTGAAAAAATATGTAATTCGAAATTTTGTGGCGGCGGCCATTTTTCAGTACGGTCTTCAGACAGTTTTCACCAGCTCTTTCCAGCATGCCTAACGATGTCATCTGACCATCGCGTCAAATTTAGGTTTGTTAAATATTTATTATTACTTTATTATTAATAATATATAACACGGGTTATTACTATTTATCAATGTAATCGAGGTTAAAAGTCCTATTTTAATTTAAAATATTAGCCCAGTCACAATCGTGTTCTTGGATATTTTTTTTTACCATAAAAACTAAACTTTCTCAGATTGTGTTTGATTGGATGTTACATTCTTCTAATATTGTAAATGCTCTTGCATGTGTGTGAGTGTGTATATTTATTACAAAAAAAGCTCAAACATTTTCAATGAAACTTGGTGTGGAGATAGCGTAGACCCTGGACTAACACATAGGCTACTTTTTATCCCAGATTGACTTGAACCTTCATTATTGTCACTTGTATTTCGTATTATTTTACTCTAAGGTAACACTGGCACACCCTGCCATAATTATTCAGGGCTTGCATAGTTAGTACTTCAGTATATTTTAATATAACGTTAGCTTAACTTTACATAAAATAAGTAGTATTAGGTTCTGTTAAACCCTTTGTTAATAAATAAATTTGTATTTGTAGATTATCGCTGGTAACATCGCAGGGCTCAGCTAGTTATACAAACTAGCTAAGTACTCGTATATATTACTTTTTTACCACATTTACATTTAAATATTACTTAATCACTTTTTGTCAAATTGATGACCTTTTTCGACCACCACCTTTTGTTTCCACCATTGAAGAAATTGTAACCATATTTAACTCTAAATTAACTAGCTTTTAAACTTTTTATTGGAATACTTACCGAAGTTTGACGGAAACAAGCCGGAAGTTCAGCGGTTAACTGAAGAAGCAACTAATGGAAACCAGAAAGTTCGCTCAAACTAAATAGATTTAAAGGTGAGAGGAACTTTAAACAGTTTCTCGGTCATTCTCCAATTTGGCGTTCTTCGCCTAATTACCATCCACTTTTTTATTTTTCACTGATTTGACATTATACACATTACAAAAGGTACACCTCAAACATACAAATTCAATAGTTAACTTGGATTTTTTCTATTGGTAGTAGTTTTGTAGATAATGACATTTGAAAAAAAACAGGAATATGGTAATTAGATAAGTTGAATATTTTATGAAACGGTAATTAGAAAATATCATCAAGTGCAAGTATCGCTCGTTCAACATGCATTAATAATTAGTACACCATTATAATAAAATTATAGCATAAGAATAGCAATGTACTTCATATCCAATCGTAAAAAGACACTCATCATTGCACTCGTTTATTAAAAATCAGCTAACAACAAATAAAACAATGATAGGTCTTAGTTGGTAATATTTTAAAGGTAAGTATGATGATATTCTTAATTAACTTAGATAATAAGGATAGATCTAGCTTAAACCTACTCACAGCTCTAAAAATTTGCGTATATCACTGATAACTTATATTCTATTTCTTATTTTTTTCTAGATAGTCATTCAATTTATAATAACATTTGTCAGTTAGATAATTAAAAAGTCATATCATTATTATATCAACTAGTATCGTCCTATAGTTTAATCAGTCTAGTTTTACAGTAATTTTCTATTTGAAAATAACAAGTAATCTACGATATTTAAAAAGTGCTTTCATCAATCAGATACATCGAATCGAATTCTAGTATTCTTATGTTATTTGGAACGTTTGTCAGTTTTTTGAAGGAAGGCATTGTAAGGCTAAAATCTACAGGAGAGACAGGTGCCCAAAAACTGTCTGTGTAAGATAAATTTAAGCTACTTTGGAACTTCTCTCTCCTAACCATATCACCTTATGAAATATGAGACTTCAAAGACTTAGGAAATACATCAGCGGGCTTCACTAGCCGATTAGATAAAATTTTGGGTTTATCTGAATATTTCTTAGTACTTATAGACGGTGATGTATCGCAACTATATTTATTTACGGAAGGTGCCGACAGAATGAATCTGGTAGGCGGGGATAGTTCAGGCTCTTCTGACTTTTCCACATTCAAAGAGTAAAATCCATGATGTTTACCGTGTTAATATTCAATTGCTTCTTACATACATTGTTGCGAATTACAGCTTAACTTTCTCATTGCAAGTACGTTCAGTTTTGATGCATTCCAAACGACTTGATGGACTTTCATTGTGCCCTTATACTCTCATATCTCTTTTGGAATCAGAAGATCCTTCTGAAGAATATCTGCTTCTTCTACTATAGTATTTTTCATCTTTTTTTCTTTAAATCTTCTTTTCTCTCTCTTTTTCTTTGGATCGTTCATACAAAATAGGGTCGTTTTTAATTCTTTCACGGCGTTGCCGTGCAGCTAGCCTTCTCCTTTCTTTAACTTCTTCTTGGGTCTTTTTGAGTCTTTTCCCATCATACAAATTAAATAACTTGATTAATTATCTGCATATTGTAAAAACGTATTTACGGACAATGATAATTTATAATGTTATACTAAACTAAAACTTTCAATTCGTGACTTGAGGACATCGCGGCTACAGTTAACAAACGTTGTATAAAATTTTCATACAACGGTAATTATTAACACATGGTAATTAGTATACGAAAATTAGAAAACAATAGACTTTTCTTGATATTTCTAAAACCAACATATTATGTAAATACTGGTTTATCACAACTTACGAAGGCCAAAGTACTGCTCCATTCAAGCTAGCAACTCTAGGGTCTAACTTTAAAAATCAGGTATTTAAATAAGTAGAACGGTAATTATAAAATTTTGTAACGAAGGCGACGGTAATTATATACTCACGTGCATCGTTGGCAGTACAGTAACAATAGAGACGTGTGACTGCTGAAGGGTCTCGGTACACATTGCGGAGTTCCGACGCGTGTGGTAACATTGTGCCAAATACCGTTATTTTAAGATGTACACCCGAAATCAGAAAATGTTACGGAAATTATAACTTTCGGCCGGACATGCGGTTATTTGATTATAATTAATTACAGACTGGTTCTATTGTGCCGATATTTTGTTATGCGATACACCTTGTTTAATATTATTTTTAATGTTAAATAGATTAACGTAAATCTGCAGGTTTTATAAATTACAAGTAACTCTTTACATTAAGTCGGTGTACGGACAGGCCACGGTAATTAGAGAATAGAGGTTTTTGAACAGAATTAAATTAATTTAGAATTAACTAATTAAAAACAGAACCCAATATTTTGTTTACAGCTAGGTACGGTCGCAAACTATTATACATAAAAAAATCATGATTGAATCTGATAATATTACGTACCAAATAAGCCCGGACAAATAAAAACTTGCAACCGGAGAATGGCCGTTCTATTGAGAGTATTGGAAAAAATACATTACTCGTTTATCTGTAGATAAGTTGGAATGAAATAATTTTATGGAGTATTTTCAAACTAATTTTGATAATTAATAATTAGTTTTCAATACCTCAATATTGGAAATTGAACTACAAAATGTCTTACCACCATGCAATGGTTTTCTCACGATGTTTTTCTTCACCTCAAGCTGAAGCTGAAGCGAAAGCTCTTTGGCGGGGATCGAACCCACGACTTTTGGTACGTAGGGCGGCCGCACGATCGCCTGAGCTATTATCGTTTCAAAATAGTAATTTAAAAAGTTAGGAAGGCTACGTCACGAAGGTCCTAACAGCCATCGGAATTGCTTTCACTAATCTTCAGTGTACGGCGATAGTTGAAAGACATACGAGGACCCAGACTTCAATAGTACGAAACTACTAAATGGACACAAGTAAAAATTAAGAAACCACCCGACTCAACCTTATGTGATGGTCGCTGATCGAGATCTTGGATTTGAAATGTATCGTAGTGTATTTATTCTACTAGTCAAGCCCTTTCATTTGACCCATTCAGGGAGTTGTGAAAAATATGTAATTCTCTTGCGGTGGCGGCCTATTCTCATCAAACAACGCTTAGTTAAAATTCTATCGAATACTCCCGCTTTAAAACAAAAAAAAACTTAATTAGATAATCTGTTTGAGAGCTATGATGACACAGACACACACACACACACAGAGAAAGAGAGATAGAGAGACATGTCAAACGTATAACACCCCAACGTTTTTGCGTCTGGAGTTAAAAATAGAAAGGTACATGAGAAATGGTCGCCATTCAGGGTTAGAAGACGAACGCTGCACGATCCATTAAGTACAGTCTTGCAGTAAATCCACTTCAGTCGACCTATAGATGGCCAACGATTACACTGCAAATACTAGTACCATAGGCGAAAAGCGATTTGGAGGAATTTGTCCGCGGAGTTTTTTGAAGTGTCCTTGTTTGTATGTAGTATGTATCGGGTATAATTAATTAAACAAAAAGTTAAATTGGGTGACTGGTAACTTAACGGTTGTATGTCTAAGTACTAGCAATCGTTTAGTCAAGTCAGAGGCCTTCAGGCTTCTTTTAACTCTCAAAACCAGTGCTTAGCCAACAAGCTTATACGAAGAAAAAGACTGGTAACTTATGCAAAACTCTTAAAACGTGGCATTGGTGCAACTACGATTCTTGTTCGTAATAATATTTGGAAACTCACGAAAATTATTATCAGTTATACTACGTGTATACATTTGTTTTTATTAGTGACAACATAACCTAAAGACTAACATAAATATTGACGACTCTGGCGTTACTTTGCAGAAATTCATTGTAGATAGATGAAAAACTAAACTGTAATATTTAGTGTACTTTCACTGTGATCTGAAACCAAATTATGATAAGCGATGGAAACATCACAATAACACATTTATTTTTATATTTTGATGTTTCCTTTGCTTATCTTGATTTGTTTTTAGATCACAGCGGAAGTACACTCATTATGTTTTTGTAGTAGTGACATTAGTATATGGAAGTGGTCTTTTTCTTAAATTACATAAATCTTAGATCAAAAGCAGTGCATCACCTAGATGCGGTGGTAAAAGATGCTATAGTTAACAGTACCTTACTTAACCTTTTAGGTTAAGTAAGGTTTAAATGAAGATATGTGATGTCATAATACTTATATATGAAATTTACACCTGAATACGAAAAAGAAAATAACATCAATAGTATTTGTAAATTCAAACCAAATCGTAAATAAAATATATTCTTCCTTTATTGCTCACTGTCCATTTACAAGTTTAATACTTATTTTCTGCATTAGACAATCTTAACTGTTCAATTTAATTTATAAATATATTGATTTAAAACTACAATACACCAGTAAATACGCTACACGAAATACAAATATTATTTTTACAATGACTAAATACAATCCACATTCACAAATCAAATTCGATTTTATTACGATCATTCACTCAATTAAGAAAATGGTTTTAAATATTAAGTAAGTACTCAGTACACTGCTTGATACCTACACATGAGAATCTAATGCCAACACGGCAGAACGACATACACAACTTAAGGCGCTATGGAAGCAATATGACATACTATAGTGTAAACTCCATGTGACGTCACTCGATTTAACGACAAACTCTCTAAAGCGTCGAAACCAATTGGCTTTAGTTGGTTTAGCTTGTATTCCAAACAATAATACATTCTCTCCATTTAGCGGCCACTCTCTATAACGCCATAAAATGCACAGCCCCTTCAGTGTCGTTAATAGAGTTGACACTGTATTTTTAAAAATTCTATAAAATTGTGCGTAAATGATACATACGGCTTCGGTTTTTTCAGTTCTATTAGCTTCAAGTCAGTGTTAACAATTGTCAGAGCTCCAAAAAGCGTTTAAATAAAAATCGCTCGATAGTTTTACCATATGAAAAACAGTCGTTTAAAATAAAAAAATGTTGTGCTTTTGAAAGTCATAAAAAATAACGTTCATCAACTTGTTGTCATAGAAATTAAACGAAATCTTACGCTTTTCTGTAGCTAATGACATTATCAACAATTGTTAAATCTTATTATCTCAATATTGTTATTTGTTGATTCTATATATTAATTAATTACGTGAAATGTCCACTGCCGGCGCTTTGTTCAAATCTGTATGGAGCGGCCAAACCTCAGAATACAGAAAGAAGGCCAAACTTGTTACAATAGCACCTTAATGTTGTGTACGCAATATTTTTGACAGTTCATTTTGTTTTGAATCGGAAGAGTTCAGTCGAAGATGTCTGGTTGTTCTTGGAGAAGTTTGGCATCATCAGGGCAGTACATGATGATATCGGCTACGGTGCACGCTCGGAGGCAGCATTCATTGGCCACCTGTCTGCGCACGCGCCGCCAGCGACCCTCGGCCAGTAGACGTCGCTTCGCTGTCTCCTGCTGCAAGTCTTTTGGTGCCATCTTTTCTGTAGACAGTAAAAAAGACACGACTGAATTTAAATTTTGTGAAACATTCCCTTTTAAGAGCGATGATTTGAACAACATTTTAAATTTACAATCATTTGATGACCTCGTTGGCGCAACGGTTACCATGCCGGACTGCTAACCAGAAGGTTCCGGGTTCGATTCCTGGCCCGGCTGACATCTTTGTGCTAACTAAATTTGTCGGTTGTGGGTCTGGGTGTTAAATATGTATCTATATAAAATATATATGTATGTATATGTAGTATATCAATTGTGTTAGCTACCATAACACGAACTTAAAATGGTTCAGTATGGAGTTAACCAGCCGTGTGAGAAGTGAGTAAAAAAAAAATTTCGCTGTTAATCTTTAAAAAAAAAACATTTTAAAAACCGTCTAAAGAACATTTATTGATTCAATAATTCATAACCTATTGACTCACGCGTTACTTTGCGGAAATACATTGTAAATAGAAGACAAAATTAAATATTAAGTGTATTTCCGCTGTGATCTGAAACCCAAATTAAGATAAGCAAAGGAAAAATTTAAATATTTTAAAAATTTTAGGCGTGTTCCTCCGACCGACCACCACACCTCCACTACAACTAACACCAGTAATATAATAGTTCATTATTTTTTTGTAATTTTTTTTTTATATGAATTAATCGAATTGGTGCTAGCTAATAAGTATAAATATTCTAAAAAATATTCTATTCTCGATTTTTTTTGCCGTTTATTATTTATATTGAAAAAAAAAACTAAATTTAAGGTTTTGCTGCTGTTATCGCCTTAATAAGTAACGTCACAGTATGTCGCGTAACTATACGATTCAACAAAACTCTGGTCGAAGCTAGAACATGCTTAGTCCGCAGTTTCTGGATCTTAAAGAGACTGCAAAATCACACCCGTAGGTGTCTGACGAACTTTTTTACATTAAAAAAAAATTGATCTAACAGAACCATTTGGTTCTTATTTAAAATTGGATTCGGAACAAGAACTACTCAATTACATTTATCAAAAAAGCAAAACACATTTTTAGATTTTTATTTCACGTATTTATACGCGAAATTTAAAAATAGAATAAGTGATTAAGTACTTCTTGCAGTAGTTAGTTGGTATTATTGTAAGCAAGAAAATAATCACAAAAATATAATAAAAGCAATTCTGCGTGACATCTCTAGTTTAGTTTGATAAGTGTGACCCTTGGTGTATATAAATGTATAGGTAGGTACATAACCTACTAATCACAATTAGCTTTACTAGAACTCTATAAACTATGTTTCTATAGTTACCTACTAGGTTGATTAATAATTAGTATTTACTTGTTTGATAGGCAAACGTGTTTACCTACTAGTTATGTAATAATAAATGTAAGGGATGCCGAAATTAAGTTTTAATGGCCTAATTCCTTATCTATTATCTCAGATTTTACGTTTAAATTACACAATTCAGGCAGGTAGATAATGACTTTCCTAAGGTAGTAAAATCTGAATCGATTACCAAGATTAAAGGCCTTTTTACTATCTTTGTGAAAGCGTATAAAACCAACGCAATTTTCATTGCTAAAAGCACTTAAAGGGCTTTGTAAAGATAGGCAAATAAAATTTGTTATCCAAAAATATGCTTTAGATAGAGTAATAGGTACCAAAGGTTTGCCAAGCTCTTTTTTTACATAAAATTTGATCAAAAAACCCATTTAGTTTTGAGCTTCATATGATATACCAAAATTAGAATCTACACTTTTATGTTTTGTCACTACAATTCTATTTAGTCAATCAAAGAGGCAATGCCGCAATTTGATGGTGTGGACAGGGGGCATAGTTTTGTCAATAAAATTTATCCTTTTCCATAGCATTTCAAAATTAAATAAAGCTTGCAAAAATTTTAAATGTTACCTTTCACCGTTATTATATGAATAGTATATACCAGTAGTAGTCTGAACAGTACAATTTGCGATTATACATTATGTTCATACAAACAATATAGAAAGACGAAAGCAAAATTGACCGGTAAATTTAGCGATTCGTTTTTATTCAAAATTGTAGAACCTTGAGCTTGGCTAGCTAAAAGTAATCTGACGCGGTCATCGAAGCTAAGCGGTCTCAAAGTGTAACTTTAATCTAGGCGCTACCGTGAGTCGTGTGACTCGTTAAATTGTAAGTCCTTGGTCTCATACGAAGAAAAATATTCAAATCTGTTCAATATATATGTAGCTTCTGTAGATAATGTAGCTTCCCAACATTGAAAGAATTTTTCAAATCGGCCCAGTAGTTTCGGAGACTATTCGCGTCGAGCAAACAAACAATCAAACGTTTCCTCTTTATAATAATGGTAAAGATAAACAAACTTCTGCCATCGTAATATTAGTGTCATGTGACAGCCAATATACGAGTATATGAGTAAAATATACAATAAAATACCACAGAACATAAGAAATCAAACAAAAGTCATTAACTTCCAAAATCAGCTAAAGACATACCTCCCTGCCTAATGCTATTATAATATATCAGATGACATAAAATAGGCCATACATTGTACAGTTTTATATTTATTTTTAGTATTTAGTATTTTTAGAAATTTAACTAGATATAAGTAAATTAATATTTCTAACAATAATAATTCATAAATTAAGTTACATGTAGCTACACCTTATATACAGGGTACAGTAATTAGTTGGCTATAAGTTAATGTAATTATTTGTAATGCTAAATTAATAAATAAATAATAATAATAATAATAATAAATCGTTTATTCAGGCAACAAAGAGTTAGTACATATTTCGAACTTATTACTATAAACTATTATAAACTATCAGTTCAATAAAAAGATTACAAATTTGCTAGCCATAATAGTAATACCTGCTAAATTGTTATCTCTTGTGGGATGACTATTATATTTAATTTGGAATATAGGTACTATGTATCTTCTATTATATATTTAATTATGTACAAGCATGACTTGACAAATTTTTAAGACTAAGTTTTCACTGCAGTAGGATATTATATAATAATATAAACAAAGAAAGAAATATGTACATATCATCATTATACAGTTTGTTGACACTCGGACAAGAATATTCTGTATCCCGAGTGTCAACGTCTTCCTGAGAAGCATTACTCACAATAAAACAAAGTTTTTGGTTTAATTTCAATAAAAATACATTGTCAACCTTGGTCGCTCACCCAACAATTCTGAGTTGCTAGGTGAGCGGCCAGAACAACAAAACAATGTAGATATACAAACACTTTGCAGTTGAAATGAATTGAAACCATTATAGATTTGCACCCACTTATTAGTCTTCCAGAGAAGCTTTTGGATCAAATTCTGAAGTAAACTTACCAATCATGAGCGAGGTATCTCGCTTCACAATCTTGTACGTGTTATTGCAGAAGTTGAAGATGATGGTGGACAGCCAGCCGCTGCAGCTGGAGACCGGGTCGGTAATGTTGAACACCTGGTCGAACTCGCAGTGTACGGAACTAATGCTGAGCAGCAACATCGCTATGTACAGCTGTAATGCATGAGGAACTGTTCACCTTATGATGTCAAATACAAATTACAAATACAAATCATTTATTGATAACACCAAAGTTACAAGTCAAATAATATGATATCAATACAAAAGTATATGATATGTAATTCTAATTCTGTCAGTATTATATGGTAGGGCTTCGTAGTTTTACAGGCAACCCTAGTTTTGCTCCTGTCTTTCCGTCTGTTCATTTGACCTGTATTTTTTTTCTCAGTTCGGCATTTGACCAGCATGGCCCGTAACCACACAAGATGTGGAATATGCCTAGTCTGGAATAACTAGCTCTCAACGAGGCTGTTTATCTTTTATCAACAGCTGGGCATTTGACCAGCATTTCGTGTCACCACACGAGTCAGTGGAGCTTTGTCAGAAAATGATGCATAGCTTATATTAACAAAGAAAATGTATGCTCTGAAGTGTGTAGCCTAGAATAATTGGCTCGTAAGAAACTGCTGACAAATTTTCAACTTCAGATTGTAGTGAGCCAGTTGAAATTATATCATTTATATTTATAAATATAAATGCATTAAATTTGGTAGCGAGTTCTTATTTAAATTAAAAGTTCATAACATATTATGTACTTATTACGAAAAAACGGAACATGCAATCGCTTCTATTTAATTTTAATTTTATAATTATATTTTAATGTGGACAAATATTTATTCTGTGAATATTTAAAGGGCTTACCAAACTTAAGATCTTTATTTACAATATGTTAACTACTTATAACTTACATTGATGCCTATAAGATAAAAATCACCGTCCCACATATTTTTACTATAACAGCATTCATGACCTTTAGTTGATATTTTTTGGCAGAGCGCTTTTTAGAAGCATGCCTAAATTGATACTCCAAACATTAATCAAAAATCGCACGACGTAGGCTTTTAGAAAGCAAAGCTTGCATAAAAAAAAATTGTGAGAAAAACGGTTAGGCCAATATGGACTTAGGATTAAGTTGATCAAATCTTTGTACAAAACCATCACATGATATTTAACTAAAGTTTAGAGTTAGATATCATTATATTAAATAATATAAAAAGGATAGTTCCCAAAATAATTTTTAGTGTTTTAATATCAACTTTAGTGTAATCATAATACCTATATTAAAAATTTTATAAACGAAATTAATTAATTTTAATAAACTAATATTTAAAAATAATACCCGTGTATTGAAAAAATAATTACTTTTATTTCACCCTACCAATACACCCAGAAACGGAATAAACAACACAAATTTTCCAATGTTAATATAACTTTCTAACATTATTTGTATTGTTCTACAAACTAATATCTCGCTGGCAAACAATGACTAAACATAAACAGGAATAAACATACAACGCGGCACAAATAATAAAAACAACTTACGGCACACTTTAAAGACTGCATTGTTATTTTGTTTTAATATATTTATATCACCAATATGATTCACCAGAAACGGAATGGTTGGTCCACTAGTTGTTATGGCCACCTGATGAATGAAGCTCTCCCCGAGTTTCACATCTTAAAATAACTCTCGATGGTCCATAGTACGGAATTACTTAAACTTGTTTACATCGATATAAACGTTTACAAAACATTGTCCCGACCAGATAACACCGCGTACTGGCCTGGGTTTGATATATCAGGCCCTTTTAGGGGCTCGGAAGGACATTAGAATTGTTAAATCGTTTGAACTGATTTATTTTGGCCGCCGTTTTCTGGAAATCGGAGCGCTATTCGGAGAGGTAATTAAGTTGCAGTTAAGCTTATGTTAAGCCTGTTCGTTAGGGACGACTATCATTTGATTTTTTTTTATACAAAACCAGAGCAATTAGCGATAATTTAGCCTCTTATTGTGAGTCATTTTATTAATATGGCTTTAAGTGTAATAGTTATTTCATCAAAGCGAAAATAAGTACTTCTAATTTGTTAATTGGCTGATTTATTGAATTAGTTTGATATCCATGCTTTTATTGACACAATTCACTCACGGCTGGTTAGTTCCATACTAAACCATTTCTAGTTTGTATTATGGTTTCTAACACAACGGATATACTATATATTTCCAAGCTATCACTATGCCCTTGAGTTTAAGAGTCAAAGCGTTAGGTTAAACTTGACTTTGTTTCTATAACTTGATTCTTTTATTTGCAGTACCAGCCAATTGTTCAATTTAGGCCAATGAGCGGATAAAAAACTGTATTAGGCACCCATGAGAGTAGCTGCTTACTATCGAGTGTACAATTTGCTTATTTAACAACTGAATACATACATCATATTACGTACATAAGTCTGCAAGGCGAGAGTAAACCGGTTTCTTCTAAGCAAGCGCATCGTGGTAGTCGCGCATTTTCTAGTGGACGCCAAGCCAAGTCAGAAGGCCATCGAGCGGCTTGAAAACTCTTGAAACCAGAGTTTGGCCACTTAGCTCATACGAAGTAGATACGATACTCAAAGTGAGAATTCTGTCACTAAGCACTTTCCAGTAGTTGCTTCCTTGCAATTTCTATATTTCAACACTACTTAGCATCAAGCGAGATTCGGTCAAGCGCAAGCCTATCATAATTGAAATAATTATGACACAATGCTATAGATATCTGACACTTGCGTAACATAAACGTAGTTTATGCGAAACAATGCAAATGGTTGGATTGTGTTACAAAGGCGAAGTGAACGGACTGAGAAACTCAAAGCCTGAAATGCTGTTCCATTGAATAGGATAAAAGCATACCGGTATACTTAGTTTACTTGATACTAAAATAACTGGATCAAATTCCTATTAGTCTACAAGTACTTTACTTATGAGAGGATGAACTGAAAAAGCCAAATCGTCACAGAATAGAAAATAGTAGATTTGGCTTTTCGATAGATTTGTGCTACCAACGCTTAGTACGAGTACATATATGGCGTTTTGTGATGAGCCCTAAAATAATACATTAACGGCTGTTGTCGGAAAACAATTCAGAAGTTACAAAATAAATAATTTGGGCTGCCAGGATGAATAAAATTAACTTATAGATATTTAACGCCATCTAGCGGCATATGAGCACTTGCAGCATACTATCAAACAACCGTGTGAAAGAGTAAAAATATCCATGCAATTATACCCAGCTTTTACATTTCTATTACGTACGTTGTTAGACGACTTATTTCTAACTTGTAAACGCATTTTTTTTTTCAAAACTATATTAATCGATTTCTTAACATATCTTTTTACAAACTTTTATAAGGAAGAAGAAGAAATTATTTGCAGAAATTATTACACTAGGAATTAAACAAACACAAAGTTACCATCTATAAATAAAGTTGAATATGAACTAAGTAAAAATGAAGAACTAACTGAAGAAGAGAAATTCAAATACGAACTAAGTAAAAATAATTGACTTAAACAAAATTTTAAAAGGAATAACTGAAGTACAAAATCTAAATTAAGATGTACAGTAACTGCTTTCAAAATATGTCGTCCACACTTATTGAGATAAGGCAGGGAAAAAGAGAAAGAAGAATTACAGTGTAAACTCCATCTAACGTCACTCGACTTAACGACAAACTCTTTAAAGCGTCGAAGACAATTGGCTTTAGTAGGTTTAGCTTGTATTCCATACAAATGTACTTACAAAAAAAAAGCAGTCCCTAAAATCCTTTCTTGGTCTTCCATAGTTCTCTATAACGCCATAAAATGTACAGTCCCTTCAGTGTCGTTATATAGAGATTACGCTGTACTTCAAATAAAAAAAAATACAGTCCCTAAAATCCTTTCTAGGTCTTCCAAGGTCTACCCAAAACGCACCTAGCAACAAATCAGATGGTCCGCTATCTTTGAAAGAGATAAGCCAGGAAGTTATTGTGGTGATACGAACTAAAAATAACGGCATGAGGCCAGGGGTCAGTCTCCGGGCGTTCAATAGACAGCCATTATTTATGCTTTGCCCTATTTATTGTTCATGACGAGGATGTTAGTATGTTTTTTTTTATCCTTGATAGGTTATAATTAGCGTTTGACTATAGCTAGCCTGATGTTAAGCTGCATTGCAGTCTACGGTGTGTCACGCTTACCTAGAAGATACCTATTAACTCTACTTTTGAAGGCCCCCGGATGATACCTCTCAGGGAACAGAGACTCAGGTAGTGAGTTCCAAAGTTTCGCAGTCCTAACAATAAAGGTCGACGCAAAGCGTTTTGTACGAAAGTCTGGAACTTCAACTCTGTATCGGTGTCTCTTCACTGTCTCTCTGCTCGTTCTGTAGTAGAACGGAGATGGTGGAATCAAATGGTTGACTTGTTTACCTATTTTAAGCTATTTGGTAAAATAAATAGCATAAGCATATTATATATTCCCACTACTGGGACTCGAATCCCTCTCTCATGAGGAGAGAGATATGGGCCATAATCTACCAAGCTGGCCAAGTTCAGGTTGGCAGAAGACACACGTCTTCGGATATCATGGTCCTCAAACATGTCGGTTTCTTCATGACGTTTTCCTTCTAAGTAGCGAGTGCAAATCCATACATAACTTGAAAAACATGTCATTGATGTACGGCTGCTATCGAACCAGGAGCCGTCTGATTGGTAAAAGGATGTTAGAGTTGTTTACATATTTTAAACGATTGGTGAAATAAACAAAAATATATAGCTCGCTTTAGTAAGGTAAGCATTTAATATTGCCCTTAGGGTTAACAAAGGCAAATTTTTGGATTTACAATTTTTTCGCTATAAATTAAACGTATGTACTCGTATGTCACAAATAAAAATATGGGAATTTCGAAGAAACAATATCGAATTGTGAGTTTTTCGAGGCCTTCGCTTGCGCCCGAATACAACAACTTTTGACTCCAAGTCTTTAGGACCAAAAATTGAGGACAAGACGAATTAGGTATCACTTTTATTACTTGTAATTGATAGTTATATATAAAAAAAAATATATTTTTATATTTGTTCTACAAATTCAATATTCACAAGCTCTTATTCAACTTTAGATAAACACCAATAAATAAAATAGTCATTAATATAAACAAATTATTTATCAATCATGTTATGTTTGTTATTTACAGCGTTCCTTATCTTGTTGTTAACCGAGCGCGTATCAAACACACAAATATTACAAAATCTGTTGAGTACATAAAAGTCTAAAAGATTTAAAAATCCATTTTGAACAATTATTATTTTATTTAACTGTAATCTGTTCTCATACCAAAATTATCAAAATTCTCACTCAGTGAGTGTGGCTCAGTTTGAAATAACGTCTGCTTTTCAATCATACGGCCCCTAGTTCGATCCCGGCTCTACACCAATGACTTGTTTTTCAAGTTATGTGTGGACTCGCTTTACGGTGAAGGAAAACATCGTGAGGAAACCGACATGTTTGAGGACCACAATATCCGAAGACGTGTGTCATCCGCCAACCCGCACGTGGCCAGCGCGGTGGATTATGGCCTATATCTCTGTCCTCGTGAGAGATAGCCCCGAGTCCCAGCAGTGGGAACGTATAGTGTGCTGCTTATGCTTATGCTAGTACTAAGTCGCGGAAGTTAACATTCATACTATAAATTCCTCGCACTCATTTAATACTAATAATTTTATTCAAGCAAAAATAAATCAACTTTTACACGTGTTCTTCAATGATACGAGCTATATGCATATTTGAAGCAAATCATAAATGGTGTTCATAAATAGCCCCAAAATAAGTTTTATATGAGCAACAAAAATCACTGTAGACCAGTGTTATAGTAAAACCTATAGTACGAGTATGCTTTGAATGACATTGGTGAAAGTTGACTATCATTATAATACGAGTAGGACAGGATTGTGGAATTTCCCCCTCGTGGGGCCCCGCATTGTCGAGGCGGGGGGCTCAGTAACCGTGGCCTGGTCACCCACGGTGAAGCGAAGAGGGTCCCTGAGGCGGGCCACTCCCTAGACTTGTAATCCCTGTACGCAAGTTCTAGATGGAGTGGCACCAGTAGGTTGCGGAACCTCGTTTCGGGGGGGTTTCGCAACTGAGGCGGGCTGCGGTGTGGTTTGGGAGGCACCGCAGCTGAAGGTCTGGGGTCGCGGCAGGAGAGAAGTGTCGGTATTACGGTGCGCCGCTCTTCCTACCTGCCGCGGCCTCGACGGGGTCGCCACCGTTGATGGCGGACGCGGTGGGGCCGCAGGGGGAAGGGAGTGGTAACCGGAGACTACCACTTTCCCTATTCTCTGCGGCCGTAGTGGCATGTGACGGGGCCACAGACCTGACCCGTCACGGGGGACCTAGGACGTCGGACTGGGGTTGTCCGGCGTCCATTGCACTCACGGTCCCCGAGGTAGTTGCGGTGCACTACGTGCACTGCAAGAGGAGTCATCCCCTGAGGAGGAGTCTCTCTCAGGCTAGCCGAGGTGGGCGGGGTGGTGGGTTAATGCGAGAAGCGGAACCTCACCCCGCCCTTTCCGGTGAGGAGGCCATCGTGAGGTTTTAGTCGGTAGTGATGCCCTTCTGGCATCGAGCCCGACATACCCCACCCACCTCCCCGGGTGTGGTGGGCATGCGTAAATGCATTTCCTCACGTTAAAAAAAAAAAAAAAAAAAAAGGATTGTGGAATTTACCGTATGTTAGATAGGTTTAAGTGATTGAACCGTTGGAGCGATATTGCAGTCTGTTGGGGTCGATTAAGTCAAACTGTAGTTAAGTCTATATGTAGCGCTGAGCCTGTCATAACAGACCTTAGCCTGTCACACTGACAGAGTATGTTTATGTTCTTAACTAGACTTTATGGGTATTGTAAGCCTTTATATACACGTAAACTTTAAATTCAGGTAAACTATAAGTTTTTTTTAACTAAGCATTAAATAAATAAAATGATTTATTTTCAGAATTTCATCCAAAGTATACATACAACAATTAATTAATACACTTTAAGAAATAAAAAACAATGTTAACATTAATATCAATCATAGTAATATAAAAAAAAGAATGTTAATGAATGTCAATTTTAAATTATAATACTACAAAATTGAAACATTAGGAATCTGATACTTATTTAACACTCTCACAATATACATACGTAAACATATAATATTCAACGAAGCTTGTATCCACGGGTGGACCCAGAATAATGCTTCCTAAGAAAAATATTTTAATTTAACAAATAGACAAGGAATATATATATATGTGTATGTACGTTATCAGTTTACATACGTTTACTATATCTGTCAAAATTAAATAACAATTTTTTTTTTGTAAAAATATTAATAGCTACATTTTGGTAGGCAACCTAGTAGAAGTATTTTCTCGTATTCCATAAATATACTTCATAAATAAATGGGTTTTTAGCAAATTCTCTAAAAGTGTCATAATTCTGCAATCGGATCCAAAACTATAACACACAAAGTTTACTCAGAATAAGTATCCAGACGTAAATAAAATAAACCTACATAACAAGAAATAACTTCATACTTACATTTACACAATCACGCGAGTAAATAGGTCTAACCTTAATTTGTTGTTATTGTTCAGCATTTTAAGTACCTACACCGCTGATAACACACGACATCCCTACACGCGGCGCCTGATAACACAGACGTAAACAACTTCATGTCACAGTAACTTGAACAGTGAGTTAACTTGAACGTTGTAGCGTCTGTTGCTCGGCTAGCTAAGGTGATCTGACGCGATCATCGAAGCTAAGCAACGGGCGATGCGGACAGTGCTTGGATGGGTGATCATGCACAAGACTGTCGTTTTTCAGGTGGAATTTTCATCTGGGCGCTACCGTGGAGCGGGTGACACGTTAATTTGAAACTCCCGGTTGTTATTCTTAGTACAAGCAGTCGTTAAACCAAGTCAGAGGCCTTCGAGCGGCTTGAAAACTCTCGACACTAGAGCTTGGCCACTTAGCTCATACGAAGAAGAAGAACAGTGACACTACTTCATCTATCCACCATTTCAATGAGGAAAAAAAATACAATGAAATGAAAGGAAATGGGATATAATAATATAATGATAATGAAATGAAATTAAAAGAATATTGAAAATTTGCTGGCATTAAATACGCTTAACGAACCTAAGCACCGATATACCTCCTCTTTCTAATAAAGTTCACGCTTTCTTTGCCTCAGGGACCAATCAAAGCGCCAAAACTTATTAAAAAAGAATATTGTTTTTGTGGAATAATAAAAAATATTCCCGTCTCATTTCTTCATTCACTGTGTACTTGTCAACAATCTCGTGCAGCCCTCAGACGAGATTGATAAACGACAAGTTAAAGATCTTAACACAGTTATATTAGTTGAGGCAATCGCTTGCTTTGACCCGGAATATTCAGATAAGAATACTGCTAGGTCGCATTAGCAGGTAAGCGCTTACAACCTACAACAAGAAAGGATTGTCTACCTAATGTTTTTTAATATTGAAAAGCGCTTAAAGCCACTTTTAGAACCTATGTTTAATTCTCACCTTGATCTATTCCATTCAGAAGCCAGACTTAAACGTAGCATGTAGGCTTGTTGTGCCAGCTACGTTTAGGACTACGACCTGCGTAGCAATTCTACGTAATAATAGTCTACAACAAACTACATTGCTTTATTTAATTTAAAAACTTATAAAAAACATTTTATTTATTTATATAGCGACAGAACAATTTGCATGCAAATTGAAATGTGTCCTGTTGAAAAGGGCGCAGCAAGAGAGAAGGGCGGGCCTGCTAGCTCTGTATGTAGTTTGTCTCAAGAAGAAGTAATAAACCACAATTTAAACAATGCGTAACGGAAAAAAAATCTAAAACAGTAATTATACGTGGCTAAAAGAAAAATAACAAAATGTCAACGCTCTAGTTTATATTTAGCAAATTAATAAACACTGATATTCTAAACAAAAATATTTTTTTACTTGTGCATTTGTTCTTGGAAATCTACTAAACATCATAAAGCTGAAAATTGAAATACGAAACGGTATTTAAAAAGCAGCTAGAAAACCACCAACCAAAATAGTGTGCGAATTTTATCAAGACATTTACCTGAAAATTCCCGAGAGAATTTCGCTTTTATAGTCTCCCACGTGAATGCTACTAATAACAATAAATGCGACATTTCCGGTGCGAGAGACATGAACACTTCCGGTTGTGTGCAGACATCTGTGACACGCAGATAATCCTGTTTCCGGTTCCGAGGGAGAGGTGTTACCGCGCCGCGGGTTTTGAAGGCTTTCATGTTCCTTAGTTTGCGAGAGAGAAGCCTATTTATAGCTTACAAGGGACCTAGACAATTATATAATTCTTTTTTAGCTTTATTTGCTTCACTATCCATATCACGAGGAAGACAATGAGTATGAATGTGGACGGACAGATAGGAAGGGGGCGGCCTAAGAAAGTATGGACTGTGTGAATGACGATATGACCAGGAGGGGTGTGAATACAGAAATGACGAATGACAGAGATGTATGGAAGAAGCGTACATACTGTACCGACCCACGTGAAGTGGGATAAGGTGAGGAAGAAGAAGACTTTGCTTCACTATCCTATACATTTATGAAGATTATTTCACCTTCGATTTTGAAAAAAAAAATATTGTCGAAATAAAACTTAGGTGCGAAGATTATTATTGTGAAAAAATATTTCAAATCGGTTGCATTTTCGGAAGTAATTTCTTACATTAAAATAAGGTTATGTTGTTTTGTGGTAAGAGTTAAAAATGTGAATATAATTAAACATCCTAAATCAAGATAAGCCAATTAAGATAAGCAAAGAAAAATTTTAATATTAAAAAAAAAATTTGGTGTGTTCCTTCGACCGACCACCACACCTCCACTACATCATAATAGAATGCCTAATCTACCCTCCTAACATAACGAAATTTGTATTATGGTTGCTATCACAAATCGAAATGTATCGCTGCAGTGTGCAACGATACATTTCAAATCAAAAAAGGCCTCCACACATGGTTGAGTAGAAAATTTTCTAAATTTCTAATTTTCACTTTTAATACCAGTGAAATGGAATCAGTGAATTGCAACCCCATATCTGTATAAGCGAGCTGTCATACGCAAGAACCAACCCGTATCTCTGGCCGGTGGTAAATATCACCAATTTATCGGTCGAGGTAAAGGAAACGGACTATGAAAAGGGCTCTACCTAATTAAACTTGGACCAAGGGTTTCCTGAAAATATCTGGTCATATTTGCATCTTATTGATATACAAATTGTAGTAATTAAGAAAACTTTATATATATTAAACATTGTAAACTGTTCACGTAAGGCATCTTAAACTGTTGGACTTATTCCAACTTTTAATAATAATAAGTAAGTGTGACCGTTTTCTACGCGAAAATTTTATATATATTATTTTCTTATGATCACACTCATGTATTATTTCATTTATAAATGCGAGAGATTAGCTAACTAAGGTGATCTGACGCGATCACAGAGGTTAATCAACTGTTGATCCGGACAGTCTTTGTATGAGTAACTATATACATATATGTACATATATTTTTTCATTCTATTCTATTTATATACTCGTATTTTATTCTAATGCACTTAAATATTACTAAAAAGTCGGGATGTTTATACAAATACCACAGAAGAACGCATACATGCCGCTACATCCAAAATGAACGCTGGAAAAAAGTGAATGTATGTGTTTACACCTAAAAAAGGGAAACTAAAGTACTTGAAATTGGTAACATTGCTTTTTAACTAGCCTAGCATAGTAACAAGAATAATAAATTTTTATTTATTTTATTTTGATCTATTTATCTTTTCTATTAAATTTATTACCCATGGATCTTATCGATTGTAAAATTATAGTTTGTAATAAAATTGTTTTAAAAAACAAACAACCGACTTCAAAAACACAACTAAAAAAGGAAAAATAATTTTAAGCCTAAATCAAATCAAGAATATATAAATAGAATAGGAGAGTTTATTTCATGTACTTATAAAAAACTATTTGCAATTTTTACTAATCCTGTATTCTTGGAGTCGGTGCCAGCAAAGAAAGACAATTAAAAATAGTTTTAATTTGCTCTTATTAGATGGCACCGACTTCAAGAATACAGGATTACTAAAAATTGCAAATAGTTTTTTATAAGTACATGAAATAAACTCTCCTATTCTATTTATATATTCTTGATTTGATTTAGGCTTAAAATTATTTTTCCTTTTTTAGTTGTGTTTTTGAAGTCGGTTGTTTGTTTTTTAAAACAATTTTATTTTTACATTTTTAGTGGTTGGTAATGATATTTTGTTTAAGTTTTAGCTATGGAGAGCCAAATAAACTTCACGATGAAAAAATTTGGCGTGTGCCAGGCAGGCAACCAATTGGGAGCAAATCGAGCTGGATGCGAGCGAAGCGAGCGCGAAAAATTTCACCGTATTTGTTCCAACCGTTTGAGCATAAAGAAGTCCAAAGCAGCACAAATTACATAATGTTTGTTGTGTCAAAACGTACAAGAACCAATTGCGAGTGAAGCGAGCTGGATGCGAGCGTAGCGAGCTATGCGCGAGCGAAGCGACCGCGAAAATTTTCACCGTATTTGTTCCAATCGTTTGAGCATAAAGAAGTCCAAAGCAGCACAAATTACATAATGTTTGTTGTGTCAAAACGTACAAGAACCAATTGCGAGCGAAGCGAGCTGGATGCGAGCGAAGGGAGCCGGATGCGAGCGAAGCGAGCTATGCGCGAGCGAAGCGAGCGCGAAAATTTTCACCGTATTTGTTCCAACCGTTTGAGCATAAAGAAGTCCAAAGCAGCACAAATTACATAATGTTTGTTGTGACAAAGCGTACAAGAACCAATTGCGAGCGAAGCGAGCTGGATGCGAGCGAAGCGAGCTATGCGCGAGCGAAGCGAGCTATGCGCGAGCGAAGCGAGCTATGCGCGAGCGAAGCGAGCGCGAAAATTTTCACCGTATTTGTTCCAACCGTTTGAGCATAAAGAAGTCCAAAGCAGCACAAATTACATAATGTTTGTTGTGTCAAAACGTACAAGAACCAATTGCGAGCGAAGCGAGCTGGATGCGAGCGAAGCGAGCGCGAAAATTTTCACCGTATTTGTTCGAACCGTTTGATCATAAAGAAGTCCAAAGCAGCACAAATTATATAATATTTGGAGTGTCATAAGCCCAGAACATCCTGGGGGAAATTCGAACGAAGCGGGATAACTCCTAGCGAAGCGAGCGCGTAAATATTTTCCTTATCCGTTCGAGGGTCTTGTCTATTAATATATCAAATTTTACAGTTCCTTCTTCCACTAAGTATGACCCAAGTGGCCAAGCTCTGGCGTCGAGAGTTTTTCAAGCCCTTGATTTAGTTTGACCCCTGCTTGTACTAAGAGTAGTGGTCCAGGCCCAACAAATTAACGTGTTATCCGCCCGTGTTAACGCCCAGATGAAATATAATATTTTTTTATGGAAGTCTTGTGCATGGTTACCCATCCAAAGACTGGCCGCATGGGCCGTTGCTTAGCCTCGATGTTCGCGTCAGATTACTTTTGTTAGCCAGGCTGCTAATTTTATGAGCGAAATCAAATAGGTAGAAGTAAAATAGGTTATCCAGTTGTTTGGGCTTCCCACGGGAATAGCAATGACTTTTAAGATAAAAAGTAACCTTCGTGTTATACAAGGTCTAGTCTACCCCCTATATCAAATTTTAGCGAAATCAGTGTGTCATGTGTTATTTGGTGCATCCCACGGGAACAATAATTATTTTCGGGATAAAAAGTAGCCTATGTGTAAACACATAGTCTAACCTATCTTCATTCCAAATTTCATCAATGTCAGTACAACCGTTCGAGCGTGAAGAGGTTAAAAAGATTTATATGTTATTTGGTGCATCCCACGGGAATAGTATTTATTTTCGGGATAAAAAGTAGCGTATGTGTTAACACACAGTCTTACCTATTTTCTTCTCAAATTTCATGAATATCAGTACAGCCAAACGAGCTAGAATCTCTCTTCATGCTTAAAAATAACCTAACTTTTTAGGTTTTTCTTCGATTTCCCTAGGAGTCCATCATCAGAACCAGTTTTGGTGACAATGGGACCAATTCAGAACCATACTCTTTCAATTAAAAAAAAAAATTTGAGAATCGATCCACAAATGGCTGAGAAATCGGTGAACATACATAAAAAAAAAAAAAAAACATACACGTCGAATATATAACCTCCTCCTTTTTGAAGTCGGTTAAAAAAGATTTGATAGAAATAAAAGTTACCGAACTTGTCATAGTCTTAAAAACATCTTTGTCTTTTATGACCTTATATGGTCTTATAATATACCCATAATAATATATGCATTGTTTTACGCATTTCTTTTTACGTGTTAAAAACTATACCTATATACTGTAAGTGTGTATCTTTTTCTCACCTCTTTTAACATACTAGTACTAAGCTAAGTAAATTCTGCCGTAAAAAGCAAAAATTATTAGCCACGAACGCCAGGGGTCCATTTAGGTGAACCCATATATAATATTATATTATCTTCTGACTAAAATCTTTTTTCCTACGAATTTCACAAATCTTTTGATATCCTATCTATCAAAATATGTCTGTGTTAGCTTAGGATCAACGCTGAATAAAGAAATGTTTGTTTAAGACCCTAGATTTAACCTTGTTAAACACTTACTGCCTTTTTGCTTTGGTAAGTTTAGTTTTGAAGGTACGTGTAATGCAATCTCAGATACCTATCCCTTTTGTTCCAAGAAGTTATTAAACTCGGAGTGTCCTTCGAAAGTTACGTCTGCGACCTTTTTTATTCAGATTTGCTTTACAATGTTTTACAATAAGATCTGTCCCTTGGATCTTACTTCTACCTATTTCAAAAATAAATGTGAAATTCAAATAAACAAGATTTAATATTATTTTAAAGTTTCGTCAATTTGAAATGAAACGGAGGAATCTGCTTGTAGGTTTATTATTGTTATTATTTCTTTGGTAAAAAAAAAAACATAATTAAGTACAAAAAACATGTAATTTTTGGGAAATTGGTTAACAAGTGACTATCCTACAAACGTACTTCTTCTTAATAATAATTACACTGCCTCTATCCCTGGTCTTTTTGAGGTTTAGATATAGATACGTTTTAGCTTAATTTATTTATTTTTATGTTTTAGTTTTAATGTAAGCCAATCATTATAAACTATATATGTGTGTTTGTGGTGTCTGTTTATACATTGATTTCACGACCAAGTCAAACCAAGCTCAACATTAGATGACATGTGAGAAGAAATGCTCACAAATAGATCTATAAGTCAAAAATAATGTATCTCAACGTTGCGGTTGTTGTATTGCAGTAATGCCAAAGTGGCATGACCATGTTTTTCTCGACGTACTATATCTACTTATCTTGTAATCCAGGATTTTACTTTCCGCAGGCTAAGTTATATACTATATAAATAATTCGAACGCG